>OX438883.1:17668473-19107606 GCA_949315895.1 Anania crocealis
TTCAATGGTTAATAGGTACATACTTCCTGTAGAACAATAATTAGTTTTACAAGATTAGACAAGTCGCAGTCATATGTACTAAAAATGTATTTTTGACAGTTTGATGATAATTTACTACTCTTCAAATAGGTAGTGTGGTGTGGTACCGGTACTATAAACATAAAAGCACCACACCTTATCTTTCTATGGGTGTCGTAGAAGGCGACAAAAGGAAATATTATCAGAAGTATACAGGCTGCAGCGTCGTTTCTTCACCATTCGCCGAACTGCAATCGTCAACCCGCCCGCCAAGCATGGCGATTATGGCGAAATTTTTGGTTTGGAGAGGCCCATCTCCAGCGGTGGAGTAGGTATTTTAAAATCAGTTAAAATCGGTTTTATTTCTGCAAATAGGCCCCAGGAGGCGCTTTTACACGTCGCAATATTTAAACCTACCACTGCTTCGGGACAAGTCTGGGCTAGTCGGCCGGCCTCTAATAGTCAGTCTCTTTTTAAATAATTTTTTACAAGGTAATGTAATTTTTACAAGGTTTAAGCAAGTACGAGCTGGGACAAGTTAATGCCATACATTTCTATCATTTATATAATCATTAACAGTGTAATGGCCCTTTTTCATTAAAATTACTTTGACATACGTTTTAAGTTTATGTACAGGGAGTTCAGCAATACCCTGTGGTAATTTATTGAAAACACGAATACAATTTCCCATGAACGATTTTCCTACTTTTCGCAGCCTGAAGCCTGGAACGGCGAGTTTATCTTTTTTTCTCGTATTAAAATTGTGTACGTTACTTTTCTTAAGAAATAAATGTATGTTCTTACGAACGCAAATAATATTCTCGAGAATGTATTGAGAAGACACTGTAAGTACATAAATCTCTTTGAAGAGCTCTTTCAGCGAGTCACGGGGTCGAAGTTTCATGCTAGTAATAATGATGATGATGATGAGAGCCCCGTTATAGTCGTACCAACACTGTATCGAAGTTAAACATACCAACCTAGAACATGGTTTGTCCTAGGTATAGGTAAATTCTCGCTAACAACTCGATGATGAAGAACAACATTAATGAAAACTGTTCTTAGTTTTTGTGTTAAAACCTAAACATAGTGTACGTCGTAACCGAAATAGACGAAGCAATAAAATAAACATACTCAGAAATGCAACACCGGCGCGACGCACTCAAGTATTTATAACGAGAAAGCACTTGCCTATAAAAATCGCAGTCAATGTGCACTGCAATTTATAAATAGGAGGGGTGTTTTGATTAATTTGCATCTACGAGTGTGTCACGAGAAAGGGACAGCTTGCTAGCGTATACCAGTTAAAAAGAGAAAGATACATAATGATCCGAACAACGACATGCACGCTAAAATCGCACTAAATAACCGTATACACAACGAAACGAATATGTAACTGACTTTACTAATTTCATGTTACGTGTATTTAGCATACATTAAATGAGGCAGAATGCAGGTCGTATTGTAATTAGAGACCAAAACAATAGCGCAGTGTCAATGCAGTTCACTTAAATCGCGTCAAATGTCAACATACCGCATATAAGGAATGACATAAGGAGCCGAAGCGCCGCTTGAAAAAACACAGGTTATTTTAGAGATTGTAACCTCATTCCTGAGAGGTTACAGAGAAAGTAACCACTCGCATTCGCCCACATCACCTAGTTAATGTACGCCAGACACCCCGCGTCATTATTTATACAAACTCCACATTACAATAAAATCACTTGAGCTGGATACGGTTCACTTACCGTTTGAAAACTCCAACGCGGTATCGTTAAGCACTTTTCGATAAATTTAGTGTTTCATAACAATAACAAACGACCGGAGGGAAGCTGAGTGGCGGACTCTGCTCTGGTTTGGCTCTCGCGGTTTCGCGTCGCGTAAGGTGAAGGTTTTATTTGGATTTTTGTGTATTCAGGGGATTGTTTTGGGGTATGAGTTATTGCAAATGCGGTAACGTTGGACATGGAGCGTGCGCAGTAAGGCCCGGGGCAGTACTGGCTGCGTCCGCCAGGCGGCGCTGGGTGGCGGCGTATTGATAAAAGCGCAGGGACGCACCTCAGCCTTGCTCGATGCGACGCGTCGCGCGATCTTCTGCGATTCACACGACCAACCTTGAACCCACTATCGGATATAAGATAATGAGCGCATAGATAAAATAATGCTGTATCAACGCCATGTGGATGTCATTACGGCCATTATTACATTGTAAGCATATTTGTTTTGTTGCCAGTAGATTTATTGCCACTTGACATAATTTAGGTACCCATCACAGCAGTTGCTTGGTAAAATATTTATTTTAAATAACATTCGGGGGTGCGTCCGATAGTAATTTACCGTTAGGTTTAAAGATAATGTGGGTATCTCAATTCAAATTTAGATACAAAATTATGACTTGACCTACCTTAACCCTATATCCAATCACTAGGCGCTTTTACTCGTGCAAGGATTTTATTAAATGTGAGCTCACCAACATCAAAAGTAATTTTATTTTGATTGTTGATTATACCATCTATGATGTATATATGTTACCGGCAATCTGTATAGTTCAGGTATTCTATACAATACCTAGGTAATGTAAGAATACCTAGGGCGTCTAGACAATGTATGAAATATTATGAATTTTATTTTCCATTCTGAACTTTACCTAGGTAATGTATACAATTCCTAGGTATTGTAAAGATTACCTGCTGATCCACCGGCAATGTGACAAATAACTATATTTTGGCCTTTTTTATCAATGATTTTGTTTGATTTTGTTTCTGAACTAGATTGGATTATTTCTGGTTCGTCTCTACCTTACCTGCTATCGTCTATAACACGAATTGCCGGGAGCGTATTGTTGGGTATTGTATAAAATGCCTAGGCAATGTATCGAATAAAGAAATATTTCATACTTTCCTTAACGTTCTAGGTATTCTATACATTGCCTAGGTATTGTATAGAATACCGTATTATACAGATTTCCGATAACATATATATAGCAAAGGATAACTAGGGTCTACAAAATAGTGTGATGGAACAGAAAAAATAAATGATTACTTAAAAAAAAATCCGTATAATACAATCACTGAATTTTGCAGACATTTGGAATGAAAACCTTTTTCATTCTTATGTTTGGGTGACACCGAATCTGAAAATATGCATGTTTTAGCTTTTAAGAACTTGAGAATAGAAAGCACATAGAGGATACAAAGTTTAAAGTGCCTCCCTAAACAGTAAAAATAATAGGAAATTTATTTTAATGGTATGGCGCCCGCCCGGCATGCGAGGAGATGCGGGTTCGAGTCCCGCCTGAGACAAAATTTTTCAAGTTTATATACTGATATTATTTTTACCGATCGGCTGGAATTGGCCCGACTGGGAAACAGACCCGGGAATTTTAGTAGACGGGCTACCGCACTATAACACCAACCGGTGTAACTTTTCTGTCTCCTGATGTAGCTTGTTTTTAGGAATTCCATCTTGCGATAAAAGGTATAACTGCCTTACAATGTACACATAACCCATTCCTCCCAAGCCAATTCAGAATTGATCACATGAACTAGATTGGATTATTTGCACATACCCTTTGACTATTTTCGATTTATCGCCAAAAATACATCAAAGACGGCCAACTTGATAAAATTTTTATTATACATGTATAAAAGTAAATATTAAATTGAAAATTTATTTCAACTTTTTTTTTGGAGATTGACAAGTTATAAAAGAATGTCAATTGATTAAAATGTGAACAACTCAATTGGTCATGACAAAATTCAAACAAATTAATGTTTACCGATGCCGGTTATTTTACTATAATTATCAAATGAAGCTTGTCTTTAAGCCTAAGAAGGCTTGTTAGATTAATACAGGATCAACAGACGTCAATGACTCGTGTGAATATTCATAGCTGTGCGAAGTAATCTTTCGGCAACGTGACTCGAATTGTAATTCGAGAATGTGCCTAAGGAGGTGCTTGTATCAGAGGCCTTACTCCGCAACACAATGTCCGTATATTCGAATCCGTCCTTATCATTGAAACCGATGTCTTAAAGTATCTGAAAGAGACAGATTTATCCGTAAATACGAACTTCGTGTTGCAGGGTAAGGCATCTGATCGAAATTTATTTTGAAACTTCGTTATAAAATTTATTAAGTTACAGTTGTATTGTTATTGATAATATAGTTAATTAATCATTACATTGTTTAACAGCGGTAATTATATGTATTAATTAGAGTAACAAACATTTTAAAAAACTTACACATGATTCAATTGAAAAAACCGAAAAAGAGATGTCTTCTTCCATACAAATGTTAAAAAGTCGACAATTCCATTGGAAAGCTTAAATACTTATCAGCACTTTTTATTAGGGCTGTGCGGGGGAGAGGGTCATTGTCAGAGATGTCATCAATATTCAGTCGTATGTGTTTATTTTTAGTTTTTTTTTTTTAATCCAGTACATGTGAACCCGTATTTAATGGATTTACCCCTTTACTTAATGGTCACTGCTCTCCCTTGGGGTTGTCTAAAAAAAGTATATTTCCTTATCGTCAATGTAATTTTTATCTAAAAAACTTGAATTGAGCTAAGTAAATCGCTTACTAGTTCGTAACAAAGCTTAGTTTAATAGGTACTTAAATTACTTTACCAAAATGACTCATATTTCGCCATGTTTACTGTAACGCGCTTGAAACGCCCCAAGCTGCTCGCGATGCAAATTATCCAGATTTGTTTAAACCATTAATTTTAGAGAACATGTTTAGTAATGAATGATGAACTTACACAGTACCACCCTTTCGTTCCTTGAAATGAGTTAAAAATAGCTTAGCCCTCTTGAACTTACTTCAACGTCTTTTTTATGTTGATTTCCAATTATTACCAACACAACTCTTGCAGTTGATTGACTACTCAGTTTAGAACAATTTGTTACTTAGTTTTAATGTTGATTCTTGGTGTTAAGCAGGCGTGGGTGTTTTTTTTTTGTTTTAAGTAATTATGTATTGAAAACCGGATATTGATGAATAACAGCCAAAAAAGGATAACCGCCACTTTACAAACTTTATAGGACAGTTAAAGTTGGATAATGTAGAAAAAAATACGGACGGGTCTAAAGTAAAGTAAAGTAACAGCCTATAATCATCCCACTACAGGGAAAAGGCCTCCATCATTGAATTTAAGTTACCACAGCAATGATGGGTGTAGGTACTGGCATAATCACCACGCTTGCCAAATGCGGGTTGGTCATCACAAACCCGAGCAACGTTCGAAAATTCGAAATTTTTTGTTGCCCGACCCGGGATTCGAACCTGGGACCCCGAGATCTTGACCCGGTATTTAAACCATTAGACCAACGGGGCGGGTCTTCAACGGAAAATATACGTTTTTTGTGGCGTGAACGTCTGTATATTTTTTTATGTCAACTTCGTTAAAGTTTGAATTTTCCGCAGCTTCAAAATACTACAGATCTAAGTATATGGTTTTAATTTCAACTGGATACCTCCTTGTGTTTCTGAGAGGTCTTGATAGACTGATGAACGGACGGACGGACAATAAAGTGATGTTAATTTTTTTTCCTTTTAAGGTACAGACCCCTAAAAACAGAATGTTAACATACCATGTCCTTAAAATAAGTAAAAATCAGTTAAAATCAAAATCAGACGGACTTTAGACTTACAACAGATGTCGTACGATGCGGCTTATTATGATTTGAGTTAGTTAAATAAATAAATATGAACTTATTTTTACCATCTTAGTAAGCTTTTGTACTTAGTAGGTATGTTGCATCGAATTTATAAATGGCAGCTGGGAACTAGGGACGCAAGTACGCAGTTACCGATTTGTACAGTCGGCAGCTTATTGAGTAACAGTATGTAGGTACTCCTATCTTTTACATTGAACTTTGTACGTTAGGTTTTAAGTTGAAAATAAGGTAGAAAATCCTAATGTCGTGGTAGGTCGATCAGTTACCGACCGTGCTTGCCACTACGTAGTGTCTGGGCGGACTCATAGTGACCTTGGAAAGGTGCATTTTGCCACCCTTTTCCTAAAATAAATAAATAAATACACGTAGCTGCGTATAGCGGCTTTTCCCAAAACACAACCGATGCGGTGGCCGTAACCGTAAAGAAAAGAAAGAAAAGTTGAAAGAACTGATTTTGGTGCAATTCTTTATAGCTGCCTTTTAAATATTTTAATTTTTAAATCATGACTAACAGGTCATTTGTAACAGCGATTCTTATGGGCTCTCTGAAGGTACCTTAGTCATAAAGTTATGTCTTAGTACTCTGATATAAACACTATCAAGTTCATGAATAATTCTTGGTACAGGAAGGTTACCAGTTAATATAAGATTTTACATTCTGACAAGGGCTCAGCCCTTAATACTAGTAGATTTTAAGATTGGCTTAAGTCCGGGCGAGAAAATCGGGCTTAATTCCCTCGCCGTGTATTGTGAAGACAGGAGAAGCGAAATTGTTTCATTACATAAAAAAACGGACTTCTTTTAATAAACTTTAAAATATAAGATTTCGCTTTCATTCACCGAATATTTAATAAGCAAAGTTAAGAAGAACGATTTCATTATTTTCAGAGAGAACTTTTCATTTTACAATTCACATTCCAAGAATTATAAATGTGTGAAATACCTTATACCGAAAGTGTATGACGGGTGATATGAAGGAATCACTTAGGAGGCTCAGTAGCTTTTTATTTATGGTGGGTATTTTTTATATATTCTACGAAAAACTAAAGTTTCTTTATTCGATGTACCTGAGTACATTTATCATTTTACTAGGTGGATCAATTTCGTTAGTTTTTTAAGGGTTTCATGGTCATTCTTAGTAAAAATTACCTCAAAGACGGCTTTTTTTTGCAATTGCGTCTCATAATTTTTACGTATTGTAATTATCTGTTTAGCTGGCAGTGTTACATAGTATACGAGTATTCTTGTTCTTAACATAAATATGTACTTTTAAACATGGCGAAGTCTTTGAAGACTACGAAATCCTAAAATAAAACTACTTATGGCAAATAACGAAATTAGTAGAAATTATTTCAGACTCTCTGTCAGATATCGCGGTAATTCAGCTCGAACACCAGTCACCCGAAGGTCGTCAATTTAAATCCCACAATAGGCAGATTTTGCTTGATTTCGAAAATGTCTCATTGGTAAGTATATACCTATATATTCCGTGGCGTGTGATGCCGGCTCAGAATAGCACCACTCGTTCTCTTCGTACTAAGTGTTGATACCTAGTAAGAGGTAGATTTTCGTCAGAGGAAGACTGGCAGCAGTGACTATTAACCCTTTGACGATCGGATATTCCAGACACAATTAAAATCAATTGTTATCGTACCAACCGGTTGTCTCTTGGGGTTCAAAGCGATGCCTGCCAAACGTGGTGATTATGACTAGATCCACCTTTCGGAGAGGAAAATGTACGGTAATAGGTTGAGGTGGGCTGATGATGGTAATGATGAGTATAAACATTTTATCTATTCTATTCTATGTATTATTTTTTTTATAGAATCGCTATTTTCAAAAATTCACAATATTAAAAACGGCATTCAAGTGTACAATCTCTGACATTTTGTGTACATTCTTTATATTATGGTTTCACTAATTCTACAATAAAATATTGGTTTTTGCATAGAATTGTAAGTCTCAAAAATTCATGATTCGTATTATGAACGGCATCCAAGTTTTGACGTTTCTCTGACGTTTTGTAAACATTCTACTGTTGGTTTCACTTATTTATTTTTTTTGTTTTTTATTACGGTCCCGTTTTAGTATGTATTTACAATCTTGGCATGACAAAAAATTTAACGCCGAAATTTAAGGCCTGATCTGTAAAATGCAAGTAAGCTAAACGATAGTGCGTACAAAAAGTCTAGGCTGTCTTAACTGCCTAAACTTAACCTCTAAGTACTAATAAAATAGAATCACAGATCTAGTTTAACGGAGTCAAGATAGCAAAATAAGATTCTAACTGTTTCTTATAAGATATGTAGGTAAAAATGTTCATCAGGGGGCGTCCATAAATTACGTGAGATGTTTAAGGGGGGGAGGGGGTCGAGTCAAATCTCATCTAATCTTACGTTGGAGAGAGGGGGGGTCTCGGCAAATATCACGCAATTTTTTTTCTGATTGAAACAAAAAAAAAATTATACTATTATGGTCCATTTAATCCAGATTGTACATATACATGCTTAAGATTTAATCTTAAGCGTAATCGTAATACGATTAAGATTCACTAATTCTTCGAAAAAAAATTATTTCATTCAAGTTTACGTAAGAAACCCACATTTTGAAAAATCTCACGTGAGATTGGGGGATGGGGGAGGGGGTTGAATAAAATCTCACGATATCTCACCAGGGGGGGAGAGAGGGACAGAAGATTAAAAAAAACACCTCACGTAATTTATGGACGCCCCCTATAAGTTACACTAAAGCATTTCAAACAATAAAAGACAATCGTTTTACGAGGTTTCTTACTGAGGAATATGGAGAGTGTCCAACGCAAACAAAGTTGCGAATGAAGTATTAGCAAACGTATTCAGACCTCTCCTTCTTGCCTTTGAATCAAATGATTAAACATAAGCAGAGTTGCAACGTAGTGTTGGAGGGCTCAAAATATTCTGGCCGGTATTTGTATGCACTGAAGTATATCACTACTAATGACCGTTGATTGATATTTATGAGTTTGGAAACGACTAGTATCGCATGACGGCATGGCACGATGGTCAGTTGTATGCATCAGTAAACCACGGAGTCGAAAAATATTGCCTGATAACTAACGAAAGCAAAAATCATCCGAGAGCCTGCTTAAAATGTTACATAGCAGCTAAGAAATTGTAGTAGTTTTACGTCGAACTGCATAAAAAATACGGAACAAGGTTGAAGCAAATTTATTTCATGAGATATCACAACTTAAGTCCTTTTCTACCTCCTCTAAAATGGTTGTCTCTCAAAACTCTGCTGACTCTTGATTATAATGAGTATATTTTACGTAAATGACTAGTACCTATACGCTTCATTTAATTTTACAGTTAAAGCAATGTTATTGGATAAACAAACAATCAGAATTAGAAGTTTCATTGATTGTTATTTGTTGAGAGCGCCTGTGCGAAAGCTTGTTACAACGTTAACTAAAGCATCATTGTGTACATTAATATAAGTTTAGGAGTTTCTAACGACTGGGTAAGAAAATATAAAAATTAGCTAAAGCAGCACCCAGGATGTTTATTTAATACCAAAATAAAGATTTTTTAAATTTTCAGCTAGGAAAACTTATTAAAACATATTGTATTATATATTTAACGACCTCTGTGGTAAAGTGGCAGACATCTGTTTTCAAGGTGTCACTAGCTCCGAGGTACAGGGTTTTAATTTTCGGACATGTCCATGTGCAAAAAAGTATTTGTCTAAGTTTTCCCGGGTCTGGGTGTTTGTGGTACCTTCGTTTTTTCCAATTTTTCAAAAATAGAATGCTTTACATAGTTACTCACTTATGGATCGAAACAATGCATGTGAGGGTTTATTCCTAACTATACTAAAGGCACAGTTTTTTGTCTATAATATTTACACAGAAAATATTATTAAATATCTGATGCTAATATCACCAATGGCTACCCAACGTTCATTTTTATTTGTTTTGACGACATGTCAAAAAAACTTTCAGAAAAAGCTTTAAATGCTTGTAAGCAGCTAACAAACGTTTAGCAAAAATTATAATGGTGACATAATGCAGGTTCTACATTGAACGATTTTCGCTACTTATTATCTTTGTACCAAATTTCATTTAAATTAGTTGTAATTGAGGCGTTAAAACGTATCAGACAGAAAGCCACATAGACAGAGCTACTTTCGAATTATTGTAATATAGAGGATGAAATTTTAATCACCTTCCAAATTTTAATAAAACAATCTACTAGCCAAAAAACAAATGAAGTATTTTTTCTTTTGGTATAGCCCAGTTCAAAAATGTCAAGATAAGGCACTTAGAAAATGTCCGCCAAAAATCTAAAATTTTTGATACGGCCTCCTAGCAACACTCTTTTTACGCGATGCGCATCTCATTCATTCATTCATTACGATCCCTTCAGGCCTTAACAGGCTTAAGACCGTAAAAATTAAAAACTAAAAAATATTTTCGGGTGAAAACGTGTCCTACAAAAAAATTTTTACTTCAAATATGGGCTCTAAATACGATACTGAACGCCTATACAATTGTTTGAAGATGATGAAAAAGTCGTTCTGTATTATTCCCTTAACCCCCAGGAGGCACTCAGGTGCCACGATAACAATTGATTTCAATTGTGTCTGGAATAACTCACGATCGAGGGATTATGTAAGAATAACGTAACAAAGGTGTTACGAAGTAGTTTATTAAAGGTGTGCTTGAACACATCAATATAGGTAAAATGGTAGTAAACAAAAAGTAAAAGGCTGACAGGAAAGTTAATCACTAGCCCATTAGAACAAATTTATCACCTTTTCCATTTATTAAAGTATTGCCAATCGATCTATTGATCTCACGACTAATTTTACTTCCTTTAAGGTTCATTAATGATGAGATTGCTATAGATAAAGAACTTCTAAGCATTCATGGATTATACGAAAGCCCCGTTGGTCTGTCGCCCCGTTTGGTCTAGTGGTTTAAAGATCTCGCGATCCTGGGATCGATAACCGATTCGGACAATAAATGATCGGCACTTCAAATCCCGAGTGAAGTTACCTGCCTATGCATGTTTGTTAAATTGCTATGATCCTTCTAATACGAGGAGTATTATTATTCCTACTTCTCTGTACTTAACAAACATCCATAAATAAAAAGATTTGCGTTTATAAAATTATTAAGGATTGCATAGTTATTTATTAGAAAACTGTAGGTATTTTTTCAAAGGCGTTAAATGTAGAAGCGTGCAACGGACTTAAAAAATCTTAAGAACATTGAGCTTTTACTAAATTAGTCTGTAGAAATACAGCTGTTCCTCGAGCTGACACTATATACTTATCTTCACTTTATCACTGTGCTCAGATACCAGCACCACACAGTTGAGGGGAGACTCAAGTCACGTATTTAAGCTTTGTACAAGGACATAGGCTTACATTATGAAATTAGGCACATTAAGAGAACTACAACGTTGCATGACACTCGCCAACGTGGGTTTCTCGCTCATCATACGGTCTCGCATTGACGCTGAACTTACAAATAACTAATTGGTCATTCTCTGACGGCAACGAGACTTTGTTATGTCTAATAAGAAACTGAGAAGGTTAAATTAGTATTAGGTTATAAGTAGATCAAGAGGTATTATTTCAGTTCAGGTTATGAATTTCGGCACGGAAGAAGTTTATTTTTTCAGCAATTAAATACGATTGATAAGAGGGATTGAAAACCTTAAAACGCTGTCGATATTACCTACTAGCTGTTGCCCGCGACTTCGTCTGCGTCAATTTCTGTTATTATGATCGCAATTATTTTTGCAACATTTTCACTGATGCTTCGCTTCTAATGGTCGCAGCGTGATATTATATCCCTATATAATATCACGATGCGTCCCTTTCTTCTTCGAAAATTCTTCGTCCGAAATTCAAAATCGAATTTTCGAATATTCGAAATTTTATTATGCCTAATTGTCTTTAATTCTAATGCTTTTGTGTCATAATATCGGGTGCTATAATAATATGATATCATAATTTTTCTTGCTATAAAGTCACATGTCCTAAGTGTTAAATTGTATAATGTATGTTAGTCCGAATGGTGGTTTATGATAATATTGTTAGTTCTTACACAGATAAGATAATACTAAAGTCTAATGATGGTTTATAGTAATAGGTATTGTTAGTACTGTTGTAATGTTGTGGTTATATAGGAATGTAGCAATATATGTATATGCCCTAATGTTACTCTCACTACGGGTTCTTATGGCGTGTCTCTAGGGTATATGAAATCAAAGTCCAGACTCCCATAAATGCCGATATATTGTCTTTGTTCACACACACATTATACACATCATAGGTTTCACTATAAGAAGGTCTATGTTATGTAGGGACACAATACAGGAGAGTGCGCGAGCGTTGTAAGTGGCGACGGAGGGAAGACTGGCGAGTGATCGCGTCGCTACGCCAAAAGTGCTGACCATGTATTGTGCCGCTACAGTACGAATGATGGTTTATATTAATACTGTTAGTCCTAAAACATATGTTTAAAAGTAGGTTAATCTTTGTTATGTTATTCTCATGTAGTTTAGTTATTATAAGTCACATTATCATACACTTGTAATCGTATGGATTTAGGATTTCGTGTCAAATCTGTCTCAGAACCAAATCAGCCAACCCCGACTTCACGTAGTACTTGTCTGCCCTACCCCTAGAGTGTAATTCAAAAAGGCGGAGGCGCGGAGGGAGGTAGCCCCCGCCCGCTGTAGCAACGTTCAAGGGCCCGGGCTCTCCGTAGCGGCTGAGGCTGGTCGCCGAAGGCGATCAGCAAGCCGAAGCTGCGAAGGAGAGCGTGGGTGCCTGTACTTCGTTACGCTAGGGCGGAGGGGCTGCACTTCCCGTAGCGCCGGAGCACACCCAATTCGAAATGCATTATGACACATTACGTTAGGACTTATAACTGTTATACAAAAGCCTTTTGTGTCTCTTACACATCATAGATTGTAATATTTACAGGAAAAATTTTTAGGACAAATTATATTTAGGGTTTTCGATTTTAGGGCAATTGATATTATGAGACATTGAGTTAGGGCTAATTATCATTCGGACAAATGATGATTAGGTCACAAAACATTATGACACGTTAGATTATTAGTTATTCTGTGGTAACGGTCTATAATCGTCCTAGTACTGCAGTGCAAAAGCCTTCATCGCTGAATTCAAGTTACCATATCAATGCTGGGCAGTAACATGGAATACTGGAAACACTACGGACGAGATAATTAAAAAATAGGTATTTGTAAAATATATTGCTGTCGCACAGTGCCGAACGCCTCCACCGCAGAGCGTGATAGAGACAACTGTATATTAGACCGAAAATACCAACTAAAAGCACACAAAATCAACGTTTCATAGTCCCCCGATTCCTTTTCCAAAACTAGACCGATTTAAATATATGTTTTATTAAAAATTAAAGAAATGTTCGTAATTTTCGTTTTTTTTCTAAAATTTAGCCAAATTTGATTTCTGGATGTTTGAACACAGCGGAAAATCTGGCGAATTTATTAGATTTTTGAAGGCTCACATATCTTTTACTATTTGATTTATGAAAAAAAGGAAACATAGAAACATGCTAATAGTGGTCATAGGTTTTTGTAATAAAAATTATTGCTCTACTGGCATTATCCAGGGAGGAAACAGGGGACTACGTTTACATGAAAAAACGGCCCTTGTGTTTCCTCTTAATTTACATCAATTTGAACTAGAGATTAAGGATCGAATCAATTGATACCTTCATGTAACAGACGTTTAATAATTAAAATGCGGAAATC
Source organism: Anania crocealis (assembly GCA_949315895.1). NCBI lineage: Eukaryota > Metazoa > Arthropoda > Insecta > Lepidoptera > Crambidae > Anania > Anania crocealis. Next base: position 17,681,969 of record OX438883.1, read on the forward strand.
AACACAAAATAAAAGTTTCTTGTCAAGGCCAGATGCGTCACACCACGGTAGAGAATATTCAGTTACCACGATCATACAACTAAACATGCTAACAACTTGCATGACCGGCACATAGGGTTGCTTATATAGATCTATACTAATATTATAAAGCTGAAAAGTTTGTTTGTTTGTTTGAACGCACTAATCTCAGGAAGTACTGGTTCGATTTGAAAAATTATTTTTGTGTTGGATAGTCCATTTATCGAGGAAGGCTTTAGGCTATATAACATCACGCTGCGACCCATAGGACCGAAGTATGAAAAGAAAAATGTTCCAAAAATAGTCACGATCATAATAACTAAAATAGACGCGGACAAAGTCGCGGGCAACAGCTAGTTTTTAATAAAATGGGCGTGCTTCAATTCAGTTTTTTTAAACTTAATTTTATACGTAAGATAAAACTGGGGTTAAAACTAATCAACGAAAGCAAAAAAACCGTGAATGAACCACTTAATGTGTTCTTGGAAATGTATACCGTCGCCATCTTTTTAGTCCTTGTTAAATATTTGTTAGCTAAGCCTGACTTCAGCTTATGTGTGTGTGATCTAAGTAAAGCACATGCAATTTATTAGTTATTGTAAACGAAATAATACCTAGTTATTTAAGAAAAAGCATGTACACAAAAGAAACCAAATCCATGCACCAAAAACTGCCAAACTCAAAATCCTTTAGTCCCTATTTATTTCCGTTGGAATACAATACTAGTATTATATTATCTGTGACAATACTATAGGTAGAATCAGGGCATAGAATCAGGCTATTTTAGTTTTGTTATACTATAAGTAAAAAAGAAATAGTAAAAAAACGTAAATTTTAACAATACTTCTTAAAAAGTCATGCTCAAAAGTCTGTACGTCAAATTGCTAAATTCTCACTTAGTATATGAAACGAGACTGAAATTCAGAGTGCTTGGCAGGAACGGTTCTTTAGTAAGAGTTTTTGTTCTTTTGTAAATATAATAAGATAATAATTTACTTATCGCTTGTCAAAATTACTATTTAGTGATTAGTCAGTTTAAAAGCTTTCCAAAAGAGAACATACGAGTAAAAAACTGTGCCAGTTTCTTGCCCAAAAATGTATTTGTGATAGTTCTTTTAACGGGACTGTCGTTCAGTGCTATCTTTGTAGATGAAAATAGAGTAGATACTTTATAAATTTGTGCCCAATTGCAATTACATGAGGTTCTTAGTACGACGATATCAACGCTTAAATTGACAGCCCTATTGGGAAGTAATAAAAATGCCTCTTTACGAACGGTAAGTCGACACTCTCCATATAAGATCTAGTTACATAGCAAAATAATAGCAAATCGTTTGTTGTCGTCAACTTGCAATTATTTTGAGACGGTTAAGAAATTGTATACTTGGTTTAATCAGATTTGATATATCAGTATATAAACTTGAAAAATTTTGTCTCAGGCGGGACTCGAATCCGCATCTCCTCGCATGCCGGGCGGGCGCCATACCATTAGGCCACCGAGACACTGCGACACGGCGCGAATTTTTCAAGCATATTCTTACGCTGTGAGCCAGCGTTGCTTCATCAAATGTTAGGAGCTTGCACCCCCAACACCCGAAAGAAACATCTTTGCAGATGTTTGACAGTCAGTTAAGATGAAACAGCCATTTATATACTTTATTTGGAGGAGATGCGGGTTCGAGTCCCGCCTGAGACAAAATTTTTCAAGTTTATATACTGATATTATAATTGCAATTTAATTGCTAAAATATCAAATAAAGTAGATTTGATATAGTATCTGATTTTGTTATTTACACGGTAACAAAAATTTTTTCTCGTATTTGATAAATTATCTGATTTTACTTTATGTGAAGTAAATTTTTTCGTTATAAATGCATAATATGCTTTCTAATGCAAAAAACTTTATAAAATCCAAAAGACTTCACGCGACAAGATAAATCTCAAACAAATTACCTACACAGCAGTAAAGATAAAATTTAAAATCCCTCCATCGATTGACCTGAATAGTGCTTTGTGCGGGATGCATCAGAAGTGCCCTCTAGCGGGCAAAGCGCCCTTGAGTAGCGCGCGCTTGCAACTGAAGTCAGCAGTCTTGAGCTTGGTGGTACTTTGCCATATTTTCCCCCTTTTAATAGCGTAATACAGATCATTAAAGAAAAAAGTTGAGTTAATTTTTGTAAGAAACTCCTAGGATTGGTAAAAGTATTTTTCGTTTTATTTCAACCTTCGTAGACATAGTAAATCAGCCTACGATGAACTTTACTGGATATAGGTCTTTCTATATCTTATCTGTGACGTAACTGCATAAGTAATATAAAAAAATAATTAAATAAACTTTATTTACTTAACAAAATTGCTATACATGTTTAGTTAAAGTATTCTCCTTTTAAGCATGCATAATATGCCTGTATCAGGAGGTTACGGTCTCCCATATCTTATACTAAATGCAACTAGTGCTTACAATATTCTAACTTAATTTACTAACTACAATTATATTTGTGTGTGTGTGTGCGTGTGTGTGTCTGTTTCTATCTTACATATTGCAGGATGGTCTCTGTTTCCTCATAATGAAGCCCTTTCAAGTATCCGGTCAATGCTATTTTACAGTCATTATATGTCTTAGAATATAGATCTATCTTTTTATTTTTTTATTGTATATTAAGCAGAGCGTTTTTTATATTGTACGTTTGTTAAAGCGGTTTTTGTTGAAGGAACAGGTGCCACATTGTACCCTCTCCTCTTCAAGTATACATCTGGATTGTGAGGTAAGGTCTTATATATTTTCTCTCTTTAGTATATTATTATAACATTTTTAGCATACATGCAGTGCATATTTTGACCAAACCATAAAATATATGGTGTACGTTATTGTAAGAATATTATGCAGAATATCTACTTTATTTTATAACTGTTAAATGTCACCCAAGTTTAGTTTAATCAAATCCCACAATATGTTTTGCTTCTAACATTGCGTAAAGGTACTCTCAAGTTATTTTAATATTTTACTTGTAGAGTAAAAAAAAAGTAACAGCCTATAATCATCCCACTGCAGGGAAAAGGCCTCCATCATTGATTTCAAGTTTTACTTGTAATCTATAAAAAATATCGTGTCACACAATGTTGGTTATCGCTTCCGAAACAGCTTGTCAGATTTTTTATACTTTTTTTGTGTGTACCTACATATTTGTTAGGTCTAACAATAATAGGTCTTAGGTAATTCTTTATCCCGAAAATATATACGGTTCTTTTCGGATAATTTTAAATTAAAACTCCATACAAAGTCGAGGGTAACTATTTATAATTAATGTTTCTAACAGGATTACATAGTATTCTTCTAAGGCTAGAAAAAATGGTGCGTGATTGATTGCAAAGTGAACATTTTAAATAAAATCGCTAAAACTTTTATTATTTTTACTCTATTTTATTTGCTTTTCAGCTTCGATTATCATCGCTTAACTTTTTGGGTGATAAAGTATTACAAAAGTTTATATAAATTGGATTTTTAGTAAGTCTTATATTTTAATGCAAAAATACTTTAACTTAGGAGAAATTAAAAGTTCTGTAGCTTGAATCACAACAGGTTTTGCTTACCTTCAACATAAGACGCAATTCAATAATTAAAAAACAGTTTTTAAGCAGGTTTATACTTGCATAATAAATGTGTAGAAACTATTTATAGAATTAGGAAGTTTCAAAAGTCAAATAGGGAAAAAGTAACACAGATTACTTACCAGTAATCGGTTTTACAAAGATCAAGAATGCCTTCCTCTGTTGTTGCAAGCCAATGCATGTCGTAGGGTATTATTCCCCAAATGGTTTAAGTAAGAATCTATTATTGATTTTACTAATCCTTATATTAGTGTAAGATCCCACCATACAACGACCTTCACCGAGCTGTTTATTGGATGAAAAGTGTTTTATATACAATTAAATATGCCAAAAAATATATTGCAAATGGGTTGCCTAAAAAATTTCAGTCCAGAGTAGAATTTTTAAAATTTGACAACCGAATTTCATACCTTTTTTTTTTGCATTTAACCGTATACCACTATGATCATAAATGAATAATATTTATTTGTATTTAACTTTATTTAATTAACCAGACCAGTGCAAGTTACTAGTTCGATTTACCTGTTTATATCTGCCTACTCAAGAGTTGTGATGGGAAAAAAATAGTCAACCAAACGTTTGCATATTCTTAAGGCTTCATATTTTCGATTGGTATGAAATTTGTCTATTAACCAAACCAGTAAAAAAAATTGAATTAAAATTTTAAAAAAAATTGTTAATTAATCATACTCTGGACTGAATTTTTTTAGTCAACCCATTTGCAATACATTTATTGGCATATTTAATTTTATATGAAATACATTTCATTCAATAACTAGCTCGGTGAAGGTCGATGTATGGTGGGATCTTAGACTATATATATTAAACATAAAAATAGTTTATTTTGTTGATCGTTTGACAAGACGTATTGTTTAAATATGACGCAAACCACGAATGTGGCAGTATATTTTCCACCCTCTACCACCGCCCCTGTGGCCTAATGGATAAGGCATCGGCCTCCTAAGCCGGGGACTGTGGGTTCGAGTCCCACCAGGGGTAGACTAGATTGTACTTTTTACATTTTCTTTTAGTTAAATGAATATTTCTAATTACCATATCATACTGTATAAGATGAATTTAGAGACGTTGGATGGCTTATTTTTTTTTTCTAAATTCGAAAATTTGTTTTGTTAATTTATCATTGCGTATCCAATACCCATCATCTAAATAAAATGGTGCTATGATATAACTAGTTGTTTAAAGTTTCTGTCAGCAGAAAATAAAATATTAAAAACTAGGTACCCAAACTAAGAGCCTGCATTAGGCACAAGAGGTAAAAAGTGTCACGTTTTTTGTTATTTACTTAATTATCACAATAATAAAAAAAAAGAAATTCAAATTAGAAAGAATGACATTTAATAAATATTAAAAATAATAACCTTGTTCTGGACAATTAAAATTAAATAAAAACGTAATTAGATATGTATTCGCAGAAAGATAGAGAAATGGGTTGCCAACACAGAACATCGTTTTTTATGTTCTGTGGTTGCCAACATGCAAACAATAATTACTAATGTTCCCATTCAAGTCCCAGATCATGCGTGCGACTTACGACGCTCATTTTCAAAAAAGACCTAGGGCACTAAAAATTTGAAAAAAAAAAGTTTAACGATATTTAAATTGAAAATATACTGTTACTTAGAAAAAATATTTAAAACTAATAACGTTAAAAAGTATTTGGTATTAAAAAAACGACACAAATAATGTTTCAGAAGAGAGTCGCCCGAATAGAGCGTCGAGTCGGTTCACATCCCACCTGAGGCAGTCGAAATTTCCTTTTCCAATGATTCCAATAATTAATCTTTTAAACAGCATTTTCAATGTTAATATTTTACTATAGGGTTATCTTAACAAATTCCTATCAACGTTTTGTTAACCTCTGATCGCTTGAGGCAAGTACAGGGTCCTAAAATTAGAGAATATTTACCTACCTTAGTAGTGTAAATGAGCTTGTCTGCGCATAAGCGTACGGTTAATGTCTACGCCGACAGAGATAACGCGAACCAGACGGGTAAACGTGCGTCCCAACTCCCAAGTCCCAACGCGTTGGGGTTGTGCTTATGTAAAATGTTGCAAGTGACATATCAAAAAAGGAATATCAATTTTTTTTTCAGTAACTATTATTTATTTAAATGTAAATTTGTTATTTTAGCCAAATATCATATTATGCGATGATTTTTTATCAATTGTGCATTTATTTCTTGTATGTCAGTGAAAAACAGGATTTTAATTGTGTCTGGAATAACTCACGATCGAGGGATCAAACAAGGTTGGCGATCTAAGTTTGGCCACTGGTAGTGAAAAGACAATGCTGCCTGCTTGTATTATTATGAGCAACGAGAGACAAGTAATTTTGTTATCCAATTATTATACCCACGTTCTATTAAAAAAAACAAAGCGTCTGTTGAGGATGCCAATGCCAATAAGGCGTTAGCAAGAAAAGACATTAAAAAATTGCTTCTAGGGTTGTTTCCATACATAACGATAGGAGTAAAATTGATTTTTCAGCATACATGTTTTCTGTTAAAAATACAATTTTTCAATTTTTATTCAAGGAATTGAATTTTCAATTTCCACTTTTTTTGGAAAGGACCTATGCTGTGGCAGAAGGCCGTTACAGCTTCAACGGGCAGATTCAATTTACACTAGCAATTTATTTTCATAAAGAACAATCCGAAAATATATTTTGGGTTTTCCGTATTATTTTAATTTAACCCGAGCTTGGGTTATCGCGACAGACTGCTATCTATATTTATTATGATATTTTCAATCATACGATAACACTTACCGCGTTCTCGACTAAGGCACTCGAGTAGGCGTGTATCTGTATACTATGCCTAAAAGTTTAACGACCTACGCAAGTACGCATATACAGGGTGCAGGTGGCCTGCGTGTGGGTGCGTGCGGCTGTGTGCGTGAGTCTGCGACCTTGACGAGGGTCGTCTGAAGCCTGAAACGCTGAATTGGCGGGGGAGAATGGGGGCGGTCGATATGAAAATGTTGATAGCATTTTGTGCGTCGATATTTTGTGGGTGCAGTGTTTACGCCCGAAATTGAATAAGTTTTCACTTTCAGATGAAACATATTTTTTGATAGTAAAAAATTTATAAGATTATCTGACTATGAAATGAAAAAATACATGATGAATGAGATGCAAATCGCGTTAAAAAAGTGTTGTGAGGAGGCCGTATCAATAATTTTAGATTTTTGCGGACATTTTCTAAGTGCTTCATCTTGTCATTTTTGTACTAGACTATACCAAAAGAAAAAATACGTCACTTGTTTTTTGTCGCCAGATTAGTCGCTGTTCCGACAATGTCTAACACAGCAAGCCCGTTAAACTGTTTAGTAAGATCAAGGTGGTAGCATTTCATCCTGTTTTTGTTTTATTCTAAGATATTTACAGATGTCATTAAATGTAAATTACTCGTCGATATCTTACAAACGATTACTTTACAGCCTCAGAGCAGGAGATAGGGTGAAATATGCGAATTGCGAACATAACACTACAGCAAACTGCGCTATTTGTATCAATAACGAGGTACACTTATCAGCATATCTTTGCTGTAGATCGGGAAGGGTGAGATATATCTTCCATCAGCACTTTGTTTCTCGTAGATACAGCTACTGTCTACAATTTTACGAGCAGAGGCCTTATTCAGCTATTTCAATTGCAGTTTGATCGTTTTTGAATTGGGGGATTTTGACATTTAGCCCATACTAGAAATGTCAAAAACCTGCTATTCAGTTACGATTGTGATACGATTTGGTTAGCTGAATTAGGGGCCAGATTGTTCGGGGCTACCACCCCGTATTGTAATATTTTTTTATGAACAACCAAAATTTTGGGTATAGTTGTAAACGTAGCTAGTAAAAAAAACTTAATTGTCCGTAATAGTTTATGAACTCATACATTTTATTGCATTAAATCAAGTGATAGCTTCACTTCAGTAAATATTAAAATTATATATTCTATACTGGTACATACCAACTTTGAATAGGTACCCACTTTACTATAAAGATAGTAACAGCCGATGTAATAATAACAAACAAAGAAGAATAACAAAATTGGTCTACGCCGTAAAATGTAACGTTACGCTAAATAAATGATTATCTGGTTACAGCGGTTAAGTACCATTATGTCTTACTAGGTATTACAATATTTAACAAAAAAAAAATACGTATTTGCTTGTTGTAGGTACTAGTTAAGCACTAATTCATAAAAATATTGCGTGTCATCTTGAATCTGCGAAAGTAGTGGTTTTCATACATAGTGACTACTTTGTATTTTATTTTACCCGTCCTACAAAATTAAGTTTTATACACTACTAGCTGCTGCCCGCGACTTCGTCCGCGTCAATTTCTGTTATTATGATCGCGATTATTTTTGCAACATTTTTCACTGATGCTTCGCTCCTATTGGTCGCAGCGCGATGTATATAGCCTAAGGCCTTCCTAAATAAAAGGATTATCCAACAGAAAAATATTTTTTCAGTTCAAACCAGTACTTCCTGAGATTAGTGCGTTCAAACAAACAAACTCTTCAGCTTTATAATATTAGTAGGTATAGATACTTAAACTCTGTATATTCTTTGACTTTCGCAGTTTCTAGTTGAAAGTTAAAGTACGTTTAAATTTGGTCTCACCATTAAAAACAAAACGTTCCAAGAACCAAACAACCTGTATTTAGTAGAGTAGACACGCTGACTTGTGAACCTCCCCCTTTTTTTCAGTGCAAACTGCAACACACCACGCTAAACACTAGGGCATCTTAAGCAATGTTAATACTCGTAGGTGCTGTGGTTTTGCAAATAAAATGCAAGTATAGTCTGATATTTAGGTCACTGCACGATAATAAATTACAATATGTCTCATTATGTTCTAAAATTAAGTAGAAATTGTTTGCAAATTTGATTTAATCCCAGCCCTTTCAATACACAGGAGAATTTCCACAGTGAAAATACAAACAGTGGGCTAAAAATTCATTATACCTAATTTTAAAATTACAAATCCATGTATAGTCTAGAAATAAGTTGGTATTTTTTGTTCTAATTGAGATTAGTTATTTAATGATTTATTCTTTCTTGGGAGGTTTTTTTAAAAGTAAATTTTAGTGGTAGCAGATTTTCGATTGTAGAAAAAAAGGATAAAATCTCAAAATCGGGGCGGTTTTTTTTGCATTTGGCAGAGTTGGATGACTGCATTGATTCATTTTTGTTATCCCTAAGTAGCCTAGAAAAGACCCAAATTTAACCCGAAATTGGAGACAGCAGAAAAACAAACAATGAACACTGACGTTTGCACCGTGGCAACTTAAAATTGTTAAAGTATCGAAAATTGCGTTATTTCTTTATTTATCCGAAAATAACTTATAATACTTAGCGTCTATTATCTAGCTAGCGGCTATGCTAGATTTTCAAATTAAAAATACTACTACAACCAATAATTCCTACATTTGAAATTAGATTGTAGAAGCGGTTCCGTGTGACTAAGGAGTGATTCTACCCGAATCTACTCGTATTTGTTTTACGGTATTGTATGAGGCACGCAATATCGTATATGTAATGGGAAAACTTTGTCTGTTTATCGTCCACACCAACAATATCACAAGTCTAACAATAGCCTGTGTGTTTACCTTTGGGCGAAGGCTTTGGATTATTTATCCCACTGTACTTTGAGTTACCAGATTACAATACAAGTTCTGCAATATAAGTATATCACATTTTGTTTGATCGTTTTTTCTCTTCATTTTTAGGGATGAATTTATGAAATTTGTCTGCATTACTTTTTTTATTCATTTAGAGGATAGTTTTATTCTCTTTATTTTTAGGAATTAACTAGCTGTTGCCCGCGACTTCGTACGCGTCAATTTCGGTTATTATGATCGCGATTATTTTTGCAAAATTTTTCACTATTGTTTCGCTCCTATTGGTCGTAGCGTGATGTTATATAGCCCAAAGCCTTCCTCGATAAATGGACTATCCAAAGCAAAAATATTTTTTTAATTCGAACCAGTACTTTCTAAGATTAGCGCGTTCAAACAAACAAACAAACAAACTCTTCAGCTTTATAATATCAGTATAGACCTATTTAGGATAGGAATTGTTTTTATTCAAAGCTTTTTATTTTTATACTCCAACCTCGGGTTTAATATTATAAACTGTTTTCGTGTCAAAAAAACATTAATGTAATTAATAATTCGTTTGGACATAGTCATGTTAAGGAGTCAAGACGCCTCAAACATACTTAGGCAAATCCATGCCATTTTCTTTAGACACCACTATAGTTTATTATAATTATTTTATTACCTAGGCAAATCTAATTTTAGCTAAATCTAAAACACAATAATTATCTAGGACTGTAATATAAATAATATTAATTAAACGCTGGTTCTGGTGCAACTAACAAATATATTATGTAAAGTAACAGCCCATAATCATCCCACTGCAGGGAAAAGATCTCCATCATTGAATTCAAGTTACCATAGCAATGATGGGCACTGGCATAATCACCACGCTTGCCAAATGCGGGTTGGTGATCACAAACCCGAGCAACGTTCGGAAATTCAAAACTTTTTGTTGCCCAACCCGGGGATCAAACCCCGAGATCTTGGCCCGGTATTTAAACCACTAGACCAACGAGGCGTGGAATATATTATGTAAAACAAAGCAAATACAAAAACAGTATAAAAAGTAATAAATCATATACAATTCTAAAAAGTACAAATGTATATCAAAAAGTTGTGCATCCTGCAATATTCATCGTAATACGACGTATTGATATAGAGACAAACTTCTTAGCGTTCCATAGATTCACCGTGCAGGTGCCGGGTCCATCGTGTGGCAGAAAGAGAAACTCCAAGTAGCTCCCGGGACTTGTGACACGGGTGTAGGTTGAAGGGGCCCCTTTCCGACGTACATGAACACTTCCTTCCTTCACTACTCGTGTTTCTCTCCCTGCCCAGCCAAATCTGGTACGAATCTGCTAATGCAGCTTTAGACACTCACTCTAGTATAGAACTTACTGCAGTTCTGGCCAAGCCAAGGATTTTCAACAGGTTATAGAGAGATTTTGCTGGTATACCTCTCGCTCCTACTTCTACAGCATAGACTAACTATATAACCGTTTTTCGTTAATTCATTTAGGAGATAATAATATTTGTTTTCTTTCATTGCGTGGTCTCTAGGTATGTTAGTTTCCCACGGCACGGTAAGCTCTACAAGTACAATCCGTTTTGTGGCTCTAGAAAAAAGAAAAAGGTCCGGTCTGGATGATGAAATACACACATCCTCTGGGATTTTATAGTGCTTCTCATACGTGTCCATTAAAATACACCAGTCAGGTGCTGTACCCAGGATTGAGTAAGGCTTGTTCTTAGAATTTTCAGTGGAGCCTACTTTAATGAATTTAATTTGTCTTTGGTTTGTGGTCAATCCTTTTTGGGCCCTAGCCACTGAAAGGCTTAGCTTCACGTATGATTTGAAGTACTCCGTCTTTTCGATGTGAGTAGTGACCCCTATTCACGAGCACCTTGCATCCTACCAATAGGTGTCTTGCAGTACATATCGCCTCTCTACAAGTATAACAACATTTTTCAGAGGCTTTTCCCCACCTTACTAAGTTACTTTGGTCAGGGAGGGTCATTTGGAAGGCATTTAAATAAAATTTTAATAAGGCAGGAGACCAATCATACTACAACGTGCGCCACTTCATAGCTAACGGGATACAAAACTCACCAATAGTTATCCATTCGTTTTGCATTTTTTAATTCATAGCGTGCAATTTGTAACTGTCATTTTCATCTTGTCGTAGAAAGTTTTTTACTATGTCTCGGTCTTCCTTCTTCTTTGTCGTACCTAACCTAGCTCTATTTGATTGTGCACCTGCCATAAATTTTTGTGTAAGTCTTGATTCAAGTTCTGTGGCCTTGTTGTCTTTCGGGAGGGATGAAATTAATTCGTCTTGTGACTCTCTTGATTCGTCGACGACTTTTGAAACTCTAAAGATGTTTATAGAATTCGGATTGTATGAAAAACTATTGTGATCCCTAAATAGAGTCGAGGGATCAGCCGAATGTGCTAGACCAAACCATGACTTCAATATCTGTATGACATTAACATCTGGCTTTGCCAAGAGGGTTTTACCGATATCATATACTAGGGAAGGATAAGTGAGACGCGATGTGATGTTGTTAAGGTCATTCATGTAATTTTTGACAACCACCCCTATTGATGGTGTGCGTCCTTTGTAGTCTATCTTTCTACCGAGAAATTTGAAAGGCACTGCTTCTGCAACAGTGGCAACTTTTTGGCCGCTTATAGAGAGTCCCGGATCATAAGAAGTATACTTGGTATTTCTTCTACCCAGACATAAACAATGACATTTACATGGTGTTGTCCTCAGTCCGCACGTCCACGTACAGAACTTGTCAACCTCATTTAATTATTCCTGACACTTATAATATCAGTATATAAACTTGAAAAAAGGTACCTAATGGTATGGCACCCGCTCGGCATGCGAGGAGATGCGGGTTCGAGTCCCGCCTGAGACAAAATTTTTCAAGTTTATATAAGTACTGATATTATAAGTGCAATTAAGTTGCTAAAATATCAAATAAAGTATATTCCTGACACTGTTTGGGATTACGTGTAAGTATTGCAAGGTCGTCAGCAACGCAAAGGCTAATAATGACTCAGTGTACTTGTTGTTGATTTTAATTTATTGATTTAATGGCTAATTAATTTATCAACTAATATATATAACTATATTAAATACTATTGGAGATAAGCAGCACCCTTGGAATAGTCCCACGTTGTACTGTAGTGGTTGTGTGTATTCCTTGTTGAAAAACTGCAAAAAAATTAGCAATAATACGTACTAACACAAAAAAAACTTTAGGGAAGTTATCATACTGCTTACAATTTAAGTTACTCATGTAGGTACTTATTGACTAAAAAAGCACACTCTTTACTGCGCTCTCATAAAATACCTAGATCATTTTCAGATAGCTCTTTACACTTTGCACCCGTCGAAATAATGTAGTAAGTTAAATTATAACGTCAACCTACAACATTTAGACCAACCTTACCGTTAATCAGCAGACCAGACGACATAGACAAAAAGAGAACAACACCTTCTATAGAATTGTACATCAGACCCACATCACAACGCCACCTTGTCACTTCAGGTTTTCAGCCCATTATTTTTCAAGGAGTCATCTTATTTTACTTAAATTGTACTTTATTTTATCCCAACTAAGGAACAAATTCGATTGGTGAGTGTTGCGTCTGGGCCCCGTATCCGAAGTTTCGATACTAGCGACCTCTAAGAGCGGACAACGAACGCGCTGACATTGAGTCGAACAAGGGGGACTCACACCACAAAAATATGCCTCTATTTCACCCTAACGACCACCCTGCGGGTGAAGACTGAAGAATGGCTGCAAAACTCACACTATTACGTTATTCTTTGATCGTTTGTGTAGTATTTTATATTACGGTTCAAAATACATTTTGCGTGTGGTTGTGTGAACTGACTTACGATAATGCGTAGTATTAATATCATTGAAATAGATAGACACTAGGTTTTACGCGCGAATTTGTACGCTTATATATTTTTTTACAGGAACTACCTATACCTACCTACCCTTTTCTGGGATTAGAAGTAGCTTCATTGAGATTTAATCACCTGCCAAATTTTAATACACCAATCTACGAGACAAAAAACAAACGACGTATTTTTTCTTTTGGTTTATCCCAGTACAAAAATGTCAAGATAAAGCACTTAGAAAAAGTCCGCCAAAAATCTAAAATGTTTGATTAAGGCCTCCTAGCAACCCTTTTTTTACGCGTTGCACATCTTATTAATTCATTACGATACTATTCATAGATTTTCCCTTTATACCTTAACAGGCTTAGAACCATAAAAATTGAAAACTATGTTGCGAAAAATATTTTCGGGTGAAAACTTGACCTATATTTTTTACTTCACAAATGGACTCTTTACTGAACGCCTGTAAAAAATTCTGAAGGTAATGAAAAAATCACCAGTCGTGAAAGATTAATAAATAAAAAGCACCTGGTAGGTTTTATATCATAGTATGATATTATCTGTGCCACTACTTTGCGTTGGTACCTACCTATTTAATAAGATTGTCGGTGATATCTTTATTAACACCTACTCAAAATTAATTACTTAATTAATTCTGCCGTTTTCCAGAGTTTTCTTAATGTTTTATTTTTTATTGGCCTGATTTTTACGTTTTGTTACAATGTTAGGTCCCAAAACCACACATGTGATAAAGAGCTAGAACTGGGCCTCTATATATTCTTTGTACAAAACAATGCTTACTTTTAATTAGTATCTAGCAATAATCAAGTTGAATTCCGGATTTATATCCTATCGGAGGGCAACTAGACGGTAACCACTCGTTTTCCCTCTATTACTCAATATTCCGGGTAATCGCAGATCGGTTATTAAAACCCTATGTTAAAACTTAACTAGGCCAAAGAAAATAAAGATAAACCTTTATTTTCTTTGTGTAAGCCTAATGTTTAAACGCCATCTATTTTTTTTGTTCGAACCTCGAACTGCCTCTAAAAGCGACATCTATTGAAAACTGTTTACTCTTGCTGCTAGCGGTTCTATAACACTCGTATTACGTACGTTTTGTTACTACGTGATTGTAAAAACTAAATCTAGATGTCACTGTAAGTGCATTTCAAAGACTCAAATTATACGACAATAACTTTAAAGATAAGAACAACAGAGGTGTCCTTTTGATGCCTAAAGATATATTTAAATTTTTCAACACCAAAAAAGCGTGGGAATACATTAAAAACGCGTTACTTCAAACATTAAAAACTTTACTAAACTACGTTAAAAAATAACTTAATTAAAAACTTGATAAAACAAAAAGAGCCGCATCTAAGCTGGAATTTTATTAACTTAATTAATTTTGAATTGGTGACTATGAATATAAATCTTAAAAAGTCAAGAAATATAAAATTACATGTTTTTTATTATACTTAGTCGGTTTTTAGGTGTGTATTTTCAATTTTAAATTTTCTCGGTTTTTAGCAGTTTTTAAGGCATTTTTAAATCTTAAGTTTTTCTTATGAGTTAATATTTTTTTTTTACATTAAGGTTTCACTAGACAACTTTTTACAGAAACCAAGAAGAACATCATACTTTACTTAAGGTATTTGTTACAAAGTCATTGCAAATAGACACAATCTGCATATATTATCTTTTGCTTAATAAGGAGACCGTGAAGATAAAATGTTAACCTGAAAATTATAAGTGAACCACATACAAGTAAAGCTTAGCTTACAAAAACACTCACAGTTGCAAACAAAAAAAACGTTGATTGTTTTTTCTGTACGTAAATATATAACTAAAATATAAATACTAACGTACGGTTTCATCTTCTGGTCTTCTATCCAGTAGAGAGCATTTATTTTATTTGGACACAGCACTGTCCAATTGGGGACAATTATTGAAGAATACCTGCAGCTTTTAATTCAATTCAATTTGGCTTTTGAATCTGTATACATATAAATGTTTTTATTTCATATGATGTATTATGGAAAGATAACTTTTTGAAGAAGTGTACACACATCCTAATAGTAGCGTTTAAAAATGTTTTTAAGGTCACTCGGCTGACCATTATCCTATAATAGATGTTTGCTAAATGTTAACTGTTCTGAGGAACCGTTTTGTCATAGTTTGGTATGGAAACAAAGGCAGATCCATGGGCATTCATGGCATCGGAAGTGATTTGTTCTTAGTGAGAACAGTCACTTTGTACACATGATTTTATGGTCAGAGCAAAGTTGCCTTTTATAGTTTTAAGTGGGGTGTCGGTCCAAATACGGTCTTACATATGAATTAACTAAATAATAATTCGACGACCTCCGTGGCGGAGTGGCGTACACACCGGTTTTCAAGGTGTCGCCTGCTCCGAGGTCCCGGGTTCGATTCCCGGACGGGTCAATGTAGAAAAGATGTGTTTCTACATTTTCTCGGGTCTGGGTGTTTGTGGTACCTTCGTTGTTTCTGGTTTCCAAAATACGAATGCTTTAAATAGTTATTCAAATTGGGATCAGAACAATGAATGTGATGTTGTCCACATTTATTTATTTATTTATTTAATAGGATAGGATATAGTGAGCTTAGGGTCAGGAGGGACTTTGCATTAGTTAGTTATATCTTTAAAATTTTGAGAGGAAAAGTTCAAAATGCAGAGTTCCTCGAGCATATTCATCTCAGCGCGCCGGACCGGTACGCGGGCCGCAGGCGCGCGCCGCCGCTGCTGGCGATGCCGCGCGCGCGCACCAGGCTGCTGGCCGAGGCGCCGCTCACACGCGCAACGCGCATTATGAATGCCGTTGCACTTAGTGTAGACATATTTAATTGTACTCTGAGTGAATTTACAAGGATGGTTTTGTTTATAATTAGTTATACTTAAGTAAGTTTAATTGATAAGATGTTAAATGTATTTATATGATTAAGTTATACTATCGTATTAGGTCATTCCTGTAAAGATAGTGTAAGAGTAAAAAAAAAAAAAATACCTATGTTGAAAAAATAAAGATGTGAATTTAAATAGGAATTTAGGTTTATTGCCAAGTGCTGGTGTTTAGTTCAGTATACAGGCCCCCAATTCCGCTAATTTACAAATGGCTCAATAGAATCGCAATGGCTTCGCAATTGTATATTTTGACACATGGTATGGTATGGTAATGGTAGTAATGTCAAAATATTCGATTGCGATGCCATTGCGATTCTATTGAGCCATTTGTAAATTAGCAGAATTTAGGCCCAGGATGTTAGTTAAATGGTATAACAAGCCTATGGAGAAGTCAGAGATTTGATATTATCATCAATATTTTTTTGTGATTTTCATACAATCTAAAATTTCGAGATTCCGATTTGTATAAAAATATTTATTTTCAAAAAATATCGATATCAAATTTCTGACGTCACCATAGTATTTATATGGGCTTGTTGCGGTTTGATATACCATTTACCTAACACCCTATACACATGCATGATTTATACGAGATAATATTTATGGTTATTTGCAAAATCATAAAGAGCACCAATTAGGAGATATACGGAGCACACAAATAGTTAAAAACGGTGACAAGATTTATTTGTTTCGAGGTTTCTACTTTCTACTAGAGATGTCCCATAAAATAGGTACCTACTGGGTCGAGTGACAAGTTAATTTGCGAGGAGTAAGGTTACTACTGTAAATATTATATGTAACGTCTTGTAACGTCAGTTATCATGTGTAATGAATGACTGTGACAGAAGAGGGTAGATAGATAAATAATAAAAAAACTATTAACTCCTAAATCATCATCATCAACACTCTCTTCACCATTTCATAATGCGATCGCCTAGCGAGACTATTATGGCCTGATGAAAAGGCTTGTGTCCAGATCCAGAGGCCTTACTCCGCAACACAAAGTCCGTGTAAAAGCAACATAATCCTAATAATCATCCCACTGCAGGGAAAAGGCCTCCATCATTGAATTCAAGTTACACACAGCAATGATGGGTGCTGGCATATGGTGTTTTCTATGTATTATAAGTATGTATTTACTAAAGAAACAAAAAAAAAGTATATAATTAAGTTTATCGGTTGTCTAGTACCCCATACGACAGGGTACTTAATAGTAGCTTAATTTGGGACTAGATGGCTCTGTGTGGCCCAGTGAGGCATGTCTAAAATATTTATTTATTTATTTATAATCACGCTTGTCAAATGCGGGTTGGTGATCACAACCCGAACAACGTTGAAGGGTGCTGGCATAATCACCGCACTTGCCAAATGCGGCTTGGTAATCACAAACCCGAGCAACGTTCGAAAATTCGAAACTTTTTGTTGCCCGACCCGGGGATCGAACCTGGGACCCCGAGATCTTGGCCCGGTATTTAAACCACTAGACCAAATAGGGCGTAAAAGTCCGTGTATTCCATGCCAATATCTAAAAGTATGTGACAACGACAGATAGATCTTTTAGTCGCCTCTTACGACACGGAGTTTTGCTATTCTTTTAACACGTTGGCCGAGAACACATACCACGTGCGATCGCACACGTTTTTGTATTATCAATTTGTCAGGTTTTGCGTGTTTTGGCCGCCCAGCCGTTTGGGTCAACAATTCGCTAGAAGCGAGTGCGCTTTGCGGGTGAAGTCCGTGTTTAGGATAATTATTTACTAATATTCCCCAGCCGACGTGTCATGCGTCATGCCAGCACCACGCGACACTTAAATTAGAGTAGCCTAAGTGAACCTAAACTCAAAAATTTTATATTTTGTTTTAAGTGTGTTTTTATTTAAGGAATTTTATTTTCAAGGTTATATTTTATAGTAACTGAATTTAATTCGAACTGACTGCTACACATGCCTCTTAAATTGACAGTTATTTAGTTTCTCAAACAGATCAATGCTAACAAGCAAGACCAAGCAACGCATAATTATTTTAAAATTCCTAATAAATTGGTTGAGCCTAAAATTATACATTTTTATTCATGTTACCAGTAATTTACAACTTTTATGAAATAATAGAACTGCCCAGATATCCCGTATAAATTGAAAAATATCCACATTTATGGGTATTAAATGGTTTTGTCCCCGCCAAAAGTTATCGGAAGGAGACTTTTTGTAACATGTTACAATACTATCCCAATTTTCATTTCTGTACCGATTCAACAAGGCACATTTTAACAAGCATTGACTTCTGCAGAGTGATTTGATGTAATTAAGTACCTATTGTAGGTAGGTAAGATTAAACTGTGGCGATAATTCCTAGGTAGGTTGACTCGGATTAGCTTCCACCATCTCCATCATCTCAATTCAGCGCTATCCATCGACCATCGAAGTTTCTATTGCGAAATCGTTAACTAACATGACTCTTCTCCAGACACAGCATTTAGGTATATTGCGATCCTTATTTACCGCGTTAGTTCTGCGTCAGAAATGAAAATTTTAGATTTTCGAAGTCCATCCATCTATCCCGTCTTAATAAAGCCTACTACACACAATGCCGGCGGCATGGCCCGCCAGGAATGCCACCGGTTCGTAAGGCAACATGCCGCGTAACCCGGCGGCTGTCTATCCCAGGGTATTTTGCCGCATAAACGGAAAGTTCGCATTTACCGCCGGCTTTGCCGCCGGCATTGTGTGTAGAAACCTTAATAAAATTAATATTCTTACACAATGACGGTCTAATGTTATTTTTAAAGTATCTTTATGAAACACCAATTGTATATTTTAACCTCTATTACACAATATGTAAGTACTTAGGTTTAGTAAAGAATTAGCAAACATTGTCTGGTAATACTTTATAAAACCGGATGGCATAGAAGGTCCACAACATATATACTAACAGTTTTGGACCATACCATAATCTTATGTAAATAACTGCAACTTTTAACGGAATTTACTAAAAAATATATATAATTTGGTTAGTCAGCTGGTTTCTAAATACCTCAGTACAAGATAGTGGTAATTATTTTAACTAAACGGATATGGCAAGGTTATTTACCGAACGAGTACTTAATGAGAGACTTCTCTGCAATCATAAATGTTTAAACAGTAAATGTAATCTATGTATTTGACATTCATTGGTAAGTACCTACTTAAGATTGATATAATAAAAACAGAACAATGTGTAGAAAAAAAACTATGACTGTAACCTTAATATTATAAAAACTCCCGTGTCACTGAATACTTAAGATTGTAATATAGTAGATTTTCAATAAATCAAACTCTTCAGTAATAAAGATCGTTAGAATGCCTTTTGTTTCTCTTTTTTTAATAATAGGGGTTAAAGTATGAAATTGCCGATTATTTTCCCACTTTTTATTTTGTTTATAGCTCTTAAGTATAGTCATATTATTGCGTAATTCTTTTTGTATTGTATCAAAAACTAAATAAAGTATCTATTGACTAAAAAAAAATGCAATACTAGTGCCTATTACTTCAAAGGAAGTCGTTGAAAAGACCCCTCACAATGTGTCAGCTGACCTTCTTGCTTCAATTAAGTATATTTGTATTATATACTTTGATTTTCAGAAATTTAAATACTATATACGTAGCTTTATAACCATCTAACTTTCACCTTTAATTGCATCGAAAACGGTTCAGGCGTTTTTAAACAAACTAAAAAATTGTTAGTATGTAAAAATGACTTTTCTCGATTTCGTCCATACAAAACGGCAATTTCATACTTTAACCCCTAATAACGCGTGTTCTAATCAGTTTCAACAAACCTTGATAAATATCAATAAAGCCAGGATTTTTCATGTAAATGCCATTTGGATTGCATTCTTCACCAGACCTTTAGCACATTTCAGTCCCAGTAACAGCTTTCGACTGCTTAAACAAAAAATATACAAAAAATAGTAATTGGTTCCATTCCAACTGCAAAGGATTGGAATGCGCTTTGTCCCATACGTTCAAGGGAAATGCACTTTATAACTCTCCACTCTGTGCATTCAAGCTAGAACTCATTAAAAAGGACATTGGCAAATTTTAATTATTATGACCTGTGATTCGAAACGAATCGCAATTACCTGATTATGAGTCAATCAAATAGGAAGGAGTTATACGGGTTAAGCGGGCAAAACCACTCCATGTATAGTACAAGTGGACCCAGTGATAGCATACAGTCGCCAATTTTGCATTAAACTGTCAATTTCTTTTGCGGTGCGGTGGCTCTACCAATATCGAATGTTTGAAGAAGAAACACAAGAGAGCCTTTTAGGTCTAATCAAAAGAGAATAATGATAAGAGGGTGATTGGTTACATTATCGACTGACTTCAAATCACACGAATTAGTGGAGGAAACGCATCGTAACTACTGAATGCTGATAATGAAGGGACAACATGCCAATCGATATAGCTTAGTGTCTAATTAAAAAACTGGGATGGATACTCCAAGCATGCAATGAAATGTTTATGGTAACTATTTGCATATTCTTGCAATGACAGTTGTCTTTTTTTGTTACCCTAAAATTTATAGACGTAAGGCGTAAGAGGTTCTGTACTTTCTAAGTTCAATGATACTTTTCGTATTTTCTGAGCGATGACTTATATGTTTATTACAAACCTCATACATATTATAGATACAAAGCGATCCTAATTAACAATATCCAGAAAGATAATATTGTAGTTGTCACCACAATTTAGTTTGTCGCCACGTTTAAGAATCACTATCCACCAAAATGTAGGCAATGTGTTTTTTGCTTTTTTATTCTATGGATAAGTCTCAAAAAATTAACTGAAGAGTAAAAACAAGTAAGCCCTAAAAATGTGAATTAAGTAACCAATTTTCTATCGACGCGGCGACGCAAACAAATAAAGAACATTATACGCCCAAATTAATTAGTTCCTGCTTAATTTTGTTGGATATTATTATCAAAAAAATAATATGTCTATCAAGGGTTGAAATTTTTACTTTGTAGATGATTACATTTACAAAATTCTTTGAGTGCTTACAAAATAACTTCCCGTGTGTCTACTGTACTGACGTAACGCGCGTTCGTTTCGCAAACGCCGGCGCGGGCGCAGCGCGAGCCTCGTCTCAGCTCCTTATGTAACGTTTTCTTTCTTCGTCGATTAGCCTTCGTGTTGGAACCGTTAATTAATTTGTCTTTTGGTTTATTCGTGACCTGTTTAATTGAACGTTTAGCAGATAACAAAAAATGTTATAAATTATGAGCATAACCGGTATGTTAAGTTTTACTTAGTACTTACATGGATTGGATATTTAGAGTAAGAGTTAATTGTATTGAGGTATCTTCAATGTGTCTTTTTAATATTCTACGATATTTTGGCACTGATCACGAAAGATTCAGTTCTTACATAATCATGGTGCATGGTTAGACGTACGATGGAATAAATACCTTAAATTAACTTTAATAAAGTAATATGTATAGTCTTAACAGACATAGCTATATATAGTACCTATCTATCAAAGTTTGAGGTGACAGCCAGGCTGGAAGAAAGGAAACAATTAATTAAAGGTCCAAATATCACATAGTTAGTCATTGTCTTATTATATTATCCAAAAGTGCTTCTTAAATTAGACCAATTCACTCATGATTTCGTTTACTTTGCAGAAATCATCTTATTAAGGTCAGTCACGACTTGTGTTGCATCCGACTTACTTACTCTTTTTTATAAAGCTGCAATCAGCCTTGCGATGTATCAAACTATGAAAAAGAAACTATTTTAACAAGTAAATCACAGATTAAAATATTCTCTAAATTAAAATTTGCACAAATAGATAAATAGTAGTGATGTTGTATAACATGAAACTCGAGTTGCTTATCTTCCATCATTCTTTAGTGTTTGAGTTTTTGGTGCTTATAAGTAACAGCTAGATTTATTTCACCTAGGTACCAACCTAGTTGGGTATTGAGTAATACTGGTAATAACAACTTGTTACTCATCAGCTTTATGGTCTATTAAATTAACAAGTAAACATATTATCTCACTGAATAACCAACTTTGGTATGGTAAAGCTTTTTTCGATGCACGATGGTCGGCGTTCGCCTCTATGGCTTTTTTCTCCAAATATGATATTATCTGTGGCCAAACTAACCTTTCTTTGCTTTGACTATGGTAATGTTAAAAATCAGTAAAGGCATAAAATTACGAACGCTGTAAACCAAGCCAGGTTTATAATACTTTCTTATTTTTTTAAAAATGTTTCAAATATATTTTTTTCTAAATATTTTTCTAATTTTGATAATAAGAAGACAATGACAGTTTTCTTAATTTGTCGGGTTATGAATCACCCTTTGTGTTGTTTATCATCCTAGGGCAATAAATATTAAGAATCACAATTTATCTCTAAGGACACATCTTTTGTTCACTAACAAAGCTTTATATGACAATTTATTGCCCATAATAGTATTCTTACATGTCAATAAAACAAAATACATTTGCAATAACATGATTAACACTTATGGAAATGTTTTGAATAATGGTACATTCAGTATTGTTTTTTTCCTTATGAATGCGGTTGTTATTTAGAAATGCAAGAGACTTCTTTTAAAAATATATTAAATTTTTCCCAAAGGACCTGTTCCTTTTACACGTCCCAAACTCCTAATATTTTATCCTAAGTAAGTATCACTGCTTCAGGTCAGTTTT
The DNA here is from genome assembly GCA_949315895.1 of Anania crocealis. Lineage (NCBI taxonomy): Eukaryota > Metazoa > Arthropoda > Insecta > Lepidoptera > Crambidae > Anania > Anania crocealis. Next base: position 17,704,772 of record OX438883.1, read on the forward strand.
ATTGTAGGCTTATGTAATTTACGCTTGTACGATTGTTGTTGTGACGAAGTAGTGCAAAAAACTCAGTCGCTATTGTCGGCCTCCCTTTGAATAATTATGTCAAAAGAAAATATGTACCTACCGGAGGTAGGATTTTAATTCCAAATTTTTTTTATCTTTTATTATTAAATTTTACATGTGATTTAATTTAACATGCGAATTAAGTCTATGTGTATTTATGTAAATTATTAATAAACTGTGGTTAAGTATTTTTTATGAAATGCCATGCAATTTCCTATTAATGAATTTACTAATTATTAAGTAACTTCGGCAGCCTACTTGTATAGGATGGGCTCATGTCGTCACAGGATGTGTGCCTACAGCAGCTATCACGGATTAAGTAGACCCAGAGAGTCATGGTGCGATGATTTTTAGACAGATAAGAAATTTGGAGTCATTAGCGATAGACAGAGATCGGTGAAGTAGCTTGAAGGCCGTAGCCCAGCAGTAGGATGATAAGGAACGAAAAAATAATAAAAAAAGTCGGAAATCTAAAACGTAAGTCTCTACGAGTCATATTTTTATTAGAAAGAGGATCTCTTTCTATCTTATTATTATTTGAAGAAGTTTGCTTGGTAAGTATTTTATTATATTATAAGTTACTAATTAACCTATGTACCAAATAATAAGCGAAGATCATGTTTTTGTCTTGTTAATCTAGTACCTCTGTTTTTGTAGTGCCAACATACCATACCTGCAAGTTAAAATTTAAATTGTAAAGTTGTTTCCTATTCCACAGAACCTTTTGTGATGATAAACGAATTGCCACGGTCTATCTAGAATGGACGCAATTCGTTACGGTTTTTGTCCAACAGCATTTTAATACACGGAGTTTTTATTCCACTATGTTATTACAAAGTTATGAAATGGTTTATTTATTAAATAGATATATTAGCCATTGTATTTCTTGATAGATAATTTAACAAATTCACGCTTGTAAATTGGTATACCCTAAGTTGAATCCACGACAATACGTTCGCATGATATTTGTAACACTCCTTATTTTCACGTGTACGCATTACTTTTTACGATATTGACTGTTATTGATATTTCCTTTCGTAAAATGAGGATCTTACTAACTGATATTGATGTTTGCTATTGTAAAATACTTTTTGAATTTGTCTTGTTACGAAAGCAAATATCAATATCAGTCAAATCAAACGAAAATTAAAATAAAACGACACCAATTCACCACCAATTCCAATTCGGTGCTAAACAAGAAATCGTCGATAATTGTAACGCTCTGACTCAAGATTGTCACCTAATTTCCTGAGTACCCGCCTTTTATTATAGTCATTAATTTTGTTGTTTAGTTTAACTAACTTTAAAAAAATACTATTCTTATTGAGAATTAATTCTTAAGAATATTTATTACGAGTGTCTACCAAGCTCAGTACCAATACACATACTGAATTTCAGCACTTACTCGACAATTATTACGTTCACAAGAGTCTATTATTTGACTTTGTCTATTACATGTATATTTAACGTTTGCTTTGTTTCTCCAATTCTTTTTAATTATGTATCTATGTTGTGCTTATTAATGTTGTGCCTATTACAATATTTATACCATTAATAAACAAGTTTTTTTTACTAGCTGCTGCCCGTGACCTAGTTTGCGGATATAATATACGAGTAATATAATAACTATCTCACTTTCAAGCCATTCTGGCATGATGGAGTAACAAATATTCAATCTTAAAAATAAAAATTAGAGATGGGCCGAGTACTCGGTTAATACTCGGTACTCGGCATACTCGGCGGGTACTTTGATACTCGTACTCGGCCGAATAACTCGGTTTTGATGCCAAGTATACTCGGTTTATGCAAAGCAATAAATTTAGGAAGAAATAATTAAAACAACAGCGTTAATCAAAAAGTTAAAGTATCACTAATTTGGGAAATCTTTGATAATCTCAATTATGATAATTAATGAGTAGTGATGAGATAAAATTAAGGGAATTTTAATGAAAAACATAAATATTTAAAATTTAATAAAGGTAAATTGTGATGTAGAAACACAAGGCTCTCTGCACGTTCTGATAACAGCCTATTCCTTTTTTCTTCGTAACCGTTTCCAGCCTCCGAAAATAATCGCTTGCTGTACACAGTGCTTGCAAGTGCACAAAGAAACACTAGTGCTAAACTAGCTCAGGATACCTTGTTTGGTGCCCTGCTGCTCACCACTCAAAAGAACTGTTTTCTTTTGCCAACAAATTTTCTTTTAACTAGCGATCCAATTCTAAAGCAATGGGGCTTTTAGGATCATCGCGAAAACAGGTATCGCTTGAACCGAGTTACTCGGCCGAGTACTCGGTTGGAAAAAAATTGAACCGAGTAAAACTCGGTACTCGTTACTCGGCAAAAGTGCTACTCGGCGCATCTCTAATAAAAATCAATCACCGAAATCTTAATAACTTCCGGTTGACTGCACCAAATTGTTAGTAATAGTCAGCAGGAAATTAGTATGGTAGAAGATGTTAGATAATTGGAACAAAAGCTCTATAAGAAACATCCTCATGAAAACTGTGTTAAGGGTAAACATGGGCATAAACAAACCATTTGCTTACATTATCTTCATTAGTAGGTAACCACGTGCAAAGCCGGGACGGACAGCTATACCATTATATAATTAAGCATAATATCTTCTCTCCACCATTACTCATCGTCCAAACTGCGATCGCCACCTAAGCGTGGTAATTAAGACTAAATTATTCTATCCGAGAAGCTTTATTTTTCCAGCTAACTGATGTGGGCTGATAATGGAAAAAAAAAACAATGTTACGTACAAATTATTTCCGTTTATATAATTTTTACTTCCTATGAAATAAGTGTGCAAACGTGATTTTATTAATCTAACCACCTATAAGTACCCACACTTCCTTTTTGCCGTAGACATGTTTAATCCGTTTCGACGGTCAGAACTTTCCATGGTTTACACTTTCACTTCCTCCCTTTATCGAATCCTGAATCGCACCTTTTCCTTTTAAGGCTGCTCTACCCGCACGATCGTTATCCAATGACGTATCTGCACTTCTATATTTTATGTCTATGTTAGTGTTGTTTAAAGTGTTATCGATGTCGATAGTCTTACCTTAATTTCATCACGATGACAGAAACAGTTGGTTTCAATTATGTCTTAATTATGTAGATAGGTATGTATTATGTTGGTGATGTATTGGCTTTAGCAGTAGGTATTTATTCGTTACTACATGATTTTCATGTTATTCTGGAGCAGTGTACTGCACCAGAATAGCTAGTTTTCCCTGATTTAAAAACTTCGCTTTTATTTGCATCACGTTTTGGGTGGCCATAGTTGACTACTTTTGGCACTCTTTTGATTCTGATGCCCATCGTTTTCATATTTTAGTAGATATGTATATCAAATCAAAGTGGGTATTAGATGAAACTTTCTGTGAGTATCTGTAGGTTGCAAGTCGATTTGCTCAAAACATAACATTACACGGGACTTAATGCACTCTATTAAGTAGTTTACGGTGCACTTAATCCCGAGTAGAGTGAGTTTTATATGTAACAATGCTTTTTATGGTTGATAAACCTACTTTTTTCTAATCTATTTATTGATACTTTTCGATTCGTCCACCTCTCAACACTACTACCATTCAGACGATTGCCAGCCGATATTTTGCCGGTACTACCTCGTTCTTTCTACCCGTACGATCATTATCCTATGACGTATCTGCTGTATCTTGTTCAAAACCAGGAACTGGGAGACCAATGCATCATAGTGTACGTGAGAGGCACCGTGCTTGCAAGCCTTGCAACATTGTCTTAGATGTAATTTAGAGTTTGCTTTAACCACAGACACATTTCTAATCTCAGTTTAATCTCTGGTTAGTATTATGGAAGACTTATTTGTGCAATGTATGTGACTTATTAAATAACTTTTGTAAAATTATATGCTTATTTAATGTATAGCTGTATATTCAAAATGTTATCAACCAATCATCTATAATCGTCGTTCTCATATCCTTCAATCACGAATTTACGACATGATTGTCTATTTAGACCCATGGCTTTAAGGGGACAAATATTTTTAACTCAAATTATTTCATATCTTAACAAAATAATACATCGAAACCATTAAATATATATAAAATAATGTTACTTATATTATTAAAGCAAAGATGGATGGTGTTTGTTTCAATCACGCCAAAACAACAGCATATAAATATATGGTGTGCCTTGAATACTTACTTTCAAATTCAAAACTTCATGTGAACGTAGTCGTGGGCAAAAACTAGTATCAATACATAAGTACCGACTAATGGTTACCTAAGTTACCTTTTTTTGTTGTTTATTAACGACATCTCATACTAGCAGTACATATATCGAAGATACATAGCCATGTTACTGGATTATGTATTTTATTAAGATCTTTATACTAACATGGGGCAATAACTACTTTGACTTTATTTTTTTTAGCGTATTGTAGTATTCCGGATTTTATCAATCCTTTTAATATCCTACACAATCCTTTCCAAAATACCTACTTATCGAAAATAATATGACTATGACTATAATACTTCCTAAAATTTTTAGTTTCCTTAAAATATGGCTACGTGTCTGTTCTAGTTACCGATAAACAATGAAGACAATGTATAATACGTGTTTGATACAAATGTACAAAAAATAAGGAAAAGTTCGGCTTGAGATAATAAAGATGATAATAACAATAGGGAAATCGAAACAGTAACAGCCATGGGACTCGTATCTCTATCAATAGATCACATTCCTTTCTTAGATGTAACAATGTGAAATAAGTTGTAAGAATTATTCACAGGAAATTTTAAGTAGTCTGCCCAGTACCTACGTATAATGTACTTAAAAATATGGTCATAGGCAATATAGCACATATTATTATAGCGTACTTGTTTTATTTTGAAAATAAGCTTTTTATATAATTATCGTTGTTATCTTATTTATAAAACTAATATAATCATTATTAAGTATATTACTATTTTTCATGCTTTAGGAAGTTCCACAAAACTAATACTCATATCTTGTTATCAGTATTAGTTTTGTGGAATACACCATATAATCGTAACTACATTTTTGTTATGACCTAATCCTTCCAAAAAGAAAATGTAAACCAATATCCGATTTTGTGACAGAAGCGGATGCCGTTTCTTAAACTTTCATTGTTGTATCGGTATGTAGATCAGATGCAAGATGGTAAAAGATTAGATAATGCATAACCGAGAGACTGGTGATTGGTGAAAAAAGGTTTCATCTCTTATTTTGTTTTACGTATGCAGATGATCATAATTCATCACATAACCGAATTACTGCTATTGCGTCAATAACAACTTGTATCGACAACGAATCGTACTACATTTGAAGATCAATCCAATTTTCATGCCAGAATGTTTACAAAAAAGTTCTTTATTTTATTATTGCATTATGTAAAACTTTAATGGAATCGTGAAGAGCAAATTGAACTTATAATAAAGCACTATTAGGTAACTAAAGGTATAATTGTTATTAAAGTTAATATAAATTTGCGTGAGTATAATTGCTATTAAGAAAGCTTTAAAGAAAAAATAATGAATCAATTTGAATGGTGGCTAATAAACCTACCCAATTGCCAAAATCATTAGTTAGGTAGCATTTCTCGTGAGGTTTTACTCGTATATACAAAACATTGACAAACTGTTCACAAATTAAAATAATTATTTTTCAATATCCACTAGCGATGGGCCAAAAATTTGTGACCTTTTTGCTGGCCAATTTGCGGAGATTTATACGAGGTCACCACAGAATTTCCCATTTTCTCCAGGGACTCTTGAAAAATGTATCTGGTCATTCACTGACCTTTCTATTCACCTGGAGGCTGTTGTTGGGGCTCTAAAGTCATTAGACGCAGACAAAGGCACTGGACCGGATGGTATCCCACCAATTTTTTTAAAGAAATGTGCGTCTGCTCTTGCTGTCCCTCTTTGCCTAATATATAATATATCACTGGCTAATGGAATGTTTCCTGATGATTGGAAAGTGGCTAGAGTGGTTCCGGTCTTTAAATCGGGTAATAATGATCTGGTGACCAATTACAGACCCATTTCTGTTCTTTCAACAATGTCTAAAGTTTTTGAAATTTTGATTTGTCCATATATTTCTGAGCATGTCGGGCCTTTTATCACAGAACATCAACACGGCTTTGTGAAATCTAGATCAGCTGCCACAAACTTAGTTTCTTTTGTTGAGAATCTTGCGGAGGCCATCGACGCTCGCCAAGAGGTTGATGTAATTTATACAGATCTTAGCAGAGCTTTTGATAGAGTGCCGCATAAGATCTTGGTTCGGAAATTGATGAATTTTGGAATTCACGGAACCTTACTGAGTTGGTTTAATTCATACCTTACCAACCGAAAATTTTTTGTAACCGTTAATGGATTTAATTCTAGTGAATACAGTGTAGATTCAGGAGTGCCGCAAGGATCTAATCTTGGTCCAGTTCTGTTTAATATTTTTATCAACGATATAGTTGATTGCATTTCATATTCTATCCCGTACCTGTACGCGGATGATTTAAAGTTGCTGCGCATAGTTAGAACAGAACGCGATTCCATACTTCTTCAGGAGGATCTGGATAGCCTGAGTCGTTGGTGTAAATGTAATGGAATGCGGCTAAATGTAGATAAATGTTTTTACGTAAAATTTACGAGAAAACACAGAACTATCAAATCTAGCTATTATATTGACGGTGCTATTGTCCAAGAAGCCGATCATATTAAGGATCTGGGAGTGATTGTTGACAGGAAGCTAACCTTTGTGGCTCATTTAGAAAGTGTAATAAAAAGAGCTTCTAGAATGCTTGGATTTATCATTCGAATTGGCAGAGGATTTCGCAAGTTGCAGACGAGAAGGCTATTGTATAACTCTTTTGTTTTAAGTGTCCTCGAATACTGTAGTGTTGTGTGGAGACCACACTATTCATGCCATTCTCTGAGGTTGGAGCGGATTCAAAAGAGATTCCTCTGGCATCTGGCTCACTCGGCAAGGCAGTGTAGGAGGGGGTTTTCATACAGTGAAAGATTGAAACATTTTAAATACACTTCGTTGGAGAAACGCCGGACAATACTAGATCTCACATTCTTGATGAAACTATTTAACAATAAAATAGACTGCCCTGATTTGTTGAGAAAATTTAATTTCAAAGCACCAAGCCGGCTACCTAGAACCAAAATTCTACCATTGGTTCCACCCTTACGTACAACAGTGTTGGGCTCAAGTTCGTTTGTTCCCAGAACAAGCAGACTTCTTAATCAATATGGAAGATCCATTGACGTACATGCTTCAAGTCTCAATACATTTCGCAGGCACCTTTATGAAACCATAGTCGATTTATAGTGATGTACATAACCACTTCCTTTATTGTTTGTTATTTGATTCTAATTTATTAACCTTAGTGATACTGTACAGTACATGTGGTATTTACCTTTAAGAAATTGTACATTTAGCTATAGAAGAAAATTGAAATTATTGTGAATTGTATGATTGTAACAATTGTTGGTAGATCAATTAAATAAAATAAAATAAAATAAAATATTAACTGTAATCTTATCTAAATAATCTTACAAGAATTATATGTGAAAGTTTTTTACTCAATTATGTCAGCACAGCTGAACAACTATTTGCATGCGATAAGTATAGGTAGGTACATAGATTTTAGGATGAAACAGCTTTTTAACCCGAAAAAAATAATGGTTCCTGTTTACTAGCTATTCCACGCGTATTAAAACGCAGGTAACGGCTAGTAAATTCTGAATTACTAGCTGTTGCCCGCGACTTAGTCCGCGTCAATTGCTGTTATTATGATCGCGACTATTTTTGTAACATTTTTCACTAATGCTTCGCTCCTATTAGTCATATAGCTATATAGTTATATAGCCTAAAGCCTTCCTCGATAAATGGACTATCCAACACAAAAATAATTTTTGAATTCGAACCAGTACTTCCTGAGATTAGCGCGTTCAAACAAACAAACAAACACACTCTACAGCTTTATAATGTTAGTACAGATAAGTGTTCGGGATCATCTGTGTCTTTGACATTTATTGTGATTCATTATAAATGTGTTTTTAAATAATGAATACGTGTCAAATAATGTCTTTTCTTTCGTCGGTTGCAAGTGACGTAGTAGTGAAATCATAGGTTCTATATGTTGAAACATCATACCCCTTTCTGGTCCACCGATTGACATAAACGCATGTAGCAACATCCACCACAAGACTGCGCAAGCGATGATTGACTTTAATTTTAAGAATTAAAAAAAAAAAAGTACTTAAGGTAGTTTAGGAATCTCCAACCTTTTAATGAATGGCGCTTTTCGAAATTAAAACGATTTTTTTTATTTGTCAGCTTTCCTTTGGATATTGATTCTACCGTTCAATTATTTTTGGCATATAACACTCGTACCGCCCCATCCGTAAGATAGGATGCAGCATAATTTAAGCATAGACGTTTGCTTAACATCAGTTAATAAAATAATTTATGGATCTATGGATACATTATTTAAATGATTATGCAATTCAAATGTTGTAAAATATTTTTAAAATTTGACTTTATCTGTAAATCTGACTTTAATAAGTCTGGAGTAGCGTACTGAGAATGAATATAATGCTGATAAGTTTCATACCTTCAAGATTAATGTGTGTCCATATATTTTGGTGTTTATATTCGTAATCAAGTATGCATAATAATTACACTTTTAACAAAAACCAGTGTGGTTTTTGTTAAAAGTACATCCGATCAATTGAAAAAATAATTTGAAGTTATGTTTAAACCAGGCCACCTGCAAGGTGGACCGACGATCTGGTCAAGGTCGCGGGAAGCCGCTGGATGCGGACAGCACATGACCGATCGTTATGGAGATCCTTGGGGGAGGCCTATGCAAAGCAGTGGGCGTCGTTCGACTGATATGATGATGATGATGTTTAAATGATTATTTCTTATTTTAAACCCGATCAAACATCTGATTAGATCAGGACATCCACTAATAAAAATAATAAACAATAATATTAGGGGTTAAAGTATGAATTTTTTTTACGTTTTGTATGGACGAAATCGAGAAAAGTCATTTTTCCATACTAACAATTTTTTAGTTTTTTTAAAAACGCCTGAACCGTTTTCGATGCAATTAAAGGTGAAAGTTAGATGGTTATAAAGCTACGCATTATAGTATTAAAATTTCTGAAAATCAAAGTATATAATACAAATATACTTAATTTAAGCAAGAAGGTCAGCTGACACATTGTAAGGGGTCTTTTCAACGACTTCCTTTGAAGTAATAGGCACTAGTATTGCATTTTTTTTTGTCATAAGTTACTTTATGTAGTTTTTGATACAATGCAAAAAGAATTACGCAATAATATGACTATAGTTAAGAGCTATAAACAAAATAAAAAGTGGGAAAATAATCGGCAATTTCATACTTTAACCCCTATTATTAGCCACATTTGAAAATCGTAACAAAACTGTGTTATTTAATGAGCCCCAAAATAAGTTTGTGTTAGTTTCAACAAAAACACATCTATCGTGAATGACGTTTACATAAGTAAGGGCCGGTGGTCAGTGGGGCGCGCGAGTTGACGGAAACCGTCAGAAGTGTGTCACTGGGCGGCCCGGCGCGTGCGCAATCACAGGTGGAGACGTCGCGTCGGCGCAGGGCTGTCGAATGCAATGAAAACTTGTTTGTCTTATCACTGTATCAGTTAGTTTTGTTCTGCGATAGATTTAAAAATAATACCTACATATAATATATTAATTACATATACATTTAAGAGATACCAATGCTGTATAGGAATTGGATGAATGATTTTTGATTGCGCAACTATCGATATAATATTAATATGGTCAATTGGTCATCTATTAAATTTATGCGTAACAGTCTATGAAAGAGAAAGCAGTCTAATCGATGGGTAACAAACAGGTGAAACAGGCAAAACCTAGAAATTCACAAAAAATATCGATATTTGATCCTTGTATACACTATTAAATAATTTAAGGATTTTCCTATTCCTTATAGGGGTAAAATTGTGATTACTACTTTGGTGGCATTTATAAACGAAAAACTTTGTAAATAATCATAAGCAATGAATTATTGTTAAATAAAAAATTAAACCGACTTCAAAAAAAAACTCACTAAAAAGTACAAAATAACACAAGACCAATGTTTTATTTTAAAACCTATTTACGTACTTACAATATTATTTTAACTACTAACTACTAAACAGATCGAAGTCGTTACCGAGCCAAATAGAATAGGAGTATGATCACTACTGAATTGATTGCCGCTAGCCTTCATAGCTATTTATGTTTAAATTCCACATTTGATTTGTTTCGTTTGTAGTATTATTTTTGTATTGTTTGGGCTCGGCACCGACTTCAATCTGTTTAGTAGTTAGTAGTTAAAATAATATTGTAAGTACGTAAATAGAATTTAAAATACAACATTGGTCCTGTGTTATTTTGTACTTTTTAGTGAGTTTTTTTTTGAAGTCGGTTTAATTTTTTATTTAAAAATAATTTATTTTTCACTTTTTAGTGTTAAATAAATTACACAATTATTAATCCTCTGTACGCCGGTAACAGTAACCTACATAAATAGTGATGTCAACTTCTAGATGAAAATGTATGAACTGTTTGAGAAACTCCCTCCCTCATGGCTATAGAATCTTAAGAATCATCATCCAACTCCTAACTGCTTAGGAGTTTGACCTTCCATCATCAGTTCACGTGAATAACCTGAAGGAAAAAAACTATCTGACTATACGCGCCTATGATATTTAAAGAATAATCCTCCTACTCCTAACCGTTAAGGAGTTGTACCTTCCATCATCAGCTCATCAACATAAAATGATGAGTACCAGACGCAAATACTGAAAAACCTTAAGAAAGATATGCAAAAACATAATACGTGCTTATAAAATTTGAGGGTTTCCCTCGATTTCCCCAGAATCCATCATCAGATCATGACTTCGTTAAAATGGGACCACACGGGATGCACCAGCTTTCAAACAAAAAAATAATTTTTAAAATCCGTTCAACCAGTCAAAAGTTCTGAGGTAACAAACATAAAAAAAAAACAGTCGAATTGAGAACCTCCTCCTTTTTTTGGAAGTCGGTTAAAAATGACAAATTTGGCAAACTTAAGTAAGAGTAGTGAAGGTATTAAGACGTTTGTAACACAAATTGCGTTGAATAAATTATAAACAAGTTAGGTACGTATCATGAACAGAACCAAAAACAGTTTTATAAGGACCTGTATTAGTGATTTAAAACTCTAGCAATTTGAACACATTATATTATTTAAAGGATACTAAGGTCCGGGTATCGCAAAGGGGGTGCACTAACCTAAACCTAACCTAAACTTAACCTAACCTATTTCCAGCGCAATCGTTTCTGTTACTAAAAGTTTAGGACTTGTACCGTAGAGTTAAATGGCGGGGGAGGGTGAAGGGGGCAGGGGGGAGGTGAAAAACCCCCCAGTAAAGTCAGGAAGGCGCGCGGTAAAAAAAGATTTTTAATATAATTTTGAGGTTAGGAATCATAAATAGTTTTTTTTTGTACTTTTGAGGCGCTCGGCGGACGCTGCCGCAGCACGTTCGCTACGCTCTCTCGCCTTCACGCCTTTGTATGGTCACTGTTCTAACCTAACCTAACTTACACTTTTCCTACTCTACTGGACTTTGTAAGCAATTAAATATCATTAAATGTTTCTTTTTCGATAATAGTATAAGGACCATATTTATTTCTGAAAAGGCGCAATACTCCGCAAGTTGAAACATTTCTTAAATAACTACATAAGTAACTACCATTTAGCCACAAAATTGCGGAATCCCAGAACTCCGGTCTGAGTCCTAAACTATATCTCTAGTCGTTTAAACGCCAATCAGCTGACTATAATACATTTAGTGACAGAAACGATTGCGCTGGAAATAGGTTAGGTTAGGTTTAGGTTAGTGCACCCCCTTTGCGACACCCTAACCAATACTAACGAAGATGAATACCATCTAACGACAACTTGTAACCCAGCCATCAGCAAGTACACGGCAAAAAAACCTCTCATTTCGCCATCGTGAAGATACTGTCAAAGTTGTGTGTCATACCGATTTCATATCGAAAAACAAAAATCATGAAGATCAATTGGTAGATGTTGAACCCCGCTCTTCACAAAGACGTCGTTGAGCTGTCATCAGTCGGCCCGTGACTACGACTTGGTGCAATCCAGTTGAAACGACGGGTAAATAAATAGGTATTTATACCTTTATAATATTTATAGACCCGTTAGTGTTCTGTAAATAATATTTTCTGCATAACGTCACTGAAGTTCTAACACCACGTAAGTCATTTTTAAGAACTACTCAGGAGAGGTAAAAAACCTTTTCGAATAATTCCCAACCGCAGCTGACAAGACCGCTCAATGTATGGAACTGGGCTGGACTTACATACTGTTTCCACAGGACAGTGACTTCCGTGCTGTTCCTTTTCCGTAATCTCAAAGGTTTTACTAACGGCATGGCACGCGATCTACACTTCGTTAATACTGGGTTCCATGACGATGGCAAATGAAATTAATGTAAAGTATTAACGAAGTGTAGATCGCGTGCCATGCCGTTAGTAAAAAACCCGGACATTGTTAGTGTAGTTTGTCGAACTGACTGTACGAGAGACAAAATTGTTGAAGAATCGCGGGTAGAAGAAACATTTCTTCTCAACCGGCCAGACGACGCAGAGCGCCTCCAGTCTGCCCGTGACAATGATTCGTGCAATCGGATCGAAACGTCGGGAAGGTAAATACGATTTTACCTATAAATTATAGCATTGCATTGTAAATCCCGGTTCAGTGATAAGTCTCAAAGGTTTTTATTGGTCGTATCTTGAATCTGTACCTCAAGCACAAAAAGCTATCGACTTCGAATCGTTTGCGTATCGAAAGCAAACGACACAAAGTTCGTGCTTTGTTTCGTAGTTCTCATTTTGACCGCGCGAGCGCTGTTTAAGTTTTCATACTAAATATTTCGATGGCGATTCGAACACGCGAACGATTCGAATTCGATAGTTCTTTGTGCTAGACCCACTGATTAGGCGAAAAGACGCGTCTTTCGATTCACTAGCGAATGGCATCAAAATGTCAAAACCGCCAAAAAATGAGTAACGTGGTGTTAGAACTTGGTGTTAGAACTTCAGTGACGATAAGTGATTTGAAACTAGCATCAAAAAACACTAAGGAGAGAACCATAAAATTTAATTATCTATGCGAACATTAATGGTCGAAGGGGCTAAAATTGATTACGAATAATAAAAAGTAGGTGTCAGCCCTGTCTGTAGACCACAATGGTGTTAGATAATAATGTGACCTTTGCAGTGTTTGATTTGCATTCCCGTTTGGGTCGTAATGACTGGTACGTGGGACCGCTAATTACTTCATAGATAATGAAGGTTTCAAGGGTACACGTGATAGTGGACTATCTGTATATTATATTTAAGTAAATAGGCCAGCTCTACCTGATTGTAGATCTGATACAATGATAAATAAGCTAAATGAGTCGTGTTATATAGCTAGTGAAATTTTATGGTAGTTTTTTCATAGTGTAAAATTAGTTTTTTTATGAAAATAGGTCTTAGGAGGCCCTTTTACTTTGTGGCTTTTATACATTTCTGCAGATGAAGACGAGCTGCAGCGTATTCTCTCACAATGGCCAATCTGCGATCGCTAACCCGCTTTTTGAGAAGCGTGGCGAATGTAACAAAATGCTCCTTTGGACCAGTGAACTGATTTGGGCTGATTTTGATATGAAAATACAATGTGACTTCACCAGTATCTTCAGTATATAAGTCTGTATCTGATTTCTGTGTAAATTCATGATTTATTTTTATTTAACATCTATTGCCTTGAGAGTGATGAATTAGGTTCACGTTATACATAATTACTCAATTTACTAAATGGATATAGGACTTACATAATGCAAAAAGGTCAAAACTAACGCTATTGTTACGTGGCTCATGTCTGTAGCGAGCTTTATACATAGATAAGGGAAATCAGCTAGTTTGTTTCGTTCAGAACTCGTTTTCTAGTTTATGTTCTGATGCATCAACACACATGCTCGCAACTGTAATCGTAGTGTGACCTCTTTCATAACTGTTAGTTACCTGAAGCAGCCGTATGTAGTGCAGTTTATGTTTTTTTTTACTATTTCTTTACATAACTTTAAGATTATCAGATGGTGTTGATATTGTATTTGACGCATAAAACTATATTTACAATAGCTAATTATTCCTCTCATACTTCATTATATCCAATCAAATAATTGATATTTTTCTTATACCATTGTATGATATTATATACCATCTTATATACCATATTATATCCATTTTTTTTTTATTTGCTTAGTTAAGACCCCACAAATTGTAACAATTTGTGTGATTTTTCGCAATGGGCAGACTGGTTCTTCTATTTTGTACCTACGTAAGTGTTGTTAAACATTGGTTTTACGTGTTTCTGGGTCTAGTTCATCTATTTGCCTCGTATTATATAATCGAATTCCACCGGTTATAAAATTTGGAGCGGTCTAGTGATGAAAGATTGACGAAACTATTCGAAAGCTTTAAGGAAGAGTTGATGAAAAATACCTACATTTAAGTAAGATAATGTTTTTTTTTAATTAGTGTTTACCATTAAAATATTACTAATTTACGTTACTAAGGTAATTAGCTGTAAAGTGGGAAAAGTTTTCTTTTAATACAACAGCAGTTAAAAAATTAGTAGTGCCGTTAATGGTTGAAAAAAATTATTCCTTGAAAGTTAATGGTTGAATAAGAATATCCATATTTTTAATGGTTGAAAATATCAATTGAATTTTTTATCTATGCAGAGACATTATTTTGATATTTTAACCTGTAGTTGAATAAGGTTGAAAATGTCAGTTGATATTTTTATGCAGATATTATGTTGATATTTTTACCTATAGTTGAATATGGTTGGAAATATTGGTTAATATATTTATGTGGAAACCATTTTTTGATATTTTTCTATGAAGTTGAATAAAGTGTTACGCGTTTTTTTTATAGGTTTATTCAATGATCTTGAACAATGCGTAAAGTCTAAAAATGCATCCGCATAAAATAACAGACTCAGTTGAATATATCGAAAAGAAAGCTGTTCCAGACGCCGAGTAACATCATTCTCCCTTATGCTAATGAAATAGAGTTTAATTTCATTGCAACTATTGCTACTTTTTGACTCGCACATTTTATCGCGTTACACCTCGTCTCACTCACGACGCCACTCGTGTCCTAAATAATGCATTCAAATTTAAGCTCTAATCCGTTTGCTTAATGCTTAAGTTAACTTACGCAATAAACGAATAAATTTATTAGAAATATTGGATGGTAGGTAACTTTTTTCTTTGCTAGATAATTAATATTTATAACACTAGTCCAGTGTTATAAATATTAATTCACTATACGAATAAAAATTTTAGTTGCATTTAATTATCAATGGCTCGATAACATATTTTTATTCGATAAGGTTAATAATATTTATTGAATAAATGTGATATTTTTTTAATTAGTTAAATTTAACTTTTGTTAGATATATTCACCATCTCTACAATAAATACATAGAACGTTGCCTAGCCGGAGATTTAAAGTAATAATTTGTTAAATTCAATTTATTAAAAGTACACAGCTACGTTTAACTTTTGGTTTTAAGGAGACTAGAGGATTGTGGTTGTTGTAAGTATCTGTTTCTGTCAGATCTATAAGCCATGCCTAGTTACGGATAAGTTAACACATTCAGTACAAACACAAACAAACAGTCCAACAAGTAACAGATGACTTTCGATTTTCAATCTGATATGAAAGCTAAAAGCATTGCATTCATTTTCTGTTTATATATCATGCCATTAAGCCATAATATACCTACACAACTAAGGGAATGCTCAAATTTATTTATATCAATCAATAAATATTAATGCAGAACAGTTCCGTTGTTAGATCGTCATTTTTAACTGGAAACTCATTTAGGTAACTATTGGCTTTATGCCTGAGATGTCATTTAAACTATTAAATCACGGTTATTTAGAGAACGTTCTATTTGTACAAACGACAACATTAAGATAAACACTGAAGCATTTTATGCAGTTGAAATAGATGCCATTTTGCAACAAAAATGTATACCCTGATGTGCTGGTCCCTGGACAATATAATGTCGTTATGATAATAAATAATATTATATTATGTGACAACACGGGCTTAATCATCATCAATTAAATATGACACGGGTGCTAGAGTAGGTAATCACAAATAATTATCGCTACCAGGATTATTCACATTAAATAAGTTTGTTATTGTTAAGGTGCGCTTACACAAAGAGAACGAGCCACAATCAACAGATTACTGATAGTCAATACTGAGGTCTTACTCCGCAACACTTTGTCCGTAAATAAGACTCTATCTGTCTCTGTTACTCATACTAATGTCATAGAGTATCTGAAAGGAAAAGAAAGATCTACGGGCTTCGTTTTGCGAAGTAGGGAATACTGGACATTATCATAATCTTATTTGTCGGTATTGTTAGTTTGCTAATTGCTAATGAAAGCTCTCGCTTTACCTGCAATATTTTCACTATCAAACGGAACCGAATTTGTATAACCTCCTTTAAGGATTTGAATAGTATCAATAGTTACTTAATAGTAGTAGGCAAAATGACAGTCAGCTAAGAACAAACAGAATAGAAGATTTCACCATGATAAAAAAGTCGACTGTTTTTGAGTGGTCACGAATCCATAAACATTCGCTTACCAGGCTACTTGAGCTGAGTTCAGTTTTTGGGCAATTCAATTGATAGTGGGAACTGAAAATGCGATATCTTGTTTTAAGGGACAGTTCGCCAATGTAGTTGCGCCTTATGATGACTAATAAGTGGTTATTGTTCACAATGACCGGATGTCACCCTTGCCCTAGATGCGTGTTAAAGTAAAAGGTAATTAAAAAGTACTTGAGTGTTTGATATGTCCCTTTATTTTAAGTACAACGTCCATAAAAATACGAGTCACCCCAATTTGAGCGTGGTTAACTCATTAGTTTAAATAAAAATGTCAAATACGTTTCTTTTAAGAAGTGTAAGTACATTTTTTATAATAAATGTATGTATATGTTACTGTAAAAGCTCGAACTACGGTAAATCTTAAGATTTGTAAGTCTTAGGATTTACCGACATGACTTGGTAAATGTAAGTATTTCTGAAAATGGGACGATTTTTTCGAGCTTTTACCATTTGAATTCAGTACATGCTAGGTTTTACCACTGTCGGCTGGTAGATGTTGCTTTTAGGAATAAAACAATGAGTAATTATACATACATAGATATGTACAGTGGTCTGATGTGCAGAGTATACAATTTTGTTGCAAACTCAAAGGATGTTTGCTTAAAATATTGAAAAAACTTTGTACTTAATATCCCTAAGTTAGAGCGCGTTTTATAGAGCCGGGGGAAGAAGAAGAGTTGCATTAACAAAAACTTTTCTCGAGCAAACTTTAGCAGAACAGTCAGTCACCATGTACCAAGAGGTATTTATATTTAAGGTCACCTCCGCACGGCTCGGTATATGATCATAACAGGATGATCATAATTAGTTGTTCGTATTTATCAGTACAATTAAAGATCCCATTACTTTGAAAGCAATCAAAAACTGAAGTATTATAGAATAATGACTGAAAACCTGGATCTAATAAAATGCAATCCTGATTTTATGTTAATTATGTTCAAATGCCAATTGTTAATGAATGTTCCTAATAAATAAATTAAAAACCGGCCAAGTGCGAGTCGGACTCGCGCACTGAGGGTTCCGTACCAAGTTTAACAAAAATACCACAATATTTTGATGACTGCAACTTTGTTTTTCATAGTGTTTGTATGGGGGACAAAGTTATGTTTGCTGTTCTTGAAAATGTGCTAGATTTTCAAAACTACCAGTTCGATCTCGTTTGAACCAATTTTCGTTGAAAGTATTTGTTAGATCTTAACATTACATATTTTTTCCAAAATTTTCACTTGCTTATTTTAAAAGTTAAAGGGGGAGGGGACATTCATTTTACCACTTTGGAAGCGTCTATCTTCCAAATGTTAGACTTTCGGAAAAAATGGTCCTAGAAACTTCTCTGTCATTTTAAAAGACCTATCCATAGATACCCTATATGTATAAGTTTGAGTAAAAAATAATAATTTTGTTTTAGTTCTATGTATGGGAAGCCCCCCTTAAATATCATTATTTTTTATTTTTTGTATAAGAATCGTTAAGCGGTTAACAGGATACACCTACCTACCAAGTTTTAACTGTGTCATGCTAATACTTTCAGAATAAAGTGGCTGTGACATACGGACGGACAGACAGACAGACAGACTTGACGAATCTATAAGGGTTCCGTTTTTTGCCATTTGGCAACGGAACCCTAAAAAGAATCAACTGTATCATGCTTAAGACCAAAAAGTGTGACCAATTGGTATAACAGTGGTACTCGTATGTTATTGAATTATTAAACGGTACAGCGTCCCATAGAAAACGGAATATAAAAATCACAAGTAATGTTTGTCAATATTATTATAGCACTCCTAACACATAACTGTCAATCGGTCAATGTACCAAAAAAACTAGGACACGCGTCAACACTTATGGCAACTTGATAGAATGTGTTGACCATGTTTACGAAGTTTTTACGCTGGTAGCTAGAAAACTGTTATAGATGCCTTTTCTGAGTTTGTTATTTGGCATAGAAACATTTCTACAGTACAGTAGAGATGGATGTAGTAGTGGCTAAATAATGGTGATAGGCTCGGTGAATCCGTTGTGACTCCTTCTTTTATGTCATGAGGACTTTGACATCTCTTAAGAGGAAACACCACGGGCGAGAGAATTGAAAAATAGGTATTTGCAAAATCTATTGCTGTCGCGCGGAGCCAAACGCCTTCACCGCAGAGTGTGATAGAGACAACTGCTTCTTGGACCGAAAATACCTACTAAAAGCACACCAAATCAACGTTTCGTAGTCCCCCGATTACTTTTCCAAAACTAGACCGATTTAAATACTTTGGCCGTGTTCGTATGTTCTCCTTTTTTTCTAAAATTTAGCCAAATTGGTTTTCTGGATGTTTGAACACAGCGGAAAATCTGACGAATTTTTTCGATTTTTGAGGGCTCATATCTTTTTTATTAATCAATTTATGAAAAAACAGAAACATAAAAACCTGCTTATAGTGGCCATAGATTTTTGTAATAAAAATTATTGCTCTACTGGCTTTATCCAGGGAGGAAACAGGGGACTACGTTTGTATGGAAAAACGGCCCTTGTGTTTCCTCTTACTGTGCTAACAGTTATTTCTGATATAAAAATTGTCTTTTTTGTTGGATCAACAAACAATAATAAATGTACATACCAGAATTAATCATTCCATTTTCTATAATTTGTATTATAAAAAAATTTCAATAAACTATGAACTATCATATTTACAAAAATTGCATGCTACAAAATGATATACGAGTAGCTTACATTATATTTTAAGAATTCAAGTAGTGGGCAATGTTTTGGAAAGTATACTTGTTTTAGTGTTACGAATAATAATCTATGTCACAGAGAGAATAAAATATCTCTAGCTCATAAATAACCTGATCTTAGTTAAAAGTGGAATGAAAAAACTGTGTATCATATTATATTAATTATTAGTCGAATCATTTAAATTCCTGTAGACGAGGCACCGACCTCAAGCTGAGGTTTAACCACCATAAATTAAATTACTGATATTATCACAAGTATGTATTACGAGATTATACCAAAGTGAAGTAGGTAAATAATTATGACAACCGTTAATTTAGTTGTGGTCCGAATCGAGAAAACCGCACTATTTCAAACAAATTGCCGTTTTCAAATTGCGGCTTGCGAAGAACTAGATACCTGATTTTAGATATGCAATTGCATAATATATTTATACGAGTAATTCCAGATTTGATATTTATGTAAGCAATTCATAGTCTTGATTATAAATGATATTAAAAATCATTTGGACGACCATTTGGATCAGCGGTAGTAAACGCTGCTTCTGCTTCTGGGTCGCGGGTTCGATCCCCGCACAGTACAAATATTTGTGTGCATGACCATGTCTGTTTGTACTGGTCTGGGTGTTTTCTGTGTATTATAAGTATGTATTTACAAAAAAAATATTTAAGTAAGTTTATCGGTTTTCTAGTACCCCATACGACAGGGTACTTAATAGTAGCTTAATTTGGAACTAGATGGCTCTGTGTGGCCTAGTGAGGCATGTCTTAAATATTTATTTATTATTTATTCATTTATTTAATTTACTAAATTAGTGATTGTTTTTTTAGCCACAGGCTATAATAGATAGGCTTAATAACTAATCTAAAGCCTGTGTATAAACAGAGATGTGCTTTTGATAACCTAAAAAGTCTATCAACTCTATTCATTCTCTATCTATTCATCTCTTAATCTCTTAAAATCTTAACTTAAAATGCAAACTCACATCAACCGCTGCTGTCACGGCTTTTTAACAGATTTTTGTATTTTGGCAGTTTCATGTTTGGTAGCGCTAGTGTCGATCAGCGTTAAAAGAGAATACCAATCGTGCGTTCATTTCATTGCTGTAACCTTACCCCCGTATTTATAAAGAGTAAAGTAAGTAACAGCCTATAATCATCCCACTGCAGGGAAAAGGCCTCCCTCATTGAATTCAAGTTACCACTGCAATGATGGGATCTGGCATAATCACCACGCTTGCCAAATGCGGGTTGGTGATCACAAACCCGAGCAACATTCGAAAATTCGAAACTATTTGTTGCCCGACCCGGGGATCGAACCCGGGACCCCGAAATCTTGGCCCGGTATTTAAACCACTAGACCAACGGGGCGTTCTAGACCAACGGGGCGTTCTAGACCAACGGGGCAATTTATAAAGAAGTAATTACTTATTGCTTAAGAAAGTCATAACTTAAAATGTTCATACCTAGTCCTTAAGTGAAAGAAATTGGTCACCATTAATAGTCATGTTATTTGGCTGGAAATGCTAACTTTTGGTGGTTATAACTTCTAGTAATTTCTTGATTAAGGCATACAAATTGTCTCTCAAGTAATTACTTTTAGTCAAGTAATTACTTTTACTTGTTTATAAATACGGGGGTTAGAATGTTACTTATTCTAAGGCTGTATGTAACTAAAGCTGTTATGACATTTGCGCTAAGAGAATCGCGCTGCTGCTCTGTGGTATGTAAATCAACGCTTTATGATAACAATCAGTTCAACTCCCGAAGCTTCGCGCATACTTGTATTAGTTATAACGTCTCAGCGTAGATTAAAAAACTCTAGTGATGGGCTGCATTAAAATAACTTATATTTTTTTTAAATCGTAATGTATAAAACCGTAATGTAAATAAGGATGAGTTCTATGTAAACTACTTGTAGATAACATCACTAAAGTTCGTACACAAATTATAAGAGGACAACCAATTAAGCATGACCAATTAAATAACAATTAGGATAAAAAACGTGACGTTTCTTATTTAAACTAAAATAAGTGTATTAATTTTAATCGAAACCATAGACATTGGATTGTAGTCATAAGTAACATAATATCATTTATCATAAACACGATCGAGAATTACACAGCAAAGCAGTCAAACCTACGCTGTCTAATTTAATTGGTTCGAGATGTTTTGCTTCATCATTAAAGCTGTAAATACTTTATTTTCATGAATGAATCCAATAGCATTAACAATCTTTACGTCATGACATATTTTTAAAAACAATAAAACAAGGCAATTAGAACGCAGCCGAGAACAGGACGAGTAAGCCCAAAACTGATGCTTTCAGAGATGATAATAATGGCGTTTAATTAATAATATAATTTGAAGGTGCTGGCCACAGAACATAAAAAGAGGTTCTGTGGTGCTGGCAGAGTTCAGAATATAACGGAAATTGCTCCAGCAACAAGAGCAAACGTAATAAATTTTGAATCAATGAATAACGAAATCTTTTAAAAATGCTTTTAAAAACGTAACTTGCTATCTAAGAATTTTAATGGTGATATTCACTGTTATGCTTTGTTTACATTTGAATTCAGTAATTCCTAGTCAATCAAGAACGCGCATCACTACAATAGTTGCGATTCCACGTGCGCATGAGTCGGTGCGCAACGGCCGAGGGGGGCGCAAATTGGGAATGTCCGCTCGCTTGATCAGGCCGTTTACTACGAACTGTGAACGAACTCGAATGCGATTAGGTGCCCTGAGGTACTACTGAATGTCAGGGGGGCGACATTTTAATAAATGACGACTGCAGAAAAGGTGACGAAAATCGTGGCTTTAAATATATAAATTTTATCTTATTTTAGTAAAATGATAGAAAGTTTGAAATAGATGTTTGTTACTTAATCACGCCTAAACAACAAGGAAGGATCCGAGTAAAATTTGGTTTTGATATAGGTTACAGACTAGAATAGCATTTAAGTAACTCTCAATCCCAAAAAAATTTACAGTTTAATAGGGTTATTTTCAAATTCAATATCCCACAATTACGAAGTAACTTACCTAATTAAGCGTTTCAGGTAATAACAGTCAAATTACTGCGTAGGTACTGCACCACATCAGACGCCTGTAAAAAGCGGGCTGGAAACCTCTTACACCAGATACCAAACCTGAAAGTGACTTAGTCGACAAGAAAAAGAAAAATTTTGACTATAAACAATAGTTAAGAGGAGTTTGTAGCTCAGTTGCACTTGATAACAGTCTTACACCCGTATTTATAAAGAAGTAATTACTTATTGCTTAGTAAAGTCATAACTTTAGGTGTTATTACCTAGTGCTTAAGTGAAGGAAATGGGTCACCATTAATAGTCATATTATTTGGCTGAGAAT
The DNA here is from genome assembly GCA_949315895.1 of Anania crocealis. Classification (NCBI taxonomy): domain Eukaryota; kingdom Metazoa; phylum Arthropoda; class Insecta; order Lepidoptera; family Crambidae; genus Anania; species Anania crocealis. The sequence goes on from OX438883.1 coordinate 17,727,756, forward strand.
GCTAACTTTTGGTAGTTGTAACATTTAACAATTTCTAGAATAAGGCATAAAAATTGTCTCTTAAGTAATTACTTTTACTTGTTTATAAATACGGGTGTTAGTCAGAGTACGTTTGACTATGATCTTAGATGTGGTAGGTATAACTTTACAATTCAGCCCTTAGAGAAATCAAAAATAAAAGTTTTGTTGTGTACCAGATGCCGTAATATTACTTACTTTTTGACTTTCAGGGAACCTTGCGTTCCATCTTAAGAGTTACCAAAATTATATTATTACATTTGAAATAACGAAAGGAGCTAGCGTCTATGCTATCCGTACCTATTATGATACACTAGGCCGTTCGAGGTGGTCGGGGCAGTAGGTACCTACTGTGAGTTTATTTTCGTTACTGGAATTTACTATGAGTATAACAAGTGAGCTAGATCGAGATTTATCTGCTGTGATTAAATATGATTATTGTGTTTCTACAGTCGCTTGTTAATTCTCTCTTTGTCTAAACCAACAATTTTATAAGTTATTCCCAGTATTAATTATCAATACACTCATATTTCTTCATTTAAACAATACATTATTCAGAATACCTTAGCTAGTCCTACTTATTGACTTATTTAGAATTAAAAAAACCATTTAAAAATATATTATGAATACCTTTTAATCTGACGGCTATTTCTTTCTTTCTTGAAAGTTATAATAAGGAAGGAATGATCCACTATAAAATCGTGCAAACGAACTGAGAAATCATTTTTGCCTCTTATGCTGTTTCGTAAAGACGTTACCGTGTTACCGATTTCTGAGAACCATTGATTACGAACGTGGTGTTCTGATGTAAGGCGCATGGGATATTGGGGTTAGTGCATGGTGAGCGCACACTGTCTTAGCCATTGCGGCAAGCTTGCTTTGCACAAAATAATAGGATGTTCCGTAAATGATTGGTTATGAAATCAACTGCTTTTTTTTATTCTATTGATAAAAATCAGTAAAATCAGATTTATTTCTGCAAATAAACGCTGCGCTTTTATGAGGAGGATTTAGGATTAGGATTAGGATTTGGGTACTCAAAGTAATAGGTTATTTATCAATGTAAGGAGTTAAAGACTGTGTTGTGAAGTGCAGGCATAAAACATTGATAAGCATTTGTCACTTTCGCCACTTATGACACGCGTAAGTGGCGACTAAACAGGTAGGTACTGCTATTGCCTGAATAAGCAGCTAGCTTCGAATAAGAGAGGAATAAGGGGAAGACAATCTTAGCCAAACTGTGAACTGCGTGGCAAGAATGGCAATACAAAAACTTCCTCTATGAGAATAGAAGTGTCCTACGTCAAGCAGTAGACTATCCTCCTGATGATAGGTACCTAACACATGATCAACAAATTTAATCTACTAATTATAAAATTCCATATTCAATAATATTTAATTTTAGGCCACACCGTATAAAAGCGAGTAGTTACTAGGTAAAATAATTACGAAACATCAAAAACCGCTTGAAGTATCAGAATTAAAGGCAGGGTGGCAGTTTATAGTTTGCAAGTACACACCTGCATATCTGTCAGTGCCGGATAGTCTAAGGGCTTTCGTAAGTTTGGTGGTTGTGGAGGGTGGTAGTTCATCACACAATAAAAATCGATTTTCATTGTCAACCTGTATCATAGTAAAACGCTCAAAGGGTTAAATTCGTCCTTTAAAGGGGTTAAAAGAAGGGAATCAATATCAAATATTTTCTCAATTTGGTATAATAAAAGAATAACAGTTAACGGCTTAAAATTTTTTAAGTGATCTCTAAGGAGAGCATTAATACTAACCATCAAATTTGTACCTACCTATTTACATAAAGTATTACTGAAACAGAGGGAATAAATTAAATTCATTGGCCAACGCCGTTAGCCACACAGTAAAGATAAGCAAGTAACCGTAAGTTACGCGGTGGTTTGATCCAACGAAATAATTCCATTATTACCTATCTGCAACAAAGTGTGATTATTATTCATATTAATCCAGAATGCATTGCCTCAGATAATATTGCAGTGCGCGAATAAGATAAGTTACACAACAAATCATTCATCAATCACAAGCAGAGAATCATTAAGGCGAAACTAAATCGTCTTATAAATCGCTTATTGCAAGATAAAACATAGTAGGCACCTAGCACAAAACAGACAAAGGTACCTAGGTATCTTTTGAAATTAGTAAGTTAGTAAGTAAGTTCTTTATTGTTTATGAAAAACAATTAAAAATATTCAAAGATTTTTTTCATATCTAAGAAAATAATGTTGTTCTTAAACCCTTCATCCCTTCTTTCTCATGTGGTCGTAAGAGCTGACTAAATAAGTACTGACAGAAGACGACTGGCAGTTGTACCTTCTGTCCACCACTGTTAAAGCAGCGACCGCCAACCCGCCTGCCAAGCGTGGCTATTGTGGCAAAATCCTCCAGTTGGAGAAGTCTGTGTCCAGCAGTGGACTAATACATATAGACCATGCTTCTTGAACCACCTGGGAAACGAAGCCCACTTTATTGGACCGTTATAACATCATGGCAGTGTTATTTAATTTTTGCTTAAATATTATTTTTAAAATTTTAATACTACATTTTGATTCAGACTTTTAATTTTGTAACACGACATGACGCGCACAGACGAATTATTTTGCTGCGGCGGGGTCTCGGTTGAATGGACCTGACACAGCTACATCTGCGCGCGTCACAGCGTGTTTCAAATAAATAGCTAAACCGATATTTTTATTATTAAAATTTTTGGTAAAAATATTATATTAACACTCACAAGAAGAAGATAGCAGGCACCCGTTGTATAGGCATATACCTTCACCCCCACGTCTTAAGAGTCGCCGCAGCTTTATGCATAACACCGAGCCACTTAGCGTCGACCCACCTAAGGCCAGAGAACAGCTGTGGTCAGATAAATTCGCCCCCAACAACCCATCCATCCCCATGGCTGAGAAGCTGCCGCCTGGTCACAATCTTCCCTGGCCTATTTGGAAGGCGTTAAACAGACTTCGTTCAGGTGTAGGCAGGTACAATGAACTCAGGAAAAAGTGGGGCTTCACTGAGGACGACACGTGCGAGTGTGGCGTCTTACAGTCTATGCCACACTTAATGTCGTGCCCTACCTCTCCTGCCACCTGCACGCAAGAGGACCTTTGCAACGCCAACCAGAGGGCCATTGATGTGGCCACTTTTTGGGCGCAGAGAGTTTAATTGGTTGCCATTGACAGAAGAAGAAGAAGAAGAAGAAGAACACTCACAAGATGTTATACATAATTGTAACATAACGTGGGCTTCGTTTTACAGGTGGTTGAAAAAGCAACGTTTATACTAGTTATGTTAATTCTAGAATAAGCTTACACCAGCCACAACCTCACGGAATTTCCTATTACACTATTTTAAATTATTTCCATACACCGTAATAAATTAAATGAGTTTTAACCTTAATTGAAATCAGTAATGAGTATGAGGCTCCATCTTTTACGCTTGTAAAAGTGTTATTTATAGAATAATGGTTTCCCGTGATTTATACTACAGGTGGAGTTACAAACACTAGTTATTGTATAATTTATAGTTACATAACGTGGACTGAATACCCATGAACATTGATGCCGTGGGAAATATGATGCTCGTGTTTCTCAAACGAGAAAAGTTAAAGTAAAAAATGCTAGGTATCCTCATTCTCTTATTTGATAACAGCAGCAAAAACAATGGTTGCTGTAGTTAAAATTTCAATTATACTGGTATTTTGGTTGCTAACGAATCTTAAATATACAGGTGTCAAATATATTGTACTATAGAAATTTAAAAAGATGGTATAGAAGCGATTTCAGAGTTTTCGCCCTATTCACTTCAAGTTCCGATCTTTCAAGAGACGTCACCCAAGAAGACAATGGAGCCTGAAGTTTGTTTGGGGTTTCAGCGATGAGGACATCGACATTCCGCACAAAATATTCCAAGGGTGGTTGGTTAGATTAAACGGTTAAAGAGAATAGGGCTATAATAAATGCTGATCCTTGATGTCGGTGAGCACAGCGATTTCTCGTCTTGTGCCATTTGGACTTCTAACTTTGATGTGTACGTTTTAGTATAGGCAAATGTAGGTAGTAAGGAAACGTAGCAACATATACTACTTTTTCTTTTTTTAAATATAGCCATGCATTATCTGTGTGAGAAGTTGCAAGATTCCCATGGTTCTCTTATCGTTAAGATGTAGTTGTAAGCTGGTCCTATTTAAATCCAAAAAATGCTATCTAGCTTAAGTCAGTGCCAAATCGAAATTCCTAATCGATATTTCAATAGGAATGGCAGACACCTGGTAAGTCAAAAGTCTTGTTTTCATGTAATATCACTGGTCAAGACTTCTCAGATGTGAATTTTTGCCCTTAGAAGCCTACACCCTTCGCCATATTCACAAAATTATTGTCAATGTAAAGCATTTCTTCGCTAAATTCTTATCTTCAATATTTGTGAGGAAAACAGCAGTTTTCCTGCTATTCTGCTTTCTGTTAACCTCACAAACGATTTTAATAGCCGGTGTCTAGTGCTAATACTAGTTTTCCATGTTTGTATTCTAGTTTACCTTGCTTCTCATTAGCGAAGCTTGTAAATAATATCTTGAGTGCAATTAGGTCAACAGACATAGATCATGTATTAAGTGAATGATGCACATTGCACATGTATGAAGATACACTTCATAGTTATTGATACAAATATACGCACAGCTTCTCCCAGTTCCGTTCCATGTTTAGAGTTCTGTTGTCAAGACGAGAAATTTGTATAGTTTTACCATGTTCGTCTGTCTCTACATCCGAGGTAGTCTTGGAGACTAATACTACCCACTATGCAGATAGCTGTAATTTGACAATAATATATATGCAATAATATACAGGATGAAACTTTAACCACTTTCCAAAATTTTTATAGGCGGTTAGTATCGTATTTAGAGCCTATTTATGAAGTAAAAATTGTAAATTAAGTTGCCACCCGAAAATCTTTTTCGCGATATAGTTTTCAATTTTTACGGTCCCAGACCTGTTATGGTATAAAGGGAAACACAAAAACTTGTGAATAGTATTGTAATGAATAAATGAGATGCACATCGCGTAAATAATAGCTACTAGGATGCATTATTAATTTTTATTTTATTTTTGGCCTACATTTTCAAAGTGCTTTGTCTTCACATTTTTGTACTGGGCTATATCAAAAGAAAAAATACGTCATTTGTTTTTTGCCTCGTAGATTGCTATAGCAAAATTTGGAAAGTGGTTAAAATTTCACCCGGTATATCTATTATTAAAGTAAAAAAATAAAATCTATACTAATATTAATGAATGAATGAATGAATATTATAAAGCTATACTAATATTATAAAGCTTAAGAGTTTGTTTGTTTGTTTGTTTGTTTGAACGCGCTTATCTCCGGAAATACTGGTTTGATTAAAAAAAATCTTTTTGTGTTAGATAGTCCATTTATCGAGGAAGGCTTTAGGCTATATAACATTACGCTGCGACCAATATGAGCGAAGCATTAGTGAAAAATGTTGCAAAAATAATCGCGTTCATAATAACAGAAATTGACGCGGACGAAGTCACGGGCAACAGCTAGTATTATATAAATACAGTCCGTTACAAAAATTACATCTAAAACTGGGGCTTTCTTCAGCTATTTCAATCGCAGTTCGATCGTGATTGAATTAGACGATTTTGACATTTAGCATGGCATACTAGAACTGTCAAAAACCTGCTATTCAATTACGATTGTGATACGATTTGGTTACGCGAATTAGGGACCTGTTCTTGATTGAATGATTGACGTATTCGTCATACGAAATTTGGCACAAACAACTTCATTACCCGGCCAAATTATGTCAACATGCAATTTGCAGGATATTTATGTCATTTTCATGAGTATCTATTTCATTGATACAAGTTGTACTAAAAGTACTCCCATGTATGGGTGCGTATTCAGTTGAGGCACTTTTTTGAAGCTGATTGTATGTTCAACTGATAGTTCTAAATTAAATCAATGCGTGTACCTCTTCTATATTTAAAAGTAGCGTTGTATTTTTTTTTCATCGATCTCAAAGTGTAGGGTGTCCTTGGATAGGTCTTCATAGGTCTTCAAAAATTATGCAGGTTTGTCATTACCATTTAACGATTTAGGCATCCAAGTGTGCAATTGTTGTCAGAGTCAAGCAAACGCTAAACCACCCATATAACAGTAGGTACCTAATACTTTTTTTTTATATTTATTAGGACAACCAACAAGACAAACACATCGATATCACATTCTGTACTTAGTTTATTGTACCGTCTTAGCAGTCTATTTATGGTGGCGTGGTGACCCAGGTTGGTTTTGGACAAACTCTCTGAAAATGGGACATATCGGCATCGACGAGGCAACATAAAAGAAACGTTAAACCTTACCGCTTGCAAAATCTCTGGACTACTCTCTAATTCGAGACTCTAGATACTAATTCGTATTTAGAGTCAAATAATAAAACACTATCACTTGCCTTGTTTGTTGTAACGAAGTAACCTCCCCTACTATTGCAACACGACCCTCCGTGAGAAAGGCGGTCGTCTGCACTGCTACCCGGATTTTCCTTAACACTTTCGCTGCACATTAAGAGTCACATCTCGCAAGATTGCAACAAGTTTTTGCCGCTACTTTTCCCGCGCATATCATACTACAATATTATTTGCATAAATTAATGCTGCTTTCGTTAACACTGTTGCAATTTTAACCAGAATTAGCAATAATTATTATCCTAAAATAAATGTCGAATTAACTGTCATTAAAGTAATGTAATACAATAATGTATGTAGACAGTGTTGGTATAGAGGTGCGGTGGTCCGTTTACTACGCACGGCGCGTATCAGTTCTCGGTCAACACAATTAAAGAACGGTTTTTCTAAATTGGGTTTGGAACTTTAGACCACCCTGAGTCCTGTCACTGTCGCAAGATGGACGTTGTAAAAGAAAATATCATCAGAGGCTTGTGTTCAATAGGTGGCGAAAAGTCGGAGACAAGATTATCTGTATAACTACCCTTCATTCTAGTAATACAGTATTGGTATAGGTAGCGGGCTCCTTTTTCCGCATTTAGGCTCCAATTACGTAGGGATGATTGGGGTGGTTAGTCCAACCATCCCAACTCCTTCCAGAAGCACAGAAGTCCGTTGAGACGTTCGCAGCCTTCTGAAAGAGAACTCGGTGTGCCGAGCATAGAACGATAGGTAGATTACATTATCGTCGCTAAAATACGTGTCAACACGTATGAGATTGTCCTACCTAAGGTACGTTTGCATCGCAACCACCTAGACTCGAGACAGTTAAATAAAGGTTAGTTTTTTTCTTTCCAACATCAAAATTAGTAGTCGTTTTAGAATAAACCCTAGCATACAAAGGTACATCTCCACACTATAATCTTATACCAAGTTTAATAATGGCATAAGGATCGTAAATACTACCTATGTTTCTCTCACGAAGATCCTAATTCACAGATTTACAAAAAACTTTACAGCTGTAACGTTAAGACTAATTTGATTAATTTGTTTACTGTGTATCACAGATACAGACCTATGGAGACGGATCTGGCTTTTCATCATGGTCTAAAGTAAATTATATGCATCACCTAAAATATATATTATTCCTAAAAAAATATAAAAACCGTAGACGAATATACGAGTTATTGAGGAAAATCCATACGTAATGGTCGTCAACTTTGTAAGAGCAATAATGAGTTTTCTAATACATAGTACTAGTCCGCAGTTTAGTTTATTGCTTTTCATTTTCTAGATTGATGTAGCGAATAATTTTACAATGAACTAAATTACAAAGCAATTTCAGATACACTTATTATTAGAAATTGCATTACAGTGCAAAAATGTACTTATTATAATAATGTAATTGGGTACTAACGCAGCTGCCGATAAACAGAAACTTTTACCATAATAGTAAGATCTATAAGATTAAACATTCAAATTTAAAAAAGTTGAATCTAACGCCATTAAACCGTAACAAAATATTGTAAAAACCTTTTTACAAAAAACCTACCGTTGATACTGAAAATTATAGAATAAATTCTTTGAATGATCATTTGTTTTTTTTTACTTTGTACTTTTTATTGAAAAAAATAAACCTATATAACTAAATAAATAATTAAATTAATAAATAAATACACTAACGTTAGCATTCTTCTTCTTATTATATAATTGTAAATATATTTTGAATAATTTGTGATTTCGAGATATTAGGTATAGTATAAGATCCCACCATACAACGAAACTACTACGAAACGTTGATTTGGTGTTCTTTTAGTAGATATTCTCGGTCCAAGAAGCAGTTGTCTCTATCACACTCTGCGGTGAAGGCGTTTGTCACTGCGCGACAGCAGCAGCAATAGATTTTACAAATACCTATTTTTCAATTCTCTCACCCGTAGTGTTTCCTCTTAGTAGTTATAAACAGGTAAATCAATACTAGTAACTTGCACCGGTCTGGTTAATTAAATAAAGTTAAATGCAAATAAATATTATTTAATTATGAACACGTTCAACCCTATGTGGTAAAGGGTTGAATGCAAAAAACCAGACCTGAAATTCGGTTGTCAAATTTTAAAAATTTTACTCTGGACTGAAATTTTTCAGTTAACCCATTTGCAATATATTTATTGGCATATTTAATTGCATATAAAATACTTTTCATCCAATAATTAGCTCGGTGAAGGTCGTTGTATGGTGGGATCTTAGACTAGTAGAGAAAGAAGTAACAAATCTTTCAGAATCGAACAACTGTGTAAAGTGACATGACACATTAAAAAAATACAAAATATTAACTTGAACCTTTTTCGCAGACTGCAAATAGGTAGAAGTCACTGGCAGGTCACATTACAAGTAACGACCATTGAACAAGTAATCACTACGTTTAGTGACGTTCTGTGGTCAACATCAGTATCATTCTCGAAACCCGCATTAGGCCCACGATTTTCGTCACAGTTACATAAAGACTGACCAACGAATGACAGCATTCGCTTTTCACAATAGTTATGCGTAGAGTTTGTAATGTACGTGTTTACTTTAATTACATAATATTATTATTCATATTAGACAGATAGATTATAAAATAATAGTAGATTGGACTACCCGTCTAAAATAGATGTTATGTATTTTTGATGACTTTGAATTAAATAAATCACGTCATATTTATTTCGGTATCTCTTACTTAACCTTTCGCTAACACTTATTAATAGGTTTCGGAGCATGGAGACATGAAAACAGATTATCTAGATAAAATTTAAGTTCCAAAATTTAGTTAAAACGAACGAGCATGTTTTTACCTATACGAGGACATAAATGCCTCGTAAAACAAAAAAAATATACCGAATCGTTAATGATGTATTAAAGTAAATATTTTGCTGGTAATCTGTAAATTTTCCCACTTACTTTCTCAAAGCTCTTATAGCATTAACTGTAAAGCTTTTCCCAAGAATCGGAAATGAGTATTAGAGTTACTCAATTTAGCAAGTAAAGTTTAGTGAATTGTTAATATCTTTATGACTACTTTAGTTTTTAGTTATTTGTTTGATTGTACCTACTTATCCTTATGTCTAGAGTAACTCAAATCACCAAATAAATAACATAGAGAAAACATTATACAAATTTAGATACTTAAATTCAGGATCAAGGAATTTCGAAATCAGTCTCCAAAGATGATACTCCTCGCCACTGTGACATAATATACCGGCAGTGCCATCTCTTGGCAGAAAGTCAGCCACCTCTTGAGTATATAAAATACAACGAACGGGCCGAAAGATGATATAACCGCTGTCAGTCCGGAAGGGACCCATAAAAGACAACTAAACAATAAGTAGTCGATGAGGACACAAGTAGGTACTAGAACACAGACTCTATTAGAAATATGCTGAAAATTCGTAAAATAACAAACTAAGAATTAATTATGTAAAGAAAAATACGCTACATGTCCTTTTTGTACACAAAATATCATCATGTCAAATAGTTTTTACATTGATGCCCTATTTTGAATTTTATTGTAGTTTGGATTCTAGAAGTGGCAAGCCCCATAATCATAACAGACTCGAAAGGAAGCAGATATTTTCTCTCATATTAGAGAAATCGTTAATAATCTTTCAACTCGCAACATACGCACGGTAGACATGATAACAATTGAGCTACTGATTATTAGGTATATTTCATGAATAAATAAGCAGAAATAAACTTAATAGACAAACAAGGCTCTGATACACTTAGGTAAAAGAATCATTAAAAAGTATAATACTTAATTTCTTATTTTTAAAAGAACTGAATCACTGCTGCTAATAGATGCTCCAAAATGGTATTAATCAGAGCATGCATAACAAATACAATATTTAAAGAAAACATTAGTTAGTTAGAATAGTATAAATAAATAAAATACTTAAGATTTGTCTGTATACATGCCTGGCATGGCCTTTACAATTGCCGATGAAAACTAATACTTAGGTATAGCTGCGTAGATCAGGAAAATTCTAAAAATCCAGAAACAAGTCAGAGATCAGTTAAACCAAAAGGCATATTATAAACTGTCATTGTAATAAGGTAATTAACAAGATTTTTACTAAGAAAGTATGTAGGTGTTCCTTTGGACGAGGTTTCGAATTACATAGCGGATCCGTTCCAAAGATTGCTTTAGAGTTTTTGCTCCATTAATACTAGGTAGACATACACTTCTTCCATGAAATTTAATACAACGGGATCAAGTCTCGCTCCAGTTTCCCCAGTCACACATTTAAATAACTTATAAAGTCTACGCAGCCACATATTATTAAAACACACAATCATAAATTTTTCGCGGTCACGGTCGTGCCTACTGATTGCATATTTAGTACCCGTATTCATTTTGACCGAATCATTATCCATAGACATTAACAAAAACTGTAAAAAATGAGTACAGGATTTTATGTGGTCATACCAATACGTATTAGGTAAATACCTAGGTTTATAAAAGATATATTTATGAGATCTACTAACAAAATAATGTTATATGCCAGTAGCACAGCTTATTGTAAGCTAAGTCAACGCTTTTAAACTGTTTGAGATCGGCTCATATCGTTTACTGGCCTAAACTATTTTTTTTGAGGTTAATTAGTCAAACCAATAATAACGGACGGACGATCTTCGTGTAGCCTCAGAATAGTAGGTATTTGATTTTGACGTCTTAAAATGTCATTGTTATCAAATATCGCCATATTAACCTCGCCAGGTTGGAGATAAATGAATGAAAAAAAAAAAGTTTTTTAGTAGTTATTTTTAACGTTAATTTTCCAATGTTTCTAATAGTCACAGGGCCACAGCAGCTAGTTTTTACATTTAAAACGGTTTTTCAGATTAATTCAAACTCTTACATTGTTTTAGTGTTTAGTTGAACTATTCATAATAGCCTACACTACCAGGCAACGATTAATATTTTAAGCAAGTTGTTTATACCTTTAAATTAAAGTGCATTAAGCTTAAGAATATGTTTCATAAATGTAATTGTATTATTGTAACTGTCTTTGGTGTACGATAAATAAAATAAAATAGCAACTATCCTATTACTGACTAATACAAATTCAATAACACAAAAATCATAAAAATCGGTCCCACCTTTCTCCAGTTAGGTAAGTGGTGTAACTAACACGAATTTATTTTATACTAGCGGACCCGCCAGACGTTGTCCTGTCTAAACCAGTTGATTATATTCTCATTGGTCTAAACTATGAATATCGATTACGAAATGGTTTAATAAATAATAACCGGCCAAGTGCGAGTCAGACTCGCGCACGAAGGGTTCCGTACCAAAAAGGCCAAAAAAACGGGTTTGTTGTATGGGATATTCAATATTTATTTTATTTTGTTTTGAGTATTTGTTGTTATTGCGGCAACAGAAATACACAATTTGTGAATATTTTAACTATCTAGCTATTGCGGCTCTTGAGATACAGCCTGGTGACAGAGCGACGGACAGACGGACAGACGGACAGACAGCGAAGTCTTAGTAATAGGGTCCCGTTTTTACCATTTAGGTACGGAACCCTAAAAATATAAGAACAACATTCTTTTTTCTGAAGGGTAAAAGTATAAATAGTTTTGTTGGTATTCCGACACGGTAACAGGCGACATATTACTGGCCATGTGCAAAATTCAGTTTTTTTCACCCCCTATTTAATGATATAATTGCTGCACGCATTCTGTCAATGTTAAGTCAAACGCCATACATTAAAAAAGTTTAAATTGTCAAAAGCGATAAGTTTACTTATCAAATAAAATGATAGTGTTTACGAAAAACGTGATTTACGTAGTGATTTGCGAATAACAGTTGCCCGAAGTGTATTGGATTGATGTCAGTTAAAAAACTATGAAACAGTTTCTTAACTGACAACAATAGATAAGTAAGAACACAAAGTCTAAGCAATTATTTTACTACGACTTTTGTAATTAAGCAGAACCTAAGGATGCTGTTTGGAATAATATGAGGATGTTCGAGTAACTAACATGGCACGACTCGACCGCAGATTCGAGATTCCTATCACACACAAGCTACTTCTAGAGACCTTCTTTTTGCCAACAAAAAGTAAGTCAAGGCCCACCTATACACATATTTTTAACAATCATAAAGAACTGGAATTGAAATAAACACTTCTATCCGGAAACTCCGGAAGGTGTAGCCGTTGCTTGTCTCTATAAATGATAGCACAAGTTTATGGCCACGCCAATTCTAGACAGAATTAAGATAATGATACGTAAGCAGTTTGAACTATTGTTTAAATAAGGCTGAGTTTTCACGATAGTAATACGGACTTTATACCCTTCTTGAGATATCGATGACATAGTCTTTAAGGGGACTACTAGAGCCAAAAAATATTTGCTAGAGCTAAGTGCTGCCCCCAATTGATTTAACTACTACTTCTAAACAAAATAAATTCTCAAAAAACCAGAACAGTATAATTTTAGCAAATTACCTCTAGTATTTATTGAATCACTGTTAACTGCTTTTCATTCTGGCATTCTTTTGTAATGTAAGTACATTATTGCTAAAAGCGGCCGCTTATGGCGTTAGCGACAAATTCGACTTTATAAACACCTAAATGAAAAGTTTACTGTAATTCAATAAATACTAGAGGTAATTTGCTAAAATTATACTGCTCTAGTTTTTTGATAATTGATTTTGTATAGAAGTGATAAAATTAAATCAATTGGGGGCAGCACTTAGCTCTAGTAGTCGCCTTAAGACCACTTTAATCATCACCTCTCCAATAGAAGCATTTTTGAATAATCACCACTCTTGGCAAGCAAGTTGGCGTTGGAAGTTTAGCCAATGGTAGAGAAGACGCTGATGCCCGTCTTCTACAGGCATTACATCTTTGGTGACCACTTGCGATATTAATTTGACAAGTAGCATTTATCTTAAGTTATTCGATTTAAAGCAGGCACTCTTTTCAAATCAAATCGATTCTAAGCTCTTTAAATAAACAAACCTTATGTAAAAAAAATCGATCTTGTGCTCTTTAAATATCTCAAAGTTTTGTTGTATTTTTTTTTTTAATAATCAATACTTGTTCTTGACTACATACATAACTCTATGGTTAAGAAGAAGCCTAAGATGGAGCGAGCTTACCCAGAAAGTGGAACTGGTTCTCCCACACACACCAGCGGAACATAGAAAAACTGTTTGGCGCTGGACTCCGGCAGGAGATGGCTGTCTCTTCTCTTACAAGTCTCTTACAAACCTACCACCGCATAGGGATCTGTTAATCGTCATCATTGGTTAGAAAACCAAAGATGCCGTTGCCCAGGGTAGACCACTAGGAGGTAGATCCCACCACCCCAATCCTTTCGATAGAATAGCTAATCTATGTATACTTATTTCGACTACGGTCTGTACATGGCTCAACAGCATTATTGTTGCCGTGGGTGTGCGGACTCCGCGCGCCGAATGTTGGAAGCAATCAGCTTAATATGCCGAGCACATTAGTGCATAACTCTCCCCGCTCGTGGGCCCATCTTTGAATTAGCAATTCCGTCAAGTGGTAAGGTCAAAGGTTATTAAGATTTGCAATAACAATCATCAGTGCACTTGCCCGTGGCATTGGGTGAGAATCTTCTAGGAAGTGGGTAATGTATTTTATTGCCAAACGCTAAGTGTAGGAGTCCTCTATGGCATGACGAAAGCTGAATAATAAATGAGAGAATGATATTCACAGTTTCACACGCAAGATATCTGAGTTTGTACAGATTCTTGTCAAGTCTGTAAAAAATTTTTTATGCCCTTGGAAGTTGTTTTAGGGTTCCGTGCTCAAAGGGTAAAAACGGGACCCTATTACTAAGATTCCACTGACCGTCTGCCTGTCAGACTGTCACCAGGCTGTATCTAATGAACTATGGTAGCTAGACAGTTTAAATTTTCTCATATGATGTATTTATGTTTCCGCTATATCAACAATTAAAAATTAAAAATAAATACAATTTAAATCAACAAGTCTATAGAATTTTGTAAGAGATAAGTAAGTACTACCGGCCTGAACCTAGAATCTAGTCCCGATTTAGATGGATGTGCATAAACCCCAACTAAGTTTATGCTTTTAAAATATATATTTTAAGCATGTTAATCCCACCCACGATGAAATCCGAAGGATGTATACGAAACAAAGGGTTTGCGTTTAACAAAACGGGCCCTTGATCACGCCCGCACTGCTCTTCTTTAATTACTACACCACTCGTATCTCGGATGCGGATAACGGATTTATTATTTATTTTATTATGTGCCGTGTGATACCAGCACAAAAGCAGAAAGCACCACGTCTTCTCTTCGATTTAGTCTCGTCTTAGTAAGAAGAGACTAATGAATCACTGCCAGGCAGGGACCGGAAAACCCATTTTTATGAATAACCTATTAAAAAGGAAAGCCTATTGAGACGGTTACCCATCTGATAGGGTTACCCATGCGATAGGGTTACCCATTTGATATGGTTACTCATGTGATAGGGTTACCCATTTGATATGGTTAACCATGTGATAGGGTTACCCGTGTCTCATAAACTTTGGAAGATACAAACTTCATATTAATAAATAAATACATAAATGTGGAAACATCGCATACATTCATTTTTCTGATCCCAATTTGAATAACTATTTAAAGCACTTGTGTTTTGGAAATCAGAAACAACGAAGGTACCACAAACACCCAGACCCGAGAAAATTTAGAAAAACACTTTTTTCTATATTGACTCGTCCTGGAATCGAACCCGGGATATCGGAGCAGGCGACGCTTTGAAAACCAGTATGTACACCACTCCGCCACAAAGGTCGTCAAACCCATGTGATATGGTTAGCTTTTTCGTTCGGTAACCTTTTAAATAAGATTTAACCTGTTACGACAAATTATGGGTTGCGCATAGAAATTAAAATAAGCAGCATTTAAAAATTAAAATAGCATTCCAAAACACTTTATAGGGTAAGCCTATTAAAGGGCTTTTCAGTATTGGTAAGCGCTTGGATTAATCGTATTGTTTGGTTTAGCATATCGTTGGGGTAAGCCCGTTGATAAGCTTACCTTTCGGATAGGGTTTTTAAAAACAAGCCTACTAAAACCCCGTACAAATACCCATATAAAGGTAAGCGGTTCCGGTCTCTGCTGGCATGAGAAACATCTGTTGTCATCGCCACCTTTTATTGGCCACTAGCTCAACTACTTACGCGACTTCATTCGCGTCAATTTCTGTTATTATGATCGCGACTATTTTTGAAACATTTTTTACTCATGCTTCGCTCATATTAGTCGCAGCGTGATGTTATATAGCCTAAAGCCTTCCTCGATATATGGACTATCCAACACAAAAATAATTTTTCGATTCGAACCAGTACTTCCTGAGATTAGCGCTTTCAAACAAACAAACAAACAAACAAACAAACCCTTTAGCTTTATAATATTAGTATAGATATTAATGTAATTTTTTTGTAAAACTTTACATACTTTTATACGCTGTTGGTTTGTCTAGTTGGTTTTCTGAATAAATAAAATGAAAAAACGTACCAAACCTTATACCTCCTTCAAAATAAAAGTTAAGTATATTCGCCATTGATGTTACTAACACTCCACCCACTCTCCGTCGGCCTGTCCACTGTCAGACTGTGTCTCATAAACTGTGGTAGCTAAACAGTTGATATAATTATGACAGATGATATTATTTAGCTTTGAAATTAAGTCACAACTCTTAATATTCCTAGCCCCACGCAATTACCGACATTGCCGACAATGAGAAGAAGCGAAGGAACTTTTGTAAAAAAGTAAAAATATCTATCGTATTTCTAAATTATGTTATCAAATAACTGCATGCACAAAGTCAATGTTAATCATATTAATTAAAAAAATAAACTGTCTTAAAACTTCCCAATAAAGCGCGGTCGATGACTTTTACCAAATAAAATTACTGTAATCATCAATTTTTACAGATTCATAAATAATTATTAACCTTCCATCAAGTTGAGTGATTACATGGGCAATGAACTAAAGAAACAATTAACGGGTTTTGGTATTTTTCTTCCTTTAAGAACAATTTACGAATTTTTATAGTAGTTACTAGCTTTTCGCTCGCGGATCTGCAGGTTAAGTAAGTTTTATGTGTACCAATCAGATTCAGCCTAGTTAATGATTCAAAACTTGTGGAACACAAAACCTACTGGCATAATTTCATAATGCAATAGATATTACTTCAACACTATTATTATACCAATAGGCTATTTGACTGGTTTTTGAAATCCATTTTATATCATTAAGTAGAGGTTAAGGAACCCAGTAAAAGTATTTCTTTTAAATTCTGGTACAAATTTGCTGAAAAATATCAAACTGAAAATTGAAAATTTAAATAGCGCGCCAATTCGCTATTTTGACAATATGGCGCCGCAATGGGGTCGGTGACATCACCTGCCTGTGTTGTGATCTGTAGCACGTATCATCTGCATACATTTGTTGTAATAATAGTTATAAAGAAAGTGCGATTGGATCTATATTTAAAAAAATGAGTTTCAAATGGTATGCAGTTCCAAAATGTATTAATACTTCTATAAAATCTTCGGAAAACTAGTTGTTGTAAGTGTTCCTAAGAAAGTCTAAGTGCGCCGAAAGGTTGCAACTTTTTCGGAGGGATCATAACATAGCGAATAGTACAAATGTTTTGTCCTGTGAAGACCATTTCGATGTAAGTAAACATAATATTTAATTTTTTAATAATTCATTGCATTAAGAATGTAGGTAAATATTTTGTTATTGGTTTGAGGTTATACTGTTTTTAACAGAATTCCTCTTGCAACTCACTTCGAATATTTCCGCAGTTTTCCATAATATTAGCCAAAAATTGTAGCTACAGTCTTATGATTTCAATAAACACTACACTTAAAGATCCCGACTAACTAGTGTGAGGTTAAATGAATGGGCAGGCTACTGCTTTCTGCTTTACAAAATCGTTGTCAATGGTAAAAGTTTTTTATAAAATATTGGAAATGAATCACACAAAAACAATGGATAATATTTTTATAGAAAAATATTATTAAAACATTTTGGAAAGCTAATATAACACAAGTAGGCAAACGAAGTTGACAAGCAGGTGACGTCATCATAAACCCGACCAATCAGGAGCGTTTCGTGTCACGTGGCAAACGTTTAATTATATCCATTTTAATTTCTGGATTTATTAATAAATCGTTTATTATTTTCAACTTCCGTTAATAAATAACCATTTCTAAACTCATAATATATACTGATAATATTATTGGGCACTTTATTTTTTGCATTGTCAAATGGCCTATTTAACATTAAACAAATTTTCTGCAAGTACTAGCAAAACTTCCACTAACAATACCAACTTGTGAGCTTACTCAGAAGCTTTAAAAAAGTATGTTTCAAACTAGTTTTACACACAGTTTTTGCAGTTACAAGAATCATTCGCAGTCAAGTGAGAAAAGTGATACCTCTTTAATTTACCTGCCTTGCAGATGAGCAAATAAAATAAACGAAAACAGTAGTGTTTCGTTCAAACATTTCTTTTAAATAACAAAGACTTTGATATTCTCAAAGTTTAAACCAAATAGCTTAGGATTTTACTTTTGTTGTGAATCAAAATATGTATAATTATCATGGTTGTAGTGTGATGTCTACAAAAAATAAATAAGGAATTTTTCATCACCGTCAAAAATTATTTTAAGCGTTAAGTATTGTATTTGGAGCCCATTTATAAATTAAAAAAACTTGAGAGGTGTCATGAGACACCCGGATAGAACGAAGTTCATTTTTAGTGAAGGAATTGTAATAAAATTTTATTTTATATTAAATTTATTTTTAATTCTTTCCTTTTCTACCTCTCTCCCTCCCCCTACCTCCCACCCTCTCTCTCTCTATCTCTCGCCGCACGGCTTACAACTATAGCAAAAAGTATCGTTACAATTTTTTCCATCTAGTCCCCTAGTCGCAACGCGAGATAAGGAACTTCATTCCAAAAATGTAGGTCAAGTTTTGAACTAAAAAATTTTTTCGCAAGATAGTTTTCAATTTTAGGGTCCTAAGCCTGTGATGGTATGAAGGGAAAATCAACAACGTATGAATAGTATCGTAATGAATGAATGAGATGCGCATCGCGTAAAAAGTGTATTGCAAGGAGGCCGTATCCAAAATTTATATTTTTGGCAGACTATTTCTAGGTGCTATATCATTTATTTAACTTCTATACATTTATGTACTGGGCTATACCAAAAGAAAAAAATCGCTTTTGTTTTTTGTCTCGTAGGTTGTTGCAAGAATTTGGATGTTGATTAAAATTTCACCTGTAATAACAGTTTTTATCGGTTCAACTTTTGCATATATTATATTAATGCGTCAAATATTCAAAGGTTCCACTTTTTTTCAGAAGAGTTTTTCATATTCGAATCATAACAGCAACAATTCCTGATATTTAGTGTTACTGACGAACCGGTTAGTATAGTGGTTTGATGTTCCACCTACAACGCTATACTCCTGGGTTTGATTCCCTCTCGGGTCAACAATAGGGACACTACCTTTTCTAAATTGGTTTGCTAAAGTTGTACTTTGGAAAAACGTAAAGCCGTTGATCCTGTCGTCTGTCTCAAGTTGGAAGACTTAAAAATAAGTCTCGTTGATAGAATGGTAAGACCTTGCACTGGCATACTTAAATCTTTTTGTTAACATTTTATATTAATTATTTTAAAAAATGCTGACATCAGTGATCGATCATATTTCTTGCAATGTTTTTTTTTGGCGCTAGTCCACACTAGTCATAAGGCATGGGGTAGATTAGGATATTAGGACATATAAGTGCTTCTTGGGGCTTATATTATGCGGAAATAAAATTAATTCTACGATTTTGAACGAATTTATCGATAAATTTATTCACTGTACTGTATAACACGCACTTCTTGTTCTGGTAACTGAATTCAATTGCTTTTGTTGCTCTACGTCACGCCTCAATACCTGCCTGTGTAAAGCAAATAGAAATAAATTACGACACAGCCCGATTATCCGTGCCTCTTACACGTAACAAGTTATTTTAAAATTGACGAAGGAAGTTTGGAACGCGCTAGCATTCCTACAAGGAGAGATACGACACTTTACGGAGTCATCTCAAAGGATTAGGGTCTCAGGGAGCGGTCGCTCAGGTTTCGACAGAGATATTGTGGTGGGGTGGGTGTGCTCGAGCATTACGCGTTCTGCCGCGAAAGAGAACGCCGCTCGCCAACGCTGCGCCCGCGCTCTTAACCTCTTTCGAACACTCAGCATTCGATTTTCAAATTTTAAAATGCTCCCGAACACAGTGAGGTGAAAAACAGTTCGTGTGAGTGAACCGTGATAGATAAGTGATCGAACAGTGAAGGATATATTTTTTTGGACATACCCTATAGTAATTCAAGGTAATTTTCGCCTATTTATTATTTTGGCTGATCGTTAAGTAGTGTTGCAGTAACGAAGGTTTATTGCAAGGTGCAATTCGGCTGCAAAACTGGGGCTGCCCAGTTTCAACATATACGTCGATGGTCATCCTATACTTTCACAATATTGGGTATCGATTCGAATCGATGTTTATATGATCGTGCGGATATTAAAACTAGTGCGGAAAGTTTCTTTTTTGTTTGAAAAATAAATAAGATGTGGGAAGAACCAAAAAATCAACAAATATTACGATTTTAAACCAAGTCGAATCATACATTGTTTTTCGTGTATTGAATACCAAATTAATTTTCACCACAGCGAGTTTTGCACGGTTCTGTGCTAGATTCATTGTAAAGTTAAGTTTCTACACATTACCAAGTTGAAATACTGTATATTGTAAAATATTTCCATGTTTATTTACATATTTTAGACACATCTGTGAATACTTCAGACGAATTATGTTGCAACACAAATGTATTAACTATAATGTTCAAAGAGCCTCTTTTTCGTTATTGACATTGTGCTTGTATAAGAAGAGGAGTTGTTAAGTAAATATAGCCTTATAGCTTTGTTCTCCTTTACAAAAAATTTTTTTATTGTTTAACCGACGAAAAATGTATCTAAATTCGTCGGGTAGGTATTCAACTACTTTCAGTGTGAACTGTGCCCTAAATTTATAGAGATGGTCGATTTCAATAAGTCCAAATAAAAATATCACCAATCACTATTATGTAGGGACAAATCTTTTATTTATTTAAAAATCATTTTTAACAATTTTACTGGCGAAGAGAGTGAACTAACCAATTGCGAATCATTACCAAATAACCTTATTTTTTATGTTTAACGTTATTTTAAATGTATAATCACACACGAAATTGTTTTGAACATAATTATTTCCTGCACATCATCTGTGAGCTTATACCAATTTCCATGTTGATCCAAATTTTTCTATGAGCCGACATAAAAGTGTAATACCTGTAACAGCGCTGCGTAAGAGCAAGTATTGCATTCGTTTGATGTAAGACCACTTGGCTTGATGCAACACGAGGAATCAAACGATCATTTACTTATTTGAGAAGCCGCAATAACTGTTTACATACACACGTGTTAAATAACCCTCTTTAATTGGCTGTATAAATTCCATGTCAGTCCACGGGAAAGTGCCAAAAAAGTTTTCTTTAGTAAACAAAATTAAAAATTTTACGTTCCCGTTCCTGTTGCCGCCCACTGCTAGGTTTACTCCTACAGGATCATAAGACCGCCGGCGGTCGCGATAACAATTGATTATAATTGTGTCTGATATAACATGCAATCGAGGGGTAAAGACTCTTACTATCTTATGCCAATCATGTGTTGAGGAGTATGGATGGCTACCATAGGAAACCTTATAAAGTGTGTTCAGTGCATGAACCGTTCCTTATTTTTAGGGTACTGTTTGGTTCTTTCGCTACCTTACCTACCACACTTGGAATCCTTGATTCTAAGAACCATGGTCATGGTGAAAAATGTAAACCAAATGTAAATGTGAAGCTTAAAACGCCAGGTTTTAGATGATTTAAAATAATACTTCTAGGACTTATAGGACAAGAACTAAGACTGAAATAAGTCTAGATGAAAACATAGCACATACCTGACTAATATCCTGAAAAAATTGACGGTCATTACACCGAACAATATTCTATAAATCTTCTCTAAGATACGTTTATTATAGGTAAGTACTTGTATTTATATATTCATACAATTTCAAAAATAACATAAGTAACTTCTAATTACTACTAACTAACTGATACTTTATAATATTGAAATATTCGATTAAATTATTTTATTCTTAGTAATAATTTACCATATTGTTACAACAATTATTCGATTTCAAATTTTTGTGTCAAGAACAGTTTTCAGTAATGAAAAAGTATAGACCGTATTATTTGCTTTTATGTTTTTTACGGTTCATTTGTTACTATTGTTTTCAATTTAAGTGTTAATTTGCTTTAAATAATGTACATAGTTGTATAGTTGTTACAGACATTCAAAAATTACATGTTTTGTTTTATACCGCGTTAAAGCGATGCACTATGCTAGCTTATATATTAGTTTATTATTTATATGTATGACATTATGTTAATTGTTTGTACCTAATTTTAAATAATTACCTACTTGTAACTTTGCTTATACTTTGTCTTACCGCCCACTTTACATTTCTGCTAAACTTAATGGTCGACTGGTAGAGAATGCCATACGGCATTAAGTCCGCCATTTGTACTTTTTTTTGTTAAATCTGTGCAATAAAAATTAAATAAATAAATAAATAACTATGGACTTTGTTTAAGTAACTTTCATAATTTTCACAATTTTGTTTGTTCAAGGCTCAAAGCTTTAAATATCTAAATCCGTAGATAAATCAATGTCTAGGTAGCTCAATGGTCAGGTCAGCCGCCCGGTAGCAGATAGTCGGTTCGAATCCCACCTCAGGCAGTCGAAAGTTCTATTAAAGGAATTATATTTTTGATTTTCATAATCTAAATATTTTACAAGTACTCGTACCTACTGGTTTTTTAGGAAAAAATATTTATGTTAATCTCCTTTCTTATCCTTATTTTGGCCGACTGTATAATGTCTATAACGACATTGTTCTTAAGTTATGTTATTTTAGTAATAACACTATTATGTTTTATTTTAAACAATAAAATATTGTGGTTCCACACTTTTGTATACACTTCTGATAGTAACACGTCAGTATGCAAGTGTTTATAAATTTTCATAGAGCGAAAGCAGCTGCAGGCATTCCTTGTGAATCGCTATTGCAGCCTAGGGTTGTCAAAGTCGTATAACCACACTTATTAATAATATTTTATCATTGATTTCAACCCATAACGAAGAAACAAGGTTGACGTACTTTTACTATATTAACAGCAGATCGTTCTTTGACATAAAATTTATCTAAATGATTTATTTTTTTACTCAGAGGGCTTGAAATTAAAAAAAAATACTAGGTATCTTAAAAAATTGTGGTTTTTATACTTTTATAAGGCGTTGTTAAGATAACACATATTAATAAAATATTGTTTTAGCAGTTCCACAAAATACAGGAAATTTTAACCACCTTCCAAATTTTAATTTAGCAATCTAAGAGACAAAATAAAGGGTTTTTTTTTTTTTGGTATAGCCCAGTACAAAAATGTCAAGATAAAGCACTTAGAAAATGTCCGCCAGAAATCTAAAAGTTTTAATATAGCCTCATAGCAACGCTTTTTTACGCGATGCGCATCACATTCATTCATTTCGATACTATTCATTAGTTTTTTATTTTCCCTTCATACCTAAACAGGCATAAGACCGTAAAAACCGTCAAAACTATGTTGTGAAAAAATACCGCCTGTAAAACATTTTGAAGATGATGAAAAAGTCATCCTGTAGATTAATTGTTTTAATTGTAGTTAGATTATCAGTAGGTATATAAACTTAAAAAAAAAAATTCTCAGGCGGGACTCGAACCCGCATCTACTCGCCCGCCCGGCATGCGAGGAGATGCGGGTTCGAGTCCCTCCTGAGACAAAATTTTTCAAGTTTATATACTGATATTATAAGTGCAATTAAGTTGCTAAAATATCAAATAAAGTATAGTGTAGATTAATTAATTGTAGTGTCCTACGGAAACAATAGTTTTTTCGATGAACTTATTTAAGTTGTTTGATCTATAAGCCCGTGTTAATTTTAAAGTTTTAACCTTTTTTTTTATTTCACAATTGCAACTCTTGTTTGCTGTTTTTCCCCAAATAGGTCTAAAACTTGTCTTATGCGGACTAGGAAATCAAGATCTAACTAACACATCAAAAACTAACTCGCAATTTATGCGTCAATGTATTTTTTAGTTTCTAAATTCAAAAACTGCTTCATTCTGTAATTAACTACTTTTAAATTTTTAGTTTCAGTTGACATCCCTAGTATGCAATCTTCACGCAATGACGTATGATTTTGTTCCGACGCCTGCAGCTAGGGAAAGTAGGTAATACGTGCGAACCCTGAGAGTTATAACTCATTCAATAACATTATTGGCTTTCAATAATCTCTACTAACGAGCGTTAAAGTTGGTAATTAAAACTATCTCATGACGATTTAGAAAGTTTTCTCTAAAAGGTATGATAAAATATGTAAGAAATGTTTGTTGCATGCACTTGGCGTTCCAGTAAGGTAATTTACATCCGAAGATAAAAAGGCTTTTAAAACTATTTTAAGATCAATCTCTGAAATAAAATGAACTTCTATAGAAATAGGTTTTTCTTTTTTTACCATGCATATCGGCTGTCTTCTAATAATAACTAACCCAGAAGAATGTTCGGTTATTATATTATTCATAATTCAAAATATATTAATATTATTAAAAAGAAAATTTTCGGTTTTATGTAATATTATAACTTTGTAGAGAACTAGAGGACCGATTCATCTAAAATTTGGTATAACTATATTGGGGCAACAAAGGAGCGCGGAAGTATGTATAGAGAATTTAATTAATTTAGTAATGAATAAAACCTTCCAATTCAAAACGCGATATACATCCCAGGCAGACGAAGTCGCGGGCGGAGATAATAAATTAAAAAATCTTATGAAGTACTTACTTTCTTTATTTATTTTATTTTAGAAACTACTATTTTTACATTTTTTCTCTACACAAAATCTGGGGTGTTCAAACGGATACTAAAAAGCACCACTCATTTAATGTATTAGTCTGTG
The DNA here is from genome assembly GCA_949315895.1 of Anania crocealis. Lineage (NCBI taxonomy): Eukaryota > Metazoa > Arthropoda > Insecta > Lepidoptera > Crambidae > Anania > Anania crocealis. The sequence goes on from OX438883.1 coordinate 17,752,461, forward strand.
TTTTGTAGAGATTCACTGGGGATACTAAACAGTTATAACAGTTAATTTACAGTTCTAAATATTCACCATGGAGATGAAAAAACAAAAATATTTTACTATAAGCTCAACTTACAGATGTGTAAGAAGCATAGAAATGTATCTCCTACCTATGGTAAGAAGATTACTTTTAACGAAATGTGGCAGGGTAGTGTAGATCAATAAGTAAGTATAGTTTAAAATTGGTCCCATTCATAAAAATACGGAAAACTTCCTAGGCTGAAATACTAAACTTAAAAAAAAGCAAAGAATAACTACCTTATCAACTACCATTTCGCCAACTCTAAATTGTCAGATTACTTCAAACTTTTCGTCGTATGAAATTTCTGTTACAAAGATTTTACTATCACCAAAATCTGTGTCTCTAAGTTAACTGACAACAAACAATGTGATGTTATGTTGTGTATGTGTAGTTAGTTCAAACAACTTGATAAGTGTCAAGAGACCACGACAGGTAGACACGACACCTAACCTGCTGTGCATTATCTCTAGAGGTGAAGTAGTAACACCAAACGATATTATTTTAGAGAGATTCCTGATGCAAATGAACGTTAAACAAAAGCTACCAATTATCTTAGTTTCTAACATTATTCAGAAAACAACAAAATAGCTTTCAAAATTCCTACATAAATTGGCTTCAATTAAAAACTTTGTAAAAGGAACTAATTTAATATCCTCCGCAATTTAGTCAGCGACATGAGCGAAATCTTAATCACTTATAACATCTTCAACAATTAAAAAAAAAGAGTAGGAAGGTACTAATTTAAGGCATTTCTCGATCTAAACTCCAAATTTATGTCATACCGGTTTAGACATTCCTGCATATAGGCTGTGTTTTATCAGCCGATCATGAAGTGAAAGATCTAGTTTCAAATTATATCACTTTCATATTACACCTTACTATCATTTATAGTTAAACGTATATATCTATACTAATATTATAAAGCTGAAGAGTTTGTTTTTTTGTTTGTTTGAACGCGCTAATCTCAGGAAGTACTGGTTCCAATTGAGAAATTATTTTTATGTTGGATGGTTCATCTATCGAGGAAGGCTTAAGGCTATATTATATCACGCTGCGACCTGCGACGAAAAATGTTGCAAAAATAATCGCGATCATAATAACAGAAATTGACGCGGACGAAGTCGCGGGCAACAGCAGTTTTTCATAAGAGGCTACTCAAAGAGTTCTGCCTCTAAAGACGAGCTGCAGCGTCTTCTTTTCACGTTTTACAAACTGCGGTCGCCAACCAGCCCGCCAAGCACCGCGATTATTTCAAGATGTCAGTGTCCACCAGTGGTCTCATATAGGCTAGATATTTAAAGTTAATGATTATGATGATGAAAATGATGATTTTTAGGAAATTCCAATTTAGTAACCCGAAATCTGGTCACCTTACAACCATGGTACCGGAGACATAAATAAAATTGGCGCTTTGTCCGCTACAATGGTGGCCCATAGCTCATTTGACGTAAGGTGCGCAGGCGATCTATTGTGGCCGTCCATAAATCTTACTGTAGTTAAAAATTACTGCCGTTGTGATGTCACTTTATGATACCTGCGTTTGTTCCGATTGAAGTTTTCACAGTTAGAGGTGTTTCTTTTTTTAGATTTTTATATTCTTATTTTAGTAGTTCACATAAATACCCACAAACATTGATACATAGACTGCTTATGGAAATGTTGACTGCTTGAAGTGTTTTTTATTTAAATTTAGACATACATAAACCTCGTATGGTTGGTGTAGGTCAGTAGTAAGAGCCTACTGTAAGTACTGCTGGACACAGGTCTATTTTGACATAAATGTCACGCTATCGGGTTGGCGTTGAATTAAGTAGGTATATAGAATGTTTTAACATTTGAAATACAATCAAAACCAAATCTGTTTAACCATTGGCACCATAGATTAAGTATAGATAAATCTATGATTGGCACCTGCTGTTACTTTATTTGTCAATACTTACCATAGTAAAATGCAATCCTTGGGGATTCCCTATCCAAAGCCATGTCTATTGTCTCTTCCCATCTACCTGCGAAGGTCTCCTTTTTTATGTGCCATTTAAAATACGCCATGTGGTGTTAGGTACCTGACAGTAAGAATGATGTTTCTTTTAAAGTTTTTTATCGAAAGCAGATGCGTTGATCTGGAGCCTGGATACAGAAGAGTAGGATAGTTCGAAATAGCGATGCGAAACTTTACGACACAATTAACTTGCGGCAGATTTACCAACTATTAAATAAATACGTAGGTAGTAGAAAAAATAGCTATGTATGACAGTTTGGCATCGTAACTGGGTGTGAAATACTGTTTTACCTATACATAGTAACGTAGCAAGCTAATCTATATAATTTAATTTTAGCCGAGACAAAATAGTGTAGCACCCCTTTTCTTTGTATGGGTGTCGCAAGAGGATACTATAAGAAGATGGACATCAGAGTCTTGTGCTATCTATAACAGTTGCCAAACTGTAACCTCCAATTTGTCAGCCAAACGTGGTCATTATACCACAATCCCCCTTTTCTCTCCTCCATTAGAATTCCAGTCTAGCAATGGACTGCGATAGGATGATGATGATTATGATTTGAATTCAGCAAAGTTACTATAATCTAAGCCTGGTGAACCGCTTCACAGTGGCAGTCGGTCAAACAGGTGGCAACTCCGTACTGCCTCATCTTTAGTACGACACTTGGTGTTCAGATCACGTTCTTTTGCATAACGCCAGCCGCGGGCTGACCCAGCCCCCTTAAGGTAGGCTGACGAAAATTTGCACAATATCACTTGTACTTATTATATTTGAACACAGTGCAAGTGCGGGTTCTAGTGCTAACCTTAATCTTACTATTTCTAATTTGAATGTTTATTATTTCCAAAAGAAATTCTGTACCTAGACAAAAAGTTACTAAAAAATTGTTGAATTGACTAAGCCGTTCTCAAATTTTATATTGAATAATAGGGGTTAAAGTATGAAATTGCCGATTATTTTCCCACTTTTTTTTGTTTATATCTCTTAAGTATAGTCATATTATTGCGTAATTCTTTTTGTATTGTATCAAAAACTAAATAAAGTAACTTTTGACTAAAAAAAATGCAATACTAGTGCCTATTACTTCAAAGGAAGTCGTTGAAAAGACCCCTTACAATGTGTCAGCTGTCCTTCTTGCTTCAATTAAGTATTCGTAACGTATTATATACTTTGATTTTCAGAAATTTAAATACTTTATGCGTAGCTTTATAACCATCTAACTTTCACCTTAAATTGCATCAAAAACGGTTTAGGCGTTTTTAAAAAAACTAAAAAATTGTTAGTATGGAAAAATGACTTCTCGTTTTTGTCCATACAAAACGGCAATTTCATACTTTAACCCCTAATATTTAACCCAGCTTGACAGGCGGATTGGCGTTCATAGTTAAGCCAATGACGGAGAAAAGACTCTGCAGCCCATCTTCTTTTGTTAGTTCTCCTTTAGTAGCCTCCGACATCCAAATTCTATCAAGTTTCTACTAAATAATAAACAGCAGTTCTCTCTTGAAATCAACGAATGACCGGACAAAATGGTTTCGCAAACAACTCTACTTTACGATCAAGGTTACTGACAAATTAAGGAGCCAGTCGCAATTACTATTGCTTTTACAGATTTTTTTTTCCTTCAAGTAGATATTTATTGAATTAAGCTTTATTGCACGAATTAAAATTGAAGTCATTTAGTACCGGCACGCTAAATTAATCTCCCTTCTCTTCGTATGGGTGTAGTAAGGGGCGACTTTAAGAAGAATTGCCAGGAGACGGGCGGCAGAGTCTTTCCTCCGCCATTGACCAAGCTGCAACCCACCTGCCAACCGTTTATGGCAAAATCACCCATCTGCCAAGCGTTTACAGCAAAATCACCCATATGCCAAGCTTTTATGGCAAAACCCTTCATTTGTAGAGGCCTGTGTCCAGCAGTGCACTGATATGACTGGTGATGATGATCATCTCATGTGACATTCTCTGCTAGTTGTCCATTGGGCTAAACAGAAAGGTTTAGAAGTGCAATATATAATTAACCAAAGGTTTAGGTACCTTTGGTTAGTTATATATTGCACTATCGGAATGTTAATTTTTAAATATAAATTTGAAATAGGTATGTATCTATATTGATGAATAAAAATACATAAACCGAAGAATATTGTAAATGTCATACATAAACTATATGATTAACACACCAATATGAAGTAGTTACTTACTAAATTGCCTTGAATGATGAGCGACCAACATAAATGTTCATTATCATCTCAGCCAAACTATGCCCTGGGCAGAGGGCTCCCCTAATCTCCACGATAAGCGGTGGTCACTGAGATCATTTTCTTTATATGATCTCTGAGGGTGGTCACCTCGACGCCCGCATTTCACGGCTTTATTAAAACACATTCAATAGTAAAGAAACAAATAGCAACTTCACTTTATTTAAAAATATACAAATTACTAACTAAGCATATCTTGTTGTAGTGTTTGACTATCTTCAAGAACAATATAGCAGTGATTTTCACTATGGACTACATACCAAACTAATTCGGAACAGGAACACTGAAAATAGTAATTTGTAACAATAACATAAATCCGTCTATCTAATAAATATCAAGGTTGTAGTTACGAATTTGAAAGTAACCGCTTTATAGAACCATATTTTTTTCACGGCAGCTTTATGCAATTATCCAATGTAATTAGACTGTGCGAGTTAATGCGAGTAGTGACAGACATTTATTAAAAGTGTTCCGTTTGCAACTGTCAGTAAAAACTTTTTTCTGTTTTTTTTTTCTTTCTGCACCGGCTAAGGTAAGAGAACATGCTACCAAGTCATATTAAAGTATTTTTGTCTATCTTAATTTATTTATTTTATTTATTTATTTATTTACACTTTATTGCACAATAATAAAATATAGTACAATAGACGGACTTAATGCTAAAAGCATTCTCTCCCAGTCAACCATTGGACCAAACAGAAATAATACAGGCGGTGCAAAAAGAGCGAAAGAGAAGAAAAAAAAAAAGATAACAATCATGAAAGTAAATTATAACTACTATTAATAAACTTACACATATAAACATACATAAATATATATACGTAATATGATTACATATTATAAATATATGACACATATTACATATTATAAAAATTACTTACATTACCTAACCTGACTCTAAACTAACCTTTAACTCATTGAAGTATAACAGTTGAAATGTAAAGAATATTTTATTCTTAATTGTTAACCTTAAAACAGATACATAATTTGAATTTAATTATTCACGATATGGAAGTTTCAACTAGGAAACAACGGTAATTAATTCAATATCCATATAACAATATAGCATGCGATCGATCGTTTTTTAATAAAGTTTAATTGTAACAACCAGAAGTGTACCAATTGTGCTCAACTTAAGTACAATAAAATGTAATTTGTCTCATTAACGTAATTGATTTACACTTTTACTTTTAACTGCGGCATTACTTCCGAAGATTCCGCGCCGAAGGAAAACAGCTTATGGACTTCCATAGCCCCATAACATGCGCGGAAGCAACACGCAGTAGGAAGTTTATTATAATACGCACAATGTAAATTATTTCATCCGCTGCACTATAAGGTGTAACTCAAGGATATCAACTTTCAATTTTTCACGTAAAATGGGACTTGATTTGCATGACGGTTTAGGTTAGTTAATTGACATAGTTAAATTGCTGACTTGTTAAGGTATAGTTGACCGGTTCATTAATATGTAAAATTTGTCTAAATAGATAACAGAGATTGTATACTATGTACCAAACAAGGCTGTAAATATTTTAAACATCTAATTTTCATCTATTAAATAACGCAAACGAATTTTAGTAGATGAAAATTAGAGGTTTGATATATTTACCTAGGTAGGAAGGTTAAAATTAAAGCATGTAGGTATTTTTGGTTGGATCGAGTTGTTCGGCAAATTGTAGCCATAGTAAATATGTGGTCAATTTCCCATGACTAAGAGATGAGGAGGTATGGTGACATCTCTTCACATTAAAGCTGGTGTGATTGACAAACCTAAATTGAATAGGAATGACGCTATAAAAGAAAAAGATAATTTTTAACGCGAATTTTTCACTCCGCCCGAAATGACGAGGAAAAAACACCTTATCATGGACCTTAACTAGGTAATTTAAATCCAACTAGTCCTTTAAAACTACTCGGTTATATTAAAATGTATCGCAGTAAACGATACAAATGCTAGTATAGTCATCATACATATTGGTTTCCACTTGCAATGGCTGCCTTCTCTGTCATTAATTGTCCAAACCAATGCGTGCAATAGTCTAACAATGTATTCATACAAGTTAATAACAACACTGTTTTCTTTTACTTTAAAATTCTGCAACAACTTATCTGTAGGTATTCCTTACAAAGACATATTTTATTGTAGCTCATAATCCTAACGATCTTTTGATGATTGTCTTTAAACGAAGTTTCACTACGTTTTACAATGCTTAGCAAACCGGGACCAAGTCATTGACATTCTTTATAGATTGGCAAACATTGTCTAGTTCTAGCCACTTGCTATAGGTACTATACGCTTACGATTCCCCTCACGTCGGTCTGCCCAAGCTATAAATCTGATGTCAATCACGTACTACCTACTTATTTATTAGCCAGAGCTCTTAGACTTGCAGTATGGCTCTCCAAAATCAATTCATCGAACATCGAATTGGATGGAAAGTAAAACACGCAAGTAGGATCAAATTTTATATAGACACCTACTAGTTTTTCCACGGCTATGCATCCGTAGTAGTTCGTTTTTAGGGTTCCGTACCCAAAGGGTAAAAACGGGACCCTATTACTAAGACTTCGCTGTCTGTCCGTCTGTCCGTCGCTCTGTCACCAGGCTGTATCTCAAGAGCCGCGATAGCTAGACAGTTGAAATTTTCACAAATTATGTATTTCTGTTACCGCAATAACAACAAATACTAAAAACAAAATAAAATAAATATTTAAGGGGGGCTTCCATACAACAAACCCGTTATTTTGGCCTTTTTGGTAGGAAACCATACGTACGCGAGTCCGACTCGCACTTGGCCGGTTTTTTTGACATTAAACAGACAGATAAATTGGTAAATGTTATATAAAGTCTTTTGATCACCGAAATGCAACATACATGAATGTTTTGGTGAAAAGTGCAGTTTTCATAATTTTTTGGCAGACAGTAATTATTTGATTCAGTTTTTCCATTTTATTTTAGCTTAGTTTTAGTTTAACCCAAAATGAACACTGTTACGGGATCACGTCGACACTATGAAGCAAGAGACTTTTTACATTCTAACGGAAACGAATCCAACAACAATGTTTAAACCATAAACTGTCTTTTTATTTCATTCTATAGGATTAAAGCCTATTCTACGATGTTTTAATAATATAATTCTTGTAATATCTTAAAATAATTCCCTCATTCTTTTTCGAAAACTTTCTTAGTTTTAATATCGTACCATCGGATAAACCATGGTCAACAGTAGATATAAGAATGACAATAACAAATTACAATTTCAATACCAGAAATAAAGATAAACTTAAATCGTTCATGGGAAATTGTATTCGTATTTTCAACTAGCTGTTGCCCGCGACTTCGTACGCGTCAATTTCTATTATTATGATCGCGATTATTTTTGCAACATTTTTCACTGATGCTTCGCTCCTATTGGTCGCAGCGTGATGTTATAAAGCCTACCTCAATAAATGGACTATCCAACACAAAAATATTTTTTCAATTCGAACCAGTACTTCCTAAGATTAACGCGTTCATACAAACAAACAAACAAACTATTTAGCTTTATAATATTAGTATAGATAAATTACCACAGGGTATTGCTGAACTCCCTGTACATAAACATAAATCGTATGTCAAAGTTATTTTAATGAAAAAGGGCTATTACACTGTTATTTAAATGACTGGAATGTATGGCATTAAATTGTCCTAGCTCGTACTTGCTTAAACCTTATGTAAACATTTTTTTTAAAAGTGGCTGACAATAGTGACCAAGTTTCTTGCGCTGCTTCTTCTCGGCACTAGCCCAGACTTGTCCCGAAGTAGTGGTAGGTTTAAATATTGGGACGTGAAAAAGCGCCTTCTGGGGCCTATTTGCAGAAATAAAACTGATTTTAGTGGAATTTGTTCTTAATAAAATATGACGTATTCAATGTTTTTTTGCTGTTCGCGAGAATGATATTCATACAGACGTATCCCAATTACACGCTCGCTTGGTGGCGATCAGTACGATTGCCATGCGATGAGACCGACTCAATGGCAGATCTAATTTAGATACCATTCTCTCCTTCCGCAAACACACAATGGCACTAAATATGTTATGATACAAAAAAAATATAATAATACTAAAATAACGATGCATATTCGGTTCAGTCTGTAGCAAATAGAGATTTGAACTAACAAGCGCTGACTGAATATGCACTCTACCCGAATATGAAACAATGTTTTGTATTGTCTTTTAATGTTGACGAAAGTTTTATAACAATTTTAGATAGAGAAATAAAACACTTTATTGCTTACATTAAAGTAGGTAGGTACAATCAATTGATTAAAACTTAATTTGGACAATGACGGCCTTATCGCTTTTAGCGATCTCTTCCAGGCAACCCTCCTCTAACCTCTAGCAGGGTTACAAGAGAAGTTTGTTTTACGAATAAGATTGCTATTAAAATAAAACCTTTTCAGTAAAAGAAATTAAACTACTTGGTTTTTTATTACGTTTCAGGTTTACTAATTTAGGATTTATTTTCATTATAAAAAATATAACATTTGACCAAGTAATCGTTCAAGTGAAGCGGCAATATAGTGTACGTTCTCTGGAAAAGGGTTAGTTATCAAAAACACATTACTTTCGACTTTAAAGTGCAGTGCGCTTGAACCATAATTACTAGTAACATTAATGATAGGATAACATTATCACATATATTCCATTAGTTTGAAGCAAGTAGGTACTTAGGTAGGTAGGTAGGTACAAGTAGGTAATCTAAATTACAAAGTATATCGTGGTATGTATTTACAACATGTTATGTTACCTGCTTAGATACATTTATTTACCTTCGTACAGTTTGCCGCTTTCTGCCGTTTTTGCCTTGAAATCAAATAGAGCAAGACAAGAGGTCGGTTGGTCGATGTCAGCAAGCACAGCGGACTTCGAATTTCTACTGTTTATGTCTCCGTATGATTGTGAATACCGATTCATAATGAAAACTGTCAAAAATGTTGGACGGTTAAAAGTTTATCATCTATAATTGTCACCCGTAAATCTGTAATCCGTTTCTGTTCGGACACTCTTGATTCAATTAAAGTGTGTTACTCATTCACGCCAGACTGACTAAACGGATCCTAATAATGTATGACACGGAGATAGACTGTAGGAAGGAGTAGCACAATAATTTTCTTTTCATCTCAGAAAAATAATTGTTCCTGTGGATGTGAGATAGTTTAACCACGCCTACGAAATTGCGGCCACCAGCTAGTTAATAACAATTATAAAGAAGAAGTTTAAAAGAAATCAATTGAAAAGTACCTAATTAGTAAGCGACTTATAAGATACGAAAAAACAAATCTTGGTGACTGAACTTAGGCTTTTACAGTAAATAAACCTTACCAATTACCATGATGCATTACAACTTAGATTTAATTTGATTTATATCTCTAGTACGTAGATTTATTACCTACCTAAAATACCGGCCTTAGAATTTGAATTGAAGTTTATAAATGTAATTTTAAAGTCTAAACATTTGTCCCCCTTTTTCGAGTAGGTAGGTGTGCTAAAGTTTAAATACATGGTTTATTACGCAGATAAATCATCACTCCCGCAACACTTAATTGCCTCTAAAACGCACTTAATGTATTATGCATGCAAGTTATCAATAAACTGCAATGTCCTAATTGCACACAGTAATAAACCTTAGAAATTAATTTCAATAAGGTTTATATTTATTGACCTTAAACTATAATTTTAAATGATACGTGAGAGTGTTAAATGTGTCGACATAGTCAAATGTCTCGGTCAAACGACCATCGTCATTGTGAGCCTCTAGAAGGTTCTTAAACTTTCTTTTTGCATTGTTACACAGAAAACTTAACATTACACGGGATATAATGCAATTACCTAAAGGTAAAATACTATTTACCGAACGCACGAATGGACACGAAGCGGGCAGACTGCCCGCGACAATGATTCATGCAATCGGGTCGAAACGTCGAGAAGCTAAATACTACCTTTTATTGCTTTAAATCGTGTGTAGAGTCCCGTGCAGTGTCGTGTGGTGCTGGCACATCAAAACCTCAAATAGTTCAACCTCTTCTCCACCTATGGGTGTCGTAAGAAGCGACTAAAGGAGTACCAGAGAATATGGGAAAAGGTTAGAAAGGCGATGTGGGCAAGGCAGGCGTGCCACAGAGGTTATAAGCAAATGCTTATACTTCTACCCAAACATGAATGTAGCTGATTGGCGTTCTTTGAACTCGTTTATGTGTAGTGTGGCGCAAGCGGCGACATCGATTCTCATACAAAAGGCGCATGACAGCCTTTCTAACCTTTTCCCATGTTCTGTGAGGAGTACTGCCGAAGACTGGCAGCATCGAATGCTCTCCACCATTGGCCAAACTGTGATCGCCAACCCGCCCGCCAAATGTGACGTTATGGCAAATTCCTCCTATAAGACAAACCCCTGTCCATCAGTGTAGGTACTAACATGGACTGGTGATGATTTATTATAACAATAATTGATTAAAAAAGTAAAGTAAAGTAACAGCCTATAATCATCCCACTGCAGGGAAAAGGCCTACATTGAATTCAAGTTACCACAGCAATGATGGGTACTGGCATAATCACCACGCTTGCCAAATGCGGGTTGGTGATCACAAACCCGAGCAACGTTCGGAAATTTGAAACTTTTTGTTGCCCGACCCGGGGATCGAACCTGGGACCCCGAGATCTTGGCCCGGTATTTAAACGGGCGTTGATTACGTATCAATATTTGACATAGACTGGTGATGATGATGCTACTTAGAGTCCCGCGTGTTAAGTTTTAAGCCTCTAGTCAAATGTCATATTTTGGATTTATTCGTAAAACCACTGTTTCAAAGGTTGACATACCTAGGATGCAGTTTGTCCTAGGTATGTGCAACTACAACTACAGGCAATGATTCAACATAAATGAAAAGTTAATACATAGGTTTAAAAACTGACTCCCTTTCTAGACTTACCTAATTGAATCCAATAAAATTAAAAGCGTTTTAATCTAGTACAGCAACAATTTAAAAGCCTCCGCTTAAAGAATGACGACAAGCTCTTTGTTTTTTTAAGTTATGAAGAGTAGTGAACTGATCTGTATGTTGTTAAGTTTAAGATTTAATTTCAAAAGCTTCATAAAACGTTTTCAGCTTGCGTAACAAGAGGTGTTAAATAAGATTTTGTAACATTAAACTGGTCAGTTAATGTATTAATAAGGAAAAGATGCAGATAAAATTTGACCCGGACACAAAGACTCGTAGTAAATACAATTTGCAAATGAAAGTAAGGCCTAGTTCAGACTCAAGGATTGTTTGTGCCGTTGGACATTTGTTTATTATTTACTAGCTGGCCCCTAATTCAGCTTACCAAATCGTATCACAATCGTTTAATTTAATGTCAAAATCAAATCAAATCGCGATTGAATTGCAATTGAAATAACAGAATAAGGGCCCTGTTCGCGTTAAAATTGTCTGATGAAAAAATAAGCATTCTATTCCACGGGAACCATTTTTAAGGATGAAAAGGTGACACCATTTTTATAAGGTGGTCCGTGTTATTAGATTTACATACTGTTTTTACATTCAACTGTGCATTAGATCATGTCGGTTCCTTTAACTATGAAAAATAGATATAGTAATTCCTTGTACATTTTCTCGGGATTGAAAGTAGCCTAATGCTATTCCTGGTCATATACTACCTACCTGCCAAATTTGAGAAACAAAAATCATTCAAACATTTACATTAACAATATTAGTAAGATTTAAAAGTTTAATGTACTTATTTAACATCTCCAAACGTTGTTGTTGTGTCACATGGTGCTGAAACGTTACAAGATTAGCACAATCCCTTCTCTAGCTATGGGTGTCATAAGAGGCGACTAAAGTAGTGCCAGAAGACGGCCAGATAAGTCTCCTATCCATCCTTGACCATACTACGATTTTCAATCTGCTAGCCAAGCGTGGCGAATATGGCAGTTCTAGATGTACCTTTCATTTGTGCAGTAATAGATAGAGTTAAATTCGTCATCTATACATGTAAAACCTTTGGAATCTTATTAATATTATAGCTGCGAAACTTTGGTTGAATGTTTTTTACTACATCAGGGCAGAATGACACTTTTAAATAAAAGGCAAATATTTACGAAAAGCTGACAAAAATGCTTGAAATTAAAAGCCAAATTATTTGGCTAGGTGGATAATAATCGGTCTAGAACTTTAGATTTTGTTTATTGCACATCGTTAACAAGATAAAACAGTTTTTGTTTCCAGTAATGTGTAGAAGACTTACATTTCGTAAGTCCGAAGTGATCTTTTTGTGTGTAACCTTCAAGTAAAAGACAAAGAAACTTACAGAAAAAAAATAAGCTGGAAGTGAAGTTTGCAATATGTACATTTTTTAAGAACACTGTACATAAATACTGGTGGGTATCTTTTCGGTTTTATGTTGGTATCGAGTACGTTACAATTAATCATCATGATGCAGCCGTAGCCGTAATCAAATGTCAATAATGAAAGTTGACCTTTTGATAAATTATTACAAAAGAAGATTTAAAAATACTTTTTTACGGCCATCACCTTCGAATCAAAATGAATTAATCTGATACATCAGGAATAACTTGTACGGTAATATACTTTCAAGAGAAATACAAAATAATGTTAGTAGAGATCGTCTAAGCTGAAATGACGCGCCCCACTATCGCACACGCACACAAGCAAATTAAAAATATGGACGCAATACATATACAAATAATATTTAAGACATAATATTTAAGACATGCCACACTGGGCCACACAGAGCCATCTAGTCCCAAATTAAGCTACTATTAAGTACCCTGTCGTATGGGGTACTAGACAACCGATAAATTTACTTATATACTTTTTTTTTGTAAATACATACTTATAATACATAGAAAACACCCAGACCAGTACAAACAGACATGTTCATGCACACAAATATTTGTACTGTGCGGGGATCGAACCCGCGACCCATAGCTCAGAAGCAGCGTTTACTACAGCTGATCCAAATGGTCGTCAAAATGCCGTTGTAATTGGTCATTCAGTTGCCGGTGAGATTCAAAGCTTTTCTGGGATTTGTTGTCCAACTTGTCATAATTTGCCATAACGCGCGAGAGAACGGACGTCTTGTTTCATACAATACGCCAGCGCTGCTCCCTAAGAAGAGCGTTGTCAGATTTATCACGCGACTAGTCGACCGTGACGTAGGCATACAGATCGTAGTTCGTGGAGCAGTCGACGCTCCCACACATATGAGTGTCATTATTAATATTTGCACTCACACATCGAAATCAACTAATTAAGTAGCGGGGCGCGTCATTTCATCTTAGACGAGCTCTAGTATAATAATAATTGATTACGTATCAATATTTTGAAAAGTAATTAATGATTTATGAGGTGTGTTGGTGAGAAACTTGTTTTTTTTTAATATTTTTGTCATAATAACGTCGCAAGTTTTCAAAATCGAAATAAACCCTAATTATTATTTTGTGTAATTTGTGTGTATGTGTACACAAGGCCCTAAGCGATTTGTGACTTGTAGAAGTGTTCGCGTTACATCACGCCTCGCTCACCAGAACGGCTTGCGACATGCCATTGCCCATTAAACTCCTTACACTATTTACAACGAGTAAAATAATACGGCCGATTTGCACGTTCCATGCTATGCAGTGTGCTGGCCTAAAGAAAAATAGCAGCAGCTTATGAGTACCGTAAAGACTAAAGAAGAGCATTGGCAGAAGAAGAGCGAGTGTCTTCTATTCACCACTGGATAACTGCGAACACAAACCCGCCTGCCAAGCGTGGCTATTTAAGGGTAAAACTTCCTTTTAGAGAGGTCTGTGTCCTGCAGTGACCAGATGTAAGCTGATGATGAAAATGAATCGTCATTAATAATTAAATAATAAATAAATGCTGATTTTGCCACTGTATTTCATTGTTCTTATTTTCGAATAAGAATGATAAAATACAGTGGCAAAATCAGTTTTTATTTATTTAATAGTTATTGCACTAAATAAGAGAAATCCAAACATTACAAACCGGGGGAAAAAAACGAAGACTTTACCGTACTATTTGCTACAACTGTGAACAATGGGTGTATTGGCTAAGTTTGAACTGACGAAAAACCTATAAGTAACTTGATTAATAATGTTAATGATATTTTCAAAAAGTTTTTTAAATAACTGTAATGTTTGTCTACTTATGAATAATAATAATGTTACTGTAGAAATAATAGTAGAATGGAGAGAGAAAAGACCACTGTTTCTAGTTTAGCCCTGTATGCACTAGTCACTAGCAGAATAGTTATGAATGGTAAACTTAGATTAACAATATGTACTTAGTTTAGATTGTCTTTTTTCTGTTTTGATATTACATATTGTTTCCCCTTTGTATAAGTGTAAGTGTTTGTGGTCTTATACATTGAGTTTAAACCTCACAATGTAGTTATATCATACCTCAAAACTCAACACAGAAAACACTTTTTGCTGTAAGTTTTAGTGATGAAACCGTGGACAATGCAATTTAATAAAAAAAAACAATATGCTATTACACAAAGTCGTGTTTGTCTTCGTGTATATTAAAAGGGATGTCTCGAATCATTTAGACAGAGGTGACGGAAACCAAGCAGTTACAACAGGCGGAAATGAATGCTCTACGTACCAGGGTAATGGCAACTTGTTTTCAAACTATCCTCAAAGGGGCACAGGAAATATTTGGGGGACATTTATGCGTATTGCCAGTAATGGCTTATTAGTAGGAACTTGAAGAATCGGAAATGAGGGAATCTATAGACAAATCAGAAATTAGGGAATCTGTAGAGAAATTTAGATAACTGACATCGATCGAAAAATGCTAAGCTAAAGTGACTGTGGGCGAGAAAAATTAGTGTTTTTTTTTTTGAGTTTTTGAAGTCAGTTCAAGTAACAAGAACCGATGGCCGGTTTTGGAATAGTGCCTGTTCCCGGGCGACGATCTGTGAGAACACCCCCACTAGCCGCCACTAGGTGCACTTAAGATCTGGTAAAGATCACAGAATTTTTTTAACGTTGAACCAAACCTATAACGTGAGGAACCAGTAACAAATTACTGTATAATATGTTAAGAAGCAACAACTAAAAGAGAACAGACTAATCGAGCCGTAGCAATATCAAACACTGATCATGTGAGTTTTCAAGAAATACTTTGTTCTTTTGTTCAGCCTACATGTTGTAAAAAAACCAAATCAATACGAATCGAATAGCTGCTCGAATCAATACGAATCGATTACAAAACTAAAATAACATTAAACTAATATCTTTCAAAACATCAACTTATTAGTAATCAAAGTAAAGAAACGGCCTATAATCATTCCACTGCAGGGCAAAGACCTTCATCACTGAATTAAAGTTACCACAGCAATGATGGGTGCAGGCATAATCACCACGCTTGGCGAATGAGAGGGTAATCACAAATCCGAGCTATGTTTAGAAATTGATGACCCGGTGATCTTAGATCAATAGGTACTAAAAAATGTGTGAATAACATTTAGAGAGAAATTAACTAACTTTCTTGGCTTTTGTTAATTCAACAAAAATGATTTTCTCTGCTTGTTGCTGCAAAGCTCTGTTGAGTAAGACAAAACATTTCATGATAATAATACTTTAATTGAAGTAGGGACTTTCCAATTGACATGCAACTTTACTGATATCTTCATGCACACTGCACTAATAGTCGGATCTGAGTGTAATATGTTGGGAACCACTGAGAAGTAATGTGCAGCGAGTACGAGTACTAGTGAAGTGCTGTAATCATCAGGTTATCGCAACTCGTACGCAACTGGCCGGCACACATAACCGACAACCGTACTGTTGCACATGCCACCAATTTACAATGGGCATGTCTGATGTCTACATTGGTATTTTAGTTGCATGTCATTGAAACTGAAAGAAAAGTCTTGATTTCACTTTATGATAGGCAAAAGATTGAAGAAAATTGCATGGCATTTAGAATGAGTAGAATACTAGTTCACAGTAACCGGAATCGAAATGGTTCACTATAGTCAGACTTTAAGCTCATTAAAATTTGTTACTTAAATGATAAGTTTAAATCTGTATTGTATTATTTGAGTTGTCAAAAAACATGGCAAAATGTGGAATGCTAAAAAAAATTGAGTCACTGAAGCAGTGAAACGCGAGCAATGATATTGTGTCTGCTGTTTAATTTTAATACACCGATCCTTAATTTTCATGTTTGCAGGAATTTTATTCTAAAATCAGTGAAGTCAGTTTTATTATAGCAAGTTGGCCTTAGGAGGCGCTTTCAGACGTCTTCATATTTTCTCATACCATTGCTTCTGGACAATAATGGTGGGCTATATGCATTACTTCTTCTTATTCTCAACAGTTCAGTTACGAATTTGTATTGTCTGTATTTAATTGAAATATTTTTTATTGGAACACTCAACGGCACCAAAATCATTTACAGTCATAACCTCGTTCGTCAGACAATTTACTATGTTTTTCGAAGTCACTTTCAACACATTTATTTATATATTTATTAATATTTTATTACGTTTCTGATATCATGTGCCTATACATTTAAATGTTCCTATTTTATATCTTAGACAATTATATCACTACATGAAGAGTTTACACAGAATGAAATTTTAACCACTTTCCAAAATTTTTATAGGTGTTCAGTGTCGTATTTAGAGCCTATTTATGAAGTAAAAAATGTGAATCAAGTTGTCACACGAAAATATTATTCGCGATATAGTTTTCAATTTTAACGGTCCTAGACCTGTTAAGAGGAAACACTACGGGCGAGAGAATTGAAAAATAAGTATTTGTAAAATCTATTGCTGTCGCGCAGTGCCAAACGCCTTCACCGCAGAGTGTGATAGAAACAACCATAGATTTAATATACTGATGTTAAATCTATGGCGACAACTGCTTCTTGGACCGAAAATACCTACTAAAAACACACCAAATCAACGTTTCGTAGTCCCCCGATTACTTTTCCAAATCTAGACCGATTTAAATATTTTTTTCATTAAAAATTAAAGATAGGCTTTGGCCGTGTTCGTATGTTTTCCTTTTTTTGCTAAATTTGTTTTCTGGATGTTTGAACACAGCGGAAAATCTGGCGAATGTTTTCGATGTTTGAGGGCTCATATCTTTTTTATTAATTAATTTATGAAAAAACAGAAAACATAGAAACATGCTAATAGTGGCCATGGATTTTTGTGATAAAAATTATTGCTCTAACTGGGGACTGCAGGGGACTACGTTTGTATGGAAAAACGGCCCTTGTGTTTCCTCTTAAGGTACAAAGGGAAAATCAAAAACTTATGAATAATATCGTAATGAATGAAAGAGATGCGCACGCAATGCGTAAAAAAGTTGCTAGGCGACCGTATTAAAAATTTCAGATTTTTGGCGGAACTTTTTCTAAGTGCTATATCTTGATATTTTTGTACTTTTAAAACCTAATGACGCATTTGTCTCGTAGATTGATATATAAAAATTTGGAAGGTGGTTAAAATTTCATCCTGTATTTTGTTTTGTCGGAGACTAATAGCCAATCTCTTCTTAAGGCAGCTGTGTGTTCAGCCTTTAATTCGTTATCGTTATGAAAGTAATCTTTTCGAAACAAAGTCTAATTGCTCTGTCTCAATTGTCACTCGCGTGAACGTTATCAGTTGGATAATCTGGTATCCGCATTAACTACCGTAACTGGTGCATTCCTGCTTATGTCACTTATTGTTTAATCTGATGTCTGACACATTGGCCAGAACAAGTTGCGAATATCTGATATGTGTTTTTTATTACTATAAAATTACTCCTAACAAATTCAAGTTTTTAGGTGTTGGTTAATTCAATCATTTCGAATAGCTTTAAGAGTGTTCGACAGGTAGAAAACTCATTCAGTGCCTAATCTTACTAATATTTTTAATTACCTACAAATGCGAAAGTTTGGATGGATGTTTGTTCCTCACTCACGCCAGATGCTGTAAAGATGAGAATTTTATTAAAAACGGAGATAGATTTACAGGCTGGAAAAGCAAATAGGGTACTTTTTATCCCGGAATAAAATAGCCCATAAGGTATGGCTCCAAGCTAGCTGAAGTCGTGGGCTTCTGCCCGCTTTTAGTTATTCCTTTAGCTCCTTCTGCTGGGAATAACTAAAACTAAATAAATGTAGACTGGTAGATAATTTGGCATACCATTTACCCAAGTTACTGTAATATTACTCCAAAACCATTCACGATTATACAACAAAAAGTTTTGAATTTTCGAACGTTGCTCGGGTTTGTGATCACAAACCCGCATTTGGCAAGCGTGGTGATTATGCCAGTTCTCATTATTGCAGCTGTAACTTGAATTCAATGATGGAGGCCTTTCCCTGCAGTGGGATGATTATAGGCTGTTACTTTACTATTTTTTTTATTCACAATTATAACTTTGCTACTCAATTAATAGACTGGTTAACTCCATGATAAATGACTACAGCACTTTGAAAAAATAAAATTATTACTGCGCTTCAATATCTCTATCACAGAAACGTGAAACTGCTGTTTATGGTAATACGCGTCGCTTTGCTAGTACTAGAACATACTACTATAAACACACACCACGCTATAGAATACTGGCCTTCTTAGCTAAATCTGTAGTGGAAAATACCTGGATTTCTTAAACTTCAACGAGGTAAACCTTGACTAATTATCTACTAAATTAAATATTAGTAGTATGTTTTTGAGAGTTCTCGCTCAATGCAGCGAGAACTCTCAAAAACATACTAATAAAAAAGCAAATCATATTCATCAAATGCTACCTCGTTGCAACTAAATAAAACTGGTGGGTCAGCTTGAAATTTGGTGGGTGGGTGGGTGAATATTATAGGCATCAAATGATACTTCATGGAAACTAAATCAAAACAACTACGTGAACGGTGTTATTTTTACATCAAGCAAATGAATATTATATTATGTGGAATTCGTCAATTATGCATAGCTGACACGCCACGTGCGGTCAAGGTGCATCGTTGCGCAAGCGGTGGAAATCGAAATATTACACCCGAGCAAATCACATACCTAGTGCACATGTTTCTGAGCAAATTAACAAATCAAGAAATGAAATTAAAAATACTGTACTTATAATGCGGCCGGAAAATATTGTTAATAACCTCTGTTTTACCTGTTTCTGCTATTCATTACTACCTATTAGTTCTACTAACTATCGTTATACACTAAAAAGATCGCACCAAATGCGTCAAGTATAGTAAGTAGTGGTGCTAGTGTATTAGTGATCTCGACATAAATGATGACCAAGTGTGCTTGTGTAGGCACCCCGTTGGTCTAGTGGTTTAAATACCGGACCAAGATCGCGGGGTTCCAGGTTCGATCCCTGGGTCGGGCAACAAAAAGTTTCGAATTTTCGAACATTGCTCGGGTTTGTAATCACCAACTCGCATTTGGCAAGCGTGGTGATTATGTCAGTACCCATCATTGCTGTGGTAACTAGAATACAACAATGGAGGCCTTTTCCCTGTGGATAGTTATAGGCTGTTACTAAAGTTTGCTTTATAATTATTCTAATGCTATTTCAAGCTAGCTATTGAATTCAAGTTACCATAGCAATGATTAAAACGCTCGATGTTGTCTAAGATCTCGAAGTTCTGGATTAGATCCACGGGTCAGGCAACCAATAAAAAGTTTCGAATTTTTGGTCATTGTTCGGGTTTGTTTGACAAGCGTGGTGATTATGCCTGTACCTAGCCAATTGAGACAAGGATGTTTTCTAAATTAACTCGTATTGGGAATTAAACCCGAGACCCATAGCCATATGAAGGCGAAACTAGGGTCACTGTTACCTACCTAATGTGTCTATTTCTGATGCAAATAACAAATTCATAAATGAAATATTAATGATTCACTACTTACTTAACTCATCCAACTTTATCTTATAAGAAACCGTTTTTTTATTTAGTATATTTTTAACATTGAAATAAGGTCATTTTTATGATTTTCATACCTATTATGAACCACACTCTTGATGGCTCATCAAAACGCTTTTTCCTATTTATACAATTTAGGAAATAGGTATATTTGCAATTTCAAAGACACGTACAAATGCTGTGGAAATTGCTTTCCAGATAAAAAATATAAGTATCATAATAATATATTTTTTAATAATGGTTACTTACATACAAAATGAACAAACAAAACATTTACTTCGAGAATCATAATTTGGTCATAAAACCTACTCTAGATTATTCAGATTGCTACGGATAGGTATAATAACCTTTAGAGCTAATTTAAACCTAATCTAAAATTGAACCTGCGACTTTATATGCGCCACCGCGCCATTGCTCATACGCAATACGATATTCATTCATTTTTTCGGGGTCATACTAGTGAGACCGATAAAGACTGCGACATAAACCACAAATTATGACGATTATATTATGAAGCCTAGTTAGGTCTTAGAAATTAATCGTCGATAGAATGTTTTTGTCTTATGTTATTTTATTTTATTTTATGAAGCCTAGGTATACTTCATCTACAAAACTGCATTAAACGACGGCATCTCCCGATAATGTAGCCTCAGAATAATTTACTAATGTATAAAAGAATTGAAATGTATTTATTATTTATTCTTGCGAGTTCACCTCTTCAGGAAAAGATTCACATTTTATACGATATGTTATGTGAATAATTACTTGGTACCTTGGTACCTACGTACATAAAGAAATAATGTCTTAAAAAGTAGGTACTTATTTAAATGTCTAATTCACTCTCAATTACTTTGAACTGAATCTACATGATGGGATCGTATTTTAAGTGTAGTTATTTATTATTACCTACTTACTGTGGTTATTGTTCATTGTGACAAAAAAATATTTAAGGTTTTTTTGATAAACTTAGTACATAGCTTATTGAATTTTTTTTATCATAAATGTGTAATTTTTAATTCAACTATTTGCGTCATACAATATCACGTTGTCCAATACATTCCATAAAAATGCTTACGCGCAAAATGTACCGCCGCCGCTAGGGTTGGCGATTGCGCAGTGCCACATTTTTAGCCGACTGTCATAAAAATATGTAATGGATAGTTACTATTTAGATATATAAAATCCATTGAAACAAAACAACTGATCTGAAGTGAAAAACATTTAAAGAGTTATCTAAAACGAATGTAAAAAATTTAAACTACTATTAAAAAAACTTCAGGCATGATCTGGAATAAAAATATTGTAATGGTAGAGACGTGGTTTTAATCACAATAAAATTCTATTGCAATCGCAAGAGAAGCCGGCTGTCGCTTCGCCTCTAACGAATTGTTCTACCTTACTCAGCCCTGCAAATGTATTATATCCTCGCATGACCACTCTGACCGTTGGATAGTCGTCCGTTTCGTGCAATTATATTTTTGGCAACCCTAACACATAATGCTGCATACACAATAATTTGCAAATAAAATGGGATCCATTCGGTCAGTGCTTCATTAGTTTTTCAACAACTCGTGCTGCTCAAGAAGTCTAGAAGTCGCTCCTGCTCTGCGCCACTCCAGTCCAGTGCTGCAGTCCCAGTGCTCCAAGTTATTCGAGTGAGTTTCTATCCTCTAGCAAATAAAATGTAAGTACTGATAACTATCTTTTAGAACTCATTTTTCTAAGTCCTCTCGTCATTAGTGATAAAAAAGTGTTAGTTGCCGTGGCTTGATATTTATCGATAACCCTCGATAAATATCGAGTCCTCGAGTTAGCTCAAAATATTACTACGCCAAGTTTTGCGTTCACTAATCAAAGTAGACTTAATTTTCTAAGGTTTCGTCCCTGTTTGTGAAATATTTTAGTCCAATTAACTAACTTGTGACAATTGGTAATTTCCAGGTTTGACTCTGAGTACGAATCTGAGGCTGTCGAGAGTCGCACTTCGAAGTCAGAGAAGAGGATCACAGGAGCTTCTACTATAAGGTATTAAAATCAGATTAATATTCATAGTGCATACGTTATTGAAGTTACTTAGCTCACGCGGTTTTCACTTTGTTCAATACAAACTTTACACGCTAATTACTCGTATCACGCTTATTAAGGCGTTTTGCATATTATTCGAATTTAAAGTATCAATAGAAATGTTAAGTCTTTTTAGTCATTCTAGTATGATAAGATAAGTACTATTATTGAGTAATTTTAGTAGGAATTAGGACTTCCACAGTTTTATAGTTATTCTGGTGAATTAATCATCATCATTGGTTTGACAGGTCTGATTCCGAAGCCGAGAGCGCTCCAAGACGTGGCAAAGCAAAAACATTTAAGAGGAAGTCCAATACTCGAGCTCCATCGAAGTAAGTTAGGCCAGACATACCTAATAAAGTTCCCATTTCTGGTCGTAAGTTATAATTATTTACTAACAATTTGTATTTGACTTTACAGGTCGGACTCGGAAGACGATCATTCTACCAAGCGAGACAAAACGAAGACAAGTAAGAGGAAAGCAACAACGGCGAGAGCTCCTTCGAAGCATTCGAAGTGAGTATCTAATATATCAGCAACAGTTTACAATTCGTACTCGAAATCTACTATCTCATAAACATAGTGTCGATTCTTGTCGTTTCACAGATTGATCCTGTCAGTAGCTAAAATTGTATTGTAATTTTCAGAACCGGTGCGGAAAAGCGAAGACACGTCAAGGAAGAGGATCCGTTCGGGCTGGTGTCCGAAGAGGAACGAGACGCGGCGCACGCGAACAAGTCTCGCATCGAGCCGGCTGCTCGCCTGCCGAGCTCCATCAGCAGCGCGGTCGCGAACGGGGCGGTGCTGCGGCGCGCGCAGCTGAGCGGCCTCTACTACGCCGAGCTGCGCCTGTACGCGACGCGCGACGCGCTCGCCGCGCGCCCGGAGACCCGCTACACCAAGGCGCTCGTCACCCTTAAGCTGCAGCTCGACCCGGACCGGCCCGAGTGGGACCTGCTTCAAAAGTTTCTCAAGAGAGCCAAGACGACGTACTTTTCGGATAGCGCGCCGGTTTTGTATAATAATAAAAGCTGCTAATAAATTGTAAATAAAACATTTTAAGTAGATATAATCGTTTCACATATTTCATGTAAATAGGAATAAATGAATTAAAGTTTAGCCATACTACTTACTTAACCTCGGTACCTACCCATCCAACCTTTTTATTCAACAATTAAGCATAGGTATATAGAGTAGGTACATAATAAAAACGTAATATCATAATATTTTATAAGTAGCTACTTAGTATAAAATCAATACAGATTTAAAGTTCGGGTGGCAGATACCGAGGCTAATTAAGGTTCATTTTTAGTTAAGGTAGGTTCAAACGAGATGCCCCTTTGCTCTGCGTGCGCGATTCAAGTAGGTAGTAGGCAATGGGTCGGTCACCTGCGCAGCACCGCGCACAAGAACCGGTGCGCGGTCGGCACCGCCGAGGACGGAGTCGTTGAAGTCTCGTCTGCATTCCGTGGCCGCATAGTCTCCTACAGGCTGCCGGCTACGACCGAAACAGAACACTCTTTTCCGGACTTGTTTTTAAACAGCGTTAAGTCCTCAATATGCAGACTTTTAGAGACTTCTCTTAAAAAACACGTAGGTATCAAAGTTAATTTTGAATATTTCGGCAATTTCCTTTTGTTTAAAAATAACGAACATCAAATGAAATCATTCACAACTAAAAATATTGCTGTCCATCGTAACTTTGACTTTGAGCGTTTATTTACATCGGTCTTACACAGTTTAAAAAATAAAATAGAAGAGTTTCAGGAACGTGACAGTGGGTGGACTTTTTTAAGTAATGTTTATTTAGAGGTAAACCTTAACAGATACGATCCATTATACGGGTCAGGATCGACTTTTGTTGATTTGCCACCGATAATAAAAAAGAAAAAAGCGTGTGTCAATATTAAGAATGATGATGAGTTCTGTTTTCTCTGGAGCATAGTCGCTGCGTTGCATCCCACTAAAAGGAACTGTGATCGAACTACGTCATATCCACACTTTGAACGGGTACTCAACATTGAAGGTATGACTTTTCCGGTAACGTTCAATGATATAGCGCTTTTTGAAAATAATAATCCAAACATAAGTGTTAATGTTTACTCTTTAAAAAGTAATAAATGTGTTGTAGGTCCTATTTACAGGTCGGAATTAAAATCAGATTCTAGAAAAAATGTTAATTTGCTATTAATAGAGAATAATATTCATTCGCATTTCGTTTTAATAAAAAACTTATCCCGGTTGGTTCGCAGTCAAATCACGAAGCGTAACGGTAAGTTACATTTCTGTGAAGACTGTTTACTGTTTTTTAATTCTCAGGATAGCATCGATAAACATGTATGTGGCGGGGTTAGCACGGTTCTTCCTGAAAAAGGTACTTTTCTTCAGTTCAAAAATTTTGAAAGAAAACAAGATGTTCCCTTCGTTATTTACGCAGACTTTGAAACTATCCTCGAACGATTTCAAGGATGCGAGCCAGACCCTCTTGCTAGTTTTACAACACCGCGCCAACGACATATTCCAGCAGCTTTTGCGTATCAAGTGATTTGTTCATTTGATAATAATTTAAACAAGTTTGTCCAATATCGCGGTCCCGATTGCAGTGAACAGTTTTTAAAATATCTTTATTCTGACATTAAAAATATTTACAACATTTTGAACGCTGAAGTTAGAATGATTTTTACCGATGAAGATGCGGTCGTGTATTCGCGAGCCGATGTATGTCACATTTGCGATAATCTACTGATCGGAGACAAGGTGCGAGATCACTGTCACCTTACAGGTAGATATCGTGGCGCGGCGCATCAATACTGCAATTTGCGTTACAATGTTCCCAAGTTCGTTCCTGTATTTTTTCATAACCTTTCGGGTTATGACTGTCATTTGTTCATTAAAGAATTAGCTGACAGCTTAGGTCCCATTAAAGTAATTCCTAAGAACAAAGAAAATTACATTTCTTTCACTAAGTTTCTTAGCTTACCGAATGGAAAATTTGGACAAATACGATTTGTAGATTCGTTTAAATTTTTAGGTACAAGCTTAGAAAAACTAGTAAACGGTTTACGTAAATCTGATTTATTTCATTTGAAAAAACATTTCCCTAATGAGAACCGCTTTAGTTTATTGACGCGAAAAGGAGTTTATCCCTATGACCACATTTCAAATTGGGAATCATATTTAGAAAATAAACTCCCCGCCAAAAGTACATTTTATAACTCACTAACCGATGAACATATAAGTGACTCTGACTATGCTCACGCTAAATCTGTGTGGTCAGTTTTTAAAATAAAAAATATTGGAGAATACACTGATCTGTATCTTAAAACAGACGTATTACTTTTGTCGGATGTATTTGAAAACTTTCGCCTTGTCTGTAAGAGTAACTATCAGCTAGACCCTGCGTTTTATTTAACAGCTCCAAGTTTGTCCTTTGATGCAATGTTGATGAAGACTGGTATTCACTTGGAATTATTACATGACTTAGAAATAATCCGTCTTCTACAAAAAGGAATACGAGGAGGTATTTGCATGTGTTCTACCAGACATAGCGAAGCAAACAACAAGTACATGTCAAATTATGACAAGCTAAAGCCAGACTCGTATTTAGTGTACATTGACTGTAACAACTTGTATGGCTACAGTATGTGTCAGCCTCTTCCAGTATCGGATTTCAGATTTTTAAATAAAAATGAAATAGATCAATTAAATATTTTATCGGTTCCCGATGATGCGGATACTGGTTATATTCTTGAAGTAGATTTACTGTACCCAGAAAACTTACATTGTCATCATAATGATTATCCTTTTTGTGCTGAAAAGTTTGTACCACCAGGTGGACAAACATCGAAATTAATACCTAACCTGTATCCAAAATTTGAATACGTAATACATTATGTTCATTTAAAAACATGTATCACACACGGGTTGGTCTTAAGTAAAATTCATCGCGTTTTGTCATTCAAGCAGAATGCATTTTTAGGTAAATACATAAACCTCAATACTGAATTAAGAAAAAAAGCCACTACTCCTTTCCAACAGGATCTCTTTAAATTATTAAATAACTCTGTTTTTGGAAAAACATTAGAGGATAACGAAAGACGTGTTGATGTAAAATTAATCAATCAATGGAGCGACGAGTCAAATAAAACGAAGAAACATTTAAGCGCTGATAGGTTAATCGCTCGACCAAATTTCCATAGCGCTACAATATTTTCTGAAAATTTAGTTGCCATTCAGATGAAACCTGAAAGAATTATTTTAGATAAACCTATTTACATCGGCTTTGCAGTATTGGAACTGTCCAAAAGCCATATGTACAATTTCCATTACTCTGTTATTAAACCGCACTATCAGGATAATGTACAATTGTGCTACACGGATACTGACAGTTTCATTTACAAAATTGAAACAAAGGACTTTTACCGAGATATAAACATTCACTTTCTCAGATATTTTGATACGAGTAATTACGATTTAGAAAACATTTTTCAGTTGCCAGTAATTAATAAAAAAATTCCAGGATTATTTAAGGATGAAATGGGTGGTGAAATCATTACAGAATTTGTTGGTCTCAGGTCTAAGCTATACTGTGTTAAAACAGAATCTAAAGTCATTAAAAAAGCTAAAGGAGTTAAAAAAAGTGTAATTAAGGACCTGACTTCAACCGACTATAAAAACGTTCTGCTTAGTGACCAAATAATACGCAAAAAGAACATATTGTTCAGGTGCATCAAGCACGAAATTTACACGCAGGCAGTGAACAAAATTGCTTTATCTAATACGGACGATAAACGTTTTGTACTTCGAGACAAAATTTCTACCAAAGCATGGGGGCATTGCGATGTAATAATTTAAGTTATTTAAGTATTCATTATGGTTTTTCAAATTGTTAAATAAGTAATTGTATGCATTAACTTTATTGTACTAACATAATTATTGTTCTTAACCCTTTTAATAGTTTTAATTTTACTAACACAGAATTGCATATTTGTTTAAATAAACTTCCTAAAATAATAACTTTAATTGTTTTATTTACTTTTATTACCAAAATATTCAGGTTTTGTCCGAAATACTACATTGCTAAAGTGCAAGGTTTCGATTTCACAATTATTATTTTTTCATTACATGCAAAACATTTAGTAACTACTTGATCATCATTTTTAAGCACGTTGCATTTTCACGTGTCTTTAAGTAGGACACTAAAACTGCAGTGCATAAAAATGATAATTTAGATTTTTCTAACTTCATATTGTAGCTGTCCGTTGCTGCTACTTGTTTTGTTCTTTGGTAAGTTAAATAAATGTTTTATCAGAGCTACCTACATATTATAGTTGTAAGCATTAATTTAGTAATGTGTGTTTATTTTGTTACAGATAAAAATGTCTGACTCCTCAGAAATTATCTTCTCGCAATACGCTCAGGAC
This sequence comes from Anania crocealis, assembly GCA_949315895.1. Classification (NCBI taxonomy): domain Eukaryota; kingdom Metazoa; phylum Arthropoda; class Insecta; order Lepidoptera; family Crambidae; genus Anania; species Anania crocealis. Next base: position 17,780,216 of record OX438883.1, read on the forward strand.
CCATTGGAGAACTTTACTCAACAATACCGGGAACTAATCGATGTGCAGCCCATTGAACCGAGGATAGAAAGAAAAGGAAGATCAAAGAGAGATACAGCTGCCAAGAAGAAGGCAAACCTCTCGTCTAAGTCGTTTGTTATACGCAAAGATCGTAAGGGTTCCAAGCTGATCCAAATAAAGATTGTGGATTTAAGCGGTGACCATTCATCTTTTTCACTAACGCAACAGACTGACGTAGAAAGTGCGGACAACAACGTGGTACTAAGTGCTCAGTATGTGGTGCAAGAAACAACAGATGAAGTTTTAGACCTTACGGAAAGTTTAGTTAAAAAAATATCTAAAAAACTTTGTGGTGATAGTTTTTAGTTATATAGAATGTAAGTTGCAGATATAACTTATATCTAAGTAAACCTTTGTAAAATGTAAATAAATAGTTTTATTAAAAAACTACGTGTTTAAATATCAGGAATCCCTAAAAAACTTGATAATTTAGGTAACAGAAATAAAAGATATAAAGTTGCAAATAATACTTTTTATTATAAATAAACCAATACATCGTTTTCTAAACACCATTTTTTTATACACAAAACATTTTTCAATGCGCAATATTTTTTATGCTTGAAACAATTCAAAGAATTATCTTTACAATAAAAGTCGTAAAGCCTATTAAAGTTTGGAATGTTTTTGCAACTAATGTCTATAATTTTATCATGATCGCATAACTCTTTCACCCATTTAATTTTTTCTTCGCCTTTTACAATAATATTTTTATCTTCTAAGTAGGGTTTGATAATTCTCCTAAATTCTCTGTAGTCAACATAACCCTCGCTCCAACTGTATCCCCTATTCTTTTCTAGCCATCGAACATTTCTTTTTTCTGTATCATTTAGTGTTGAGAATGGATATGGCGGTTTAATTAAAAATATATGAGTAAACTCTTGAGTGGCTAAACATAATTCTTTAACTAAGAAGTCATTTTTTAGATTTTTGAAGCCTTGTAAATCAACAATAATTGTATTCCCGTTCATGATATTTTTTTGACAATATTACTCAAAGGCTTGTACTCAAATAAGCAATCGTTTAAAATCAAACAATATGCAGCTGTGTGATCAGGTATTTCTTGGTCTGTTTCTATTTCAACTCTAACATCGATTGATCCTTTTAAAGTTTCGTGTTGACGCGAACAGTCAATTATAAACAAGGGAGCAACGTCTTTAAATTCTTTCAAACTCATCAACGGTTCTGGCCGACGTCCGTAATAAGACTGTTGGAATCTTGTGTACTGTTCGTATAATAAAGTAAACTTATCTTCAGAAAAACTTGCATTCAATCCTTCGTACGGGTAATACGATGAATTTAAAAATACTCTTACGTCACGTACATAACAATGGTCGAATTCAGCCATTGATAATGTGGCGTTATGCTTACGGTTGGTTTGTAAGGCTACAATGACATATCGTGGTTTCTCTACTTGAGATGATGTTTTAATGGACCAAGTATGCTTACGAGTTTTTGGTAATAGCGGATATTCATACAAGTCCCAGTTACGAAACGATAGTGTGATAGCTCTATCTCTCTCTAGATATTTTAATAAGTTTATTTTCTCACGATCAGACACTTTGACGTGTGGAACTCGCCAGACAATTTTATTAATAATAATATCTTCAACGACTTCATCTGCTTTTAATTTCAACGCATTGAGATTAGTATTGCTCCTGAGCAACACCAACTCATGCTTACAGTTTATTATAATTTTTTCATAATCTTCAGCGAACCCCAAGATTTTATTCAGTGGTATAGAAGCTGAGAATATACCCTCGCCAACATTGTTTGTTCCAGAAGTTGACCAGCCCCAAGCTCTTGCACTTTTCGATTCGTTTTCATTCAATGACAAATAGGACTTCATAGTTGTGGTAATACCTGCATTTTTTATTTTATCTATTTCAACTCCATTTAATTCATATCGTATGTCTTGAAACATAAATAATATTGGATTATTGACAAAATGGAAACTTGACACTTTTTTTTTCGCACTGTCATGTACAGTCACTTTGCCCTCAATGTATAATGTGCTGAGTGAGGGCAGCACGTATAAGTCTTGTTGGTTGATGGGTATTCGTATTTCATCATTCTTGTTAAAACTTGTCACATATGGTTTGTATGAGTGATATTCAAAACTTTCAATGGTATTATCAAAAGCAGTTTGTTGAGATATATCTAAAATATTCATTTTATCAAGCCTATTAGCTTTAAGAATTCTTTGTTGCTTTTAGACAGCTTCTTTTTTAGCTGAAGTGGTGTGTCTTTCCTAGATGCTCTTTTAGAACTGACTTGAGGACGTAACAGAGATGGGTTTTTATTGAAATTAATCATTTTTGTTTGAAATGCAAATACAGTTGTACTTCTTCTCCGCGTAAGTTTATTTGTTTATTTTCAGAGTTCAGTAACTTTATATTAATGGCGCTGATAGAAGTTTGGTTCACTGGAAAATATATTAGGTTCTTAGGTATTTCAACGATTCTATAACCAGGTGGTACATTAGGTACAAATTCATAAATTATATGGCTTGCTTTCCCATTCACAAATGAACCACTAACTACATCACATTCGATCCGCACGATGGTTGTTGATAAAATGCTCACTGGATACTGTGATTCAGTACTTTTATTTGCTTTTATTGTTTCCTCACCAAAACCCAAAATTTTGCAAAGTGATCCTGTTTTATTAAAGTGAATATCCTTAGAGCAAAAAATTTTTGTTTTTAAAGTGTTGTTGTTGCAAGTTAGTTTTATTGCAGCGTCCTTTATATTACTTTTTATATAATCACATATATCTTGAAGCTCATAAGACCCTTCTGGAATTTCAATAACTTCGCTGTCGCCATAATAGAATTTATTATTTCTTTCATCTATATTAGGAATAGAATTAAAAGTTGAAAAATACAAAAGACCGCATTCATACTCTCCTTGCAATTCCAAAGTTGGTGAATAGTTTGTAATTAATGAGGCTCCTCTCCCAGTTATAGATACAGTGAAAGACATGTTTATACTGACATAATTATTTATTAACATCATTATTTAAATGCTTTTTCCAATAATTTCTTAAAAATTTTAAACATAGATGACCACAATTTGTCGTGCCAAACGCTTGATGTTGCACATAGTTGTAGTATATAGGAAAGTTATACAGATATTCGACTAATTCTAACGGTGGTTTTAAATTACCAAAACTGTCATAATATTCTATGTAGTAATTGTGTTTAACGTAGGCTACCCAATGCGTACCAGGGTTTTTGCTAATATCCAAATTCAGTATGCCACATTCTATTTTCTTCGGTTTCGAAGGTAAAGTATCTCTCATGAAAACACCTCTAAAATACGGGATATCACTGGCATGTTCAAGTATATCTAGATTAGTGAGCGCGCGTTTAGGTAGCCGTTTAATTAGTTTTTTGATGGGTTTAGATATAAACCTGCTCCTTTTTTATGTGGTTTGATATACAACCCTTTCCCGAGAGCAACAGCTTCCATCATTCTGTTGTGTCTTTCTGATTCTTGAAGACTTTTTTGTGCTGCTTTTGAATCATTAACCGCTTTTGCTATGCCTGCCGCTCCTCCAGCCAATGAACCCAAAGCTGATAATCCCGCAAATATGGGAATAAGAGGTAAAAGCCCTCCATATTTGGGTATTGGAATACAGCGCGGTAAACGTATTCCCTTTTTATTTGTAAATATTTTCTTTGCAGCGGAATAGGCAAATTTAATAGCAGAGTCTTTGTCTTTAGTTTTAATTTTTTTTAATTGAGACTTTATTTTTTTAACACCAGACAAAAAAGATTTTATGCCAGACCCAGCTCTTAGCTTAGCCTTCATAGCATTTTTGACTATCCAGGATGCAATTTTTTCACCCTTGCCAGCATCTTTCGACTTCAGTCTCTTCTTAGCCATATTTAAAAGTTCTATGTCGGCCCTGTGTCTTGAGTTTGAATCACGGTTGATGTATGCAATGTCGTGATACATACAAGCGTTATCTAGTTTGTTAATACCTCGTTCACCATTAATCAATCTTTTCTGAAGTTTTGTTCCTGGACCACAAAATTGATACCCAGGTAAATGTAACTCAAACGGTAATTTATCTATCAATTTGTTGATTATACCACTTCCTTCTTTCATTGGTAATTGTAAAATGAATTGAATACTTAACATAACGCATTATATACTACTGCACTAATTCAGATTTTTTTATCCAACTGTTTTCTTGATTACTTAAGCCCAACCATTTTACAAAGAGTTTGTTCCCTTTTCTTTTTAAAACTTTCTCTATGAGATAAATGTCAGGAAACTTAGTTTTTTGTAATTCATAACCGTAAAAGGACCCTAAAATTAATTGTTTGTGTTTGTCTTCTATCTGATAAGTTTCTGGATTAGTCTGATTAACTTTTACCACACGGAAAATTTCAGTAGACCAGTTTGGAGTATAACCTTTGTAGAATTCTCCTTTGTACTTGCTTATACGAACATAATCACCAATTTTTAACTTTGATCGTGGGCATGGCCTGTGTTTTTGCGTTTTTATAATATTTGATCTTACTAGAAGCTCGTTAGCTTTACTGACATCGCAAGGTTTAAATTTTGTAATTCGGTGTACAGAATTGTTATAATGTTGCACTATTGAATCTAAACGTATTCCGTACCATTGATATTGACCGTGTAGACTAAAAAGTTTGTAGAGATGAGATTTTATTGTTCTTATTACACGTTCTACAATTGATGCCTTTTTAACTGAAAATGTTGAGTAGTGATTTATATTGTACATTTGCATTAACCGTTTAAATAAGTCGTTATAAAACTCTGTGCCTAAATCAGTTTGCAAATTTTTTGGTGTTCTACCTGACTTCGATAATACATTTTGCATAGCATTTGAAACACAATTCTTCGTTTTTGATTTTAACGGAATGGTCCAAACATATTTTGAAAAAGCATCAATTACAACTAGAATATATTTATATCCTTTATTAAATTTTGAATATTTTTGTAAATCCACGAGGTCAGCTTGCCATAAGTCATCTATTTCTTTTATAACTGTAGGCCGGCGATAGAAATTCCTTCTTGCTGCTTTGTGAAGTTCATTGACAACGTCTTGTTTACTCATTCTTATTTGATTTTGCTTGAATTAGAAAGTGATCTATTTCCTTTTTAGTATAATACAATTTACTTAAACCGTCCCCAGTTGCTTTTTCTAAGCCTTTTAAATATTTTCTAACATCATTTTGAATTTTTTTCATTTCATTCCTCAGTTCTTCAACACATTTGTCGAGGTATTCTTTATTGACTGCTTCGTCGCTATTTTCAGGTGATCGCAAGCCCTTTAATATTGACAACTTAAGGTCGAAGTCACCAGTAGCTGATCTCAACAATGTATCATTGGTTTGGATTTCAATTAAATCTGATAAGCGTAAACGTTTATGGACGTGATGACCAAATTTATCTATGTTCATGGCCGTCTTGATGGCTTCTGCGGTGCAATGATACTACCCAATCCTCCTGATGGTAGCTTTATATATTTAATTTCTTTAATGATACCCGCTTCGTACATTTCCTCTATTATAGAATAAATTTCATTGTGTACTCCAGTGTTGCCAGCTGCCCACGCAGGAAGTAGTAATTTCAATCGTTCCACGAGCTCGTTCGGGTCGTTCCAATAAACTAAATCAGTATCTTTCTTTACTTCCTTTAAAAGTTCGATACCATTTCCTTGTGGAAGACTTTCAACGCTACTTGTATGATTTCTTGAGAATTTAAACAATGGTTTGATAACATGCATGTATTTAAACCCTTTATTGCTATTAATTTGTTTTAATGGATCATAGTTACGTTTATGCGCACTAGTATCTAATAACAGTAATTTATAATTTTGTAAGTCTTCTTCGGTCACAAGATCTAAATTTGGCGTCTTTTTATATAGTAGCTCTTTTATACCCTCTGTTTTGTAAAGATTGCGGTTTCCAATTTTCACATTGCAACCATCATCATGAACACGGGTTTTACCTAGCCAAAGTTTTCCACGTTCATTTCTAACTCCATATGGCACATCTTTCATTACTTCGGATGACGTAGACCAAGTAGATTCATTTGCAATACTTGGTGATGACTGGAGAGATTTAAATGAATTCTCATGAATATCCAGTTCCTCGGGAGGTGATGTAGTGAGAGTTTTGTTTGAAGTTGTATAAACCTCAGTTTCAGAGTTTCCGCCTTCGTCAGTTTCAGGCTCCTCAAAACTTTCACGAGATGAATTCGATGTCTCACTGTCATTGTACTTAATTTTTTTCAGAGGTTCGCTTTGCTCTTGATCTTCTTTGTTGTATGGTTTTTCTGAAGTTTTACTGGTTAAAAGGTTGAGTGGATCAACAATAGGTTTAAATATTGATTCTAAAGCCAACTCCTTAGTATTTTTTGCATCTTTTATCAGGTTGACCTTTCTTTTAACAGCCTTTGCAGACTTCACAATTTGTTTTTTTAGATTTCGTTCCATTTTTACAAATGTTTCCACTCAGTATGGAATCACGAATACAACTGATTTAAAATAATAACGACCATCATTTATGAATCCTAGTCAATAACTATGAATGTATCAAATTGCTTTCTGTAGCATCCTTTATTTCGTTCACAGTCTTTATTGATTACGAGGTACCTGAAAGGCTTACTCCAAACAGTTGCGCACATTTCCCGGAACTGAATCCATGACATGTCAGATCCGACATGCTCGTCGTAGACGTGTCTCAAATTTATTTCATCTTGCTTGAATAATACAATTAGGTTAGCATTATCTCGAACCAATTGTTTCGGTATTTTAGTGTATGTTTGATTAATGTAAAAACAATCTATGTTTTTATGACGACCCATAGCAAAGTAGTCTCGTATGCTATTTTGATTTTCACAAGCAACATCATCGAATATAATTATGGAGTCTGGTAAAGCTTCGTGTGGACTTAAAATTTCACCATTGTGATTGTACTTATTGTACGACGTATCCGGAACCATTTCCATAACCTTTTCTAGGAATTTATACTTTTCCTGGTATAAAGATTTGGAATAAACATATAGATTTCGAAAGCGTGGACCATCTGGATGCAATAACAAACTTATAACCAAGTTAGTTTTGCCACAATTTGATGGACCACAAACAATACTTCGTATAGTATCTGGTAATAGATTGCCATGCCGTTTTGGCTCTTTATTTGAAGTTGGACAAATGCAGTCTAATTTTAATGATTCTTTTTGTTTGAAAAATTTCATTCTTATTTCAATATGACCGTTGTGATTCGTGGATTTCTTTAAAATGATGATAAATCTAGCACGTCCGAATGTTTAAACATTGCGCGCACCCACCCACCCCACCCAAATTTATGTTGATTGTATGTTTTTGAGAGTTCTCGCTGCATTGAGCGAGAACTCTCAAAAACATACTACTAATATTTGCTATTGAAATTACTCCAATTTCAATACCAGATATCTACATATTTAGTCTACAAACTAGGTACATGTTATTTACTTTTTCTTAAGTAAAGCCGTTTAAAATTATCAATATTCAAAATTGAAAAGTATCCTGTGATCAATACCAGCATGTAATTAAATTACTAATAGTGATTTACTTAATGTGACATTTTAACTAACTTTAAAACGGGGGAGGTTTTGTGTTTGATGCATTTATTTTAAGGGTACCTAAATTGAAATTTACTAATCAAACAACATATCATGACTCGAGAACATCTTCTAACGAAACACATTACCTACACGATCAAGATTTCACCAGTCTAAGCAAATTTTGACTAACTTTAAATTGCACGCTTACCGGAATGATAGCAGGTTGATGGAATAAGTAGACCAGTCAACCGTCCGGTTTCTTTGAATTTGGTACTGACTGATGCTAGATTGGTACAAACAGGCCACATTATTAGCATTCTATCAGTATTTTATCATTCACAACGGACTGATGGTTTCACTCTGCTCATTCTGGACTATCAGTCCGTCATTGCATGGTTTATGCTATCAGTCGTGCGTCAGTCTGCTCCGAATGATGAAATATTATTAGTGTTACCTCCCACTTAAAGCAACATATTCATACCATCAGTATTTAAACTTGAAAAATTATGTCTCAGGTGGGACTCGAACTCGCATCTCCTCGCGGGTTCGAGACATAATTTTTCAAGTTTAATTACTGATATTATAATTGCAATTAAATTGCTTAAATATAATATAAAGTATATTCATACCACTGCAAGATATAAGTAGTAGCAGTACTCTGAATACAGGCCACTGCAATGGGTAATGATTTGGGTTCTGCTGAATAGCTTTACCCTACAAGTGGAAGGACGCTTCGACAATAAAACACGGTTTCCACTTATGAACACGTTCATCCCAAAAAGTTATCAGTTCTCCAGCAAATGAAAGAAAACCCAGTGGCATTTCAGCTAAACTTGAAATGACATACACGTATGAGCCATGTGTACCTGAAATATAACAGCTTCAAATATTTCGTCCTACGGGTATCGTACATGTAAGAGGCGACTGCGACTTAAAACTGCTTGTTGCTAGCAACACATGTTGTCTATGATAGTATAGACCACAGAACATAAAAAACGAGACAGTTAGACTGCTTGAAGGAGCTTGTATTGTCTCTTTATTGTTCAGTCTCTCTTTCTTCGACACCACCATAGCAAAAATTTACTTTTGAAATTCACTCAATAAATAGTTTAGTTTTTTTAAAATAATAAGTAATAAAGTTACACAAAAAGAGGAAGGCAACACTGCTAGAAGAAGATGAGTAACAGCGTCTCCTCTCCACCAGTGTCCAAACTCTGATCACTAACCCGCCTGCGAAGTGTGGCATCAGCAGTCGAAGAATGAGTTCTGAGGATGATGATACAAAATTATTGGGAATTTGTATACGATTTTTACGATTGCATATTCTAACCTCCTTAACGTAGTAGTAACAACCCATTTTCGCTCACTGCTGAGCACGGGTCTCTCTCCTTTTTAAGGAGAGGGCTTAAGGCCTTAGTACCACCACGCTGGCCTAGTGCGGGTTGGTGGACGGCGGGGGGGACGCTGTGGCAACATCACCCGTCGTTGGACGTTCCTCAAGCCGCCCGAAGGCCTTCAACAGGGCTTAACGACTGTTATCCTCATGACAATAGCCGGGACCGACGACTTAACGTGCCCTCCGAAGCACGGAAGCGCTCAAGGTATGATGCCACAAACGTTTACCCACTTAATTAGTGACCGCTCCCATCGTTGCTTAACATTCGTGACAGTAACTGATCACGAAGAAGCATTGGGCTATGAGCGCTTCACGTAAGCAGCTTTAAATCAATAAAACTTCACGCTGCCTAGTTTGTTTCTACAATAAGGTAGTGGCCTTAAGTGTGGAGAAAAAGACCTGCGCGCACGCACGTTCGTTAAACTATGCCAGCGATTTCTCTGCGCAGAGGAAGCGGTCGGCTTCGGCTAGACTAGAATTGATATAATCAAACAAGCAATTTGCCAACTCAATTATGTATCTTATGGTTGAATGGCCTAAACGATTGTAAACTTATAGTGAAATTTAAATTATTTATGTTAAGATGGAATTTATTTGAAGAAGAACTATGTCCAGTCACGGAATACAAAGAGAACAAACAATAACGATCAATCACTATTGAATAATCGCTTTGTATTTCGTGACTTGACATAGCACTTTCTTTTGCTGGTAGTTATAAAAAAAACAATATAATTTCACACATTTCAAACCAAAAGCTTTTTTTTTAAATTTGAATATAAAATATCACTTTTAAAAAAGAATTCAACATAATATGTTTAGATTTTACAAACAATCAACCTTGGATCTACATTTTATTATTAGTTCGATAGTTACCTTTCGGAACGTAGTTTAAAACACAGAAAAAAAATGCTGCTTCTGTCGCATTTCTACCATGAAAATTAATACGGCTTTAAAAATTAAGTAGTTTTTGTCCGCCATTACCAAAAAAATTATCTCGGTGCGTGACAATTGCTGATGGTATATTTTTAGCACCGTCTAAACATGGGATTATTTTTTTATTTAAAAAAGTTAATATTTTGTTGCCTGTTTTTATCTGGTTTGCTTTAAATGAAGTTTTTTTTTACAAATTTGCTTTATTTTAATGTCAAAATAAAGGTAGGGGAAAACTCTCAATCCTCTCAATATTATCAGGTCTAATATTGACGGTTTATTGTGTGACAGTGGCAATCTACCATATATCAACAACAATAAAAGTCTTTAACAAAAAGTCTTAAAGTTCTAACAAAAGTCATGTTTTAAAACTGAGACAATATGGGTTTCAGAATTATTTATTTGTTCTCACGCCAAATATAACGACGCGACGCGACGGTCTCAATAGGACACTTCCTGCACATTGTCTGCTCTAGCGTTCGAGATTTGAACTTGCTTTAGAGTTAAACCATAGATAACATGCGATAATATCTAATAGAAATACTACTAAAGATAAATATCTGGTAAAGCCTCGTGAAGTGTACACTATGTTCTTTTCATGAAAGCTATCGTCACTTTTTTGTTTCTAAGTGTTTATATCTTAAGAGTTTTGAAATAAATGTCATGTCAGCCTAAAATATAATAGACCACTTCTTCGATCCTTTGTGAGTTCGTATTAGCAACTAATGGAATACAGCCAAAATAAGATGAGTAGCGTATTCTGTGAACACTGTAATTTAAAAATAAAATACTTCGAACTTTTCAAGGTACAGTCTTCAGTCAATAATTTATTTAAAAAAAAACTCGAAGTTTTTTTTCTTCATATTAAAATTTCTGAATGTTGGGTGACAGAAAAAAATAACAGTAATGTTTTATGACCGAATGCTGTTAGAAAACATGAGCTGAGATTACCCCAAAGAGTATATAATTATATAATTGTAATAATACTTATATTATGGAAATCATTTTATACCATTCAATAAAACCGTTTTTGTACAGACAACAGCACGTCAACCTACCACAAAACGTCAAATTTCCTCAATTGATATTGATCTCTACCTGTTGGACTTAAAATTGAAAATCAATTCAATGACCTTTAACTTTTTGGGTAGGTTGACCTGCCGTTGTCTGTACATACATACTTTAAATAGATTTTTTTTGTATAGTGATCTGCTTTAATATTCTGTAAGTTAATAGATTTTAATAATCTTGACGTGATTTATCACTATGTATGTGACGTGATTTATACTATATTCAAATATGTATTATAATTTTACTCAACCTATCAACACCATGCGACAGATGTATAAAATATTTCGAAACTATTGATTAAGTGCAAGAACTCGGATTTGACTTTACAAACAAGCACTTCACTCAATTACAAGAAACAGTTTTTTTGCTTAATCTATACTAATATTATAAAGCTGAAGAGTTTGTTTGTTTATTTGTTTGAACGCTAATCTCAGGAAGTATACACCGTGAAATTTTAGTGGTTGTTTTCCCGCAACAGAACGATTTATCTTTAGTAGCACCATCGAATCACGCGAGTTATTTTTTGAAAATAAAGGTATCGTTGTTCTCAACTAATCAAAAAAATAATCATCAACTCAAAAGCGTGAGATACGATAGTATCTTTACAAAATGTGACGTGGTTGGGTACTGCTTGCCGCACGAAATCAATGTTCAAAGCAAAAGAAGCTCTATGCACTAAGTAATACAGCATAAACTGCACCGCGCGAGGGGCAATGACCCCGGCCGGTGACCGGCTGCGGCGCGACTGGTACCATTGGTTCGAGGTTGCTTTCGAGTTTCGTTTATCACAATCGTGAAACTGCTATTTTTTTATTTGAATAAAAAAAACTGCACAAAACTATTGTACTACTAAGATAGAATCATTTTACTGCGGGAAAACAACCACTAAAATTTCACGGTGTATACTAGTTCGAATTCAAACATTATTTTTGTGTTGGATAGTCCATTTATCGAGGAAGGCTTTAGGCTATATAACATCACGCTGCGACTAATAGGAGCGAAGAATTAGTGAAAAATGTTGCAAAAATAATCGCGACCATCATAACAAAAATTGACGCGGGCGAAGTCGCGGGCAACATCTAGTCTATAGTAATATTATAAGCTGAAGAGTTTGTATGTTTGTTGGAACGCGCTAATCTCAGAAAGTAAGGGTTCGAATTGAAAAAATATTTTTGTGTTGGATATTCCATTTATCGAAGAAGGCTTTCGGCTATATAACATCATGCTGCGACCAATACTAACGAAGCATCGATCATAATAACAGAAATTAACGCCGACGAAGTTGTGGGCAACAGCTAGTCGTATTCTTATAAATAAACAATTACGGTAATGAATTCTGCTAAATAATTTAAGAAATTGGCTGACACGCAATTGCCACTCGTTAAAGTGATACCTATATTGTCAAGCTCAGGAAAGCGATAATTGTATTATCGACATAGAGTGGGTGCTATGCTAACATGTCCTCTGTCAAGGCAATTAAAAATAATAACTTAAATCTTACATAGTAACTTAATTCAGTAATACATTCTGAATTGCAATAAGAATATTTTTAAACATTTTTTAATTTATTTAATTTCTTTTGGTATTTGATCAACAAAAGTAAATGCCATGTGGTAGCAGCCTTAAATCAAATTGCACCACTTTTCGTCGTATGGGTATCGTAAGAGGTGACTAAATGAGTACAGATCTTCCTTTTGGAGAAGGCTATGTCCACTGGTGGACTGATGTTGCCAATGATGAATTGATGAGAGCGCTCCCATAACCCATCACAATAGTGTATGGTGTCGATACCATGTCCAATGATTCTTAGTGATCAGTCACTGTCACTAACGTTATGCAACGTTAAGAGCGGTCACTAGTTGGATGGGTGACCGTTTGTGGCATCATACCAAGAGCGTTTCCGTGATTCGTAGGGCGCGTTAAGCCGTCGGTCCCGGCTGTTGTCACGAGATTCGTTAAGCCTTTTTGGAGGCCTTCGGGCGACTTCAGAAACGTCCAATGCTGTTGCCACAGCGTTGCTCTTGCCGTCCACCAACCCGCACTAGGCCAGCGTGGTGAAACTGAGGCCTTAACCCCTCTCCATAAAAAGGAGAGAGACCCGTGCTCAACAGTAAGCGTAATGGGTTGATGCTTTTTTTATGGTGTCGATGGCATCTACTTAAGTATATTTTAAATTATTTATTTTAATAAAAATCATGACAGATTGCATAATAAACTAAGGGTCATGCAGCATTACTGATGATGTCATGTTCCATATTCTACATTGTCACGCAATTAATAACATTGCTCTTTTTACAATTATCCTTGTCCGAATTTCATGGCGTTAACTCGTTAATCCAAGGTATGAGCAAGTGTAGTTTTTACAACTCTGAAAGAGCTTTAGAAGTCTCAGACTTGACATAAAAAATATTACCTGTCCTAAGTGACTTTAGATATTTAAAATAAACTTCATATCATTATCAGTCAATTATATCTGAAATCTTATTCGTGATATCTCCACGCCCATAAATTGAACGAATTAAGTACCTATCAATGAATTGTATTTTTTAAGCTGGCTTTTTATGTTCGTTTTATAAAACAGCACAATATGCATAGCAAAAAATACGTTTAACATGACAGGACTTTGTGTGTATACGTTTAACTAAAAAATGATCACGAATTTTTAACCCGACATACGAGTATTAAACAAATGTTAATCTTTTCATTCAACTTTAAACTCTAGATCTATATTCAAAAGAGTTCAATTAATATAACAATCGACGGATTGTGCAATGCCGCTACAATTAACCACATGGGCTTAGTTCTCCTTAAGGCAAAAGGTCACGAAAATGTTCCTAATATGTCGCATAACAATGAGCCTCGCTTAGTCAAACGGAAGAAACTAGAGGAAAGCCCAGGACGCACCTGCAGCCTTGTGCCAGCCTCGGTCTCAGTCGGCCTCTATGTACCAACTTGCCCTTGGTCGTGGCCTCAGCGGTGACAGTTCTAAAAAACTACTAGGTCTATGACTTGTTGGGCAACATAGTTTTATGTCACAATCACATTCTAAAAGAATAGAGTTTACTGGCTGTTTGTTTTGTTTAGGTACTTTTGTTTGTGTCATTGCAAGTAAAAGTTGATGATTTTTGCCAACCTTGTAAAGTGGAATTCAAAAGCTTTTAAACCAGCGTCAGAGCTCTTCTATAACTCTGTGGGTGATTTATTTTATTGTGACTAAATAAATGGTCGTCGGAGAAGTCGCTGCTGCCCGTATTAATTTATCTCCTTTAATCTCCTCGTACAAAACCTCTAAGATTGTAACTCGTAGATGGTGTACGTCTGTAGTATACTGAACTACAACATAGACATTTGGTCTCTTTAAAAATTGGATACAAGTCATCATAATCATCATTTCGACCAAAAGACGCCCACAGCACTACAAGGGCCTCCTCTAAACATCTCCACAACGATTGGTAATGCGCCACCCGGTTCTCCGGTTCGCCAGTTTCCTACGACCTTCGCCAGATCGTGGTCCGGTGCCCATACGACCGTCGGTTCTTCTTTATGTGTCCCGCCTAGTACCTACCACATCAGCTCATATATAAGTGCAAACATTAAATTCATAATAAACTGTGCGTGCGAAACTCTGATATTAAAAACAGAAAATAAATTACGCTGCCACACAACAACAGTATCATTACATGATCAACCTTTTCCCGGTCACGTAACGGACATAAATTTAAATTTATTGTCGTTAAACTTTTTGGCGGCCATGTCTTTGATCTGCATGCGATTTTATATGTTGGCTGTATTTGTAACCTTCCTATTTAATCTATATACAGGGTGAAATTTTAACCACTTTCCAAATTTTAATATAGCAATCTACGAGGCAAAAAACAAATGACGTATTTTTTCTTTTGGTATAGCCCAGTACCAAAATGTGAAGATAAAGCACTTTGAAAATGTCCGCTAAAAATAAAAAAAAAATGATAATGCATCCTAGTAGCACTTTTTTTACGCGATGTGCATCTCATTTATTCATTTACAATACTATTCATAAGTTTTTGTGTTTCCCTTTATACCTTTACAGGTGTGGGACCGTAAAAATTGAAAACTATATCGCGAAAAATATTTTCGGGTGACAACTTAGTTTACATTTTTTACTTCATAAATAGGCTCTAAAACCGTTACTGAACGCATATAAAAATTTTGGAAAGTGGTTAAAATTTCATCCTGTATATATAAAAATGAATCCCTATTTCCCTTGGTCACAGCATCACGCGTGAACGGCTTGACCGATTTCGCTAATTCTTTTTTTGTTTTGTTTGTTATTGTCAGGAGAATGATCTTATGAAAGAAAATATTAAGAATATTGCGCGGAAAATAAGAAAATTTAAGAAAACTTCATCACCATACTAAATTATTTGTAATGTAACCTTTATCGCTTTTGACAATTTAAACTTTTTTAGTGAATGGCGTTTGACATATCATTGACAGAATGCTTGCTGCGAATATTGTTAAATAGGGAGTAAAAAAACTGAATTTTGCACATGGCCAGTAATGTCGCCTGTTCCCATGTCGTAATACCAATAAAACTATTTATATAACCGCCAGAAAAAACAAACAAAGTTCATTGTGTATCATAAAGCATAATAAATAATGATAAACAATTGGTAAATAGTTAAGACAGGACAACGTCTGTCGGGTCCGCTAGTTTTGTATAAATATGTCGCTGTTTTTGTAACTACGAGTATCTTACTAATATAACTTCCAAAGTTTGATTAGATGTCTGTTACTGAATCAGGTCAAACAGCTGAACGAAAATAATTGTAATTAAACATAGTGATGGAATGACAAACACGCAACTTTTATCCACAAAAAATACCTACAATGTTGTCATAGGATAAACGTGTTGGTTTTTCAAATTGAAGGGGATTTAGTACTACTTATGTTTATTTGCATAGCATTAGTTTGGGGTCAAATTATTAGGTAGGCTAAATTTTGGATTCTCTGGGTTGCCTATACACTTTTATAGTTTTTTTACCAAACTTATATGTTTTGTATTAAATGTCAACATTTCTTTAAAGTGTGCTTGCAGCTGACAATTGCCTGCACTGCATAAATATTTTTGTTGCAAATTTCCACAATTTGTTGGGCGATCGCAATTTTGCCCGTCTGTAAAAAAGGACGCAGCTAATTTTATCTATAATCTCCTTTAGTCGTCTGTTATGACATCTTTAGGATGAAATGGGTAATAAGGACCCACAGAACATGGAAAGTACGGACCTATTACGATTCCGCAACACACCAACCCACTTACACATTCCTTAAAGGTCGGATTCGTGTGATTGATTATTCTCAGCAGGAAATATGTCAAATTGATTATTACAAATCTATTTAAACGAGGATTTCTTAAAAATCTATTTAAACGAGAAATATAATTAAAATGTATTTACGATTTGGAACTCCTAAACAATAAAATAACATCATTCATTCAAATAGCAATAGCTATCGTAAACTAAATTCAAAAATAGAACAATGACCTAATTTCAAAGATGGACAGCGCTATAACTCTGAAGCACAAATTGTCCTTTGTCCCAAATGGATCAAGTTAACCGCAGGTCGTCGCAACTAAATGCATTGAAAATGCATTACAAGAAATATAGTCTGGACTGCAATATATATTATGGCTTGCGGTCGGAATAGGGGATTCTTTTCAAATGAGGGGTCATATATAGATGATAAGATGGCTAAAGTTTTCTTTTTTACAAAGTTTTTAAATCAAATACTGCAAAAAAAAACTAATGGATGTTTATTATGGCGTCTTAAAGGTCATACTTTTACAAGCTTAAGATCAAATAATGTATTATTTTCTGTATCATAAATAAATTATTGCTAAAAATATTAAGTTTCCCAGTTTTATTGGTAGCCAATAGTACTAATTGTACCATTTTACAGTATATTTACAGTATATTCGGCATCTCGGTATAAATTGATCAAAATCGACATAATTTAGTTACTTGCGTCCTGTTTGCATAATCTAATTCCAATCACGCCTTCGAAGCGAGTAACAACCAATTGGAACCCACAAAAAACGAAACGACTAAACTTGTAAGAACGCCACAATACTTCGTTATGTTACAATGAATGATTTTAGTATGAATAAAAACGTCACTTACTCTGCAAATGCTATTACGTTGGTCTACTTTTAAAATTGACACAATCATTTACAGAACTGCTCATAAAAAACTTGTTATCGGCTCGAATTCTTAGAAGATTTTTAATGCTGATGTTGCATGTGTGAAGTGAATATCCTATTAATAAAAATGTGAAGGTTTGACTGTTGGATGTTTGTCAACAGATTACACAAAAAATACACGGGTTTAGAAGAAAATGTTCCTTTTGATATCCCATAACTCTAAAGTTATGTTCTATAGGTAAAAATAATATAAAACACCCTAGAACATGTGGTTTAAAAATCAAGTTTCGAATATAACATTAATTTTAAATAAATTTGTTAAAAACATGTAACCAGTATGGCAAATCCTTAGTTTTGCGAGACGTTGGCAAACTTACACTAAAGTGTAGTAGTAAAGTAGCAGAAGAGCGTAACTTTAAAAAACATTGACGTGTGTGGGTGTTTCATTGATAAGTAGGCACGAGTAAATCGTTTTCATTCAAAAGTTCATTCATAACAAGGTAAGGGTGTTTTACATAAACAGTCGTGACTTTTTAGAATAATTTTGTATGAAAACTTTATAATTGAAAAATAAGTCATACGCAATTTGATTCTGTACCATGGTCTGTTTAATGCCCTAGAGTTATGGGATATCAAAAGGAACACGTTGTATATATGATCATAATATGAGGTGACTAAAGTAGTACTGCCAGCATAATACATTGGTCAAAAGTGGTTATTGTAGCAAAATCCTTCTTTTGAAGAGGCATGTGTTCAGTAGAGGACTAATAAAGGCTGGTACTGATGATGATGATGAGTAACACATTAAACCTACAATAGTTAGCTTAGTATTATTCATGTTAAATTGCAACAAATGGCTTGCATGTAATGTAAAAGCGCTTCCAAGGGCCAGAATAAGGATAGTTTCTCCACGTGTACGAAGACGCTAGTCAAATAAAGTCTGGTGCCAACACGAATCATTGAGATTATATCATTTTACTTTTAAATAGCCTTTTAACAACTGTTTACAAAAAACAGTGTCACGATGATTTTAAATATCAACTTATTTATTTTTTAAAAAGATGCTCTTATACAATACCGATACAACTTTCACAAGTCGATCAACTTTCGATCATAAAAAATTGGCAGGTAAGTTATGTATTCGCAAAGAAATAATTTTAAATACATGACTGCATAAATTAAATCTATCTTGTGCAAAGTTAAGACGTGGGATTGGTGTAGTTGTTTAAGTACCCGGGCAAGATCACAGGATCCGGGGTTCGATTCCCGGGTTGGCCAACATGAGTTTTCGTACGCGATCACCAACCTGCATTTGGCAAGCGTGGTGATGAATTGTGTGTTAACTTGAATTCAATGATGGAGGCCTTTACCCTGCAGTTTGATGATTATGTTAACTATTAATAACGGGTGTTGAGTGTCCTATTACATATAACTTTACCTAAAATCCAAGGTTACTCTTCCTGTTGAAGCCGGTTTCAAAAAACCCTATCTTTTTCAATTCACCGAACTTAACACAAATCAATTATTAACTTCATCGCTACCAGTACTAATCCTACAAAAAAGATGAAGAAGGTATAAGCTTCATCTTATTAAAAGACTACTAGCTGTAGCCTGCGACAATTGGTTGATTAAAAAACTTTACCTAAAGTAAAAGCCTATAATCATCCCACTGCAGGGAAAAGGCCTCTATCATTGAATTCAAGTTACCACAGCAATGATGGGTGTACTGGCATAATCACCACGCTTGCCAAATGCGTGTTGGTGATCACAAACCCGAGCAACGTTCGAAAATTCGAAAAGTTTTTGTTGCCCGACCCAGGATTCGAACCTGGGACCCCGAGATCTTGGCCCGGTATTTAAACCACTAGACCAACGGGGAGTTAAAAAACTTAACCTAAAGTAGCGTGGAATCTGAAAATTTATCCTAAAAATATACACAACTTGTGTTAAACGTGTACGGGTTTGCGATCACCAACCCGCATTTGGCAAGCGTGGTGATTATTATGCCTGTACCCATCATTGCTGTCGTAACTTGACTTCAATGACGGCGGCCTTTGCCCTGCAGTGGGTTTGATTTAAGGTTAGGCACTGTGCTTCTGTAGTTCACAGTGGCATCTGATATTCGATAAATCTTTTAAATGTGCTCTAATCTCTAAATAAACCTTAAATTTATTTTGATTACACTAATATACATCAAGATAATTAATCTATATATTATAAAGACAATATAATATAATATAATATAGACATCCTATATTTGATTTTAATTATACTTTTGATTCACTTATCTATACTTTAAAATAATTAATCTGTGTAATATAATATCCAACTAAAGTGTTTGTAAAATTCATCTTGTCAAGCAAGCAGCCGCGCGACACCGACCAGCGCAGGCGCATGCGACACGATTGCGTGTCTGTAATTAATGCTACATATTAAGAACATTCGAAAACAGACAAGGCTGTGCTTACACTGTGACAAGATTTTCTATTCTTTAAGTTTTTTTATAACGTTTCTATTCTACAAACACTACAGCCGAAAGTAGGAAAACTTTGTCATAAAAAAAGCAAGGTTTCTTAAAAGATACTGCTCCAACTACCAAACTATGCTACAATAACTAAAGCTTTAAAACGCCTCATACATCTAGTAGCAAGAACATTTAACACTTAATCAGCTCTAATACAGCAATTAGATTTAATTGGCTCATATTCTGATAGTTTTCAAACAAATGCTTTGCAATTATGATTCTCAGAACTATTAACTCATTCAGATCGAGTATGTCAGATTTTCATTAACAATTCACATTAGGACATAGATTTCTCCTTTGATCTTCAGAATCCCGGTCACGCAAATCTATTAATAATAATTAATACTACAATGTTGTGATAAAATTTGACTCTTAAGGCGACTACTAGAGCTAAGTGCTGCCCCCAATCGATTTAATTTTATCACTTCTAAACAAAATAAATTCTCAAAAAACTATATCATTTTAGCAAATTACCTCTAATATTTATTGAATCACTGTTAACTGCTTTTCATTATGACATTCTTTCGTATTGTACATTATTGCTAAAAGCGGCCCTTTTGGCGTTAGTGACAATTTCGACTTTATAAACAACCACTTAAATGAAAAGTTTACTGTGATTCAATAAATACTAGAGGTAATTTGCCAAAATGATACTTTTCTAGTTTTTTGAGAATTGATTTTGTTTAGAAGTAATAAAACTAAATCAATTCGGGGCAGCACTTAGCTCTAGTAGTCCCCTTAAGAATCTGGCAATCGTTGATATTACCTGTCGAAACAGAGTTGATTTTTTTTCCTGTATTTTTTTAAAATTTTGGCCTAGGTCATTGGTGAAGCTGTACAGCTGACAATAGAGTTTGATCTACATTTATGGATTACCTTTTAAATTCCTTCTTATATATGACGAATAGGTGTGACCAGACCCTAAAGTCACTCAAAAGATTAGACCCCAGTTACCAACGACACCATCACGACCTCCAGAGTCAAGAAACGCACAATTGCATAACACCATTAGAACGCATTTAAAAAATGGCGAGTTATTATACTCAGTAATTATTACGTATAATAAGCTGTAAGAGGTAATAATTATAGTCTTGGTTTGTGGCCATTTTTAACATTGTATAGGACTTATTAGTTTGTTTTTAGATAATGGTTGGTCAACATATTGGTGTGGTCTAAATGCTTGTTATCGGGTTGCGTAAACATGTTCTGATTAACTAGTATAAGTAGTTGCAACAAAGAACGTTGATAGATACATAGAAACAAAGTTAATGTGATACTAGTTTAGGTTATGTTTTTAAACAACACATTTTCTTTAGATCCAATTTAAAAGTTCGTTTGATCTTATCAACCAGCCTAAATCAGTGCAGTGCTTTTCACAGGCTTCGGCACGGTGGACTTTGCCTTAGTATACCAATAGATCTAGCTCTTAGAACCATCTAAAAAACGAAGTTCACTTTATGTAACTATTATGTATAACAGCGTGGCAGTATTATTTATTATGTAAATAAAAATAATTTTAGAAAAATATTAATTATTGATTCAGACTTCAAATTTTGAAACACGCTGCGACGCGATTGGACGTATTATTTAGCTTTGACAATATCCCGGGTAAATGAACCGTACACAGCTAGCCCGTGCGCATCACGTTGTGTTTCAAAATGAATAGCTGAATCAACGTATTTTATATATTTTCTATGGTTATTTGTAAGTATGTAATGATGAAAAAATAACAAAACACTGCCAAGACGTTATATATAACCTGGGCTTCGTTTTTCAGGTGGTCGAAAATGCAAGCTTTCTTTCCTCAGCCACAATTGGCAGTCGGGTTGGTGATCACGGATATGCCATTGGTGATGAGAAGTGGCTGCTGCTCTTTTATTCGCCTTTAACGACAACCGTAGGAAGAGAATGGGTGATATGCTTTTTATGTGTCGACGACACTACGCGACACAAATAGTGGCCAGTTTATGTTGGAAGGCAGCAGTGCAAAAAATATAACATATAATAATGGATTCTCTAAAATCAATAATCAATAACAAATTGAGCAGTCCTTAAAAATCTTTTTCTGATGTGTAAACTCATTGACATGTTGACTGTTATTTTGTTTAATCCATCTTCCATCTAAATATATAAAAGTGAAAACTGATTTAATGACTGACTGACTGACTGACTGACTGACTGACAGACATATCAACGTACAGCCCAAACTACTGGGATTTAAAATCTGAAAATTTTCACCACGCTTCCTTTTATAGTGTAGGTGAGCACTAAGAAAGGGATTTTGGAAATTCCGCCTATAAAGGGGTAAAAAGGGCCCCACAAGTTTGTATGAAACTCCGTCAGTTTTGAAGCTAAGTCGATGAAAATTGGTATCCAGCTACCTGATTAGAAATTATGAATGACGTCTTTCAGGATTTTTGAGAATTTAGTCTTTAAAGAGATAAAAAGTGGAGGCAAAGTTTGTACGGATCCGTTTCAAATCCATACTCTTTACATATTTGTACTCTCTGATGTCACTTAGTTTGTTATGACATTCAATGTGTCAATCAAAAAATAAATATCATTGCTTGCAAATAGAAGTGTATTATTTTAGAATTTAATAAGAATTGGTGCCGAAATGGATGTATTAACTAAGTTAAAACGTACACGAACTTCAATTAAAGGCTGCATTAAACAATTCGGCAGCCAGATACAAACCCTTCGAGAAATTTCTGACTATGAATTAAAATTAGTAAGTGACCAGCTGGTGACCAGTTAAAATGTACAAAATTACCAAGAATAAATTGGGAAGAGATACGACTACAAATAATGGTATTACTAACAAGATGACCCACACTTGGAAAATGAGATTGTAGAAAAAAATAACCTTCAGGGAACTACAACACGGCTTAATCTAAAACTGCAGAATTTGAATTCAATAGCACGAAACAATTCCATGTATGCAGAAGGGACCGAGGAGCAAAGGTCGGTCACAACACAAACAAACCTTAGCACATCTTAATTGAACTCAGTACTATTAGGCAAGGATGAAACATTCAAAAACATCATTAAATGGTTGGATACTTACTTAAAACTGAAATATCTATATAAGGAAATACACGTTTCTATCATCTTTGAGCCCAGAATTACATCAGAATACGTATTATATTATATTTATGTGCTCCACGGGATCCTTGTGAGTCAGAATTTGAGGAGTTAGTTAAAATTCAGTTAGTAAATTATCAACAACTTAAAATTGGACAGATTACTAGAAGATTTATCAATAGTGTTTGACGAAACTCTTGTTTGCATATCAAACTATAAAGCTCAATAAGAGCTTGAAGAAAATGTGACAGCCGCGACGTATTCCATACGCCATGAACGACAAAATAGGAGGTTATGTAACGAAAACTTTGATAAAACTTGGAAATTCCTATTGGGTGTCTTATCTATATTTAGGTCTATATTTAGAAAATAAATATCAGTTCTTACAAATAGAATGGTATTATTTAGAACTAACTCATTTCTAGGGTTCCGTACCCAAACAGTAAAAACGGAACCCTATTACTAAGATTTTGCTGTGTCCGTCTGTCCGTCTGCCTGTCACCAGGCCATCTCGAGAACCGCGATAGCTAGACAACTGAAATTTTCACAAATTATGTATTTTTGTTACCACAATAACAAAAAATACCAAAAAAAAATGAATATCAAGTGGGGCTCCCATACATTAAACGCGATTTTTGTCCTTTTTTGCTCCATGTTAAAAGACTTTGCTGTGTCCGTCTGTCCGTCATCCTGTCACCAGGCTGTACCTCAAGAACCGCGATAGCTAGACAGCTGAAATTTTCACAAATTATGTATTTTTGTTAGGGCAATAACAAAAAATACCAAAAACAAAATAAAATTAATATTAAAGGGGGCTCCCATACATCAAACGCGATTTTTTGTCCTTTTTTGCTCGATATTAATAATGCCAACAGGTAGGCACTTGAAATATTCACAAAACACTCAGTTATATTTGTAACTTTAACAACAAATAACAGTATGAAAATAAAATGAATATTTAATCCCATACAAAAAAATGCCATTATTTTGCCTTTTTTTGCTCGATATTAATACATGGTAACAGGTAAGCACTATATTAACTAAATTAATGTAGGTACCTACTGTTGTTTACGTAATCAATGGTACGGAAACCTTCGTGCGCGAGTCCGACTCGCACTTGGCCGATTTTTGTATACGGTAGAGAAAAATGTTGGGAAATCGAATAAAATTGGTGAAAGAATTTATTTATTTGTACAACCAAGACTACATATACGCCTAATTCTATTACATGCAATATGCATGCAAAACTTAAGGTAGGTTAAAATGGAATAAGTAGGTAAATGAAATATCAAATCTTATAAACTACACTGTTGTACCTTATGACATTATTAACTATATTAAGCAGTTCGAAAATACTTCCTAAACTGGGCATAGACCCGTATCTCAGGCAGAATAAGGTAACAGGTGTGTTGCAACAACACGAAGCAGCTGATTGGTGGATCAAATCAATACAGACTGGTAAACCATTTGACAAGCTTCCATTTAGTAAGTAATTTGATAAACTTCCATTTAGTAACGATTTTTTTTTTCTAGGACACACCGCTTTTGAGCGCCTGGCAAAGTTTGTTTAGTGAAACTGCCTATCTAACGCACCCAAATTATCTTTTTATTAAATTTTCTCCATATTTTAAAAAAGACACTTCTAAAACATGACAATAGAACGAAACTTTCTCTATCGATCATAAAGGGAGAATGACATAGGACTGTCTTTTCCAGAGCTCTACACCGATGCTGGTACTACACCGTCTAGGTCCGTCGTCCACCGTCCGATCTAGGTCTTTTATCCAAACGTAGTATGCAAGCAAATTGTCTTTGTGAAATCGCATTTACAACGCTTATGAATCGAGAAATGAATTTACCTACTTGGTTGGAAATTAAGAATGTGTTTTTTTACACAGGACCACTTCTTCCAGGGCTCTAGGCAGTGTTGATCATATTCGAATAAAGCCTTGCAAGCTGCTTTGAATGGTTTTGTTGTACTACAGCATTAAATCTTCAAATTATATTAGACTTCAAATTTCATGTAAATGCAAACAGATGTGGTGCGATCTTGCTTGGATCACGGTACGTTGAAAGAACCAACACCGGATCCCTTCAAACAATAGCATAATTCAGCCCCATTCATCCAACAATTCAGCATTACGGACCCCGGTATGCGACAACGACGTACCGGCTCCCACTAAGTACCCAAAACCACCTCGCCCGTGATGGGCACTGTAGGCAAAGAAAGTGGAGGCAATGGGGTTTAGTCATGACGAAAACTTTGTAACAGATCAAATTCCACGCGCGCGAAGCCGCGGGTATCAGCTAGTAAGTGTATATGTTAAGTCGTTAGTTTTTGTTTAATCACATAATCCTTTAGCAAATCAAAGCTTTTTCCTTTTTCTTTAATATTTTGGGTTAGAAAACATGTTTCATCAATTTAGGCCTGACATCCCAATTAACTTTTCCAGAAAAATTATTAGTAACTCATTGGAACCTTTTCGTTCAAGACTACACACGACACAATCCGACATCTTTAGCCTACATACAAGTTTTGTTAACCTCAATCAGAAGGAGTTTAATCACATATACTTTAGTCCAATAAAATCACGTCAAATATTATGTATACAACCACAGTTTAGATAAATATAACTTAATTATTATGATCATACTAGCAATTGCTTTAATAACTGTATGACTCGTCGGTGTGATTGTAATTAGTTTACTGCGAACACACTTTAATGATGCGTGTGATTATAGTCACTTACCAGAAGTACATTTTATAATTAAATATTGCCTACTAACATTTTTAATGATAACCTTTTTTGACACATTTGAGTAAAGAAAGTCGTACCAGTGACAAGTTCTGTGGTGTGTGTAGTGTTATTTTATTTAAAAACGTCTTATCAAAACTAAAAAGGTTTCCAAAAAAGGTATGTTTATAAATGGCTTATAATAAAAAACTAATAGATTTCACATGTAAGGGAGCTAATATACTCCTATGAGTATATTACACGTCAATATGCCAGGGTTTTTATTATTGTGGAAGGTTTACAAGATATTATCTGTTATATATTTATTAAAGGTTTTGAAAAAGGTCATGTTAAAATTGAAGATACAAATCCTTGAATACAAATTTTGGCTGCCTTAGGTGGGACCCGAATCCACAACCTTCGTCTTACCGGACGATTTCTCTAACCATTAAATTACCCAAAAAATTTGTGTGTTGATGAATTTATTCAAGGCTTCACGCTGTAGACTAATGGAGGTTCATCAATATTTACGGTTAGCCCATCCAATTGATATTTTTCACAGCTATTTTTAATTAAATTTTTCCTTAATTTATCAAAATTCCATTCCATTTGAACCAAGATGGGGCTAACCGCTCATTCTACTGAAACGTGCCAGTAGCATTTAGATCCATTATTTCTAATGAAAAAATGGCCACTTTACTAAATTACGAAACACACAGTTCAAGTTCATCTTAGTCTCTGTTGACCTGTGTCAAGGCGGAATGTTATCAGCTATGATTTCAGTAACTTACCTATTTGTTTTTAAAGTTCCGTAGTCCACAAGGAACTCATATAGTTTCGTTGTTCGTCTGTTGCCCATTCGTTCTTTTATAGAGTTTAGTTTTTTTTGAGTACCTACCTACTGTAAGCTACTTCAGCTTTTGTAATATGTATATCGGTGAAAACTGCGTTAAATTTTATGCAGTAAATTTGGGATGATGCATGTACAACACAGAAAGGCAGCTTTTTCTAAAGTAGTGTTTTGTGGTTTTTTGTTTCAATAAACTGTAAATATAGAGTTCTACACGTTAAATATCTACACCTAATGTATAGACATCGGCTTGCTACAATTTCATCAAGTATAAGTATGTTAGATATATTTTTCAACCAGTTACAAATCGCTGTTAAATACAAGGAAAACGCATAAATGTCTTATTAAATAATAGCTTCGTTGTGGCTTATTTAGTTTGTAATAATTAAATTGATTGCAAAACGTTTCGTTTTACGGATAAACTACGAATGATACCAACTGATACAATCTGTGTTACACTTCTCAGGTTATGCAACACTATTTATACAGAGTGTTCGGTAAATAATACCTATAACAAGGCGAAACCAGCTTATGTTAACCTATGCATAGAAATACTACGGTGAAGTCAGTTTCATATCATCTCTACTCATACTCTAAAGAGTAGTTACTTAAAAAGCAGAAAAATTAATGGACATAAGAATTTCCAGAAGAATGTTATTTCAATAATCTTAGCTTAGCAGGCAGACGATCGCAGTTTAGTTGATTCTCCAATATTTAAACTTGAATAATTATGTCTCGGGCGGTACTCGAATCCGCATCTCCTCGCATGGTGGGCGCGGCGCTATACCATTAAGCTGAAAGGTAGCGCCGCGCCCGGCATGCGTGGACTGATATTATAATTGCAATTTAATTGCTTAAAATATCATTTAAAGTAATTCTCCAATTTTAGAGAGAAGACGCTGCCCCTAATGGTATTACGGCTGTAACTCTTCAGTCCTCCTACAACACCCATGTTAGAACAAGATAACAAGGAACATATTTGATCAATATATTAAGCCTATATTAGCCCACTGCTGAACAAAGTCCTCTCCATATCTCCATCTCCTAGAGACAAGAGAATTTAGCCATAACAATTACGTTTGGCAGGTGGAGTCAATGACCGACAAAAGACGCTTAGTCGTCCGTATTCTTCTGGCAGTACTATTTTAATCGCCTCTTGCAACATTCATAGGAAGAAATGGGTTGATACTCTTTTATTTACAACTTACTAAACAAAAAAATAACTATCTGAGCTGATTTGCAGGGTGTGTTTTCCCAATTAAGTCTACTGGTAAAGTCCCGTTATAAAATAGTTGTTGTCGTGCATGAAAGTTGACTGACCTTCCGCAAATTCCACAGTATTAATTAATGCAACAACTGTATACGATAGTGCGCCAAGCGAAATGGCATTGACCGTTTGTTTACTTTCTAGAGTGCGCGCACAAAGCCTAGTTAATACGTTATGTAAGTCTATTGACATTATTTCTGATGACCTGATTGGTATAGTGATGCTGTACTGTGGTAGGTCTCTACTTAATGTCCCAGGTTCAATTACCGGTAGAAATTATTCAAGAAACGATGCTTTTAGTTTGGAAGAAGAAATTACAGTCGTGCTTCGGATGGTCCGTAAAAAGTTCCCTCTTCTAGCAAAAGCCTTAGAAACAAGTTACGCCGGAGGCCTATACCATATAATAAAACTTAGTCTTGAGAAGAAGATAGATATTGAGTCATAATAAGATATGACAAGAGTGCCTTCGGGCCTATCTTAACGCCTTAACGTAACGCCTGCGCAAGCAAGTCAGCTACTAGTAATTCCCGCTAATGTGAAAACATACGCGCTCACAATTGACTATTTTAGTAAGATTCATTGGAAAAAGTTGCAATTTACTTACAGAATATGGACATAATGAAACGAAACAATAGATTTGATTTATCCTCTGCGTACGCCATGACACGAGAAGTTCTAGAATCAATAATCATGATGATATTTTCATATTTTAAAATCGCGAAAAAAAGACATCAACGCACTAGTAAAAATTGCACTTTTTAACCAAATATTTAACCGATTAAAAGATACTAATTAAGTTGGTGCATGATTGTAGGTCATTACTTGTTTGGCACCCACTCAAAACTTAATTATGCGCTTTAAATCAGTATTTTTTTAATAACATTTTATATTTTAGTTCTTTTAGCCTGTAAACATTATTAAACATTATTTTTCTACCTTCTGGGGTGAACATTTTTTATACAGCCTCAGATTTAACCATAAATTTAGTACCGTTTAAAGTTATAAATAAAATGTCACCCACAAGTAGTTGTTAATTATTAAAGCTATTGCATTACAATAGTCTTTAAATATAAATAACTAAGTAGTTCTAATTTGCATATAATTTTTGTTCGGCACGACCACGATGTGTTATATTATGTAGTCCCAGGACGAAGAAGATTCAAATACTCCTTTTTAGGTATATAGTTAAGAAAATATACACTTCCGATATTGTTAACTGCGTCAGAGTTCAAAGTGTTATATAATTCAGTAATTCTACTTTCACTGGAGTGCATCTTAGGTTACGAGTGAAGTAAGAGGTATAAAGACATCCTATATGCCCGATTGTACTAAATGATGTCATAATGCCCTTACAAGGTCATTTTTAGGCCGGCATCAGACCACTACTTCATCAAAAGTCGCGTCTTATCAACGAACTTCAGAAGAAGGTTTTTTTTAACCTAGCGACCCCTTATTGATACCCTTTTTCTAACTATAGTCTTATAATACACTAGCTGTTGCCCGCGACTTCGTCCGCGTCAATGTCTGTTATTATGATCGCAATTAATATCAATATTTGTTTCCCGTTTGAGCAACATTTTTCACTGATGCTTCGCTCCTATTGGTCGCAGCGTGATGTTATATAGCTTCTTTGATAAATGGACTATCCAACACAAAAAGATTTTTTCAATTCGAACCAGTACTTCCTGAGATTAGCGCGTTCAAACAAACAAACAAACAAACTCCTCAGCTTTATAATATTAGTATAGATAAAATCTTCGTGTCAATGTGATTGTGGTTGTGACTCGACCGATTATAATCTTTTTGTAGGTATATTTGGAAGACATGAAAACAGATCGTAAAGTATTTCTTACCCTCTCTAAACCCCTAATTAAATAATCGTAATGGTCTTTTTTTAAATTATCACCAGCTTTCATAATAAGCTAACTCTTTTAGTCTCCTATAAAGACCCATAGGAGGGAAAATAGTGATGCTATTATACAGGATGAAATTTTAACCACCTTCCAAATTTTAATATAGCAATCTACGAGACAAAAAACAAATGACGTATTTTTTATTTTGGTGTATCCCAGTACAAAAATGTCAAGATAAAGCACTTAGAAAATGTCCGCCAAAAATCTAAAGTTTTTGATACGACCTCCTAGCAACACTTCTACGCGATGCACATCTCATTCATTCATTGTGATACTATTCATAAGTATTTGATTTTACCTTCATACCTTAACAGGCTTAGGACCGTAAAAATTGAAAACTATATGCGAAAAATATTATCGGGTGAAAACTTGCTTTACATTTTTACTTCATAAATGGGCTATAAAGACGATACTGAACGCCTACAAATATTTTTGAAGATGATGAAAAACTCATCCTGTATCCTGCAAGACTAGAAGGTCACGATTGTTCTTTAAGCACAAGATATTTAGTATTAATTTCTCCTTGAGCCACCAATAAACATGGGGATAAACTCGGCTGAATACCAAACCCAACTATGTTGTCAGAATAAGAATATTATTTTCCTTAAACCCAACAAAATAATCTTAATTTACGTTTGAACCTTAATTTACACCTGCTATTAATGTTATAAATTAGGTTCGCAGTGAAAGGCGCGTCGGTCAAGGAGGTCCGCACTGGTTGTCGAGCCTAGCTAGTGCAGTTATCGCATAAAACTGCTGATAATTTAGGTAGATAAACAGGTTGATAGGTTTTGAGGTTAAACGTTTTCAAATCATTAACAAATAGCAACTTCGAAAACTTTTTATGTTGAATGAGTTGATCAAGCTTCAAAATAGTTTATACTTATGCGATATCGACATATTTAAACAGAAATTAGTTTCAAGGGTCAATAAATGTGGTATTTTCGGCTAAATTATTATATTTTTCTATTATAACATGAAATTTTATAAATTATCTATCTAATGTAATGTATCTAATGATCTCATGTAAATGCAACAAAAAGTACTAGTTACTTTGGTTTTGCTTGGTCAATCATAAGAAAATATATGACTCCAGAACCAAGTTGATTCGTAATTAAAAATAATATTTATCCCGATGGGTCGTTTTGCATCATCTCATTAAATCGAAATCAAACCAGAAACTTTAATTAATTTTATAAGGACGTTTTAAAGATGTAGTGCTTTTACGAGCCTTATAGGGTTTTTATTTGGAACCCAACAAGACCAGCGAAAAAAAAATGGTATTGATTCATAAGAGCCACTAAGAGCTTACGTAAGTGAATCTACATCAGCTAGTGCTAGTGCTAGCACTAGTGCTATATGTGTAATTTAATTTAATAAAACTATATTCATTACTACAAACTTCTTACTTTCTGTAGGTACAGAGTTTTGGAAATAATATACAATATGGTTACCAAGTCACATCTTGTTTTATCAAATCGTGAACGCTCCTAACAAAATTTTACGACAGTATCTAAAATACAATACTTTTATTGTTATGACTTTGCCAAACAATATTGTGTTAATAAGTTGATAATAGTTACTTGTAACAGTAAAATACAATACAACGTTTTTTACTTACTAATTTAATACTTTTTCAGAAGGTTAAAACTCCGAATCTCTATTACACTCACCATAATATTTGTTGTCGAAAAATAAAACGATATTAATAGGTATATTGGAATACAAATGACTTCATTGTTGAAATGTAGAGAAAACTGTTTAAAATAAGGTTGTTGATAAGTAGAGGTAATTCCTTAATGTAGGAAAAAATAAGAAACGTGCTAGAGTAAAAACAATGAAATAACTGTGTAGGTTGCCAGTGATTGCCGCTTGACTATCGCAATTTATACTAAAAAAACCGGCCAAGTGCGAGACGGACTCGCACACGAAGGGTTCCGTACCAAAACAGCCAAAAAAAAACGGGTTTGTTGTATGGGAGCCCCCTTAAATATTTATTTTATTTTGTTTTTAGTATTTGTTGTTATTGCGGTAACAGAAATACATAATTTGTGAAAATTTCACCTGTCTAGTTATAGCGGCTCTTGAGATACAGCCTGGTGACAGAGCGACGGACAGACGGACAGACGGACAGACAGCGAAGTCTTAGTAATAGGGTCCCGTTTTTACCCTTTGGGTACGGAACCCTAAAAACTAACTACTACGGATGCATAGCCGTGGAAAAACTAGTAGGCGTCTATTGGCATTAAAAGTAGACAGACTGCTTTTTAGGGTTCCGTACCCAAAGGTTTACCCTTTGGGTACGGAACCCTAAAAAGCAGTCTGTCTACTTTTAATGCCAATTGTGACAATCTGTGACCCCCGTAGAGCAATTACACACTCTTTGAAGGAAAAAGCGAATGTTGCTGTTTTTGTTTTCACTATTCTCAAGTTACTCTCTCATTAGGTGGAAATAAACTAATCCCTAGAGATTACAACCACTACTCTAAATATTGGAGTGTTCTGCTAATTAAAAGTTAAAAGCTGGCTACCTCGACCAGAGGAGGGATCGAATATTAGCATCGCTGTCCAGAAGAGTAATTCTGACATCAAGGAGGTCACTACATCCAAGGCCAGATTCTGACAGCATTTACATTAGCTTTTTGTAGTAGCTTCACAAGTTCCATTTTAGTTTGTATCTGAAATGTAAACACCTAATCGTCAGCAATACAAATTAACAGCCACGATACAGTTTGAAACATTTTTATGTGGATTCGTTCACGAATACATAAGCACGCAGACATAAAATATCCAATAACCGTATATCCTACATATTTAGAAAATGAAAATCACGTGTATAGTTAAATAGACAGTTGCATGATACATTATTATAAACCATGATTACATACTAAACTTGTAAATTGTATGTAATTCTGTGTTTAAAGCAAATTAGTAACATGCAAACTGTGGGTGATGGATGATTATATATAATAATGTCTTGCCTTTATAAAATTATCACGCTAAAGAATGCGGCCTATAAGAATAATTATTTTTTGCATTTAATATTTCCCAAAATGTAAATTTTGAAAAAAACTTTCCCAGTATTTCGTCTCGGGTTTTCTGGGTGTTTGGTACGTACTTACCTTGATTGTTTCTGATTTCCATAAAACAATTGCTATCGGATATGAAAAATTTAAGTTATGGTTAGTTATATGTGTCTACTAGCTGATGCCCGCGGCTACGCACGCGTGGGTTTTGATCTGTTACAAAGTTTTCGTCACGACTCAACCCCCTCTCCTCCACTCTTTTCCTCCACTTCCTTTGCCTACGGTGCCGAAGGTGCCCATCTCGGGCGAGGCGATGGTGGGCACTTAGTGGGAGCCGATACGTCGTTGCCGACTTACCGGGGCCCATTGATACAATAGTTGGATGAAAGGGGCCGATTTAAACTATTTAGGGATCCGGTGTTAGTTCTCCTAGCGAACCGTGGTCCAAGCGAGCTCGCACCACGGGTATATATCGGGTTGCCTAATTATTTGTACTCCTAATTGTCATTGGCGCACAAACTATTAGCCTAAAATTTTTTCGCACATCTTTACTATTCCTAATCGTGTTTAGCCTATTTTTACTACGCTTAACTTTATATCGCCGTATTATAATTTCGCCGAATATATCATAACACCTACCCTTTTGCAGTTCCAAATTTTTATTCGCAGAAAGTTAAAAACTTTATCAGCATGCATGCATGCTTGCAAAGAAGTAATCATGCATGCAAGCAAGCAAGCAAGCAAGCAAGCAAGCATGAATGCATACATGCATGCAAAGAAGTAAGCATGCATGCAAGCAAGCAAGCAAGCATGTATGCAAACAAGCAATCATGCATGCAAACAAGCAATCATGCATGCAATCAAGCAGACATGCATGCAAACAAGCAATCATGCATGCATCCAAACAATCAGACTTCCGTGACGGCTTCGGCGCTGCGGGGCTCCGGCGGTCCCACGCGTGCTTATCGTCGCAGATGGCTTACGCTCACCACCGCAGCTTCGGCTTTCTGGCCGGCTGCGCCGGCCAGCCTCAGCCGCGGCGCCTCGCTTACAGCCTCCTGCTCCTCAGCCCGCGGGCCGCCTCGCCCCTCCGCGCCTACGCGCTTTTGAATTACACTCTAGGGGTAGGGCAGACAAGACTGCTTGGGGTCGGTTTGTGAGCGATTCGTTTCTTAAACTTTTCTGTTTAAAAAAAATAGAGCGTAATGTCAAAAAAAGATGCTAATACATTTTAGTGCTTTCGATATTATACATACTGAAATTAGGGTTTTCAATTTTTAGACCAATCTATAATAGTGCGAAAACAACTGTTAGACTAGACAATAATTATACGTTATAAGTTTAGGCCAATACGGTTCGGCCAAATGAAATTAGGACTTTAAATTTTAGGCGAACCGAAGGGCACCCTCGCACCACATCTGTTTGCATTTACATGAAATCTGAAGTACAATATCATTTGAAACTTTCAAAACTGTCAACGCTGTAGTACAACAAACCATTCAAAGCAGCTTGCAAGGCTTTATTCGAATATGATCAACACTGGCGTAGAGCCCTGGAAGAAGTGGCCCTGTGTAAAAAACCTCATTCTTAATTTCCAACCAAGTAGGTTACCATTTTTCTCGATCCATAAGCGTTAAAAAGGCGATTTTACAAAGACAATTTGCTTGCATACTACGTTTGGATAGAAGACCGGTGTAGTACCAGCATCGGTGTAGAGCTCTGAAAAAGCCAGTCTTATGTCATTCTCCCTTCATGATCGATAAACGAAGTTTCAAGTACCTCAATATGATGTTAAACACAAATAATTAACCACAAAATTTTCAACCGGTTTTCACCCCCTCAAATATTTAATTATAAAAAAATCCTTATAAACAACATAACAAAATTTATACCAAAAAGCTGACGTAGTTTCACAAAACTTTCATGTGGGATGTGGGTTCGAGGCATTAATGGTAGAGGATGATCAGTAGGATAAAAAGTGTTCAGAAACTTGACAGGATAGAGAACTGATTTGACTGTACTGACCACTGTGTCTATAAATTATTATATTTCTTCAGCTTCAAATGATGTCAGCAAAACATCATTAATTACTGCTGCTTGGTCATTAGTGGGTGCGTGGTGGTAGCTATTCCTAAGTTAAACAACACGGAATTATGAAGTGAGGTGATTTTTTTTTCAACGTTTTATTTTCATGTTTTAAAAGTGTATTTTTTTAAATGTGGAGGTTATTAAATAAAAAGATAATTTGGATGCGTTAGAAACGCAGTTTCACTAAACAAACTTTGCCAGGCCCCCAAAAGTGGTGCGTCCTAGAAAAAATAAATCGTTACTAAATGGAAGTTTATCAAATTATCTTCTAAATGGAAGCTTGTCAAATGGTCTACCAGTTTATATTGATTAAATCCACCAGTCAGCTGCTTAGTGTTGTTGCAACACACCTGTTACCTTTTCCTGCCTGAGATACGGGTCTACGCCCAGTTTAGGAATTATTTTTGTACTGCTTAATATAGTTGATAATGTCATAAGGTACAACAGTGAAATTCTATATACTTTTTTCGATTTCCCAACATTTGTCTCTATCGTATTAACAAAAATCGGCCAAGTGCAAGTCGGACTCGCGCACGAAGGGTTCCCTACCATTAATTTAGTTAATGTAGTGCCTACCTGTTACCATTTATTGATATCAAGCAAAAATAAGCAAAAAATTGTTTTTCTTGTGTGGGAACCTCCCTTAAATATTAATTTAATTATTAATTATTAAAGTTAGAAATATAACTGAGTGTTTTGTGATTATTTCAAGTGCCTACCTATTTCCATTATTAATATCAAATTTGTTTTATTCCCATACAACAAACGCGATTTTTTTTGTCCCTTCAATATTTGTTTTATTTTGTTTTTAGTATTTGTTGTTATTGCGGTAGCAAAAATACATAATTTGTGAAAGTTTCAACTGTCTAGCTATCGCGGCTCTTGAGATACAGCCTGGTGACAGGCAGCGGACAGACGGACAGATAGCGAAGTCTTAGTAATAGGGTTCCGTTTTTACCCTTTGGGTACGGAACCCTTAAAATGATTAAGTTCTAAATAATACCATTCTTATGGTAAGTACCGATATTTATTTTCTGAATATGTACCAACATACATATAGATAAGACATCCAATAGAAATTTTCAAGTTTTGTCTTTTCGTTACATAGCCTCCTTATTTCTTCGTCAACTTTGTCCTTCAGGGCATATGGAATACGTCGCGGCTAGATGAAAATTGGTGTCACATTTACTTGAAGCACTAATTGAGCTTTGTAGTTTGATATTCAAACAAGAGTTCCGTCAAACACCATTGTTAAATCTTCTAGTAATCTGTCCAATTTTGAGTTGTTAATAATTTACAAACTGAATTTTATCCAACTCTTCAAATTCTAACTCACAAGGATCCCGTGGAGCACAAAAATATAATATAATACGTTTTCTGATGTAAATCTGGGCTCAAAGATGTATGATTGACGTGTATTTCCTTGTATGGATATCATCACATCTGTTCAGTTTTAAGTACGTATCCAACCGTTTAATGATGTTTTTGAATGTTTCGTCCTTGTCTAATGGTACTGAGTTCAATTTAGATGTCCTAAGATTTGTTTGTTACCGAGTTTTGCTACTCAGTACCTTCTGCATACATGGAATTGTTTCGTGCTATCGAATTCAAACTCTGCAATTTTAGTTTAAGCTGTGTTGTAATACCCTGAAGGTTATTTTTTTCTTCAATCTCAGTTTCCAACTGTGGGTCATCAGTAATATTATTTGTAGTCGTATCTCTTCCAAATTATTCTTGGTAAATTTGTTCATTTGTCACTTCACCAGCTGATCACTCACTAATTTTAAATCATAATCAGAAATTTCTCGTAGGTTTTGTATCTGGCTGCCGAATTTTGTAATGCAGCCTTTAATTAAAGTTCTATACGTTTTAATTCAGTTAATTCATCCATTTCGCCGCCAATTATT
The DNA here is from genome assembly GCA_949315895.1 of Anania crocealis. NCBI lineage: Eukaryota > Metazoa > Arthropoda > Insecta > Lepidoptera > Crambidae > Anania > Anania crocealis. The sequence continues at coordinate 17,816,831 of OX438883.1, forward strand.
AAATTCTAAAATAATACCATTCTGTTTGTAAGAAATTACCTATTTATTTTCTGATTGACACATTGAATGTCATAACAAACTAAGTAAAGTCAGAGAGTACAAATATGTAAAGAGTATGGATATGACGCGGAACCGAACAAACTTTGCCCCCATTTTTTATCCCCTTAAAGATTAAATTTTCAAAAATCCTGAAAGACGTCATTCTTAATTTTTAATCAGGTAGCTGGATACCAATTTTCATCGACTTAGCTTCAAAACTGAGGGAGTTTCATACAAACTTATGGGGCCCTTTTTACCCCCTTAGAGGCGGAATTTCCAAAATTCCTTTCTTAGTGCTCACCTACACTATAAAAAGAAGCACGGTGAAAATTTTCAGATTTTAAATCCCAGTAGTTTGGGCTGTGCGTTGATATGTCTGTCAGTCAGTCAGTCAGTCAGTCATTAAATCAGTTTTCATTTTTATATATTTAGATATACATTTTTATTAACTATTTGAACTAAGTATTTTAAATGCCTCTTTCAAATGAACTAAATATAACTAATAGTAAGTATAAATGGGAAGATTTGGATGGATGTTTGTTATTTAACCACGACAAAACAGCTTAACAAATCTGAATGAAATTTGGCCAAAAGATAGAATATTAACTGGAAGAGCACATTTTGATCTCGATAAAATGTACGGTTCCCGTCAAATTCCAAATTATCAGCTAAAATATAAGGAAAGTAGAACCATAACAATAAGGAATGAGTTTAAAATAAACAATATTGCGCAGTCCGCTCAGGCTCTGTGTACTTTTGGAATTCCTTTAAAATTGCTGTTTGCAAAGGATATTGGAGCGGTTGATTTTTAATATTTATCTAAAACTGGTTTAAGATATCACTAGTTAAATATACAGATAAAGGCAAACTTGGATTAAATACTAAGAATGCCAAACTTGGTTTAGTTGGCACGTTTAGTGATAATTTTTGATTGTTTTGCTCTCTTTTCAAAGATAGTTTCTAAACTTTTTTGAATGTTACTCGTAACATAGTACAAAAGCATAAACCACGTCTTTTATCAAAATATTAATTACATTTTATCTCGTTTTTGTTATAGTGATTGTTTGTCTAAAAACAATTTCGATAGTTTAATAATCTTGTTACATTTGGGTCCAGTATGAGGACATTTTAACATTTTTGTTTCACCAAACAACACACCCTGACCAACCGTTTCATCCTAAGTATTTCAATTTTAAACAGTCCATTATAATATATGTCTAGAACAATGCAAATATACTTTCATATATCGTTTCGCAGTGTTGTGACAATTTGTAATCAGAACTGTTTTCATTTCACTTGCATCATATTAAAATCAGTTTCTCTTAGGCCAAACTAGTTTAGTCTAAAGTATTTAGGAGAAACTACCCATCAACAGACAGTTGTAAGACTTCCTTTCCAAAAGTCATGTGCTATGCTACGCTATAAGATGCTTTCTTTGATATCTACTAATCATATTCATTGGAAAGTGGAAACGGGTAGCTTTTACATCATCGCATCGTATCTGCCTTGTCTTTCTGGTAGAAAAGTAGCATTTAATAAGTATCTCAGATATCTCTAAACATATTTTCTGCTTGTTTCAGATGGGCTGTAAACTTACCTTCGTAGATGATGTCCTCAACAGATCTTTCTACAAACTCGGTTTAATAGTCGGCCGGCAGCCGGGCTACTTCATCATTATACCTGTCCTGCTCACTCTGCTCATGATCACAGGCTACCAGCGCATACACTATGAGATGGACCCGGAATATCTGTTCTCGCCTGTCAGTGGTCAGGGCAAACTGGAGAGGAAGATAGTGGAAGAGTACTTCAAAGTTAACTATTCGCACAGATTCAACGTAGGCAGGATTACGAGACCAGGTTAGTGTTTTAGTCAGTTTTTGCAGTAAAGTTAGGTAATAGTATAGAGGGTGAAATTTTAACCACCTTCCAAATTTTAATATATCAATTTACGATACAAAAAACAAATGACGTATTTTTTCATTTGGTATAGCCCAGTACAAAAATGTCAAGATAAAGCACTTAGAAAATGTCCGCCAAAAATCTAAATTTATTTGATACGGCCGCCTAACAACACTTTTTTTACGCAATGCACATCACATTCATTCATTACGATACTAATCATAAGTTTTTGTTTTGATTTTCCCTTTATACCTAAACAGGCTTAGGCCTGTTTAGTAACTGTAAAAATTTTAAACTATATTGCGAAAAATATTTTAGGGGGAAAACTTGATTTACATTTTTTACTTCATAAATGGGCTCTAGGTAAATACGATACTGAACGCCAACAAAAATTTTGGAAAGTGGTTAAAATTTCATCCTCTATTTCAGATTTCTGCCTTCGCCATAGTATTTTAAATATGCATGTGTTAATATAGGCTGGTTTCGGCTTGTCATACCCTTTACCTAACACGCTGTATACAGGGTGTCACGTGTAGATGGTATTTCAATTCAAAACTGGGCATGTCAACATGTTCATTAATGAATTGGCGAAGTCAAAAAATTTATGTCAAGATTGTATTTACATTTAAATAGATAACGTAACGTTTCAAAGTTGGTGAGTAATTGCCTTTTATATGAGAATTTTATATGAAAATTTTCGAACACTGCCATAGTTTTACATGCTCTTGTTAACATAATATGCTGGTTCCGACTTGTAGTATCACTTGCTTATATAGATAATCTATATATATAAAAATGAATACCTATTTCCCTTGGTCATCTGATCACGCGTGAACGGCTGAACCGATTTCGCTAATTCTTTTTTGGTTTTGTTTGTTATTGTCAGGAGAATGTTCTTATGAAAGAAAAAAATAAGAAACTTCCGCGTAAAATTAGAAAATTTAAAAAAACTTAATCACCATACATAATTATTTGTAATGTAATCTTAGCGCTTTTGACAATTTAAACTTTTTTAATGTAACATTATGGCGTTTGACTTAACATTGACAGAATGCGCGCTGCAAGAAAACGGTTTCAATTTTCAGTGCGTTTTCAATGTCGATAAATAAATTTGTATCTGAAATATTTTTAATTAATACAAATTTTAAAACAGTATTCATAGGTAAGACAGGACAACGTCTGTCGGGTCAACTAGTCCCTTAAAAAAATCGACTGTTACTAGCAGAAGAAACTTTTGAAATATTTTGCCGTATCGTTCCGTCTCTAAATAAAAACTCCTTCTCGCCCTATGAGTATCAAAAAGATGGTTAAAAGAAAACTGCCTGATGAAGACGCAATAGTCGATATCCTGATACCCAGTTACAATGCGCAGTCCACCATTCAATTAATCATTTATGCTAAAAAAGCAAGGCCACGATGTACAATAAATAACTGACATGGGTAAATTTATTTAATTTGCAACCTCTGCTCCAGTGCCCATAAAACATAGTAACTGGTCGTAAGCTGATGTTTGCATATTGATCAGCCATCGCATAAACTGTGCGATGCGAACTGTGCATACTTAAGATTATTATCAGCATATCATCATCAATCATTATCATCACGAGGAGATGATAGAAGTTAATTTAACGAAATCAACGAAGTTAGCTACTTACAGAATCGAATCTTCATAAAAAAGATAAAAACAGAAATAATGGACTATTAATACATATAACGCAGTAAGACTAATACAGATTAAAATGATGTCTCTGACCTTTGTACCTACTAGGATTTAAATCTGTATGATGAAGTTCAGATACTTCCCGCTATTGACCCGAAATTAAATCTTACAGCAAGATTCATGTGAATTCTGTCTTTCTTCTTCATGTGAAATTGTTATGTATAACAATCCATGAATTCACTGAGCAAGTGCCGGGTGCGGGTTCCTCACATTGCCGAAAAAAGTACTCGGGGCAATATCTTGGACTTGCGACCTAGGTACACGCTTAGGATGACTTATCAGCGCTCACCTTTACTGCCTGAGTAGTCACCCTTGCCTAACTAATCACCTAATAAAAAACTAGTATAATAATCATCCCACTGCAGGGAAAAGGTCTCCATCATTGAATTCAAGTAACCACAGCATTGATGGATACAGACATAATTAGTAATAATCACCACTCTTGCCAATTGCGGATGGGTGAGATCTTGGCCTAGTACCTACTTAAACCACTCGACAAATGGAGGGTTAGTAAAAAAAAAACACCGGATATTTTAATAAATAAAGATGTTTCCTTTTCGCCTTTATGGTACTATTTGAAATGTAAATTATTTTTAAATAAACGAACCATAACATAATCATAGATAAACAAATAAATTATAACGATAGTTAAGGCAGTTTCACAATAATCACAATATTGTGAAGTAAGTTACATTCAATGTTGTTTGAAGGCAATCAAGATTTGATAATTAATTAAGTACCTATGTTCCCTATACTTTTTGTGATGTTGGGCAATATTTCCATGGATTAAATCAAAATATAGGTATTATTACACTGCTTGGCAATGAAATAGCAGTCAGTACCCATCAAATTATAGTATACTTATACAAAATGCACCCTAATACATAATGTATTTGGAATATTTACTTTTAATTGTATTTTACAGTGTAGGTATATAATAATTGAACTTCACAACTGTTTTGAAATAAGTTAGAATTAGAACGCGGACAAAAGGGTTTTTCAGACAGGAATGGTTCATCATCATCATCATCATCATATCAGCCGAACGACGCATAGGCCTCCCCCAAGGATCTCCACAACGATCGGTCCTGTGCTGTCCGCATTCAGCGGCTTCCCGCGACCTTGACCAGATCGTCGGTCCACCTTGTAGAGGGCCTGCCCACGGAACGTCGTCCGGTACACGGTCGCCATTCGAGAACCTTTCCGCCCCAACGGCCATCGGTTCTCTGCGCTATGTGTCACGCCCACTGCCACTTCAACGATGCAATCCTTCGAGCGATGTCGGTTGTTTTAGTTCTCCTGCGGATTTTATCATTTCTGATTCGATCGAGTAGGGAAATACCAAGCATCGCTCTCTCCATTGCTCGCTGGGTGATCTTGAGCCTTCTTATGAGACCCAAAGTAAACGACCACGTCTCACTCCCATATGTCATTACTGGCAACACACACAGGTCAAAGACTTTCGCCTTGAGACACTGAGGTATTTCGGACGCGAATATATGCCGGAGCTTCCCGAACGCTACCCATCCGAGCTGGATTCGACGAGAGATCTCTGTATCGAAGTTGGACGTACCTAACTGGACTATTTGTCCCAGCCCAGGTAAACATAGTGGTCAACAACTTCGAGTGCAATGTTCCCAACGTTAACTGGAGCGGGTGCAACATGGGCATTTAACATGATTTTCTTCTTGTCCATGTTCATCATAAGACCCACTCTTTGAGAAGCATTAGCGAGATCTTCGAGCATAATGTTCAGGTCTTCCAAGGTCTCAGCCACTAAGTACTACATCATCGGCAAATCGCAGGTGTGTAAAGTATTCGCCATTGATTGGGTTCCGAAAAGGTTATAGTACCATAGACCACATTCATACGCTGCGGCAAGTCATAAAGAAGACCGAAGAGTATAACTTGCCAGCGTTCGTGGACTATGAGAAAGCCTTTGATTCGATTGAGACTTGCGCAGTGCTGCAGTCTCTCCAAAGGTGCCAAACAGACTACAGGTACATCGAGGTGCTTAAGTACCTATACTAAAACAGAGATTTAGATATAGATTACAGAAACAGAGCTCTAATCCGATCCAACTACAGCGAGGCGTGAGACAGGGAGACGTTATTTCTCCGAAAGTGTTCACAGCTGCGTTGGAGGATATTTTCAAGCTTCTAGACTGGAAAGGACGCGGCATCAACATCAAGGAACGGTTACAAATATCCAATTTCAATTATAACCTTACAGGAAAAATCTAAAACCATTTAAAAGAAAAGGAATAAATTAACTTGCGTTAATTCCAATCTTACCTACTTTTTATTTTTATTCTTAATTGAAAGAATAAGTTAAAACAAAAATAATGTTTACGTAAATTCAAGAATATAATTTCAATCTGCAACAAGCCTCTTTATTCATACTCTTAGACAAGCCTATAAACCTTTGTTTAATATAACATCATTGCTATAAACCATAAAATCATGCTAAGAGCCCGCCGCGAGCCGCCGCGTGTTCGCTGCGATCTCGCTCCACCATGGAATCGCCGATTACAATTTCTATATATCTACCTGTACTTATAAAAAATGAGTTTTTCTGGGAGGAAGATTGAGAAATCGTGTCGGATTCAACGCGTACTTTTTTTATGTTTAACGTAAAACTTATTACCAGGTGGATTGTTTTGATGTGTTTTTGTTTGCTTGATAGGGTAAAGGCTTCAGACTGCGAAAAGTAGGAAAATCGTTTATGGGAAATTGAATTAGTATTTTCAACAAATTACCACAGGGTATTGCAGAACTCCCTGTAAATAAACTTAAATCTTATGTCAAAGTAATTTTAAATAAAAAGAGATATTACACTGTTAATGATTATTTAAATGATAGAAATGTGTGGCATTAAATTGTCTCTCGTACTTGCTTAAGACTACTGTAAAAATTTATTTAAAAAGAGGCTGACCATATAGTGACAGAGTTTCTTGCGCTGCTTTTTCTCGGCACTAGCCCAGACTTGTCCCGAAGCAGTAGGTTTAAATATCGGGACGTGTAAAAGCGCTTCATGGGGCCTATTTGCAGAAATAAAACTGATTTTAAAGAAATGCACCCCGAAGAAAGATATAACAATTTCTCTATCCTTTTGCATGCATCTTTTTTTAATTTCATGTGCCTACTTTCTGCCAAAAATAAAACAAAAAGCGAGAACTAAGCCAACAATTTGAACCGATGCCATCAAGAAATTATCAACAATCATCAAGCACTTTCATCAATTAGTGATATTTCACGCTAATCGTATTTTTATTATTTTCGGGAAAAAAATGTAGTCTGATAATATAGTAATAGTTTTCTGTTTGAAAGAATACGTAACCTTACTTTTTTATATATATTTTCAGGTCGATTCGGCCGAGTGATAGTCGTATCCAAAGACAACGAAACAAACATGCTTCGCACAGAAATCTGGAAAGAGCTTCGGGAATTAGATGACTTAGTGCAGAACATCACAGTCACCTTGCCAGATGGAGAGACTTTTACGTATAGGGAAGAATGTGCTCGATGGGAGGGGCAGTGCTTCGTAAACGATATCCTGAACTTAGACAAGATTATTGGAGAGGTAAGGGATACAGATATTATTATGTTGTTTGTTTGACAAGTGAACTAAAGAACATGCATAAATTGTTTATGGTAGGAAGTTTGCCTAGTCTTCTTGATTATACAGTTGAGATAATTCATAAACGCTCTCTCTTTCGCTAGACGATTCACTTCATGAAAATTCAAATTAACTTTATTTTACTGGGAAACCATAGAAGTATGAACTAAGAATTAGATTCACAGTCCCAAAAAACATGACACTTCAAACTGTCCAAGTGTAAAATTAACGAAATTCAATGATATTTAAAACCAAATTAAACTTTTGAAATGAAGTGTTAATTAATATTTTACATCAAAAAATGTCGAGTTTTTTATGTAATTTGAATAGAATGAAATTACATCAAAAACCAGGCATCAATTAAAAGACATCTTACTACAGTTCTCTCGACCGCAAGAAGACCTGTCATACCACGCATCTGAGTTTAGTCTACTAAGTTTACCTACTTACCTAAAAATAGCAGCACACTCGATATTAATACAACTTTCTTCTAAGTCGGTATAAATAACTTTAATGGTTTTCTAACTCGCTGTTACGCTTAGAAAGCTACAGCCAATAAAATAATTTACAAGTCGAAGTTTTGCTTGCTCAGGATAATTCAATGAGGAAAATGATAATTGACTGATATTTCAATGGCTCTTCACAAATTTACTCGTCAATGGACCTTCGTTAACAAAGAGTTACCTTTCAGCAAAAACCCCGAAGCACAAGTTTAAAAGCGGTTAAACGCTCAAAACGTAAGACTAAAAAACGTACAAATAAATGTAAATGCGGCCGAACTAAAATTTAAATTTTTTCTGTGTCAAGTAAACCAGTAAACCCATATACATGTTTAAACAGCCAGATCTACTTTCGTTTTCTTTCACTTTCACTAAGGAACAATCAGTAAATGTGGTTAGAATGAAAATAAATAAATAATTCCGAATGAAATTAAGATGTTTTTTGTATACTTATATTTTGATGACGTATGTCTAAACTTTCTGCCTTCTTAGGTCGTTATTTTGGCTTGAACTATTGGCTTGTTAATACTCGTCTCTAATATTTGTTTACAGTAACACCTACTATTAGCGCATCTTCAGTATACAGAAACTGATGTCATCATCATCATCATCATCACGTTAATGCCTTGTACATAGACCACTGTAACCCAATCGTAGACTATTCCTTTACATAGAACTGCTATCTCTACATAATAGTCTCTAGTCTCTACATAATAATACGACTACTTTATGGTCGAGTTATCGGTTCTTCGGCAAAGAGGACCAGCTAGTCAATTAGGTACTTTAGTTCTCTGTCAAATAACATCGTTTCTGACTTAATTTTATTAAGAAAATCAATCGCTAAGCAACTTTAAATTACCTACTTAGTTGTTAGCACGCACAAGGATGTCAACAAAAGCAAGAGTCAAATTCAAGTGGATGGTTCAGAAGTTGTTTTTCTGGATTCTAACGCCCCGTTAGTCTAGAAGTTTAAATACCGGGACAAGATGTCGGGGTCCCGGGTTCGATCTCTAGAATGGGCAACAAAAATTTTATAATTTTCGAACATTGCTCGGGTTTGTGATGATGACCAACCCGAAGTTGGCAAGCGTGACGATTATGACTGTGCATAACATTGCACTATGGTAACTTGAATTCAATGATGGAGGTCTTTGCCCTGCAGTGGGATGAATCAAGGCCGTTACTTTAAGGAATAAAAATAAACCTAAACATATTGGAAAGTATCTAATTTATATGAAAAATATCCATTATTATTAAAATCGTCAGTAAATTATTAACATACCCATTAATAATATTATCAACCATATACATAATATGCGGATATTGAATTAATGATTTTATTGACTGGAATTATTAGAAGAGAACGTTTCGTTAACAATAATAAGTATGTTTGCTGTGTAAGATTCGTTTCTTTTGCCCAGGTTTTTTACCTAGGTTTTAACGTAGGTATTACGCTTATGCTTCCCATGGTCTGATGTATAAGTTTAATTATAACCTTATTTTGATTGTCCTCTGTAGGTGACTAACGAAAAATCAACACCGCTTACCGGGTTTAAATTTCAAGCGATCTTGATAAGGCTCTTTTATCCAGTGATAAAGAATCGTGTGAAAACAAAACAGTTCAACAAACCAACAGAGGTCGTTACCAGCAGGAAACTCCTGCCATTTTCCATTGCCACGTGGCGAGGTGGCAACTGGTGATGTAGGAACCATCGAATGACGAATTCCGGACACATTGTCCGCGCCAAGGCGATTAATCGCCAATCGCTTGATTCACGAGTCCCTTTTAAACAATAGATAATCATTACTCAGAGATTAGGTACACAGACCAAAACCGCAAGCCACAACGAATTAGTATTCAGCGACCACAATCATTGCATTTAACAATAGCATTTATTTGTATGCCACCCTAGGTGATACCAGGGCTTGCTAACTAATGACTAATAAATTAATATCGATTGTTAAGTTGGGGATCGATGATTTTAATATTAAACGAAAGACATTTCTAAAAATGTACGAACTTTCGGCACTTTGTTTATAAACGAAATTAAGAGTAAAACTTTTCGAAACACTACTGCTATTTTCTTAACTTATCAGCAAACAAACCTAATCCAATTCGCCGGGTTCACACACAACACCGAAAGATTCTGAGGTATCTTTGTCATCATAGCATCGCAATCGTATATTTTGACATTACTTCCATATTAAATGTGTCTAAATATACAGTTACGATGCTATTGAGCCATTTGTAAATTAGCGGATTTGGGGGCCAGGTTTTAGACGTTTCATGCATAACATTTTTGACTTAACAATAAAAATGGATGAAACATCCATTAAACACAATAATATATGAACAATTGAAAACGTACAAACAGTGGACTTTTAGGAAAATCATTATCTAAGTACATTGAAAACTTATCAAACAATGTTTTGATTGTTAATCGCATGCCACGACAGTTTGTTTTGTGCAATAAAAGTATTCAATGCAAATGTGTTAGATTTTCTTGACATCTACGCATCAACCATTAAATACTTACAGTTTACACTTGGGAATTCAATACCACATCTTGATCTGTACAAGTAATTAAATAAAACCTATTAGTAAGTGCATTGGTATGCTGGTTTCCCAACATATCTTATGAACTAAGAGTTTATTTAGCTCAATATTTGCACATAGACAACGAACTTACCATATATTGGTAACCAGTGGTTTTACATGATAAAAGTCGGAATTAGAAGTCGTTTTAAGTCAATCTCATTTTGGGCTGACTTCTTTTATAGACAAAGCGACAGTCTACCTATTCTGTTAAGCATTCGAAAACAATATTATGGAGATGTTTCGGTACAAAAGTTGTCATCAGCTTTCAATAGTCCATGGTCATGGGATTTTGATTTACATCTTTATTTTTATAAAGCTGTATCCAATTAGCATTTCGTGTTTAAATACCTATACGAGGAATTCATCTTAGAATTTTATATAAATGGTGCTCACAACAAAGCAAAATATAAATGCCTCTTAATACCTCTTAAAGTTCAGCACATTATTATCATACTTCATGACACATTATTGTCATTGTTATCATGAGGTTTTATTATCATATTATTTACCTAATCTGTAATCCTTACTAACGTTTTAAATGCGAAAGTTACTCTATCTGTCTGTTATGCTTTCATGCCTCAACTACTACACCGATTTTGATGAAATGACTTAAAGCTAGGTTAGGCTTTGAGAAAGGTCATATGCTATTTTGTATCGCACTGCTAGGGACAGGTTTCATCCTGCCCGATAAAACGTGTAGTTCACGTGGACGAAGCCGCGGACGTAAAGCTAATTTAATACCTATATGAGACGGATCCTGCAGACAAACTGTAATACCCGTTGTGCATAACATTGTTTACGTGAATGTAGATGTCGTATTCTTACTGATCCTGCAAATTATAGATGCGAAACTTTGTGAGGATGTCTGGATGGATGGATATATGAATGTTTGTTAATCTACATACATACATACATACACTCACGCCTTTTTCCCGGAGGGGTAGGCGGAGACCACATCTTTCCACTTGCTACGAGCCACGCTATAACTACCGAACGGATATTGATGAATCTTTTCAGCTATGTAGCTTAAATATCAGAATAACATATGCCTAGGCTTTTATTTAATTTTAATTTCCGTGTAGTTCCCGCGGGCATATGACATAACTTTAACAGTTTTTTATGACTTTACGTGACATGGAAGATAGAGCGCGCTACCAATTGTTTACTATATTTATTATCAAGAAACCCAATCCACGCTTACAAAAACTAGTATCATAAATGCGAAAGTTAAGATGGATGTTTGTCATAGATAATCACGCCAGAATCGCTCAATGGATCCGACTGAATTTTGGCCCAAAGTATATATATAGTATATATAATCTATCTGACTATTTGACTGACTAAGCACCATCGTATTCTTCCCATACCGGCACCACATAATCTATAATTTATTATTTGAATACAATACTTCACATATACAAATATTTAGCAATGATTAAATTATGAAAATTTATGGTTAAGTATCATACTGAACTAAAAAATTTTCACATACTACTAGCAATTAAAGAGTATTTTGTCACAATATTTTTGAATAAATCTTTTATATATTTCAGGTGGAAAGAGGCGATTTGAACTTAACATTTCCTATCATGTTCAACCCTGTGACATGGGAAGCCCACGCTTTTCCTGTGTTCTTCGGCGGGTCCAAAGTGGTGGATGACACTATTGTATCGGTACCCGCAGTGCAACTGGTCTGGTTCGTCAGGACAGATACCAAGATACAGCAGCAAAGGTAATTTCATATTTTATTAAAACCATTAGCTTATATCAGTAGGTACACAGTTGGGCATAGGTCTCCCCAAAATGTTATAAAAACTCAGCATGCGGGTTGGCGATCGCAGTTTGGGAAATGGCAGAGAGTAGACGCAGTTGGTCGTCAGCTAATTATTTTGAATCAATTTATTTATTTAAAGGAAAGGGGTTGATGGTAGATTCACTATTGTGCTAGAAAAAAAAAACTTGATAGAAATTTTGCGTTTTAGGGATTGCGATGTTGAGCCAACAGTAAATGTTTAGGAGAGTAAGAGTAGTATCATCCGCTCAAAGTTAGTGAAGTAGGATCTAATAGTATGGCTGTAGGAACCTAAACGAGTTCTTTAAATACAAGAGCGAAAATAATCGTAACACCTATAATGTGTTTTGGCTCCATACTGGCATTAATAACACACACAACACTCTGAGTTATTATTAGGTCTGTGTATTATATTCTTCTAGAATCTAGATCAAATCGTCAGAAAAATAATAATAAATTGTAAAAACTATTACTTAACCGAATCAAAAATATTGCCGACTAATAGGTACTCGTTAACGAATATTATTATTCTAGATATCTAATTAATCCTAGCCTGTAAATACGATTACATGAATTTAATGAGAAACATCCTCTAAAATAAATTACAATATCATTACTAGATGAATTGGTAATAGCCCTGCGCCCCTCTACATGCAATACCAGGAAACTATGATTGTGGGCACGATAATGCTTCAAGAGGAAACAAAGTACTAGAACGACATTAGTTTCTCAAGTTTGTTTCCTATACTGCGTTGTAGTGACTTTTACGACTTGTTTAGAATTCCAATACAACAGTGCACTTTGTGTAAACAGCCTAACTATAACTTAGATAATGGGCATCGATCTTGACACCGTTCGAGAAATCGTTTCGAATACTAAGCGCGGTGTATTTGACAAGAATACGAATAGAAAGGTTGCTATCACAACGAATTGTGGGTCAAGATTTTGTAATGCGCTTCCTGCAACTGTGAGTGAGCTAACTCTAATTATAAATCTTGCAACTAACAAACGTGACGTTTACTTGTGGACGGATACATGCACTTTTACTGTAATGTAGGTAGTTTACATTACAGACATCACTCAACTACAAAACTTAAAATTTATCCTATTGATATAAAACGCTAAAAATTGGACTTTAACTTTAAAATCGATTACAGTCTTCGTGACTGTAAGCACACAACTTTATGCTCTAAGGCACACAACTAGCATTTCACTATAACTGGGCCCCAATTCCGCTAATTTACAAATGGCTCAATAGAATCGCAATTGCATCTCAATCGTATATTTTGACATTACTACCATAATAAATGTGTCAAAATATACAATTGAGATGCAATTGCGATTCTATTGAGCCATTTATAATTTAGCGGAATTGGGGCCCTGGTTTGTTGTTGATAACGTTAAGTTTGCTTTTCTGATACCATTCCAATTAGTAAGACCAACTCTTAGAATATTATGATAATATCTTTAATACCAACGTTTTTAGCATACCTAAGTAGGTAAGTACCTGTTTTATTTTTAATCGAGAGTTCATTTTACTAAATTTTTTAAACAATATCGTCATTATTGGCCTTTGTTTAGTTCTTTCACAGACGATTTAGGCACAGCGTGGATGAAGACATCTTCACGACAACAGACAAATGTAATATCATTATTTTTTTTACTTTTTGCAGAGGTGCAGCATGGGAAGACGCGTTTCTCGATCAAGTGGGCATCGCAGAAGACACCGGACGCTTCAAACACATCTCAGTCGCGCGATTTGGTTCTCGTACTTTGGATCATGAATTGGAGAAGAACACCCGGACCGTCATTCCATTCTTCAGTTCCACCTTCATTCTCATGGGGATATTCTCCATCGTTACTTGCATGATGGCAGACTGGGTCCGATCAAAGCCGTGGTTAGGACTTTTAGGGAATATATCAGCGGTTATGGCCACTGCAGCTGCTTTTGGCTGTGCTATTTATTTAGGAATCTCGTTTATTGGAATCAATCTAGCGGCCCCTTTCTTGATGATTGGTAAGTAGTAATATAATTATATGATGTTGCCTGCCATTTTGTCACTAGAAATAAGTACTTACTAACAGGACCTAGCACAGTAGGTACCTACATAACTATTTATAGGGAAACATATTGGGCGTGGGTTCTTCAAGTTCTATGTGCAAGATAAGTGTCATAAATATATATTTTAAATACCTACTTACCTACATTTGCTGGATACATTAATAGTTTTAAAAGACTAGGTAAAGGGTGACAAGACAACAAACATTTGATAGTTTTTTTTTTTAACTTTTTCCTATTTTTATAGTAAATAGCGAGGTGTCGCCTCGATTATTGATGACCGCCATGGCCAGTTTAGGGCGACACCTACTCTGTGTGTGTGTGTGGGTTCGATCCCCGGCCAGATAAACGAAAAAAACAATGTAGTTTTGAGTCTGTGTTTCTGACACATTAAAACAAGCTCTGTGACTCTACTTACTTTGGGATCGGAATAATAAATAAAAAAATGTGAAACATCACCTAGTTTGTACCAAAGCGAGTGACTATTTAAAGCACTCGTATTGTGAGAATCAGAAACACCGAAGGTACCACAAGCACCCAGACCCGAGAAGATGTACAAAAACACTTTTTCTACGTTGTTCCGACCGGGAATCGAACTCGGGACTTCGCAAGCGTTGCTTTGAAATCCGGTGCGCCTTCGCCACTCCGCCACGGCGGTCGTCAAAACATTGTTTGTGATTGTTGACCAAAATAACTTTTTTTTTTTAAGATTATCAAAGAAGTTCAAATGTTTCCAGGTATCGGCATTGACGACACTTTCGTGATGCTCGCAGCCTGGCGGCGTGCATCGCCCAAGCTTGACGTACCAGAAAGGATGGCAGTCATGTTGTCTGAGGCGGCCGTGTCCATCACCATAACTTCTGTCACCGACATGCTATCATTCTTTATCGGTATCTTCTCTCCATTCCCGTCTGTGCAGATCTTCTGCATGTATTCAGGTAACCACACTTTGATTTTTCATAAGTTCAGTAGACATACCTACGTGTTAATATGTTTACTTAATAAATTAACTTATTATTTTCAGGTTTAGCAGTTTGCTTCACGTTTGTATGGCACCTCACATTCTTCGCGGGTTGCGTTGCCATCTCAGGGTACCGAGAGAAACAGAATAGACACACCATAACTTGGATGAAGGTTTTGCCTGAGTCAAGAGCAAGAAAAGGTATTATTTTTTTACAGTTATTAATTAAGTACTGTGATAACCATATAATTCGACGACCACCGTGCTGCCCTGACATGAAAGAAGGCGGCTAAGCCACAAAAGTTAATTTTGAGAAAACAGCGAAAATCGTTTGAAATCGGTTTAAAAAAGTGTTACTTAGCCGCTTAAACCCTTACGCTATCTCAGTAACTAATAGACGGAAAAATATAATTCCAAGATTGGTCGATAGAGCATCGTCTGCTTAGTTGAGGTAACGAAAACTTAAAAAGCCGCTAAAGTCACTTAGACGCCTTCTTTCATATCATGGCAGCGTGGCTTACCGTACACAGCGGTTTTCAAGGTGTCACCTGCTCCGAGGTCCCAGGTTCGATTCCCGGACGGGTATAGTAACTCAAATTGGGATCAGGACAATGTATCTGATGTTGTCCACATTTATTTATTTATTTTAATCTCGTCTGGACAAGAAGATAAAACGTCACGCTATAACACAAAGACAAAAAATAAATAATAATATACTTTAATGTGAGTACATACTTGCGTTGCTAATTTGCGGTGCGAATTCTGATGACAAACAACATGTTTCGTTTTTGACAATATTTCAGTTACCTATATTGTGCTTGCTTTTTTGTAATAAGTATATGTTAAAATTACTCACTCAAGGTCCTGATCAAATACGTGATCGTAGAATTCAGTACTTGTAATTATTTTATCACGGAAAGGTACAACTTTCTGTGATAAAAGTAACCAATGTGATTGTCCAGCCTATAAATCTATCTCCATGCTGAATTTCATTTAGATCCGTCATACCGTTATTGCGTGATTGAGGTAACAAATTCAAAAAAATTATTCAGGTAACAAACCATCCAAAACTTTTGTATTTATAATACATACATATAACTTAAGTATGAAGTAAGATTAATAAGAGTAAATGTTTCTTTTAACAGAGAAAAAGTCATGGCTGTATAGGGTATTCTGCAGCGGTGGAATAAATCCTGCCGATCCTGACAATCCCATTGACAACCGGGAACATTGCATCATGGCGTTCTTCCGAACTACTGTGGCAGATCTCCTCAACAAAGGAGCGGTGAAGGCATTGATCATTGTAATATTCCTCGCGTACCTGGCGGGCGCGGGCTATGGAGTCACGAACCTAAACGAGGGTCTAGAGAGAAGGAAACTGTCCAAGGAAGATTCATACTCTGTGGAGTTCTTCGATAGAGAAGATCTTTACTACAGAGAATTCCCTTATAGAATTCAGGTAAATAATTTGCCCTTTTTTTACCCGACTGAGACAAAGCCAACAAGAAGGGTAATGATTACATAAGTCTATGTAAATGTATGGTATTAATGTAGGTTCCACATTTGCGGCTAAACTACTGATCCGATTGTTGTGAATGAAGTATCAATCGATTCCTTACAACAGTCTGAGTAACATAGGCTACCCTTTGTTTAAAAAAAGCTACATGGTGAATGCTACGAATATATTGGGGTACTTTGAAAAAAAGTTATATATTATGATTATGATTATGATTATGATTATGATTATGATAAGTTTGCAGGCATAACGAGTGGGGTATCAAATGAAAGAAGACAAAATTCTGAGCACAAAAATGTTTAAACAATACAGCAAATATACAGGGTGCCTTTGAAATCATTGCATTTTCGTAGTCGTGTTAGTTTTTAAAACTGTTTATACATGTCCTTTGTAAAACAATTGATATCAAATAAATTTTTATTCTAAAACTTGTCTGTATCTAACAATAGGTACTGTGTATTTTCAGGTGGTCATAAGCGGCGAATATAATTATTCGGACCCCCTGATACAAGACGAAGTAGAACTTCTGACGCAAAAATTAGAAAATACGTCGTACATATCAAATTCGTTGTATACCGAATCGTGGTTACGAACGTTTATCAATTACGTTTCGCGCAATAACGATTACTTGAATGTCACAATCGATAACGAACCTGACTTCATACAGAATCTCAAAGAAGTAAGTTTCAATAATCATTTAACAAATTATTTAATTCATGTTTTTTTGTCGCTAACTTCGATTACGATTTCGCTTATTAGGTTACCATAACTCGAGCGTGTTTTATTTTTCAGTTATGGCTTTTCCCCGCCAACCCATTCTCTCTAGACGTAAAGTTTAATGAAGCTGGTAACCAAATTATCGCTTCAAGATTCCTGATACAAGCAATCAACATTAGCGGCACCAATCATGAAAAGGAAATGGTCAAAGTTCTACGAGACGTCGTTGCCGAGTCACCCCTTAACGCATCTGTTTTCCATCCGTACTTCGTTTTCTTTGATCAGGTACAATATTATTTTGTATCGTTATTCTGTTTATTATTCATTTCAAAACCATTGTACTAATTCGTTTTTTCTTTTTCAGTTTGAACTCGTCAGACCAACGTCCATCCAAAATCTCTGCTACGGGGCTCTCATGATGATGATCACATCATTCATCTTCATCCCTAATATTCTATGTTCATTGTGGGTCGCTTTCAGTATCATATCCATCGAAATTGGTGTAGTCGGTTACATGGCCTTATGGGACATCAATCTTGATTCCATTTCTATGATTAACCTTATTATGTGTATCGGCTTCTCCGTCGATTTTACCGCCCATATTTGCTACGCTTACATGGCATCTAAAGCGAAATCTCCTAATGAAAGAGTCAGCGAATGCTTGTACTCGCTTGGACTACCAATAGTGCAAGGTTCATTCAGTACCATCCTTGGTGTTGTTGCCTTACTTTTAGCAGACAGCTATATCTTCTCAGTTTTCTTCAAGATGGTATTCATGGTAATATTTTTCGGTGCAATGCACGGTCTCTTTCTCCTACCCGTCCTCCTATCTCTGTTTGGACCGGGTTCATGCACCAGACAAGAAGAGGACATAAAAATGACGAAAATCGAGAAATGCTACCCCCATCCCTACTGTCTACCCCATCCCCAGTTGATGCTAAACGATCAAATATTCAACGGCAAGACTCTGAATCCGAATGGAGTTTATAAGATTTATGGCGAAGACAAAGACTTAGGAATTGGAACGTCGGGTGAGGATACCAGCGAGAGTAGTTCGAATCAGTCGCAACGTCGCCAGCTAGACGATGAAAGCGGTCGTAAGAAGTACGAGGACGGGTGGAAAAGGTCCAGCTACTGTCAGAGTCCAAGCCAATTCCAACCTTCCGGTGAACTGGATATATACGGACATGAGTTGGATCGGAATTGGCAGCGTCAGCGTGCTGAAGACAATCGTCGAGTGTTCGACAATTATCGCAAAGCTCCAGTGATGCCCAGATCTAGGGACGATGACTGGGTGACTTCTGCTCGTAAGACGAGTGACGTGGGAGTGTCCCGAAGGGAAGGCACGTACCGCGTGATGCGGGCGCACTCCCATCACAATCTTCACCGGCCGCGAGCACCCCGGCGCTCAAATTCACATCACAACCTCGAACATTTAGATTACGTAGCAGAGATGCGCTTTCCTTGACAATGACTTACGGATCTACGAAGTAATTATTTAAATCAAGTGCTCAATCTGTGGACCAAAGTATTTATACTTCGTAAATTGAATATAAATTTCATTTTAAGATATCTAAGCTAAGAAGTCTAGGTTATTGATTTTGCTATGAATATAAAGTATTTCTTAAACTGAGGTTGTTATAACGTGAGAACTACTGATTCAAACGATATCAGTAATTTATTAGTATAAGTGTAGTCATGAATTTTAGAAGACGTGTATATTTATTTTGACCATTGATTATGTTATGTACTGACAAACGCGTAAACCAATTATGTGCAGACTCTAAGATAAAAATTAACCGCATTTTAGATATTAAACAAACACGAACAGCTTGGAATAAAGAATAAGATCATTTATAAATAGTTACTAAAATACCATTAAAGGTACCATTTGAAATCCTTGTTTTGAGAATTTTAAAGCTAGTGAAACTATAGTATTTTTAAAATAATTTATTAAAAAACCACTAGTTCCTACAACTATAATACTATAAAAACTAAAACATTAATTCAGTCAGTGTTTCACTCGCTCTGTAGGCTGATGATTTCCAGGCAGTTTTAGTGGTCTATGCTATGCTAGTTTCGTAATAGTGTGATATTAAACAATTTGGGTAGATAAGGTATAACTTTAGTGGAATGTGTATATATAAGTGTGTACTACAAATAGGCAGATAAGATTCTATTGTTTGTGTAAGAGAAGCTTTAACATTACCTGTATCTAGAAGAATCTGTAAATATTAGTTGTGATATGTCTTGCTGCCATGTTTACATTCCCTTGTCTTATAACTATTCAACTCTACAATACGAGCAATAACTAAAACTAATATACGCTATAATATACATACAGAATTATTCATACAATATTGTTTTGCCATTGCCTGGTTATGATTTTTCGGAACGTATGAATGAATACTTTTGTGACCATTCTGGTCACATTTCATGACTGAATATTGTAAATAATTTGTTTTATATTATTAAAATTAGTCCTGATAAACAATGAAGTGTTTTATTGAATATGAAGTTAACTTAATTAATTTATCATACAATGTCCTACCTTAAATTAACTCGCATTTAGAGGTTGACTATGCTGTTCAAATATAACTAATTAGAAATTAGCGATCTGTATGTTTTCCCGATAGATAAA
Organism: Anania crocealis; assembly: GCA_949315895.1. Lineage (NCBI taxonomy): Eukaryota > Metazoa > Arthropoda > Insecta > Lepidoptera > Crambidae > Anania > Anania crocealis. The sequence continues at coordinate 17,836,892 of OX438883.1, forward strand.
TAATTAGTAATTTCTCTATTGGAAAAACATACAAATCGCAAAAAATAAATTATACCACTTACATAAAAGAGGAGCCTCTATGTTAAAATTTATACTTTTTTTGAGATTTATATGTTAGTCCCACAGTGATAATGGCTTATTTGAACAGTATCAAACCCTAAACGGAAGTTAAAAATACAAAAGGACAGGGGAAAAAAGAAGAAAAAAGGTTTTTACATATTTTCATGTTCAAATTAACTAACCAATAAAATAGGAAATTAAAACGTTTTGTTTTACACAGTGATATAGTATAAAGAACAAGATACACAATCAGATCCAAAAATTACACCTGAAAATGTCGTCGATCGAATGGCTGACGTTGATTTTATGTTAGTGTCAACTTTATAAACCGGCCAAATTATGCCGGCATGCAATAGTATGGATACGCCATATTTTAACTATTCGATTGTTATAGGTTGTACTAAAAGAGTACGCTTTTATGTCAAACGGTGCACCCTTTTAGTTGGGACATTTTTTGTCTGTATCTAGTTTTTTGAACTACATCAATGGTTTAACAATTTATAACATTTTGGCACCATGATAGATCTTAACATTTTTTTAAAACTTTCACATCTGCACCTCTTCAAATGAATACCTTACTATTAAGGTGTTGACGATTCACGCCAAAAATAATACACTACAAAGAGACTGCAGTTTTAGGAGCGTTGTATTTGTCATTCTTATTGCGATTGACTTAGTTTTAGCGGTTAGGTTGATTGCAAATTAAAATGTGTTTTTTAACAAAATTATTAAAATATAAACATAACGCTTTAGCCACGTTAGTAATTTAACATATTATTGTGTTTAATATGATTGGAATAAGAACGTCTAAAGCGACGTTTCAATAACGGAATATAGACAATCTTCCTAATCTATAGCAAACATGACAAAGATAAAGCTCTGCATAACCACAGCTACAAAAGTTTCGTTCAAACAACGCTACACATTATTCATTGCAGTATAATGAATTAAAGTATCATAGAAATAAAATCAGTAACAACTAGTGTTAACTGCAAATGCCAATGCATTAATCACAGAAAGAATCAAAACTCCCATTTAATAAAGTTATCACGAGAGTAACAATATTTTGCAACTATATGTTAAACAAATACAGAATAATTGATCTTATGTGAAGCAAATGAAGTATTCTTGTCACAATAACATAGAAAATAAGTTCATTATTGTTTACAAAATTTTGAGTTTTCTGGGTTCATGTCTATATACACTTACTTATATCTATAATGTTACACATATAGTTGTAAAATCTGTCTTACGTCATAAATGCAAATCAATAGACCTTTTAACTTTTATGATTTGTCATGGATTTTTGCTAATAACTGACTACAGAACATGATCAGATCTCTATTGTCAAACCTCTCACTAAGGTAATCCTGTAAAAGAGCCAAATCTTGTGATCGTAATTGCTCACTTGATGAATCAGGCTGACTCTGCTTACTCAATATACGGGATATTAGTGTGTTTGTGTTGGAATTTGTAACATTCTTCATAAATACTTCTGTGAGAGTATCAAAAGGTAAACTCTCGGCAATTTTTTGTTTTGAAGAGTCTTCTAAGTGTTGACCTAGCTTTTCAACAAAGTCGGGCCGCTGTAAGAAAATAAACAAAATATTGAACTGTGATTTTGAACAGACATGATTTAAAATATATATCATAAATAAATATATATCATCATATATATCATTACATACCTCAGCAATACATAATGTCACCAAATCTTTAGTAGATTTTACTCCACTTTCGTCTGTTTGAGAGCCTATATGGACAATACTCATAATATCGGTTTGTACGCAACCATCTACTACATGTGCTTCAATAGTTTGAATTTCGGCATTCTTTAATTCTGCACTAAACGTCTGCATTTCGGCATCCATCTTCTCAATGGTTACCATTTCCGGGGATGTTCTCTCTTCTAACAAATCAGTTGTATTGACAATAGGATCAACATCTACAATTTTCTTAAAAGCATACTCTTCAAGCACTTTTTTGGCAACTTTAATTTTAGGCGCTTTTATGCATAATCTGTTAACTTCAAGTTCTGTTTTTTTTGCTAAATCACCGACAGTCTCAATTCTGCCTTCCAATTCTTGCAGGAACATCCTCTTCATAGTTGCCGATGACAACTGCGCAGCAATATTTCTGATGGGATCCTTACAACCAACTAAATCAGGACAAATCGGATCGACGTCATTTAAATCACTATTCCTTATAATCTCTACAGCAGGCGTTTCATCTAATGACATAGACTGAGTAACCTGGGAGCTAGTTTCCTCAGATTCAATAAAACTTTCCACAGTCTTCGTAAGTGCAGTATCGAGTTTGAACACATTATCAAGTCTTTTAGGCGATTTAAGAATTACTTGCGAGCGCAAATTCTGTCTCTCCTGGCGTTTCAAGGCAGAGTTCTGAGGCGATCTGATTCCATTCGGCTCTATGTATTTTTGAACAGATACTGTTGTGGATACTGGCGGGTCATGGAAGCTTACCCTTTTCCTCTGTAAATATGAAATACGATTACACTGGGTCTAAAACGGAGCATAAAAATAGCAAAATAAAATGGAACACATACTTTACTGACTGGTGAAATAGTAGCATCGTCGGTTATTTCTGCCAACTTTCTTTTTAATATTGGACCTGACGGGCTGCACTCGGATGTGGGCAAACATCTCTTAAATTTCAGGAAGTTTTCACTTTCTTCATTTTCGTCCGAAGTCTCAGAAGTCTCCCCAACAGAATTATATAAAATCCTTAGGTTTCTCCGAGCTGGTGTAGAAGATGGGCTATTTTTCTTAGGTTCTTCTATTTCGGTTCTTTCAGTGTTTATAATAGTTTGTAGTCTATCAGGAACACATAAACCCAACATTTGAGCCGCCCGGCCCCCAGGGCGGACTTGAGGCCTATTCTTTTTGAGAGATAAAGATGAACTAGGACTCGAGTTATTATTGTTTGCATTTTCTTCCCTGGGCGGAGACAAATCTCGTTTATCTGGCGAAACTTTTTCTTCAGTGAATATTTCAGGCGAATTGCACTTTTCAAACGGTTCCCCATTACTCTGTACAGGAGAAGTTAACTTTATAACTACATAATCACTGCTCGTTTCTGGCGATGGAGATTTTTTATCTCTTACTGGGCTCATAGTTTTTATCGGCGATATCTCTAGTGTGTTATCAAGGAAATCTTTTTTTCTCTGTGCTTCATCTTTTAATGGTGACGACGCTGTATTATCCTCACCGGTTGTTGGAGAAACAATCACAGATAATTCGTTTATTGTTGTCGTAATTTTATCTTCTGTGTTAGCATCCGTTGTATTATTTGTTTCAATGTCGGAAACTTGAATGACACTATTTACTTTAACAGAATCAGTTTTTCCATTTATAGTACATATTTCCATTAAAACCACAGGATTCATGGGTTGAGTATCGGCTTCAGCGATTTCTTGAGTCTCGGAACTATTTACAATAACTGGATCATCATCATCATCATTTATAAGAATGACATCGTCAGAATCGTCCTTAACATCAATTTCAGCATCATCAATAGGCTGTGTATCCATATTTTCTGTTAATTCCAAATCAGTCTTATCAGTTACTGCAGTTTTATTTTGAGGCAGTATGCTATCGTCTTTATTTTCCGAATCTAATGTTTTTATTGTAGCTACAAAATTTTTATCAGTACTCAGTGAATCTTGAGTAGCAAAAGAGTCTACAAGTGGTTCTAACGGAACTTTGTGTACTACTACCGATAACTTTTTAAGAGTTTTTTTAGCAGACTTTACTGAAATAGCGGTAAATGAAGAGTCTTGAGAACTTTCTATTACATCCTCAGATAAAGGAAGATCATCTGAAATTTCAGAGCAATTATCCTGACTATCCTTTACAGTAAAACAAACATTATTAGAATTATTTTTATCTTTATCCTTTTTGGGATGTTTTGGCGTAGTTTTGGCGTCTATTTTAGATTTATTCAGCTTTTCAGTTAAAGTTTTTCTTCTTGTAGTGTTTGGTATAGTATTTAAGTTGTTTAAATTTTTTCTCGTAATACGTTTTTCAGTTTGAATTTTTAAGAATGGATGTCCTTCAACCGTATCTATAGCCAATTCTTTTTCTATTCGCGATTTTTTAACAGAGCTTCGCCTTGCTGACCTTTGTTCAGTCAGGTCTTGCTTTTTCATGGGTTTAGGTGTTTTTTCTGATGTAATATCTATACTTACAGTAAGATCTTCACTTGTTTTATCGATTGTAGATAATGTCTTATCATTTTCCATAATCGAAATGTTTTCATTAATAGTTTGAGGCACGTCTTTATTTCTAACAACATGATTAATTTTAGGAGATTCTATTGTATTTTTAGAATCTGATAAAACAATAACATCCTTATTGTCATTGTCGGACAATACAATGACATCGGATTCCAGCTCATGTTTGTCCTTTAGAGCACCTACTTTTGAAGTTTCTATAGGTAATAGTTCTTTACGTTTATCATCAACTTCCATCTCATTATTTTGAGTATCATCAACTTTACTTTCTGCCGAGACTGTAACGATAGGTTTGAGAGGTTTTGAAATAACTCTTTTGTCACTTTGAAGTGATGGCACAGTCTCAGGAGGTATATTTTCTATGATAGCAACCGTTTGTATTATATTCAGATCTTGACTTGAATTTGGTGGTTGTGTTTCGATTTTGTCCCTATCTTTTTGTATAATATTATCATTGATTTCTCTTTCTGGAGTTTGTTCTTTGTCTATTTCATTGATCATAGTCGGCGATAATGAGTCGGAATGTGAGTCTGTTTGACTAGCTGACCGTCGCTCTCTTTTTAGGTTAAATACAGTAACATTATCAAACTTTTTAGGCTTTCTTTTAACTCGAGAAGGCCTCTCTGTATTTATTTTAGGCGGCGCGGAGTTAGTAGAATTATTACTATTGTTATTGCTTGTCGACGTAGGAGTTTTAGAAATATCTTCAAGCTGATTAAGACTTTCAGATAAAGCCTTGCCATCTTTTTGTCCACTAGATTTTTCTATTAAATTTCTCACATTTCGGAACACTCTGTCTTTTAAAGCCATTCTCGGTGATTTAGGGTCTTTAGGATTTGTATGTTTAACTTTAGTTAGATCCATAGATGATTTCTTTTCTTTATTAACGTTAGTCCCCGTTTTATTAGACAGTATATTCTCTATTATTTTTGGTACCACATCGGAACTAGGCATTTTCTTAAGAATTTCGGAAACATTTCCAGAATCCGTCGACTTGCTTGCCGAAGTCGACTTACTTGATGATGAATCTTGGGAGTCAGTTTTCCAGGAGGTTAATTTAAATTCATCCTGAGATTGTGATAAATCTTGATACAAAGCTGGTATATCTTCCCTCTTTCGTTGAAACTTTTCCTTTTGATTTTCCGTTAACTTTCTGGGGTTAAATTTCCAGTTTGATTTTACAACTACAAACTCCTCGCCATTTTCAACTACTGTATTCACGATACTTGTTTCTTTTTCTTTTTTCTTGCCTTTTTTCGCGAATATTTTAAGGTCAGGTTCAGCAAACTTATCGTTATTTACAATTTTACTAACTGGTTTCACAATTGTGCTGTTACTAGATTCTGTGCTATTAATAGCATCTTGAATTGTTTTATGTAAAAGAAAATCTTCTATTGTCAAATGAGAAGCGTACAATTTTAAAATTTCATTCACGATTTTTTGTAACTCAGGGATTTTTTTTAGCAATGTGGAGAAGTTAACCAATGCTATAACTACTTTTCGGTACTGAGGCTTTCTTTGTAAAATAGGTTTAATATTTTCTAATAAATCTGCCAGAGCCTTTCGTTTATCTTCTCCCTGCAACATTTTGAAAGCATTATTACAAAATAAACATAAATCTAAAATCAATCACTTGAAAGGTGTTACCGGTTATTTTCTAACTAAATATATGTAAGTGCTTACAATTTCAAAATCCTTTTCTAATACAGGAATCAAGAACATTAGCACTTTTTCAGCAATAATCATAGTATCATCAACAAGAATCTCGTCATTTTCATCTTTAACTTTCTGCAGCAAAGAAGCAACTGTGTTAATTAATATGTTCACGGCATCATTTAAGGATTCATCCTTTAGGTTGTCTAAAATCAACATCAGTAACTCCACCATTTTGGCATAGCCAACAACTGTAAGAAAAACAGACAAGTCTTGAGTACATACTTTTTTATCCAGATGCTAATTCTTAAGCTGCTTAAGTGACATCATATTACTAAAGAAGTCATCATTCATCTATTGAAGTAGCAAGTCACCCTAGTTTCCTCATTTAAAATAGTTCTGTACAATTTAGTAACTAAACTCTTATTTTAGTCTTCAAAAGAGAATTTAGTACTTCAATCTACTTAATAGCTTTATATGCTGATCAAGACTAAGTTATTGCATTACTCAATTACAAATCCCGAAAATAATTAAAAATAAAAATAAAAATACGAGTATTGATTTTAAATAATAACTAGAAAACATGCATTAGCTTGGTCTTAAAATGATCAATACTGTCTCAATGTTTTTACAATGGCAATGGTTTTTTTCCACTACCACCAAGATTACAATGAGCGGGTCTTTGGGCTGAGTCAGACTTGTATACTTGCAATAGAAATGATTATGTATGCCTTTTCAAATCATATGTCACTTTAAGATATTCTAAGTTCCTGCAAAAAAAGCAATTAAAAATCACAAACCTGAAACATTGCTTAATTCATGGTTGAGAATCACCAAACATGCATGGAGTTTTAAGTATGTGTTCAAGTCTACAGTCGTACTCCACAAAGCAGTCGCCAAATCATCTTTTAAATTATTATTTAAGTTTGGATAAATGTAGTCAATTAATTTGGACCAAACTTGTGAACAATATTCAACCTGTAAGATGTTTTTTTTCAAAATGATAAATTGTTACAAATCTATATCATTATTTCAAGTTCATTATTCAAACCTGAGGGCAAGAGCAAATACCATAGGCTAGAGTGATTTAGATCGATGATGTCGGAAAGGACGAGCTCCTTTTTAAGTCACTTTTATCAAAACTCCTCAATTGATTTGAAAGTGAAACTAGTGTGCGTTACGCCAGCGGAAAAGTATGGAATTTCTTGACTTTACGCACACACATAATTAGAGTGCCAGGTCGTGTAATTGTGCACGAAATATTGAATTTGTGCATGCAGCGCTTATGGAGATATTCGCAAAAAACACTTTCTGCTGGAGGAACGTTCCCCAAGCGGCACCTTTTTTTTTCCTGAAGACTGAAAAAATTATTAATAGCTGCCCTATAGTCAGTGTTTTGGGTTGTCCGATTTATAGAGTGAATGAGGCGAGAAATTTGGGCATCATTTTTGATAGCCAGCTGCATTTTGAGAATCATGTCATGAGCCTGGTGAAGAATTGCTTTTTTCGCTTGAAAGTTATCTACAAGATACGTAACTACCTGTCTGAAAAAGCTCCCATAATCCTTTGCGAGTCTTTGATACTTTCAAGGCTAAATTACGCTGTTACGGTCCGCGTATATTATACAAGTCCCAGCAAATGATACAACGAATTCAAAACGCGTGCTGTCGCTTCTGCTTTGACATTCCTCCACGGACTCATGTATCACCCTATATTAATGCCGCAACAATGTTGAACATGGAGTCCCGTAGAAAGCTTCACCTAGCAGTTATGATGTTTGACCTCATGAATTGTAAAAACCCGGATTATTTGTACGCTAAACTGAAGTTCCCCTCGAATCCACGCTATTATGAATCCACGAAGCCTAGGGCTGCCCGGGCTCCCCTGGCAACGTACTCTCATAGAACGGTGGCTTTTACGGGCAGTTTTAGATATGATAAGATGCTGGTATAACATCCCACCACCTATAAGACTTGTAAAATCTAAATATAAGTTTAAGAAAAATGATAAATCTGCTTTACTTGACCTCCAAAAGTAAGGAATACGAATAGTCGCCTGGGAGATTCTGTTCCTCTTTTCTGGACATGTGACCGTGCCACAAATATTTAAAATTATGAATATTTATTTTTTTACATTTTTATGGCTTATTCAATAATATAATATAATATTTTTTATTCTTTTATTTCATTATCTTAATTGATCTGTCATGCATCTATGTATATTTTATTATTTTATATTTAATAATTTACTATTTTCCTATCCAATACAATCTTTGACATCGAAATGCGCTTAATAATACAATTTAAAGAAAATAGTATATTTATCTTTCGAATCATTTAGTATTTCTTTTTTCTTTTGTAATATCTATATTGCTATTGTTCTGGATTGCTGTGAGTGTCCACGCCTACCTCCAACCAAATATGACAGAAGCTGAAAACCAGTGTTCTGCTCTTTGAGCAGTGCAAACACTAAGCTTACTGCCTTTTTGCATCGCTGCAGCACACATAACTTAGAATAAGTAATTGTCAATATTTTAAATTTTATATATTGTTATTATTTTTTATTTACTACTTGTGTGCTTTTATTTTCCTGATGTACAGTGTGCCTTATTGCCATGCAAATAAAGATTTTATCTATCTATCTACTTTTCTCAAAACAAATTAGCCAGGGAATTAGAGCATTACGTGCGAGTTTTTCTAAAATATGTGCGCCTCAAGGTTTTTGAAGCTATTCAAAGGGCCGCTGGAGTAACGTTTGAGTAGTTTCTATATAACAAGAACGGTGAAACGAACAAACTTCATTTTATTTACACACGACTTTATGAATTTGTGCATAATTTGAGCAAAAACAGAATTTTAAAAAAATGCACCGGTTCGAAGTTACAAATTAAAATAAAAAACTATAATCTGCCCTAGCACTGTAAATAGGAGTCATAGAGATGAATTATTGACAGTGATGCATAGCTCTTGATCGCCTGTAACGTAAAGTTAATAAATATTGTTGCTTGCACAAATTCGTGCACAATTACACGAGTTGACACTCTAATTATGTGTGGTTAAAGTCAAGAAATTCGATACTTTTCCGCTGGCGTAACGCATACGTGAAACTAATAAAGGTTAGAGCATATGTTAATAAAACATGTTATGTTGATATTGCTCTCTTTTTCCCAAACTTTACAATGTTGAGTCATGCTGATACTACAAAGGAGTTTCAAAATTATAAACATTTACTCACATCAATAAAAAAAATGTCAGGCTTCAAAGGCCACACCACCAAATTATAAAATTTGTTAACATCTTCATATTTAAATTCATATATGCACTCAGCAAGAGAAGTCAAAAGAAATGAAATATTATAAGTTTTAATATCCAATTCAAGCAAAAATGACATCAGCTTTGTAGAACCATCAGTTGCTTTGTCTAAAATATAACTTGCTAATGGCTTCAATATCCTCGACAGGTTTTTGGTGTCATTTCTGTAAACAACAATTCAACATGACATGACGATTTTCTTCTTTAGCTCACTTCAATAACAAAATTTTAAAGTGGATAAAAGTTTCATACTTTCTATAAAATGTGTTGAGTGATGGATCCAGGAGTAGCTTCATAATTTTGTAAGTAGGCCCTTGAGTATCACGAGGTTTTAGGAGTGCTGCAATCTTTTTGTCATCAAATAGTGAAACACTCAAATGCATAGCAATCTCTATAAATTTCTGGTCCTAAAAATATGATTATATTTTTAAAATCCAAAACATTACTTACTATACATAGATTGGAGTATTACAAATGGTACCTTTAAATAATCTTCCAATATACCCAGTAACTCATTAAACAAATCTTTTCTGATGTTATTATCTGGCAATTCAGCAACAATTGCAACAAATGATTTCCAAAGGCATGTTATTTGGTTCATTGTTATTCCTATGCTATTTTCATTATAAACCATTATAGCAGTCTTCAAAGAATGAACCCACTCAGTCCAAAAGTCCACCAGCATTTTTTTTGTGACAATCCTTCCTTTCAACTTAGGTACATTAACACAGCCACTACAACACAAATGACCCGCAAGTTCAATGAAACTCTCCACAGAAAGCTTTTTAGTTTCTGTTGTCAACAATCCAGGCACAAACCCAGGTTTCTGTTTGCCAAAGCAGTAATTTAAAAATGAAATAATAACTGTATCAACAAATCTGTCCAATCTTGTTTGGAATCTATAAATTAAATGCCACCATGTTTTCAATTTAGCTAGAGCTGTTTGTTCTACTTTAGCATTATTTGATTTGAGGGGTATTATTAGTAATTTCAGTCTTTTAACAATATAGTTTTCGTTGGTTTCTGTGTGGAAATTATCAATTAGAACATTCCAGCACTGAAACGCTCTACATCTGTTAGTCACATCCATTTTGAATGCCGTTTCCACAACTGGGAGCATCGAATTGATAGGACTGCCTACTGGGCTAGTAATTCGAGTAATTTGATTTTTGAGTAGTCTGATACAAACTATCCATAATCTGTGCCAATTTTTCCAATCATTAACTAACATTAGTTTCATCATTGAAGGATACCTGAAACATGATTTCTATTAATATAAAATTATGATTATGCAAAGTGAGTATACAGTAGTAAAATGGTTGCTACCAATAATAATACTTACTTCTGAGGATTATAGATACATTCAAACAAATGTTGCCAATGAGGGTCATCATCATAGTCTATTGATACAAGTTCATCAGTTAGAAGTTCTAAGGTATCTAAAGGCAGCAAATTCAACTCATCATTGTCTATGCTATTTCCAGCAAATATTGTTGGTATAAATTTAGTGAACCACACATTAAGGTTTTCTTTCACAAAACTTTTTTTTTTTTCGGGTGGTAAGATTTTTAATAACTTCTGAATTATTGGACAAGGCTGAAAGAAAGTCTAGTTTATAGACACACTAAAAGAAATAAAAGTATAATTGGCGATAAGTATGATGAATATCAATGATATAATCTAAATTGTTGAAGAAAACATGACCATGACAATATTTATCATACTTGCCTTTCAGCAAGTAGCACAAATTGTAACAAATTATATGCGAAGCAAGTGCCAACCTGAGTATCCAGTATAAATATGCATTCAACATAGACAACTTAGCACTGCTGATAATTGGCCTCTCCAAGATAAGCAGTTGGCAGACGAGTTGACAGTGCTCAGACACAATTTTCTGTTTCAACTACATTCACATCACTTTTTACAACACCAACACAAGAAAAAGAGGTCGAGCCATTCCATTGAAAGCTCCAATTGTACTTCAGAATCAAATGTTACTTACCAATAACCTCACTTCTAATGGTATCTGTACATGGCAATACAAATTGAGTATTTCTGTAATTTCTGTTGAATTAGCCACCACTTCTATTAGAATTTCGTTAGGATACAATAAAAGTATGTCAAAACACATAGTTTGCAGGTTTTCCATTTTGTTCAGCAATGCTGTAGTTTTTATTATATTTAATACACCCAGTAAAGACAATGATAAGCTTGATAAGGTTCCATAATCTTCTGCCTGGGAAAAATGTGTGAGCAAGATACATATTATATTTATTTATAAAAGACAGCTGAAAAACTTAAATCACTATAAAGATAGCTTTTGGTATTGACTGTGAGTTTTCATTTTGTGAAAAAATGTGAGATGTGTCTATTATTATACCAATAATAACATACATAAATTTCAACCTTGAACTTTAAACAAAATGGCAAAGTTCCTTTTCAAATTTTCACATAAAAAGTCTGACATGTAGTAGGTTTACTTGCTATTAGCTGTACACAAGTAAACTAGACAAGTCGGGGAATTTGTACAGGGTTAAGTGGAAAATCCTTAAATAGGATTTTCCCGTACCCGTGCTCAACAGTGAGTGAAAATGGGTTGTAACTTTAAGTGCGAAATAGGCTGTTTTGTTTAAAAATGATATCTCTGTTAGAATAATTAGAACAATTTAAAAAAAAATGTTGTAAAGATAAAGCCTACCTTTATCTTTTTGAGGACTAAAGTGATGATTTTCATTGCAAAATAGGGACTTCTTGTATCATTTTGAAGTTCAACTGCACACAATGCTAGAATTCTATTTAGCACTGTCAAACTTATACAAGTATCATTTTCAAGTGCTTTTATGAACACTTTATAGTACTGATTTTTCAGTAACGGTTTTTCTATGATTGGATCTTCTAATAGGTCTAAAGACCTCTCCAGGTCTATTATATTATCTTCTGGCATATCTGGAATGAAATTATAAAAAGTGGTAAAATATATATGTGCTACTACAGCACATAATTTATGCTAACCCTAATCAGTACATCCTAAAACAAAACTAATTTTAGTAACCTGTTTCAACTAACCATAATTATCGTTTGTTGTATGGTCATTATTAGTCACAGAAATCTTAAACTGTTTTTGTCCATTACCTTTAAAAATTTTTGATACACTGATATGATGGATGATACTAAAGTGTTATGACATTTATGATGCTGACTACAAAAACTAACCAAGATTTCAGTATTATGTTCCAAAATAAATGTCATAGGTAACAAAAATTATGGGTTAAACAAGTACATCTATTAATGCCCAAGATGGGTTAGTGAAAGAACAAACCCACACGGTACAAATGTACCTGCAACGCTGGTAACAATAAAATTGATATTTCAAATACACCGAACCTCGAGATTAGTGTGAAAATAGATTAACTTATATCAAAACTACAGTACTACTGTAAATTAGCAGATCGTTTTAACGGAAACTTGTGAAAAGTTTAGCTGGAAAAGTATTCCATTTCTCGTGAAATACAAATGAAACATACCGAACAACCGTAGCCAATGCAGCTGCAGGTTAAATCATTCGTTTAAATTAAGAAAGTATAATAATAATATGATCACAATTATTATTTTTGCCATTATTACCTGTTTAAGATGCAAATGTAGGGTATTTTAACGTGAATTAGTTAAATCATCCCCCAAATTTTATCAACGATCACAACGACACAATGATGGACATTTGTAAGCATTTGGGCGCGAATGTTTTGTCATATTCAGTTTTTTTTTTTGTTAAAGTTTAACGGCCTCAGAAACTTGTCTATACAGCCAATTCTTTAGTATTATTGTCTTTATTTTGCATTAAAACGTTGATGTTAGACGTTTTAATGCTTCGATATATTGTATCTATTTATATGTTGCATTTATTTATATATTGTATTTGTGTATTAAAAAACAATGTAATACATATATCAATTTGTTTTATTCTTATCTGTTGCACCGCCCACAAAATATTTCAGTTTAGCCCAATGGTCGACTAGCAGAGAATGCCGCAGGGCATTAAGTCCACCTTTTGTACATTTGTTTCGTAAATGTGTGCAATAAAGTTTAAATAAATAAATAAATAAATACATTCATTTTAAGATTAAGCTTGATTAGCATGACGTAAAAATGATCCATTTTTACGTCATGCTAATCAAGCTCACCAAATTTTATCAACGATCACAACGATCACAACGACACAAATATTTTGACATTTGGAAACAATATGAGCATGGAGACTAGAAGCAAGGAGAACCCAAGGAATTTCTAAATATAACTGGAAAAAGCACTTAGACCCGAGTTCACCAACAGACGTTTAAGTTTTAAACAGCGTTTAAAATATTATTTGACATATTTTGTATGGGAATTGTGTCAAATTAACCGTCAATCTATGCTTACCGGCTGTTTAAGTATTGGTGAACTCGGGTCTTAGTATTGTACATTGTAGAAAAATCAACTTTATTTATGACATGTAAAGTCGATAATACATTGTGACTTTGAGATGCGAGTTGCTTACGTTTGGAGAGCCCTCTGTTTCAACTTTCAATAGTCTGTCCCATTCTTAATAATACCAGAATTTAAAAATATACATAATTGGTAGGATTACAAATTGACGTCCCAAAATTTTTAACATACCGAATGTCCCTTGTGGCATTATTTTGTAATGTACTTTTATTTAATAATGCTAGTTACACTAAATCCTTCTTAATAAAGTAAATATTATTTTATTAAAACAGAAAAGAAAAAATCTATAACTACATTTAGTAGAATAACTTAACCCAAATATGTCAACCTTATGTTGACACTTACGTAGTCTGTCAAACTGTATAGGGTGAGCATGTTAATTTGTTTTGGTGGATTTGAGGAATTGTTTTGAGGATTTAGTTCATGTCACTAAATGATTAAAAAGTGTTGAATAAACGCCGAAAATTTCACAATAGTAAAAAAATTTTCTATCTTGCTGATAATGTTGGGTTTTTGGTAAATCGGGTGTCCCTATAATAAAGTATAGTATCGATCTGATCCCTGTATTTTTTTTGTGGAGACCAATCCGACCTGAATGTTCTTTTCTATTACTTTGTAACTGAACATTATCCCAGAGGCTACTAAATTATACAATCAGGCTAAGGGCCTGATTGTATAATTTAGTAGCCTCTGGGATTCAGCTAACCAAATCGTATCACAATCGTAACTGAATAGCAGGTTTTAGACAGTTCTTTTATGGGCTAAATGTTAAAATCGCCCAATTCAATCACGATCGAACTGCAATTGAAATAGCTGAATAAGGCCCAAGGTATTAAATGCAAATGAATCTTGGTGATTTGAAGAAATGAAACCATAAAAAAGTGGCTTGACTTAAAGCAAACATTCAATGATACTCTGTTATTTGTACCCTCCATTTCAAATCAAAGGATACCATTAGATACAAGTCATCAATGACTCTAAGACCAGACGCTATTCCATTAAATTTTCCGGTGGTTAGTAGTTGAGGCATATGTTTAAAGTGCAATGGCGAATACAGATCTGTACATAGTATAATTGAGCACGAATCGTTATTTTTTAGAGATCACATCTGAAGCTAAAAGTATTGCTGTCGTAAGTGAAATACTTTTACAATCTGCGGGAAAGTGGAAAATTCGTTCATGATTAATTTTATTAGTATTTTTAACAAAATACCACAGAATATTGCTGAACTATCTAGACATAAACTTAAAAATATGTGTAATTTCAATGAAAAAAAGGTTACACTGTTAATTATTAAGGAACATATGGCATTAAATTCTCCTAGCTCGTACGTGCCTCAACCTTTTGTAAATTTAAAAATTAAAAAGAGGCTGATAATATTGACTCGAGTTTCTTGCGCTGCTTCTTCTCAGCGCTAGCTCAGACTTGTCTGTGATAGGTTTAAATGGGATGTGTAAAAGCGCCTCCTAGGGCCTATTTATAGAAATAAAACTGATTTTATCATTTGAAGCATGTGTAAACAATTTAAACAAACAAATTATTGTACTGTATAATAATAAAAAAAACAATGAAATTGTTTGTTTGACTTTTTTTAAGTCTCAACTCTCAATATCAAAAATATGTTATTATAACATGTTTTATAATATTCAGTGTCCACTTTATCTGAAACATGTTATATAGCAATTTTTTGTAACATGTTATGTTATATAGTTTGTACGCAGCTTTATGGGTTGTCAGTGATGTCACCCTACAGAAGTTGAGCCCACTATATCTGTCACTCGGACCGCGTTTTGTCACTAGTGGACGTTCCAGTTATGTAATGTAGAACTTCCTTGGGAGAACCATTTACTTAAATCAAAAAGTGTCAGTCAAAAGTAGTAAATTAAGGTGGCGCTTTAATCACAAGTGGAAAGATTTTAAAATTTGTGCCACTAATTTCATTTTAATACAAGGATTTCATAATTGTAATTCTTAATAATTCTAAACATAAAAATTATTAAAACGCGTAGAACATGCAAAAATAATAATTTAATTTAAACAGTCCATTAATTAAATAACTATTCGCTGAGATTTTATGAAGCCCGTTTTGACAGCTTGTCATGACAAAAGAATGTAATTTACAAAAATTCATAAAAGGATAACACACTATTTTGGAGTTAAAACACAAACATTTGACAAGTTATGAGTAAAAAGATAATAAATAATTTAAATACTTTGTTTCATCACTTAATTTCTAAAGATAAATTGATTTTTGAATAGCCCCAATCATATCACAAACATTTACGTATAATGTCCGTTTTTTTCAAACCATAGTGTTGAACTAAACTAATTACCACATTTCAATCAATTACATTCAATGTCTAATTTTGAAATGTTAATAATCGTTTCTTATCACAAAATGATTTCAACTTTAATGAGCTCTGAACGGTTGTAAAGTGATATATTTTTTTTCACAATAGCATCACTATTTCGTCGTATCGTTTCGGCGTTGATTTTTGCCTCTGTGCAGTTTGTCGCTGTCTTGGTGGTTAACTGTGCGCTCCTTTTTTGATTTATTTTCGTTTGACTGGCTTTGTTTTCGGACTGTTTCTGTTGGCTACATTATACAGGGTTACAGGTTAAGTCAACCTAGATCCGTTAAGGGCGTGTAGTACCCATCTTTTCTGACATATTTCACTATGGAACACCCTACATCAAACCTAAACGTTTTTAAGAAAATTGAAATTGTAATTTTTTAATAAAAATTGCCGATTTTTTGCCATTAATTACGATATTTTGAAGTTAGTGCTTAGTGCATCTTATTATTATTATTATTGATTTTTTACATGCGGATTAAGATGGTCTATGAATTTAATAACCAAAATCCTACGTAGGTTAACTAAATGGTATCACGACAACTCGACCCCGACATCTCGACCCCGAGACAACTCGACCCCGACAACTCGACCCCGAGACAACTCGACCCCGACTTTTTACTTTTTGATAGTGGATGCGAAGAGAACCGGATACTCTTATTTGGTACAAATGCCAATTTAGATTTTCTGGCAAATGCAGATCATTGGTTTGTAGAGGGCACTTTTAAAAGTTGTCCAACTTTTTCTTGCCAGCTCTATACTATTCATGCAATTTACCGCACAACGGTAATGCCTATGATATAATTATGCATTATTACCTAATAAAAATAAAGAAACATATATTAGGATGTTACGGGCTCTTAAAAATTTGCACCCTAATTTGAATCCAAAAACAGTCATGATGGATTTCGAAAAGGCCTCAATTTCTTCTTTTGAGCTTGAGTTCCCTCAAGCCGCACCACGTGGCTGCTTTTTCTACTTCGGTCAGTGCATTTGGCGCAAAATTAATAGCAATAGCGACATTAGAGAGAAATACACTGAAGATGCTGATTTTGCTCTGATGATTAAGCAATTATATGCATTAGCTTTTGTTCCTCCAGCTAGTGTTGAAAATGCTTTTACATCATTACAACAAAGTGTTTTTTTCACATCTAATGAGGAGTTACTTCAACCACTAATGGACTATTTTGAAGATACTTGGATCGGCAGACCAAGAGGTAGCGAAAGAAGACCACCAACATTCAAAATAGAGCTCTGGAATTGTTTTGATGCTATTAACTTAGGACTTCCAAAAACAAATAACTCTGTGGAAGAATTCCACAGAGCTTTTAGTTCGTTACTTTCTGCACTTCATCCAACAATCTGGAAGTTTATTAAGGCTTTGCAGAAAGAACAAAGCATAAATGAGACCAGAAGGGAGCAATATCTATGTGGTCAACCGCCACCAAAACAAAGGAAAGAATATAAAAACTGTTCTGACCGAATACTCGATATTTCACAAAATTTTAATAACATACCCTTACTTGAATATCTCAGAGGTATGGCTCATAATTTCGATCTGAATGTGGATTAAAATATCATTGTAAAATCTAAAGTACGAAAAAAAATCTTTAAAAAAATAATGTGTAGGTGTAAGCAAAATACACCGTGCAATTTAACCCCCTGTAAAACGAAACCCACGTTATGTAACCATTATGTATAACATCTTGGCAGTGTTATTTTAATTTTTCTGCCAAAATTTTTTTTTATTAAAACATTTAATATTGGTTTAGCTATTTATATTGAAACACGCTGTGACGCACACAGATGTAGCTGTGTAAGGTCCATTCAACCGAGACCCCGCCGCAGCAAAATAATACTTCTGGGCGCGTCACAGCTTGTTACAAAATTAAAAGTCTGAAACAAAATTTAAAATTTTTCAAAAATAATTTTTAATAAAAAAATAACTAACACTGCCATGATGTTATACATAATGGTCCAATAACGTGCTTTGTTTTACAGGTGGTTCAAATTGCACAGTGTATAACTTTTCTAACTTAAAACAATAAAAAACGAATGAATAAAAAAAAACAAAAAAAATGGTGAGCAAACCGTTCCTCCTCGTGGTCTCACTGGTAATCCTTTAGGAAACTGATGGCGGTACTCGTACCTATGTTAATGTGATAAATAATATTTGTGGTACTTACTACAAGATATCGGGGTCCAGTTGTCCGGATCGAGATGTCAGGATCGAGTTGTCCCAGGGTTGAGTTGCCGGGGTCGAGTTGTTGGGGTTGAGTTGTCGGGGTCGAGTTGTCGGGGTTGAGTTGTCATAGGGTTGAGATGTCATGGGGTCGAGTTGTCGAGGTCGGGTTGTTCGGGTCGAGTTGTCTCGGAGTCGAGTTGTCGTAGAATCCAAAATCGATAAAGATGGCATTACCAATCACCACAACGCTAATTACTGGGCCCCAAAAGAACTAAGAAATCCGAATAAGAAGAGGGTAAAGGGTTTCCAGCGAAGATTTAGCGTAAACGTGTGGATGGGCATCATTTCCAATCATTTGCCACCTCACTTTTTGCCCGATAATTTAAATGGAGAGCACTACGAAAACTTCCTCAACAATTTGATGCATGATTTGCCACTAAACCTAATTAGGGACATGTGGTTCCAGCATGATGGCTGCCCTGCACATTTCCGAAGAAGTGTCCGAAATTGACTGGACCCAAATTATCCCCGTAAATGGATAGGACGAGGTGGGCCTTTATCCTGGCCAGCCAGAAGTCCGGACTTAACCCCCATGGATTTCTATGTGTGGGGGCACATGAAGAGCCTCGTCTACAGCGAGCCCAACCCAATAGCGTCTGTCGAAGAATTAAAAGACAGGATAATTAATGCGGCAAACGAAATAACAAGAACGTTGACCGGTTCAATGGTGTTGTAAAAACTGCGATTCGCAGAAGAATGCGAAGATGTGTACAAAACAGAGGTGGACATGTTGAACACGAACTTTGATTAAGGACTTTAATAAATAATATTTTGTAAAACTTACCTATTGTTTCATTTTACTTTCTAGGGCCAAATAATAAATTAGGTTCAACAAGCGTAATTATTTTTACGTCTACTATCGCCTATGAAACTAAGTTTTTCCTACGAAATAAATAAGACCCTAGAGTATTATACCTTGTTGGATAGCTGATAAAACGTAGATGTTTTAGGCATATTTGCCAAACGTGTGCCATACAATTTTTTTTAGATATTCATTAATGAAAGGTAAATTGTCAATTTTTTTACTGACTTTTTAAACTTTCAATCGTCCAGAACAACGTATTTAGTTAACCTACGTAGGATTTTGGTTATTAAATTCATAGAGCATCTTAATTCGGATGTAAAAAATCAATAATAATAATAATAAGGCGCACTAATTTCAAAATATCATAATTAATATCAGTATATAAACTTGAAAACTTTTGTCTCAGGCGGGACTCGAACCCGCATCTCCTCGCATGCCGGGCGGGCGCCATACCATTAGGCACCGAGACACTGCGACAAGGCGCGAATTTTTCAAGCATATTCTTACGCTATAAGCCAGCGTTGTTTCATCAAATGTTAGGAGTTTGCACCCTTAACACCCGAAAGAAACATCTGCAAACATTGCTATAGTATCAAATAAAGTATATAAATAGCTGTTTCATCTTAACTGACTGTCAAACATCTGCAAAGATGTTTCTTTCGGGTGTTAAGGGTGCAAACTCCTAACATTTGATGAAACAACGCTGGCTTATAGCGTAAGAATATGCTTGAAAAATTCGCGCCTTGTCGCAGTGCCTCGGTGCCTAATGGTATGGCGCCCGCCCGGCATGCGAGGAGATGCGGGTTCGAGTCCCGCCTGAGACAAAAGTTTTCAAGTTTATATACTGATATTATAAGTGCAATTAAGTTGCTATAATATCAAATAAAGTATATCATAATTAATGGCAAAAAATCGCCAATTTTTATTAAAAAAATCAATGTCGATTTTCTTGAAAACGCTTAGGTTTGGGGTAGGGTGTTCCATAGTGAAATATGTCAGAAAAGATGGGTACTACACGCCCTTAACGGATCTGGGTCGACTTAACCTGTAACCCTGTATATTCAAGAAAAGTAAATGTACGATTGTGTGCCGGATGACACGTGGCCGGGTTTGGTACGAAGATTGAGGGAGGAAGCCAGACGGTCAGACGCCCGTCTTGTTTGATGATGATGTTGGAATAATAACGCCTTATGTCGGGTTACGGAGTAACAGCCAACCCAATGTTTACTGTGTGGACTGTATTGTATGCGGTGAGGTGGCTGTGTATTCTTCCCAGGATCTGTTCAGGTTGATCTTCTAGGGCTCTTCCTACTTGCTTAGGAGAGAAGGTTCTTCCTTGCTGTTGCTGGATCGAATGAATTCTATGTTTTTTTTTTTTTTTTTTTTGCACACGGACGACCGGTCGTTTCCTATTGAAACGATCGCTCGAACGGCAACCCTCCCACGGGGGAAGGAGGTGGTGAATCCTCATGGATACCTCACAGCCGGCTGTGAGGTTATGTGAGACTTCTACTCACTAAACACCACCCTTATTCGCTACCACCAAAGGTGCCGTAGCGTATCTGAGGCGACCACACCCCATGGGGGAGTGTGGCGCAGGGCGTTTCTCGCCTAAGCGGATTACGCACTGAAGGAGGCTGGCATTCGGGAGGAATGTGAGCCTAGAATAAATGAATTTAAGGAGCCGTTGTTCGTAATGAACGTAGGCCTGAATTAATTATTTACTTATCGACTGACTCCCAGAAGGGGTGGCAGCCGATTTAGAGGGCTGGGGGCGACCTGAAGGGTCTTATGGGGTGGGCTTAATTAATTAATCTGGGGCTTGAGACTTTTTATGACTCTCAGACACCTTTCGTGGTGACTAAGTGTCATAATAATGTCTCGGGTGGAACGGGCATTTCGCAGTTTGTTTGCGATTATATTTATTTCGTCGATATCGATATTATCGATCAGACACCAAGGTGAAATCGTCGTCACTATTGTGTGAACGCGATTTTTGTGGCGGAATTAGGACCCTCTCATGCGGGGTGAAGGGGGGAGGTTTGGGAGCTGGGTTGAGGGGTTTGAATTTTTGGCGGGAAAATCCCCACCCACGCAATCACTGTGTGAGCGAGAGGTCGGTGCGAGCGAGAGGGGAGATGGCATGCGCGTGTTTTCCGCGGTCGATCGGCAATACCGTAGGGAGAGCCGCATGCCATCTCACAATTAGAAAGAGAGGGAAATAGTACGGGCTTGAATTTTGACTCGAAAAGGCAATACCGTAAAGAGAGCCGCGTCCTATTTCCCTTCCTAGTCCTCGTTATCCTATACGAGGGTGTGTGCCTACTTAGGGTGTGTTTCCTAAACCCCCGGCTGTTATTCATTTATTTCCCATAACAATATAAAGTTTTACAATAATTTACAATTCACAATAAACATATCAAATTACAAATTCAAAGTTCAAACATATCACAATATAACAAAACATAATAAAATAATAAAACTTATATATAATTAACATTTTACAACGCTGTCCCGTACAGATTGTATCAAAAATCAATAAAGACAGTAGTAAAGTGAAACTCAGAAATCGAATTTTATTGATATACGGATACGTTACTGATTTCATTAGTTTGCAACCTATTGCGTCATGTTGACAGGTGTCAAAACGGTCCTATTAAATCTCTACGAATATAACAGATAAAAAAACATATTTCAAACTTAAAATAAAAAGTAGAATTTAACTTCAGTATCAAAATAATAGGTAAAAATTTATTATATTACATACTGTTGGCCAAAAATATAATAACCGCAATATTAATATCTTTTCCACTAACTAAACTGTAATTGGCTGTTTACAGGTCTTTTTCAACTTGTCCCCCACACAAGAAGATAGGGCGCGAACTTAGATCCTTATTTCCCTTGGTCACGAATCACGCATGAACGGCTGGACCGATAGAACGTTCTTACGAAAGAAAAAAATAAGGAAATTACGCGGATAATTAGAAAATTTAAAAAACCTTAATCATCACCTAAATTTGTAAAACGTAACCTTAACGGTTTTGAGAATTTTAACTTTTTTAATGTATGGCTTATCATTGATAGAATGCTGCTGCATTTTATCGTCAATATGGGGTAAAAAAAACTTAATTTTGCAAATGGCCAGTAATGTCGATTGTCGGAATACCAACAACACCATAATAATACCTACCTGCAAGAAAAAAGAAATGTTCAACTTATAAGCACACTGACCTCTATAGTACAACTTACAAGTACTATAGAGGTCAGTGTATAGGCATATAATAAACAATTGGTAGCTTTTTTTTATTAGGTATACCATGTCGTAATCAACATTCATAGTTATTAAGCCAGGACGTCTGTTGGGTCGGGTTCGCTAGTTCACAATTCCTGACTGACGGTACTTTTATGAACTCACTCGCATTTCGTCTATTATATCCACAGAGTACTTTGTTATATATAGAAATTATATCGAGAACGCAAGCAAGCAACGCTACAAAAACACTGTCGTTCCGTTCTCGGATCACTTCCTTAGCCAATCAGAGCGCATCATCCATATCCTGCGGTAAACGGCCAATCAATTTGGTCTGCAAGTGCAACTTGTCGGGGACTTGACGAGGTAAAGGAAGCGTGACTTGTAAATTGTTTTAAAAATTGTTTATCGTAGGTAAGTGGCATTTTATGTTATTATTTTCTTAGATTATGTAATAAAGATAATTGTATGGTAATATTTTGTATTGTTTCATGCTTAAATGTTCCCAAGACTAGCGCGTACTAAAAAGTACCGACAGTAACTTTGGGTATATGTTTTGTATGGCGTGAGTAGATAAAGGGGGTGGTTTATTTTTATTATTATTTCATAAGAAACTTTATAAAATTATATTTTTTTGTTGTAGATGTCCAGATATGAATATTGCAAATTACTTGAATTTAATAGAAGCAATATTACTTGAAGAAATTCCTAATTGTGGCGATGTTTCGGTGGTGGATATTTCTGAGGAAGAAATTGAGCATGATGTTCAACTACCCGCACCAGGAGCCTCGAGAGACCTCCTAGTGGTCCACCCTGGGCAACGGCATCTTTGATTTTCTAACCAATGATGACGGCTAACAGATCCCTCGGTGGTAGGCTTCGGAAGAGGCCGCCTGGATCCTGCCGAAGTCCAGCACCAAACAGTTTTTCTGTGTTCCGCTGGTGTGTGGGAGAACCAGAGGAACCTCTGGGTAAGCTCGCTCTATCTTAGTCTTCTTCTTAACCGTATAGTTAAGTATGTAGTCAAGAGCAAGCTCATTATTTATAAAAAAAAAAAACAATTATCGTGATGTCCACCTTCAACGAGTGGATCCATGTCAAGACCTCTGCTAACACCTGCCCGACCAAGTCATGTCCCAGAACCAAATTGTAAGTGGAAAAGGCGGGAAGTAGAAAATAGTTTATCTCACTCAATATAATGGAAATACCATAGTGGAAGAATTTTTTGCCAACTGTTCCACACCGACCGATGACCGTGACTTGTCTCAGACAGTGAAGGACTATAATGCCTTTATGGGTGGGGTGGACACCGCTGATCGCCTAAGAGCCTTGTATTGTGTCAACCGCAAATCTCTAAAATGGTGGGCATAGACTATTTTGGGGTGTTCTGGACATAGCTTTTGTCAATGCGTTTGACAGCCACAACCTGCTCTTAGAAAAAATCACAGTAAAAGTCTCGGCGATCCATTGCCCAAGGACTGATGAGTAAGAAAGATGCTGGTCAGAAAAAGAGAACTTCATCAGATAACTTGAACTTGAAAGTGTTTCGTGGGTTATTAATAATGAGGTTTAAGTCTGATTTGTTACCTCTATTTATTTTTTTAATATTATTTCTTAAAATAGTTATCTAAGAATTTCCTAATGAATGTGATACATAAAATGCCTGACGGTACAGATAAGTCTAGGTACTGAAAAACTTAGTTCTAGGTACAATAAAAATCTAAAAAAAATATATGTGTTTCATTTTAAAAATAATATTCAGAATTTATAGAAATGATTTCAAAATTCAAACGATTTCGGTATGCAGGCAGGAAAGGGATAAAGTAGCAGGAAAACGGTTGGACTATTTCAATCTTCGAAAACTAAAAATTAATAACATCTTGTTAACCGTGTATTTTTAACCGCCTAACGCCATGAAGTTATAGACAAAGATGGAGATCGCATTGCAATCGCTTCCTTTCTCCCTCCCTCTCCACCAATCCAAGGTCTGCCGCGCCTAAGGATGCATGGCTAGGGGCGAGCCTAGTCTCAAGCGTGCCGATTGCCCTGGGACCGGGCGACCCCAGATTAAGGCTAGCCTTGTCTTGGCATGCGGGGCTCTGTCAGGATCGACATGTTTTTTTTTTCCCTAGCTACTCGTGGGAACGCAATGATTTCCAAAAAAATGAAAATCTATATGGTGGCGATGTTGTTCGCTACTCATCACGCCACGTTTCTGTCGGGAGCGGAAAGCGGGCTACGGAAAGCCGCTTTGCTACGATGAATGTTAGAGGAGGAATGGTAGATAAAATAGACGAAGTATGCCAGATGATGAATGAAAGGCATATAGATGTATTGTGTGTGAATGAAACAAAGAGGAAAGGACGAGACACGACCAAACATGGACCCTACGTTGCGTATTGGTCTGGGGTACCCAGTACCGATCACGGAAGTAAGGGAGTCAGTGTATTCCTTTCCGAGCGAATGGCTGAATGTGTGACTGAGTTTGAGTGTGTGAGCCCTAGACTTCTCTGGATTAGGCTGAAGGTCGGAATTACTCTAATCTTTGTCTTAGGCGTCTATGCACCTACTGATGTGGGTTCGAGTGGCTCCACAAAAGCTAAAAAGGAAAATGAGGAGTCCTGGAATAGTATGCGAGATGTACTGAAAATCTGCAAGGCAAATGAAAGGATTATCATGTTAGGCGATTTTAATGGATGGGTTGGGGTGAAGCGAGATGGGTATGATAAGGTTCTTGGTGTATTTGGTGACGAAAGATTAAATGAGAATGGAAAGAGTCTGTTAGAGATATGTTTAGAATGGGATCTTTTTGTCTCAAACACAATGTTTCAGCATAAAAAGATTCATATGTATACAAGGGAAGAAGGTTCTAGTAGAACTATGATAGATTTTGTGATAGTGAATGGAAGATTGAAGAAAAAAGTCATGGACACTCGTGCTTATCGTGGTGCAAGTATCGATACAGATCAATTCCTGGTGATATCCCGAATAAGCGGCCTCTTCAGACGTTGGCGCCATAGGAAAACCGAGCCTACCAGTGTCCTGGAAAGAGTGAAAGTAGAAAATCTGCAAGACAAGGATGTAAGAAAAGAATATGTAAGAATATTGAAGGATGAATTTGGTAATTTAGATGGGATGTCTGATATTGAAGAAGGTTGGAAGGGACTTAAAGAAGGAGTTTTGAAAGCTGCTACAGAAGTTTGTGGAGTTTCTAGACGAACGAAAGGAAATAAACAGAAGAGTGCATGGATGAGTAAAGATGTGCAAGAAATTGTTGGGAAAAAGAAAAAAGCATGGTTGGATTGGTTAGCTACTAAAGGTAACCAAAGAGATCAAAATGCGACAGATCTGGATGTAGAGAAAGCACGAAAGGAGTATAAAAGTTTGAAGGATGAAGTCAAGAAAACTGTGGCTCGAAAGAAAGATGAGAATAAGGTTGAGTTTGACAGAAGGCTATCAGAAAACTTTCGGTCGAACTTGAAAGTTTTCTGGAAATCTATAAGGTCAGCTCGAGGTAATACCGCATTATCCGAGTTGAGTAGAATTAGAAGCCAGGATGGTAACATAGTAAAAGGTGAGGAATGCGTGTTGAAAAGATGGAAGGAATATTTTGAAAGTTTGTTTGAAAAAGAAGAAGCAGCGCAAGAGTTGAATATACCAGAAGTAGATGAAAGTGAGAATGACAGTGAGATAGAAATGGATGAGATTCTAAAAGCGTTGAAAAGTATGAAGTCGGGTAAGGCTGCAGGGTATGATAGAGTATCAGCCGAGATGCTAAAGGCTGGCGAAGGTGCAGTAGCTAATCAGCTGTACTGCCTTTTCAACTTGTGTTGGAGAAGCGGCCGAGTACCAAGTGATTGGTGCAAGGCTGTTATAGTTCCGCTGTATAAGGGAAAAGGGTCACAGCTAGACCGCAAAAACTATCGCGGTATAAGCCTGCTTAGTGTCGTTGGCAAACTGTATGCAAAGGTATTGATTCAGAGAGTGACGAAAGAAACTGATGAGAAAGTATGGGATGCTCAGGCAGGATTTTGAAAGGGAATGGGATGTACGGATCAGGTCTTTTCCTTGCGGTGCATAGCTGAAAAATCTTTGGCCAAAAACCAGAAAGTCTATTGCGCATTCGTGGATTTGGAAAAGGCCTATGATAGAGTGGTGAGGAATGAATTGTGGTCAGCACTATCCATGTATGGGGTGAACAGTATTTTGATACAAGCACTGAAATCCCTATACAAGGATTCTAGTGCTTGTGTCAGAATCAACGGGGCGTACACTGAATTGTTTAGCATCGAAAAAGGTGTTAGACAAGGATGTGTAGCGTCACCATGGCAGTTTAACTTATTCATGGATAGTTGCTTGAAAAATTTGAAAGAATATGAACGGGGACTTAGAATGAACGATTTGATCGTCAAATGTCTGCTCTATGCCGATGATCAAGTCTTACTCGCATCGTCGGCAGAGGAGTTGCAGGAGATGGTAAATATTATGCATGAAGATTTGAACAAGAAAGGAATGAAAGTGAATGTAAGTAAGACAAAAGCAATGGTTTTTGAAAAGGAGGATAGCATGACAGAGTGTAATATTTTGATAGGAGATGAAAAAGTGGAGCAAGTGAAGGAGTTTGTTTATTTGGGATCAATGTTTACAGCGGATGGAAGGTGTAATAGTGATATTGAAAGGAGAGTAAATGCCGGCAACATGGTGAATGGAGCGTTGCACGCTTTTATGAGCAGTCAGAAGGTGTCCGAAAAGGCCCGCCTGGCTGTGCATGGAGGGGTGTTGGTTCCAACACTGATGTATGGGAGTGAAAGTTGGGTGTGGCAGAGAAAACATGAAAGCAGAGTAAATGCAGTGGAAATGAGAGCGTTAAGAAGTATGATTGGAGTCAATCTGAGTGACAGGATTAAAAATAGTGTGATAAGGGATCGATGTGGTGTAAAAGAGGATGTAGTGACCATGGTTTGGACATGTTGAGAGGATGAATGAAAGCAGGTTGACTAAAAAGATATATACATATGGCGAGTATGAATGGAAATGTTGGAAGGGGAAGGCCTCGACGAACTTATCTTGATCAAATCGGGGAAGTTCTAAAGAAAGGTCAGGTCAAGAGTACCCTAAACCGGCGAGCGTGTATGAAAAGATTAATGAATGTGGATGAAGCGAAAGTAGTCTGTAAGGATCATAGCAAGTGGAAAGATGTGGTCTCTGCCTACCCCTCCGGGAAAAAGGCGTGAGTGTATGTATGTATGTATGTATATTTAATTAAACAAGATAAGTATGAAATTGCGGCACCGTGATGAACTAAAAAGTTTGAAATAAACCCAACTTTTTAAAATAACACAAATATTATACTACCCACTCGTAAAAACCGGACTAACATTAAATAACTAAAGAGTGTAAAAAGAAAAAAAACTATAAGGGTTCCGTTTTTTGCCATTCGGCAACGGAAGTCCAATAGGTTAGGTACCCACTGATGTAATAAAGTCTAAAAGAGATTTTTATTTATATTTTTTTTTATAAAACTTGAAAAATTATGTCTCAGGCGGGACTCGAACCCGCAACTCCTCGTATGCCGGGCGCGCTTGCGAGGAGATGTGGGTATTGTGGGTTCGAGTTCCGCCTGAGACATAATTTTTCAAGTTTTATAAAAGAAAATATTAAAAAAATCTCTTTTATATTTTATTACATCAGTGAAGGTACCTAAAATTATGTCTCAGGCGGGACTCGAACCCGCAACTCCTCGTATGCCGGGCGCGCTTGAGAGGAGATGTGGGTATTGTGGGTTCGAGTCCCGCCTGAGACATAATTTTTCAAGTTTAAATACTGATATTAAAGTAGCAATTTAATTTCTAAAATATCATACGAGTTTAAAGTTTTTATTGATACTCTTAGTTGTCGCAGACGGGGACAGTCATCAACAAAGCGGCCGTGACATACAGGGTGAAATTTTAAATTTTAATATATCAATCTACTAGACAAAAAACAAATGACGTATTTTTTCTTTTGGTCAGCTCAATACAAAAATGTCAATATAAAGCACTTAAAAAATGTCCGCCAAAAATCAAAAATTTTTGATACGGCCTCCTAGCAACACTTTTTTTACGCAATGCACATCACATTTATTCATTATGATATTAATCATAAGTTTTTGATTTTCTCTTTATACCTAAACAGGGTTGCCTGGAAGAGATCGCTTGCAGCGATAAGGCCGCCCTTGCTCACATTAGTTATGAATTTAATTTTAAGTCAACTGTTTGTACCAATTTTTAATGTGAGCAAAAAGTGTTATCTATCTTTCTATCTGAATCTGATACTGAACGGCTACAGAAATTTTGGAAAGTGGTTAAAATTTCACCTGTATAGGCACTTATTTAAATCCGCAGTCTCTTTGGTAGGTAGGTTTTGTTCAATCTAAGGGTAGGTATAAGGAGGATTAGGCTTGTATTCTATTACTATGCTTTTTTTAAAAAACAGGACAAGTGCGACCTCGCCCACCGAGGGTTCTGTACACATAGTACAGTACATTGAGACATAACATTACACTTGTACCTAGTTACGACGGTATAATTTGACTAATTTCACAGTTATAGGTCAACAGACAACGGATATCTATTTATAAAATGAATTTCTATTAAGACTTCAAAATACTTATACTTACGTTTTTTGCGTTCGATTAGTTAGATTTTTTCACAGTTTCAAGGAACTGTGGACCCGAGTATCTTAGTATAATGTCAACTCGATACTTCGACGCATTCCTGAGATAAACGATCTTAACATACAGACAGAGGGATGAATGGACAACAAAGTACGGAATCCTAAACATTGTAGCCGAATCAATCTTTTGAGTTGGTAAATATTTATCCTAGTGAACCTACTTAATAATAAAAAGTAGTGATAATTTACAACTGCCAGTAAAAAAATTGCTTTCCAAGTTTGCGTGCGAATTGCGTGTTGGCGTTGACGAACATTCTGTAGGTATCTACCTACGGCTGGTGCATGGCGGTTGCATCTTTTCGAATCGTTGCGCACACGCCTCCTTGCTTATTTCGAGTCGGTGCCAGGGCGTGCGTGCGGCCGCGCAAGCGCTTAGCTCATCCACTCACGTCTTCCGCGCCGATTGCATAGCGCGCTTGTCGAACTCGGCTCTCGTGGCGAGAATAACAATCGGTGGTTCGAACGAGGCACATAAAATACGATTCCTTATGTGGAAAGGACGTGCAGACTTGTGGTAATGGTGTGTTCAAACAACCCGGACGGTGCGTCAGTGTGCAAATTATCCTATCAGAGTGTGGAATTTTTAAGTCAGTGATGCCGGGAAACGCTGGGAGTCCCTACTGGGCTGCTGTAGACTTCGACAGTGAAGATGATGAACAAGCGCCGCCTCCGAACCATCGGCTGTATTTAGACCCGTGGGACACAGAGGCTTACGGCATGATGCAAGGGGAGACTACAGCGGAATCTAGTCAAGGGGAAAATTTTAATTCTTTCGCTGGGGAGCCGGTTAGTGCCAGCTTCTACTACGTCCCGACCAAAAACTACGACTCGTCTGAAGAAGCGCCTGTGCCTCCACCTCGAAGAATAACTCCTCCCGAAGAAGTACCTGACTACGGAATGTATGGAAGGAAGATAACCCGAGCGATGATAACCGACTTTCAGCCTGACATGGGAATTTACGGGGACAGAGGAATCCGTAAGTTTCACAGTAATTAGCAGAAACTGACTGCTTATCCGCAAACAGTCTATCTATAAACTCATTTGAATTGTTAATTTAATTGTCCGTTCATTAAAGTGATAGTCTTTTCCAATTTAACAGCTCGCTCCATAATTGTTGATTCTAGAACAGTTAATAATTAATGCTTGTGTTTTAAAAGAATATCGTATTGCTATGTAGTACGACATTTGTATTTCCTGTAACAAATAACATAAGAAACAACGTAAAACCATTTCATGTGTTAACAAGGTAACTAGGTGCTTCCTTTGTTTTGGTTAGCTTGATAACATCTGTACAAACACAACGCAAGAAAATTGACTCTATCCCGTTATAATAAAATTTTGAACATGAAAATATACCGACAAAAATCACAAAAACCTATTAAAGTTTTGTGCCACTGATTTTAAATTAGTTATCAATTTATTATAAACAAGCGTAATTATTTTACCTCGTCACCGAGTATTTTCCATTTATGAATGGCAACAATAAAAATTTTGGACCTATAAAAATTAAAATAGGTAAATTTTTTATGCATAGAAACATGAATATCTCATCTTATTTCTTTTTATAAAAAATACACTTAGCGCTCTGCTATATTAATAAAACAAATATGGATACAGTTTTATTAATGTATAACAAAGACCTTTCCTTAATACTGATACCGAAATTAATACGTTTGTCTGTTTCTTGTTAATTTATTGTTTTGGTAACTACTAACAGATAAAATTTTCCTAATGGATATTAAGACAGAATTAATCCAAGAATTCAGTTAAAATTCATTGTAATCGAAAATGGTGCAGCATAAAACTCGTAGCAGCACACTGAAGGTTTTAGCTTTAGTTTAGACTTTCACTTTCAGGGGAGAGAAGAAGGTCAATGTACATAGAAGAGCCAATGTACGCCCCCCATCCAGTATTGTACGAGCCCGTTTACGGGCACATCCCGCCTCCTCCCGGGTATATGCCTCCACCTCCGAGATCCCGTATGTCGTTGCCTCACCATCCTGAATACGTTATGGCAAGTCTCAGTTACGGCAAGCAGAGAAGACACTCCAGGTGAGAACGATCGTATTAACTATACAGGGTGTTAGGAAAATAGTATTAAAAGCCGAATCCAGCAATGTTAACTGCATGTAAATATAATGTCGAAGTAAAAAAAAATATGTCACTATTGGAATGAAAAAATATTAACTGATGTAACTCGCATTTATTAGAGACTGATAGGTTCCACACTAGATATATGTAGGTAGTGTAAATAAAACAATAGAAAATCCTAATAAAAGCAAGGCATATCCGTAACTAAATCTTTAATTTTAATGTAGGTATTGTGTTCGCGTAAATTCAAAAAACAGATTTGGTATCAACATTTTCGTAATCGTACATGTATACTAAACTCAATCAACAGGAACCATTTCAGCATTCATTATCAAAAAGCACATAGATATATTAAGTACTAGAAATAGGGCACTTAATGATTTCACTGTGAATCTAACAGATTACAACGATAATGAGAATTGCTTTTAGCGTGACTGCAGCAATCTACGGTCACCCAGAAATTTATATTCTGGGATTCTGGGTATTCGAATTCACAAATTTCAACCACTTATCTCAATTTTAACAGGTTAGCAAGTTTTTAATTGTCAGTAAGTATTTCTTTTTGCACCTACTACACTCAATGTCCATGCTTTTCGAAATATTGCCATTTTTATCGTTCTTTTTTTTAAATGACGCCTGTGAACCTTATTTTTTCCAACTTTTCATCTAAATCCGTCAAATAGATTTGTCCATATGCCACCTCTTCTTTGCTTTCGCGTAGATATGTATTGATGCGTTTAACGTAACAGTTTAAGTAAATCTTCAATGCATATTTGTTATGAGAATTAATGAATTAACCTTCTAGTTGTAAACGAAGGTTGAAATATACTTAATGATAAACTTACTTAAGAGTTAGGTACGATGATTTTGTTTACATTTTAAATTTTAAAATGTCTGCATGATGACGTTAATGTATATTTGATTACCTACCGAGACGAACGTACCTATCTATACCTCGCAATTTACCTTTACAAGGTAAAAATAGGAAGCGAATATATTTTACCTAAGTAGTTATCAAAACATGGCAACTGGCTTAGTAAATTTGGGATAGGTTCTTATAAAATACGTTTTTTCGGTTCGCCTAATAGGTATACCTACTGCTGGTGTTCGTAGATTAGATCCAAATACCTAAGTAGTAGAGTATACCTCTTCCTATCTGTTGTTATTTTACATACATGGTGTATAAAATGAGAAAAATAGTAAAAACATTTTTTAGAAATGCACAGTGCCGGATTAGCTAATAAACAAATTAAGAGAAAATACCCACGGCCATTTTTCCATACAAACGTAGGTCCCTGTTTCCTCCCTGGATAATGCCAGTAGAGCAATAGTTTTTATTACAAAAATCTATGGCCACTATAAGCATGTTTCTATATTTTCTGTTTTTTCATAAATTAATTAATAAAAAAGATATGAATGCGTTTGGCACTGCGCGACAGCAATAGATTTTACAAATACCTATTTTTCAATTCTCTCGCCCTTAGTGTTTCCTCTTTAGCGATTGCTTTGGTCATCACGTCGGGTGGCACCAGATTTAGCACTAAAAACGACCACAGCAAATGAGCACCTACTTACATTGACACCAGATTACCGGCTTCGTTCGAACTCTACCCGATGACAACTCTACCCGATTTAAAATTACCTAACAAAAAATCCCATCTCAACCCTTTTTCACTTTTGCTTATAGAAAAAGTATGGGTACAGTTGAAACAATAAATATAAAAATTTTAGGTATGAAAAAATTTTTCAATCATGATATTAATATGATTGGGAAGTTGTTGTTACGTGTTTTGTTTAAAAATATTATTTTTATTATATCATTTTAAAATAGGTACCTATGTCGATCGTTCTAACTGATGATAGAATGTTGATAATAAAAAAAATATTGTTTAAAGGTTTTTCATTTTGACTGTACTTTTTATCATATCGGGTAGAGTTGGGATTTTTTGTTAGGTAATTTTAAATCGGGTAGAGTTAGGACGAAGTCAGATTACCCAGTCTCAGGAGTGTTTAATCCTTTATTTACATGCTCGTTTATTTTCTAAATATCCATTTAAAAATCATGTCATCGTGACGTCAGCAGTAGGTAACGACTAACGCAGGTACTTGCGTAATGCTTAACTACCAACCCTCTGCATGGAGGTTTATAAATATGGCCGCTAACTATTGGTGTTGTTACTGGCATGCAATACTTAACAATCATGCCGACAATAATTAGGCAATCATCTAACCGAAATGCAAATCGCAACCTTGTGTCTTCTGCACATCACACATACACAAGCAAATGGATGACTCTGCATGAGTTTCAGTAATGCCATTGACCTTGACGATTGCGGTGAAAAATGTTAAATTACAAACCACAAAACTTGTCTGTGCAAACAGTCGTAACCAAGTGTAGAATGCATAAACCATCGTTACGCATTGTGAACACGACACCCTCCTAAGACAACGATAAACGCGCGGTCTGCGGGCGCGCACTAATGAGACGATTAATGGATATCATGCGCGGAAAACATTTTGTGGATGCGATTTCTACAGATGTCATACTTCTGTAATTACGAGTCTTATATCCATTTTATCACTCTCTCCATAGCGAAACGTCATTAGGAAACTAAATTACTCACGTTTAGTAACTGCATAAGTTATGGTGCCCATAAAAGTTGTAATATAGGCGAGAGTGTAATGCTATGTCATTTGATGCAGACATATTTTTATAATAAGTAATATTTCGATGCTTCGTCATTCATGATTATGTTATGTTGATTACACAGGAACTATTCATTACAATAATCGTAAATTTTTCCGGTATAAAAATAAGCACCTATCTATGTGTTATTCCAGCCTAAAAGGAGAACCCCATTTTTGGGCCGACGTTACAACAATGAAAATTATGCCAAAAAAACCCTTTTGTTTTACTTGCCTATTTCCGAAATTTAAAAGAATTTAGAAGAAAATAAGAATTTTGACAGTATGCATGGTTGCCTATGGTAACCATATCTGCCAAAATATCAGAAAAATTTAATTACAAAAGTCAAAATTAGAAAATACATAAAATTTATTCTGAGCATAAAATTATAAAATTAAGCTATTGCATAGCATCTATCGCGGGCCTTGAGCGTGGAGACCGAATCCAGAAATTCCGTAACAAAAATAACCTAACACCTCCGACCGGCACAGCGGTGATACTTTTTAGCTTAGTTTTTAGTTTTATAATTGCATAAGTTGATAAAAAATGCTATGCAATAGCTTTACCGCGGCAGTCTCCGAGTGCCACACGTCTTTTTTTTTATGTTTGTTACCTTAGAACTTTGGACTGGTTGAACGGATTTTAAAAATTCATTTTTTGTTTAAAAGCTGGTGCTTCCCGTGTGGTCCCATTTTAACGAAGTCAAGATCTGATGGTGAAATCTAGGGAAATCGAAGGAAACCCTTAAATTTTATAAGCACGTATTTTTGCATATCATTTTTTTTTGAAGTCGGTTAAATTTTTTATTTATTACTCCAGACGAATGACTGTAATTTGTAATTGCCTCGTGCATATTGGTACATGTATAACTGTGGTATTCTTCTTACCCATAAATAAGTAGTACATTATTTGGCAAACAGGATAATCAGTAGGAATTTAAATACATATTAGTTTTGTGTAACTACTCTATGAATTGGATGTGAT
This sequence comes from Anania crocealis, assembly GCA_949315895.1. Lineage (NCBI taxonomy): Eukaryota > Metazoa > Arthropoda > Insecta > Lepidoptera > Crambidae > Anania > Anania crocealis. The sequence continues at coordinate 17,871,779 of OX438883.1, forward strand.
GTAGGTAAATAATTGTCTAATTGTACCTATATTATCAAAGACTGAATTAATTAAATTAAGAAAAGAAGAAGATTGAATGAACACTTTTTATGTTACTTACTTAAAAGACTTATGTAAGAAGATACAGAAGTAGTTTTCTCTTTACGGCAAGTCAGTTTTAAATTAAGGAGAACCTACCATGTACAAAAAATCCTTATTATTTCTAATCATAACTTATTTACTAAGTACTGATTCATTTTAAAGAAGCTACTTAAAACTTGATTTTCTATGCAGTTTTGCAACATTATCCGGAAAGTTCGTTCACTTCGTTTTCTTTACGTAAAGTAATCTTCACCTCAACAACAGAGGGGCGTTATTTGTATTATAATAACAGCTCGTGTGAACGCGCACTAGTTTTTTTGCTTCCTACAAATGAAAGTTGCGTTGTGAGAATCCAGCTTCTGTTTAGTGAAACTAGCTAACATTGACCTCAGGGTTGACCGTACGTTGCGTCAAATGCTTGCAGATCATCTTTTCATTGGTATAAACTTACAGCAAAGTAATAGTAGAATTAAATAGCCTTTATAATTTACTAAATGTTGTTACAACCTACTTATATTATGTTAGTCAAATAATGTATTTTAGGTATATTTCATACTATATATTTTTTTAATGGTTTAGTCCGGAAATGAAAATTTCAAAATATTGTTATCAAATTGTTGAATTCGCTTTATTTAGTTTTTGCAGCGTTACATAATTATATATATCTAACACCCTGTTTACGCAAAAAGATAACACTGTAAAATTATTCAAATGCTATGTTATTTAAACATAGTTATTTATATGCGAGGAGATGCGAGTTCGAGTCCCGCCTGAGACATAATTTTTCAAGTTCAAATACTGGTAGGTATTTTTTTGTAGATTGTTTTTAGCCATGTAGCTGCTGATATACGGTTTTTTACAGAAAATTGGTAGAAAATGGTGAATTATACTTTCATAAAGATTTATTTTTTATAACAAAGATGTAAAATGACATAATTATAATTCTGATGTAGGTAGGTAGGTACTCATCTTAGGTGAAAGATTAAATGTGTATCAGTAAGCATTTTATGATGTTTTTCATTTACAGCTGATTATCGCAATACGGAGAAAGTTTGCGTTTGCGAAATCAATTAAGTATGCAGTTTAGTGGAAATGGATTCAAGTAGTGATTTCGTTCACTGAACAAGGAACATACCTACATAGCTCTTACCTTTGTTTAGTTTGGGCTTACATAATTTGGCAAAAAATATGTTTTATGCTCCACCCCGCTGATCTAAGTGCCTGCTTAAGAAGAATACACAATTACCTATATTTTCCTTAACTGGTCCGTACAATACAATTATTTCGGTAACTCGCCACTTTCTAGGCACGAATTACGTGAACGCAACTTTATAGTAAATTCAGCGGATAACTAGAAAGTCAGTCAAGCCACACATCTGTTGGGGCATGTTTTAAAGCCGTCATAAATCATAAACATTGGCGAATTAGTGCGAATCGGAGTGTATAGGAAATCACTTGATTATCTAATAGTGATACCTATCGTGATAGTCTATTGACACGGATGAGATGTTACACAATGATGTCGAGGAACAAGAGCTGTGAATTAATAGATGTTAAACACATGACAGCAGTTTTTAGCACAGCGATGAGTTAGTGCAAGTCACTACAGACGTAACCCAAAAGTAGGACGTTTAGTAAATGAAATTAACAAAGTTTTAGATTAGCATACGAAATAAGTTATGGAATTACTTTTTACTTTTACTTACTTGGTACATATTATGTCGTAAGTTCGTAACAATGCAAATGTTTTAAATTGCATCTAGTACGTAGGTATGTAGGTATAAAGACTATGAAAATGTTTCTATTTTCAACTGAATGTTCTTAGAACCATTTTATTTCAGAGAGACTTTAATGGGACGGTAAACAAAAATACTGTTGTAATCATTGCTAAAAATTGAATCAACACAAACGTAAGAAGTTATTCTGTACTTTGTGAATCGATCAATTGATAAAATATTAAAACATTATGTCACTCGTTTATTAATCAATATCTAACCCGTAACCCACGTTGTTTGTCAATTATTTATTTAATTAATTAAAACACATTTCACGCAGGAGCCGCGAGCTATTGCTCTCCTAGCTTAACGACAATCTCCTACTTTAACCAATATCTAGTTCCTGCGAAGACCTGCCTTTCCAGCGTGCCTATAACGAAGAATTATGTAAGTAGTTAGTTTCCTATTTGTAATATATGTTTATTTCCGAAGGTTGACAGACGCGTACGAGCACTTCGCGTACGAGAGCCTGTCACCGGATTATGAAGATTGGGCGCGGCCGATGCCAAAGGCGGCCCCGGACAACTTCCATCTCTCCAGATACGGACACCTTCAGATCGACTACTCTTGCAGTTGGAACTCTCTGGATAGACTTATACGTAACCAGTAAATTTTATTTTTTTGAGGTTGGTAGCTGAGGTTAGCTAAAGACCAAAAAACAGTTTTAATCAAAACTTCTTAACGCTAATACTTAATAGACATGTGCTCGAACTTACTAAGAGAAAGATACTAAGTTTATTACAATTTAAGTCATTTCTTTTTGTTTAATAAACATAGAGTAAAATCAGCATTTTCAGGTTTAAGACTTAGTTAATAAAAACCTTTTTTTACAGAATACATTTTGGACAGGCAATAAAGTGACTTTGTGCAGGTAGGTTAAAGTGTATTGTAACTAATAATTTTGTTCAAAAATAATTTGTTCTTTGTAATTAATCAACAAAAAATGTTTCATGTCCGCGACTTTTAATAGCTTCCCAAGAACTCTCACCATGGGAAGTTTGTAAAATGTATGGTGGTACACAATAGGTGCATACAAAACAGGTTTTTATCTCTGGGACCAGTGAAAGGTCAAGCGTAAAAATAGGTACCTATGTAATTTAATAAAATGTTTCTTCTACAGTAGACCATAATAACTTAAGCATACATTTATGAACTTAGCACCTTTATATTATTTAGTAATGATTGTTAATGTTTTACATTTCTAGGAACCTGTCTAGGAGGTTTTTACAGGTAAGCAGTGTTACCTAGGTACATCTACTAACATAAATTTAGCGCACAATGGATTAGACAACCTATTTTCAGCTACTTCGTAAACATTGTTTATCTGTTAGTAAATATAAGTGTACCTACTCTAAGCTATTAAGACATAAGTAATAATTATGATCACGTTTTGAACCTATCACCAAACTATCATGACGTTTAGTAGTACTAGTATTATATTATCTGTGGTAGTACCTACCTACTTATTTTTACATACATTTACCTAAGGTACTCAAATATTATGATATAATGTACAGTATATAATACATTAATTTGATAATTTGCATTAAGTGTTGTTAATTATTATTGTTAAAATTAAGACCAAAGATAATAAATGCGCAAAATTCATTAAAAATGTTTTGTTTTTGCTACAAACACCATGCCATCTATTACTTACGCAAAAATATTTTTAAAACTACTTGAAATAAGATACAATAAACAATAAATAAGAATGCATTGGTAATGTGAAAAACATTCTGAATATTAGGTAAGCTTAGATAAAAGTAGTTAGTTTGAACCACCTGCAAAAGGAAGCCCACATTATCTTACCATTTAGTATAACATCTTGGCAGTGTTATTTTAATTTTTTTATCAAAATTTTTTTAATAAAAATTTAAAAAAATGGTTCTGCTATTTATTTTGAAACACGCTGTGACGCGCACGGATGTAGCTATGTAGGGTTCATTCATCCGGGACCCCGCCGCAGCAAAATAATACATCTGTGCGCGTTACAACGTGTTACAAAATTAAGTCTAAAAGAATATTTGAAACTTATATTTTTTTTTATAAATTCATAAACCCGGCCATGATGTTATATACTATAATGGTCACTTAGCGTGGGAAAACATTCCAAGTAGTTAAAAATGCACCGTGTATAGGATTTCCTTATTCAGGCATTTCTATTATATCTATTATACCATATTACGATGTATTAAAACGTTTCCAACTTTGCCTGAGGATTATAAAAAAACTACGAACATTATACAGAGTGTTAGGTAAAGTAAGTATAACAAGCCGAGACGAATCTATTTTAACTTATGCATCTAAATACAGGGTGAAATTTTAACCACTTTCCAAATTTTAATATAGCAATCTACGGGGCAAAAATCAAATGACGTATTTTTCCTTTTGGTATAGCCCAGTACAAAAATGTCAAGATAAATCACTTAGAAAATGTCCGCCAAAAATCTAAAATTTTTGATACGGCATCCTAGTAACACTTTTTTTACGCGATGTGCATCTCATTCATTCATTACCATACTATTTATTAGTTTTTGATTTCCCTTTATACCTTAACAGGTCTAGGACCGTAAAAATTGAAAACTATATCGCAAAAAATATTTTCGGGTGACAACTTGATTTACATTTTTTACTTCAAAAACAGGCTCTAAATACGATACTGAACCCATATAAAAATTTTGGAAAGTGGTTAAAATTTCATTCTGTATATTACTATGGTGAAGTCAGAAATTTGATATCATCAATTAAGTGGCACTGGTTCTCCCACACACCAGCGGAACACAGATAAACTGTTTGGCGCTGGACTCCAGCAGGAGGGTGGAACCATCCAGGCAGCCTCTTACGAAGCCTACCACCGCCTGTTAGCCGTCATTATAGGTTAGAAAACCAAAGATGCCGTTGCCCAGGCAGAATATTTCAAGACCAAAATAAGCCAAATCGGTCCAGCCGTTGTCGAGTTTTAGCGAGACTAACGAACAGCAATAATTCATTTTTATATAATAACATATTGAAAGGTACATATCATAAGATTGTCTCTACATACAATGTTAAACAGCTATTATGCATTTATTTCTGCGCTGTTGCCGTGCAGATAAGTCTGCGCAAGAGAGCGCTTTCTTAGGATTATTAACATCAGATTTCTATTTATTATCTTATGGTGTGGTTAGCTTTCAACATTCCATATAATCGAGAGCTGTTATGCTTTATAACATAATCCATACTTTCACTGAATCTTGTGAATATTGTGATAAAACAATATTTAAATGTATACTTATAAAGCAAATAATGGTGTATAATAATATGTCGTGACTATAAAAAGCAGATTATATCAAAGAAAGTAATTCCGTGCTGCAATAACATAATGTTTAGTAAGTACTTACCTAACTAATTACTGTAATACTTTGTTGTCAACATCGTAAAAATGCTCACTCCAGTTTTTAGTGAAATTTTAGATTCGCTTCTTATTATTCTTTCTTGCGCAAGAAATCAGTTTTGGCTGTTCAAAATTTGGTGAGGGAATTAGAATAACTACATTTTTTATTCTGAATTTAAAATCTATACTTATATTAAAAAGCTGAAGAGTTTGTTTGTTTGTTTGTTTGTTTGAACGTTTGCTAATGAAATAAAGGGAAGTACTGGTTCGAATTGAAAAAATAATTTTGTATTGGATAGTCCATTCATCAAGGAAGGCTTTAGGCTATATAACATCACGCTGCGACTAACAGGAGCGAAGCATCAGTGAAAAATGTTGCAAAAATAATCGCAATCATAATAACAGAAATTGACGCGGACGAAGTCGCGGGCATCAGCTAGTAATTTATATAGATTTTATTTTATTGAACAAGACTTACCAACAGCATAATATTTCTACATATTACAATAAAAAATAAAAAATAAACGTAATTTTAGCAATCTCCTACTTAAATCTATACTAATATTATAAAGCTGAAGAGTTTGTTTGTTTGTTTGTTTGTTTGTTTGAACGCGCTAATCTCTGGAAGTAATGGTTCGAATTGAAAAATTATTTTTGTGTTGGATAGTCCATGTATCGAGGAAGGCTTTAGGCTATATAACATCACGCTGCGACTAATAGGAGCGAAGCATCAGTGAAAAATGTGCAAATATAAAAACAGAAATTGACGCGTACGAAGTCGCGGGGAACAGCTAGTTATTTGATACATTTTATTTGGAAAAATACGCCGATTCTTCTAGTCACATCTACGACTTAATACCTAGCTTGAATAAATTCGTCCACACAAATGTAGTTCAATGGTCAGAAAAACGCTCGGTTAGTGTGGAGTTCGACTCCTACCTTTATTTTTTATAAATAATGAGCTTGCTCTTGACTAAACTTAACTTTACGGTTAAGAAGAAGCCTAAGATGGAGCGAGCTTACTCAGAGGCACTGGTTCTCCCACACACCAGCGGAACACAGAAAAATTGTTTTGCACTGGACTCTGGCAGGAGGGTGGTATCATCCAGCCAGGCAGCCTCTTACGAAGGCTACCACCGCAGAGGGATCTGTTAGCCATCATTATTAATAAGAAAACCAAAGATGCCGTTGCCCAGGGTGGACCACTAGGGGGTAGATCCCACCACCCCAAAGACCCACCTAGACAAGTAGAATGTTTTATCCAAAAAATTGTATTTTCAATTAACACCTGCAATGTAGTGGTTTGTAAATCCAAAATTGCAAGCAAAACCAAATAATCCTCTCGATTAAGTAATAAGTTGCAATATTTCCAGCAAAATAACGGAACTTTTGCGTACATAACACATTTTATTGAGTCGTAAACTAAAATAGCAGTTGATGATGCCATATAATAAAAATAGGTAGACTAGTGCTTTATTTAAATATGGTATTATTAAAATATGGTAATGCCTAACCGCCGTAACAGATTAAACGGTGAGCTTTTTCAATTTAGTATTCTATCTATCAGAATCCAAGCTTGTTTTGCTTTCTAATGGTTTCACTAGACTTACATTATGTCATTTCAGAGTTATGTTTGAGAAGGAATTGTAGGAACATCATGGATATTTTGCGGCATACCAGTCGAATGATCATTATCATTATCATGAATTTTATCTGCTCACTCGTGTTAAGTATTTGGGAGATTCTGAGCAATCTAACCACATCAATATCATCACCAACCTTTTAGGCAACCCATTTGTAATATATTTATTGGCAAATTTAATTGAATAGAAAATACTTTTCATTCAATAACCAGCTCGGTAAAGGTCGTTGTATAGTGGGATCTTAGACTAAAATCAGTCAGCGGCTGGATATACGGGCCTCTATAAAAGGAGCATTTTGCCATGATCTCAGCGCCTAGGTGGGCTAGCGATTGCAGTCTGGCCAATGGTGAAGAAAAGACGCTGCCCGTCGTTTTCAGCCGCCTCTTACGACACCCATATAGGAATTATAGGATGAGAAGGGGTGGTGCCTTTCATTAAATATGCCGGCATTACACGACATGATATTGGTTGGCAAAAGGAATTCGTAAATCTGGGACTAGGGGTTCATTTAAGTTATCTACTACTGAACATGTCCAGTAAAAAATAGTTTTGTTTGTCTATATGGAACTAGGCGATCACCCACCCAAGGTCTAATACGATAAAATTGCTTAATCTCCACAATTGTTAGGATTCAAGCCTGTTTTAAATTCGTGCGCATAATTAGTCTCAAAATCATTAAGCAAATTAATAAAAGCGGTTCACGCTTCAAGGGATGTACTTGTACGAACGGACCGTTCTAATCTAGGTCATAATGTAACTTATGAATAGTAAGTTTTAAGTTATATATTTTCATAACCGCATTCTTATTCAGTAACATCATAAGATAAAGCAACACAAAAGTTAGATAGATAAGAGTTAATTAACTTTTTCGTTCGAAATAATGATTGTAATATTCGTGTTGCTTGGTGTTTGTTATGAAATATTTGAATAGCCGGATGAACATTACATAAAGATCTTTTTTTTTTGCTAATTTTTGATGCCACTTGTGATATTATTTCAGATAGTTCATGGAAGAGTATGTTACACAACAAAATATGTTTAAAACAGTGATTAACAGCATTGTTTTAATCGTCTAAAAAAAACAAAAATTTGAGAATATTAACATAAGTATCCATGCTGCTTAAATTAGTATTAGTTACTTAGAAATCCTGAAAATCTTTTTCGTTGTACAATTTTCGCTTCTTTGTTATGTTGAATTGTCCTTTCTTATCGACCTTTGAAGCACTGGATGTTTTATTGCCATAGTACATTACCTGCAAGGCTGCCGGTTTGGGCGCCTTATTCTGGCTAATCGCTGGTGTACACTTAGCTTTCCCTTCATAAACTGGTTCCAAGTCAACGGAACAGGCTTGGGAATAAGGGTCTCGACTCACAGAATACGGACGTTCGACTTGGCTTTCATACTGGGAAGGATATGAACTTTGCGCTAAGTAATTCTTGAATTGACTCTGCTTTAGTTTTTCCTCAAGCTCTTCTAATCGCTGCAAGAAATAAAACTAGTGAAAGTGAATAGGTACGGACTGTAATTAAAGCTTGAGTGGAGATCTCATTAATACTCTCATGTATTGTGTTAAGCCACTTAATGCATGTAACTAAAGGTTGGGAATACATACTTGTAACATTGAGAATTCATGTTTTTTTAAAGGTAATTGTGTGAATTCCTTGGTTCTCCGGTTGGTTATGTATGTGTTTCAATAAATCGAATGTGTTTTGTCTGTCTTTATGAATATAAAATGAATACTTCATTTGTATATTCATTATTAGTTTTTTGTTCGATAGCGATTACAAAACCATTCAAGCAACAATCGTTACTCTACAAATAGTTTTGCACGATTAGGTACTCATTGCTTTATCATTTCGAGATTAATTTTGCAATTTTACATCGCCTGATTAAATGCTTCAACAAACTTATTTCGGGTTCTAAATGTCTCGATTATTATTTATTTCAAAGGAAGTTTGTTAGTAATGTATTCAAGATTTAACATCTTTAGTATTTTTTTTAACCTTTATATCCAATTTAGTAGTAGGTAGTAGGTAGTACCTATTTTAATGTTTCAAAATTTTGGAATACTTAGTATGTTAATCTACATAAACTTTAGACGGTAAGCAAACCGGTGTGTTGTTCTGAAATACCCCTCGTGATCGTGGGTCGTTCAATTAAGTTGGTCAATAAACAATATAGCTTACGCGTCTGTACGCATCGATGTTGGAGTCAGTTCGAGCTGCTTGCCGCGTTAGCTGTTCTTGTAATTGGGCGATCTGAGCTGCCCCGCGCTGGATTTTCTCTTCGTATTCAAGGACAACCACGTTCATCTGTTAGGATTATTGAGTCAGAAGCTGCAATTACGCCGAATTTCTCTACCAACTAAGTAGTAATGATTCATTTTGCTATTTTGATTTGCTTCTTACATGTTATGATATTACTTTTTTACACGTCCCAATTTAAACCTACCACTGCTTCGGAACAAGTCTGGGCTAGTGCCGAGAAGAAGCAGCGCAAGAAACTCGGTCACTATTGTCAGCCTTTTTTTAAAACATTTGTTACAAAAGGTTTAAGCAAGTACGAGCTGGGACAATTTAAGCCATACATTTCTATCATTTAAATAATCATTAACAGTGTAATAGCCCTTTTTCATTAAAATTACTTTGACATACGATTTAACTTTATGTACAGGGAGTTCAGCAATACGCTGTGGTAATTTGTAGAAAATACGAATACAATTTCCCATAAATGGCTTTCCTACTTTTCGCAGTCTGAAGCCGGCCGGTCTGGAACGGCAAGTTTATCTTTATTTCTGGTATTGAAATTGTGTACGTTACTTTTCTTAAGAAATAATAATATTTAAGACATGCCTCACTGGGCCACACAGAGCCATCTAGTCCCAAATTAAGCTACAATTAAGTACCCTGTCGTATGGGATACTAGACAACCGATAAACTTACTTATATACTTTTTTTTGTAAATACATACTTATAATACATAGAAAACACCCAGACCAGTACAAACAGACATGTTCATGCACACAAATATTTGTACTGTGCGGGGATCGAACCCGCGACCCATGGCTCAGAAGCAGCGTTAACTACCGCTGATCCAAATGGTCGTCAAATAAATGTATGTTCTTACGAACGTAAACAATATTCTCGAGAATGTATTGAGAAGACACTGTAAGTACCAGAAGAGCTCTTTCAGCGAGTCACGGGGTCGAAGGCCGTAAATAGCCGTACAGCACGTTTTAGTAATAATAAAAATTGACTCAATATCTGCCGCTGAGCCCTGAGTAGTACCTACCTGTACAGATCTACACAATCACAATTCACAATGCATTAGTTTAATGCGTCTTTATTTTGGATATGTTAACTGGATAGTGAAGCGAAATAACAAAAGATATGGTATTTGTCATCATCATCATCTCAGCCAAATGACACCTACTGACTACTGGGCATTGGCCCTCCCATTGCGCTGCCCGTTTCCAGCATTTCCAGCGGATTCGTAGCAGTTAACTATAAATTGGACGCGAATTTGGGGTGTATTGCTATCTCAGAATCTTTCTGTCTCGGCAGTAGTCGGTTCTTCTAGCAATGTGTCCTGCCCACTGCCACTTTAGCTCAGCGACGTCGCTGAACTTGACCTTCTACGGTCATAATAATATCACGATGGTACCTATTTATGTATGACGATGTTACGAAGCCGAATATTTCAAGTCTTCTGTAACTTTTAAGGGCTTTTACCAATTATCACGTTTCCACATTTCCCCGCGACACTTAAATGCTACTTACGCATATTTGATTGAGTACTTACGTTAAAAAGAAGCAGAAAATACGCTTCAGGTGAAGGTGAAACAGTATTTTATCAGATACGTAGGAAAGCAAGTTATCTATTGTTTTTAGTAGTACCTACCTACAGAATACCTATTTCCTATAAGAATCCTGCAAATCAATATTACCTACTACATTGGGTCATCAAATAATACTAACGTTTTATAGTCAAAATGGAGTTATACCATGAGGGCATATTCTTTTCAGCTTCTTTAAAAAAAACGTGCTATGGTTAACACAAAATTATTTGAATATAGTGTATTGTTGGTATAGAATTTTTGTGTCCAATTTTAATATCAGTAACACTACTTAAAGCATTGTTAGCGCAAGACAGTCATCTAATTCTCAATCCTTACCAGGAGAATCACGCATTAAACTTATCTAACACTACTCACTAATATAGGTATATAATGATGTAGCTACCTAAATAAAATCGAAACGTCTCGTCTGAAAAGTGATACATAGTACTATTTGCCTCTATTTAATTGGGTACCTAATATAACTAGCTGCACTAAACACTGTGCAGTGTAGCCATGTAGGTAAGATTGATGTGTTTATAACCATACATTCCAATTCGTAAGCGAAAATAGGACGTCATACAAAAAAATAACTCAAGCCATGTGCATATTTTCTTTCATTCGGAACAGAATATCATGATGGTAATGGTGAAAAATCTTAGTGAAAAATACATCATTAGCGGCACGCACATTTGGTTACATACCGAAACTTCCTATGCTGCCCACACAAGGTAAGTGTGGTAGGCCTACGCCCAAGTCTTGATTAAGCACGTAATATTGTTTGTTGACTTCAGCTATATTTTTAAGTCTCGTTAGTTATTAAAAACTAGATTATAGGTAAGAATTAGTATGCCAGTTAGTCAGAACCAGAATACCTATCTGTACTTAAAATCATTCAAAAACTCGAACAACACTAACAACTTAAGGAAGTCAAAATTTGTATACAAAGAATTGTATTTTTGTTTTGAACCAATTGAGTAATTAGACTAATTAATAAGTTCATAAATTGATGATCGGGATTTAACTGTGACACACGACTATCCCTTTAGATAACGAAGACCCTTGCTTGATACACGAAATTAGACAATAAATACTTACTTTTCATATAAGTAATATATTCATTGTGTATTCGCTTTCTTTTCCTTATATAGGTATACGTATACGTGTCTCGCGTAGGTATCCTATATTATATAGATAGGTATATTCTGTGGTAAAATATCTTCGTCGGGCGTCATCGTCCCAGATAGAATGGTAGGAATAATATTAGCAGTAGTAAAAAAACGAGTGTTCTATATACACCGTGAAATTTTAGTGGTTGTTTTCCCGCAACAGAACGATTTACCTTTAGTAGCACCATCGAATCGTGCGAGTTATTTTTTGAAAATAAACATATCTTTGTTCTCAACTAATCAAAAAAATAATCATCAACTCAAAAGCGTGAGATACGATAGTATCTTTACAAAATGTGACGTGTTTGGGTACTGCTTGCCGCACGAAATCAATGTTCAACGTAAAAGAAGCTCTACACACTAAGTAATACAGCATAAACTGCACCGCGCGAGGGGCAATGACCCCGGCCGGTGACCGGCTGCGGCGCGGCTAGTACCATTGGTTCGAGGTTGCTTTCGAGTTTCGTTTATCACAATCGTGAAACTGCTATTTTTTTATTTGAATAAATAAAAACTGCACAAATCTATTGTACTACTAAGATAGAATCATTTTACTGCGGGAAATCAACCACTAAAATTTCACGGTGTATATTTTGTGTGTAGGAACATTTTCACACACTTAAGTCGATAATTACTTACTGGGATAATAAAATACCTTATCCCTATGCTCCGTTTCCATGTCCTTTATCTTGCTTCTAAGTTCTTCAATAACGCAAGCAAACTGCGCTATTTGCGTGTCCGAGTCATTCTGCACCTGTTGCACTTAATACACGATTGTTAAGATGCCTTACTAAAAGTACATAAATAAATAAAAAATAGGTCATGAACGCAGTCCATACAAAGAAACGGCAAGAGGGGTTTGTTTGTTTGACATTCTCGTGGATGAGACAGAATGCCAGAGGAGTTAGACTTGTATCTTAAACTTGGGTTTTATTTGTAGAACACAGAAAAACTGTTTGGCGCTGGACTCCGGCAGGAGGGTGGCAGCATCCAGGTAGCCTCTTACGAACCCTGCCACCGCAGAGGGATCTTCTAACCGTCAACATTGGTTAGAAAACCAAAGAGGCCGTTGCCCAGGGTGGACCGCTAGCAGGTAGATCCCACCACCCCAAAAAGTTGTAACACAGAATAGTCAACTTTGTGCAGAATGCAGATATAAATTACTATCGTGTATGAATAAGTATGAATGCAAAACGCGAAATGTATAAAAAAGAAAATACTTCTGTATTTTGACGCTATAGGTTTTTAAGGAATAGCAAAAATCATCACAGAAACGATCTCCTAATAACAGTCACGTACTACCCAATTTTACATTTCCGTCGGTACAAGTTAGCATCATTAATGGAATCAATTGAATCAACGAGTAAAATGCATAATGTGTGTTCGGACTCTTAACAGATCTAGACAGTTCATGCGATCGTTCCACCTGGCTGATCGTTGAGCTATAAAAGAACAATTAGCTATCTCTCGGCAGGCAAGCAAGTAGTACCTAAATAAAGTCGAGGTTTTGTATGATGCGGTGTTATGGGTGTTCATGCTTTATCTAAAAGTAGGTAGGAACTACTAACGTTATTTATGCTTGCTTAATAAATACATTTTTATCGTAGCTATCTAAAGATAAATTAAATAAATTAATAAAATGAAAGCCTATCTACTTAAGAGAGGCAGAAATTTTACCTTTTTTCTCGTACGATAGCTTTAGTTCATTGATATATTTATCGTGGGAATTTCTTATTACATTAATATTCTCATTGTGAACAGAAGATAGTCTTTCCTTTTCCTACAAGCATTTGAAGGTTTAATTAGAATGGTTTCCTCTTGGCAACATTACTTATCAGATTAAATCAAAAACATATGTACTTATAAGTAATTATATTAAATACGTCCTTACTTGCTGTAAGGCAGTGATGCTGGAATCTTTACAGAATATTTCATCTTTTAGTTTTTTGACATCACGTTTTAGATATACCAGCTGGGAAACCGTTTCTTGCAAGTTTCCAATCATCTCACGGGAAGTTTGTAAATGATATCGATGTGATTTTTCCAATTCACGAGTATCTCTTACATCTACTTCTAATTTTGCATTTATCTCACGCAATTTTATTAGTTCTTCTCTCTCATTTGCGAACTCCTAAACAAAAAGTCTTGATAAGTTAAACAAAACACTGACAACTAATCTACTTGTCGACTGTGAATAATAATTTTAAAATTATATTATACTTAATATATTATAATATACATATATTATTATATTATACTTTTTGTAATTAGTTACCAAAAATAGATTAAGTTACACTATTGTATTAGGCTAGGCTAAGTCCTGTAAAAATAGTTGTAAGAGTTGAATATAAAAATAAATAAATAGGTAAAATAAAATTATTCTTTACAATTTTACACTTTGCCAAATTTTGAAGAAGTGTCTGTAAACGGTTATTGGATATATTTGAATCTCCTTGTTTCGTTTCCATTATTTTCGTAACACTGTAAAGTTTTATAGCAATATTAATCAAATGTGCGCTCATCTTCCCGCCAACCCCGGGCGGCCGATTTTTTTCTTATTTTTTGTTATTTTGACTCTTTTGGAGCCGGCTAAAGTCTGAGACTATACTGCCATTTCTTTAGTAGTAGTTCTACATTTTCAATAAATACATTAAATATCATAAATACTTTATTACACATAATACCTAACTTTACCTAAACTAACCTAACTCATTAAAATGTATATAATTATTTAAATGATCACATGAGTTTTACGCGAGAACGTGGATCCGAATCAAATGGGTTCCCTATTTGATTGCGAAAGTTGATTATTCGATTTTTATTATATCGAACACGTTGTGTCGGTAATTCAGTTGTGCGATATTTTATTCCAACGATGCTTTATTGGTGCGATGTAACGATTGTGCGAAAAATCCTGTAGCGAAAAACCCAACAGCGATTGATCATTACTTCGGTAATTTATTCGTTCGTGTGGGTTCGAAACGCAGGTTGGAGTGTACGAAAGGGTGCGCAGGACTTTTAAAAAATTTGTGAAATTTTGTATGAAGCTGGGACTTGTGAATTTTTACAGTTGTGTATAAAAATCTTTTTTTTAGGTCATAATTTCTAGTGTTTTACTTGTGTGGTTATAGGGGGGTACAGAATTGTCAATATTTTATGTGATCAAACGAACTTCGTAAGTGAAGTTCGATCAATATTATATGAGTCGCTTCATTCGAAGATATAACATAACCAGGTAGTCCTTTTAGCCTACAAGGTAGATATCGCACGCCTTCAGAGATTTAAAAAATCGATAACTTACCATATTCAAATCGATTTCCGAACGAACGTCGGTCTCGCTCGGCACTACTCAGCCCGAGGCCTCATTCTTTTATGAGATAAATATAGCAAAACTTACAGGGATTGGGTTGGGGGGGTTGTTATATCTTCGAATGAAGCGACTCATATAATATTGATCGAACTTCACTTACGAAGTTCGTTTGATCACATATTATATTTCTTCGCTTCATTCTTCAGATATAACATAACCAGGTAGATGTTTAGAGCAAAGTTTTGCTATTAAAAAGAGAAAAAAGAAAAAGAGGAATGAATAAGGTTAGATCATCAATTTATTCATATACTTTGTAGCTCTTTAAATAATTAATTAACAAAGTGTTTTGTTCATCGGTAACAAAGATATTTTTTATTTTCTTAATGACAAAAGTAAACAAACCATAATAATTGGTTTTATTAAATTATTATTGAGTAAAGTTAGTCGGAATCATCTTTTTGATGTAATATTGATTGAGCAAAGATATTGTTTTCGACTACTGGGCGATGATAGAACTTTGCGAATACCTGAGAGGTATTTGTCCACCCTGCAGCCTTCCTAATCGTGTCAAGAGACACCCCAGCAGCGGCTGCCGCGGACGTGGCAGCGTGTCGCGTACTGTGTGCGCTGAACGCCGCCACGTCCACGCCACTCTCCGACAGCGTCTGCTTAATCCATCTGCTTGTTGACTGTGCTGTCGCGCTCCTAAAGGGGCGCTTCACAGTTATTAAGAGATTGGATACGTTAGCGGGTCGGTCTTCACGGGTGACATGAAGATAATCCTCGAGGGTCTTTGCAGGACAAATACGAATGTTATCGCGGAAATATGGCAGAAATAGGGTCGGTTGTTCTCGACCAGCCGCCGACGTCTTGATAATGTCTTTGATTGCTATATTCACACCACTTGTGCTAATTGTTATATTTGCAAGTTTTACGAGAGAAAGTGTTTGAACTCGTTGAACAATACATAGGGCTAGTAAAATTACCAACTTTTTTGTGATTTTTTCTCTACTGAGCTCTAAATTCAGATACCAATTAGATATGTGATTTAGTACAATTTGTGGGTTCCATGTGCTACTATACTTTGGGAAACTGGGTTTTAATTTAAATACTCCTTTTAATAGTCTTTTTACGCGATCATCGGCTCCAGCATTGGTCCCGAGCAGTAAAGATAGCGCGGGTCTGTGGCTATTTAGAGATCCGTATGCTGCTCCTTTATTGTACTGTTCGGTCAAAAAGCACAAAATTGTTGGGACAGGGCAATCAAAGAAATTATGACCACTTAGACTGCAATATTCCCACCACAACCTGAATGTCACATTATATTGTTGGAGCGTATTATTTGACAGAGATGCCAACATTAGATCCAAGGCTTGTTCGGGAACGCCACGTGACAAGAACGCTTGCCTGAGAGTACTGCGGCACCCAGGGTAAGTGGATTCCTGTAACAAGATTTAACACGATGATCATTTGGGTATAACCAAATAATGTCAGAGATAATCATTTTCATAAGTTTTGGATACCAGGCTTGGGATGGCCAGAAAGGAAACACTATGATTCCAGTGGCATTAACTTCAATGATTTTTTGAAGGCACTTAAGTATTAGTGGAAATGGGGTAAAGGCATAAAATTTTTTATTGTTCCAATCAATAGTAAACGCATCTATGGTAATTGCGTCAGGATCTCTTTTCCACGATACGTAATTTTGGCATTTAGCATTAGCTCGCGATGCAAAAAGGTCAATTTCAGGGGCTCCGAAGGCATTTGATATCCTATCAAATGCTGCCTGGGAGAGTTCACATTCAGTGTCTGGATTGAACTTTCGAGACTCTTTATCGGCTTCCGTATTTTCTTTTGTGTTGATATATGAGGCAAATAGCCAGATATTTCTTTTTTCAGCCCACTGCCATATTTGTCTCGAAAGGGCACTCAAATGTGGGAATTGAATTCCTCCCATGCGATTGACATAGCTGATTGCAGTTGTATTGTCAACTCGCAGCAGAATGGAACAATTACGTAGGTTATTTGAAAAACATTTTAGAGCTTAGAAAACGGCTAAGAGCTCTAAAAAATTAATGTGCTGGTCAAGTTCGCGATCTCTCCAAGCACCGTGAGCTCTTTCATTGTTACACACTGCTCCCCAGCCAGTTCTCGATGCGTCAGTGTAAATTTCGTAGTCGTAACTAGCTGGTTTTAGCGAGTTACTACTTTCGAATGCATTTAGTTTCCACCAATTCAAATCAGGTAAAATGACGGAAGGTGGCTTGAACTGTGCATTAAAATTTGGGTCTTTTTGTAAGGCTAGGAATTTTTGCCGTTCTAAAATTTTGGTGTATAGCCAGCCGTATTTGATTGCGGGGCATGCTAAAACTAAAACACCGATAAGTTGGGCAAATTCTCTTAGGGTGCACTTTTGTAGACGCGAAAATTTGTTAGCTAGGTCTACTATTTTTTGACATTTATCTGATGGCAATGAAATGGTTTGGTTTACAGAGTCGAAAATAAACCCAAGAAACTTGCAGACTTGTTTAGGTACGAGAGAGCTTTTATCGTAATTTATTACGAATCCAAGACATTGTAGGAGTTTTATTGTAGCTTGGACATTTTGAAAGCATTCCTTGTAACTATTTCCAATGCAGAGTATATCGTCCAGGTAGCAGACATTTTGTAGCCTTGGTAACGCAAGTAGGTAATAACCACTTTCATAATTTTTGTAAACGTTCTAGGAGCCACCGAAAGACCGTACGGCATTGCTGTAAATTCATATGTGATAATTTCTTGGAGATTGGGGTTCTCAAATTGAAATCTAAGATATTTTCGATCAGATTCGCGAATCGGAATAAGAAAATATGCTTCCTTCAAATCAACCGTTGCCATAAACCCGTTTGCCGGTAACAGCCTAGCGGCCGTTCGGTGGTCTTCCATTTTAAAGTGTAATCGGGGAATAAATTTGTTTAGACTTTTCAAATTTAAGATAAAGCGTTTACCTCCGTTTGACTTCGGGGCTAAAAATGTCTTCGAAATGAACTGATCTTCGGAAGGTAAACAAGGTCTAATTGCACCTAAACGGAGTAATTTTTGAATAGCTGCCGCCATATCAACTTTTTCGGGCATTGATTGATGAAGGGTATACATGTGACATTGTTGGACAATAGATTCAAACGGAATAGGAAAACCTTCCCGCACCCACTCTAAAATGATAGGATTAGATGTGATTTTAAGCCAGCAATCATAGAAATAAGAAATTCTACCAGCGTGATTTACCTCAGTTACGGACGCGTCACATGTGTTCGAGGTTTGTTCGAGCACGTCGTGTTCGGAGCCGGAGGTGGAGGCCGTCGGCTCACAGGGTGGCTCATTCTCCTGGGCCCCCTCCGTCCGCCCCTGGTCTGCTGGAACTGTTGGAATCGTGGGGGCCCCGACCAGTTTCCCTGGTACCCTGTAGATGGTCCGGGTGAATACTGGTGACGGGTATTTGTGGCGGGTAGTTCCGAAGTCGAAGCACTCCTTGCGGTTTTCGTGAACTTTTTTATAGACAGGCCTTGTTTCTCTATGGCCTTTGAGGCCTTTATTTTTTCGCCCAGCTTGTTGCCATAAAGTGTATCGTCCCTTTCGCTATCCTGAACGACGTTCAAGAAAGGTTTAGCTAGCGAGTAATTGATAACGTTAATACGTGACTGCGTTTGCTGGTAGTGGAGGTCTGCTAGTATTCGACAGCCATCGCTCAATATTCTGATGGCCTCAAGTTTGTCCTCGCCGGTAATCATAAGGGTCAAAGCTTTGTTGATGGCGGATGTTCCTACACCTAACTGTTGTTGATCAATCTCCTTCCTCTTATCACGTTGGCGCGCTGATTCGGAAATGGCAGCTGCTACTTCGCTATTAAGCTTGGGTGCCTGTAGGAGAGCACAGTTTTCAGGCACTAAGTATTCTTTTAGCAATTTATCTTTTGTCTCCTTTAAAAGCCCCTTTTTAAGGATCGGGTCCCAACGCTGAGCTAGACTGTGGTGAATCTTGTCGCCGAATTTAGGCGTACTTCCTGTTTCGTCACCCAATGCTAATAAAATCTCGGGGTTTAATTCGGGATCGGCTTCTACCCGGGTGAAATCTCACCCCCCCCGGGTGAGATTTCTGCACTTGGTAAGGCCGGAGTAATTGACGTGGAGGCTTCATTACTTATATCAGCGGTCTCGTCAAGCGTTGGAGCAGGGCTTTTGTCTGGTGGTATTTCTGTTAATAGCAGCGTTTCGCCTGAAATGTAGGTATAAGACTATGTTTAATAAATTGCCCTTGTAACCCTCGTGTTAACTCGCGGTTAACCGCCGGGTAAATATAATGGTATGAACGGCAAAGACAACCACCGTACAATTGTGATAAGATGTAGGTAGTATCGTACTTAGCCATCGTGATGACGCTCGGTCAACCGCCAGGCGAATGCAGTTTTGCAAATATAAAAAACAAGTATTACCTATATCCTTTGTTAAAGATCGTTATTGCCATCGTGTAAACTCTCGGTTAACCGCCAGGCTTTATATAGGATATTGCGTCGTACGAATAATGCACTTGTACACTTACCTTCGTTTGAATCACAATCCGAATCCGAATCGGAATAAATAATGACTCGTCGACGCCGTTCTTGTTTTTTATGTTCGAGCTTTTTAATTTTGCTTTTATAACGTTTTATCAATTCATTGTCACTTTTCCGTTTCGGCATGATGACTTGCGAAAATATTGAGTAGTAGGTAAAGGCGCGTGCGTCTTCTACCTCGCACGAAAAAAGAATGAGGCCTCGGGCTGAGTAGTGCCGAGCGAGACCGACGTTCGTTCGGAAATCGATTTGAATATGGTAAGTTATCGATTTTTTAAATCTCTGAAGGCGTGCGATATCTACCTTGTAGGCTAAAAGGACTACCTGGTTATGTTATATCTGAAGAATGAAGCGAAGAAATATAATTGCTCTAATTCGCACCGTTTAGGAGATATGAGCGAATTTGTGATTTTTTAATTACAAAACAACGCGCGCCAACCGAGCGGAGCGAGCGGTACTTCGGCAGCATTTTTTTTACGCGAGAAAAATGCGTTAATCTAACTAAGGGTAATTCGAGCTTGTGACAGAAACACTAGTGTATATAAAAATTTACGCGCGAAGGCGAGCGAAGCGTGAAACTACTTTACACACATACATAAAGATGGCGCCGTTTTCTATATAATCAACTTGTAGTTGTTGTTGTTGAACAAATAATTGATAAAAAAACTATTAATATGACTGAAAATCTATTATGAATAATCGATTATACGAAAATAATAATCGATTAAAAGAAAAATCTATTGTTTTTTACATCCCTAAAAATGTCAAGACAGACACATTCGATTCGACAGAAACCAAGAAAAGTGGACCGTGAATTTTGCACGTGGCGCGTCCACAGTTCACCTCTTTCTTGGGGACTTCTCTACATTCCTTCAATCTTTCGACTGTCTCCAAAAACTCCATCGAAGCATTAAAACGTCTAACATCAACGTTTTAATGCAAAAATAAAGACAATATTACTTAAGAATTGGCTGTATGGACAAGTATCCAAGGCCTTTAAACATACAAAAAAAAAATATATTCGATTCCACATCTTTCTGAAAATTCTGAACTTTCCGATACATACATAAATGTCTAACCTCAACAAAATACAATAAATTTAAAAATTAATACTTGAAATAGCTTTATTAGTTTGCGTAAGACTGCTAGTGGTGACATTTGTTTCTAATCACAAAGTTGAAACAATGACGACTGCTTATGGAATACATTTAGGCAACAATTCGGCATGCCTTGCCTCGTTTACAAACGGTGCTACTGGAGTGATTGCGAACGATGCTGGCGATAGAGTAACCCCAGCTATTGTTGCCCTAAACGGCTCAGAATGGGAGATCGGCCTAACTGCAAAGTCTGGACAAGCTTTGACAAAGGTCATTATTAAACATAACAAACGACTAATGAACTGTGACTACAACGAAGAAGATCTTTTCTACGTTGAAACCTCCTCCTCATGCCGCATACAAAACGAAGATAAACTGGTATACGAGTTCGAAACAAGTGAAACAACTCAGTATTCTAACCCCGACAATATTGCTACTAAGATTTATGCAAAACTTTTTACCATTGCGAGTCATTCAATGAGGAGTGAAGGAGACTTAAAGCTAGTGCTAGCCGCGCCTTTGCATTGGTCAAATGAAAGTAGAGACAGATTAGTGAAATCTGCTGAACTTGCTGGGTTTGAAGTTTTACAAGTAATAAGTGAACCAGCAGCCGCTTTGCTAGCTTATAATGTTGAAGAAACTGATGAAGATATCAATGTTTTAGTTTACAGACTCGGTGGGTCATCTTGTGATGTGTCGATACTGAACGTATCTGGTGGTTTTATAAGTGTAGAGAAAAGTATTTTTCGGCCTGATCTTAGAGGCCAGTGCCTTACAAAAGATTTGGCACACTATATTGCTCAGGAAGTTAAACAGAAGTGGAAGTTAGATCCAGAAGAAAGCAAAAAAGCTATGGCAAAGCTATTGCATCATTCAGATAACTGCAAACATGTTTTATCCACTCTAAGTTCTGCTCATGTCTTCATTGAGTCATTGATGGATGGTGTTGATTGGAGTCAAAACATTTCTCGGGCAAGATTTGAAAATATTATTTCTGCTAAAATTTCTGCATACATTGAGCCGGCTCAGAAACTGATTGAAAATTTTGATGGAAAGATAAGTAAAATTGTTTTAAGTGGAGGCAGTATGAAAATCCCTAAACTACAATCAGCTGTTGCGAATTTGTTACCTGATGCTGAAGTACTTTCTGGAATTAATCCTGATGAGGTTATTGCCATGGGTTGTGCCAGGGAGGCTGGAATGTTACTAGACATACCTGAAGTTAACTTACATGATGTAAGTGCCGAAGTGGAGTTCTTAGGAAAAGATATTTATCTTAAATATCTGGATCAGACAGTACAAATATTTAAAGAAGGCACACCTCCTTTTGCTCAAAACACTTGCAGTATAGATACAGGCAATGATATAAAAGATATAAGCTTTAGTTTACTAGACAATCCTGAAGGTGATGAGTTTGCAAAAGAAACATTTAATGTGGAAAGTTTGTCCAAACCTTTTACACTGAAAGCTACATTACAGCACTCAAAAATAATGTTACAAGTTGAATAAATGGATTTGAAGTTTATTTTCCTTTTGCATTACTTATTTTAATTATGTTGTTCTTTCCAAAAAATACATTTCCTTTATACTTCATTTGCTTTACGAAATTTCATTACAACATCAAAGTAATGAAATAATAATATATAAATAACCTTAACTAAAACAGTAAAGTAAAGAACAGTCTTTAAACACCCACTGCAGGGAAAAGGCCTCCATCATTGAATTATTACAGCAATAATGGGTACTAGCTTGAGAACCAAGCTTGCCAAAATGCAGGTTCGTAATCACAAACCGAGCAATGTTCAAAAATTCATAACTTTTTCTTTTGACTGACCCAGGGATCGAACCTGGATCCACGCATTCTTGGTCCGGTATTTAAACCACTAGACCAATTGGCTGTGTAGGTCAGAACATACAATGTATAGCCAAAAAACTGACATGCAGTCATCATTATCATCATTCGCAAGCAAATAAAATCAGTCCAAGGCTGGACACAGGCCTCTCCAAACGGAGGATATTGCCAGTATCACCACACTTGGCATGCGATTTGGCGATCGCAGTATGGCCAGCCTGAGTTGCTATTTAATAATTTTAAGAGTTGTTGATTGTTTATAATAATCAGAAATAACCTATTTCTGATTATTATATATTATATATTTCCGTAGTAAAGACTAACATTAGAGCTCAATTAATTAATATTAGGGATCAGTATATAAACTTGAAAAATTTTTTGTCTCAGGCGGGACTCGAACCCGCATCTCCTCGCATGCCGGGCGGAGGAGGAGATGCGGGTTCGAGTCCCGCCTGAGACAAAATTTTTCAAGTTTATATACTGATATTATAAGTGCAATTAAGTTGCTAAAATATCAAATAAAGTAATATTAGGGATGTTATGGATATGGAATTTCGGATCTGGATACTGATACGGATATAGAAATAATAGTATACCGGTTTCGGATACGGTTACGGATATATAATTATTTCGGATTATCCGTTAGTTTTGCTTACGGTTACGGATATTTTTCAGAAAACTATACTAATACTATAAAGCTAAAGAGTTTGTTTGTTTGTTGAACGCGCTAATCTCAGGAAGTAAGTACTAGTTCGAATTGAAAAATTATTTTTGTGTTGGATAGTCCATTTATCGAGGAAGGCTTTAGAATATATAACATCACGCTGCAACCAATAGGATTCAAGCATCAGTGAAAAATTTTGCAAAAATAATCGCGATCATAACAGAAATTGACGCGGACGAAGTCATGGGCAACAGCTAGTTGTGAAATAAAACACAAATTCTCAGTTGACTTTATTATTATATAAGTATTCGTTGAGAATCTAGTCCAGTCACAGTCGCTACCTGTTACACGATTTGATTAACTTGGCTATATAGAATAAAATCACAAACCTACATCTCTTCGAAATGTTTTTTAAATTTGACGCATATACTACGGACATTTTAAATAAAATTGTATGCTTGTTTAAGGCTGCTACATGTTTATATACTTATTCACTGAGTTTGTGTTAATGAATTAAATGATATAGTTATGTAATTACTATGTTTAAATAACTACAAAATACGTAAGCGCGGCGGTTCGTCAGGCCCGTACTGTCGCGCGCTGGCGCTTACGGTGCGCACAGGCGCTCCGTAATAGGCGATAGATGGATATCGATGCATAAATCCCGAACTACCGAGCCTTAATAAGTTATGAATTAGCACTTGAAATAATAAACAACAAACAAGCAAGTGACGCGTGCGGCTAGTGTGTCGGCTCGACTGGGCAGAAAAACCTGTCATATCGTGTCTCATTTAGACTCCGCCCCTATCCGAAATTAGCCGAAACTTTTATATCAGATTCGGTTACGGATAGTTTTTTATTTCGGATATCCGATAGTTTCGGTTACGGTCACGGAGCTCCCTAACAACCCTAATTAATATTATGAAATATTTATCAGTATTTAATTTTAATTACAATGGGGACTACCGTTTCTTTGCTCACCAGTTGGCGCCACTGTAGACTGAGGTCCGGAGGTATAGCTGTCATAGGCGATTGGCGCCGAAATTTTAGTGTCATTGTTATTAATATTTATCGAAATATCCGTGTTGTTATATGGTCTAAAATGAATTGTATTGGTTTTAGAAAGATTAATTTTTAGGTCATTTTGTTCCAGCCATTCCATTACATTAGTCAGTTCATTATTGGCTAATGTTTCTAAAGATGTTTTATCTTTAAATTTAATGACTATTGTCGTATCATCGGCAAATAGAATGCATTCCTGACTTAATGATAAGGGAAGGTCATTAATATATAATAAGAATAGTAGAGGTCCCAGAATGCTTCCCTGTGGTACGCCAGATTCACAGATTTTACGAGTAGATTGGGAGAACTGCTTCTTGTTACCAATTATCTTGCTTATTTCAGTATACTGAAAACGCTCAAATAAGTAGCTTTGAACCCAAGCCAAGGCTTTACCTCTGATACCATATTTTTGTAGCTTTAAAAGTAGACGGGTGAGAGACATAATCGAACGCTTTACTCATGTCAAGGAACAACCCTACAACCGCTTCTCTGTTATTAAGGGCCTCTGTGACTTTGCGAATAAAAGAAAAGCAGGCGTGAGTTGTAGAAACACCTTTTCTGAAGCCAAACTGGTTTGACACAAGTATATTATTTTTAGTTAAAAAACTTTCTATTCTTATCAACATGGCCCTTTCAAATATTTTGGAGATGATTGGTATTAATGTAATTGGTCTATAATTACCCATTTGTGTGGAATCTCCTTTTTTTAAAATGGGTTTAATTACTGATAATTTAAGCCGATCAGGGAAGACACCCTGCTCGAACGAAAGATTTATTAAATAAGCTAGTGGTTGAGCTATAAGCTCAGCACATGATTTTATAATTTTTGTATTTATTTCGTCATATCCCACGGAATTTGTATTATTAAGCGATGTGATAATTTTAGTTACTTCATGATGTGTGATTGGTGACACAAACATGCTGTTTGACGTAATACAAATTTTCATATTTTCATTTATTTTGATAATGTCATGTTTATTTTTCTTACTCAAGTTAATATAAAAATCGTTAAATACTTCAGAGATGTCATTAGGTTGCTTATATGTTATGTCATTATTAATAATTGTTTTTATGCCATTTTTATTTTTAGTTGTATTAATGTTGTTTTTAATTACATCCCAAGAAGCCTTACATTTGTTTTTAGATTTAGTTATATAATTATTATTGTTGATTTGGTGAGATTTTAGAATGCATCTTTTCAGTATTCGGGTATAGTCAACATAAAGTTTTTTATTGTATTGTTTATTGCTAGCTTCTTTTTGATATCTATAATAAATTAACCTTTTTTTAGCACAGCACTTTTTTAATCCTTTTGTAATCCACTTATTGTTAGTCGTCCTATTTCCTACTTTTATACGTACAGATGGAAAGCAGAGATTGTAAAAAAGTTTAAGCAGGTCATGAAACTTATCGAATGACTTGTTGCAATCACTTTCTTTATAAACATCATTAAAAGATAGCGATGAGATGCATTCTCGAAATTTTTTTATATTATCTTTACCTAGATCCCGACGGTTTTCAAACCATTGTTGTTTTGTGTTTCTGTTGTTATCTATCTTTGGGATATAAAATGTTATACTTTGCCCTGTGTCATGGTCTGACAATGCTAAAGGGTGCACATTACTTTTTATGTTTTGATTATCTATGTTACTAGCTATCTGGTCTATACTGGAGGTTTTTCTAGTAGGCATGTTAATATGACAATACATATTGTGATTGACAAGAACTGCTTCCAGTTCTTTACATTGGGGACTGTTTTTCAGAATATCAATGTTCCAGTCACCACATATTATAACATGCTTCTTATTATTCCTAGTAATTTTAGTTAAGAGTTGCCTCAGTTTGTCAAAGAAGATTGTTATATTTGAGTTAGGAATTCTGTAAATACAAACAATAATAATATTATTCTTAGTCAGTTCAATTCCGCAGCATTCAAATTCGTAGGAACTAGCTAATTTGTTTGTTATTTGTAAGGGTATACATTCGAGGTTATTTTTTTATTAGTATACATGATCCACCTCGTTTTTGGTTTTCTCTACAATACCAAGCCGATAACTTATATCCTGGTAAGCGCAAATTACATTCAGATCCCTTTTTTATGAAAGTTTCTGTTAGACATATGAAGTCTATTGGGCCAATAGTTTGTGCGAATTCAGTTAGAGTCAATTCAAATATCTCGTTTTTATTAAGGATCCCTGCAATATTTTGATGAAAAAGGGTAAATTTCTGTTCTGTTTTTTTATTAATTATGTCTTCTGATAGTGTTGGGTTGTTTTCGATAAAAAAATATTAGTCTTTTGTTTGTTATGGGATTTAGTAGGGCTTCCGCTATTCATATTAATAACAGGGAAGTAGTAAGGAATAGTCCCTTTTCTAGGTAGATTATCATTTTTCTTACTCTTAGATCGGTTCATTTTAATAATATTTCTTAATCCATTTACCGATAGGTACTTAGAACTATAGTCATTAAAGTTTATTACAAAATTAATTTTTTTACACGTCAGGTTTAAAAAATTACTATTGTTTAGGTATAGCGAATTATCACTGCTTATGTCAACAAAGGTACAATTTTTGGTATTCCTGCACATGTTCGCTAAATAATCATTTAATTTATAGGTATTCAGATATTGGTTATTGATGACACTAAGTACAATTATATTTATAAATTTAAAGCGTTTCAAGATTGAAGCATACTCTATAAACACTTTAGTTGGATTACAATCATTTTGACCTGCACCTAAAATCAAATAGTTCCCATACGAATCCTCAACAGACTCCCACTCATTCAGGATCATCTCAGCCGTGGCGTTAGGTTTTATAAAAGCGCAGACAGAGTATTGTTCGTAGTTGTCACTATGTCTAGAATGGAGAAGTCTTGATCCCAGGCCAACACATTGCTGACTACCAAAAATGTAGATTTTCTTTTTACTGGATTTCCTTGTGGTTTCCGATGCTTGAGAATCATTAAGGAGATTTATCCTGTATGCAACCGTTGTCGCATCGTCAGTTTTTTCCCCGTCATTTTAAGAGTATCGTTGGCGTACGTTTGTGATCTTAAGCTTAATTATCTGTTTGCGATATTTTTAATTAGTTCGTGTCTTGATTCAGTAGTGAGAGATTGTACTGGATGATGAGGAATATCATTTAATCCCTCGATCGTGATTCGTGAGTTATTCCAGACACAATTGAAATCAATTGTTATCGTGGCACCCGAGTGCCTCCTGGGGGTTGAGGGATTAAGCTAAATTGGTTAATGATTGACATCTGACAGAGAGTTTTTGGCGGGAGTTCGTGAGATACTTGGAGTCCGTTTATTTTATCGAATTTTTATTGTTTATAGTGATTTTTGGGTCGTAAAAATGGTGTTATTTTGCGAAACAAAGTTCGTGCGAGTGAACAATATACAGTTCGGTGAAATAAGATGGTGGTCGGGTCGTAACCAGGAAAAGTGGACCGTGAATTTTGCGCGGGAACGCGAACAGTTCACTTCTTTCTTGGGGACTTCTCTTCATTCCTTCAATCTTTCAACTGTCTCCAAAAACTTTATCGAAGCATTAAAACGTCTAACATCAACGTTTTAATGCAAAAATAAAGACAATATTACTAAAGAATTGGCTGTGTGGACAAGTATTCGAGGCCGTTACACTAATTAAAGAAAAAAAAAACATCTGACAGACTTTTAGTGAAGTGACAGCAAGAGCGAACGTCTAATATTTCGGAGTGTAAACAAATAAAAAAATTGTTGGTAAATAAATTTATTAATTATTAAACTTTTTGACTTAGGTAGTGTAAAGAAAATTCGATTACGTTATGAATCTCCTCGCAGTATCGGTTTTATTTTCTGTGTTTTACCAAGTGGCAGAATTAAAATCTTCTTTTAATGAAAAAGATATTCGCAATCATTTGGGAACTCGAACACCATACAGATATAAATATAACAAAAATGATTCCAGGATTAAATACCCTAGTAAGTTGAGTAAACTTATATACCTTATTATTTTTTGCCTAAATAACTTGTTGTTGAAACAATGTGTTTTTAATATGGTTTTGTGATTAGACTGTAGGGATTCGAAAATATGGATGATCGTTCGTCACGGAACAAGATTACCGAGTGTCAAGGATATTATAGGCATGAACAGTACCCTTCGAGAATTAAAATATGAAATATTACTTAAGCATAAAAACGGAAAAGGCAAGTAAATATATCCATTTGAGAATTTTATAACCAGTCACAACATTTGCTTGAATGATCTGTTTTTTTTTATCAAGCAGTTCAGTTCTTGCTTTAGCCTTTTTACTGCCAGGCATACTACACTAAGTAATTATAGTAACAGTTAAGTTGAATTTGCACAGCAAAAACCGTTTGGTTTGGCATTTCAGGTAAATTAAATGCAGACCAGTTGCATCTGCTCCAGAATTGGTCTAGAGAAGTAGATAGTGAGCAGGAAAAGTACCTAACAAGGGAAGGTCAAGATGAGATGATACTGCTTGCTGAAAGAATGCAAAAAAGGTTCCCAAATGCAATAAAAAATAAGTATAATAATAAAACATTTTTGGTAAGATAGCAGCTTTTTTATTAATAAATTCAGGGTCTTAATTTTATCTTATTTTTAATAGTACAATATTATATTCCATATATCTTTCAGTTTCGATACACAGCGACACAGAGAGCTCAACAAAGTGCTAGATATTTTACAATTGGCTTATTCGATAAGAAAGATGCTCAAGGTGTAATTTTTTCTCCTGCAAAGAAAATTGATCCTGTATTAAGAGTAAGCTAATATTAAAAAAATCTATATTTGAGAATGTTAATGTGTTGTGATTTTATGAATCTTTCTTTAAGTCTTGTAAGACATAATTACTTCTTGAATTGTTTTATCTATTTCTATGGCCCGACAAAAGCCTCTCCATAAGTAATCATGGCAGGCGATTTGGTTATCACAGTTTTGCCAATTGTGGATAGAAGATGCTGATGCCTGTCTATTTCTTTTTTGCCTTTTACAACATCAATAGGAAAAGGTTCACCAGGGTGGTGTGTATCTTATTGTCTCTGGCTTTTCTCAACATCTATTTATTTATTTATGGTAGTACAACATTACAACCACCAATAACAACTTATTCCAATCTATTTTTGTGATTAGTTTCAGACCTGACTTCCTAAGCTTACTCTACATTAAGTTGCAATTTTTCAGTTTTACAAACACTGTGACAGGTGGCAAAAGCAAGTTAAGAAAAATCCAGACACATACACTGAGCAAAAATTGTATGGTAATAGTGCTGAAATGAACAAGACGCTAGCAGCTGTAAGCAAAAGATTGGGTCTTGATCATATATTGAGTTTAGGTTTGTAATTCTATAGCTTGCTTTGCTATTTGATGCAATCTAAACTGATCTAAATTTTGATTTCAATTTGTGTTCATAAAATCACTTTAAAGTTATACCTACAATCAATTGCATTAAAAACTTTAAAAATATGCAGAGGCTTAGTCAAGCATACCTTAAATTTGTTTTTTTACTTTTTAGGAGTGTCTATTAAATTGTTTTGTCTTTATTAACATTTTATCATTGCAGCAAAAATGATATTTATGATTAATAATGTTTATAATCATCATTAAAACAAGAAATACATTATGATTTACATTACTGGTACAGCATTACTGTTGATTGGTATGTAAATACATAGATGTACTGAATATAATTTTATTTTTAATTACAGACACAGTGAACCTAATGTACAAAATATGTGGGTTTGAAACATCTTGGAACAAACATTATTTATCACCATGGTGCAATGCATTTGATCAAGAAAGTGCAGAGGTGCGTAGACTCTTACCACATTCATGCTTAGTAATTTGTTTGTAATTATTAGGAGCTATTAACTTAAAACTTATATTATAGCAACAGCGACTTTGTACTCATGGATATTTTAACGTGAGACTATCCTAGGGGAAACCATACTTCTAAATTGGATAAAAAGTAACCTATGTGCTTGATTCATTGAGTCGTTCTGACCGTTATTGAGTGAAATCCAGCAAAACTTTCACATATAATATTTAAGAGCTTTCCCTGCCTAACCATATTTAGTACAATCCTACTAATTCGACATTCCTTTTGGACTAATTGCAATCTTTGATAAACCAGTCTTTTGTAGGTTAAATAGGAATTTCGCTGATATACCTCTCGCTCCTACTTGTACTTGTTTTGTTAGTTCGTAGTATTTATTTGTTTATAACGTTTGCTTCTTAGAGATTTTTGTTTTCGGCGGTACCTTGAGCTCTACATGTATTTTTGTTTCAGATGTTGGAATATTATCATGACTTGAAGCATTATTGGATGGACGGTTATGGTCATAATCTCACTTACAAACAAGCATGTATGGCAATCAAAACCATGTTTGAGAATTTCAGGTAAAATTATTTCAATAAATTATCATAATTATTACCGGAGGCTTATGTCAAGCAGCTGCGTAAAATTCTGGACATAGGCCTCTTCAAGAAGATTTTAACAAAATTGCCACGCTAGTCTGGCTATAGCAGTTGGGCAATGGAGGGAAGACACTGCTGCCCGTTATGGTAGTACTGAAACGAGGCCGATTACAAAGAGTTGCACAAACAAAAAATACGAAGTTTTTAAGGCTCGATGACTGAACTCATGTATAATGAATTATTATGAATAATATCTTTTTGTTTCACTACTTATAACATTGTATGACTGTGACAAATATTGTTTTGATTCTCATTTTAATCAGGTTAAAAAGCTGCTTTATTATAATTACATTATTTATTATTACATTTGGGCTTCAAAGAAAACTAGATACTTACAATGTTTTATTTCATTAAACATTCGAGTATGTTTCGATATTAAGGAAAGGCGTTTAAGAGATAATTTGTTTTGATTTTCAGCCAAAAAGGCGATCCACAAGCAATGTTCCTATTCGCACACTCTGGTACTTTGTTGAAGATCTTAACTCACATGCAGCTGTATAAACCGGAGTCTCCACTACGGGGCGACACCATTAACAAAGAGAGGGTGTGGCGAGCCAGCAACATTGATTGTTTTGCCTCCAATTTAGCTTTTGTGTTGTATAAGTAAGTGGTTCTTTTAATATCTCATAAAGACATTTGTACCTACCTTGTATTAGTAGACACACACAAAATAGAGTACCACCATACTCTCTCGTCCTACTATGGGTGTCGTAAGAGGTAACTAAATCCCCGCTCGTAATCCCGTTAGAGGGATATCCTTTCGCGATAGAATCAATTATAAAGAAATCCTTAGAAGAACCAACAGTAGCGAATTCCTCTGGATTATTATTTATTAAATATTGTCTTTTAGTTCCCTGGCTAAGGGGCTCAAGCCCAAAAGCATCTGAATACTCCCATGGCACATCAAATTCCTGTAACTTACTACATTACCGGAAGTAGGTAACTACTTCATTGATGAAAACCTACTTTCAACCCAATCAATCTCAAATCAAAGACCTGAATCTGCCACTGAGAACCGAGCTAACTTACATAGTCGAATAATTGCCAAGCTGAAGTGCCAGTGGACGGTGCACATAACAATAAAACCGATCTAAATTAATTAAAACCTAACTCAATCAATCATCACTCAGTTGTGTTTGTGGACACTTGTTGAGACTTGCCAAACATGTAAAATCGTAGCATTTGACAACCAGACTATACAAATGATAAACTAACCAACTTCTGTATGATTTGTTACAGGTGCAAAGATGGAGACCACGTTTTGACGTTACACCAAGAAAGTATAATCAAGCTGCCGATGTGCGAAAGCGAACTTTGTCCGCTTAAACATTTGAAAGACCATTTCCACGACTCCATTTATAACTGTGATTACACCGATATGTGTAGCCTTGATAAAGATACAAGCTCATGAAACATTATCCGTTTATATCTTCGCCTTGTTTAATATCCCCTTAAATCCTAAAAGTTAATTAGTCATAATAATATCCAAAAAGGGACTAAAGTCCCTTTGTCCCTTTTGGGATTTGACGGATTATGATAAATCACTGTCAATTCAAACCACACTATGCTGTGTTTTTAAATCACAGTACTGTTAAACTGTTGAATTTATTGTTTTTTTTGCATTTAAGCGTACAATACATTGAAATGAAAGACATATTTACTGATTGAACACGCGTTTATTAAGGTTTTTTTTGCGGTATATTTTAGTTTATTCCGACGTTTCGACGTGTTAAATCCGTAAGTATACCTTTAATCAGAAATAGGTATTGAGTAATTATATTTGAGGTTAGTTAAGCAAAGAGAAAAGGAACAAATGCTTTCCAACTGTGAAAAGGTGTGACAAAGCAGTGTATTAATCTATTGAACTGTGAAATAAAAGACAGATATTTATTTAAAAAGATCGCCGCCATGGACTTTTTACGGCTGCGAACATTGTTTAAAAAGTTAATATTCATTTCTGTAATATTGTCAAACAAATATCAGATTTCCTTAAATGGCTTTAATTTTAATTTTAGACTGTAATTTCAATAATATCAAGTATAACATGTCTAACATTTTAGAAATGAAACTGTTTAAAGATCTTAAGAGACCTTACTTTTTTTCTGTGGAACGAAATTATTTGTATCGTGTTTAATCATTTCAAATAAATACGAATCTGAGCTTTTGTTCTGACTAAAACAAAACCAGATAAGCCCCTTAAATATACCTGGGAAATATTTGATGATTTGTAGCGGTTGTTTTGATGATTTGTAGCAGTTAATTGCCTGCGTGAAACAATTGAAATTTATCTCGAAGTTTAGTTCCAGAGAAAAGCAAATGAGCAACGAATAGGTATTATTATTAAACGTAGGCAACTTTAAATTGGATGTGATAGATAGATTGCCCGTAAGAATAACGGGACAAAAGTATTGTTATTGCATAAAATTACAAATGTTACATATAAACACATTAATCGCTTGTCAATTTTTAGATAAGCTTTGTATTTTACAGACAATGTTATAGCCTCGCAATGCATTTTAATAAAAAATAATAAAAATCATGCCTGTTTTTAATTTCTTTGTTAGACCATATCTAATGTTATCGTATTACTTGTTATCGTTGTTCCAAAACTGAAATTTGTGTTAAATCATAGCCTATTATCACTTGAAGGAGTTGAAAATTACGCGTGAAGATACTACCCCACGAGAACCATATTTTATCTACTTTTTTCAGAATAAGAAGTAACATACCCTATAAACAATCTTCATACAGATCCGTTGAGTCGTTCTGGCGTGGTTGACTAACAAACAATTTTTGCAATATTATTAATATTGTGCAATAATGAAAGATCTTGCAATCCTAAAAACCAACTGAACCTAAAAACGTTATTCTCATCTAGTTACGTTGTCGCAATAGAGGCCGTACTCCCTAATAAAATGCCTCTAATTCGACTCATTTTGTCTCCCGCATGCTTATTCATGCCAATGTCTAATGTGAAAGAGGCAGTTGCATCCGTATACCTATACCTACGGGCACCACGTTTCCTAGTAGTCCTTCAGGTTAGGTACGATCTGTTGAAAGCAGTTAGTAATTAAAACGTGTTTGTTCACATTATTATTTCACATTTAGTTTACCATTTGGTACGAGTAGAATGCCTTCGACATCCTATGCTACTATGCCACGCAAGGTATATACGGTAAGTAAAATTCTGCAAGTAGTATTCTGCAGGTAGTATGTTACAGTGCGCATTTCAGTGCGAGTGTAAGTACATTTTACTTCCCTATATTTTTTATCGTATCATTTTAGTAACGCGTTTAAATTAAAATTACTTTAACATTCGATTTGAGTTTGTATACATACATACTGGCCCCCAATTCTGCTAATTTACAAATGGCTCAATAGAATCGTTGGCCATTTGAAAATTAGCGGAATTGGGGCCCAGGTAGTTTAGCAAAGACAGAGGTAATTTGTAGAAAATGTGAATGCAATTTCCCATGAACAAATTTCCTACTTTAAGTAGTCTGCTGAATGTGTGAGGCTCGAAACGAACGAGCTTGAGGCAGTCGGCCGGGAGACCGCCAGGCTGAGGTCCTACAGAAGCTGTACCTAAGAAAAAACTGTTTTCTAAAAAGCGCAAATGTTACACGTGCAAACAGAATTTTATCTTTTAATAAAATACGAAAAAAATGTACGCGACAAGAAGTCTGTTTTTTTAATAAATAATGGGCTCGCTCTTGACTACATACTTAACTAACTATACGGTTAAGAAGAAGCCTAAGATGGAGCGAGCTTACCCAGAAAGTGGTACTGGTTCTCCCACACACCAGCGGAACACAGAAAAACTGTTTGGCGCTGGACTCCGCCAGGAGGGTGGTAGCATCCAGGCAGCCTCTTACGAAGCCTACCACCGCAGAAAAAAGTCGCAGTAAAAGATCTGAAAAGATCACTTTTATTTAAATATGTGTGTGGGACAGACAATAGCACGAAATATGAGGGTGACCTAGGTACTAAACATTTACAAAGAAACAAATAAAAAACTTCATGTTAACATTTTGTAATTAACCTTATAAAGGCATAACAAATGCCAAACCGCAATATTTTTATAAAATCACGCAATCACCATATTTCACCCTAAATAGCCTAGCTAGATGGCTCAACATACGTGAGAGAATTCTAAACAGAATTAACGGCAGGTGTAGCAAATTCAGCTATGAATGTTATTTAAATATATTGCAAAAGCTCTCAAAAGCTTTGAAACACCGTATCACTTTATGAGTCGTTAAATTAACACACTGTAGTAAATTGTGCCATTACATTTGATAATTTTCAAACACATTTCAAAGAAACCTTTGAGTGGAAATGATACGGATAATAGCGGATGGATTTACGACATAAAATTATGTAATTTTCTTAAAGTACACGTGTATTTATCTATACTAATATTATAAAGCTGAAGAGTTTGTTTGAACGCGCTAATCTCTGCAAGTTCTGGTTCGATTTGAAAAATTCTTTTTGCGTATAACATCACGCTGCCACCAACAGGAGTAAAGCATGAGCACATGAATATTTACTCATGTGGCATGAGTGAAAAATGTTGTAAAAATAGTCGCGATCATAATAACAGAAATTGACGCGGACGAAGTCGCGGGCAACAGCTAGTATCTTATACTGGGTGGTGCAAACGGTGACGTTCCAAAATTTGTTTTGGATTGGATTGGATGGAAAAAACGAACACTGAGTACTTGCCAGAATGAGTTAAAAAATAAAAACCAATAAGAGGTGAAAATTAAGGAAAAAAATATAGTTTAAAAAACTAAAATCCACGCTTTTAAAACAGATGGAACTAAAAAATTCAAAATAAAACTGTAGTAATCAATTGAAAAATTCATATTATTGTACAAAAATCGTAAATTATGATATCCACAGATATAGTAAATTATTGATAAAATATTTACAACAATCTAAATCAAGCCCCCCACGCTTTTTGTACAATAATATGAATTTTTCAATTGATTACTACAGTTTTATTTTTAATTTTTTAGTTCAATCTGGTTTAAAAACGTGGTTTTTTAGTTTTTTAAACTATAATTTATTTTTTACTTTTTACTCGTAGTTTAGTTTATAAGATTTGATTCCTTCTTTATCGACTGCAAGTCCAAAGCTATGCAGGAATCGTAATTGATACAGATCGCGCGCTAGCTCTATCTCTTTTACTCCCTCTTACAGAGGAAAACTGAGAAACTGTTATTAAATTATTGCATTGTCATCGGTCCTTGATACGTGTGTAAAATTTCAAATTAATCAAACTTCTAGAAATTGGTAAAGAATATGCTCAAAGATTCCATTACATACATACATTCATACATAGATACAACCAAAGCTAATAAAAAGCGTGGTAAAAACATAAATATAATTCTATCTCCTAAACTAAGCAAAATCGTAGAACATACATGGGGGTGATTTGGATACACCTTAATATAAGGCACCTAAATTTTAGCTTTTTGTAACGTCAACTCCACGGCCACCCTGTATATGTTACCCGATTTTTCTTAGATTTCGAGAAATAATTTTTTTTCTTAAGTTTTCAGAAATTTTGGTGTAATCAGTTTCTAAAAACTGGTTTCTCCACTTTTTATTATGTTATGTCAGTTTTTTTTTGGAGTTTGATACTTATAAATTAAACTTACTTAGATAAAATTATCAGCTAGCTAAGCCTAACCAAAGTTTCCGAAAAAATTACCGAAAGTCATGAGTTTCCGTTCAAGCTAGTCAGAGCGTAATTTTAAAATTTATTATTTTAAAAGCTTAGGCTTTCGGGAAGTTTTTTAAGTGATCTAAGAAACTGTTATTTACAGTTTAAAATTAAGCTCTGACTAGCTTGCTGAATAGGATGGATAGGATAGGATCATAGGATTCTGCTATCCGGAATTTTTAAAATTCCTTGTTCGGGGTTGGCACAAATGCAACAACTCCTAGAACGTAAAAATCGGTCCAGCCATTCTTGACTTTAAAAAGTGGTGCAACTTACACTAAGGCGGGGGAGTTTAATTTGTCCTCTGCTGTGTTTAATTTGTCCTCTTTACTGGGCTTTAAAATTAGTATCATAAAGTAACCTACGTACCTACTAATGGCTTTCTACAATTTTTATTATGTAGATAGGTACCTACTAGTTGTTCCCGCGAGTTCGTATGTGTGGACTATGGCAAGACTCACCCTCTTTTTTTAATAAATTTAAATAAGTTACTTATTACATTAGCTATATAAGTTATCTGCGAATTATAGGGTCGTAAAAATCGGTCCAGTTGTTTTAGAGATAAACCAGAACAAACAATCATAATTTAAAAAAAATTCGTACCGTACTTACCGTCTGTACCGTATACTTTCATTAAAATTGAAATTATAAGCAGACACTTCAAGTGTATTTATTCCTAGAAATGTTTTCATAGATACCTACCTACTTAATACGAACATAAGTTTTTTGAAGAAATAAATACATTTTGATTTTGATTTGATTACTTAAAGTGCGTGCACATGAAAATGAAAAACATTGCAAGCTGGCAAATCATGCCAAAAACGGGACGTTAGCCGTTGGCCGGCAGCCGAACATCGCTGGCAGTGCTGGTAACATAGATCTATGGTACTAGCTCTTGGCAGGAGCTGGCTGAATAACACACTTGTGTGTGCACGCCTCCTTAATTTATTGCTTGCTGATAAGACACTGTATTGATAGGGACTTTAGCCGTATAAAAAGCT
Source organism: Anania crocealis (assembly GCA_949315895.1). Lineage (NCBI taxonomy): Eukaryota > Metazoa > Arthropoda > Insecta > Lepidoptera > Crambidae > Anania > Anania crocealis. The sequence continues at coordinate 17,909,446 of OX438883.1, forward strand.
CAGTAGGTAAAACAATACGTTAAAATAATTTAGTTAAGGCATAAGGCATTGTAAGGTATAAGCGCCGACTCTTCTCGTTTTAAAAGTACATATCCTAAAAAGGTGACTATGGTGAAAAGGTGACTAAAAATGACAGGACAGTTTTTCTAGTTAATTCTTTTTCGTGTGAATTACCTACAAAAAACCAATTTAAAAGAAAGTACCGGCAAAAGCATACAGCCACCTTTCAATCGGTGCATCATGACTGTACCTACTCAAAATTAGTGACTTATTCCATGCTTATATCATAGATTAGCTGTTGCCCGCGACTTCGTTCGCGTCAATTTCTGTTATTATGATCCCGATTATTTTTGCAACATTTTTCACTAATGCTTCGCTCCTATTGGTCGCAGCGTGATGTTATATAGCCTAAAGCCTTCCTCAACAAATGGACTATCCAACAAAAATATTTTTCAATTCAAACCAGTACAACCTGAGATTAGCGCGTTCAAACAAATAAACTCTTCAGCTTTATAATAATAGTATAGATTAAATTGTACGTAGGTATATCGGATACGAAAAATATGTAAAAAACCCAAGTTTAGATTTTTACTAAAAAATCGGGATTCTGTGCCCTGCCTAAAATCAGAGATTGGTCTAATACCTGTCAAATATCAATTACATTCCAATCAACCTAAGTTCTAGTCTAGATAATCCAGATTGAATCAGATTGTAAGAACAAGTTAGGTTTACTTGATACCAATTTGTCAGTCTCAAAAGTAAGTTAGGCTGTACATACCAAGCTTATCAAATTATTTGCTTAATTACACAACAAATTAATGGCGCATATTTAATTAATAAAAGATTGTAGTTGTTGCAAAGCACCAAAGAATAAACGTAGAGTAGGTACTCGTACTTTTTTTTTCAGACAACGCATTAACCCAGTTACAAGGTACCAGAAGTAAGGTACCAGAAGTAGAACTTTGGCAGGGCCTTCTATTAGCACGCTAAGAACCAAACCAAAGGTTCGATGACTAACACAGATGACAGAGAGGTTATTCGAATTGCCATATAATTGCTTGTCCATCTTGCCTAGAGTCAAAGCCTACCTATGCTCTCAAGCAGCGCAGATTGAAGCCTGATTGGTGCGTGATTTAAAGGATTTTTAATGCGCAAAAAAATAGTTTTTTGAGTATTAAGTTTTTTATTTTATTTAGTTGATCAGCTAGATCAAATTGATAAAAAAAGCGAAGCGTACTTTTCCTATAACCTCGTCTATTTTTTTAGGGTTCCGTACCTCAAAAGGAAAAAACGGAGCACTTATGTGATCACTTTCTGACAGTTGAAATTAAAACCATATAGGTACCCACTAAGGTCTATCAGACACCTCTTTACTCTCAATGCTACAGACAGCCCATTAAGAAGAGGCTGCCTGGAACAGGCGGAATCGGCCGTCCATGACTGTGACCTATAGTAAATTTAAGCATCAACTCATTTTAGAACTAATAGGGAAGAAAAATAAATAATGAAAATATAATAATCCCCTTGAATAAAAACATCCCTGAAAAAAAACAGGAGACAAAAAGCAGAGAAAAAATACAAAGTATCATAGGCACACCGAGTTCTCTTTCAGAAGCATGCGAGCGTCCCAAGAGACTTTTGTGTTTCTGGAAGGAGTTGCGGTTGGATTAACCCAGTCCCCCCTACGCACAATGGACCAATTGGAGCCTAAATGCGTAAAACAGGAAGCCCGCTACTAATACCAATAAGGTCTATCAGTCCTTTGAAACTGTAAAAAACAAACATCTAAGTTAACGTAAAAAAAAGATACGGCCGTTTGTTCCGCAACAAAAGTCAATTTCGACACTTAAGAGAATCAAAGTTTGTAAGGTGTTTTCCGTTGAGCTAAAATTATGACTATTGGCAAGAAATATCGTCACTACTACTACTTGTAGGCAAAAATCAGAAAACTTAAAATTAGTAATTTAATCATGAAAAATACTGTCTTTATTTAAGTAATTAACCTAATCAATTAATCAATCAATGAGGTAAAGCAACGGTTTGGGTGGTGATAATGTGAATCTACTCTACTGCTTTTATTAAGTTTTGGTGTCCCCCTTAGCGTGATACCCTAATTGCTTAATTTGCACGCTAATTGAGTTTGGAATTGACAAGCCAATCCTAGACGGGACTTCAGTCTTCTTTGACTATAACTTACAGAAGGTCGATGCGACAATAGGCGAGTAATGGAAAACTTTAGAATAGCTCCTCTGTTTAACGGGCGAGTTCCAGCTCCACGTCATTGACTTTAATAGCGACTAGGGAATTTCATTAAGGAATCGCGTAATGTTAATTTTGTTGCGTCGCTTTTAATTGCGATGCGATGAAATAGGAAGTAAGTTTTCCATCGTTACCAATTTGGAAAGACAATACGTATTCGCTCAGTAATCCAGTTGATAGTGAAATAAAGTCTCAGTAAGAGGATTTAATATAGATGATAGATTGGCAATTGAATCCTGAAAACGAGACCAAAACTAGGTTACGCTAGTGTGCATAAAGTGAGCATGTGCGTGAGATAAATAGTGCTGGTACTGCATTGTCTGCTTGCTTTCGATATCGATTCCATCGACACAGTTTACGTTGACGCAGGTGACTTATTTTTTAGTATTATTAAAAGAACGCCAAAAAACTGCAAGTAAATACCTAGATATGTTTTTTATTTTATAATTACTTATCCCCGAACAAAATCAATTTATTGTTAAAAATATCCTACGATATTTTTAACAATACGTCAACGCATACGCAAACGCATACGCAAACGCATATGCAAACGCATACGCAAAATTGTTAAATACTGGCAAGTAAAGCCTACGCTTTACTTGCCAGTATTTAACAATTTTGCCTCATTTTGCGATCGCGATCGCCAAAGTTGAAATAAAACTGATATTTATTTAATTTTATTACACATTACAAACGTACACTAAATATACATATATTTAATGTTTAACTAATGGGGATTGATGGGGGCTTGAACAATATGGACATTGATCCAGAGCGTAATATTACAGGCTGATCGCCTCTGTGTTAAAAACACTTAGGGTCCAAATGTAAACTGCAAATGCTTGAATATTTATTGGGCGAACATTCTTTTCTATTAGGCAATTTCAACCTTTTCTAACGTATTTTAACAATTTAGGCTGTATGCGGTTTACAATGCGAAATATGTCAGCTAATGAAATGTCGATAAGATATCATCGACAACGTCAATCACTAAAATACAAAAGTGACGTTAGTAATTGTTGAAATTCACGTATTTGATATTATTTTTAATTGAATTCATATGAATTTAAATCCTTGTCCTGGTGAAATGCCCTATCAATTAGTATACACAATTTTAGTCAAAGCTCTGAAACATTGCATTTTGCTGCTGGTAATCGCGATTGTGTGTTGACGTGTGAAATGTACAATTATGTTGGTTCCCTTTTTTAGATGAGTTACTTCCAGGTACTGAACATGTAACCATAATGAAAATACATCAACTCGACACTTTTTTACAATAATAAAAATGAAACTAGTAAAACTAAAGGGAATATTGTGTTGCTCGTGACAGACGTCAGAACTCAGAAAAACGCTACGGGTTCTTAGCGTGTACGTGAACGGCCTTGTGATCTATCTCGTTCTATTGTATAGCTGCATTGTATTCTGTCTCTTTTCATTGCCAATCTATCAGTAGTATATTAAATCTATGAATATCAGTAGTATATTAAATCTATGGTAAGAGCCACTGGTCTATTTGGCACAGGTACCAATTATTTTACATCAGTGACTGCTATAACCGAATGTCAGTAATTGACCAGGACGTTGCATGCAAGAAATTGAAGTAATACAGAAATAAAATCAATTTCTGCACTAAATTATTTTTAAAAGATTGAAAATGGTCTTGATTGTTTACAAAAAAACACAATAAATATCTAGAAAAATACGAGGAATTTACTTTTTTTTTACAACAAACAATAAATGTCATGATGTATTTCAGTTTCTTTAATATTAATATGAAACTCCACAGCAGTCCATTATTTTATGCACGAGGACAAAGTATAAATATGCGACATTTAAATATTCCCCGGTTTTAGAACATTGAAATTATGCGTTTTTCAATCCTTTTATCCCTTTGAAAACATGACTTCCATTTATTTGCTTTGGCTTTAAAAGGGTTACAGTGTTCAGTACATAATTTTATTGTTAGCAAGCACGTAGCCTTAAGCGGTATTACTGGTATTACGTTGTTGAGTTTTACTATGTAGGAAAATGTACAGTAGGTCCTGTCCACATAATAAGTATACATAAATAATAACAATAAAAATATAAAACTAATAAAATTTGCCTCTGATAGTAAAACTTAAGTGATGACTTTGACTTAACTTTGACGACCATTTGGATCAGCGGTAGTAAACACTGCTTCTGAGCCATGGGTCGCGGGTTCGATCCCCGCACAGTACAAATATTTGTGTGAATGAACATGTCTGTTTGTACTGGTCTGGGTGTTTTCTATGTATTATAAGTATTTATTTACAAAAAAAAAAGTATATAAGTAAGTTTATCGGTTGTCTAGTACCCCATACGACAGGGTACTTAATAGTAGCTTAATTTGGGACTAGATGGCTCTGTGTGGCCTAGTGTGGCATGTCTGAAATATTTATTTATTTATTTATTTATTTACTGCTATTTATATATGATTTTTACTAATCAGTCTTAAGAATTATTGTTTATTTTTGTGAAAGTTTGTTCTGCTCTGTAAGTTCAACTGATTTTAAAATTTTAATATTAGAGGTTTATGATCGGGATTTGAAAAGGGAAGTTTCAGTAACTTAATTATGAAACATTCGCTTTAAGTTAATTACACAAATGTTTCTTTCTTTCAAATGTTCATAATCCCTCAACTCTCAGGAGGCACTCGGGTGCCACGATAACAATTGGTTTCAATTGTGTCTGAAATAACTCACGATCGAGGGATTAAACGGCTAAATATCAAATAAACATAGCTCAGTTTATTTGAAAACACATCTGTGAAACAAATGGTCAACAAAAGATTTCTAATGTGGCATAAAAATCTGTAACTAATTGCTGAATTTTAGTTTAGGTCATGTCATGATACGGAATCTAATTTATGTACCTACCCACAATTACAAATTACATTCATTATTTCAAATTTAACCTTTATGTATTTTTATTTTTTTATTAAATGGTAATAGAGCCCACTCCTGCATTTGACCATAGACTTACCGCCTCCCACGCTCGCCCGTGCTCTGAAAATCCGTTTGAACTTGGGTATATATCGGGTTGCCTAATTATTTGTACTCCTAATTGTCATTGGCGCACAAACTATTAGCCTAAATTTTTTTCGCACATCTTTACTATTCCTAATCGTGTTAAGCCTATTTTTACTACGCTTAACTTTATATCGCCGTATTATAATTTCGCCGAATATATCATAACACCTACCCTTTTGCAGTTCCAAATTTTTATTCGCAGAAAGTTAAAAACTTTATCAGCTTGCATGCATGCTTGCAAAGAAGTAAGCATGCATGCAAGCAAGCAAGCAAGCATGTATGCAAACAAGCAATCATGCATGCAAACAAGCAATCATGCATGCAATCAAGCAGACATGCATGCAAACAAGCAATCATGCATGCATCCAAACAATCAGACTTCCGTGACGGCTTCGGCGCTGCGGGGCTCCGGCGGTCCCACGCGTGCTTATCGTCGCAGATGGCTTACGCTCACCACCGCAGCTTCGGCTTTCTGGCCGGCTGCGCCGGCCAGCCTCAGCCGCGGCGCCTCGCTTACAGCCTCCTGCTCCACAGCCCGCGGGCCGCCTCGCCCTTCCGCGCCTACGCGCTTTTGAATTACACTCTAGGGGTAGGGCAGACAAGACTGCTTGGAGTCGGTTTGTGAGCGATTCGTTTCTTAAACTTTTCTGTTTAAAAAAAATAGAGCGTAATGTCAAAAAAAGATGCTAATACATTTTAGTGCTTTCGATATTATACATACTGAAATTATATTTTTAGACCAATCTATAATAGTGCGAAAACAACTGTTAGACTAGACAATAATTATACGTTATAAGTTTAGGCCAATACGGTTCGGCCAAATGAAATTAGGACTTAAAATTTTAGGCGAACCGAAGGGCACCCTTTGAACTTATGATAACCATTAGTAACTCTATATTTTTGATCTGGCGCTTTTTTTAAGATTAGCAGTCAAATTCAAATTCAAATTCAAATAATTTATTGCATTTATTTATACATTTAAAATTTAAAAGTTAAAAATGTCATACATTAAGAGCTAATTTTATGCTAACTTATAATATTAGTAATAGGTACATTATTTCGTTACTAGGTAACTGTTTTATAAAATATTTTTGTATCAGTAATAAATAAATAACATTCAATGGTAAATAACATTGAAATCACACATCAACATAAAAAACCTAATCTATAAGAACATAAATTGTATTCCCTAACTGTAGAACTGAAATAAAATGTAATAAATTGTAATAAATTGTAATTCAGGAATTGTATGTCAGTAGATAACGATAATAATAATGCTTCTACTGTATTCTGCCCATATTGTGTTAAGTTGTTCCCTTTTATTATAATGCGCGTTACACGTATGCCAGTTTGTTGTATTTGAGTACGTGATCTGTGAATAATCGGAACCCCCTATGAATTTTCATAATCTACTGGAACAAAGGCATCTGGTTTATTTTGTTATTAACTTTTATTTAAATGCTTTTGTACAGATTATGCCACGAGTTGTTTGTTAAATAATAGGTACCATCCGCTAATAGACAATTCATTAAAGAATTTTATATTCCAGCTTGTCATTCCATCATTGCTGTGGTAACTTGAATTCAATAAAGAAAGCCTTTTCTCTGCAGTGGGATGATTATTGATTATAGATTGTTACTTTACTTTACTCTTTATACACAGTCCCTTGAATAAACGTAGCTGTTATCATGTTATTTATATCAGTTTATTCATATTTTAATATTTTTATTAATTACTACCATATTTTCATTTATATTCTTAATGTTTTGAGTGTAGCTATTGTCTCTTATGGTGCCCGCAGAATACCAGCGTTGTGGCACTCTGTGCCTCGACATATTATTATGCTGAGCGGGACCTAAGTATTCGGTACAGCCTTAATTTTGTTTTTAATTTTATTATTATTTTCCGACGACGTTCCGTGGGCAGGCCCCCTACAAGGTGGACCGATGATCTGGTCAAGGTCGCGGGAAGCCGCTGGATGCGGACAGTACAGAACCGATCGATGTGGAGATCCTTGGGGGAGGCCTATGCCCAGCAGTGGGCGTCGTTTGGCTGATATGATGATGATGATGATTATTTTAAATGTAACACATTACTGTACCAAATAAACGTTTTCTCATCTTATCATGTTTCACACCTGCCATAAAAGTTCAACCATGCACATGACATTAAGTTGTATGCTACTAAGTTGAACTGGTTAAAAGGGCACGGAAATGGCACTTATTAGATGCAACGTAGACGTTTTTCGGTAGCTGATTGCGTATATTGTTTTAAATTTTATATCTATGTAGCCGCTTGATAAAGTTGATTCCGAAATAGAATAAAAAAAACTTTGTTCAATAATGGTGATCTGTTACGGTTTACACGTGGAAGCATATTTTGAAAAAAGAAAACGTTTTGTTAATTATTTTTTTATTATTATTGAGAAATATAAACTTGATTAAAATGTGTAAGAGTTATCACAGAGGTATTCAAGAAATTTACATAGTTTTAGACTTCAATAATATCGGATACCATGATATCTTACTTCCTCCGCCGCCTATGCCTGATTTCTGTGGTCGGGTTGATACGAGTATCAGCTGTCCCGGGTTCGATTCCCGGTACCTACTTACTTTACCACTTTTTTTAGGGTGTCAAGTCTGGGTGTTTGCAGTACTTCTGGTGTTTCTGTATCCATATAACAAGCGATTTAAAAGGACTCAAACGAAATACAAACTACTAATACCATCTTACTCCTCTTCTTCTACCATATTTAATAATATTTTGTTGAAATAAACTAAACATTATAATAAAACCTATACAAACCTAACAGTGTTTGCCCGCTGACTCACGCTCAGTAGGTACATGATTCTCTTCCTAGACACCTTGGCCATGTGGATTTTTACAAAAACATTCCATTTTACGAGTACACTAATATTAATCTCGCGAATACCTACCCGTTTTTCGCTAATTCGTTTATAATAGTGGGCTGGTTAGCTTCAAACAGCCGTAAAAACGTTGTCTGGAATACTTCATGTCGAAGTTAATGTGATGAAAGAATGATGGCATCATTGTTCGCTTCGATGGTTCCCTAGTCTGCTTAGGGTATACGAGCTTTTAACGACGTAAACAGAATTCATCATGCAGTAACAAGTTGTAATATCTTGCAGTCGGCGCGCGATTCTGTCGGGAGAACTCGCATTGATGATTTTCTTTTTTAATTACTTTGTACCGGCCAGTGTTTTGGTTTTTTAAGTGCGTGTGTTAAGTGTGGTTTTCGTTTTCACTTTTATTTAGATTAGATAAAAATCTGCTGAAAGAAGTTTCTGTTATACAGATAACAAATAACCGAATGTTAAAAAGTTTTAAAGAAAGAAACACAATGAACTTGAAGCTGAATAATGATGTTCAGAGCTCCGAGCGAATTCCGAAAATTAACAAGCAGGAAAGTTCTATAAAGGTAAAATGTTTTCATGATAAGACTATGCTTTTCAAAACTAGTTAGAATATATCTGATATTATTAATATTGTGTACTATTCTGTGATTATACAAAAGAAGGTACATATTGAATAATGGTTTCTGGTATGGGATTTACTGTTTGTTTTTTTTTCTGTAGAGGTTGACGATAAACCAAACTGCTTGGCAACATTCTGTTTAGTGATCATGAATAGAGTTGCGTCATTTGAAATATATTTTTTTGCTGATGTCAACATGCAATAAAATATATTATTTGTCTAGAGTTATTTGATTCGAGGCTTATACCATGTAACCTTATTTATTATGAGCTTCCAATATTTCGGGACTATTTGCAAATAAGGTACATGGTATAAACCCCGAATCTAATAACTCTAGTGATAGACCATGAAAGTTTAAATCAGTATATTATGTGTCTAGTTTGTATATATGCCTTTTTATTTTTAATGAGTAGGCCATCCAGCCATCTTCAATAAAATTAAAACTTAAACAGAACTTAGTATTACTTAGGTAAGTAGTTCTATTGCAAGAACATTTAACGATACTTAATTATTAATTTATTAATTATGGTTTTCAAAATTTGGAATGCTATTGTGGTCGTCGTCGTACCTAATAAACGTTTCGGTTTCTTAACCGTAATACGAGGCAGGAATGTTGTGGTTAATTACTGGTCGTAAATCAATCCATGCATTATGGAACTGTAAATGTTAAGTAACTATTGACGCTTAGTGAGGTGAATTCGTCTTGATTTCGCAAAATGTGAGGTAGGCAGTACCTACTGATTAAGGATATAAATTTCAGACCCTAAAGATTACTTCATAAACATTAGTCCATTGTTGGATATTTAGGAAAATAAGGATTTAGCCATCATTTTGACAAAATAATGAATAATTAATATGTAAAATGCATAACTGCAGGCAGGTTGTTAACCGTAGCTTGGCGTGTTTAACAGAAGACTGCCTTTTGGTTTAGATCCAATAAATTACATCTTCAATGAATTAAAAGAATCGTCATAGTTCACAAGTTAAACCAATAATGCAACTCCGCTGGCTTACACCTAAGGCCATCAATATTTTTAGTCAAGGAAATCAATTTCAATTTACGCTAGCAATGTCATAAAAACAGTTATACATAACAAAAAAAGATATACCTACTTCGTTACTCATCACATCACATTAACCAAATAGTTTCCTAAACTTAAATTCATGACGCCACAAAGTACGTGTTATGTTATTTTGTTAAATGACTAGTCCTACATTTTATACTGAAACATTAAAATGAGATATTACCAGTATTTATGTGCAAATAACATTCGCATTTCATACGTGTGTTGTCTTGTATTTACCGATGCAACTCAATTTTAAAGCTTTCTGTGAATCGGATAGTGCAATATATAATTCAAGCAAGCTTACCAGACTGTATTTATGTGTGAAAATAGTACAGAGCTACCTGCATTTACATGACATTCAATAACACTTGTATTGTTAAAAACATGATGTGGGAGCAAAAAAGGAAAAAAAGTTGTTACAATTAACGTTATCAAATATTATCGTAATTAAACTACAGACTTTATCAATAGCCGTAAATATGAGACTTTTAGTGAGATTCATTATAATCCAAGATTTATATAGGTAGGTATTATTGAACCGTTTGAGCCCAGACAAAAATATTGGTCTGAGTGGGGTTAAAATACAGGGCCCAAGAGAACTAAGCGCCAACTCGCTGTATCGTTAGATGCCTCAGGGTGCCCCAAGCCGAACGGCCAAGAGGATACTTAGATACTTATAAGATATTGTTGACCAGACCAGACAGCCAAGAACACATGAAAAACTGTAAAATACACTTATTGAGTATGAATGAATGAATGAATGAATGAATGAATGAATGAATGAATGAATGAATACACTTTATTGCACACCACAAAGAAATTACAAAATTTAATTTTTACAGTAAGATGTACAACTAAGGCGGTCTTATCGCCATCAGCGATCTCTTCCAGACAACCTTTACAGGAAAAACTGGAAAGAAAGGGGAAGGTGGTGCTAAGTACTAAGACAAAATGTAAAATTAATACTACTTAAGTTAATAATGATAATGATGGAATTTAGTCAACAAAAACTTATTATTACCTATGTATTAAATAAACTTAAATACAACACAACTACATAAATAAATAAATATAAATACATATTTAAACAAAATACACTACATACACTTAAATACATACTTGATATGAACAAGAAACCGTCGTGTCTAGGTGACCAAGAAGCGATTAATGTGACAAAAGTTGTTTTGATCAAAGCGCTAGAAAATACGTTTTGAGCCTGGTTTTGAAAATAGCTAACGACTCAGATTGTCTGATAGTCAGTGGTAGGGAGTTCCACAAACGAATGGACTGTACAGTGAATGAGTGAGAATAATAGTTAGTGGAATGGGGAGGAAATTTAAGATGTAGTTTACTGGAAGACCGCACGGAAGACTGAAGGAATTGAAAGCGCTCTTTAAGGTACGGCGGAGACTTTGGATTGAATAAAATAGTAAAAAGTAAGGAAAGAATATGGAAGTCCCGTCTAAGCCGTATAGGGAGCCACTTTAATTGAGTTCTTTATTCGGTAACATGATCAAACTTCCGCAGACCAAACACTATCCGTATACAGAAGTTTTGTATGCGATCAAGTTTATCAAGTAGATTCTCATTTAAATCTAAGTAGCAGCAATCTCCATAGTCTAAAATCGGAAATAGTAAAGCCTGGACAAGAGCAATTTTGAGTCTTGTTTTCACGGCGATTTATTGATTATTAATTAAAGTACGTGACCAAGACAAATATTGTGATTTTAAGGCAAACAAGATACCCATGATAGCCTGTGATTTGGTTCAGTCTGAAAAGCTTTAAAATCATCATAATGTTGCCATAGCAAACCCATACAAGGAACTATTTGACCATGGCTACAAAGCTACACCTAAGTACTCGTATGTCTCAGTGCTATGCAAGTTCCCTTACCGCAGAGTATGTACGCGGTTTACATCCACATAAGTAATAAACTTAGGTACGAACCACGAATGTAACTAAAACCGAGTTACGACGCATTCTCGATTTACCATATTGGTTGAAAAATCAAGCCTTGCTCATCATCTCATCATTTATAACTTGATTTTCCGAAAACTGTTCTCTAAGCAAATATACAGGATCAAATTTTAACCACCTTCCAAATTTTAATAAATCAATCTACGAGACAAAAAACAAATGACGTATTTTTTCTTTTGGTGTAGCCCAGTACAATGAGTACAATGTGTTGGATTATTATTAGATATGTCCAGGGCATTTGATAGCGTAAATCATAACATGCTGCTCCAAAAATTAGAAAATATGGGTATACGTGGTTTGGCCTTGAGATTAATAGAAAGTTATCTGAAGGATAGGGAACAGTTTACAGTAATCGACTCCTATAATAGATTAAGCAAAACCTTTGAAGAGGTTAAATCAAGTACTCGAAAAGTAAGCCTTGGATTGAATCAAGGAAGTATATTGGGACCCCTCCTCTTCTTAGTTTATGTTAATCAACTGCCAGATATCACACAAGACTTATGTGTGATGTTTGCTGACGATGCAAAAATATTTATTCCCGATACCAATAAAAACAAAACGCTTTTTGAAAATCACATTAATCAAACCTTGCAAAGAACAATAAACTGGTTAAAATCACTTGATCTAAATGTTAATCTCATAAAAACTAAATTCATTCAATTTAGAAATTATAAAACACCATCTTATAAATTAAATATTTCCGATCACAGCACTAAAATAAATGAAGTAAATGAAACAAATTTTCTTGGAGTTGCCATAGATGCTCATCTAAATTGGAAAGATCATGTCCTTAAAATAAACAAAAAGGTATCTAGTTACTGTTACGCTCTTTCTGCGCTCGTCGAAACAACATCTGTGGATGTAGCTAGAACTGCATATTTTGGACAAGTTTATCCACTACTAACTTATGGCATAATTTTTTTTGGGGAAATTCAGTTAATGTTTAATCAACATTTCTCCTACAAAAACGATGTCTACGCATAATATATAATATGTACTCAGACGAAACACTACGAAATGTATTTAAGGAAAAGGGCTATCTTACACTAACTAATATTTTTATCCGAGAGGCATCAGTATTTATTAAGCTAAATCCAGAGTATTTTGAAAACAAATCCACAACGCGTCCAAATGTCCGCAATAAATATAAATATGACATATGTATTCAGAGAACAACTAATGTAATGTGCTACAATAGTGCCTTTAATACTAGCATAAGGGTATTCAATCATTTGCCCTCGGACATAAAGGCTTTAGAGTTACCAAATTTTAAATTAAAGCTGAAAAAGTGGTTACTTGGCAATGTATTTTACAGTCTAGGTGAATATTATTCATGTAGAACCTAAGCAAAATTGTAAGTGTTAGCTACTTATTATTTTATGTAAAACTTAAAAACTAATGTTAAATATTGCATGCCCGTTATGGGTACACTGTTGTTACCTCTAACCTGTATTTCCAACTGCATATTGTACACAGTTTGAGCAATAAATGATATTCTATTCTATTCTATTCTACAAAAATGACAAAATAAAGCACTTATAAAATGTCCGACAAAAACCTAAAATTTTTGATACGGCCGCATCTCATTCATTCATTACGATACTATACATAAGCTTTTGTTTTTCCCTTTATACCTTAACAGATCTAGGACCGTAAAAATTGAAAACTATACCGCGTAAAATATTTTCGGGTGACAACTTGATTTACATTTTTTACTTCATAAATAGGCTATAAATACGATACTGAACGGCTATAAAAATTTTGGAATGTGGTTAAAATTTCATCCTGTAGTGTTAATTGAAAAAATACAATTCTTTGAATAAAAATTTCGACTACCTAAGGCGGTGCTCTAACGCCTTTATAAATTATAATTTATAAAGGCAGTAAGCCAGCCATATAAAATAAATTTGTCGACAGAAATGTCTGGGTTGATAAATGGCTAGAGCAGTCGCCTGGCAAGCTGAAGGATGTGTGTTCGAGTCCCACGGCAGTCAAAATTATTATTCAATTAATCCCTCAACCCCCAGGAGGCACGCGCGTGCCGCGATAACAATTGTTTTCAATTGTGTCTGGAATAACTCACGATCGAGGGATTAAATGTAATTAAATTACTTGATTGTTTATATTTTTCTGGAGCTATTATGAGCTAGTCCACCACAGAACATTAAAAGTACACAAAACTATTAGCCACTTTTTCATTTTCAAATTCACTTCATCAACGAAAGTGAATGCTAAAAGATTCGGTTCAAAAATTCACAAAATTACCTTAACTTGACAAATGAATCAATTTTCTAGTTTAACTAGTTGCCAAACAAGATTACTAAAATTAGTCCCTCTGACTCTGAGTATCTCAAAACTTTAAAGTGCTCATTTCGCAATCAAACTCCGCTCCAGAGTACATATTTACATAACTGGAGACCGATTAAATTAAGTGCTTCATTGGACCAGAAGCTTGTTGTTTGAAATTGCCGGTTGGAGCTTAAGAATTTAATAGGGAATAGAATTATCAATAAATTTCTCGCACTACTAACATTTCAAATTCATTGCGTCCTGGGGAATTTAATCAAATATTTCACCGAGCTGGTTATCGGATGAAAAGTATTTTATATGCAATTAAAATATATGCCAATAAATATATTGCAAATGGGTTGACTAAAAATTTCAGTCCAGAGTAGAATTATTAAATTTTGACAACCGAATTTCAGGTCTGGTTTTTCGCATTCAACCACCGTGTTCATAATTAAATAATATTTATTTGCATTTAACTTTATTTAATTAATCAGACCGGTGCAAGTTAACTAGTAACTTGCACCGGTCTCTCGATTTACCTGTTTATACTTGCCTACTCAAGGGTTGTGACGGTAAAAAAATAGTCAACTTAACGTTTTCATATTCTATGGGCTTCATACTTTCGATTGGTATGGAACTTGTCTATTAAACAAACCAGTAAAAAGTAAAAAAAAAAAACATACTCTGGACTGATTTTTTTAGGCAACCCATTTGTAATATATTTATTGTCATATTTAATTGAATAGAAAATACTTTTCATCCAATAACCAGCTCGGTGAAGGTCGTTGTATGGTGGGATCTTAGACTATTCATTGAACTTAATATTTTGAAACTTATTGTTCTGTTCCACACAATCTGTCTTGCACTGTAACCATACTTTGCTAATATGATCTAAATGTAGCTTTTGCTATATTTTATAGCCTTGTGTCCTATGCAATAAGTTGTTTATATAGATATTTAACTATCTATAAAAAAAATAAAAATAATAAAAAACTCCTTTTAAGTTATTGGGAAAAACCTGTATTAGGAGAAGCCCGCTCTTTCGTATACATTACAAAGTTAATAATAGGTAATAAATTATAATTTTGGTTTAATATAAAAAAAAAATAAAAAAAAATGATGGTGTGTATTGCTCATTTTATATACGACTAGCTGTTGCCCGCGACGTCGTCTGCGTCAATTTCTGTTATTATGATCGCGATTAATATCAATTATTTTTCCCGTTTTTGCAACATTTTTCACTGATGCTTCGCTCCTATTTGTCGCAGCGTAATGTTATATAGCCTAAGGCCTTCCTCAATAAATGGACTATCCAACACAAACATTTTTTTTTATTCGAACCAGTACTTCCGGAGATTAGCGCGTTCAAACATACAAACAAACAAACAAACTCTTCAGCTTTATAATATTAAGTATAGATTGAGTGTGTGTGTGTGTCTCTCTGTGTGTATATGTGTGTACGAGTGAATTAATGAAGGTTAGTGTATGTGTGTGTGCAGTGGCGGCGCAAGGCCTAAACTTAATGTGGGCGAGGTACATTTCGCGAGGAACACTGATAATATGGGCAAGCACTTTGTGAGGCCCTCTGATGGTATAATTAATTTTATGACACAGTTTATCAGAAATATCTAGTATGTCATTCACATTTAAGCCAAAGAGTGAAATATCCTTAAGTTTATAATTAATCATAATATTTATTATGTACTTTTGGGGTTTCTATACTTTTTCCTATTAATCGTAACTGTGAGGCGCGGGGCCCCGTGCACCGCGAGGCCGTGAGCGGTGGCCCACACCGCCCACGCCTTACGCCGCCTCTGTGTGTGTGTGTTTGGGTGCTTTATTACTGACTTACTGACGTAGTAACAGGCACTCAGTTTCATCATAATTTAGTTGCTTTAAGCAGCTTGTCATTTTCTCTTTACACCAACTGTGGTACGAGTATTCTGATGTACTCAGTTTAAACAAGATTTATATTCAAGAGATCATTTACTGAACCAGTGATACTTTACAGTTTTTTCACAGTGACAATTAAAAGTTATCATGTTGCTGTAGCAACGATTAAGGGAAATACGTCACATTCCCCAGCGAGGAAAACCGGGAGGTTACCACCTTATCGCTTTAATCAAGAATATAGTCAAATAGGTGTTGTGGCAATCTCCTGATTCGGCTCGGTCGTACGTCGGTCGGTCCAGTCGTCTGAGTCGTCCGAGTCCTTAACAGTCGAGTCGCCGTCCCGTAACTCTAAGGGGAACAGTCGCTGTACTGGTCGAACCCGCGTCCCTACTGATGTCCGCACCTGCGCGATGCCATCGGCACCTGGGTAAATGTCTTCGACGACTGCCAGTGGCCACGTCACACGCTTGCCATCAGTTTCCAGCAAAACGATGTCTCCAATGTTGAGTGGCACTTGGCTTTGGCAATTGCTCACGCCTTTGAATTAGTGAACTGATGTATTCATCTCTAAAGCGTTTTCGCAAATCTTCACGTAGGTTTTGACAATATCGATGTCTCACGTTTAAGGCTCTATCGACCTCATCCAAGTCCGATGTAAGGTGGGACGTCAATGGTTGAATGAACATCAAAGAAGTCAATGGTTGTAGTTCCTTTTGACCACCTACGTATGTGAGAGGCCTGCTGTTAATAACTGCTACGCAGTCGCAGAAGACCGTTTCTAACTCAACTAAAGTGAGTGAGGCCTTACCTAAAACCCTGCGTAAGATCTGTTTTAAAAATCCAATCAACCTCTCGTAGTACCCTCCCCACCACGGAGCTGCGGGAGGCAGGAAGTTCCATTTTATTCTTGTGATAGAGGAAAATCGTTGAATTTCATCCCAATCTAGGGTTCCAAAAGCATTGTCAAGGCCTCTAAAATCAGTAGCGTTATCGCTAAACAGTTGTTCTACTCTACCTCGTCGCGCGACAAAAACGTCTTAACGCCATCAAAAAATCACCTGTTGACAAAGACTCTACCACTTCTAAATGTACTGCACGGTACGTGGCGTATGTAAACAGGACGATCCAGGCTTTAGTCCCAGAACGAAGTATCAAAGGACCCGCCAGATCTACGCCCGAAAACTGAAACGCTGCGGTAGCCTCCATACGTTCCTTCGGTAAAACACCAGTGGGCGCTTGGCATCGTTTCGCTTTAAATCTTTTGCATTTTATGCATAGATGTATAACGTTACGAACCAGCTTTCTTACCCCGACGATCCAAAAGGTTTGACGTAAGCTATTTAGCAAAGTTTGACCTCCAGCGTGCTTCAAGTCGATGTGTCTTCGTTCTACAAGGCGCCTGACTATCGTGTCTGCTCCAGGAAGTACTATAGGAAACATAAAATTATAATTTTCAGTTCCTAGTGACAACTTCGTATTGAGGCGTATAATATTTTTGTCATCGACGAAAGTTTGTAACTTTTTGTTACTGAGTAAACAATCTTTGTGTTTTTGTTGAATCAATTTTAGCAGAACATTCTCAGCGCACTCGAACTCATCGTATGACAGTTCTCTGGTCACTGGTTTTTTCTTCATTCGCAGCATCCAGCATAACATTCTGACTATTTTGGTGTAACTTGAGAAATATGTTAACCTATCTAAAAATGATTCTTCTTGAATGAGCATCGCAACAGTACCGATTTTCTTCAGTTCGTCTTCGACTTTTGTAGTGTTGGTTATGAAATCTGTAGCCGGCCAACTATCTTCGTCTAACAGTAACCACGATGGATCTTCCCACCGACGGCTCTCGAGCAACCCTTTAGGGTTCACACCTCTGGAAGGTAAGTCTGCGGGCTTCAAATGACCAGGTACGTGCCTCCAGGCAGAAGTAGCGCTCAAAGTTTTTATCTCCTTCACCCGATTGGTTACAAACACGCTCCACGGTCCGTCGCATTTAATCCACGTAAGTATAACGCTAGAGTCTGACCAGTAATATACGGGACAGTTCGCCATAGCCAGTGATTCGATAGCAGTAACTGCTAGTCTACTAGCAAGTGTAGCAGCAATCAACTCTAGTCTCGGAATGGTAATTTGTTTTACCGGCGTTACTCTTGCTTTAGCCAATACAAGGCTCAGGTGAACTTGCTTGCCGAATTTCGATCTTAAGTATATACAGGCTGAGAGAGCATCCTTACTTGAGTCGCAGAAAACGTGTAAAGAACTTTCACACTCTCTTATTGGAGCACTTGTAAGCCGCCTGGGAATTATACAGTCATTTATAAGGTAAGCTTGTTCTAACCATTTTTTAAACTTTTTAGCTAGATCATCGGGTAATTCTTCGTCCCAGGTAAGTTTCCTACACCACGACTTTTATAGAATTATTTTCGGAATAATCGTAGTCGGGCAGGTAACTCCAATAGGATCGAAAACCCTCTGAGCTATAGATAGTAACGTTCGTTTAGTTAGCTTTTCACCTATAATTTTTAAATTAGCGTTACATTGTAGGGTGTCATTTTTGTCATTCCACATTACCCCTGATATGGAGGTATTTCCCACATTCTGATCCACCATTTTAGGACTTGAAATCCAGCCTCTTAAGATCAAACATACCGTTGAGAATTACTTCCTTTGATTCGCTAATGAACTTTTCCAACTCTTCCTCTGATTCCAGGCTTGTGACGCAGTTGTCCACATAAAACGATTTCTTCAATTTCATCGCTGTCTCTTTCAAATTATCTGCGCAGTTGTCCAAATGATGATTAACGGTAGCCACCAGGTGAAACGGACTCGACGTCACTCCAAATACTACTCGTCTATGACGATAAGTGATCATCGTTCTGTTATCTTGGTCTGCATTGGACCACCATAAGAATCGTAGATAATCGCGATCCTCCAGGACAAGTGAAATTTGAAGAAAAGCTTTCGCTATGTCAGCGGTCACTCCAATTTTGTTCTTCCTGAAATCGATTAAGATATTAGGAATTCGTTCAATAAGATTCACACCCTTTTCTAAACACGAGTTTAAAGAAATTCCGTTCCTATCCTTGGCAGATGCGTCAAAAACCGGGCGTATTTTGGTAGTCAAACTAGAACCCTTTATAACCGCGTGGTGTGGCATATAATGACCTTGGATGGACTGGTCTGGTGCCTCTTTAATTATATTTAGCTGTAACCACTCACGAAATACGTTATCGTAATCGTTGAACTTACCTATTTGTTTCAGACGGCTCATAGTGGATTCCAACCTTTTCTTAGCGAGATCGTAGTTCGTTTGTGGACGCGGGACGTCTCGCCACGGTAAACCAACCTCATACCGACCTTCTTCATTGATCTTAACATTTTCTTTGAAGGCCTTAAGTATCTCCAACTCGCGGGTCGACTTGGTAGCTTGTTCCGCGGGATCTTTAATGCCTAAAGCTTCCAAAGTCCATAAATCTGAAATATCAATTTTTGTTAGACATTGAAGGGTCGTGGCCGTGTTTGCAATGGAACTATAAACCCCTGTAATTGGACCCTGAATAGTCCATCCCATTTTAGTCTTTATAGCAGTTAGATTATTCTCTAGTTGTATCAAGTTGCCTGTAAGAAGCAAACCAGAGAAGTCAGCACCGATCAATAAACTTACGTCGTCAGGAGCGTCAGTAGAGTCGTGTAGTACGATGCCGTGTTGACGTAGTTGCCCTAATAATTTACTACATCTTATTTTAGGTAAAAAAACACAAATGTTTTCCTGTTCTACTTGTTAAGATATTATTTTAACATACATACTTTAGTATGTTAACCTGTTTAGTTTGCTTGCCTGTCACAGCGTAATCTATTATTGTCTATTACTCCTGTCAATACTTTTGAATAATACATCAAGTCATGTCATGTTGCTAATCCTAGTTTTATTATAAATACTACCCAAAATATAAAAGGTTATGGGCGTTATAAACATGATTAAACTACAATAAAAATTGTAGTAAGTATATAAATAATCCAGGGACGTATCATTTGCGGTAAGTTGTATCATTGCAGTATTTCAGCCACAACGGTGAAAACAAATGATGGCATCTTCCAATAACAATATTATGTCACAATTGGATGAAAAACTAAATTTTTCCAATTGGAAATTTAGAATAAAAATATTATTAGAAGAAAAAGGCGTAGCTAACGTGCTATACGAAGATGCCCCGAAAGATGAGAAAGAAAAAGAAAAATATGTACAAAATGATGCAAAAGCAAAACGTATAATTGTGCAATATGTGTCAGATAAATACTTAGATATTATAAAGAAGGCAGAAAAAAGCAAAGAAATGATGTGCAAATTGGAAGAAATATTCGAACGAAAAAGCGTTTTTAATAAATTATATCTGAAAAAGAAATTATTGACACTTAAATGTCATGGAAGCCTACAAGACCATTTTTTTAAATTTGACTCCATCTTAAATGAAATGGAGGCCGCAGGCAGCAAGTTAGATGAAAGCGACAAGGTTGCTCACTTATTACTCACATTACCTGACACATATGAAACCGTCATAACGACACTAGAGACTATGAGCGTGGAAAAAGAATTAACAGAAGATTTTGTAAAGGCCCGATTATTAGACGCAGAACTTAAAAATTACGGGAAAGCTCAATCATCACAGCCAGAAGTGACTTTTTTAGCCTGTTTTAAATGCGGCAAACGAGGGCACAGAGCAACTGAATGCTATAACAACAATTTTAAACAACAAAGAGGCCGAGCTCCTCACCAAGGCCCAAACTCATATAGAGGACAGAGCAATTTTAGAGGAAGGTCGTATAGAGGTGCATCTAGAAGCACATATAGAGATCATAGCCCACACCGTTCAAATGATAAAGTATCATTCATAGCAATGGCCGCAATTGAGAATACAGATAACTTTATTTTAGATTCGGGAGCAACGAATCATCTGCTAAAAAAAGAATGTGAAAAATACGTTACTGAAATGAAGGAACTGGCAACACCAATAAAAATTCAAATTGCCAATGAAGAATTTATGATTGCACGAAGAAAAGGAATATTAAACACCAAATACCAAAATTTGGAAATTGAAATAGAAGTGCTATTGGTTGATGGATTAAAACACAATTTATTATCGATTAATAAATTAACTGAAAAAGGCTTTAGCATTACCTTCAATAACAGTAATGTACTAATACAGAAAGGCAATATTTATATAAAAGGAGGCAAATATAACAACTTATACACCTTAAAACTTGATTTGGCTATTAAAGAAGATTGTTACATAAGCGCAAAAGAAACTGATGACATATGGCACAAAAGACTCGGCCACATAAATTATAACGACTTGAAACTGTTAAACCTACCAGTACCCAAAAAGGTCTGTGATACTTGTATCGAAGGTAAAAGTACAAGAAGAAGTTTTTATTCACAGAATAATAATAGCAAACAAATCGGAGATTTAATACATTCCGATGTATGTGGACCTATAGATCCAATAGGAATATATGGCCATAAATATTTTCAGGTACTCATTGATGACTACTCTCACTATCTTGTGATAAGACTATTGAAGACAAAAGATGAAGCGGAAAACAATATTATAAACTTTATTAAATTTATAAAAACTCAATTTGGACTTAAAACAAAACGAATAAGAGTAGACAACGGAGGAGAGTTCAGTTCAAATAAATTTAAATTTTACTGCAATAATAAAGGAATTCAACTCGAATATACGACGCCGTACACACCCCAACAAAACGGAACGTCAGAAAGAATGAACAGAAATATCCTAAATAAAGTACGCACTAAACTAGCGGAAACAAAGTTGCCTAAATACCTGTGGAGTGAAGCAGTCACAGCATCCGCTTACGAAATAAATAGAAGTCCAACCTCAGCGTTAAATAGGGAAACACCAGCAAAAATATGGTTTGGTAATAACACTTTAACAAAACTACGAGTTTTCGGCAGCCAAGCTTGGGCTGTAATATTACCCAAACCAGCAAAGATAGAGCCAAGAGCTAAGAAATGTATAATGGTTGGATATAGTGGCTCGGGATACAGACTATATGATCCCAAAGAAGATAAAGTAATAATATCAACAGACGTCAAATTCAACGAAAATGAAACCACATTCAAAGTGGAAAAGACAGAAGGCAATCAACATAAGTTTGTACCTTACATGAATTATGAAGAAGATGAAATTGAAATGATTAATGACAAAAGTATAGTTAATGATAAAGACGATAAAGAAGATGAAACTTATATGAATGATGAAGAAGATGTAATTGAGATGAAAAATGATAAAAGAAAAGTTAATGATAAAGATGATACAATAGATAAGCCAACAGATGGATATATTGAAATGGATATACGTAATGCAACTTTAACAAGGCATGATAGTGAAGAAGAATATAACAATAGTGGAAATGAAAATGATTCTTTTCACAGCATGAATGAACCTGTTGTTCATGAAACAACAAGATCAGGAAGACTAATAAATAAACCAACCCATTTAAATGATTATGAAATATATATGGCATATTGTCTGGCGAGTTTCGAAGATCCAGCAAATTTTAAGGAAGCAATAAAAGAAAAAGAATGGCAAAAAGCAATTAGAAAAGAAATTAATTCGTTAGAAAAGTTGCATACTTGGGAAGAAGTAGAAGCTAAAGGCAAAAAAGCGATAGACACAAAATGGGTCTTTAGAACCAAAGAAAGTGGACTTAAGAAAGCTAGATTAGTAGCAAAAGGATTCCAGCAGAAAGAGAGTTATTTTGGAAATAATTACTCACCAGTAGCGAGAATGAATACAATTAGAATGTTTTTAGTTCATGCAGTACAAAATGATTATAAAATATGTCAGATGGACATACCAACAGCTTTTCTAAATGGAGTGTTGGAAAACGAAGTATACATAAAAGCACCAGAAGGAGTGAACGTTGGTAAGAATAAAGTACTAAAATTAAAGAGAAGTTTGTATGGATTAAAAGAAAGCCCAAAATGCTGGAACGAAAGACTGAACAACTTCATAACAAATGAAATAGGACTAAAACGATCCCACTATGATTTTTGCCTGTACTATAACAGTAAAGTTTGGATGTTAGTATTTGTTGACGACATACTAATTACAGGAGAAGAAGAAGAAATAACAAAGCTGAAGCTCCAGTTATTCAAAGAATTTCAGGCCAAGGATTTAGGATCAATTAATAAATTTCTCGGAATAGAAATAAAAAGATCAGGTGAAGGAATGAAGATCAGTCAAACCAAACATATTGAAAAGTTATTAGAAAAATTTAAAATGACAGAATGCAATGGAGTTAAATCACCAATGGAGAAAGATTTACAGGGTAAAATAACTAAAGATGACAAAGATGTCATAGATGTCCCCTACCGGGAGATAATAGGAGGTCTCATGTTTTTGGCAACAGTAACTAGACCAGATATTAGTTATGCAGTGTCATACTTAAGTCAATTCTTAGATAAACCGGACACACAATGTTGGAAGCAAGCAAAAAGAGTTTTACGATATCTTAAGGATACTATCCACTACGGCCTAAACTATAAAAAAGATCAAAACGAAATAAATAAAATTGAAGCATACTCAGATGCTGACTGGGCAGCCCAGAAGATAGACAGAAAAAGTACGAGTGGAAGTGTAATCACATACAACGGTAATGTTATCGGATGGCATTCAAGAAAACAGCACTGTGTTTCTTTGTCAACGGCAGAAGCCGAATACGTCGCGCTGGCCAACACATGTTCAGAGGTAGTAAACATTATAGGATTAGCCAAAGATCTCGGTAAGTGCTTAACTCCTACCATTTACGTAGATAACATGGGAGCCATCGCCATGTCAAACAGCTTCGAGAACAGCAAACGTGCGAAGCACATCGATATAAAATATCACTTCGTGAAAGACTTAGTGAAAAATAAAACAATAACTGTTTATCATATAGATTCATATAATAATGCTGCTGATATGTTTACGAAGGTACTGTCTGCAGATAAATTTGCTCATAACAGATTCCTGTTAAACGTTTATTAACATTTTTATGTTTTTAGTGTTCAAGTGTCTATGTTATTTATGTGTGTTGTCGTTACTTTTAATATTAGTTTGTTAACTTGTTATTTTAATATGCGATTATAAATGTTTAATGTTTTACCACATTTATAATCGAGGAGGAGTGTTAAGATATTATTTTAACATACATACTTTAGTATGTTAACCTGTTTAGTTTGCTTGCCTGTCACAGCGTAATCTATTATTGTCTATTACTCCTGTCAATACTTTTGAATAATACATCAAGTCATGTCATGTTGCTAATCCTAGTTTTATTATAAATACTACCCAAAATATAAAACTACTACACATAAATTTATTTAAAATTATTGTCGACATTCTTGACGGATATGTCATACACTTGACATATTTCTTTTTTCGTCTCGATCCCGCCGAACAAACTGTGAGTAAGAACCTCCTTTTTCGTGTATTTCAGGCCAAGTTTCTGTATAAGATCTTTTTTGATGTAAGAACGTTGGGCACCACTGTCGATAAGTGCTCGTACACGAATCTCTTTCTTGCCATGCACGATCGTCAAAACTAAAGTCTGTAACAAAGTCGTTGAAGCAGACTTTATTTGGCATGACAAGTTATTCTGCTCGGACTGTTTATTGCCGCTGTCTTTCGCCATTTCTGTACACATTATTGTAAAATTCCGTTTTTGACAGAATAGACATTTGGGAAAACTCTTGCATTTTTTGTTCTTTAAGCAAATTGAGCATGCTTTCTTGCTTTTGATAAATTCTAGACGATCTTTAAGCGTCATTTTAGCCGCCTTGTAGCACTCAACGGCAGAATGATTTTCTTTATACGCATAATGATCCGCTTTTCTTACTAGAACCTTCCTTTGCTTTTTCCGTTATGAAGCAGGCAGTGGGTGGTTTAGGCGCAGATGGTGACTCATCATACTCTCGCTTAGCTAGCCGTATTCTTTCTTCCGACTCCACTTCTTGCTTTAGGAACAACATCAGCTTCGACAGGTTTCTAGTATCCGGTTGGCTGCGATGCCAGGCGCAAAGCACGTCTTCCGGTAAAGCAGACTCTATCATGGGGAAAAGCATTAAGGCATCATTCGTCACGCCGAGTGTTTCTAGTGCTTGTAGATGTGTCTGTAGATTATCATAAAGCGCAGGCAAATCTCTTGCCGCTTCTTTGCGTTGCATCAAAGAAAGCAAACCTCTTACATACGCCTCTATGAGAACGTCATCTCTTGCAAATCTCGCCTTCAACGCTTCGACTGCCTTAATATAATTTTCAGCGCAAGGTTTCCGACGAGCTGTCGGGCGGTGCTGCCTGGGGTCATAGACTGCAAGAGATACTGGAATTTGTCGTAGGAGTCAATTTCAGCGTCTTCGTGTATCTTTTTAAACTGTCCCCAAAAGTGCAGCCAGGACTTGATATTGCCGTCAAATTTACATAGCTCCAACTTTGGCAATGCTGGCAGACGTTGCTTGCCTGTTTTAGGCATTTGACTTGATTCTGCTGATATTAGTGAAGATGTACCGTTTGTGCGCGGTAGGGTCTTTGAAAAAATCGATTTGACTTTGTTCCAACGTAATTTATACAATATGGACTTATCTTGGTCTGCTGCAAATTCAGCTTCGTCGAAGTCTTCGACCGCACACCACTGGTCCCTTGCTTCCGCTTCTGTTTCGAACAGGTTTGAAGCGGTTTCCGACAACATCTCGAAAATATGACCGGCATTTTCATCTTTGCCTTCGATGGCCTTTTCTATTCTGTCGGCAAGGATAGTAAACTCCCTTCTTGACTGGGTACGCTTGCGTTTTAGAATATCCATTTTTACGGTCACAGAATACGCAAACCAGGAGTCACGGTCGCCAGATGTGGTATTCTAATGTACTCAGTTTAAACAAGATTTATATTCAAGAGATCATTTACTGAACCAGTGATACTTTACAGTTTTTTACAGTGACAATTAAAAGTTATCATGTTGCTGTAGCAACGATTAAGGGAAATACGTCACACCAACTGAAGGACATTTTGTAAATAAAAAGAAACCTATTTATTGTGTTATAAACTGCAATTGCCTGGGCTGAGAATTGATGTCTGGCAAAAGCTGTTTTGACGGTTGGTTTTTTAATAACAGAGGATGGTTTTCGCTTCTTCAGTATAGCTGGATTTATGGGATTATCTTTGTGAACTGTAAGAATACATTGTAATACATATAATTGTCTGACAGTCAATACATCTGCTTCTCTATAAAATTTGGTTGTGCTATATATATTTTTTTTTATTTTTTAATATAATTTTTAGAATACCTCTTTGTGCTCGCTCAATGCTCATGAAGTGAGTCTTACAGGTACCTCCCCAGATTTAGACACAATATAAGAAGATGGATTGGACAAGAGTCAGGTAGACAAATGTGTATTATTAGTTTCCTATCACAGACATTCCTTATGTGCTTAACTTAAATAGCCAAATCATTTTTCTGGCTCGATTGGCGACTGAAGTTAATTGGGGATACGGAAGCGTCACGCCTTATGGGTATTTAGTAGTAGCGACTATGCTAGTTAAATGTGTTCCAGTATGAATCATCATCATCATCATCATCACCATCATCACTATTTCAGTCCACTGTTGGACACAGGCTATTCCAAATGGCGGATTTTGCCATAGTCGCAAAAGCTTGGCAGGCGGTTTTGCGATCGCAGTTTGGTCAAAGTTGGAGGAAAGACGCTGCTGCCCGTCTCCTTCGGTCATTTAACCTTTAGTCACCTGTGACGACACCCATGGGAAGAGAAAGGGCGTGCCGGCACCACACGAAACTAGAATATATATATATTTTTTCATAATACCTTGCAAGTCAGCCCGACTAAATAGATTGCAGTAAGTGCAGTACAATTTAGGTGTACTTTAGTTTGAGACGTTTCTAGTCGTTAGATATCCTACTTAGCTGACAAACAACTTCGTTACTTTGAGGTACCACTAATTGAACCTTTTACAGTCTAGCGTATCACCAACAGAATCTATCAACCAATAATGGCGTCAAAATGAAGTAACCCATGTATTGCCCAATATGTTGCTGAGATGTCATTAGTGTGTTATTGGATCGGCGTCCCGAGGGAGCGACTCCTATCGACCGTCAATCATGAGCCGTGATTCAATCATCCTGTTAACCGCGGGATATTTCGGGATCCAACTCGACCGTGAGCTAGGGGTGCCGAGCAGAAAATATCATTCGAAATTTTTACTTGCTTGGTAATCCAAAAGAGGTTTTATTGATATATTGTCTCTTATTCAAATATCCAATAGTTCGTCGACTTACTAAAAGTCGAATCCTTTTATCAATTTTTAATTATGGGACCACAGTTGGACTTAGCCGTACGGGCGTCCGCTTAGAATAGAATAATAGTACCTATTATGGGTATGGTAGTGGCAAGTTATGTATTGCAAGAAAAAGGCGGGCAATGCGGGCAAAACTGCAATCACCTTAATTACGATTATGGTATAATACTCGTAATATTTCTCTTTTTGAAACGGCATAATATAAACTAATATAGGCCTATGATAACGATAGTTAAAATTGACTTATGTAAGAAATAATTAAATATACGAACTATGTGAAATTGTTTTCACCTCATATTGTATTCAAATAAAGCAACGAATAAACTAAAAACAAATCAGATATTGATTTAAAATCCTATTATGACGCAATTAACATCTCTCACAAAATAAGTATGATTTGTTTTAAGTACATCTGTGAAATAGTGCAAACTTGAATAAATTGAATAAAAGTATATTTATCTACATATAGTACATTCAAAACTGAGAACCATACAAAACACTCGAGTTGATTCTGTAATTCAATTAGACGATCAAACCTACTACGCCATATACAAACGGGGGATATACATATACGCCCGCCCATAGACCCCGTTTACTGGATACAAACATAACTTGGAAACCTTTCCCAATTTGTGTTATTGAATTAAATATTCAACTACGGTCTCAAATTAAATTCATTTATTCACTACCTAAAGTTTTGGTTGATGGCAGTTTTTGTGGACTGAAGTTCTCCGCTTTTTTTGTCAACCTACGAGAAAAAGAGGAGGTTTAAGTTTCAGACATATAATTATTGTTTTTCACGGAGCTGACCGATTTCTATTAACTTTTATGTTTGATTAGGTTAAGCTCAAAGTCAAGATTATGTATAAAAAAACATTTAAAAAAAGTGATAAAAAAAAATTAAGAAATACATAAAAAAAAGTGAAAATGTTAACAACCATTTAAGTCGTTTCACCATTTAATCATCAACAAAATTCATGCACCGAATCGAAATTGAGGACTTATTCACTGCTATTGAAAAGTATATAAATATGGATTTAGAAAAATATTTTGCTAATCATTTCCGCTCGTTAACACCGGCCTAGGTACTTTTACCACGCTACCCGCATTAACATTGAATGAGCAAGCATTATTTCGTGCAGGAAAACCGCCCGCCCGCCCTACAAAAATGCATGCAGTACAGATAATGCAATTATTAGTATCCAACACCGATAGTTATATGAAAAACCTCGACGCGTTTCGCCACTTTACGTAGCATCCTCAGGAGATGTTGTACAAAATCCATATTTGGATTTCCTCAAAGTAGGTAACGCCTGAGTGTGTAAATAAAGTATATAATTACTTATTTATCTTGTGGTACTGGCGTCAAGTAGAATGACATCACTCCTTCTGAAGTACTGGTGGTAACGTCTTAATTCTCCTCATTGTCAGCCAAAGTGCAATCTTCAACCGCTTGCCGATCGTGGCGATTATGGAAATTAATTAACAGGGTTACATTTAATGTTAACATTATGCAATGAATAAATAAGTAAATTATTAAAAAAATCTTTCTCGGGAGAAACCATAGATTTAGTGTAATAACGTTTATGGAAGAAACATACTTAGGTCTAGCAGTGGATTAATGTAGAACGATGATGATGTAATCTTTTTTTTTTTAATAATCAGGTTAAGTACCCGTCTGCGGTATTGAACACAAAGCATAACTTACAATGTAGATATACTATGTTTTTGTTTATTGCCTAATACCTTCTACATAACCTAATCACAGATAATATAATACTCCTAAACAATATGAGAGCCTCGACCAATGTTTGTACAAACAGAGAATAGTTTGGCGAACCAAACAACTCCCGGTATCATGGTAAAGTTGGCTAAACTAAATACGGAGTTTTATTTGAAAATCAAAATCAAAATCTTACTTATATATAAAGGAGAAATATTGTAGGCGGAAAAAAGTATGATTATACTGTGCAATAATTTAAAAAATATATTTTTCACGCGACGACGTCACGAGAAACAGCTAGTATCTCATAAAGAAAAGGCGCGTCGAATTGAAAACCTCTCCTTATTTCGTCGGTTACAAGTGAATCAGTAGTATCTCATAAAGGAATGATATATACGCGTCGAATTGAAAGCCTCTTTTTATTTTGTCGGTTGACAAGTTTACTGATCATCTTCATAATCATCACCAGATCGTCACTAACATCACCGAGTGAACTCACCCACGAAACGAAACGGTACCTTTCCGCCCCCACGTCCATAGGTCCTTCTAACTATGTCTCGGTTCATCATGTGAGGTTTTTAATTTATTCCTATAACATAAATATCTTAACGACTTTTTTCTTGAACAGGAGGAACGCCGTCGCACTGGCCGCTACATAGCCATTCTCGTGGGAATATCACTCTTCCTGCTGGCGCTGTACCACGCGTGGGTCCGCAGGATTCCAATCGTGGCCAGCCTGGTGGTCCCAGCGCTGATCATGTTCATATACGTAGCATGGGTGCTGTTCACTGCTGCGAGGGATAAGCATAAAGTAAGTAAAACATAAACAGAAGTATTTTTACAAAAAAAATCCGACTAGCCCTACTAGCCCACATTACTAGCCCACATTTGTCCCGAAGCAGTGGTAGGTTTAAATATTGGGACGTGTAAAAGCGCCTCCAGGGGCCTATTTGCAGAAATAAAACTGATTTTACTGATGATTTTACTGATTTTTACTGACTAAAAGCGTGCAATGTACTATTTAGGGTCGATCCTTGATATTTTTCAGTAATTTCTTGTTTGGCTTCTAATCTGGTATTGTAAAAAAAGTTAATATTTAAATATTTTTTCGCTGGGTGGCATTCTTATTTTTTTCAAATTTTATCGAACCGAAAAGATCAACCGGTCAACGAAGTAAAAAGCTATGTGTGGCCACGTGACAAAAAAGAAGAAAAAATATCATTTGACGTTAAGGATTTGATAAGTTTCAATTTTTGGTAGTGCTCTGGTTGATTATTGGGTACCGAATCAAAGCTTATTTTTCCTACTTCCTTAGACTAGAATGTTAAAGACGACTAAAGAGAAACTTCTGCTAGAACAAGACATCATCATCAACTGATGCATTGGCCAATCTGCGATTGCCAATTCGATTGTCAGATGTAGCGATTATGACAAAATTCACCTTAAGAGCTGCCTTTGTCCACCATTGTTCTTTTGTTATGGTGATGATAATTTCGACGATAATCAAGACTTACTTACTTTTTAGTTATGCGATGCACTCACGAAAAAAAGTAAAAATTATAAATTTTAGATCCTCAGATCTTTATATGATCTGAGGTTCGATCGTAGCGGCTTGTAAGTACAGTGTAGACTTACACTAGTCTACGGCCTTAAATTATACATACAGTGGTGTAATGTATATGTAGGTAGGTACTCTAAGTCTATGACAGTCTACGAAATCGTTTGGTAGCCTCTCGCATGAGACTCGACGGGAAACAGAATCGCCGAACCGCGGCGAACAACAACGAGCGAACGTCCGGTTTGCGAGTGAACATCGATGCTCGGTCGAAGTGCCCTTTGATATCTTCCTAGAGCGCGGTCACTGTTATTGTACTTGTTCCGAATTAATAATTCGGGGCAAGTACAATAACAGTGACAATATACTCAAACCCTATAAAATACAGTCCGCTTTTTATTACACCCCATCTACTGCCGAAGGCTCCAAATCTCCTTATCATTGTGCATGTTCGCTCGGTGTTGTTCGCCGCGGTTCGGCGAATATGCGTCCCGTGGTCTCTCTTGCCTGGCATCTGTGACATTAACCGGGCGTACCTGACGACAAGCGATACACCAGCTACAGCTATAGCTAACTAGACAGTTGCAAATCACTCCTTTACTTCTGTCATCCGTCTCATTATAGCAGTATTATTTCAGACTCCAAAATTAATTAAATTAAGGCCGACATAACAGAAACATCCATTAAACTTTACATCATAATTGTTGTTCGAACGACCAATACAGTTACTTGTTTGCGCGCTCGACACGCGAATTAAACAAATTAGCTCACGGCTCCAGTCAAAGTCTTAATTATAACATCAAAGTAAACGATATATCTTTAGCACACGACCGTAATTAAAGAGCCAAAAATACACAATGGAATAGAATGTTCGAGAGTGAATGAAGAGACAACGATCAAACGATATGACTTTCTGGAACGTGCATCGCAGATTGGCGAATCATTAAAGCGTCTTACACACCAATGCCGCAGACTTGATGACATTAATGACGGCAACAAACAATAAATCGCTTTTCGTACTTGCGTAGCTAAAAATTACATTCTAGTGCATAAATAGTCGTAATTGTGTAAGGCGTCGTGAATGTATCTGTTGTGTATACCATAATAATAAAAAAAAAGTATCGACACGGTTGGTGTAATAGCTTGGTGTTACACCTACTACACAAGGCCTGGGTTCGATTAGAGTTCAGGTCTATTTAGGAATAGACTATGGGCAGTAAATGCACATAGGCTACTAGTTTGGTTACGGCTCGTTAGTTTTTCCACGCGAATGATCTCAATTTGAGTAACTATTTAAAGTTCTCGTTTTTTTGGAATTTAGAAACAACGAAGGTACCACAAACACCCAGACCCATTCCCGGTCCTCCGAAGAAAGCGACACATTGAAAACCGGCCATTCCGCCACAGAGGTCGTCAATAATCGTATATATTCCTATATTTATAAGTCACAAATAAATATAGGAAACAAGCTGTAAAAGTTTTGAGGGTAGAAGTGTCTGGGGCGGGTAGCACGCGTGGGTGCAGGTCACCGTTTTTATTTTCATGAAAGGCCTTCGAAAATGTGGGCGGGTCGGTTGATGTGGAGATAGCATTTGACTGCTTTTCAACCAGAGATGGGTTTCGAAGATATAAATGAATAACCCACCAACACTGTAGTTATGTTTATATTAGCTGTGAAGTCAATTTCAAACTGTAGAAAGGGTAAAGGTGAAAAGTTTGTGTACCTACGTGACTTATATTCCAGTGTAATGAAGCCAATTAATCAATTTTATAGAGCTCATTGTTATGTACCTACCTATGTCCTATTCTTGTAATTTTTTTTGTATATTTTAGACATGCCTCACTGGGCCACACAGAGCCATCTAGTCCCAAATTAAGCTACTATTAAGTACCCTGTCGTATGGGGTACTAGACAACCGATAAACTTACTATACTTATTTTTTTGTAAATACATACTTATAATAAGTACATAGAAAACACCCAGACCAGTACAAACAGACATGTTCATGCACACAAATATTTGTACTGTGCGGCGATCGAACTCGCGACCCATGGCTCAGAAGCAGCGTTTACAACCGCTGATCCAAGTGGTCGTCATGACAATGCATGTAAATCCAAATGTATCATTATAATTTTTATGCTTAACTATGAATATCAGCTGCTGTCGTCACACCCGTCGGTTCTTGTGCTAAGCGTTGCGCGTTGCGATTATGACAAAATTATACTTCTGGAGAGGCGTATTTCTAGCCTTGAACTGATGATTGCATTTTAGGGTACGATTCCATTCGAAACTTAATGAAAATTATGTCACCTTTAACAGCTGATTCCAATTAAGTCTATCCACTACTCAAAGGCTAGCAATGATGAACTTAAGGTATTTGACTTAAATATCAATGTCTTACAGGGTACAAACGACCTTTAATAAAGCGCTCTGTCCCTTCCCCTTGTTTAGACTTGACCATAATCCATGTTGCCGTGTCATCATCGTTATCGTCTTAGCCGCACCCATTTAACGATGCCCACAGCTCGGCATAGGTCTCCCCTGAGGATCTTCACGGTCACAATCACTGCGGAGCTCGGAGGTACTATACGTCTTTGAATGAAAAAGGAAGTTACAAACATTGCTAAGATATCACAGTTAGAAGTTAATGTGTATGCACCTTGTTTATCGGTAAATATCCTGGGTTCAGCAGCTTTCCCATTTACAGCCCAGAGCGTAAACAGCGAAGCTACGAGGTGCGACCGACTGCATTCGACAGCTTGTTGATATTACAAAGTAGACCGGGGGCTGTAGTCCTAACAATGAATGACAAACAAATTACTTATTTTAACTGTTACCGAGAATGGCTATATAAAGAAACACTACGGGCGAGAGAATTGAAAAATAGGTATTTGTAAAATCTATTGCTGTCGCGCAGTGCCAAACGCCTTCACCGCAGAGTGTGATAAAGATAACTGCTTCTTGGACCGAAAATACCTACTAAAAGCACACCAAATCAACGTTTCGTAGTCCCCTGATTACTTTTCCAAAACTAGACCGATTTAAATACTTTTTTCATTAAAAATTAAAGAAAGGCTTTAGCCGTGCTCGCATGTTTTATTTATTTCTAAAATTTAGCCAAATTTGTTTTCTGGATGTTTGAACACAGCGGAAAATCTAGCGATTTTTTCCGATTTTTGAGGGCTCATATCTTTTTTATTAATTAATTTATGAAAAAACAGAAAACGAAGAAACATGTTAATAGTGCCCATAGATTATTGTAATAAAAATTATTGCTTTACTGGCTTTATCCAGGGAGGAAACAGGGGACTACGTTTGTATGGAGAAACGGCCCTTGTGTTTCCTCTTAAGCCGCATATAGAAGGCCTTCGAAGTAAATTGTTTTTTTAGACTTCTATCTAGAGGCAATAAATAACCAGGACTATAAATGGCTTAACGTACTTTCTAAATCATTATAAAGTCGCTAAACCAATGAATTTATGGTTATTTTAATGAAAGATGTTTTTATAACATCATTGGTATCCCCATGTAATTTTTACTATTCAAACCGAACTAAAGATTAGTTATGGATATTAATTTA
The DNA here is from genome assembly GCA_949315895.1 of Anania crocealis. Classification (NCBI taxonomy): domain Eukaryota; kingdom Metazoa; phylum Arthropoda; class Insecta; order Lepidoptera; family Crambidae; genus Anania; species Anania crocealis. Next base: position 17,943,708 of record OX438883.1, read on the forward strand.
ATATTGACTCTTACGCCCCGTTCGACGGTGTCTTGATAAGAGGCGACTAAAAAAGTACCTACTGCTAGAAGAAAATGGGCAATAGTCTCTTCTCTCCACTAATCTTTTTTGGTCAGACTGATAATTAAAACCTGCCTTTCGAGAGGCCTTGTCCAGCACTGGTGTGATTATGATAATACTATAGAATTCCAAAATTAAAACAAGATAGGTTTTTGCCTTTAACTATGGAAGGCAAAAACTGGGGACGTTTTAATGCTTATATCTAAGTAATAATTAAAAACAGTTAACATTTACATACATAAAAAAAAAATACTGCCAAATTTCAGACAACCTATAGACAAAGGGGGTTTAATTACTAAAGTATTTCACTAATTACGTTAACCTAAACACAACATTATATGAATATGAAAATAACACATGGGTAGATAATTTACGCACTTTAGCAGATTCATATATTAGCGCAAAGTTATGGGTAGTAAAAGATAAAAAAAGAAAAATAAGCTCAATGGATCACAAATGAGTTAATATAAAAAAGTAAGCATATTCCACATAAATGTATTAATGTACCATTTTAATTATTTTAGTATCTTTGACTTACTAAAGCTAATTCGACCAATTTAAATTTTGTAGTAGGTTGTTTTTCCCGTCGTATATTAAGCGAAGCATTTCAGTCATTCAGTGCATTCAGCGGTACTGTCGGTACAGCCGTAAAAACGCGATTGGCGAACTCGTTAGTAAACACTGACTCGCTGGCTTGTTCACAGTGCAGGTGAGCGGTAACACTGTGGTAGCATAATCCAGGTAGATATGGTAGGTTCATTTGGAGTTCAATAAACAGAAATAATTAAATGTGGACAACATCACAAACATACTTGACCACAAAATGTGTAGCTTTTTAAAGCGCAAGTTTTTTGAAACTGGAAAACAGGAAGGTCACCCCAAGACAATACAAAAAGTGTTTTTTTAAATGAAGCGGTTGCTTACAATGTTTCACCATTTGTCATAAAAATTTCAAAAATTATTCTGCGTAAATGCCGATATCTCAAACATGGTATACTCTAATAATAGTTGTCACATTGTCAACTTAAGTCTCTTGTCGCTAGAGTCTGGAATACATTCCGGTAAAAAAAATAGAAGAACTGTGCCAAGGGCACTTACCCCGCAATACAATGTTGATATACATATTCCACTCGTTCAGTCTCTCTTAAATATGCCAACGTGTGAAATTCTGTGACAGAGACAAATAGATTATGTATTTACTGGCATCGCGTTTTTCGTAGTAGAGCGTTAGCTGAGACTGCCGTATTATGATAATGAATTTATATTTTTAGGATATTGCCATAATTATGTTGGCGTGCAATCTTGCGGCTCAATTTAAAATCAAATTTAAGCTTGGAGCTTGTTTCTCCGGGGGATACAAACCGTTTATGTGTACTACTATGCATATTTCGACTGTGTTGTGACTGAACTATACGCTGTAGTCAGTTCGATCTGGTTGGACATCATGGTAACATAATTAGTTCCCCTTCAGCTCTGAGTATGAACGCTCCTACGATTATCAAGTACGTTAACAATATTGTTTGTACAGTCAGCAGAACGCTTTAATAACACATTAAAGTTTCAAATTTATTTATTTGCATGAGATTCTTGAGGATTATAGATGAACTGATATTCTGACAAGGCGTTCAGCGTCTACCGATGTTGACCGTACAATAAATTATGTTCAGTTCAAACAAAACAAAATTGAAGTAATGCTGCTAATGATTATTACTGATGGTGTATTTATTTAGTACGGACTTCGAACAAAATAGTACCACCTCTTCTCTTCCCATAGATATCATATAAGATGTGACTAATTGAGTACTGCAAAACACAGACGGTCAAGAGAGTCTTCTATTTAAAACTGTAAAACTTGTAAAAGTTTTATAAAATATCCTATTTCAGTTTTATAATCTCTATGCGAGTAAATCTAAAGTTTCAAGCTATTTGATCGCTTCGATAAATCACGATCTGCCCGCTGTCTGGTAAACTTAAACTTACTGGCCACTAACAAAGTTTCAGTCGACCGCTTTAGGTATAAACTTGCTAACAACTTAGTTATGTTAAAGTATTCCTTTAGTTATATACATAAATCACGACTCGTGTTTTTTTAAAAATAAAAAAAACGTAACTGTTCTTCAAGCAACAAAGACGAATTTGTTTTCTTCGATATCATTGTCGACTCTTCTACTGTAAATGTTACTTGCATTTTTAATAATAGGGGTTAAAGTATGAAATTGCCGATTATTATCCCACTTTTTATTTTGTTTATAGCTCTTAAGTATAGTCATATTATTGCGTAATTCTTTTTGTATTGTATCAAAAACTAAATAAAGTAACTTTTGACTAAAAAAAAAAATGCAATACTAGTGCCTATTACTTCAAAGGAAGTCGTTGAAAAGACCCCTTACAATGTGTCAGCTGACCTTCTTGCTTCAATTAAGTATATTTGTATTATATACTTTGATTTTCAGAAATTTAAATACTATAATGCGTAACTTTATAACCATCTAACTTTCACCTTTAATTGCCTCGAAAACGGTTCAGGCGTTTTTAAAAAAACTAAAAAATTGTTAGTATGGAAAAATGACTTTTCTCGATTTCGTCCATACAAAACGGCAATTTCATACTTTAACCCCTAATATTAATTTCCTAAGTACGAATAAAATTTTTTTGGACATTTCCTTAGTTTTTTTCTGACATTTAATTTTATCTTGCCAAAACTGACGGTTGTAAAAAGTGAGTCCTAGCCGAACAACTTCACCAATACCGAGCATCCCAAAGCAAATTATAAAACTCGAGTTACAAGACGAAGAAAATGTTATTACTTACCTTGTTAATTTTTACTATGAAATTTCATCTTGTCTATAAATTGCGTGTAGGAAGGCACTTTGTTTGAATTGCACCAAAATTTCTTAAGTTTCTCCGGCTATACAGTTGACTTGAAATGCAGCAGGTTATTAATTTTATTTCAAGAAAATTATCCTGAATTATCATGTCATCCCTATACTTTTTTCAATTTAATAGGTATTATTCTAGAGTTCATTTTTAAACACAGAAAGTTTTTATTTTTATTTTGCGAAAGTCATGACAGTCTGTTATAATGTAATGCCATGTGAAAACGCGGGACAATACGCAAATACTCATAATGTTTTATCACAGCCACCACGCATAGCGTCATAGTAAACTGTTGATGAGATGTAGGTAACTATTAAGACGGCGTAGTTTTTGAGTTTTTAAAACCCATCTAAAAACTAGAAAACAGCGTTATAAAGTCGAAAAAAAAAATGTATTAGTTAAGAATCTAGTCTAGTCACAGTCGCTATCGGTTATACGATTTGATTAACTTGGCTCGATAGAAAAAAATCACAAACCTACATCTTTTCGAAATGTTTTTTCAATTTGATGGCCAAACTACAGACATTTTAAATAAAATTTTTATGCTTGTTTAAAGCTACTACATATTTACTGAGTTTGAATTCATTAAATAATATACTTAATTACTATGTTTAAATAACTACAAAATACGTGAACCTGGCGGCTCGTCAGGCCCGTACTGCACTGTCGCGCGTTGGCGCTTACGGTGCGCATAGGCTCTCCGTAATAGGCGATCGATGGATATCGATCCATAAATCACGAACCACTGGGCCGTAAGCCTCTCGACAGAATTCTTAAGTTTGAATTTGCTTTTATAGCTGTTGGTCTGTGTCATTATTGGATCACATTTAGCTTGTCTTTGATAGGCTTGTAAAAAAGTAGTGAAAATGCTGAATATTTTTTTACTGTGACGGCAGTGTAACAGGTAAAGTGTGGGCGTCATTAATAAATCATGCCATCGCTTTTCAAACTTTTACAACGGTTTCCATCTCAAATAATGAAGTGGAAAATTTTAAGGGCTTTATTTTATCAGGCTGTAAAAATAAATAAATTCGTAAATATTACTGTTCTTTGAGTTCTTGATATTTTAAAAAAAGTTAACTTTATATATTTTTAATTATAATAGATACATAATAATATATTTTTGTCTGGTTATTTTACGAAGTAAATAAAGCAGCTTAAAATATGGATGATAAGAAATAAACTAAGGAGTGAAATAAGTAATAGAAAATAGTGAAGCGCCCATTTCGACAATAGTCAGTAAAATAGACGTTACTAGCGTATGAAACTATTTTTATATCAGCTATGTTTTGAACCTATCAACCTACCTAGTCAATTTATTTCAGTATCGAGTATCCGGCAGTTGTTAGGAAGCTATGAACTGTCTGTACCAGACTGTTTAATTTCTTTACAACGTAAGCTTATTGTTTACGAAAATGAAATTATAACACAGAGTTCGTGAAGGAACAAAGTCAAGTACGCTATTAATTTTGTTCATTGTTTATAAGGGAATGGCTTCGAATGTCGTAAAAGTTGTAAACTTCCATGCAAAGTCGATTATTTATTTATTTTAACACTGTTACGTATAAAGTCAAGGAATTTGCACAAAACATGGTTTAAGGTCAAAGACGACTCAGCTCATGTAGTGGATTGGAGGTTCGCTACGCCAGGGTCATATGTGCGGTTCCCAGGCGTGTCAATTTAGGAAACGATATTTTCTGGTGGGGTTGCCTTGTCAAAATTGGTAACGCTTTTCGTCGATTCAAATTGTGTTAAATATGTGTTACAATGTGTAATTGCTGCTTACTTATTCGTCGTAGGCAATATTAATTGCAGCGATTCTACGTGTCTACTGAAACTTGAGCCCCTTAGCAAGGATCAGCTATTGTCTTTCTGTCACACATCCTAACCGCAAGTGTTTCTAACTGCTGCTATTAAATTTTAAATCATAAGAATCATAACACCACGTTATGCACATTCTATGATACGCTTTACTTATCGGTACTATATACTTAGCAAGAGCGCTTCTTCCGTTTGGTTTGGCTGTACCTTGACGGCACTTAGCCTCTTTATTGGGCTATTATAAGTGATCCCCGTTTTCTACTCCAACTATCCCAAGTGACTCCAGAAAACTAGGATCTTCCCCAAATTTCTTCTTATTTCTAGCTTCCATGCATCCTCTTCATTTTTTTATCCATCCATATCCATCCACTGCTGAACATAGGTCACCCCAAAAGGAATATTTTTTAAAACCTAACAAATAAACTGCAACCGATTTTTTTAAATTTATTTATCCCATGTTCCCAAATCACTCTCCGGTTACAAGTTAAATCACAAATGGTAATTAGAGGCGGAACGTGATCGGGATGCTGATTGGACTGCTATGAATCACACATTGTCGCCAGTCCAGGCTAATCGGTTCCAGGTCTGGAATATGGAATTTGCAAACACGTGTCGTTTATTGGAGTTTTTGGAATGAGGCGAATTTGGCTTTTGAATATCAGTGTGTAAACTGGGGGATTGAAAAAATGGAGGATAGCCAAAAACCCTTGAAACCTTTAAATGCTATTATGCAACTACAATTTTGCCTATAGGAATTAATTAAAAATATTATCTACAAATTTACCAAAAACTAGAAGAAAAACTCAATGACTTTCATACTTTCATACCCGTATAAAAGGAACGTTTGTAATATCAATGCTAATGTTTAACTTTTAATAATAAATAAATCGTTATTGGGTGTCGGTATTGCTCAGATGTAATAAAATAATATTTAAAAGCTGTGGGTTTTGTTAAATGAATAAATAAATTTAATAAGCAATCGCACACATTGATTGAATTGAACACGACAAATTGACGCGTAGAATTTAATGTGTCGAATATCATTTTCGAAGTCTCATCAATTGAGAACAATTGAGAAACTATCACGTTCTGCCACCTACTCTGCTCTCTACTCTGCTACTGCCATAGCAAAACAAATAGACACGTTAAAAAGAGCTAAGTCGGGAGTTTTTAAAGTTATTTTATTCTTTTTGATTAGGGTTTTACCGTCGTTGGTGTTTTTTTTATTATTTTGCTTTTTAAAAACCGTTTTCAAACAAAACAGAACAATCATCAAACGTTTTCATTAATACCATTTACCTTTTCCTGTTCATTACAAACATAACAAAAAAAGAATTGTACAATATTTCGCGTCGCTCGGAAATTATTCGCGTACATAGATTTTTGTAATTAATTTTTATTTATACGGATTTTGTTTGTTACATAATTATAATTGACATAAAATAACTTTTAAAATACTATCAATATAAAATCATTTATTATTAATTTTCATTAAGTTTGTTTTAAATGTGTCTATTGAAAAATGAAATTTTAACCACCTTCCAAATTTTAATATATCAATCTACGAGACAAATAAAAAATTACATATTTTTTCTTTTGGTATAGCCCAGTACAAAAATGTCAAGATAAAGCACTTAGAAAATGTCCGCCAAAAATCTAAAATTTTTGATACGGCCGCCTAGCAAAACTTTTTTTACGCGTTGCGCATCTCATTCATTAATTACGATACTATTCATAAGTTTTTGATTTTCCCTTTATACCATAACAGGTCTAGGACCGTAAAAATTGAAAACTATATCGCGAAAAATATTTTCGGGTGACAACTTGATTTACATATTTTACTTCATAAATAAGCTCTAAATACGATACTGAACGCCTATAAAAATTTTGAAAAGTGGTTATAATTTCATCCTGTATAACCTGTCTAAAATTTGATATAATGCCTGAAAAGCTTAGAACGTTAATAAAAATAAATAGCGGCTTATAATCATCAGGACCAAGTTATATAATTTACATATTCATCAGAATTGTTTTAGTTGGTGCATATTTCAGGCTAAATTTATGCGTAGTTATTTGGAAGCCTTGACTCGCATTAGCATCACTAAATTAAAATAGTTTGACGCACTAGTCTACTAAATAGTTAAACTTTTGCTCACACTTTGAATTTCATAAACATACTATGAATTTTCTGTATTTCAAGCAAAATAGTTTACATAGATATTTGACGTGATGCATTGTGTCATGTTGCAGTTTAAAATTATATGTTAAAATATTAAAACCCCATTCCCTACAAACTTTATATTAGTTTAACTTTATAGGTATTAGCGTGAATGTAGTTCTCAGTAGTAATTTGCTTAAAATAAATATGTACTTACGATACAAATAATGGCCGTAGTTTAATTACTTTTACCCCTCCAGAGAATAATATCAATCTCCAGTTTCATAATTGACCATATCACACCTTTGTGTCATGCCTAATTACAATAATCTTTGTTGCAGCATATGTTATATGACGCTGAGATGGCACTTCGAGCAGAAGCTATAGAGGCAGCTGAAAACGAAGCCCAAGAAGCTGAAGAAAATCAAAACCATACCGATATAGCTACAGTATCAGGAAAAGAGCTCAAAAACAACCTTCCAGAAGAAACTACTGAAAAGCACTGGGTAGATGTCAACACTGTACAAAAAGAAGAAAACATCAAAACAGAAGTTGAGAACAGACTAACAATGCCTATTATCTTAATTAACGATAAACCCCCAGAAGATTTGGACCTGAAATGGTTGCAAATTGTAGAAACAGTCACAAATAGTGAAAGATTCAAATTGTTCCCAACAAGGAGACGGTATAAGAGAAAATTTTGTAGAAAGAAACATAATGTATATAAAAGATCTTACTCTATCGCGTGATGAAAACAAGTACATACTGTATTTTTCTATAAAATGTGGAGGACAAACAATCAGTTATATTAGAGTGCTTTAACCAGTCGTTATATTTTACTGTTACCTTTTATATCTGTATATTCAATTCGCCTTTATTGTTTACTCGTATTTTAGAAATCAAATAATAAATAAATGTCGACAACATGACATATTTGTCTAATTGCAAGGTAAGTAACTATTTAAAGCACTCGTGGAAATCGGAAACAACGACGCCACGCGGCACCGACAAAAGTGGATTTCTACATTGCTCCGTCCAGGAATCAAACCCGGGACCTCAAAGCTGGCGACACCTTGAAAACGGGTGTGCATGCCACTCCACCACGGAGGTCGTCTATTGTCTATTACCTTACAGTTTCCTTACAAGTGGCTTCTAATGTTTTTTAGTAATTAAGTAACATATAGGTATTACCTGTATGTTGTGTAATTGTATGTATTTTATGTAACATAAATTCACGTTATATAAACCTTTTTTTTCGATTTTTTTTGTGATTAATACGAGTAATAAATGAGTTTATATAACGCTAGAAAATTATAAACTTATGCCAAATGTTTATTTTGCTCAAGATGTTTATAATATATGTCTAAGTCACTGGATAATACTTGCTCTCTTTAACAATCATATTTTATGTTTAATAAATTTATTGCTAAAGTTCCAAAATTCAAAACATAACCTGTATTTGCCGTTGAACATTGAGGCTTCAAGTAAGCTGTGGTGAGATTGGGCAGGATTAGGTACCTAAACTAATTACAACTTGGGCACCTTAGTTGCTGCTATCCAGCCTAGTCATAACTTGTACAGCCTTACTTAATCCTGACGTATAGAAATTCGTGATCTACTTGATTTGTTAATAACATTTTAATAACAGCTTAGAGCATCTTCAACGGTAAGTATATGATAAACAGATCTAAAGTATGAAAATGTTATGAACTGCGGTCATAAATCCCTTTTTTGGACTTGTCAGGATGATGATGGTAATGATTATAATGTAATGACTCCTGCCGGAGTCCAGAGCCAAACAGTTTTTCTATGTTCCGCTGGTGTGCGGAAAAACCAGTGCCACTTTCTGGGTAAGCTCGCTCCATCTTAGGCTTCTTCCTAACCGTTGAGTTAAGTATGGAGTCAAGAGCAAGCCCGTTGATTATTAAAAAAATGTTGTGCGTGTACTAGTGTACACACGTAAGAAGTGAAACTTCTTTATGGCCTTTTCGAAAAATGATCTACATGCAACTTTCCAGAAATTGGTTAAATTAGTTAAATTGGTTAAATTGGTTAAATTGGTTAAATTGGTTAAATTGGTTAAATTGGTTACATTGGTTAAATTGGTTAAATTGGTTAAATTGGTTAAATTGGTTAAATTGGTTAAGTTGGTTTAGTTGGTTTAGTTGGTTAAGTTGGTTAAGTTGGTTAAGTTGGTTAAGTTGGTTAAGTTGGTTAAATTGGTTAAATTGGTTAAATTGGTTAAATTGGTTAAATATTATTTCACTTTACCTTTTTGCTATCGTCTGAACCAACCGTGGTAGGGGCAAGAAAAAGATGGCGCGTAACCGAAAAATGTGACGAAAATTTGACGCAACTTTCCAGAAATTGGTTAAATTAGTTAAATTGGTTAAATTGGTTAAATTGGTTAAATTGGTTAAATTGGTTAAATTGGTTAAATTGGTTACATTGGTTAAATTGTTTAAATTGGTTAAATTGGTTACATTGGTTAAATTGGTTAAATTGGTTAAATTAGTTAAATTGGTTAAATTGGTTAAATTGGTTAAATTGGTTAAATTGGTTAAATTGGTTAAATATTATTTCACTTTACCTTTTTGCTATCGTCTGAACCAACCGTGGTAGGGGCAAGAAAAAGATGGCGCGTAACCGAAAAATGTGACGAAAATTTGACGCAAAACGTGACGGTAAATTTTTTCCAACGCCGATAAAGAAGCTTCACTTCAAAAATAATAGAAAACAGCACACTCAGGCACGGTAGAAAGAGTGGGAGATACTAGTTCCTCTCCCTTCCCCTCGATCTTACGCTTTTTCGATCAGCATCACGTGACCCTGACGCGAGTTTGGAAGTTTTTACCCATCCAACAAAAAGTGCTCAGCGCCGCTAAAGAAGTTTTCACTTCAAAAAACCTTTGCCTAGCAAAATTTTGTATCACCCAACTAAATACTGCGTTTGATATTCGTTATAGTAAATACTTTTTGCTTTTGTTTTCAGGCCAAGGTATTTTAGTAGCATAAAGAGGGATATATCGCTGGTATACCTAGCATTTTCTCCCACTTTTGCCACACATTAACTGGCTGACATAATTAATGTAGTTACCTGATTTGTTAAGTTATATTATTTTGTTTTTATTATGTGGTACTTAAGGTTGTTTTTTCCACGACACAGTAAGCACTACTTTAAGTACAAAGCATTAAGAAATACAAGAAGATGCCCAGCCTGGAAAATGGGCACCCCTGAAATACGAAACATCTACTTCGTTACGAATTTTGGAACTTATTGTTAGTACTTTAGATGGATTACAATCCATCTAAAGTACTAACATCTGAAAAAATCATGCCATTAAGAAACTAGACAATACATTTCTTAAACAAAAACACTTAATTAAATTATATTACGTTATTTGCTTTCCTTACCGGCCGTAAAACCCAGTTCGATCCCTCTTCCAGAAGAGAAACAATGTGTTTCATTAACTCCCTAAATGAAGTGGGAGGCTGATATTGTAGTCTTTATGAGATTACAATAATAATTGATTTCATCAACAAATTAGGGATACGCGAACGTGTATTAAAACAATGTAAATGAACATAATAAGGACTTTTTAAGATTTTGTGTTTAACAACATCTAGAAGCGATCTTTCTTCTTTCTTTCTCAGACAACCTATAAGGTATTCAAATTCAATTTATAAGGCAAGTTTTTTTAGTTTCGATGATGAATTATAGTAGTATTAAATATAGGTAGTATTGATTAGTATGAGAAATAAATTACAAAAATTACTTAAATACTAATCTGTTTAAATAAAGTCGGATCAAAGCCAAATAAGTCTTCATTTGGTAAGGACGTTTTTCTGTCGCTGACTGTGTGTAGATATACAACGTGTTCCTTTTAATATCCCATAACTGTAGGGTATTAAACAGACCATGGTTAAGAATCTAATTGCATATAAAACATCAATCAATTATACATTTTTTTTTTGGTTAATTTTTTCATACAAAATAATTCTAAAAAGTCACGACTGTTTATGTAAAACACCCTTACCTTGTTATGAATGAACTTTTGAATGAAAACTATTTACTCGTACCTACTTATCAATGAAACACCCACACTCGTCAATGTTTTTTACAAGTTACGCTCTCTCGCTACTTTACTACTACACTTTAGTGTAAGTTTGCCAACGTCTCGCAAAACTAAGGATTCGCCATACTGGTTACATTTTTTTAACAAATTTAACTAAAATTTATGTTATATTCGAAACTATTGATTTTTGTACCACATGTTCTAGGGCGTTTTATATAATTTTTACCTATAGAACATAACCTTAGAGTTATGGGATATCAAAAGGAACACGTTGTATATCTGTGTTTTTATTTTACATCTATGTATTTCAACCGTTAATTTGAATTTCGTTTTCATTCCAAAATTCCAAATTTAACTTGAGTCATTATATTATTTCTGTTAACGTTCTTCAGTTTATTTCAGACGTGTTCGTAGAATCATAAAGCGTGAGGTTAATTGCACTTTAACCTAATTATTGACAATGCCAGGATGCGGCAATGCAATGCTAAATGACTGATTTAATTGAATCAAGATTGTCTGATGGCTTGTTATTCAAATAAAGTCAATATTGTTTATAAACTGAAATGACTATAATCAATAATCTTTAAGAATCTCAAATACAAACGTTTATACACAAAAATTAAGCTTAATCATCTCAATATGAAAACGCCCCGTTGGTCTAGTGGTAACGCCCCGTTGGTTTAGTGGTTTAAATACTGGGCCAAGATCCCAGGGTCCCAGGATCAAATCCCGGGTCGGGCAACAAAAAGTTTCGAATTTTCGAACGTTGCTCGGGTTTGTGATCACCAACCTGCATTTGGCAAGCGTGGTGATTATGCCAGTACACCCATCATTGCTGTGGTAACTTGAATTCAATGATGGAGGCCTTTTCCCAGCAGTGGGATGATTATAGGTTGTCACTTACTTACTTACATCTTAATATGTAATTAAAATCGACTCCAATATGAACACAATTTAACGCTAAGTATAGCGGTTGTAAACGCGCGGGGCGAGGGGGCCACCGGCAGCGGAACGAACGATGCGGCGAGCGGGAGTGAACACCGAGTGAGGCGAATTCGGGCGATAAAAGCTCCGGGCACTTGACTACCGAGCTGCGCGCACGACACTCGCGTTCCATCCTATCAATATTCTTTCTATGTACTTTCAGTATACAATTAAACCTATATTATACAGTCCACACGTTTTATCAGTCGTCTACAAGACCCAATGCTCAATCAGCGGTTGTGTCTATTTGACAAATTATTTTTCAGGGTTCCGTAATCCATTGGGAACCTTTCTAATTTCGCCATGGCCGTCTGTCTGTCTGTCTGTTTGCCCGTGGTTAATATCAGAAATTCTAAGTGCAAGAAAGCGGTAATTTTCATGGATGTATAAATATTAATACACGTTTTTTTTATGACGGGCCTGCTCTTGGTTCACACTGAACCCTAGAGTTGAGAGGAAGCCCACGATGGAGCGAGCTTACCCAAAAGCGCTCTGGAAATCCCGCACAACGACGGAACACAGCGAGTGTTGTTTGGCGTCAGACTCCAGCAGGATGGTGATCGCAAGCCGGGCGGCCCCTTTCGGATCCAACCACCGATGGAAGCAGCCGTCACCACAGACCGTCACAGACAGTGGAGACGCTTGGGTTGTGGGTATTAGACAACTAATAAACTTACTTATATACTTTTTTTGTAACCAACTAGGGATCAAACCCGCAACCCAAGGCTCAGAAGTGGTGTTTCCTACCACTGATGTAACTGGTCGTCTAAAATAATGTTTAACGATAAACATATTTTGTAAGGGTTAGGTATGAGAAAAAGACATTCATCCTCACTATACAAAAGATACCGTACAGCTCATAAGGCCCTCTCTAAATAAGGAGAAAAACCCCGAAAGGTAGGAAAATAGGCTTGATTGCTTACAAAAAATTAAATATCTGACGTTAAGCGTAAAATTATTCACTTATATTGAGTTGGTACCAAACAAGAAATTATTATCTATACTAATATTATAAAGCTGAAGAGTTTTTTTATTTGTTTGAACGCGCTAATCTCAGGAAGTACAGGATAGAATTGAAAAAATATTTTTGTGTTGGATAGTCTATTTATCGAGGAAGGCTTTAGGCTAAATAAAATCACGCTGCAACCAAAAAAAGCGAAGCATCAGTAAAAAATATTGCAAAAACGGGGAAAATTATTCATATTTGAAGGCTTCCGTTGCGTGCGCTGCGTAAACGCTTAAAGTTAACCAAAAATTATGTATGAAAGAATTATTCCTGTTTTAAAAATTGTCCGCGACCATAACAGAAATTGACGCGGAAGTCGCGGGCAACAGCTAGTATAACTATAATGCTAATCGTGCGAATACTAGTTGCACAAATATAACAAGATACTCTATAAAGATAATTTTGATTTCGTATCTGTAACGTCATATCTAGAAAGCGTAGGTGTTTTAATAATATCAACTTACTTGTAACACTTACTTAGCTTCCTAGAAGGTAACGTTATTCCTTTAAATTGGCTTTACAAAATATTATACAGTTTCAGTGTGAGAACAGTTCAAAGATGAAAGGTCACTAATTCTATCACTAGCTGGTTGCGATGCGGTGTGCGTGTACTACTTTATAAAAAAACATAATTTAACAAAAAAAAACCTACAGAAAGCACAAGTGAACGTCATCACTTACAATAAAATCACTTTTATATTAAATCCAGTTAATCTTTTGAATGCGCAATAATCACTATTTATCTCTTAAACTATCAAAATGATTATTATAAGACTTAATTGTTAAGTCTTGTGGATTAAAATGCAATAAGAGTGTTTAAAATCTCAAAGAATACGTACAATGTTTTGTTCCTCGAGCAAGTGGCTAACAATGCATTTGTTTTGTGGATTTACAAACTCCAGAGTCATACCATGAAGTTGTCATACACATAGATCAAAGACAAATGCAATGTTTTCTATATTGACAATTACAACCTGGGCTGGCGATACCTTGAAAACACGAATAAATAAATAAATAAATATTTAGGACATGCCTCACTGGGCTACACAGAGCCATCTAGTCCCAAATTAAGCTACTATTAAGTAGCCTGTCGTATGGGGTACTAGACAACCGATAAACGTACTTATATACTTTCTTTTTTCTAAATATATACTTATAATACATAGAAAACACCCAGACCAGTACAAACATACATGTTCATGCACACAAATATTTGTACTGTGCGGGGATCGAACCCGCGACCCATGGCTCAGAAGCAGCGTTTACTACCGCTGACCCAAATGGTCGTCAAACGAATGTACGCTAATACATACTCTTAGATTAAAACAAAAGAGGAAAAGAGGCTACCAATTTCTGTCGCGTTTACTTAATGTAATCGTTTTGCATGCAGGTACAACGAAGGATTTTTATTTAACAAAATAAAATAAGGATAATTTAGGATAATACTAGAAGTATTGTGCACTCTGACATTTTAGACTAAGCGAAGTAGAACTATGTGGAATATTTGCAAGTAACACGATAAACTGCTTTACGGATGCGAGCGTCACCGATAGCGCCCAATCGGATCAATTTTTTCAATCACATTGAAGAGGATTATAGCTCTGTCTTCGTATCGTATTCAGTATAGTAATGCCTTCAGGATACAGACGAGCCTCCTTATATTGAGGAAGCTAAGAATGCCAATGTTATGAAGACTACGGAAGAGCTCAAATAGTATCCTGAAGGTGATAAAGACAAGTTTGACTGTCCCTTTCTGAGACATTAAGCTCAAATTCATGTGGGGGAATAATGGAATATCACAATTTCTTTTCTAAGCTCTCTTATATAGGTATATATACGGATTTTTTTTAAAATTAAGACTGATTTTCTTTTATCAATATTATTAAAATAAGTAGTTGAAGTCGAACGTATTTGTGGGTTGTATTTCGAATAAATATTAGTATTACCTACTATAATCGTGTGTTAGTCGAGTAAACCCCTCTTTCTTTCAGTGTAAGACTCGACATAATAAGGTATACTATGTCTATGGACTCGACCACATAACTTATGAGTTTGTGCAAGATTGATTGCTGAGCACCGACACAATATTTTTTGTAGCTTTATTTTGTGCTTGTCGTCGGTTAGATTATAGTAAGAAAACATTAAATAAAATGATTACCTACCTACAAAATATACCGTTAAGTTTCTTTTGATTATTTAAAGAAAAATTTAGGTACTACAAAATTTGGTTTACTTACCTAAACCATTGTTCAAGTTCTTCAAGCAACAACTTTATTCAACTAAACCGAAACAAAACAATGTCATGTCATGAACTTATGTTACATAAAGTTATTAACATTTAAAGTTTGATTAATTGTCCTGAGTAACTAAACTCTACAAACAATCAAAACGGACCGGAACGTTCAACTGTCCCCGACAGATGGCAGCAGTTTCAGCGCAAAACAGCTCAATAGCATTTATCATACGGTTACGTACGGTACGGTACTTTTGAAAATTTAAAATGATTTGAGAATTACTTATAAAGTATATGACTCAAGCTTGGTGTCACTTTAACTTTAACTATTACAATATTTAATTACGTGTAGGTTGTTCATTTTAATTTCTTCGAAAAGAAATCATCATCATCTCAGCCAAAGGATCTCCCCCAGGGATCTCCACAACAATCTGTCACGCGACCTTCACCAGATTGTCGGTCCACCTGGTGGGGGACCTACCCACAGATCGTTGTGCGGTGCGCGGTCGCCATTCCAAAACCTTCCCGCCCGAACGGCCATCGGTTCTTCGTAATTCTTTGAGCGCTGTCGGTTAACTTAGTTCTTCTACGGATTTCCTCATTTCTGATTCTAAAACGCAGGGAAATACCAAGCATTGCTCTCTCCATTGCCCGCTGTGCGACCTTGAGCCTTCCTATGACCCATATTAAGAAATATGCTATTGCGAAAAGAAATAGGTATGCTTTGAAAATATTTTTCGTTGAGTATTTTCCAGGCAAGTTTACGTTTCTATCCAAAGTGTGGCCTCGTCGTAACCCTTTTACTAAGCCTGCGCTGTCAATCCATTTAATGGCGAAATATTATTGAAACTGGCCGTTAGAATGCTGGAAAAAAACACTCACAGAACATGCGTATGAAGATATGGAACCTATCTACCAAATCCTGTCTAAATGAATAGACTTTTAATTTTAAAATTTAGGGTTAACAACTATTCTGCTGCACTGTGAGACATCTTGATCTAATGGGGGCTATCGCTAGTGAATTTGCCACTAGAGGCGCTAGTGTCGCGTGAGGTCCAATATCATTCACTTTGTACTGGTTTTAGCAGAATTTGTTGCAAAAATTATAATTTCTTTAATTTACCTGCTGGAAAGTGATCTCCTTCGTAAAATATCGCAAATATGGATTGAATGTGAACGCTTTAAAAGCGGAATTAAGAAAAAGCGCAAAAATAGGCGGCCTCAAGAGCAACTATTTCAGAAGTTAGTTTGTTGATATCAAGATAGTTATTTATAAACAATATAACCATAATTAGATTCAAGATATAACACTTTGTTTCGGCGCTAATCGCCTTTGACAGCTATACCACCGGACCTCAGTCTACAGTGGCGCCAACTGGTGAGCAAAGAAACGATAGTCCCCATTGCGTCGTGATCTGTATCTAATATCTAATATGTCGCCCTTGATTTCCACCAGGGTGTGAAGAAGTGCCTAATCATTTAATCAGGAAGCGTCAAGTTGCAAATGGCGAGGTCGCAAGGTGTCGTGTATTAGCACTGTTTTAGAGAAGCCCAAAATTAAATTTATACATATCGACACTTAACGTTGGGTACATTATTATTTCTATTTTTCTTTGATATAAATCGTCTACTCATATAAAATTTATAGTCCTTTTTTAAAATAACGTACTTTCTTAGCATTTAGTAACTTGTGATGAAATTTAACTAATTCATCCAAGAGCAACATGAACAACATATTACAAAGAATAAAACCATTATTTCAGTAACGATCAAACTCATTATCACCAGCCTACACCTGTCCACTGTTGGACACAGGCCTCTCCAAAAGAGGGATTTTGCCATAATCGCCACGCTTGGCAGGCGGGTTCGCGGTCACAGTGTGGCCTATGGTGGAGGGGAAATGCGGCTGCCCATTGCATCTTCTTTTAGAATTTTCACCTCATTAGTCACCGCTTACGACACTCATAAACAAGGAAAGAAGAGCGAAGGGATAATGCCAAATATGGATTATGTTGTGTTGTGTCTGTTTTTTGTGTTGCGTTGCTTCGTGCAATATTATTGAAAAAGGTAAATTAACTTATTTAATTTTTAGTAAACTGTAAACAAGTAAATTTAATTAATTTCTTCAGAGAAATAGATGTCTTATCTTAAATACTTTATTTGATATTTTAGCAACTTAATTGCACTTATAATATCAGTATACTCGTATAAACTTGAAAAATTTTTGTCTCAGGCGGGACTCGAACCCGCATCTCCTCGCATGCCGGGCGGGCGCCATACCATTAGGCATGGCGCCCGCCCGGCATGCGAGGAGATGCGGGTTCGAGTCCCGCCTGAGACAAAATTTTTCAAGTTTATATACTGGTCTTATCTTAAACCTAACCTAAAAATAGATACTCTTAACGTAGCTGTATCACTCGATAACAAGTTACTTTATCATTTTAATTATTAAACACTTATTAAACCTATGCCTAATTTAGCATTTGTGTATTGATAAAAACATTATCGTATCGTTATTTTGAAAAAATGGCGTTGGACATCTCTATAGCTGGTTGAATATTCAGGAGAACCGCGAATTTGCGTAAGCGCGAAGTGTTTAATTTCAAACGAGTATTACGTTCAGCCTAAGCCTGTAAAGGGCTTAGTAACGCCTGTGTTGTTTCAATTAAATGTTATTTGTCTGCAGCATTTTGATGAAATGCCATAAATGTGGGAGTCAAAATGAATTACTTGATTAAGTTCACATATAAATATTTAGGTATATTTTGTAGCTTTCACATACAATAAAAATATGGATTTATTTATTGACGCAGCAGAAAGTTATTTTATCATTCGACTAAAAAAGGAGGTTTCCAAATCGATTTGTGTTACTTTCATGCCACTTCTACTTCTTCTAATTACACACTCATATCGTTTTGCTAGGTGGACGGATCAGATGTTTTATTTTGTTTGATGGGATATAGCTCAAAATTAGATTGAAATATAGAGTTGACTTGCCTTTGGACAGAAAAATTTAACTGATATATTTTTTTAATAAGCCACCAGTATTGAGTCAGTGCTAAACGTGAAACTAGTAGGTAGGTACTTACCTTATCGTCGTGCACCGACTTAAAAATTGTCGTTTATTTTAACTTTTGTCGTTTGTAAAATATTTTGTTTATATTTTGTTACTGCCAAGGTTTTGAATTTTCCTTTACTGTAAGTACCTACATGAGAAATAGCCGTGCGCGGGTAGCCTGTCTGTTAATTTTGGAGGGCTTAGTAAGTCTGCATCGTCTTTCTTTAATTCAATAGATAAATAAATGTGAGCAACATCACATACATTGTTCCCAAAGCATAACTATTTAAAGCACTTGTTTTGTGAAATCCAGAAACAACGAAGGTACCACAAAACTTCTTTGGTGCTGACTTTCAAAGGTTGTAAACGAATTGTTAATAACATAGTAGTGGTATGTTTCGCGACATATGATGCCGATCGTTCTTATACGAGAATCATTATTATCCATAGGTACATTATTTTGTTTATTCGCATAAGTTACTACATCAAGAATTACTCATTTGTATTCGTTCTTTAAAAGAAGGCATTTTGGGTGGTATTCTTGCACTGTGGTATCTTGACATTATTCTGAGTATTGTCAACATTGCCAATAGATGTGAATGCAGTTCTGAAAACTCTTATATGTATAACTATGTAGAAATGATGGAACTTCAACTTTCAGGCCGTCACTTTAGTATTTAGCCGTAACTGGTATTTATCTGCGTCAACATTATTTAAACCAAGAATGGTTTTGAATTCGTGATTTCTGATTGGCCCGTTATTAATTCAGTTTGCATTCAGTTCTCATCACGGCACCACAAAGGGGCAGAATTAGTTCCGTACTGTAAACCATTGTACCATTGTTTAGGTAATTACAAGTATTGTCTTTGGGATTGCATGTCTACTCATAAAGAAAAGACAAACTATCTAAAATATTTTCTATATACGAGGTATATACGAGCATAATGTGTAAATGGCCAAGTGAAATGAAATAAGTTTTTGTATCTGTGCAGTATGGTAATTAGGAATTCAATTTTTTTTTCCTTTGCCTGGAATTGTTGAAATATATAATAATAAAGTTTAAATGAAATATATCACCGTTTCCGGAACAAAGCAACTGACGACAGAATTTAGTTCCATTCACTGCCGTATTCGAACCATTGTTGAGCCCATAGTTGAGCCATTGTTTAGATAATTAGACTTAGAGATTGTATTGTTTTGTTTTGTTTTATTGGAAGTAGTAGAACTGAATTGTGCGCCAAAGGCAAGCATAACGTATGAGTTACTTGCATTCCTTTTTGGTTGTCATTTTACGAATAATCGAAGAAAAAAACAAGTTAGTACAGACTGGAGCTATAAATATAATTGGGTAGGGACAAAAAAAAACATTGAGAAAAGGCTTATCTTACTAATGTTACAAATGGAAAAGTTGTTACTCTTAACAAACATTTGTTACTAAATCACGCTAGAACTACACAACTGATTTAACCCAGATTCTACTGAAAAATCTTGGTAGCTAGAACATAATGTTTTATTATAACGTTTATTCACCTTACATTATCTTTAAAAAACATATTGAAAAAAAAAATTTTTGGCTTATTCGCCTTAATTCTTTTTAATATTTTATTTTATTTATTTATGACATTACTATTATCAATATTCATTATTAAACGTTAGAAAGAGACACATAAGGATAAACTACCACAATTAGTAAAGTAACTTGATATGGAATACAACAAAGATTAATTGTATACATATGTATGTGTATATATGTATGTAGTAACAATATGGGTCACTTAAGAAAGCTCATGGTTCAGTACGTAACAGTAGGCGTCGTTTAGCTCAGCTGATGTGCTATATTAATTAAAAATCCCGCTACAGTTATAGAAAAAAACGTACATTTAATACTAATAAATACTGTTACTACCGAGGGAGCCCCTCAATCTTGAAAACCATAGATAGCTGACACATCGACATGTGACATAAGAATGAAATGAGGTTACAGACTTAAATATCAAGCAGTGTTATTATGTGCTCCTCATTTCAAACACCCGTAGCATTTACAGTATAATAGAACTATGGTGCTTTAAAATGATTTGCATCACAAGTTGCCGTGAGCGACAAACCCTGTTAGCAGCAGAAAAATAATAAAAGGTCTATCGACTGTTCACGTTCAATTTAGAAATAGATCCGTGTATTTCTCTGCAATATCGTTTAATAAAGTAGCAAGGGCAAGATAATATGGGATCGCACTGGAAAAATCTTTATCTAAACAATTGGCTTGTTGTGTTCAAGATAATGCAGAAAATCGGTATTTTTAAGAAAAGCGAAATCTGTAGTAGAGTTTTGTAGTTTTCAAATGTTTTCTTTTTAATTTTTTGGGTTTGGTAATGTGAGCTAGAACATTGTCAGTAGTAAAGATCAGAATTTGTCCTCAATAAATTTTACTCGAGTAAAAGTCTGCCTTTTTCTCGAGTAAAAGAAATTTGACAGACTTCAAAAGTTAAAACAAACTTAACACACAAAAAGCGTAAAATAAGCTACAATTTTTGAGTTGGTGCTAAACAAGAACTTACAGTCAATTATTTAGCAATGACTCAAAATAGATTATATTACGTTGTTTGTAAAAAAGTTTTATTATTAATTGCCCAGACCTTCGCTATAAAACGTTTTTTCTGATATAACGCTTACATTGCCAACGCGATAGCAGATCAAAGCAATGGCGGCAAAACAAAGACGATAGTGGTTTTACGTTGTTAATTTTCGCTGTTGTGTTCTTTAGATGTTATTAAATGGGCTATTATTAATAGTGGGCAATGTTTATAGATGTTTACGAGTCAAAGTAGTTTTTGTTTAAATCGCAGCCGTACGGTAGGCATTATGGCACAATAGATAATGGTTAAAAATGTAAACATTTCTAATAACAACTATAATGATGCGGCAATAGAAATATCTGTATTTTTTTTATTGCAGGGTTCGTAACAAAAATGTTTACTCAGAATTATATTATACATATCAATCAAAACACAGTTATTTCTTAAAATAAGGGAATCCGGAACAGCTTACCGGGCAAATAATAATATATCAAGAACCAGAAGTGGACCTTAACACTGATCTTCCTTGGACCCCGGAAAAGGCAAAAACCTACCTACTATTACTTACTATGCGTTCGATACCTATTCACACAAACAATTACTGAGAAACTGTATACTTAAAGTTTTCAAGAAGACAAATTTACCCACTGAAAAACAAATACAGATAAAATTAAGACATTTAGAAAGTCATAATGCTGACTTTAAACATTCTATTACGCTTTAATTCTATCTGAAGCCGAACTACATGTATGTCAAAGTGACATTAGCTTCTGGAGATGCAACAATACAGTTTGAAATAACATTTTACAAGTTCTAATAAAAAATGTCAATTAATTTTGTAAGCAAACTAAAAAACAAAAGCTTTAATGTCATACTGGCTTTTGAAGATGTAAATTATACTTATTAGGTAGATATTATTTTAGAAAGTTACTAATACATGAAATTCATTCGAAAAATACAAAAGCTCTAAAAATAAATGAATTTAGCTTCGACATAGGTAATAACTACATTTTGCCAAAATTTTAACCAAATCGACTGAACCGCCTTTCCGTATACATATAATTTGTGAGAGAATCTTAAAACCATGTTCTTAGTAGCAGTAGCAGATGCTTAGTAGGTACAAAAATAGAATAGGACCCCTCTCACTTATCAACTGTACACTAAGAATCGACTAAAGGAATACCGACAGAAGAAGACGGTCTCTAGCGTTATCTCTTCACCAATAGCTCAACTGATATCCCCATCCCGCTTGCCACGAATGAGGGTTATGGAATAGTCTCCTTTCTCTCTCTCTCTCTCCGAAAGATCAGCAGTATACTGATGTAAGCTGATGTTGATAAAATTTGTATATTTTTTGTCTATTCCTCAGTAATCAAATGTGTTTTGGGGACTGAACCCTATATTATCTTCCAATAAAGCTTAAACGTATTTTATTATGACAAAGGTAATATATTTTTTATTTACGTCATACTGACCCCAAAAATGCCGTTTAATTTCAGTATTACCACCATCAAAATACCCGTAACAACGAATGCGAAGCCCACAAACAACAAAACCTTCAGAATTATACCTTTTCATTTCAGTAGGCCAATTTTTTATTTAGCACCTAAATTGTGCGGCTAAACGAATGTATAAAATGCCTGAAAATGCGTCATAGTCTGTATAGTACAGCTAACCAGTATTAACGGTATAAAGCTACTTTCGAAATGTGAAGTTGTGTTTTTTGTTAATTTATTTAGTAAAAGAAATAATATGAAGAACGAATATTGAATTTCTATTTGATAAAGTTATCAATACATTACCCAAAACAGTTTCGAATAGTAAAATTTACCACGCGAAAACATAGTACAGAAAATCACCTTAAATTCTAAGAACATGTTCTCGTTATTTGGAACTAAGTAGTTAAAAACACAGATAAAAAAGGTTCCAATCGATATCAGTGATATCGATTGGAACCTACGTACGTAGCGTACATACGAGTACGTAGCAGATTAAGATTCATGATTCATCGTTAGTCGTAGTCGCTAAGTCACGGTGGAGACCGTGCTACGTCCATTTATTAATTTATAACTGTATAACTGTGTAGTTCCATGACTGCTACGAAACGTTTTGTATGTACGTAGTAGATAGTGATAGTGATATAGTTCGAGAAATCTAAGCAATAACTTCTCAATAACTGTGTGCATAGACAAACGTATTGTAATCAGCTCAGAACATTGAAGCGGAGAATAGGAGTTGTATAAGATAATATAGCTGTTTTCTGTTTGCTATACTTTAGGCTGGTAATCTGTTTGATTGCGGCGGCGAATGGCGACGGGCCTTAACGACACTCATACTTCTCGGAACCCTTTCAACCCTCGCCGGGGTGGCTCAACAGGCTGACGAGGCCCTTTCGTTTTTAAGGGTAACGCCTCTTATCATAATTCTGTCCAAAAAAATCTACTTATTTAATAACCGACAGAAAAAGAGGAGGTTATCAATTTAACGTGTGTTATTAGGAAAGTAGGGTAGGCAAAAAGGGGTTGTCAAACCTACAACTCCTGCAGTCAGAAAATGATTTACATTGATTAAAACTTTCATGGTCACTATCAAAAGAATTAGTTGTTACATAAGTATCTTGTTTTATCAGAGATTTTACTGTTTCAAGCGCCATGATCACGGAAAACTGAAAAAAAATATATTTAAAAACAAAAATGTGTCTGACTAAAAATATAATTTAATATTTAAAAAAAAAAATTTTAATCAAAAAATAAATAACACTGCCATGATGTTATAGATAACGGTCCAATAACGTGGGCTTCGTTTTCCAGGGGTGTGTAATATATTATAGTACGAGTATAACAACATACATTTGTATATTTTACTAATTTGTGCAATAACGTTTAAATAAATAAATAAATAAACATATCGTATAAATATCGAAACATATACAATCAAATAATATAATTTTGTTTATTATAACACTTTTTTAATATAATGATGGAAAGATATACATTTAAATTACATAATTTTAAAACGTATAAGTAACTGTTGGTATAAAATCATTTAGCATATTAACCGTTTAATATAACATCCACATGATATAATGCTAAAAACAAATAATTTTATTGAGTATGATAACATTTAGTATAACGTTTATTTACAATAACACTCTTTTTATATAACATTTAAAACAGATAATGATTTTTTGATACAAAGGCGTCAGAATGCAGAATTTAAAGATACCAAATAGGGTATATTCCGAATCTTTAAGAGTTTGAAATGCCATAAATACGCAGGCAAGGAGGTATGCATGCACCTAAGCAGGCAAGCAAGCATGCATCCAGGCAAGCAGCATGCTTGCAGGCAATCATCATGTATGCAAGCTGGCTTGCATGCAATCATGCAGGCAAGCAGCATGCATGCAGGCAAGCAAGCATGCATATAGGCAAGCAGGCAAGCACGCATGAATTTGTTTTGCTCTTCTCCGGCGCTGAGGTAAGTGCAGTCCTTCCGCCCTTGCGTAACAAATCTCTGGCACCCACACTCGCTTCCGCCCGAGCTTCGTTACTGCGAGCGAGGACTGCACTCCCTCCGCGCCTCCGGCTTTTAACTTGCACTCTAGTGTAGGGCAGACAAGTACCACGGCGGAAAGTCCATGGCGAGTCGGAATTCAACCAAATTCTTAATTTTAGCAATGTATGTCAGTCAGTACGGTTATTTCTTTTAATCAATATTTCAAACGTTTTTATTTTAAATAATAGATATACGAAATGATGCGTATAACAAACAAATTTATTTCAAATGAACGATATATGAAATGAGTTTTATTTCAAAATGTTTTATTTGTTATGAATGTTATACTAAATAGTATTAAATAAACTGTATGTTATGTAAAGTAATCGTTATGTCAAACAAAATTATATCATGTGTTGTTGTAACAAATGATTATTATGTTAAGTCATCGTTATTAAAGTGTGATTATATCAAATGATTGTATATAACATGAGACGCACCCGTTTTCCAGGTGGTTCAAAAATACGATGTATTGCGCATTTGATGTTCTACGTTTTCAATGATATGACTTGGCTTAAGCCAATTACAGAGTTTCTTAGCATTCGTAATTTTTTATATGCTAATTCATTCAAAGAAGAATGATGTTAATTTGACGAAGAGCCCTTATTGATTTGTTTGTTTGACGATTTTAATGGATTCATTTGTTTATATTTTTGTCGAACTTTGCGAGATGTTGAAACCCAAACAAAAATATCAGTGAAATATTTGTGTTTGTCGCTTACGTTTTCTTTCTTATTATTTGACTTGCAGTCAGATTACTTGGATATATTCCGTCTTAAGGTTTACCTATAGACCGACAATCACAAAGTGGAAGATTGGTTAAGCATTAGATAATATTGCTTTTGAAACAGTTATTTAAAGAAAAAATTGCTAGTATCAATGAAAATGCAATTCTTTGAATAAAATTTTTCGACTGCCTGAGGTGGGACTCGAACCCACAATCTTTGGCTTACGCGACTGCTCTAACTTGAGCTACTACATCAACTATTGAAATTAGGGACTTTTTAGGGATTACTCAAAAAACACTTTACCATCAGCCCCAAGATTAAGAATGATTCAAATTCGGACTGAGAACGCATATACGTTGCAAAAAATCCGAATGAATTATGTTAATTAAGAATCAGGAGTTTAACTACATAAAAAAACAACAATACTTTAGAAATATTCTTTTTATTTTATCTCGGACTGTACTAAGCGTAACGTAGCATTTCCACAACGAAACTTAAAGATAAAACGAACATAAAAAAGCACTTTAAGAACTTCTTAACTTCTGTTTCTGAAATATTAGTTTCCAAATGATGGAACAAGAATGGTTAGCCTAGAAGTAAACCGCGCACCTGACTTCATAACAACGTCGTAAAACTAAAGAAATAATAAATAACACCGCAATGGCTCAGAGAACGTATCCCACCCACAAATACTGTGGACTTTACTATGAGAATACGTATTGTCAGTTTAGTCTATTTCAAATAAAGAACGACTTTTGTTTACTTTAAATTTCTGAGCTTGACGCTGTCAGTTCTTTGTGTAAATGTCATTAGAAACTTTGGCTATTGTTATTACTTACTTTCAGCTTGTTTTGTTTATTTTTAGGGTTCCGTACCCAAAGGGTAAAAACGAGATCCTATTACTAAGACTTCGCTGTCTGTCTGTCTGTCCGTCTGTCCGTTTGTCCGTCACTCTGTCACCAGGCTGTATCTCAAGAGCCGCGATAGCTAGGCAGTTGAAATTTTCACAAATTATGTATTTCCGTTGCCGCAATAACAACAAATACTAAAAACAAAATAAAATAAATTTTTAAGGTGGGCTCCCATACAACAAACCCATTTTTTTGGTTTTTTTAAGTTAAAATTGTAACTTAAAAAAACAGTTGGTTGATGTTCATGTGTTAATACTATAAAACTTTTTTCAAAATTAAACCGTCGAAAAGCAAGAAACCAATTTTGACCGTGTGGCACAGACATAAAAAAATAGTTATGTGAAAATTTTTAAGTTGTGAACCCCTTTTTTTACTCAAATTTAAATCTCGCTGAAATCGATTATGCTTCATACCTACATCAAAAAAATATAAATCTTTTTGAAAAATTGCAAGTTAAAAGAATAGGTATTAAAAAAAACAATTAATAAAATCACAAATTACAAGTTGCTAAAATTGCAACGGTCATCTTATTAATTGTTTACCATCACTTATTTAAACCAAAGAAAATAACTTATTCATTAATTTAAATATTCTGTTTAGATATTTACTAACTTAAAATCTCGCTGCAAAGAAATTAAACTTAAGTGGAAAAATCTGGACGAGCAAAATTATTTCAAACTAAATTATTCCTTAGCAAAAATTCAGCGCTAAAGCGGTGCTTTCTAAGTCACACCGTAATCTTCTTTCCATTTAACTTTAAGAGGTTATTAATTGCCGCTACGGTCCACAAACCTATAGAGCTTTGTCTTAGTTGCCAACTAATTTGTTTCTTTCCCAAAGGCCGGATTACATAGTTGGCAAATTACCAAAATAGTCTGGCTTTTTGTATCTGGCCACTTTGTAACCGTTCCGCAGTCACAGTATGACCACAGGAATGCCTATGACAGGAATATTAAGGTAACGGTGAAGGTAACATTCTGCTGGTAGTTTCATACTTCATATTGATCATTTATGACGATAAGTTTGGTTCAGTGATAGTAAACGCCGCCGTGTGCCATGTGTGTGGCCTACTATACAATAGCCCAGTGTGATAGTCTTGCAGTACTATTATAGGTAATATTATTATCCCTACTTCCCTTATTATATTATTAATGCGAATGTAACTCTGTCTGTCTGTGTGTTACGTATTCACGCCTAAACCACTGAACCAATTTTGATAAAATTTTGTACGAAGGTCGATTAAGCCTTGGGGCCTTCCCCAAGGCTTAATCGACTTTATTTTCAAACCGACATAGGTTTATTTTCAAACCGACTTTAAAAATGGGGGATGATGTGTGTGTCTGTGTGTTTGTCCGTCTTTCACGGCAAAACCGAGCGACAAATTGACGTGATTTTTTAAGTGGATATAGTTGAAAAAATGGAGAGTGACATAGGTTACTTTTTGTCTCTTTCTAACCACCCAATTTCCTAAAATGGGGTGTGGAAGTTTGTATGGAGCATTCCGCAATTTTAAAGGTAGAAAGCTAGAAATGGGTATTCATGTCACAGTCCATTTGTGACTGACAAAAAAAATCGTGCCTATTTTTTTGGAAATCCACCCCCAACCCCTTAAAAAAGGGGGTGAAATTTTATTGTTGCCCTGAATTTAACGCGAGCGAAGCCGCGGGCAATAGCTAGTTTATTATAAAATCTTATTGTACGATAGTATATCAGGCTCACTTTATATGTAGTTAAAGTTATAGGAGAGGCTAAAAAGTAGGTAATTTGACCTAAATATAGTAAAACTACATAAATTTATGATTTATTTTTAGTTTTTCTTTGTAATTACAAATGAAAATAGAATACATTTGTGAGATTGGTAAATTTTTTCTTATCATATCATTTGGAGTCAGAGTGCACCCACTCAATGTTGTGACGTTTTCAGACATTTAACCTTTGTATGTAGAGCACACGTGGTACCTATCATCATCATCATTACCATATCAGCCGAACGACGCCCACTGCTGGGCATAGGCCTCCCCCAAGGAACTCCACAACGATCGGTCCTGTGCTGTCCGCATCCAGCGGCTTCTTGCGACCTTGACCAGATCGTCGGTCTGCCCACGGAACGTCGTCCGGTACGCGGTCGCCATTCGAGAACCTTTCCGACCCAATAGCCATCGGTTCTGCGCGCTATGTGTCCCGCCAACTGCCACTTCAACGATGCAATCCTTCGAGCGATGTCGGTTGTTTTAGTTCTCCTGCGGATCTCACCATTTCTGATTCGATCGAGCAGGGAAATTCCAAGCATCGCTCTCTCCATTGCTCGCTGGGTGATCCTGAGCCTTCTTATGAAACGACCACGTCTCACTCCCATATGTCATTACTGGCAACACACACTGGTCAAAGACTTTCGGTAAGTGGTGGCTATTGCGCGACTTGTGGAGGGACAGGTTGAGGGTACCTGGCCACGAGGAAGATCGTCTATAAGGTGGACTGACTAGATAAGAAAATGGCTCATCATTATTACAATAATGTAGGTACAAGGAAGGCGGCCATTAGAGAGGAGTGGCGGCGTATTGTGAAGCTTGCCATCTGAAGTGTTGACCACGACCACTCTGTCAAGAGTGATATCGACGAAGAACAAGATACCTATAAGATAAGCTAGCTGTTGCCCGCAGCTTTATTACGTGTGATGTTATAAATTCGAACTTATCGTGCTAGAACCATACAGTTTTTCGATATAAAAATAAAAGCTTGTAAAAATTTGCCTATACGCTATTCCAGTCCATGCTCGTAATCTACTCGTATTTCCAAACAAATTGATTATAAACTGAAATTTTATTATAGCTGGTAACTTCTGGTGATAGACGTGGGAATAAGCTACTGGATGTGGTATAACCGATCGTTGTAGCGGTCCTTATGGGAGGTCTTTGTCCAACAGTGGGCATCGTTCAGCTGATATGGTGATGAAGGTTTCCCAAAAGTTCGGGAAAGAATAAAACATATTTTTTTACATGAACTCATACATTTTTGAAGTGAAAACTTCTTTAGCGGCGCTGAGCACTTTTTTGTTGGATGGGTAAAAACTTCCAAACTCGCGTCAGGGTCACGTGATGCTGATCGAAAAAGCGTAAGATCGAGGGGAAGGGAGAGGAACTAGTATCTCCCACTCTTTCTACCGTGCCTGAGTGTGCTGTTTTCTATTATTTTTGAAGTGAAACTTCTTTATCGGCGTTGGAAAAAATTTACCGTCACGTTTTGCGTCAAATTTTCGTCACATTTTTCGGTTACGCGCCATCTTTTTCTTGCCCCTACCACGGTTGGTTCAGACGATAGCAAAAAGGTAAAGTGAAATAATATTTAACCAATTTAACCAATTTAACCAATTTAACCAATTTAACCAACTTAACCAACTTAACCAACTTAACCAACTTAACCAACTTAACCAACTTAACCAACTTAACCAACTTAACCAACTTAACCAACTTAACCAACTTAACCAACTTAACCAACTTAACCAATTTAACCAATTTAACCAATTTAACCAATTTAACCAATTTAACCAATTTAACCAATGTAACCAATTTAACCAATTTAAGCAATTTAACCAATTTAACCAATTTAACCAATTTAACCAATGTAACCAATTTAACCAATTAAACCAATTTAACTAATTTAACCAATTTCTGGAAAGTTGCGTCAAATTTTCGTCACATTTTTCGGTTACGCGCCATCTTTTTCTTGCCCCTACCACGGTTGGTTCAGACGATAGCAAAAAGGTAAAGTGAAATAATATTTAACCAATATAACCAATTTTACCAATTTAACCAATTTAACCAATTTAACCAATTTAACCAATTTAACCAACTTAACCAACTTAACCAACTTAACCAACTTAACCAACTTAACCAACTTAACCAACTTAACCAATTTAACCAATTTAACCAATTTAACCAATTTAACTAATTTAACCAATGTAACCAATTTAACCAATTTAACCAATTTAACCAATTTAACCAATTTAACCAATTTAACCAATTTAACCAATTTAACCAATTTAACTAATTTAACCAATTTCTGGAAAGTTGCATGTAGATCATTTTTCGAAAAATAAGGCCATAAAGAAGTTTCACTTCTTACGTGTGTACACTAGTACACGCACAACTTTTTTTACCTAGTATTTGTCTTCATTTGTTAAACTATTTATGTTTGTTATTATTTTGCAAATATGAATTATCTACCCTTCTCCCAAATAAAATAATTTTGATAATATTCAAATGGAACACCCAAGTAATCCTCAGGGCTATGTGTTAGGATACAATGTGTCACTTTTGTATCTACATTCGTCTCTCAGAACACTTACTCAAGTTCTATGTGACATGCCCCAGTCAGTTGACCTCCGTCAAATCGTCGCTTCGGCCCAGGCAGTTAGACCTGTGTCAACGGAAAGATACGGCTGTCAGAGAGCTTTGATACTGGTATCGTAACGACGGAATTTGGCTGGTTTATTGATGTAATTTATAAACTGTGTAAAGCCAAGATTCAAGTAGAGATAGCAGAATTGAAAAATGAATCAAAAAGGCGCCTCCCTTGCATCGTGTTGTCACTGTGTTTTGGTACAAAACATTTTATAAAGTTTATTAGAAAACTGTGACCGCACTATTTATTAAATGTGATGTCACAGGCTCCCCCTGAACTATCTATAGATAATAGCTTTTGCCCACGACTTCACCCGCGTGGACTTCGGTATTTCGTTCAGTACCTCTAGCACCAAAAACTATCGAATTCGAATCGTTTGCGTGTTCGTATCACCATCGAAATATTTAGTATGAAAACTTAAACAGCGCTCGCGCGGTCAAAATGAGAACTACAAAACAAAGTACGAACATTGTGTCGTTTGCTTTACGCAAACGATTCGAAGTTGATAGTTTTTTGTGCTTGAGGTACAGGGAAACAAACGAAGTTTGCAAAGTATAAAATCTATCGTTTGTATCACGTGACTTCGCTCAAAATGCAACTATTACGCCCTGTTGGTCTAGCACAAAAAACTATCGAATTCAAATCATTTGCGTGTTCGTATCGCCATCGAAATATTTAGTATGAAAACTTGAACAGCGCTCGCGCGGTCATAACAAGGACTACAAAACAAAGCACGAACTTAGTGTCGTTTGCTTTCGATACGCAAACGATT
This sequence comes from Anania crocealis, assembly GCA_949315895.1. NCBI lineage: Eukaryota > Metazoa > Arthropoda > Insecta > Lepidoptera > Crambidae > Anania > Anania crocealis. Next base: position 17,974,921 of record OX438883.1, read on the forward strand.
CGAAGTCGATAGTTTTTTGTGCTAGAGGTACTGACGTATTACGCGCTGGAACTACACGGAATATCAGGATAAATTACAACCTATATGTTATTCGTAATCAAAGCGGACTTTTTTATTAAAATCCGTTCGGTAGTGTTTCATACAAACCACTTGACTTGAAGATTACTTAAATTTGGCGAAGAGATAGTTCATAGCCAGTAGACATCCGCTAAGAACGGTTTTTGCGCCAGGACCGGAATGAAGAGACCTTAGAACTCTGGAACGTTTAAAGTTTATAAGTAGGAGACATAAGCTAAGAAATAATTACGTAAAAGGGCTATTGCAAGTTTATAAAGTTAGCAATTGTGAAGAAAATCTAAGAAGTGAGATATAACCGGGAGGGCACGACTTAACCAAATCCCACTTGGATGAAGTCGCCGTTGGAGCGTTAGTATAATATGGTTAAATATTGACATTTGCAAGTATAAATTTATTCCATCGAAACATCCAATACACTGAATAACCCGTTCAATCGCATCGTAAAAATCTACGACCACTTCAAACTTCATGCATGCTAAATCACTACTCGTAAAACAAGAATAAAAAGTCAAGATTTTACTATTTACTCTTATTTGCTTTTGAAACTGTATAAAACCGTTTTACGGTACCTTATGGTATTAAGAGTTAGACTACCCTTAATACAGAGGAGGTCCTAATAAGTCCTACAATCATAATATCACGTTTATAATGTAGGATCTGTCAAGTTAACATTGTATTTCTGGTGATCTGTTACAGAATAAAGAATATTATAAAAATGACTAAAATATTTTTCAATATTTAAAGAGCCTTAACATCAATCTTTGAAAATTTACAGATACAAATTTAATGTTTAGTGCCTACAAATGTATTTAATCAAATTCTTTAATAAGAGTTGTTAAAAAAGAAACTTAGCTTCTTGGAACATTTATCATTTCATTTACATTGTCAAACCGACAAATCATTTATTTTTTCGCGTTATCCTTATATATAAAATTCTCGTGTCACAATGTTAGGTACCTTACTTCTCCGAAACGGCTGTACTGATTTTTACCAAATATCATATGCATATTCAGTAGGTCTGAGAATCGGCTTCTATCTATTTTTCATACCCCTAAGTGATAAGGGTTGTTCACCCTTAACAATTTTTTTTAAATTTTTGGACAGCATTATTTGCTTTTGTTTTTGTATAATGTGGCATTAAAAAATACATACAACCCTAAATGTTTACCCTTTTAGCACCAACCCCTATTTTTTAATAGCCATTTTGGTAATTTAATCATTTTTATGGCAAAACAACGTTTGCCGGGTCAGCTAGTTTTTTTGTAAGAACTGACTTCCAAAAGTAAGCCCGTAGAAACCTATTTTATTTTTATTACCTAATTAGTGGTTAGCGGGATTACCGACAACCACTGGGGTAAAAGAGTTCTTTAGTGGAGATAGCGTCTCGGCAAACGTAGTGTAGGACGCCCTCAGGCCAGGTGGAGTGCTGATTTGCGCAGGATGCGAGAAGCCGAGGATCGACCTAAGTGGCGTGCAACTGGAGAGGTCTTTGTCCAGCAGTGGACTGCGATAGGCTGATGATGATGATGATGAATTAGTAGTACAATTCATTTAAAAACAATAAAACCAAAATGGTAATATTATTAAAATAAAATAAAATAATTTATTTCAGGCAATGCCCATATAATAGTGTTAAATAATTACTCTAAAAACTAATCAAAAAAATTTAAATAATGTGTGTAATATGAGTGTCTTTGACAAGGTGGACGTGCGTCCAATGCTGCATTATAGCAGTGTTCACGTCCAATCTCGCCGCAACACTCTGTAGGAGGTTGTTGGAGCTGCCCCGCACACGGTAAAGCAGGGATGCTATGCGGTTTCGTACAATAGCCCCAAAGCTGTCTACTCCAGCTTCTGCTAGCATCCTCGAAGCACTGCAGTGACGTCGCAGCCCCATCAACATCCTAAATGCGTCATTATATTGGGTGCGCAGGACCCTGTATGCTCTTTGGGTGTAATGTGTCCACAAGCCGCAAGTGTACATAGAGTTATAGTAGGCTTTACAAAGAGTAATTAACCTGTTTATTATTATAAACTGTCATTCCAAAACATCTACCTTCCAATAGATGTGTATCGTTTTATTTCGAATTACGCTGCGAGCCTTCCGTCGGTGCTTAACTGAGAGCGAATTTAAATATTCCTATTAAGCTAAAAAAACTCGTTTGAATTGCCACAAGATTGAAGGAAATCAAAACGGGATTACTTTTCCCTATAGCTTTCATTCCACTGCGAGCTTTGCGTATAGACGAGGCGAGAAGTGGCAGACAATACATATACCAGAACACATTTTGTTTTTTAAAATTCGCATTAAATTAAGAGTGCAGTTAAAAAAGAAGCTTATAAAGCTCCTTTTTAACTTTTTAACTTTTCAATCTTTATTTTTATTGTTTCGGAAGTTGGATGAAACCATCTTAAGGCGACTACTGGAGCTAAGTGCTGCCCCCAATTGATTTAATTTTATTACTTCTAAACAAAATCAAGTCCCAAAAAACTAGAACAGTAGGTATAATTTTAGCAAATTACCTCAGTATTTATTGAATCACAGTAAACTTTTCACTTAGTCGTTTATAAAGTCGAATTTGTCGCTAACGCCAAAAGCGGCCGTTTTTAGCAATAATGTACAATACAAAAGAATGCCAGAATGAAAAGCAGTTAACAGTGATTCAATAAATACTAAAGGCAAATTGCTACAATGATACTGTTCTAGTTTTTTGAGAATTGATTTTGTTTAGAAGTAATAAAATTAAATCAATAGGGGGCAGCACTTTGCTCTAGTAGTCCCCTTAACAAGAAGCGTAATATAAAGAAGAGCCTTTCTGGTTCAACCAACAAGAATTTAATTCGTTATTATACATAGTTCACGGTCGAGTTATTATGATTTTCTTTCATAATTGTATATTATATTTTTATGTACCATATTTATTTAACACAATTACACAGTCCATTTAAAAATGATATGTCAAAATTTTCACGATTGTGTTTTATACATGTTATTTGGTTGAATGCTACAAAGTTGAAAGAGCACCCCTTTTGGGAATCTGCTTGTATATCTAGTTTTTCAATGTATCTATGATTTTAACATACAATTTCAGTATTATAATTATGTTAAGTTATTGACATAGAAAGTTATTTCAATATTGCTTCTACAGAATTTTACAGAAGGTACTAGAAGAAGGCGGCTATCGATAGAGTTTGTTAACTAACAAGAAGATTGCAATTTGCTGGTGTAATTTAAAAATATAATTCCTTAAATAAACATTTTATGACTGTCTTAGGCGGGATTCGAACCCTCACTTTCCGTTTAGAGCGACTGCTCTAACAAATCAAGTCCCATCTCAAAAAGCGTAGTCGATAGTCGAAAAGCCTTTTTTTTTTCAAGGAATTGTATTTTCATTGTACCCATAATTATACGTACTTTACTTCCATCGAAATAGATAATAATAAAAATCTCAACTGTACTTTCTCAAGCTGGCAATGACTGTACACGATTTATGAAAGAACCTGACAAAATGTGTCTTTACTAACCGCCTCCTAAGCCTGCACAACTTACTTGGGGCTACATAAATACGCTGTATAGCACACAGGACGATCAACAGGTTCTACGGAGAATTGGGTCTCCGACCAAGGTGAAAGGAGTTAGATGAAATCGGAAAAGTCTCTTACAACAGTTGCGAGTGACATTATCTCACGATTCGTATAACTATTGTGTTTTTTAAATGTGTGTTAACTATGGATAGTCCTATAAACGACAGGAACATAGAAGTTCTCAATTCGACTTTTTTGTATTTTTTACTATTCATAACTTAGTTTGACCTTTTTTAAAGATTTTTTATGTGCGATAGGATATAGTTGGTCTTCTTTAAATAGGTATGTGAAAATAATCAATTTTAAATTAGTTTTAACAATCAAGAATTTGTTTCATAAAATTATTGTAGGTACGCTTTTCATCGAATATTTTTCTTGTGATAACATTTTTTCACTTTTTTATGTTTTAAGGATATTTCACCCTAATTTTCATCCTTCGTGGTGAGCCACTTCCGAAAAAAATAAATCTTGAAAATGTTAATCTAGTAAATCACTTAGTAAAAAGTTGTGTATATGTATAAAATATGTAGTTCAATGGGGGCTATCGCTAGTGAATTTGCCACTAGAGGCGCTAGTGTCGCGTGAGGTCCAATATCATTCACTTTGTACTGGTTTTAGCGGAATTTGTTGCATAAATTATAATTTCTTTAATTTACCTGCTGGAAAGTGATCTCCTTCGTAAAATATCGCACATATGGATTAATTGGCGATTAATGTGAACGCTTTAAAAGCGGAATTAAGAAAAAGCGCAAAAATAGGCGGCCTCAAGAGCAACTATTTCAGAAGATAGTTTGTTGATATCAAGATAGTTATTTATAAACAATATAACCTTAATTAGATTCAAGATATAACACTTTGTTTCGGCGCCAATCGCCTTTGATAGCTATACCTCCGGACCTCAGTTTACAGTGGCGCCAACTGGTGAGCAAAGAAACGGTAGTCCCCATTGAGAACTTCCTCTTTTTAATCTATCGCAAAATAATCAGTTACAATAATAGCAAAAGTAAATTTATATAATGCCAAAGCAATACGTCCAACATGAATAAATAACATTTCAATATCCCTAAACTAAACCACACACTCAGCCGATTTGATTAACGCAAAATCTGTTCAGGATTAATTGAAACTCCAGAATTCAGTAAGCCTCCGCTGAATCCGAAATCAGCGCCCATAATCCAGTTACCGAATCCGATGCTGATGGCTTGAGAACATCTGGTATACACGTTTAACATTTCTGAAGAAACCTATTTAATTTCGGGATGTCTTGGTTGGTATAATATTGCTGCTCTTTTTTCTTTAAATAAGCCCAAAGCATTAATAAAAAGGTTATAATTACCAACGAACGTCACTGAATTAAACTGTTATCTTCAATATTATCTGTGTGCAGTGTGGGCATTATAAGTATGTATAAACTATTCACGGAGAAACTGAAGGCGTTTGAATATTGAATAATATTTAGATACGCCTCTTACAAATAATAAGAAAACGCCATTGTTTTGTAATTTAAGACTCACTCAATTGGGCAGTTCTTACTATGGAATGGCAAAACTTATGACATATGAATGATATATTTTACTAAACATTTCTAAATAAAGCTATACCTGTAAAAACCTATTATCTAGGAAGCGCGTGTAGGTATTGAGCTAAAATGAAATCCATATAGGTACTTAGGTTTACAATACCTTTAACTTGTGAAGTAATACAACTTCTGATATGGCCGTTTATGTCGCAAAATACGTATTTTTCGGCACTCTCAAGGGAATAAAAATTCTTACAAATTTGTTTAACCCTCGGTGACTAGTCTGATTTGGAAAGTCCGGTTTTCTTTAGCAATAAAATGCTCTTGTTTATAAAAAATGTGTACTCGAAAAATGTTTTTCGACAGCCACTAACAATGTTGGTAGCACCCAGTTATAACTTAATTACTCTTTATAAATGCACGATGATTATTCATTAGATTAATGTTAGATGAAGCAGTGTCAAGATAAGGAAAAGATAAACTCGGCGAAGCAGAAGCGACTAATTCAACGCAACGAAAGCCTTAATTAGAGATGATTTATAGCGACAACGCTAATGCAGCTATACATTTTCACTTAATTCGCCAAGAATATTTACAACGTCCCCACTTAGTATTCGTTTACGCGAAGCAGAATGTTTTTAATGAACTAGTAAGTGAAATTTTGACTCAATTAAAGTAAGGTCAAATAAACTAACTCAGCTCCGTCTCTTCTCTTGCTTTTTAAGTGTCAATTGAAATAAAATGAATATATTGAGGACTACAATTTTATATTTACTGTGCCAAAATTAAATAGAGATATACAATAGTTAAAAAATGTATATTATGCCCTAAAACTGATTGCAGTTTATCTGCAGGATCTGATGAGTCTTATATACGATTACCAAAAAGGAAACTAATTGACAAAATTTTACCTTAGATTCTGTTGAAACAATAATCAGGAATCTCAATAATTAAAGAAATTCTCAAAACTGATTGATTCAGAGCCCATGAAATGTGTAGAAGAAAAACAAAGCTAAACGTTTTTCATGGTTTCCAAATTCTTCACCTCATATATCAGCAGATACTGGAGTGTATCTGCATAAATCGATTTGAACGTTGAGTAGGTATTGTTGACAAAACGAAGTAATCGATTTTATACATAGGATATCTCCTAGCTCGTTCCACGTATAGCGGAGAATAGACAACCCAATTACAGACGTGTCATCACGGCTGCCACATCCTTTGCATAATTTACGCTTGCATTTTCTTAATTGACTTTCACATGACACCTTGGCATTTCCGTAGCATTAAGGTCTTAAGCAAGACTGATTATTATGAAAGACTTTATAGTTCTCATCAAGAGCATTCGTATTGCTAAACTTAGTTGGCAAGAATTTGAGAAACAAGCATTTTTATACATATTACAAACAACGCATTTACTTCACAACCAAAATGTCTAGAACGTTTTTTAAAATTCGGTTTAACTTATTTTTTATACGTTTGCTTCTCGAAACAACGCTCAATCTAATGTCAGGAAGAAATAAACTATTTTGAGGTTATGAAGCGCCGATAAAAGCTAATAGAGTAAACAGCACCCTACGGTGACCGATTCCCATTTACCAGGAGTAAATACGGTGTTTGTCTAACGCCATTATGTGTTAATCGGTATTTTATCATAGCTCGCGTCACGCGACACGAGACGGAGAGACAACTCAATTATACAACTTGTCTTAGAAGCCTGTAGCGTCAAACGCGTACACGCTCTTAGCCGGGTCTGCCAAGAAAACAACTTTTCTAATAAAAACATAATTCACATCGCCATCGTCGAAATGAACGCGCACGCTTCAGCCTGACTCTACTTGAGACAATGAAATATGAGCGACGCAACTTTACTTTGTCGTCTAAAGTTGTGGACGGAATCTTTTTGAAATGAAACTCTGTAAAACAATGTGACATTTAAGTATTTAGTTACACGATAAATCCGGTTATTCCCCTAAGAATGTATCATCGTTATTATCAGGTTATACCATATTTCTTTGAAAGTATTATCCGAGATAAACGAATCAGCTTATCAGGTTTGTTAGTAATTATAATGTAGGCAACAGTCATAAAAGTTATTTTGTAATATAAGTAGTAAAGTAAAGTAAGTAACAGCTTATAATCATCCCACTGCAGGGAAAAGGCCTTTATCATTGAATTCATGTAATATAAGTAGATACCTATTATCATCACTAGGCCATATCAGTCCACTATGGGACACAGGTCGGGCCAGAAGGGGGCCAAAAAGAGGATTTTGCTTAAAAGCAATTAATAAATAAAATAAAATAAATAAATTCTTCAAAACGTCTAACATTTTTATCCTTCCTATATGTATTAAAAAGCGTCTCATCTCTTTTATTCCCCTTTTGCGTGCCCGACAGGGTTTATAATGCTCATTTATTTAAATGTACCATCCTCTGTACCCACATTATGGTTGCTAATAAAGTATTGATTATTGAGTATAGGGCACGCTTGGAAATTACTGTTTGACGATTACTGTTTGAATGGCGGAGGGAAAATACTGCTGATAGTCCCATTTTGGATCCTAGAATGAAAAAATAAGAAAATAATTTTGAAATAAAATTTGGACCACATCACATTTAATATTTTGATGCAAAGTAAGTTACTTGGTTTTATGGAAATCAAAAACAGTTAAAGTATAAAATAATATCCAGACCCGTGAAAGCAGGTGTCAGCCATTCGACCACGGATATTTAGAAACGTCTCACGACACCCATAGTAGGAGAAGAGAAGGCGATGCTAATTTATTATTAGTAGTCCTCAAGTGTGCCTATTTAAATATGTATGTACGCTGTGTTAAAACTAGGTCAGTTAGAAAATGATATAGTATTGCAAATGATGACAGTAGAGGAACAAAAACCGATAGAAGACAGAAAATAAACAATTTTCTTGTGGCGTATACACAGAAAAAAGGCATCCCGAACGGAATGGAAACGCATAAATCTTTACAGATGAGGCAAAACTAGACGGGACTCTATTCAGGGGACATGAATACTTACGCGAAACAGAGTTGACATTTTATGTAACGTGCAGATAAGAGGACAAATGCCCAGCTGCCGACTAAACTTTGGTTCAGTTTTTGCCGCTTGACATAGTACAAAAGGCTTATGTGGATAATAAATGTTTTTCTAGAGCTTCCCGCTAAGAAAAAGGTCGATGCGGTTTCCAAGATCGAATGGTTCGAAGGATTTAATCAATTTGTTGATAAAAGTCGGATGGAGGGGAACGGATCAAAAGATTTATTAGTACCACTCTCGCTGGGATTACTTGCGTGCTTCCCTCGAGTTTACATATTAAAGCGAGTAATTACTTTTAATTGCTATACATTTTAGGGTAAAGTCGGTGTTTAGACTTAAACTCAGCCATGGGTAGTTAATAACTCTCTTACCATACGGTTTACACTTTGACAAATTATTTCACAGTGATAGAATAATCGCCATTATTTTCATGGCCGATCATTGTGCCGATTCGGAGGATTTTGGTTTGGAATGTAATATAGAAAAAAAAATGTAGTGAGAAAATGAAAAAATAGTAAAAACAGCCAGTACAGTAAACATGAGCCTCCTTAAATTATAGATCGTATTGAGTTCCATTTAAAAGTGTATTTACATTTACCCCGAATTTTTTTATATTTTTACCAATTAAACCTTTTCTGACCTTCCGCAAACATTTCATAACCAAAATTCTCAAAAGTTCTCCAGTTTTAGCAACACTAAAGAATGGCAATTTTACTTATTTTCATATATTGAAAGAACGTTACAGATATGACAATTTTTTTAGTTCAGCATAAATAAACGACTATTCGCCACGATGTCATTTCATCGGCAAAGTTTCGGAGTAAAGTTTGTACAGCTTCTAATATGCGACAAAAAGAAAATAGCAAATGCTACGAGCTAAGAGCCGTCTTACAGATACCTTATCAGAAAAACTAAACATCGTAATTACCATCAGGTAAAAAGTAATTTACGGTCGTAAACAAAGTATAGCAACGCGTCATTTTAAACTTTTTTTTTCGTCGGTTGATAATACAAATCTGATAGCTTTAATCGGAAACATTTTTACAAACAGCTTTCTTCAGTAATTCTTGAATACATTTGGTTAGCAGTTTCTATGAGCAAAGCTTCTAATAAAAAGACATCGTACTACATTCAAACATAAAAATTATATGAAACTAAATTCTATGAATATTTCAGGAGTCTACCTGTTGAAGTATCGCGCGAAAACTGCAAGAATTTGTAAGTTTTGGTTAAAATATTATGATATGAAAAGGTACTGATAGATTGCTTACTTAAAGCCGATCAACACACAAGACCATTGTTTTTGTTGTTGTTAGTTTTGCCCTGCACTCATCAGTGGAGGCATCGGTTAAAAGCAAATAGAGTGTGTGTAAAGTCACAGGACACGTATTCTATCTAGGTGGGTAGACTGTCACAGCAAACAATGCTTGGCTAATGGGTTTCAGCTACCTATCTAGGTTATTGTGGCCTCCAATTCTGTTGTGACAAAGCTTTAAGGCTGGATTAAGAGCGACGATGCGGACTGCGGAAGCAATGCCGCAAACCGCAACAGCTTTAAAAAGTATTTTTTTATGCCCGAAATTCGTACTGCGGATTCGTAGCACCAATTTTTATTTAAAATTGGAACTCATTCAGCCGCTTTTTTAATTCGTGTGTTGCTGTTGAAGTAAATAGGATAATATTTTATATGATTTGTAAAAAAAATTAGGTGTGTGGATCTATTGATTAAACACAAAAAAATGCAATATAACTAAAATTTTAATTTGTACTTAATAATTATGTTATAAATTTAAAGGTAACTACGTCTGTAGGTATGTCTTTCTGTCCGCTTATGGACTTCTTATTTCAAAAAAATTCAGTCCAAATATAGTTTGAAATCCTGGGAGGACAAAGGATAGTTTGTAACTTGAAAATTATTACTAATATTTGAAAAAGGGGATCTAGTTTGACTGGGTAATCATTACTCAATTTCAAATGTGCTAAATTTGTAGTGATATCTAAGAAACGAACGCTCCGTGAGTATAGTGGTTGAAATAACGTGCCAAGATCTCGGTGTCCCGGGTTCGATTCCCGAATCGGGCAAGAAAAAGTTTCGATTTTTCGAACATTGCTAGGTTTGTAATCACCAACCCGCATTTGTTAAGCGTGGTGATTACACCTGTACCTACCCATTATAGCTATGGTAACTTGAATTCAATGACGAAAATCTAAACACAAAACCTACGATTTACGAGATATGACCATTTAGCCCAGTGGTGTGCAATACTATTCACAAAACCAGAGTTGCGGGTTTGGATCCAGTAAGGGGAAAATGTTTGTGTGATGAGAATTTGAACTAGAGTCATGAATGTTTGGAAAAAAGAACTGTACGCTTTCGAGCAAAGGCCTCCCCCATTCTCCTTCATTCTACCTTGTCATACACTAGTCTGGTCCAGGTCTTGGTCATTCCAGCCATTTCTTCGATTTCATCGAATTCGAAGAAATGAAACGAAATTTCATCGAAAAGGTGGGCCCTTTTATATTGCCTGCCCCTGTTTCTTTTACAGCCTCTAGGGCACCATAGTGATACATTTTTGCTCCATTTATCTCCTCCTCTTATAGTGTGTCCAGCCCATCTCCACTTCTTCAACTTCAACAATTTTTGTTTGATCTCTTAAATTCTTGTTGCTTATTTTATAAATTCTCCTTTTCTTTATGATGCTTCTTGCCATGGTTCTCTGTGTTGTACTTAGCCGTTTACATTGTGCCTTGATTTTGGCCATGGAATGTTTGGAAAAAAGAAATTTATGCTTAAAGTAACAACCCATTTTTGCTCACTGTTGAGCACGGGTCTCTCTCCTTTTTTAAAAGATGGCTTAAAGCCTTAGTACCACCACGCTGGCCTAGTGCGGGTTGGCGAGGGCCAAGGGCGACGCTGTGGCAACATCACCCCACCGTTGGACGTTTCTCAAGCCGCTCGAAGGCCTCCAACAGGGTTTAACGACTGTCATCTCATGATAACAGCCGGGACCGACGGCCTAACATGCCCTCCGAAGCACGGAAGCGCTCAAGGTATGATGCCACAAACGGTCACCCATCCGATTAGTGACTGCTTCCATCGTTGCTTTAACATTCGTGACAGAATTTGATCACGAAGAAGCTTTATTGCTTTATGCTTATCGTATGATTATTCTTCAATAATAGTCTGGCCAAAAATATGACAGGTCTCTGACGTGACTTGTGTTTACGATGTCCATCTTTGCGACAAAAGCCAGGGCAAACGACTTAGTGTGCCTTTCTAAGAACGACAATAACTGCCCACCGTTTCCAGATCCAAAGCCAATTTAGAAAAGTTTGTTTCATAAATTGACCCGACTGGGAATCGAGCCCGAGTTCTTTGGGTAGTAGGTCAACCTTCGCACCACTACACATCTTGACCTATGGATAAATGCCAGAAGAGTAGCGGTGTTTGTCTACCTTTGTCCAAATTGCGATCGCCAAACCGCGCACCAATCGTAATGATTATGAAATAATCTTCCTTTTGAGAGGGTCTATAAAGCCACACACTTGCTATTAGTACTTTGAAGGATAATTTATTTGATATAAAACTCCGGACACCGTTAGTTACGATAATAATTAGAGGCGTTAGTATTAAATGAGGTTTTCAAAATTACGCCTAAGGACGAATAACATCTTATTCCACCCGTGACCCATTGGTACAATGAAACAAAATACGATCTACATTCCCGATAAACACGAGTTAAATCCAATATATATATCTTACATTATAGTATTTGCCTACATTTTAGAAACTAATCTGAATTTGTTCATAATTTGAGTACTTAGCCATATATTCAAGAAGTATCTACAAGTAGATCAGTATAATAAAATATAGGGCTTATTTAACTTCGATTCTATTGGTATATAATTAAGCAGATAGGTACTTAGGTATCTACTGTCAAACTTAATAGCTGTTACAACATTCGATTACAATATTTAAATAGAATCGGAATGAGCTCTACATCGAAACTATTTTTTAATTCTCGTGAAATGAAAACAAAAGAACCTTTTTATTATTACTAAAAGTATTGAACAAATGAAACTAAGAACTTCAGTCTGCATTTCGGAGACTGATGCACGGTACATTAGTAATAGAACAGTTTTACGACTGAATTATAAACAGAGAGCTTTTAAAAGCTCGGCTCGCTTGAATGAACTCGCCGTGTTTTCTACAGAGCTGAAACGGTAGGATGAATTAATTACAGAAATCAAGTGCCGTATTCCTGGCTCACAGAAGTCAAAGAAAATTCATTAAGACTTAAAGCTGCCACCAAATGTTTGGAATATTTATTAACTAACAAAATTTTATGCCCAATACTTTAAGTTATGAACTCGTATTTAGTAATGTTTGCTTAGTCAGCAGTGAAAAATTGAATTTCATTGAACAGAATTAAAAAAAAACGATGCCAGTTATCCAAATTTAGTCATGGCATTTCTCCGGGTGCATGCGTATTGCTAAATTATACTTAATACTTGTCCGAGATGGATTTTTACATGTAGTAACGGCGAAGCACTAGCGCAGAGCCACAATTTTTTCAAAGCTAAAAAAAAAAAGAGAAACAGAACGTGTTCTATGGCAACCTATCAAATGTCATTACGGTTTTTGTGCGAGCGCGGTCACATCGTCGTTTTATAAAAGATGGGTAAAATATCTATTACTCTTAAGAAATATACCATAAAAGTTTATAATCAGGCTTTAGAATTAAGGTAGTCAAGGTGCAAAGTGTTTACTTATGTCGAATTGTGATTTTTGGGAAAATGACAAGAAGAAGTCTAATCAAGTTCAAGGCTTATTATGCAAATAGAAGGGATTTATAACATTAATCACAGGTATGATTCAATTTATTCTTACTTTCACATATAGAGCAATGTTGTAGTTAGGATGGTTTCGAGTTAAAACTTCAGAAAAAATTCATAACCTATAATATCACCTTCCACCATTTTTTCTGTTTTCATTTCGTTGTACCTTTGACGTTCGGATATTCCCAGACACAATTAAATATCAATTGTTATCGCAACAACCGGTTGTCGCTTGGGGCTAAAAGCGTTACAACGAAAGCAATGATATATCTATGCATTCTGCAGATTCAATATTTATTCCTAGTGCATAAACCTTCGGTTAGGTTACGGTAAAAACAAGATTGCTTTTCATAATTTCTTTTCGGAGAGCACGTTTATCTTTTCGTAACCGTTTTACTCACTTGTTTAAAAATCTCACCATTAAAATCCAAGTGTTTGAAAAAAATTGAATCCAGAGAAATTGTTTGGTACCTACACTTAAGACAATTTATCCAGCTGTTGTATAGATGACTATATACAAAAGTAATGGAAAAACACAGACTTAAAGAATTACTAAAATCACATGAAAACTGGATTAAGTTATGCCTAGCATTAAGGAAATAAAGATATAATTAATTTGGGGAAAAACAATATGAAAATTAGCAATTCAAAAATTATATATTAAGTAAACAACTTAACCGTTTCATGGAAATACACACCAAGGCTTCAACTCCAGGACCTGGGGTGCTATATGTGGGCCATAATAAGGCTTCGGGGTCTTGGTCCCGTGCAGAACAAACACATCATATTAATCATATTAACCATTGTAAATCTTAATTGTGTAATAAATTCGTATTATTATTATTCTTATTTAGAATTAAAAGCTGCACTGTTGGACCTACAATGTTTTACTTTAACTAGGAAATTTTAATGAGTATTGATAACACAACCGCAATAGCTTATTTTAATAAAATAGATACACAGGTACACAGTCTCCTCACCTTGTAATTAAGTTATTTTAGTTTTCTCACGAGCCCTATTTGAGAAAGCGGATGCGGGTGTGTTATTGGGCTGATATAAAAAATCTTAGGCCAGAATCCGTTTTAGTATCACTAAAAACATGTGACAATAATGTGAAAGTATATACTGAAGAAAATTTCTAGGGAAAAAGGAATCAAGAAAAGTTAAATAAGACTCAAAAATATTAGTTTTCCTCTATTGGCCATTACAACCATGGTTTCCCCTAGTCAAAAAGCCATCGACACTTATTAGTATTTTTATTAAAATAATTTATTTTTATTTATTTAAGCTTTATTGCACAAACGAACAGTTATTGTACAAAAGGTGGACTTAATGCCACGAGGCATTCTCTGCCATCGGGCTAAACAGAAATGCTATGCAAATATATTTGAGCTTAATAGAACATTATTTTAATTTCAAAGATTACTATCACTTATACCAGCAGCTTACCCTGGCTGTAGGGCTGTTGACAGACAAGAATTTATAAGGTGGTGCCCTTCAAAACTTAGCACTTGTCATAATGGTCAATTCTCTTTTCTAAAATGCCCTAAATATTGTCATAGTTTTTTCCCTGTACACAATTATGGTAGTCTGGTAAACATCATTCTTTTGCGATAAGACCCCCAAAATTGTACATCTTAATATTATAAAATAGTATGTTATTCCTTTATTTGGTGTGCAATAAAGAGTATTCCATTTGGGTATCTAAAAGCGATATGATTCACTCTTAAAATTATGGTGACTATTTTGCAGAAAAGCACAATATTGATACTCACGCAGGAGGTTCCCATTCCTCTCATTGTTAGTTTTTTAAAACACAGATCTATGAGAATGATCAGCTCTGTCTCTACTGATTGGTCCTACAGTTAGATCAGATGACAGAATGTGTCACTAAAAGAGTTAATTGAAAAACGGGACGCATTACTTGGCTCTGTGGGCGTTTGCAAACGTTCTTGATGTTCAAAATATTACACATACTTCAAGAAAAGAAAATCCTCAGTCTTCTTTTCAATTAGAAACCTTTGTCGTATATAGAGAAGACCAACTTGTCAAGGAAAAAATGATAACCTTTTGATTTTAACCATCAAAAATCCATTCATAAGTTGGTGGATTAAGTAGATTTTGAGAAAAGCTGGTATTAATGATACATATATTCTTGGATTATACCACAAGACATACAACAACATCTGCTGTGCAGCAGAGGTCACGTGTTAGAAATGATTTTATAATAAAAGACACTGCAGGTTGATCTCAACATTCTTCTATATTCTAGGCCAATATTTCAAATTGTAGCAGAATTCAATAATACAGTGTGTAATAGTATTTTTCAGAGTGAAAAAATTAAATGTTTTTACTTACTATTAATCTCTCTCAAATTGTTTATCTTATAAATTACAAAGTTTTAAGGTTTATTATTATACTTAATTACATATTTTTTTTCATTCTTTAAAAATTGTACCTACTAATGATTCACAACCCATCTTCAAACATCTACATGTAAAAATCCATCTCGGACAAGTATTAAGTATAATTATAAGATTAAACGAACTTACCTTAAGTGAAGTTCAATCTTAATTATACGAAGATACTTGTCCGAGATGGCAGTCCCAAAAACCCACCCACTAATACTAAATTCTATAGTATTATCCCATTAGTTGGGTTGTTCTCATTGCTTTAAACGTAATGACATTTGATAGGTTGCCATAGAACACGTTCTGTTTCTCTTTTTTTTTTTTAGCTTTGAAAAAATTGTGGCTCTGCGCTAGTGCTTCGCCGTTACTACATGTAAAAATCCATCTCGGACAAGTATCTTCGTATAATTAAGATTGAACTTCACTTAAGGTAAGTTCGTTTAATCTTATAATTATCTGTCACAATATATTTTAATTGACATTAAAATTCAAATTCTAATGTTTATATCTATAATTTATCCTATTACGAAGCCCATTAGCCTATTACGATTACCAGTGGTTCGAGTTTCCCATTTATTAAAATACTTTCGCTTTTGCTAGGAGTTACCTCTCCTTTGTAGTATAACTATTATTGTCTGAATACACACTTAATTAACCAGACAATTAAACGATATAACAAACTATTTTTTATTTAAAGGTCTGATTTATACATATATTTAAGTTAACTAATTTTTTTTCTAATAATGCCAGGTAACTCTTTTCTTCTACTCTCATGTTTCTAAGTTTTATTTATTCATTGGGATAAGTTAGATCTTATTGAACCATGGACTCCATTAAAATCAGTAAATTTCATGAAAAATAATGCGTAATACTATTACGCGCACTTTTAGAACGTTGGCCTTACATTTAGGTCATCTTTTAAAAGTAATAAAACTGAAGAGTTTGTTTGTTTGTTTGTTGGAACGCGCTAATCTCAGGAAGTATTGGTTCGAATTGAACAATTCTCTTTGTGTTGGATAGTCCATTTATCGAGGAAGGCTTTAGGCTATATAACATCACACTGCAACCAATAGGAGCGAAGCATCAGTGCAAAAAATGTTGCAAAAATAATCGTGACCATAATAACAGAAATCGACACGTACGAAGTCGCGGGAAACAGCTAGTCTATACTAATATTATAAAGCTGAAGAGTTTGTTTGTTTATTTGAACGCGCTAATCTTAGGAAGTATTGGTTCGAATTGAAAAATTATCTTTGTGTTGGATAGTCTATTTCTCGAGGAAGGCTTTAGGCTATATAACATCACACTGCAACCAATAGGAGCGAAGCATCAGTGAAAAATGTTGCAAAAATAATCGCGATCATAATAACAGAAATTGACGCGGACGAAGTCGCGGGCTACAGCTAGTCTTGTAAACAGCGCAATACTAGAAAATAAACAAAGCATAACATCCTTTTTCATGAATTTTATCATCGCGGGATGAAATGTGAATATTGTACAAGTGTAAGAGACATCCTACACTTTGCAAAACGTCTAGAGTCCTTCCGGAGCTTCCAACTCCGGTAACTACCTAAGTACTAACATAAAATTTTGCTTGCACAAAACTGTTACTAACTACTCAGAATATAAAATTAGATGTCTGGATGCTTTGGTCTTTCACGTCAGTTAATAGGGCTTTTTTATAGAAAAATAATGGTTTACTTACTTATGGCATAGTAAACATTTTTGTAGTTTACTTTCGGTTTCAAACAAAAGGTTAATTCTAAATAAAAAAATCAACGAATCGTTTAAAGGCAAATCTGTGGTTCGTTGATTTTTAAAGGTTTTAAGTCCTTGGTTACAACTTTGATGGTGTATTATTCAACATCGGATAACTAAATAATACAAATACGATATGTATATCTGGAACATGAGGTTGTAAGGATATGATTCCAGTAGGTTAGGTAGATTTGTCTTTAAGTTAGTAGAGTGTTTTCGTGCTTGTGTGTTCATGGTTTGTTTTTGGTCATTATGTTATGAAAAAACATACTTGACTCAATTCTGAATTACCGGAAAAGACCTGTTTTGATCTTGGATTGCGTAAAGTGATTTATTCCATTTATGTTATTTTATTAGGAAAACACTATAGTATCTTATGACTAAATTACTCACTAGACTTGTAACTAAAAACCATTCACAGATTAACCATTAAGCAGCAGATGTATTAACAGATGCGAGTTTGAAACACAACCAGTGATACCTGTTCAGCTGTCATTCGAAGTATAAGGTTTCTATGCTCATGCACTACCGTTTCTAGGTCGTCTGTCCACCGGCTAATAGACTGGTCTAGCGCTTTGACGAGCGGCTTTGTGAACACGTTTTCCTTTTTCAGTGTAACTAACGGCACGTTCGGTCATCTATTCGAATGTCGAACTGGAAAATCTGAGCGGGTTGAGATGAGGGTGAAAGCATAAAAATAATAATTGCGCGGAATAAACTAAATAAAACAGAATAGTTAAAAAGTTAAATACCCAATGGTATTTAATGTAGTACTATTTTTAAACCACCCTTTTATTTTTTTAATCAAATAGCTTCATCTATTTTCGTATTGTATGTTTCGCTCAGAATAAAATATTCCCGAAGTAATTCCAATAAGCTGAAAATAGCAATAAAATGTGATAATCCCTATTAGGTAGGTACTACACTATCTACTACAAGCTTAAATCACGATCAAAGCAAGGATGTGAGAAAGAGCAGATGTTGGTTCGTAAAAATTACATCCTAAACATAAATGTCTTAATTTTTGTATTACTACAATCTCCAATCTCAGCAACCTGATGATTTTTTGGCAGTCAACACTGTGTAAGAAGATTTTTTTTCCTTGCCTAGATAGTAGGTACCTATGTGCCTGCTCGTTCTCAAAGACAATGTGCGAAACACGTTCACAAAAGTTTTTTTTCTCTTATACAAGGAAATGGCGATAAACATGCTCACACGTGCGGACTAACTAGCGTTGATTGTGAAAGAGAAAAACTTTGAGTTCACAACAGTAAGCCATGCTTGCTCTAGGAAAATATGATTTATGCTGCCTGAATACAATTGTAAATGATTAGTTTGTTCTTAAATTCATAATATATTGCATTTAATAATGAAAACTTGTGATATTTTGTTTTACAAAGATAAAATTTGGTTTATCTAGACTGCTTTTTCAACCAAAACAAAGTGCAGTCTACCGAATAGTAAAAAGCCGAAATCAATTTTCTTAAGATGCATTATGAGTTTTATTAGTAGGAACATTTTAGAAATCGTCGTTTATTGTAAAATAGTAAATTAAGTTACAGTTCACCTAAGCTAAACTCATAGAAAATCTTTGAATTAACTTGAAAAGACAGTACCGGTTCTATTTGTTTAACTCATGTGTCAAAGCCTAAGTGGTTACAATTTGTTCAGGCACAATCTACAGAAAACTAATTGTTTATGACTAACCACGTGATTACTAACCAAAGAGTTGTTAAATATGATTGTTTCTACTACAACTAGCGCATTAAGGAAACTGCGGTAGTGAGCCAATTTTGTGAAAGGTAAGTTTCGCTCCAATTAAAACACGTTATAGCATAATTGGGGTGAGTTAGAACATTGCAGACAAACGCAGTAGGTGTAGAACAAATATATCAAACATTTCTGACCAGAACGCCTCTGGGCATCTTATCAAAATCTACCTGAAATTGAGCCGTAATCAAAATAGATTTAGCTATGTGTAGAAATCGGGTTAGCGAACTGTTAGAACGGACTCGGGGATTTAGGTTTTAAAAAAAAGATAATTAATTACACTAGAAATGGTAAGTAAAAACACACGAGTTAATTTGGAGGTGGCAACCGTCACGCGCGAAGAGCTGGAACCGACTGGCTATGCCGCGAGCCCGAGAAGCGGGCGAGCCGGACTCTAGACTAAAAATGCTGATGCAGCAGGAGACAGTACTGGTCAACCCTTATGCTAACATTGAAAGGGTGTAACATCTCCCCCCATTGAGACTAAACTTAGGGGTTCAATCCTCTAAGTTTATGGATGATTAAGGGTAAGTATTCAATATTTTACAGGTTTCTACGGATTTTGGGGAAAGTCTCTTCGACTTCTACTGCTACTGGTTCTGTGTCGGTAGGTATGTCTTTTGTCTTGTTTTTGGGACTGATAATTGGAAGTTCGATCTGTTCGACATCGTGAATGTTGCCAGGTTTATTAATTAACAATTTCTTATAATGAAAATTATAAAATACAGTGATAAAAATAATGAGTATTAAAAATAGGGTAAGGGATGAATAATGAGCCCCATATTTTATAACGTGTGGTTCTTGGGTAATTTTATCTAGTTCTGAAATAATTTTATTATTGACAGTTTTTGAAAAATCAATATTGTTTAAATCTAAGTCTTTTAAATCTGCAATAGGGACATTATCGGCTACTTTAACAAATTTCGTTAGGCTACAACATGTATCGTTAATTAGGTTAAAATCTAAGTTAATAACAGGCAGACTTATATTCATTACATTATAATTAGGTAACAGTTCTGTGTCTCTGGAAAATGCTTTACAGTGTGTAGGAATTTCGACAATTCCTGTTCCTATTACATTAGTTTCCGTAAGTTCAGAATTTAAACAATCTATAGATAATTTACTAAGTACGGTTTGGATAAATATCCATTTATTATTTCGGAGTGGTTTCCAAATGTCCAGGTTTCCTCGAATAAATTCGGTTTTACACTGCGTAGGGATTTTTGTTATGACATTAGATAGCAGTTCGCTTTCACAACTGGGGTTTTCACTGGTAGGGAGCACTTTCACTATTTTACACACATAATTTTGGGAGTCGATGTTTTTACACTTTTCCAGGGAGTCCAGGGTACTGTAGTGCAGTTTATCCTTGGTGATCATCACGTACTTGTGGCTGGGTACTATAACACTGAATGAGTCTGGCCTTGTCGCATTATGTGGAATGGGTAATGGAATGTTGTTATACATATAAAATTGACGCGGGTTTACTAATGGTACTTGCAATATAAACATTATTTTATCACTAACATAATAACTAACTAACTTACTGATACTTAAAATAACATGGATTAAATTTATGTCTAAATCTACAGCTAATTCGAAACTGTTGGGCAAATGCCTGTAGTTATCAGCAAGCTCTGTATACAGTTGGCGCGGAGTTATGACTGATGGGTGTAAGACATTGACACTGCTGAATAATATCGAACTAGTTATGTCTTCCATTTGAAAGGAAAGCGTGAGCAGGGATGATTCTAAATTTGTAAAAATTGAATTTATCTCGGAATCTATTAATAAGTTATTCGTAGTTTTTGTGATGTTTCCAAGTACGGTAGAGAGCTTGTTGATAGCTGTATTGAGGTTGGCTTCGTTAACCTTAATTTTGTTAAGAGTTTCATTATATTTGGATAGCAACCTATGTAGTTACTAATATGTGATCTTTCATTAAGGAAGCCAATCTCTTTTGATTGTTTTGTACATGATTGATTGCTGTATCGTATTTGATAGCATCATCTTCGTCCAAGGTGCCAAAGATTTGTTTCATGGCTGTACCTATTCCACCAATCCATGCACTCCGTTTAGCTCTACTATCTATTAGGTGGGTGATGGAAGAGTATTCCTTTATGATGTCTCTAAAGCGGACAATGAAAGGTTGGAGGATATTACGACACTCAGAGTTATCCAGTGACGCTACTTGTTCACAAATGTATTTAATTTTATCTATTACTAGGTTAATATTTTGTATATGTGGCTTAATGTAAGAAATATCTACGGGGATTAATATATCTAGGTGACCATTATTAATTTTAGTTTTTCCAATATAATCGAAGTAAATGCCTGAGCTTGACGGAATTGGTTTAACGAAACTTGGCGTTGCAGAAGTTGACGCACTGAAAATAAAAGAAGTCAATAAACGTAGAGTTTATTAAATTTAATCCCGTTATTACTACTAAGATAACTATGGTCCTAATATTAACACTACTATAATACTACCGTAATAATACTATTTTGAATAAGCTTAATTCTTAACCTAGGGAGAACTGGGGAAGACGCCAGCTAATTTCACTTCGTCATAGTGATGCTTAACATGTCGTCTGTTTATAAGAAGAGTAAGCGTATTGTTCCCGTGGATGGCGATTACTTTATATGGCCCTTTCCATATGGGCGAGAGAGCTTTGCGTAGCCTTAGATGATTTTTCAGGTAAACAAAGTCGCCTACTTTATATTGGACCGGACGGGTCCTGTGGTCGTAATAGTTCTTAGATCTTTCTTTTGAATGTTGAATGTTTTGGACTGCCCGTTCCCAGGACAATTTTAGCCGATGTTGGAGCATGCGGATATAGTCAGGGTATGTAGTGAGGTCTTGGTTAAAGACGGAATCAGGGATGAAGGTTTTATGTCCGAACAGCAGTTCGTATGGTGTGAAATTGGTGGTGCAGTGGACTGCAGAGTTGTAGGCCAAGATGGCTGTGTAAACGTAACGAGGCCAGTCATCCTGGTTCTCGTTAACGTAAGATTTTAAATATTCCTTGAGGGTGGAGTGGCTCCTTTCCAGAGCCCCTTGAGTTTGAGGATGGTACGGGGTAGACCAAATCTGTTTTATTTTTAAAAAGTCACACGTTTTCTTGAATAGGTCCGCGGTGAAGTTTGTACCTTGATCCGTAAGGATGGATCTCGGGATGCCAAATAAAGAAATGAAATGTACTAACGAATCTGTTGTTTCTTCTGTTGTTACGCTACGTAGAGGATATGCAACCGAGAATTTAGTCAGATCGTCCTGTATCGTGAGTATGTATTTGAGTTTTGCGGGACCGGATTCAGGGAGTGGACCAACGATATCCAATGCTATTCGTTGGAATGGACTAGTAGAGGTAGTAGTAATTTGCATTGGTGCTCTATTCGTTCTTCTAAGGGCTTTATTTGATTGGCAAGATGAACAGTTTTTTATGTAAGTTTCGACATCGGTTTTCATTCCTTTCCAATAGTATCGTTCTTGGATTCTGCTTAGCATTCGATTGCAGCCCAAGTGGCCGGCAATCGGAAGGTCGTGATTTTCCTTTAGTATTTTCTTTATTTCACTGAGACTTGGGTATACAATGTTATTATGATAAATATTTATAGTTATATTGGTTTCATGGAAAGGGTAAACTAGCATGTTGTATATTTTAGCAAAAGAGTGTTTTTGGAATTGATTCTTAAAATCGGATATGGCAATTTCATTAATTTCGTTTGTGGAGGTCGACATGATATGGTTTCTGATAGTTTTTAAGGTTTGGTAAATTTCGGGGTAAGTACTTTCGTCGAAGTGATGTACCTTATTGTAAATAAGGTAAATGGATTTGTTATTTATTTCAGGAAGTTTATCGAATGAGTATAATTCCTTTTCTATCTGTCGAATTTCTTCTGCGTTAGTAAGGTTTTCTAATATTTCCGGGACATATGCATTGGAATCGTCTAGGTCCATGGATGTGGGAATGATAATGGATTTGCAATGAGTTTTTAGGAGGGACTTGTTATGTTCTAGGATTGTCGTGTTGAAATTCATATTCTTGTTATTGATGTCTTTTAGGAATTTGGAGTAGTCGTTATCATTTGAGGTAGCAGGTTGTTGTAATGGTGGATCGGAGTCTTGGGGTGTCGTTTCTATTGTTTCGGGGTTAGGACTAGGAGGGTTTAGTGGAATTTGGTTTTCAGGATTTGGAATAGAAGGATGCAGTGGGTTTTGTATTTCAGGGTTAGGAGTGGTAAGGGTGCCTGCACCTGGAGGTGGTACAGGATCATTGGATTTAGAAGGTATCGTTGGGTTAGAAGCATCAGTGGGATTTGTTGGATTAGTAGTTTCAGGACTGTATGGAAGTGGGATTTCGTTATCGTCTTCCAGCAGGTCGATGCAGGGCATGCTATCACCATCATTATCGGAAACAGTGGGAAGTTGTATGTCTAAGTCCTCCAACGTAAGGGGACTGAAGGGTTGGCTATAATCACTATAACCAAGGGGATCTCCTGGATTTGGATCTTGAATTGGATTAGAAGGGTCAGGGTTTTCAGGTATTATAGGATTTACTGGATGACGAGAGAGGGCGTCAGCCGCGGAGTTGAGTCTACCTTTGCGGTAAACGATTTCATACTCGAATTCCTCGAGCTTGAGGCGCCAGCGTTGCATTTTGCTACTTGGGTCTTTATGGTTAAATAGCCATCTAAGGGGTCTATGATCGGTAATTATTTGAAATTTTCTTCCATAAAGGTAGGGTCTGAAGGTTTTGCAGCCGAAAAGAATTGCAAGAAGTTCTTTTTCAGTGGTGCTATAGTTGACTTCGCTTTTATTAAGTGTGCGTGAGGCATATGCAACGGGTCGGTCCTTACCGATGGGACCCTGGGATAGGACGGCGCCAATAGCGTGGTTTGAGGCATCACAGGTGAGGATGAATGGTTGGGAGAAATCAGGGTAACAGAGGACTGGAGCGGTGGTAAGTTTCTGCTTTAGTAGGTCGAAAGCAACTTGCTGCTGGTTTTCCCAATTAAAGGGAGTATCCTTTTTGAGTAGGGTTGTAAGGGGTTTGGAGATTTTTGAAAAATCTGGAATGAATCGGCGATAGTAGGAAACGAGTCCAAGGAAGGATTTAATGTCTTTGGGTGAGTTTGGAATTGGGAACTCGACAACGGCTTTAATTTTATCTGGATTGGGTTTGACTCCTTCGGTCGTGATTATATGGCCGAGATAAGCGACCTCACGTCTGAGGAACTCACACTTATCTGGCTGGAGTTTGAGGTTGAATTCTCGAAGTCTTTGGAATACTTCTCGTAAGTTCTGAATTGAAGAGGACAGATCAAATGAGTATGTTACAATATCGTCAAGATACACGAAGCAGCGGATGCCCTGTAGGCCAGATAGGGCTGTATTCATCAGCCGTTGAAATGTGGAAGGTGCATTTTTGAGACCGAAGGGCATGCGGGTGAACTGGAAGTGGCCCTGAGGCACATTGAAAGCTGTTTTTTCGGGGTTATTGACTGGAATTTGATGGAATCCTGATGCTAGATCTAGGGTTGAGAAATATTTACTGTTGCCGAGTTGATCTAGGATTTCCGTTATTTGGGGAATAGGATAGGTATCACCTATTGTGATGTCATTCAGTTTTCTATAATCAATGACAATTCGCCATTTTTGTTCACCGGAGGCATCAAGTTTTTTTGGTACCACCCAGATTGGTGAGGACCATGGGGATACAGAGGGTTCTATGATTTCTTGTTGGAGCATTTTATTAATTTGTTTTTCTACTTCTTGTTTATGGACTTCAGGGAATCTGTAGGATTTAGTATGGATTGGAACTTCGGATGTTGTTTTTATGTTGTGTTTAATAGCATTGGTATAAGAGAGTTTCTCATGAGGTAGATGGAATATGTCGGAAAAGTCGGAGCATAGTTGCAGGAGAGCGTCAGCTTCTTCCCCGTTTAAATGATCAATTCTTAGCATGCTGAGAACTTGTTGAGTTCTTTCAGCGGAATTAGTATGATTTGTGTGATTTATATGGTTGACAGCGATTGAGTCGTTGTTGGATTGAGAAATGGAACTGATAGGCGTCAGCCTTAAATTGAGGCTTGTTTTTAATGTAATTGAGGATTCAGAGGTGTTGATAACTGTGAGGTTAACTCTTTTATTTTCTTTAACCCGGACGAGGCAATTAGCAATTAGGAGGTTGTCAGACGGACTTTGATCTAGAATGAGACCTTCCTTTAGGTCGGCATTGGAAACTGAGCATTCTATTACCTTTTCAGTGCGGGCTGGAATAATGTAATAGGGATCGGTAAAGTATAATTTGAGGTTATGTTTACCGAGTTTGAGAACTTCTTGTGTGAAGTTAATACTGCCTTTGAAATTGTTGAGAAGGTCGTTACCCACGATACCATCATAGGGGAAGTCTATGTTTTCGATTACGTGAAATTTGTGTTTGATAGAATCCTTGTTATTCAGGGGAATAGTCAAATTGAAAGAGCCTAATGTTGGGATGGAGTCGTCGGTGGAGTTGAATCCTTTTAGTTTCAGTATCTCTCCACTAAGTAGTGTGTGAGATTTAATAACTGATTTTTTCAGGAGACTGATGGAAGAGCCTGTGTCAACCAGGAGAGATAGGGGCAATTCGGAGGATGTGGTATTTATGACGACGTGTGGTAACGATTTCTTGGACGGGTCAAACGATATTTCGTAAATTTGATTTTCTTTATTTATTTTTGAAAGTGGTAGATATGATTCTGCAGATACAGCAGATTTGGCAGATTCAACGGATTTGGTAGATTTCGCGGATTTGGTAGATTTCGCGAATTTGGCAGATTCAGCGGATTTGGTAGATTCAGCGGATTTGGTAGATTTCGCGGATTTGGAAGATTTCGCGAATTTGGTAGATTTCGCGAATTTGGCAGATTCAGCGGATTTGGTAGATTCAGCGTATTTGGTAGATTCAACGGATTTGGTAGATTCAGTGGGTTTGGTAGATTCAGTGGATTTGATAGGTTCAGTGGATTTGGCAGATTCAGTGGATTTGGTAGATTCAGTGGATTTAGTAGATTCAGAGGATTTGGCAGATTCAGTGGATTTAGCAGGTTTAGCGGATTTGGTAGATACAGTGGATTTAGTAGGTGCCTTTCGATATAGGAACGAAATAGGACGAGGCGTTGGACTCACGGGACACCGCCGGGAGCCCATTATTCGTTTAAATCATCGGAGGTGTTATTGTCAATTTCGTCGTGTCCTTCATCGTCCTGTTGGGTAAAGTTTACTTTACGAAATTGTTGGTTTGGAAATTGTTGGTTGTTGTTATTTGGGGATCTTTGATTCCTTATTTTGTTGTTGTATTCCCGTTTCCTACAGTTTTCTATACTATGACCCGGGAATTTGCAGTAACGGCAGACTAAGCTGGAAGTGGTTGGGTTGGAAGAGGTTTGAGCCTGAGGGGTTGTTGATTGATTGTTGGGCCGGTTAGGTGGTTTGACGAAACGGTTGTTAGAACCTTTTGACTGTTCCGGTGAGGGCTTTCTATAAAGAGTCTGTTGGATTCTTTCTTCGGATATGGCAAGGTTGATCGCTTCATTTAGGTTTTTGGGGGACCTACACCTGACGATGTTTGAAATCCTCGGGTATAGCCCCATCAAATAATGGTGGAGGGCAAGGTCTTCCATGGCGGCTGTCCTGCCAGGAAGTTCCTTTACCTTCGTATTCGATAAAGAAATTTCGGTTAGGAGTTGTGATAAGCAGGTCTCCACCCGCAAGGAGTACTGACTGACATTTTCATTTTGGCCCTGTTTGCATTCCTGCAGGTCGGTAAGAAGATGGGAGTAGTGTTTCCTTTCACTAAATTGTGTTTTCAGAAAATCTTTGAGTTGTTCCCAACTATTGAATTCTTTTATTGAGCACGCAACTTCTGCCTTGTCCTGTAGCTGACATAGGATGTACTTGAATACAATGTGTTTTTGCACTTCCGTTGCGAGGTTATAAGCGTTATTACAGTTTATTATGAAGGAGTTAAGTGTTTCCCTACTTCCGTCATAGGGTTTAACGAATTTTAGAAGAATGTTGAGATCTATGTTAAGACCTGAGCTGGTAGGGGTTTTCTTCCCTTTTTTCTTTTCGAAGTCCACCACTGGGCTTGTTGCCCTTTCGTCTTCCGACAGTGGTAGTTCTATGTCTTGGGGAACCTGGAGTTGGTCTTTGAGCGCCTTGGATTCAGACATTTTACACAATTACGTAGCTTAGAATAGCACAAAGAAATAAAACCTAAACACGGCTTATAATTAACAACACTGTTGCACACAAAGGAATTGTCTATAATATAATTTTAATGAAAGGCCAGACTCACAGCGACAATGTTGCGTAGACTGCGAGCACGGCGACGACGGGAAGTGATCGCATTCCTGCGATAAGGCGACTCGAACTCGGCGGGACACGGAGCTTGAAGCGGCGATTATTGTTGGCGGGTGGATGATGTGATTGATGTCTTACAGGCAGGCACTAGGCAGGATACAGCGGTGTTTGTAGGATTCGGTGATGTTTCTTTCCAGGATGCAGTGGAGATAGTGGGATGCGAAGATGAGTCCAGTTCCAATATAGCAGGATACGGTGAGCGGCGACGGTAACACACCACGATAAACGATATGGTAAGTATAAAGTTTTTGAAGTAAAGTTTTGTTATATAAATTTCACTTTTTACACAAAGCACGAAAGTGTACGGAGACGAACCGGGAACCACTTTTATTGATCCCTTTACGCTGCCACCAATGTTAGAACGGACTCGGGGATTTAGGTTTTAAAAAAAAGATAATTAATTACACTAGAAATGGTAAGTAAAAACACACGAGTTAATTTGGAGGTGGCAACCGTCACGCGCGAAGAGCTGGAACCGACTGGCTATGCCGCGAGCCCGAGAAGCGGGCGAGCCGGACTCTAGACTAAAAATGCTGATGCAGCAGGAGACAGTACTGGTCAACCCTTATGCTAACATTGAAAGGGTGTAACAGAACGAAAGAACAATAGTTTTTTATATTGTAATGACATAACCACCATTTTTAAGATGTTACATTTAAAAACTTTCAGCATTTCAAATAATTCTAACACCCTAACACAAAGATAGACTTTTAAAGACTGTATTACAGCATATGATTTTGGGTGAACACTTAATTCAATTAGTATCACCGCACACTGAAAACTTTTTAGCTGTGTAAGGTGAAAAAAGTAAAGTAACAGACTATAATCATCCCTCTTCAAACAAAGGCCTCCATCATTGAATTAAATTTATCATTCATAAACACTATGAGTGTGTTTCTGTATATTCATAATTATACATAAAGTTTATGGATGTGTAAACGTTTTTACATCACTATGTAAACATCAAGAAGTCTAATTTAAATAATCATCATCATTGCCAGCCTTTTTCAGTCCACAGCTGAAGACAAGCCTCTGCATAAGGAGGATTTTGCATGTTCGCCATGCTTGGTAGGCGGGGTGGCGAACGGCGTTTTGCCAGTGATAGAAATAAGACGCTGCTGCTTCTTATAGCAGAACCTATATAGGTACTCCTTTCTTATAGCAGGACACCACAGTAAGACAAGGGTGGTGTAATACTTTTAACATGCCAGCACCACACGATGAATTACATAATAAATTAGTAGGTACAATAGCTTTACTTCTTATTTCAGAGATTATACTGTTCTCATTTGGGCGCGACTAAACCGAACCGCAGCCGCTAACTTAACTCGTTCTAATTGAATCAAATCTCCGTCTGTGTTTAGTTTGAATAAACAATTCAAAGCGTTATTGTTAAGCAAAAATTTAAAGTTGAATTCTTTATCAAAAACGGGCTCTTTTGAAAATCTACTTTCTGTTGGTAACCGAATGTTAATTATTCTGCTAGGTCACTGCTTATTAGTGGTCGATCCATCATCAAACATGGCTGCAAAGCGGATTCAAATATTTAAAAAAAAAATTTGTCTTTTGGCTAAAACCACAGAACTGATACACCGACGGCGACTTGCGGTGTCGCTCGAGAATCGATTTGAGAATGATAATACGAAATTGTTGGGGCACAAAAATTATAATATCTTAATTATGACACTGACCTCATTTAAAAATGAGGTTCGGTTTAGTTCACGTACAACTTTCATTTTTAAATGTATATTTTTAACAATTTTTTTAAGTAATTAGCATTGTAACCAGCTATGGCAAGAGCGCTGTGGTTCAAAGTAGTTTTAAATGTCTAATACCTTGAAAACATTTTAACAATATTTATGAGTAAGAATATCACTGAGGATTTCCATTAAAAGATGATTAATAATATGATAATCGTTTTTTGCCCTAAATCGAAGTACACTAACATTATAAAGAGGAAAGATTTGTATTTGTGTGTGTGTGTATGTTTGTAATGAATGAACTCAAAAACTACTGTGCCGATTTCAAAAATTCTTTCACCATTAGAAAGCTACATTCACTCTAAGTGGCATAGGTTATATTTATTGCCAGAAAAGATTAGGGATCCTTATAAAAAATACTACCTGTGCAAAGCCGGGACGGGTGGCTAGTATATAATATTATGGTATTTGATTACGAGCTGATTTATTCAGATAAAAAAAAATTATAGATTATGATTAATATTACATACATACATACATACATACACTCACGCCTTTTTCCCGGAGGGGTAGGCAGAGACCACATCTTTCCACTTGCCACGATCCTTACAGACTACTTTCGCTTCATCCACATTCATTAACCTTTTCATACACGTTCGCCGGTTTAGGGTACTCTTGACCTGACCTTTCTTTAGAACTTCCCCGATTTGATCAAGATAAGTTCGTCGAGGCCTTCCCCTTCGAACATTTCTATTTGATCCATGATTAATATTTACTAAATTATATTAACCATTTAACTAATTTGACAACGGTTCAATTGATAATGACAAAATTATTAAAAAAATCATTTAGGTTATGAATAAAACTGGCTGTCAAGAGTAAAACAAAAGCGGTGACAATCTGAGTTATCCTTTAGTATTAAATCAACAAAGGAGTTATCTTTTGAAACTGTGTGTGTGTGTGTGAGTCCTGACTGATGCGTTTATTTATTCGAATGGACAATCCATTCGCAGGTGAGTACGCTGGCAAATATTGGTAAAACCGAATTAAATTGAATAATTTATAAGTATAGCCCCCATTTCTTCTAAGCAATCTGAGCGAAGAGGTTTTCCATGTCGCGGTGCATATAATTACGATAATATCTTCTTGGCGCGATTCAGGTTGGCTCTATAAAATGTTCGATAATGGAAATATATTTCTTGTATAATAAGCAAGTTAAAAAATACTGAACAAAACTTTAAAAAAATTATAGTCAATAAAGTGTGATACATTTTGTCTAGACACTATAAGTAGTAGGTACTAATTGAAGAAGGAGGATAAACTGAATAAATTTATTGCATGACCGTCAAGTTTCACCAATATTTTAAACTTTAGATATAAAAACACATATTGAAATCTTATGGCCGGTCCCAATAATCTTCTATCGCCAGTTTTGACATTTCGGAGATAGGAAACAGTTTCTATCTCTGATTTTTCCGTCCAGAGAAACAAAGACAAAAGTTGTTTTCTATCTCCGTTATGCCAAAACTGAAGATTTAGGACCGGCCGTAAGTCGATTGCGTGTTGAATAGTTTTTATTCAAGTAGTTATTATGAACTATAACAGAGAGTTACTTTGCTCATTACACGAATCAAAGGGTTCTTTCATAATATTAAAGAAGTGCTTATTATTAAGCAGCCGTTAAATAATTTTCCAATCACAATACATATTATAACAATTATCTAAAGATGCACGTGTCGCAGTATCAAGAGCTATTCCTGCAAACAGTTACTTACTCAGGCAAATATTTGCAACATCCAGTCGGATGAAGCCATCTATACAAGCAAGACTTATTACGCAGTTTATCAAAGAACCGCGACGGTAATAAAGCGATCGTCTTTCCCCTTCTTGTCTGCGTCGAGCTTGATAGATTGGGCTTTGCATTGTCCGCTTTGAGAGAAAACAATTGTGGTGCATATCAGAATATATGATATAAAGAAACTCGGTTCATACCTATTTGTTAGAGGTATGGTTCACAATGTGACGCGTTAAATATATGTATATACAGGTGACTTTTTCATCATCTTCAAACATTTTTATAGGCCTTTAGCAGCCTACTTAGAGCTGATTAATACTCGTAAAGTAAAAAATTTGAATCTAGTTTTCACCAAAAAAAAATTTTTACAACCATAGTTTTCAATGGTAACACTGAAAATATTTAGAACTGGCCAGTTAGAAACATTGCTAATGATTTTTTTTTTAATTTCAATTTTAACACTCTTTGGTAACCTTATGTAGTATATTGAATTCATTTGTCATTTGTTTTTGTGAATTGGCGGCAAATCTAAAACTCTTGTTACATGTGAAAATGAACCTAACGCGAGAAAATTTTCGGTCAATGATTTATTATGACTTTCGTTGTAGGCTTACTTAACAACAAAGCTATGATAGGCTGCGATTAGCATTTCTTAATGAAGCCCCATCTCGTGCCACTATTTACAATTGGTTTAACGAGTTTAAGCGTGGACGTAGCAATCTCAATGATGATCCGCGTGAGGGACGTCCTGGTATGAGTCAAGTTTAAAAAATATTACACGAACATTTAGGCGTCAGGAAGCTTTGAAACCATATGGATTCCCCATACTTTAACCGAAGACCAGAAACACCTTCGCATGGACTGGTGTCGCCAAATGTTAGATAAGTTCAATGGTGGTGTCTCAAATGCTGTATTTGACATCGTCACAGGTGATGAAAGCTGGATATATTGCTACGAACCCGAAACCAAAAGACAATCAGCTCAGTGGGTGTTTCCTTTCGAGGATCGGCCAACTAAGGTAAAGAAAGGAAGAAGTCATGGAAAAAAGATGATTGCCTCATTCTTTGGTCGGAAAGGTCATTTCGCGACAGTTGTGCTAGAAGATGGAAGGACAGCCTTTACGAGCCCTGAAGATGCGGTGAAAGCGTACGAAAATGCCATAGAAGAGACCTTGGGAAGAATGGATTCACTACTTTTCTCAGTGGTTCCATCGAATGTGACGATGTGTAGAGAGGAACGGAGATTACTTCGAAAAACAACAAAAGTATTGGCAACTTTCTACATTAAGCCATTTTTCATTTTCTAAACATTTTCAGTGTTACCTAGGTATCGTAATGAATGAATGAGATGCGCATCGCGTAAAAAAAGTGTTGGAGGCCGCATCAAAAATTTTAAATTTTTGGCGGCCATTCCCTAAGTTTACATTTTTGTACTGGGCTATACCAAAAGAAAAAATACGTCTTTTCTTTTTTTTTTCACGTAGATTGTTATATTAAAACTAGCTGACCCGGCAAACGCTGTTTTGCCATAAAAATGATTAAATTACTAAAACGGCTATTAAAAAATAAGGGTTGGTGATAAAAGGGTAACAATTTAGGGTTGAATGTATTTTTTAATGCCACATTATAGAAAAATAAAATTAAAAAAAATGACAAAAAATTCAAAATAAATGTTAAGGGTGAACAACCCTTATCACTTAGGGGTATGAAAAATAGATAGTAGCCAATTCTCAGACCTACTGAATATGCATATAAAATTTGGTAAAAATCGTTTCGGAGGAGTAAGGTAACTAACATTGTGACACGAGAATTTTATATGTATAAATTTCTCGTGTAAATTTATACGTTTGCCGGGTCAGCTAGTTTTAATATAACAATCTACGTGAAAAAAAAAACAAATGACGTATTTTTTCTTTTGGTATAGCCCAGTACAAAAATGTCAACTTAGAAAATGTCCGTCAAAAATTTAAAATTTTTGATGCGGCCTCCAACACTTTTTTTACGCGATGCACATCTCATTCAATCATTACGATACCTAGGTAACACTGAAAATGTTTAGAAAATGTATATAAAATTTGGAAGGTCGTTAAAATTTCATCCTTGTACCTAACATATTACATAATTATTATTGTGATGTAAAGAAAAAGATGCACAGAAAGCTGTACTTCTTTTAATATTGCCATTTTAATGACGATAAACTGGGTATATGTTAAAATAATAAGGGCACACATTTTTATTAAATTAACTAATCACGTCAGAGGCCTAGGAGGCCTGGAAAACTGTGTCAATAGTCATATACGATAAGAAGAAACGAACAAACTGAAATGTCAACAAAAACATGAATACATGGTAGAATTATTTCGCGTTCAATCTTTACTTACTAATAGAATTAACAAAACACATTTAATTTGTTGTAATAGATGCTTGATAAGACATCTCCTTTGATGGCCAGTGTTTAAATGTCGACTTTATATTAAAAGCTTGGCAACAAAATTACGAATTTAATTAATGTACGAACTTTAATATTGACATTAAACGCTCGACCTTCTTTTGAAATAGGAAATTAGGTGGGTACCAACAGTGTCGGAAAATGCCGCGTTCCCAATTTTAGATACTGATAAACCGGCCTATATAAATCCAAAAGTAAATATTTAAACATAATAAAAATGTTAGGGACTTTTTAACTTTTTAAAAATAGTTTAGGAAAATTTCCACCAGTTTTTATATAGGATATACAAATATATACCCTACCTTACCTTACTTACCTTCCCCTAATGAAAAATATCCGTTAACCTAGAACTATGAAATTTGGCCAAAGAATACCATTTATATGGAAAAGTTTAAAAACTATTCATTTGGTGGCTTAATGGTTAGACCAGTCGTCCAATAAGCAGATTGATGATGATGGATTTGAGTTCCTTCTCAGGCAGACAATACTATTGTCGCGGACATGCTAGAAGGTTCGAGATATCGCTAGAGGAATGTACATAACTACCTAAGTTCAACCACAAAGTAATAACAAGATGTTAATGCAAGTGTCATTGAACTTTAAATTTACAAATTAAGGCGCAAAATGGCATAACACACTAGTGTTGTTTACGTTTAACGTCCTAGTTTATTCTTCTGGAAAACGAACGTTCTAGTCCTTACGACCGGCGTCTATGTCGAGAGATATAATGTTGACCTGGTAGAAGAGAGGGTCACTAATCTGGAGGCCACAATAGACAGTATGAATAAGAACCTTACGGAATACCAAAAAAAGGTTTTAAAACTGGAGACCGCAGGACCCGCCGTCTCGAGTGACTTCGTATTCACTAACGCGGCACCCAGAGTGAAAGTGCCACTCTACGACGGCACTACGTCCTGGACCGCTTACCGCCAATAGTTTCAGACTGTTGTCTCTGCTAACGGGTGGACGGAGGAACAGAGCCTAACAGCTCTCACTGTCGCTTTACGGGGATCGGCTCTTTCTGTTTTGGAGGCGCTATTATCCTCGGGTAGCACATTCAAGGACCTGATGGGGGCACTAGAAGCTCGTTATGGAGAACTTCATCTGGAGCATATCTTCCGCGCTCAACTACGGGACCGGGTTCAGCGTTCTGGAGGAGGACTACAGCAAGGGGCTCTGGAAATTGAAAAATTTGTCCGCAAAGCATACCCATCTGCTGACTCATAGATGGTGGACTCCACCGTACTCCAAGCATTCATGGATGGGATCAGAGATACGGAGATAAGGGCTGCAGTGGGGCTTCAACACCATACCTCACTGAAGAAAGCTCTAGCGCAGGCTCTGGAAGTAGAAGCCCTGAGGACAGATGTTCGGCGAACTTATAAAATACGAGAAGTGCAAGAGAAGAAGACGTCGTTTGCCCCTAGGAAAATGGCAACCCGACCGATGTGCTACAAATGTGGAGAAAAGGGCCATCTGCAATTGAACGAGAGGCAGAAAGCTAAAGGAGATGTCCCAAATTGTATGGAGGCCAGGCCCAGAACCTGTACACCCCACCAAAAGATAGACCAATACACCTACAAGATTTTGTTATTATCCAATTCTTTTAAAATGGCTTCATTTAGTGGTTCAAATAAAGAGTTAAGTAAAAAAATAGCAATACAAAACAAAACCATCATGGCGGAAGATGACATTTTGATGACATCTGTCAGTTTTGGTTTCATAATCGCGCATCTAGGAGTCGAGTGCCATCGCTTGCTGTAGTAACAACAAACATTATGAAAGCAATGTGTCAATCAATACCAAATCCAGAAATCGAAAATGAGGTCGTTATAATGAACTACATTTAAAACGCGACAAGCAGAACAAAAACTTGAAGTGAATGATTATGCCAAAGTGACAAGGGGTATCTGACAGCTACTGACATTTAAAGTTTTTTTAGATTGACGCCATTTTGGAATGCCTATGAAGTTTGATAAATTATTCGATCTTGTTTATTTTTGAACCACTAAATTATATGTTATATAAATTTATATGTATTTTTCTCAGAATCAATAAATTTTTCTTGAATTTTGTAAATGGTGTACTATGTCTGGGCCTATTATGGGACATCTCCTTTGCTGAAATGATTAGCAAAAAGTTGGAGGAATGCCTTGAAAAATTCTCGAAGAAGCAGAAGACCCCATCTTCTGCCTGGGAGCTATGGAAACGAGAAACAGACAGGCCTAAGGAGCGGGTGCTGTTAGGAAGGGGAAAAGCCATCGAACATCGTAGAGGAAAAACACATGAGAATGATGACGCTCTCTCAAGAAGCCAACCATGCCCAGAGGAGTGCAAGCACTGCGTCCAGCTGGAATCTAAGGAGGACTTTGTACAAATAACGAGGACTAGTCCTCCGAGATCCTGGGAAGATGAGTCCATGACAGAAGCTCAGGAAAAAGATGAAGACATACGATTCATCGTTGCTTAGATGCGAAAAGCCGAGATGGCATGAAGTTGCGCCTGCGAGTGCTACGACCAACGCATACTGGGCTCAATGGGACAGTTTTATCTTGCAGAACGGGATACTTTACCGGAAATGGGAAAAACCTAACGGTAGAGAGTTCCACCTACGGCAGTTTACAGGTTAAGGCGCGAAATGGCATAACTCACTAGTGTTGTTTACGTTTAACGTCCTTTAATATTCTTCTGGAAAACGAACGTTCTAGTACTTACGACCGTCGATGTCGAGATATATAAATAACGGGAGTTGAGACGCCGCAGTCAGTTCATTCTTTCGATGCGATACCTGCGAAAAAAGATCTAGTGCGAAGTAACGACGACTTTAGCGATACCAACGGATATAAGGACTACTTTACGGATTGACTAATAGTGTTTTGGAACCAACGACCTCAGCAACCCACCGGACTACGATCCTTGTTATTTGGCTTTTGTGATAGTGTTTGCGACCTGTTTACCGCCTAATAAAATCTTCTAATAAGTCAACGGTGTTTTATCCAAATCCCGAACTCCACGTTCGTAACACTATTTACACTAGTAGATATTTGCTTAATGAACAGTTTTAAAAACCTATGCATTTGTATTTAGATCAATAAAATATGTCATTATTTAAAGTACGTAATTATCATCATCATCTCAGTCAAACGACGCTTAGTGCTGGACATAGGCCTCCCCCAAGGAACTCCACAATGATCGGTCCCACGCCATCACCAGCATCCAACGGCTTCCCGCGACCTTCACTAGATCGTCGGTCCACTTGGTGCGGGGTCTACCCACAGATCGTCGTCCGGTAAGCGGTCGCCATTCCAGAACCTTCTTGCCCCAACGGCCATCGGTTCTTAGCACTATGTGTATAAAGTAATCAACCATTGAGATTACACAATGGTATGTGCGGTCATAATATGTGTATTTGTATGGAACCCTCGGTAGGCGAGTCCGACTCACACTTGTCCGGTTTTTTATTGCGATAGAACATGCAAAGTTTTCACCTTTACTGTTTCATTAGCTTGTCACCAAGATACTTCAATATATTTTCTTTTTTATTGAAGTATCCACTGATTTAGTTATGTTTTGACAATGTCGACACTTTATAAAAATAAAAGGCTTCAATACTTTTGTTGCTGGCATCACATCTATTTCTGGACTATATGGAGGCAACTCGAAAAACAGAATAACACCACTGTTACGCAACACGTCGCGATGTCGTAAGAGGCTAATTCTTGGAAGAATCGCCAAAAGTTGACGGTAAGAGTCTTCTTTCCACTTTTAGGTCTAAGATTTTAGAATTTGTTTTGAATTATTTTGAATAAATGAATGTCTGAAGCTGTAACATGTTCTTTTTAAAGAAACAGTGTATGTTGCCAGTACTGATGTCCTAAGTACTAAAATATAGTCCTTGGCTGATGGATTCCATAGATAAACAATAAGTTATCATCAATTAGACGTCTCTACATACAATCCACTGAGTGGCTTGGCTATGGATGGCGTTTTTCTTCCTGATAAAATACGTAATATGTGTAGTGCTTTAAAATAAGTATAATAAATTGATGTAAAATAATGTACGTGTTACGTTATAACTTAAGAGCCCCTTATGTTTTTCGTCGACTTAAAACCATTTTGCTTAGCAACACTGTTAAAACTGAGTATCAATCTACTCAACATAATCATTTATCCGTCAAAGTTTTCAGCTTCAATTATGGTTCAAGTTAAATACAAAACTTTCTTGGTAAAGTGTAAAACGGGAACAAACTTCGATGCCAGAGGATAGTTTTATTTGGGAAACTTGAACGATATGTCCAGATTACTTACTACTACTTACTACTTAGCAGCTAAATCTACATTTAAATAATCTATTCTATATAATATTATAAAGCTGAAGAGTTTGTTTATTTGTTTGTTTGTTTGAACGCGCTAATCTCAGGAAGTACTGGTTCGATTTGAAAAATTCTTTTTGTGTTGGATAGTCCATTTATCGAGGAAGGCTTTGGGCTATAAAACATCACACTGCAACCAATAGGTGCGAAGCATGAGTGAAAAATGTTGCAAAAATATCGCGAGTATGTTTCTAAAATGCATTATTGCTATGGGAATTTACCGTCTTTCATACTGGTATGTTATATACCTAAATTTATATAAGGAATATGTATAAAATAAAGTTGTGTTAGTTACACTACCTAGAAGCCGTGCAAAACGATGGATCAATTTTAGCAGAATTCTTATCTATTGGAACAATAATTAACAACAAAAAATTGAAAATGTATCACCTCCAATTTCCTACCACGCCATATTTGATATAATTGCCAAATAAGACGTCGAAATTTTTTTATTTGGTTGAACCAAGTCAAAGTGCATTCTCCAGGCGGTTCAATGTATGAAATGTACGAGTATATTAAAAATAACAATTCGTCAAATTTAAGGATTCCAAACTAGCTTGTTCTCGGATAAACTTTTTGAAAGTTGGAAATACTTACTGCTTCCTGCCATTATGGTGTAGCTTACCGCCATATTAGATTACGCCGTCAAAGACAAATTGTTAGTGAAGTTTGAAACAAAAAGTTATACGTTACAGTTTAAAGACTTTATCTCTACCCTGGATACTTTTAATTGATGGATCCAAGATCCTTTGTGCCATTCTCTTTGAAACTGTTGATTTCGATTAATACATCTGCAAGGAAAAGAAGAGGGTCCCTAGTTATAAGCTTAAGTATTATTGAAATAGTTTAAATACATAAGAACTATACCATAAAAAATTGAACGCGAGAAAAAATGAATTACTACAGTACAATAACGTCCAACAAATAATAGGAAACTAAAAGATTTCCTAAGATGAGAACTACTATTTGTTTTTAGAAAATCATGGCAATAATGATATGTTTTGTTATACATATAAGGTTTCTTTTTCTATGATTTACGATCGTAATTTCGAATTCGCGTTTTTATGCAACATCTATATGTTGAAAATGGATGATAATTATTCTTAAGATGTAAGTTTTGGGCCTGGTATTCAAAAGGTTATTCAGAAATAGTGAGGTAACTGCTCAAAAACGGTGGTTATTGGTACTGTAATCCTTGAAAAAGATTTTGTCAGATACTACATCATATAAGCAGTTGCTTCCGAAGTTAAGGTCTGAGTTATCCATCCAGAGAAGGAACGAATTCTAAGGTAGTTCACCGAAAGGATATAGTTATTACGAATTTATTGAACTAAACATGACACGGACGGGCGTAACTGTGGACTTCGTTTGGCTTCTTAAGGGAGCCTGAAGATCTTTACGCCGATCAGTCCATCAAGTGGAGGGCTTATTCACAGATTCCAGCACCTTTCCGCCCCAACAGTCATCGGCTCTTCTTACTATTGTGCCCACTGCCACTTCAGCAGATTTTCAAGAATGTGTTTGAAAGCTTAAATCGATAATAAAATAAGG
This sequence comes from Anania crocealis, assembly GCA_949315895.1. NCBI lineage: Eukaryota > Metazoa > Arthropoda > Insecta > Lepidoptera > Crambidae > Anania > Anania crocealis. The sequence goes on from OX438883.1 coordinate 18,014,214, forward strand.
TATTCAGAACACAGAAAGTATCACAATGTTACATTTAAGTATTCCAGTTCTCTCTCGAAGGGCGTTTCAACCACATAACACTGAATTTTAAGTACACAATGTAGGTTTATATCCGCTCAAACACATTTTCTTTTGCTTTTGTTTTCTGGGAACATTTTGCTCATTATAGAATCATGCTACATTATATATTTATTTTAATTCAGTATATAGTCCTTAGCTGACTCACATATATTTAAACAGTTATAGCTAATATTCCAGTAACAAAAAACGATTCCTTGCTGATAAAATATAGGTTTATATCGCTTGCAAAGCGTTGAGTACAGGATAGGTGGTGGTGTTACGAGTAAAGTCACATCATGTATTATGTTGGGGGGTTTGCTACTAGGTGTTTACGTTTTTTATAGGAAATAAGAATTGAGCATTTATTCATTTATATCCTTTATTTAAACTGTAAGAATTTGCTTCTAACTTTTTTTTTTGTAAAATTATTATATCCAGCTATATAAAACACAAAAAGGGACAACGCTCATTAAGTATTCCATTTTTTTAGTCATTAGCCTTGGTAGTCATTTTGTGTTGGGCATATACCAATTTATTAAGCCTTATAAATTACAATTACAAATACAACGTTTACTTTTACGTTTCTGAGAAAAAATGGGTCATTTACGCGTTTCTCAGTGACTGTTAATCCCGTAAAATTAAGGATAATGAACATAAATCTGCCAGCCTGAGGCTCCTACCCTCGTCGAGCCTGATTTACTGGACTGAGATGGTTGTCCACGATCCTGAAGCTCTTTCAGTACATGAGTGAAAGTTTTAATATTCATGTTTATTACTATGAATGACATTTTTATAATATAGTCGCAAAGCAAAGATCTCCTAAAATGTTTATTTAAAGAATGACTAAACTTGAGGATAAAGAAATGTTTATATATCACGTGTTAAGGTTTCAACTACATTCACATTAAAGATTTATATGTAAATCAAAATATTTTGATACGGTAACACGGCATTGAAATGTAATAGCAAGCTGAATTAATATTGTTTTCTGAAATAACAACGCCGTAACGTGTTTTGTTTTCGGTAGAATGTTCATTGTGTGTCGAAATTTCGTGATGTTCTATAAAATTATGTAGTATTTATTTTAAACATATTCCGAAATGTTTGTTTTAAGCTATAGTTAGGGTGTGAGAGAGAGAGAGAGAAAGAGAAAGTTGGGCGGTGGCTGTATAACGAGGCCGAGTGATCAATTGAAATGCCGCACATTGGGGTAGGCCTATGTTCAGCAGTGGAAGGCAAAATTCTGAACATCATAATGGAGCTAAGTACGTGAGCTTTAGTATACGCGAACTCTTTAACAGAATGACTTTTTCATCATATTTATTTATTAATTAATAATTTTTTTGTAGGCGTATAATATCGTATTTATCTCATATATGAAGTAAACAAGTGCGAGTCGGACTCGCGCACGAAGAGTTCCGTACCAAAAAGGCCAAAAAATCGGGTTTGTTGTATGGGAGCCCCCTTTAAATATTTATTTTATTTTGTTTTTAGTATTTGTTGTTATTGCGGCAACAGAAATACATAATTTGTGAAAATTTCAACAGTCTAGCTATCGCGGCTCTTGAGATACAGCCTGGTGACAGAGCGACGGACAGACGGACAGACGGACAGACGGACAGACGGACAGACAGCGAAGTCTTAGTAATAGGGTCCCGTTTTTACCCTTTGGGTACGGAACCCTAAAAATGGAAATCAAGTTTTCATCCGAAAATATGTTTCGCAAAATTAATCAAATCAAAAACTTATGGATGTATCGTAATGAATGAATGAGATGCGCATCGCGAAAAAAAAGTTATGCTAGGAGGCCGTATCAAAAATTTTAGATTTTTGGCCGGCATTTTCTAAGTGCTTTATCTTGACGTCTTTGCTTTTTGATTCGTAGATTGCTATAATAAAAGTCCTGTATTTATGGTCTTAACTCGCATTTATTAGAGTTGTACCACATGAGTAGATAGATGAAACAGAGTTTAATATGGTTCTTAGAACGTCAACTTGTGACAATGTGATTGTCAACTGGCTGTGTGAGCGTAAACCGGTTTTTTCCAGTCTCGTCGCGTGCGTAGCTAGCGGCCGCAAGCAAGCAAGGTTGTATGAAACTTAAACTCTGTTCCGTTTATCTACTCATGAGTTTGTACGTTATATTTTGATTTATTCTGACGTTTCGAACATTGTGTGGTCACGTGTTAACTAAGGTGTTATTTGTTAAGAAGGTGGGTTAAACAATGTTTTAAACTACCGCCTCTTACTTTTGCTGTCATTTATGTTCATACGCATGAAAATTAAGCAAATTAACTTTATCCAGAGTTTTTGTAGAGTTACCACCATTGTTTGTGGACTTCATTGGCGGTATGACGGGGTCCCAAACTGCTGGTAATCTCCAATCGCCTTTTCTATGGAAATTAGGGTTTTTTTTAATCGGCATGATGTTCTTTTACCCGTGTTCCTATACTGCTATTGGTTTGACCTATGAGAGGCATGAAACATCAACAAACTTTGAGATAAAGCAAAATATAATGTAAAACTAACACATTTCTTTGTTATAAGGTTTTGTCTTGATCAATTCTATTATATTTTTAATCCTTTACTATACCAATTCCTAAACATCTTTTAGCTACAAAATCTGTCAAACAAAACAGTAGATAAAAGGGTTTTATGGACTGTTTTAGTCTTTATGAATAAAGGAGATAATCCTTTGTAGGAAATAAGGAGCAACATTGAGATTTTGCAAAGATAAACCATTTAATCGACTTATAAAAAGGATGAAGATTGCAATTTAGATGGTTTTTCTTTATCACGGGCTCGGTTATTTAGAAAACAATTTTAACAAATATTTCATTTAAAGAGTATACATAGGTCTTATTAATAGATAGATAGGAAACGTTTTTATGGACCTATGTCTAAAGAAGACTGAGTAGGATCCAACAGTAAACGAACTACTGCTTCGCTTCTACAAATTAATTAATTTGATTGCCACAGGTTCACGAGAAAAGTCTAAACTACAATTTCTTGATCCTGGACTCAAATGAGAAAAAATATCTTTCTTTTTTTGAAATTGACTTGAACCTGAAATTGTAGTATTTGTTAGGTTTTCGCTCGTATGCTGGTGTATTCCCCTGTAAAGGGTTAAATATAAGGGCGATAATCAAGCAAATCCCCAACAGTTAATCGTATAAGGAAAATAAACTAGAATGTAGGAGAAGTGCCACTGCCGCGTTGATGTGTATAAATTACCTTACTATAAGATGCAAATCGAATTTATATTTTCGTTTCGTTTTTTTTTTTCGTTTACACTTCCAGTTAGGGATCTGGCAGTTTAAACGAAAAAGAAATAGTTTGTATTGCTTATTTGGTGGAGCACTTTTTCAACAAGTGACCATAGGAAACCTGCCAGAAGCGTTTTCTTTCCAGACTAAGCTAAACGCGATAGCCGACTCTATGAGATGAGCCAACCCTAGGGCTTGTGATGATATTATTCAAAGCACTTGACTACCTTCGTGGCGGCGTTGCGTCTACACCGGTTTTTAAGGTGTCGCACGCTCCGCAGTCCCGGGTTAAATTACCGGGCGAACAATGTAGGAAGAAAGTGTTTTACTACATTATCTTGGGTGGTATTATTGTTCCTGATTTCCACAATACAAGAGCTTTAAATAGTTGCTGACTTTGGTATCAGAACAATTTGAGTGATGTTGTCCACATAGTAATTGACGTATTTTACATAAACTAAGGCACAGAGTCAAATTAATAAAAAAAAACATAGATCTGGTTTCTTTCTTATTATAGAAGTTTTGACAGTATTGACTGCACTAGAAACATTGATCGAGCATGTTTTTTCAAGAGGAAGGCTTAGCTGAAGCTAAAGCGCTTTAATAAATTACTAAAATTTACGAGTATCTATAAAATCGAAAGGTTACTTCACGAAATATCAAAAACCGCTTGACTTAAAAAACTGAAATTGGTCCAGGTATTGTAGGTACCTAGTTTATACTAAGAGAACCGGACGTTCTCTACGAACGGCCTTTACGACAGGACTGGATTGAGGAGGTCTAAGGGTTTTGGCAAGTTTACTTGTAGGTATGAAAGTGAACATTTTTTGGGGGCATAAACAAAATTTGTATTTGATATAAAAGTCCTCCAAAACGGCTTGATCTATTTTAATGTATTATTTATGTCTGAGAATAGATTGTAGGCATTTTTTCCCAAATATACGATACGAAACTCAACGTGTTATTTGCTACTTAATAATAAAATAAAAATATTTTTAATTCTTATTTTATTTAGGGACTTAAACCACAAATTATGTCAGTCCCTAACCTAACCTAGAAATTAAATAAAGAGATAATCAAACAAATTATGAACTAGCCAACAAAATAAAAGTCATTTCAGTGTTTCTGACAGTTGAGTTTAAATATTTATTTAAAAAGAACACGTATTTAATTAAGCACGTGTATTTCTTGTTTGTAAACGTTAAATTTTCGCAAACGTAAGCAACATATCACTGTAGTGCATCACTTTATGTTATATGACGTATGACGTTCTCGCTTCTACAATCTACTATTCTTAACTGCGATTCGCACGTATATTACGTCTAGGGACCTTATTTTGTTCCTCAGAACTCCCACAAAACCAACTTTACGACTAGTATATACACACTTGGACATTTTTACAGCATCAACAAGACTGTACAGCTCCCCGGGCGAAGATATCCCGACTTTGAGACGGTCAACTTTACTTTATCTTATTTTTAAACTCAAAACAACGATGGTAATTAAGAAACTTTGTTTCGTTTGACCTTTGGAAATGACAAAATAAGTTGGGAGTTTTAGAGACAACGACATGTCATTTACGGATATAATGGCAGTTTATTCTATTAAGCACTAATCCACCTACAAGTGAAGTCAACTTTCAATACATACGAGTACGTAATCCTATCCAAACGAATTTCTGTTGAAAATAATTTTGCATTACGCTAATAAATTAAGTATAATGTTCATGACATAAAAATCTACTTATGAAATACAACCGTTTCTATGTAGGTATATTGTTTTGCTGAAATGAACGAATTTAAATGAAAATTTAATTTTCATGTGAATGATGGTCTAAGGTTAGTGAATCGCTTTCTGGACTACCAGTGTGGGTGTTTCGGGATCCCAGAAAGGATAACTGAGTCCGGTACTACTCTGTCAAGGATGTACTAGGAAAAGATTGAGAACACAAAATGTTAGTTATTGACCAAAATTTTATCGTCTTCAAAAGTATGATCCTTCAGAAATGATACACGCATGCCAACGAAGAATATAATCATGAAATCCTATTTTAAATGCTTTTACTGGCATTATCTACCGTATGAAAACGGGTGCCACGAAGTGGTAATTTGAGCTTTGGAAAAAGAAAGGAGTGTAAGGCTGGAGTCGTAATATATTTCGATGTTATTTGTTAAGTTTTTAGGTCAAAAATTCATTATGCTCAGGCGCACTGTCGTCATCAAGCAACGGTATAATTGTTGGGAAATGTTTTTCATCAGAAAAAATAATTTTATAATAAAAGAAGCAGTATTCAGCAGTATTCAACTAAAGCAGCGAGGAGATGCGGGTTCGACTCCCGCCTGAGACAAAATTTTTCAAGTTTATATACTGATATTATAAGTGCAATTAAGTTGCTAAAATATCAAATAAAGTAAAGCAAATTCTTAAAAGCAAAAATGATTATTGAAATGATTAATCTAGTATATTTAAATACCTACGAAATAGGTATTTTTTGTAATAATTGTGCTTGGTTCAATAAAGTCTTATCTTTCTGTAAATAGCAGGTGGACCACTATACTAACCGGATCGTGTATATAACTGTAAAACTGTTATATTTAAAGAGAACAAGTCATTGTACATTAATTTATAGCTATCTAACAATCATTACCAGAGATCGGATAATCAGATGCATATTCCATTTATCAAATTTAAAGTTAGTTACTCCTAGGACATTATGGAAGCAGTGTCTTAAAACATCTTTGTCGATGCCGAAATCCAGGGATTTTCGATACAAAAGTGCATTATTTAACAGCCACCACTTCAACTTTAGGCAAATATACATCTTAGTATTCGATCACTAATTTTATTACAGTAGCAATATTAAGCATATCTCTCTTCTTACATTTGATTTTAATATTTAATTTAATGGATGATCGGATTATGGTAAAAATTTGACGAGTTTTTGTGCGTATATTTAATTTTGGTGTAGTAAACGAAGTGGTCAGCAACAGTTACTTAGTAAGTATATCATGTGACGGTGGGTAGATTGAATAAGCTACAGCTCTTTATATATAACAACTTTTATTCTTGCTTAAATGATAATCAGATTAACATTAAATTTATCAACGTTGCTAAAGCCTGTTCACAACCGTACGGGTCGTCTGCTAGTGATCGAATGCCGAGCGAGCCCCGAGCCAGTGATCGTTGTTGGCCTTCCTCGGTAAAGTTCGGGTTGTTTTACTAAGGGGAGGCTTAGTTTTGCCAGTTATAAAGTGGTCAAGAGATGTAATTAGCGCGATATTTTGTAACAATCAGTAACCAACAAAGGTCCAACATGCGACCAAACTATTTCCAAAATCGTAAAACGGATGATGTGTCGAAAAGCAATTGTCAAGCAAACAGGACGGAATAAACTGGCGAGTTTCGGGGCTGGGCAAATAAGATTACTTAGGTGCCGCCTCGCTACACAGCCGTCGTGTGCAGCCTTCGTTTTACAAAGGATTGCCTTTCACTTGTTGAACGTTATTTTTCGCACCTTCCTTAGTCAATGGAGCACATAGAAAAGTAAGCCAAGCGAATGAAAAGTTAAATGTGTATACGATCTTTATATTTGAAAAATCATTACGTGTAAAAATTTCTTACATTCAAACAAAAAAACGAGGACGATGTGTTACCAGAGTTCCACGTGAGGTCTTACAAAAGTGGGCCTAAGTGTCATATTATGTTTCACTCCCCAACAGGTCAGCGACGGGTCTGTAGTTACGTTAATTCAGTGCGAAAAAGTGGTTAAAATGTGCTTTCTTTCGTTGCTCAAATCACTAAAGTCACCATAGCAAGACACATGGAGTAACTATTTATGCAAGTACACCAAACAGATTTTTTTACATTTACTTTATAATAAATATACATATATGACCGATATTCCAGTGAGCGATATAACAATATTGAAAACGTGCCCACGCGGCAGAATCGCGCAGCCTGAACACTGTTGTAAAACTGGTCCAGAAATCAATGTTAATGTTACGATGTCAATGTTAATAATTAGTAATAAATTTATTAAACAAGATCATGCCCCTAATTCGCGTAACCAAATCGTATCACAATCGTAATTGAATAGCAGGTTTTTGACAGTTCTAGTATGGGCTAAATGTTAAAATCGTCCAATTCAATCACGATCGAACTGCGATTGAAATAGCTGAATAAGGCCCCATGCCTTCTGTAAAAGCGCCTGTTGGGGCCTATTTGCAGAATTAAAACTGATTTTATCGATTTTGATTTTACTTCCTAATAATAATGCGACGTGAAAGTTCAAAGGAAATTACCCTTTTTATGTTGAACTACTTGTTTGTCGTACACACATTACATTAAGTCTGCAAATATGTTTGGTCATTTGGTATTTTATAATGTAAACGTTAGTGAGTGATGTGTTAGTGTGTGTGACGTCAAACGTACCTAATGTGTATAGGAACATAGAATGTACTTCAGAGTTTATACGTTAAATGTATGTGCAGAAAATAAAACGAAGTTCATTTGGTTCTGCTATAATTAATTGATCCAAACAGTATTACTTATTGAGGTAATGGTATTACAAAATTTTATACCTACGCCAACTATTCCAAACCATATCAGTTATATAAGTAATAGAAACAAAGACGCATCGTTGGTAGGTGTAATAACTTATACTTGATAAGGCTGTTAACTAGTTAAATGTAATTAGAATAAACGAGTACCAGTCACACACAGCTTTATTGTCGTTGTAAATCTGAACATGGAAAAAGGCTAGAAAGGCGATGCAGGCGGGGCACGCGCGCCACTGAGGTTATGACCAAATGCTTATAAGACGTGAGCGCTGTGATTGGTTTCTTTTGACGTGGCGCGACCCTATTGGTCGCGCAACGTTTAAAGTACTGCTTGATTGGCGTTATTTGAACTCGTTTATGTGAAGTGGGGCGCAAGCGGCGACATCGATTCTCATACAAATGGCGCATGACAGCCTTTCTAACCTTTTTCTATGTTCTGTGGAATAAACCAAATCCATACTAATATTATTAATGTAAAAGTAACTCTGTTTGTCTGTCTGTTACACTTTTACGCCTAAACCACTGAACCGATTTTTAATGAAGTTTGATACAAACATAGATTAGACTTTGATAAAAGACATGCTATTTTCTATCCCACTGCCGGGCAAAGGACAGCCAGAGCGATATAATGTAGAGTTCACGCGGGCAGAGTAGAGGACGAAATGCTAGTTTATCACAATCATTTAATTAGTCTATTATTTTACTGTTAACCTATTACTTACGTCATTAAAGGTAATAAAAAAATTTCGAAGTCAAGTTACTGCCTTTGTCGTAAACCAATTCGAACTTCGTAAACGTTACTCGTATTTGCCAAGTGGTAGAACCCTTTATGGACATAAGTAATTAAGTATATATGTACCAGTTATTGTGATATTCACGTTTATCTTGTTTATAAGGGTATATTCTTATACACATTTTCAAGTTAGAAGTCTATCAAATAAATTAATTGTATTATCGGTCTAGCTGCAATTAAATGACAATCTTGCCAGCGCTGTTTTTGGGTAAATTTGAAAGAAACAAGAAAGTGCTTGCATTGTGCATCCATGGCCCTATTAGCTAAGTAAACAGGTATGGAGTTGAGTGCCTTAATAAATGATGCGAAATAAAACTGTAAGTTGACACTTTAAATCAAGGCGTATCAAACTCATTTGCTTTCGATACCCGGGTGATCGCTGTATTATCTAAGCTACCGGTAATATTATCTAACAAATGAAATTCTTAGTGTTTTGCTATTAGTCCACTTCTACTGAAGGTCGTCGTTTGTGACATACTGAACTTGTATTATTGAGTATTGTAGACAAAAAGTAATTGGAAAAACGAAAAGTTTTCGCACGATTGCCACCATCAATTGAACTGTCTCTTTTCTTTGATCTGCGATTGAGGAGGTTTCCCCCCAATTCTGCCCCTTCCCCTAATTTGCAATCCCAGGCGACACGGCTTCAACTTATACCCACTTCCACAACTCTGGCTTACTTCATGGAGTTTCGTTCGGCGTATTCCGTAAATGTTTTAAACTCCGCTGATTTATTGTTTTTCAAGATCGTAATGAGATTTTTTGATTGCGTGCTCTTTCAAGTGAGTCGATAAGTTTTTATTACTGAAGACGTATTGAGGCTGATTGATTTTGATTTGGGACGTCGGATTACCTTTTATAAGACGTTGGGTTGTTGTTTTTTATTTTTATTAGACAATTATTATGTGAACTCTAACGTGAACAGTTGTTAGGTGGCTGTTCTTTTAGCTTGCTTCTCTGTTTTGTGCTGTTTAGTGCATTTTAAGGAAAAAGATGATTGTGTTTGGATTTGTTGAAATAAACGTATTGACTTAGGTAAAATTGCATGTTTTTCTTTGCTTTAGTTATTTCTAAGTTGATGACTAATATCTAATTAGGCTATTCATCATCATCATTATTATTGGCTCACGTCAGTCCTCTGGAAAAGCAGGACTTTGTCATAACTGCCACGCGCGCGAGGCATGCGGGTTGGCGATCGTAGTTTGCACTTTGCTCATGGTACAGATATAACTGCACCTTTTGTACGTAGGTATTTAGTAGGTAGGTACCTACTCATTTAATTGGTTCTTACACCACCCATAAAAAGTGTTATTAGCTTTTAAACCTACACCTACCTATAACTAGTCAGGTCATAAGTTCTGTCACATGTGTAATATGAAATAATTTAGACATGCTTATTATTTATGTAACCATTTATATAGCAAAATAAACTTAATAAAACATAGATTCATATGGTAATAAAGTTTATTCAAAATGACCCCCGCGATTTTGAATACAGGCCTTCAATATGCGCGGCCAGTCGTCTATCGCAGCACGAACGAGGTCCATGTCAATATAGGCGGCTGCCTTAATCAAGGATGCCTTGAGTGACTCCAAATCAGGATCAGGCTTTGAGCAGGCCTTTTCCTCCAAGTGTTGCCATATCGTGTAATCTAACGGACTCAAATTTGGACTAGAGGAGGGCCAGCCTTCGTGCCGGATGAAGTCGATTTCACGCGCCGCCAGCCAGTCTTGTGTGCTTTTCGCTCTATTAGCTGGCGCAGAATCTTGTTGGAATACCCAGTGCCTGTTATTAAACATGGTATGAGAAACAGGTTCCACAAGGTTCTTGAGGACTGTATTTTGATACACAACTGCATTCGTTTTTACGCCTTTCTCACAAAAATGTACCTCAGTTAAGCCCCAATAAGAGACTCCCAACCAAACCATGAGCGAGGATGGAAAATGACCTCGTTGGACACGCGAAATATGGTTGCTCGCTTTTTCACTGCTGTGTGCGTACACCTTATCATTTTGTTTGTTGTAGCTCTCTTCCACGGTGAAAATTTTTTCATCCGAAAAAAGAATTTCCCGATGCTTTTCTCCCGCGTACCGCTTCAACAAAGCGCAGCATCTCTTCAGTCTCAGGTCCATTAAACGAGCGTCCAAACGATGTCCTGTTTTTCTTCGATATGCCCTAAGCCCTAAGTCTTCATTTTACACCCTTTTCACGGTGGTCCTGCTTAACCCCATCTGAAGGGCCAACAGTTTCTGCTTACGTATGGGATTTCTTTGAATTCGCGCCTTCACAGCTTTTATCATTGCTGGAGTCCTAACAGAGCGAGGGCGACCACTTCTTGACCTGTCATCTACACTAGAGTCTTCATTGTATCGTTTTATGGTACGATAAACGAATCTTTTGGTTATACTCGTATTAAAATTTTTCAGTAAGTCGAAAATCTGAATTGGCGCGTAACCGCAACGATGCAACGCAATAACCGCGACACGGTCTTCTTTATGTGTCCACTACATATTAAAAATGAGGAAAATTCTAAAAAGTACACATTTATATTTTCATGAAAAAATCGAAATTCTAATTCAATAAATTTTTTTTTGGTCGGCATTCTAAATTCAAAAGTTTTTATTGTGTGACAGAACTTATGACCTGACTATGTATATAAGCAACAAAATACCATATTTTTTTTATCCGGGTTAATGTGATTGGACATAGAAATAATGAGCTACCTTAATTACCTATAGGTATAGGTATATGCCAATTATTTACTGGAATTCCATCCATTAAAGTGTTAGTCATCTACAAATTGGAACAGAAGACTGAAGGCGGCGAAATACTAACGAATGGAAATACAACTTTTTTGCCTCTCCTAAATAATTTATCCGAACAGACGAAAAATCGACGCGCTCATAAGCGTGGCAACGCTGAAAAAACCGCTTATTTATCATTAACTAGAAAATAAAAAGAAAATCGGTTGTTCTGTATTATTCCGAGTAATGGATTAGAATTTGAATCAGGTTCTAAGCTTAGATGGTGCAGGCAGTTTTTTTATACGTCTTAGATATTTCGCCATCAGCACGGAATAAACTACATAAGGCTATGCAATATTGTCGAAAATTGGAGAATTCCTAAAATTATAATGTTACTACCTACGTACAGTATACTAACAATTAAATGGTAGTATGGTAGAAATGCTTTTCAAAACCCTTGCGTAGGAGGAAAAGAGGCATTTGAACACAATGGGATGCCAACTAGTTTAGATGAAATATCGGTCATAGTAACCTGTACGTAAAGATTATAAGTAAAGTTTTTAAACATTCTTATACTTAAACCTTATCAAAGCGGGGTTTAATTTAGCAGTCTGACTGCGACCATGATTCGTATATTCGGATCGAAGGAAGATAAACACTATTGTACCTCCTAGAAATTTAATCTTGCATTCACGGAACAGAAAAAACAAGTTGTTTTTTCTGTTCCGTGCATGCATTGTACACATTAGATAGTTTGATTATGCTTTATGCTCGAGCTAGCCGCTCAAGGATATTGAGTAATCCACTCAATATCGAAGTATAGCAAACATTTACGATGCCACCTAGGACTTTCAGATGACAATTATTATATTGATCAATCAGTTAACCACCAAGGTTTTATAAAATAACTGCTTACCAGGAGTTTTGTAATCAATACCGACAATATGCTTGAAGATAAATTTTCTGTATTTTTAAGAAAGTAACTATTTTTTCTTGAGGTTTATAAAAGGTACTGGTAAATATAAATGTGAAGCTACTGTATACCTTTCAAGTAAAACCAATTTAGAGAGCGAGAACAAAATCCGCATCGTCGCATATTTTCGACAGCCATTTTTGTACAGAATACCTATCTGTTATTTTCTCGCATATTGCGGGACGAATATGACTTTAATAAATCGTCACAGTAACGGAAGTAACAATTTGCGTGAAATATTTTTTTATATATCCTTGGTAACATTATAAAAGCGAAAGTTTGGGTGTTTGTTTTCAATCTAGGCAATTTTAACAAAACCATCCAAAAGATATACTTAAAAATATTCTAGACACACCTACTGAGGGTCCTATCTGAGCCGATAACTATTCATAATTCACTCTCAATCACGAGATATTTTTTAAGGAAGTAGCGTTAGTGTACCATTTCCTATCCCCATCGTAAGAGATCGGTAAAGCCCATGATAGCTGAAAATTATTTCTTCCAAATAAAGGAGCTTGTCAATTATCCACGCTGTAAATATAAGCACAACACTTTAGTATGATTTAAATTTACACTTGTAAGACGCCCAATTATTATATATGTAATACACCGCTAGATGGCGCTGCCTGTCAGTTGACTCGCGGCTTCTATTGGTTTTTTCCAATGCTTAAGGCCTCGGATTTACCATTAATTTGTATCTTCTACCTAGGACCTTCTTGTGAGTTATAAGGCGGCATTCAAGCTATTGGAACGCTCTTGTATTCACATAGAAGTATACTCACACAGAGTCGACAGCGCGGCGGAGCAAGTCTGCCAGTTGTAGACCCTAGTGAGCACTTAGTTATTTATCTAATTTGTTAAAACTCTTTACTGGAATAAACTAGTTATATCGTCTGAAGGCTGTTTTCGTGAAGAACTTCAGCAGATAGTTATCACAGTGGCGACCAACTCGGGCTCAAGAATACCTACCTTTGTGATTACACGATACGGTCGGAAGACAACAATTCCTGTAAAGAAGCAAAGAAGTCAATTGGATAAAATGAGTGTCAACCTATCCGATGAGCAGTTTAAGCAGCTTCTTGCAACCATAAGCAGCCCACGAAGAGGTTGTATGACGTCGTGCACTGCTACTTACAATGGCCAAAAGGATAGAGAAGCGGTAGAAGCCTTCTTGACGGCGGTTCAGGTGTTTAAATCACTAGAAGACATTTCGGATTCTGAAGCTTTAGCTGGTCTACCATTACTCCTTCGAGACGAAGCGGCAAAATGGTGGCAAGGCGTGAAAGGCGAAATGACTACGTGGGCCAAGTTTGAGGCGGCTTTACGAAAGACGTTCGCACCAAGGAAACCAGAATACGTAATCTACTTAGAGATTTGTGGTGAAAAACAGGAAGTTGATGTTTCTACGGATACATTTATAATGAAGAAGAGGCTTTTGTTTTCGAAATTACCAGCAGGAGAACACCTTTCTGAAAAACAACAAATCGATATCACCTACGGATTAGGTGCCGAGGGACAAAATAAAGAATTTTGATTACCTCCTTATGCAGGCTCGCACTATCGAAGCTCTTTATGAAGAAAAAACAACCGACGCAGCTTCTGCAATGAGACAAGAGACACAGTCTGCGCCAGTTGCGCACCCTAGCGTTAAGAAACCGAGGTGCAATTTTTGCAAACGATTTGGTCACGTGACTGATGATTGCCGAAAGAGAAAGAAAATACAAAATGTAGATTCCAAACCAACTGAAGCTCAACCACAAAACATTTCCACGGACAATAAAGCGACATATTCATGCTACGGTTGTGGTACTCCAGGTGTCTATCGAAGCAACTGCAAGTTATGTAACAATAAACCTGTATCTTTACCTGAGAGCAAATCTAACCTAGGTTTCTGTGCCGTTAATATACAGCAAGAAACACGCCCTAGACCTATGGTTTTTCTGAATATCAACGGTATAAAGGGTAGAGCATACATAGACACATGCGCAAAAATCAGTGTTGCTTCCTACGAACTATACAACATGCTTAAGGCTCAGGGCCAGATTTTCAACGAGGAGATTGTTAATGTAACCTTTGCTGACGGGGTCTCCAGGCAGCAGAAAGTTCTTACATTCGATGCAAAAGTATAGCTGTGTAGGCGCATCACTAATACTGCATTCGTCGTTCTGCCAGAATCGCGGGACAACCGGACCTTATTAGGAATCGGCTATTTGCAACAAACAGGTGTGATCCTTAATATAGCGCAGTTCACATGGCATTTTATTGACAACCCATCTAATGAGTATGAACTCTATCAAGAAAACTTCCTCTCATTCGAATCTAGGCCAGTCGTTTTCACACCACCCCAAGCCTCTGTGGTGGGAATCGACTCAGTGTCAGCGCTAAAGTATGGACTATGCCCTGTCGTTCCTAAAGCCACGAAAAGGACAGAAGAAAATATTGAAGCATCAGTAGCCCAGAACGTAGTAAACAAGAAAAGGTACAAACTGATACCTATAAACTTACCTGCTCTACCTCACAGCAGTAACCGAACAGAGATAACTCAGGCCTTCGATGGATACTCGCCACGTCTAGAGTTTATAATGGACGATGCAAGACAAAGTATCGAGGAAACACAAAATACACTGTCTCCGCACTCTAATACCCTTTCTGGACGGAGGTAGTGAAGAAATAGGACTTTGTGCGATTGACATATACGAGAATGTCATGGATCCACGTCAGCAAAAAGAGTTTAACGCGCTTCTTAGTGAGTTTGAAGACGTGTTTATGCCGAAAAGCATGCCCGCTAAAGGTGTCGAACATTGTATTGACACAAAAGACCATACCCCTATTGCGGTGCCACCTTACAGAATGTCACTACCAAGGAAAGCTTTGCTTGAAAAAGAGATCCACAACATGTCAGAGGCAGGCGTGATCACACCGTGCGTATCACCTTGGGCTGCTCCAGTGGTTTTGGTGCCAAAGCCTAATGGTCAGATTAGAGTATGCATTGACTACAGGCGGCTTAACACGATTACTGTTCCTGACTCGTATCCTCTACCTCGTATTGATGACCTTCTGCATGAGGCTAAACCGACTCCTTTTATGACAACTCTTGACCTCAAATCTGGTTATTGGCAAATAAAAGTCAGGGATGCCGATCAAGACAAGACAGCCTTCATTACACCATTTGGTATCTATATTTTTTTAAGAATGCCCTTCGGGTTACGAAATGCGCCGTCTACCTTCCAAAGGTTAATAGATACATTTCGTGTCAGCCTAGGCCATGTGAAAATGCTAGCCTATCTAGATGATCTGATTGTATTTTCGGCTACATTTGAAAGTCATTTGGCGGACCTAAAGGATGTTTTTTTGAAAATGATGGAGTTCAACTTCACTGCCAACAAAGAGAAGTGTCGTTTCGTATGCTCAACTATCAAATACTTGGGACATCTCATCACACCGGATGGTCTCAAAGTTGATCCAAATAAAACCGAGGCTATCCTAAAACGTCCTCTACCAACAAACGTAAAACACTTGATATCGTTTCTGCAGACCGAATCATGGTACAGAGGATTTATTGAAAATTTCTCAAACATAGCAGAACCACTCACTCGTCTTACGAAAAAGAACACGCCATGGACATGGGGTCTAGAACAACAAAATGCGTATGATACGCTGAAAGAATTACTAAGTTCTCCTCCAATTCTTAAACAAGCAGATCACACGAAACCGTATATCATCAAAACAGATGCCAGTAGTTACGCACTCGGTGCAGTTCTTGTCCAAGGAGAGGGCAAGGAAGAACACCCAATTGAATACGCGAGTAGACTTCTAACTCAAGCTGAACGAAACTACTCCACGACGGAAAGAGAGGCGCTCGCTGTTGTCTGGGCTGTGTCAAAATTTTCGGGTTATATTAAGGGTTCACGTACTACTAGTGACAAACCACCAGGCCCTTAAGTGGCTTATGTCATTAAAATCACCATCTGGCAGATTGGCAAGGTGGGCTCTTCAGTTACAGTCGTATGATCTCACCATCAAATATGTGCCAGGACGGATAAATGTCGTCGCAGACGCTTTGTCACGACCACCTTGTACTGAGAATACGCAAAACGATTGTGGGGTTTGCAGCATAATAGTTGATATACCAAGACGTGCGCCTGGAGATGTGAGAAGAGAACAAATGAAAGATGCTAATTTAGCTAAAATACTCAAAGCATTAGAGAGTCATGATGGCGATGAAAACGCAGAGTACTGGAGTCTCAAAGGATACTTTACCAATAATGGACTATTGTACAGGCACAGTCCTTCCTCAGAAAATGACAACGCACAGCTTGTGGTTCCAGAACATGAATGGGCCAATATTTTAACTCTGTATCACGATCAACCAACAGCTGGACACTACGGCGCTGAGAAGACGCGCCAAGCTATCACAAAACGATACTTTTGGTCAGGCATGCGAAAGTACATTGCGAGCTACGTAAAGAACTGCATTAACCGTCCTGCTGCCCGGATTGATTTTAAGTGCCCACTTCATGCCCTTGTTTTTTTTACGACTTCCGGCCGGCACCGCCGCGCGGCTTGGTTCTCAGAAAATCGTTCATTGTGACTCTAAATGTTCTTGTGAGACTGTTAAGTGCTATTTTTTATGTTAACTAGGAATGTAACTATACAATGTTAACTTTTGTTTATCAAAACACAGCTCCAGTATTGGATTACGATGCGATAAATATTACGATAAAGCGTTTCAGAACCAAGTTTGTATTTAAAAAATCATACTTCTTAAATTAAGCGATGACTAAAGTTTTTTTTATTTTAAATACGTTTATAAGATAATAAACTATGAGATTATGAATAAAAACAAACTCGTGTAAATAGAAAAATATTTATTTACAGAACTTTGAATCTGTACCAAAAAAGGGAGCTGCCGGGCGTAATTTCTGTAAAACTTAAAGTGTCTCAGATTCATAAATACCACTTCTAAGTTAAAAATAAAAATTACACAATATAACTAATTTAATATTCTTACAAAAAAATAAAAAAATTAGATATAGACCCCACATAAAATGAGAAATATGAAAATTTGTGCAACCATTCCTATTTGTCTAGTAAAATTTTAGATTTTTTTTATTAGTTATTTTTTTTTTAAATATATTTCATAAAATATAAATAAAAATAATTCCAAATGAACGTAAATTTTATGCCCTTTCTAAAAAGGTATCATAATTGTGTATTATGTCGAAAAAAAAACTTAAAACCATTTCTAAACAAAAAATCCGTGAGCAGATGGTGAGCGTATACAGGCTGGGCCACTTACGAGGGGTCTGTCTGAAAATATAATCCTCGTTTACCTTATGACATTTTACCGATTAAATTTATTATTCCAACTAATTATTAGTTTATTTTACCTATTTGTAGGGTTTTTTATAAAAATATACTTTAAAAATATTTCAAATTAAGACATAAAAAAAAATCATTCGATTTCGAACTGCCAAAATTCTTTAACGAACTTTTCGGTCACCGAAAACAGCTAAATGTTGTGTTTTATGGTGAAATCTTTATAAATACATATTATTGTTTATTTGCCTCGTTAAATTAGGAAGAATCCAGCAAAATACACACACAACAAACTTCCTGTCCCCAAATTGTTCAAGCACTGTTTTTGTGACTCGCCGCGCCTAAAAAACTGTAACTTGTAACTGTTTTTTCTCATTATTTTCTCACTGAGGCTATGGTGTTTTTTTAGTCTTACGGTTGGCAAATTTAACAGAGAATATAGATAAATGCATAGAAATGTGCCTGAGTGGAAGAGTGATAGATATATTTAGATCGATCCCCCGGGACCCCCTGATGATTGCCCATGTCAACCACTACTTGACACGAGCAATCTTGCCTATTTCTCATGTCAAGTACCACTTGACTTGGGGCAGTACGGCAGTTAAGTGTCAACGTTATAAAATAAGCAATCAAAAACCGTCAGGCCTCCTTCAAACTCATGCCTTAGCACAACGTTTTGAAGTAATTTCATTTGATTTATTTGGTCCGTTACCAACATCTTCGAATATGAAGAATTGGGTGCTAATTGTTGAAGATATCAACTCACAATGGGTCGAACTGTTTGATCTGGAAGATGCGACTGCAAAAACCTGCGCCCTAACTCTGATTGATGAGATTTTCCTACGCTACGGTTTTCCTAGAAGGATGATCAGCGACAACGGCCCTTAGTTTGTCAGTGCTGTAATGCAGCAACTTTCATTTTGTCTGAACATTAAACATGGTTTTACTCCTGTGTATCACCCGGAAGCGAACCCTGTAGAAAGGAAGAATAGAGACCTAAAAACGCAGCTTTCCATTTTACTAGATGGTGAACATCGTAATTGGCCAGAACACTTACCTGCAATCAGATTTGCAATGAATACTGCTGTTTGTAAGTCCACGTCCTATACTCCTGCATACCTAACTTTTGGCAGAGAATTAAGGACACTGGATGATACCTTTCACGATTATCGTAACATAGTGCTCGCAGAAAATTTTGTACCGGACATAACCCCTAAGTTAATGCAGTTGGCCACAACTTTTGAAAGAGCCAAGGAGGTTCATGAAATGGAAGAAGATAAGAGAAAAGAACTTGCTGACAGACATCGTCGGTCTCGACCGGCGTATTAACCTGGAGAAATGGTCATGGTTACTCTCCATCCTCTTAGCCATGCCGGCAAAGGTTTCAGTGCGAAATTCGCACCTAAACGAGATGGCCCCTACCTTATCAAGAGAGTACATGGAGCATCCTCATATGAAATATCGAGTCTCACGAAACCAGATGAAGTACTGGGTATATACCATGCATCAGCTTTGAACCTTTACAGTGGACAGTCTCGTGACTTGCCTGACCCTGCCCAACCTTTGAGAAAGAGAGGAAGGCCACGCAAGCATCCAGCAAAAAGAACGGAATCCCAACGGAAACCAGGGAGACCGAAAAAGCAATAGTTCCTCGTTGAGACAACTTCGAACTTAAATGGGAGGGGGTGTAAGACGCCCAATTATTATATATGTAATACACCGCTAGATGGCGCTGCCTGTCAGTTGACTCGCGGCTTCTATTGGTTTTTTCCAATGCTTAAGGCCTCGGATTTACCATTAATTTGTATTCTCTACCTAGGACCTTCTTGTGAGTTATAAGGCGGCATTCAAGCTATTGGAACGCTCTTGTATTCACATAGAAGTATACTCACACAGAGTCGACAGCGCGGCGGAGCAAGTCTGCCAGTTGTAGACCCTAGTGAGCACTCAGTTATTTATCTAATTTGTTAAAACTCTTTACTGGAATAAACTAGTTATATCGTCTGAAGGCTGTTTTCGTGAAGAACCCCAGCAGATAGTTATCACACACTAAATAATTTTACATTCCCCATTTTAATTGTAAGCTTATATAAATTAAGTACTAATTGTATACCTACTCGGATTGGTGTTCAGCTATACGCTGATATAAATATTTGATTTTATCGCTATACCCTTTCCACTTTTCGAAGGGCTCAATAATAATAAATACGAACACTCGGGTAAAACTAGGCTTTCAAGTGCTTTTTGTGCGAAAATGGACTAGTACAAGTAAAAAAATGTCTATTGGTTGAACGTTTCCCCTGTGTATGCTAGAAAAGCGAGGCAAAATCACAAAGCAATTACAGGATAAATTTCTCGAGAAGAATGTTAAAAGATTTTTTACTTTATATCAAGAATAAAGGCGGAATATTTTTATAGAGTAGCCGATTAGCATTTTAGTTTAAAACTTTATTCAGTTACATACTTTGGTCAGTTACCTATTGACCGAGTATCCTATTAAAACAAAACATTATAGGTACCTACATATATATGAATATAAACAAAAGTTAATCAGTGAAGTGGCTCTAAACCTTCCTAAAGGACAAACTTAGTAGTGAATTGTCAAGATTTTATTCAACTCATACTTTTGTTATGAAACAAAATTACTATTTAAATCATAGCAGTATCATAATTCCTTTAATAAACACACACACTCACATTCTGACTGTAGAATATAACTATCTGGAAATAAAAGTCCAAACATTATCTTTTGCACACCTATTGGTAACAATGTCAACTACATCTGTGATTCCAGGGAATGATTAAATTATGTTGTTTCGGACTTATTTTTCTTTTAAGTTTGTAGACGGTGATAATGGAGACAAATAACAGTGAGTTATAGATATTTTACACAAAAATTTATACTTTTAAATTCTTCACAGTTAATCAGTTTTTAAACTACTCTAACAAATTTTTACGAAGTTTTCTGAAGTTCACGTTTTATCGCGCGGGCAAAAACCTATGCTCCGTAGTGAAATACAAAATAGCCTATGTCCTTGCATAAGGTCTAATCTATCTTTGGTGGTACAAAATCAGATTAATCAAAATCAGTTTATTAGTTTAGGCGTGAAAATGTACAAAAACAGACAGACAGAGTCAATTTTGCAATTATACTATTAGTAATGTATTAAGGATTACACTCTACAAATGTAACCATCACAGAATTTACCTTTCTCGAAATCAGGTCGTACGTAGCTGTACATATAAAAGGAAAATGGATTATTCTAGCTTTTACCTAAAATATTCTCATTCCTATTACCTTATAATTTTGGTTAGAGGTTCTCGTTATAATTAACAGCCTAACCATACTCCTTGTAAGGTGAAATTTGGATCTAAAGTTTGTACAGAATACCTACATAAGTTAATTTTGAAATTTGTAGAGAATTAATTTATCTTTATATATTCTAGACTTAATCTGATTGTGATAAGCTATTTACTTATATTCGGTTAAGAAAAAGAAGATACTTAAATTTTCACCTTGATTTTTACTTCGAAACTGACTGACTGACTGATAAGAATGATTGTCAATTTTAAATTGCCGTTTAATTTATTTGGTAATAAAACTTTACAAAATCCAATTTTATAGGTCGATCTGTCCAGTAGTTTATGCTGTGCTTTGTTTTATAAATAAGAATCTCTTTTTGTATATTTGAGAATATATAAGTCTGAAAATAACTTTTTCATGGTAAAAATACGAATTACCACAAAGCCCATTCGCTTGATTCTGAAAGCCATACGTCAAAGTGAATTTGCCGAAGCCATGAAAAAGTTTCGCCAGTTGTCATAGACACAGATTGTTATAAATTTGACAAAAATGTAAATAATTTACTTTCAAATGAGTGTAGGTACACGCATTTGGCAAGCGTGGGGATTACGCCTGTATCCATCATTGACGTGGTAACTTGAATTTAATGGTGGAGGCCTTTGCCTTGCAGTTGGATGATTAGGTAGGTAAAGGCCAGTACAATTTACTTTTACTTCATTAAATATCTCCGTAAAATTCAATACAGTTTCAATTTTGCTAGAAATATGAGCTTTGCCGAGATGATCGTACCTTGTCTTTTATGGGAGCGCCGTAATTATTACCTCATAAGCCATTTACTATCGTGACGTAAAATATGTTCTGGAGCCCAATCCTTGAGTAATAGATATTTTATCACATTCGACAATGTTTCAATTTACGACCGAGAATGTCACAGACATTGTAAAATATTGTGTAGAGCATGCTCTCCAACAACTATAGCTTTATTATAATATATATAGGGTCGGAATTTTGTTAATGTTAGAATTTCCATTAGATTTAATTTCAGACAAGTAAAGTGACATTCTATAATAATCCTAATACAAAGCTAAGGCCTCTTTCATTGAATTCAAGTTGCCACAGCAATGACAGGTATAGGCATTATCACCACGCTTGCCAAATTCGGGTCGGTGATTACAAACCCGAGCAATGTTCGGAAGTTTGAAACTCTTGTTTTCCGACCCAAGTATTTAATCTAGTACTAATCCAGTTCATAATTTAAGAAGGACAACGCATCATGCATTGCTTATTAGTTTTGCAATCAAAGTAATTGCTATATTACACAACCAATAGCTAATGAATCCGATACTAGTATAAACTTAATTAATCAAGAAACTTACGCACTAATAAGATAATCTAACTCTATAGAATAACTTCCACATACTACGAGCAAAAGCAGCAATTAAGGCTTGTATAGATACTTTGAATGATAGTCTATTAATATGTCTAAGATGTATATAAATTATGCTACTTCAACGTTGTTTTTGGTTATCTGAATACGGAAAAATAATATGATTACTATTAGACCACCAATAGAACCACTAATAGAAATATCAATTATGGGTCATTGCGCTCTGTTATCTTGAATTCATTGATGGAGGCCTTTGCCCTGAATTGGGATGATTAAAGGTAGTTACTTTACTTTTACTTTAATAGAAATATATCAGTTGAGAAAATTACACATTTTCTGGTCCTAAAGCTATTTATGTCTGTAAATTAATGAAAGATATTACACAAAAGCGGTCATTTTAGCCGAAATTTACTCCTAAACTGCAATTAATTATACCGCTACAGTAATTGAATGCGGTTGTGGCAGGCCATTGTTTAAATTACCATTAAAACAAAAATGATCCTGGATCTGCCTTGAATGTAAAGTTTAGAGGGTCGGACAAAAAGCTTTCGTTTGTTAAAACCCTTCGCCGTATCATCTTTTATAAAGAATCTTTGTATTTCTATTAATTTCTGTAATTTCACTTGTTAATTGTTTGTCAGGCGTTATTGCTGGAAGACAGTATTAAGTTAAATATTGCTAGTAATTGCCTAGGTTTGGTTATTTACTGGCAATAAATTTTATCAAAAAAAGTCGTTTGTTAAAGTAATCAAAAACATATTATCCAACGCAAACCTGAGACGAATGTTGAAGTTTTTCAAGGTATGCAAAAATAAATAAAACAGATTAGCACTAATAATAACAACAGTACAAACAAACATTTAAATAAACACACACTAACTAAAAAAACTGTAACTCTATTATTAGGACAAATAAAGACCAACTCCTTAAGATGATTAAGACCAACTCCTGGAGCTTTGATGAAACCAGAATAAGAGAGCACCATTCGTTTTATGGGCGCTCGGTTCCCGCCGACCTCACTCGTATGCCGAGCGGGCCGCGGACCGCACGCCTGCCGCCTAACGCGTCGCAACTCTGTGTCATGTGTTAAGTTATCAGTGAAAAACAAACATGAAGGGCAGACACCAGTTCCGACGCCGGTTCAGCTTGCAACCGTCGTTCATGAAAGAAGATCACGAGGAAGAAAGGCGACCTCACAGGTACTTTTTTTTAACCAACCGCTTTAATCAAAAGTTTGATAACGCTACGCGAAGATGATTCGTAGCGCGTAGCGTCTTCGTAGTCACGTAGTTCGTAGCGATTGTTTGGGTTGAGTCGTAGACATTGCTAAGTGTTGTGTAAACAAATTTATGACTACGAAATATTGCAATAAAGTTGTACGACTGTGTTAATTTAAGCTGTTGAATCCTGAATCTAATCAAGGATAATAAGTTTAACTGTAATCAATTTTAATAAAAGTTGTCTGTCTATTCTATGATAGATAAATAATACAGCATTCGTTTTTAAGCCTCATTGTCTCGGCATCAAAAATAATAAGGGGTATGCCCTTAATGTATGAAGTGGCAACAAAAGAAGCACTGCAACAAGCACACAGATAGGAGTGTCTTCTTTGAACCATTTGTCAATCTGCTTGGCAATGATGGCAAAACTCGTTTTAGACAGGTCTATGTCCAGCAGTAAAATGGTGATGATGGTGATCAAAATGCGATGTTTTCAGTATAATATAAATGTTATAAAGCAATATTTATAATCTTGTTTATTTCTAAAGACTAAGCACATTGCCATTAGGCATTTAATTGAAATTAAATCAACGTACAGTATTCAATTAAAAAATGAATTTACAAAGACGTAAAATAATTGTCCCGCGTATTAATCGGCGGTTGCAAAAAGCAAATAGTTAATTACAAAAACTTAATTTGACAATTGGTCTTTGTTATTTTGCTAATTCGTTTTAACATTCATTGAATGTGTAGAATTTAGCGCAGATAAAATTGAAGGATATTTTATTTACTTTTCGTCTTCTTTTATTTAAACTTAATTGAACAAATCAGAAGAAAAAATGCTGTAAAGGGGGACTCAATGGCATGCGCCATTGTCTATCAATAAACCATTGGGCTAAAGAGAAATGTTTTGTGGGCAGTTTTGAAATAAAGTAACTAGAAGTAACAAATGTCCTGTAGACCTGTTACTGTAATAAGGAGTCTATAAACATATAATAAAGTTCTTATTGTAAATGCAAGCTAAACTATATCATAAATGCAAAAAAGTGTCTGATTGTCTTGACCGATGTTTATCAGCTATGTGCCAACTAAATATTGGTTTAAACTTTCTTGTTGCATTTTTTACACTTAAGACTTACGGGGTTTAATGCAACGAACTACGTTATTTAAAGGTTAATAGTAATTTACCTTACTGAGCAGTCTCGATGTTTTGTGATGTACAGAGCAGTATACTTTAAAATTCTCTTCCTGGAAAAGATTGCTCCCTTCTCCATTGAAAGCTTCAAGACCAATTATGTATATCAAGGGAAAATGCAAATAAAGCTATTGTCTTATTTTTTCTTTGCTACTATATATATAAATAAGTAAAAACATCTGTCTATTTCTATTGGCATCGCTAAAGTTTAATTAAAAAACATTTTAAATTCAACAGAATGAACAGCATTTTATAGATACAATTCCTAGAGTGAAGACTCCGTTTGTTTATAAAACAAGAAACACAGATGCAAAATCTTTAAGATGTATTTAAAAGTCGTTTAAGCAAAAAGAGCAATTAAGATTTAAAAAAATAAGAAGGTTGGAATATTTTTCTCTGTATTGTTCAATGTTTAGCATGGCGATTATCTTAAAGATTTAAGGCCTTAAGTAAAACATGTTTCAAAAATATTACCAAGCGACCCAAAGGTGTCTTGAAAACCATTTGTTAAACCTAAAGCAATTTAGTAGAGCCAACTGAGTGGTTCTTGGGCGTTTCTCTTATAATCGAATAAAACACTCCAACCGTAATGAATAGTTAGCCCCGAACGTACATAACCCTTGGGTAAATCGAATAATCCTATAAAGGAACCTCCTTTATCTAGTAGTACCCAGCCAATATTTAAGGTACATACACAACACGCTAGGTATAAGACACTCACCATTTTCGGGTAACTTGTTATCTCCCAAACAGGAAGCCAATTTTCTGCAATTTAACGTTGAAAATGTCTCCTTCTGTAAAAGTATTGAGATATTCTTTCATCTTCGGGGTTCTTTACCCGGATTTGTAGAGGGCAAACAATTTTTCAGACAAAGAAACTAAATGACAGTCATTTGTAGGTAAAGAAATAAACAGTCTTGTAATATTCATCATTTCGCTTTTGAAGAGAGTTTTTCTGAATTTGTTACGAAGAAATTTTGGGAAAAATAAATATGTTTTATTATTTTTTGGACACAGACTCAAATTTTGAATTATAGTAGCAATAATGATGTATCTTATAGATAAAATAAAATGTAACTTAGAATTTGCGGCAGTCCAATACATTTTGGTTGCTGGGCGGAGTATGAACTTATAACTTACTTATTATGCGTTAAATGAAATTCATATATGAATTGTACTAGTTTGAAGCTTTATGAAACTGCCTCAGAGGGCTTATAATATAAGCTGATTGCCAGTCATAAAATTTCTATCCTTATTTTAAAATAACGTTCACTTTCAATTTTGGATTTATTAAAACTTTAGTCACAATGTAGACGTATAATTTTATTGTTTATCAATAAATAAACGATTTAGCTTCACAGCTGCAACCTGGGATTGATCTTTGCTAGCTTAAAGTTGCGACTTCGAATCAATTACTAACGGCTTAGATGGATATCTAATAGAACGTGCCAGTAAGTTTGAGCGGCCAATTAAGATAAACTTGTAGTGTTTGTTAGAGCCACCCGCTGTGGTCCGGAGATAGTAAACACGAACTTCAAAATTAAAGTTTCAAATATACGAGTATGTCCACATTTTTAAGCAAGTTTTAGAGCAGGTTCATTCTTAATTTTTTTTGGACCAGACTACTTTATTTTGTTTATGTCTAACTTAAAAGCGTCACAAATTGTGATTTATCTCTAAGTGTGATATGTTTCTACAAACAAACTGCAATAAGGGTTAATCAGATTAGTAATAAGTAGATAGGTAGTTTATTTTCTTTTACCGTTAGTTTAAAATCCAGTAAACATAGCTCATGTCCCAATCACAGTAATGAACGATATTCCTATTGGCCCTTTGAGGATACGCTTACGGGTTTACGACCTAAACGTCGTCATCACTGCTACTGATGTGATGTAAACTAATAAAAGCTATAACTATAACTTTACAGAAACACGTACACGCAAACTAAAAATATTATGCACAACTTTTTATTATTTTCGTACAGAGTGAATTTAAATTGTAATGTTTCTTTTCAAGTATATATATTTTTTATGACGATTACTTGTCCGCCACATCAGTCCACTGCTGAACATTGGCAGAGTTCTACATCCAGGGTCATAAGCTGGTAAAAGTAATAGTGGAAGATTTTGCCTTAATCACTATGCCAGGTAGTTGCAATACCTAATGATTGAGAGACATAATTATTTCTGATAGTATTTCTTTAGCCGACTTTAACGATTTCCATGAAACAAAAAGAGGTGGTAGTATATTATTTGTGGTGTACTTACATCTATATCTCAGCTCATATGTTAATGATCGTTTTCATCATACGAAAACTGACTTTTAGAGCTCACCTTGTTTCAAATCAGGCAAGCCAATTTCACATTGGCTTTAGAACGACGTTAAGTAGCAATTAAAAATTGCATAAATTTTATCACGCTTCATTTAATATTTACGGTAAACAACATAAAGCTGAGCCTAACCTGAATCTTCTTTGCTTAACTGTGGGGACCTAAAAAGTTTTATTAAGTATCTTACCTAAAATTTTCCTATATTTTATTTGATATTTTATCCACTTAATTGCACTTATAATAACAGTATATAAACTTGAAAAATTTTGTCTCAGGCGGGACTCGAACCCGCATCTCCTCGCAGTTCGAGTCCCGCCTGAGACAAAAAAAAATTTTCAAGTTTGTATACTGATACAATTTTCCTGTTTCGAAAATTTTTTCACCTTGCGAATTGAACAGTTGTTTATTACTCAATGACAACAGAAAGGCTTAACTAATCAAAATTAAACTTAGCACAGACTAAATTATAAGCAGGAACTGCTTAGGCGGCTACTTTTTATCTCGAATAAAATACGGTTGTCTTGGTGTAGTTTCAAATACAAAATATCATTATATACATACATGCATACAAAGTCGAGAGTCACGGCGAGTTGTTTATGTGCAATAAATAAAAAAAACAAGAAAATTAATTTCTAAAGTAGAGGCCACGGCGACATTAGTTAAAGAAAAATTTTCCACTGCAAATGCTGCAATTACGCAATTTAATGATTAATCGATTCTCGTTTCGTCAATGTCGATGTTGATAGCATTTGTTTATTTTCACAGAAGATACAACATAGACAGCAATTTAAAAAGCTGTAGGTACTCTTGAAATGGTAGACAAAACAGTAAACAACCATTACATAATTTTATATATTCAAAGTTAATAAGACTTAAAATGGTCCGTTTTGTATGCGCTATCGTTATTTTATTGCAAACTACGTTTATTCGTCATGTTTTGTATTAAACAGTAACATTGTGTGTATGGAGAGAACTATATTATGACAGTGAATTATTAAATAAAATAGTAGAAATTCATGTTAGGTTACATAATCAGCGAATAAGCAGGTATACAGTCTATATATCTATCAACAAAAATAAAAATGAATCACCGAAATGCACGTACGCGCTTAACTTCCAATCGGCTGCACCAAATTGGATAGTTTAATTTTTGTTATGTTTTTAATAATCACGAAAAGTTTGTTTGTGATAAAATGTTTGATAATTAGAATAAAAACACCTATTTTAGAAAATAGCCTCAAGAAGATTGTGTAAAGAGTAAACATGGTCATAAACTTACTTTTGCTCGCATTATCTACATTGATGATCCCGTGCAAGGCTGACCGTTGATAGCTAATTGAAAAATAAAAGTACAATAATATAATTTATATTATTTAGAGATATATTCAAAGAAAATCAATAAAGTAGAGTCGTCAACACGAGTAAATAAACATCCTGGCTTTGAGCATCATGTTAGTGCTTGTAATAATCCGACTTTTTCTGCTTAATTACGATACGATAGATTAAGTGGCATTTCGGAGAAAAGGAAATCATTAAATTTCATAAAGTCAAGAAAAATGAGTATGGGTTATTTTAATTAAATTTTAATTTAAAATTTAAAATTTAGAAGTTTGCGGTGTCCGCTAGGGACACTTCGTAAACTTCGTATCGCCTCAGAATAATGTTTGATTTTGACGTCTTAAATTGTCATCAAATATGGTGTGATTGGACAAAAATATCTAGAAATAATATTTCTAATTTAATTTTCTAACGTTTTTAATACTTATTATCCTATTTCCGACGAAAACAAATCCAAAAATACCAAAATCTTAAAAATCGGTCTAGCCGTTCTCTAATTATTCCCTAATATAAGTGGTGTAACTAACACGACTTTCGACAGTCGACATTAAATAATAACACTACCCTGACTCTTCCTATAGGTATCGTAAGAGGCGGCTAAAGAAGTATTGCAAAAAGCAGGTGGGCAACAGCGTCCTCTTTCCTCCATTAGTTACCCTGCGATCACCAATCCGTGTGCCAAGCGTGGCGATTTTGGTAGTTTGACGAATAGAAAATGCTGCTGCTAGTCTTCTTTTGGCAGTACTCTATTTGTGGCATTTTACGACTTTCATAAGACAACAAGGAGCAAAAGAAAAAAAAATACTCATCTAGTTTCAGTTTCTCCTGTTAGAACAATATGCAGCAGCAGAAGCAACAAGAACACGTGAGGGATCATTCACAGTCAGAGATCACTCTTATTGATGAATATTTTTGAGTTGCACACATACCTAACAAGTTCAGGGAATCAGTGCAAGCGATTTAAAAATCTAACTCTTACGTTTACTGTGTTCATCTCTACTGTGGCAGTCGTCTGTTATTTTACAAAATAAGTACACTTTTGCAAGAATTTCAGAACGAAATCCAGCTACCGCTGGAAACCGATTTGTTTTAGTTACGATTTAAATAAACCGGGATAATTAGCTGGAGCGCTTGTTTTGTGGGTTCATTTCAGTTGGGGAAGATGAGTTTGCGGAAAGTGTCTAAAGTTAGAATAATTAATTTGCTCTTTGAATTTAGCCCGTAAAACACATAACAATAACATTATTTACTTTCTTCTCATTTATATAAGCTTTGATGATGAACAAAAGTTTTAAGGATCAATCAATCTTTTTTTTAGTTCTTACTCATGAATATGAAAAGCTTTTATTTAGGGAGTGATATTTATACCAACAACAGTGTTAAACAGCGTTTTTTTTACATCGTCACCCTGTATACTGAAATGTACACTTGTTTACTCGTAAACTGCCGTTTCAACATATTAAATTCACAGAGCTTAGCACGGCTTTGGCAGAGTTTTATACGAGTATTTACATACGCATCCCAATATTTTAACCCGAAATGTCTCTTTTCGGCATGTACTTATTATGTTTCCGATCGACTGATTTATTTGTCGCGATTCATTCGATTCCTCCGCGTAATTTTACATGCTAACAAAATTCACTGGACCGTTAGGAGTTCGAGCTGAAATTGTCGTTCTTTTGTAATGGTGTACCTCCACGCCTTTCATTCGTTGAATCCGTTTAACAACCCGGTATTATCGGCCTACGCAGAGCCCCGGGCACGTATTCAGACAGGCACAAAGACACAATACATCAGATGGGACTTTTAAAAGTAACTATCTCTTTTCAAATTTTCCGGCTGATTAACGCCATTCGCTCTTGCAAAATAATTTTAAAGTCACTCTGAATAGAATATAATGCTTGATTTTTAAACATAAGGTGCGTATTTGTTAGTCGTAATTATAGTGCAACAGGTTTATCCAAATAGTAATTGTTTTAACTTTACTACAGAAACTAAAATGACATTGTTTAGTTCTACTTTCGACTAATTCGTATGATATTTAATTAATACGTTAAAAATTCTAATTAACAAATTTTTACCTGTTAGTGTCGACAAAACCGTGTCATTTTTGATATTCATTGTTTTGCTTAAAAGAACTTTGACAATAAAATTAGTATGATGGTTTTGTCTGCCCTGCATGATAGTTAAACTTTTTATTTGTATTTATTTTGGAACGTCGCACGTTCAAAAACTATGTTTATATTAAAATGCTTCGTTTTTAATTCAGTAACAATGGATGGAAAAAAAGCTCACACCGCGTCGGTACTAAATTTTCATATAATTACTTCAGCTCGTTCAAGCTAAATTGTCAATTTTAATGCACACAAGGGCTGCTCAATGGGGGCTATCGCTAGTGAATTTGCCACTAGAGGCGCTAGTGTCGCGTGAGGTCCAATATCATTCACTTTGTACTGGTTTTAGCGGAATTTGTTGCATAAATCATAATTTCTTTAATTTACCTGCTGGAAAGTGATCTCCTTCGTAAAATATCGCAAATATGGATTATTTGGCGATTAATGTGAACGCTTTAAAAGCGGAATTAAGAAAAAGAGCAAAAATAGGCGGCCTCAAGAGCAACTATTTCAGAAGTTAGTTTGTTGATATCAAGATAGTTATTTATAAACAATATAACCTTAATTAGATTCAAGATATAACACTTTGTTTCGGCGCCAATCGTCTTTGACAGCTATAACTCCGGACCTCAGTCTACAGTGGCGCCAACTGGTGAGCAAAGAAACGGTAGTCCCCATTGTACCCGTGATGAGATGTTGTGTTCTGCCATAACATGTAGTATGTTTATCGGAACTCACATAGGGTATTTTATTTTTCTTTAGTAACAGACAAAATCCGGACACTTTAAAACGGACGGAGCGCTAGTTTTGTAATAAAATTGCAATTTTGACTTTACATAATATTTCACAACGCTAGTAATCAATATGTTATTATATAGTATCTACTTTTTGACCGTCAGTATTGTTATCTATTAAACGATAACGATAGCAAATTTGCTTTGAGGATATGATGCATATTTTTTTTTTCATATTTTGACTACCTACAGTACATACTGAATACCTACATGAAATATGTTTTAAAAATATATCTAAATTGTTTAAGTGTTTGATTTATTTTCAAAATACACAGTTCATTATAATGTGTTGAATGAATTGATAAGAAGTAATTTTGAATATTTTCTATTGAGCAAACAAAGCGAAAAGATTGGGTCAATCCGTCGTGCCACAAATTTGAATAGCTGTGTAATTTTGCAATTGCCTTTACTTTTATAATAAATTTAATAATAATCAATAACTTACTAAACTGCAAATGTTTAGGCAAGTTTAACGATATTTAGCATGCTGTATTTTGTTCAATATGAAACCACATAAGTACTATCAAAAAAGTACAGAGTTGTGTTGATTTCCATCATTGCTCGCCATTAGAAATCATAAGTAGATTCTTCTGATCTTCTTATAGGTCATCAGTATCTTAAAAAATGTCTTTGTTTATCTCCTTCCCCTTATTTGAGATATGCCATATTGCAACTTTTTACTTATTTCAGAGTTATTAAAGAAAGAGAAACAATCGTATATGATGCGTAAACGAAACATATTTAATTGAGAAAACTATGAAAGTTGGTAATTTTTCAGGCTTCATCATACGCTCGTTTCAAGTTTACTTGAAGTCGAAATCATGTTATTCTTATCTATTTTTTTCTGTCAGTAGTCATTGTGTAATCTATCGCTCGGTCATATCATCACTGTCACAATTCATTATTTCTCAGTATTTCTAAGTACCGCATCAACATCGTGACAAGCTATAAAAACGGGACAAGTGCGAGTCAGATTCGCCCACCGAGTGTTCAAGGATATTTTTTTATGATTTATGTAATAAAATATTTTTTTTATTTTATTTATAGTATCAGACGGAATTACTTGCCAGATTTCATATTTCTAGGTCAATGATACCCTATAAAATTTTATACCCTTGGGAGTATTGAAATATATGTATTTTGTAGTCTTTTTTTACGTTAACTAAGTGTATAGATTTGTACCCGTCTTCAAGGATCTATAGATCCCCTAATTTGCGTAACCAAATCGTATTAAAATCGTAATTGAATTGCAGGTTTTTGACAGTTCTAATATGGGCTAAATGTGAAAATCGTCAAATTCAATCACGATTGAACTGCGATTAAAATAGCTGAATAAGGCCTCTGAGTATGTTGGTTTTAGTTTCAACTCCATAGGTAACTCCACGAGTTCCCGAGATAAACGGTTTGACATACTGAAGACCGATGGGTGGACAGACAACACAATAGTTCCAACAGACGGACGGACAAGGACGAGATTTTCTCGAGCTACTTAAACGAAGACTTGAATTAAGAACCTTTAAAAAATCGTTTACGGTTAAGTCTAACCATGATCATAAAGGTTCGGTTTTTTCCCATGTCGATGTACGGAACCCCAAAAGTGTGCAGTTTATATCCGCTTTGTCGGCATCACACTGGAGCATCATCAATCAACGTGTCTCTTCCTATAGACGGTAACAATGGCCTGTAAACATACCATCACCATTTTTTATGTTCGCTTAACTGATGGTTGATATTTTTAACAGAAGTATAATTCGTCTTAAGTATTTTTGCAGTATCTTCTCTAGTTATTTGAAGGAAGTCTTGAAGTGATTATAAAAACATCAATTTTGATGACCTTGGTGGCGGAGTGGCGTACATCCCGGTTCATTTTCTCGGGTCTGGTTGTTTGTGGTACCTTCATTGTGTCTGATTTTCACAATACGAGTGCTTTAAATATAAAGAAAGAAAGAAAGAAATAATTATTTATCTGACACAATTATTACACAAGGAGCACAATAAAATAAAAAAGTGTCAAAAAGGTCCTCGCTCAGCATTAGTCGTGACAGCCGCAGCCATCACGACGCTGATTATTATTTACTTAAGTACTTTAGGATCAGAACAATGTATGTGATGTTATCCACATTTATTTATATTTATTCATTATTTATATGGTCTAATCACGATCCTGTAGAACTTTATTGAGAAGTCATTACAGTTTCAATGAAAGCTGCAATCACTTCTCAACCACTTCAGATAATTTTGAGTAAATACTTTATCAAGTAAAATATGTTTTTTTGCTATACATCTCCCGTTAAGACAATTAAGTGATAATGTTACTGTAGTAACAGGCAAAGTAATTACTAAAACTGCCATTAAACAGCAATACGTTAATAAACACTCGTATAGTTTGGTAGAGCTTACCCTAGCTACCAATAGTAATTATTTCTATGAGCTAGTAATTTCCTGTTACAAGGGTGTAATTGCAACCTTAACGGCATAACTACCTATTTTCGAACAGGGAAAAATGTTCTGAATAAAAACTTACAAAGCACCTCTCTGGAATATTCGTCTATTGTTTTCAACGCCTGTATTGCGTGCATGGAAACCACAAATCAAATATGATGTATGGTGAACACGGATGGTGGTGTAGAGTGAAATTGTAAAACAATACAACTTTCGATACTTTTGACCGTTTGGAAAATTGTGGCGTCGGGTTGACGCTGAGTTCTGCAAAACGATGAGTAATTGAATGATTGGATGAATGTTCTTTATTAGCAAATATTTTATCAAAAAAAGTACAATTTTCTATGTTTGAAGTTACAGTTACGTACAGAGCTTACCTACTGCTCTGTATATATAATGCGGGTACGGCAATATATTCATACTCTCTAAGGTGTCACTGGCATGCCATATTGGTCTCATGCAAATGAAATAAACATTTACACAATTTGTGTATTAAAATCTAATTAATGTTTGGTTGTGCTTTTGTAGGTAACAACCACTGGTTTTCGATTTATCTTTTTAAATTAGGTGCATTTTAATAAATTATGTAATTGTTAAAACTATGTACCAGGTGACTTTTTATTTGTTTTGTGAGCATGTCATCATCATCATTACCAGCTTATATATCAGCCCATTGCTGGACTAAAGCCTCTCCAAATTGAACAATGGTGGAAAGAAGATGCTGCTACCCGTATTTTTCTGGGCTTTCTTGTTTCTTTAGTCGCCGCTTTCGACACCCATATGAAGAGAAGTGGTGATGCTATTCTTTCTATGTGCAGGCACCACATGTGATAACGTATGTTTAAAACATCCTGAATCGCGATGTATACCTATTACCTATTTTAAGAACCTCTCATCAAATCTTCTATAGTAATTTAACATAAAAAATATCACTTTTCTCATCAGAAGTACCTGTACTTTTTAAACCACATTAATTTGCCTGTTTCAACTTTCCTTTTGTACCTCGATGCGAGTTTAATTTGATTCTGTATGCACCATTTACTTTTTCAACGTTTAGAGTCCCTATTATATCCCGCTACCATCCGTGAAAACAGCTCGTTCGTAAAATATTTTTTGGAGAAAAACGACATCGGAATAAAATTATACGCACAATTGTTGTACATTTACTAGAATATCTGAGGTATTTTATTACAAAGTGAAAACGTTGGTACATGTTTCCTTTTTTTGGATCTGAGCCTTTAGTATGTTTGGTATTTGAAGTTATGTCTACAGCACGTTAACTCATACATATCTGAAATTCAAGTTTTTCCAATTTCTGAAATCTAAGATACAGAGATTTAAATCTGAAAATTTAACTTTTTGTAGTAGTATGGTGAATTGAAATTCCTCTTTATACCTTTTATTAATAAATATTATTAAAAGTGCTATCCGACAGTACGCTGACATTTTAATACCTTGAAATACCAAGTATCGATAGCGAAAATGCAAAACAAAATTGGTGCCATGTATTAAAGACTTTAACTTTCATCAGTCAGTTTGTCTTAAAAAAATACTAAAATTACTATACAATATTTTATATATAAAGACGCTATTACTTGCCGAACATCATAGCTCTAAAAAACCTTTTTTGCGGTATAAAAGGCCGTATTATTTTCTTTTACAATAACTTAGAGATATAGAGATCTAAATATTGTATCTGACATCTTATGTACCTATTCTTCGCAAATAAATACTTTGACTTTGACTTTGACTTTAGAAGTTTGATTTTTCATAGCTTTAAGGGACTGTAGACCTTAGTTAAGGTTTTAATTTCAACTCAATACCTCCGCACGTTCTTGAGATAAACGGTCTTGACAGACAAACGTTCCGTTTTTTACTTTAGAGCTACGGAACACTAAAAAATATGAGAAAATGATTTGGCCACATACTTTTCAATTTGCTTATTGTTCCGTCTCAACTTTAAATACCCTAGACTTCACTGAGCGTTACACACATGATTAGATAATGATAATTTATTATTCTTGTCTATCTAAAATTAGATCTGAATATATTTCAAACCCAAGCTTGATTTGTAAGCTAGAAATTTCAGAACTGGTGCATGTTGCGTTAAATACCTCATCTCTTATTTATAAAGCACTAAGTGGAGTGGAATTATTTGGCAAATGAAAAGATATTCAGTAGAATTTCGGTAAGAGGCTTAGGGCGTACTCAAAGGTAAAAATATGTTTAATTAAGACAGTAATGTAATTAAACGAGGCAGTTTCCGAATGTTTTTTTATTGAATCATTTTATTTGTGTTTTATAAAATACCATTATATGCAGAAGCTTAGAACTAAGCGAACCAATTTCTATGATTATTATCTTATTCGACGTAGTATACATTGTAAATTGGACGCATTTAAAATTATAAAAAAAAAACCGTCCGTAGGAAAAAAAATAAGGTTGGCAGTCTTCTTATTATATTAGTTTCTTTTTTGTACTAAATGCGTAAAGTCACCAAAAAAGGTTTACTAGCAAAGGATCGCTTTTATTTCAGTCTCAACCAATAAACTTTATGCTTAGACATTTGCTTGCTGGATATGTGGTAATAGTTCAAGGAAGTACGGTCAATAAAATAACAAGGCAGTAAATTTAAAGGCTATTTTTATTTAAGTGAGAGCTTTATAAAGGCTGCCTTCCGACCAAAGAAGTGCTGCATTGCTTAGATAAAACTGTATGTCAGTAGGCCATTATAGCTTGATGTATAAAGTCCTATTAATAACACATAAAAGTCATTGTTAGACATGTCTCTGGCTCGAATAAGCAGAATATGATTATACCTGAATAAAACATCGGAAAAGCTCACGATTCTTTTCATTTGGTTGAACCAAGCCAAAGTGATTTCGGAAGATTATATTAATTAACTCAATGCAATCTGCAAGACCATGCGACTAATGTTAGGCATTTCGTTGACATTTGAGTATTTATGCTAAGCTAAATTTATTTTGAGGCGTTACATAATTTGCCGAGTCAGCAAGCGGCTCATAAAAACTAAACTATTTTAGCAATAAGTATTTCATTCAACAAGACGACGTTTTTCGGTCTGTGAGTGTTTTTTTTAATCCATGTTTACTGAAATATAGCTTATATAAAAAAAGCTATATATCACCCTTTGATTTTTAATGTTTTATTTAAACCAACCAGGATAAAAATAAAATTAAAGTCAAGAGACACGTCTTTTCAGGAAAACCAATCCTTTTATATTAGAAACATTCACAGGAGAAAAATTATGCTTGTAAATGTTTAATAATATTATGTTAAAAATAAATTCAGAAACATTATTCTCGTTTATCATAAAAACAAAGAAAAAGAATGGTTTTGGTATAGCATGGTTTGTATCAGCATAAATTAATTTGCAAGTAACAGTTCCTTTTTACTTAATGTACAGTCAACAACACGTAAACTTTTTAACTAAATAATAATATGAATTTAACAAATAATTTTCCTATAATTTCCACCATTACCTGCACTCGACATACATGTCAGAAAGCCACTAAACCCTTAGAAATGCAAGCTGTTCAGATAATGGAATTGTATGATCACGAAAGAACTGTTGAAAACAGCCGCGAACATCGTAGAAGACAAAAAACACTTAAGCAACCATGAACATTTTATTCAACTGCATTTGTCTTACTAAATAAAAGTTGCTCTTTTTTTTGTTATTTATATATTATTCATTCAGATATTCATAGATTGTTCCAAAATTGTTTAAATGTTGAAAACAGGGAACATGGTAGAAGACAAG
The DNA here is from genome assembly GCA_949315895.1 of Anania crocealis. Taxonomy (NCBI): domain Eukaryota; kingdom Metazoa; phylum Arthropoda; class Insecta; order Lepidoptera; family Crambidae; genus Anania; species Anania crocealis. The sequence continues at coordinate 18,051,837 of OX438883.1, forward strand.
AAACACTATGATAACCTGATGATGATGTTTTATTAGATAAAAGTAAGCAAAAGCTCTTTTTTATTACAGATATTTAAAGACTGTGCCAAAATTGTTTGATTATGTATTTAAATATGAGCTTCGGAAGGCAAGTTAAGCCGTAGGTCCCAAGATAGAAATCTTGAAAACAAGTCATATCAGAGTGTCTGTAATATGCAGCTTATAAAACCCTGACACCAGAACATCCTTGAAGATCCATCAGACGATATGAAGAAGATATTTTTATATGCATTCAAACTTGAGTTAGTCATATGAAGTCTCCAGTATTTCTGGTTGTGTGCACGTTGTACAATCAAGTTTTAAGACGCAGTGCAGATTGGCCGGTATAGTTCAGAAACATTAGACATTAAAACGATATTTCACACGTAGAACTTTAGTTGGAGATAGTCAGATAAAACCATTAGTTCTAATAGAATTGCTCGGTAATTAAACTAATGGAAGCAGAGGACAACTTTTGGTTCGTTGATAGTTTAATGGCTGGCATGACTAACGGTTAAGAATATTGAAGGGTAAGCCGTTTGGTGCATTGGAGCTTTATTCGCCTCTTTAACTATACCTAAATCAGAAATTCTAACGATAATCGGTTAATTCATACTAATAAATACAGAAGTTTGTATGTCAGTCTGGTTTTTTGTAGACTATAAACTGTGGATAGAATTAAACAAAGTAACATAACGAAAAAAAAATTTTCATCACATCACCAAATCAGTATATGAACTTGAAACATTTTATACTGATTTAAACTTCCATGGTCACTATCACTAGCGTTAATTGATATGGGGTTCATACCATGTACCTTAGTTTTTATGAGTTTCCGATATTTCGGCACTGTTGCAAGCGCCATGATCACGATTTTTTTCAAGATTTAATACTCTAATACTATTTAGGCAATTTTTTTTAAATATAATATAACGTAAAGTGATTAGCAACTCCCCGAGAAAAATGAATGTTGACATGGCTTTATCTTCTACGGTTAAAATTCATTTCAATACAAGACAGTTGAAACATCGATGGTATTTATATGCTTATAACAAAAAATCAAAAAGTCACATTCATTCAAATTTTGAACAGCGCGCATTCGATGGTTCTAAAATCAAATCACTTAATTAAAAATAATGTGGGATGGATTAGATGAGCCTGACCAGTTTGGTTGTAATAATATAGTTTAATTCAAATTTTGTATATACCTAGCCATTTTATACGACTAAAACTATACCCGTGGTAGGTATACAATGTGCGTTAAAACCTTTTGAGTTTTCAAATGTTTCATAGTTCCCTGTAATAGAATTATCGCCTTTTGAAGCTGCCATTCAACCTCCTTTCGCGTTGGTTCTTCGTTAAAAGCCTTTTAGTAAGCAAGCCTTGCAAAAAACTATTTCGATTTTTGAAGGAATAACTATGATACGTTTCAAAAATTTTGTTAGCATAAGGAAACAATAAACTGTATATTTACAAAATTTTGAAGATAAATTTTAAAAAACCTTTTAAAAATACATTTTACGGATAAGAAGTATGACGATCGTTGGTCATTGCCTTTTTGGCGCCAACTCAACATACATACCTATATAATATTTGGTTAAAATTTGTGTTACCATCTCTACCCCTCTTCTTTTCGTGGGTTTTTAAAAACAAAACACAACCAGAAAATGTTCCAGAAACATTACAGCTTGTTGGTTGGTTTGGTTATGAATTTATACTCGTATCTAAGCCAATGCACAAGATGTGCAAAACTGCACACTGTAATATTCGAAACTTTGTCCGGATTTGGCAGTGGTGTGCGTTCGATATTGCCAAGGGTCGTTGATCTCATAAAAATTTTAAGGATTACTCACTGAACACTGGCACTAGTTCAAGAGTGTTTATTCTGTACTCCTTAACAAATATTTCATATCAGTAATACCCTTTTCTTGTTACAATCGTTGTTTTGTTTCAGCTTTCATGTTTTGCCAACCACTGTAAGCATAGACATAAAAGTAATGTCACTGTTGAGTGAGTTGCAAAGAGTGTATTGCTGCAGCCAATGACTTGACACAAGCATTAGTAGATCATCTAAATGTTGGAGTAGCTCAAGCCTACTTAAACCAAAAAAAGTTGGATGCAGAAGCAAAGCTCTTGCATCAAGGTGCAATAAATTTTGCCAAGCAAACTCAACAATGGCTGGCCCTTGTAGAAAATTTCAGCAGTGCTTTAAAAGAAATAGGTGATGTGGAAAATTGGGCAAGAAGTATTGAAAATGATATGAAGATAGTAACGGACACATTAGAACGAGCATATGAAACAACACGTGAACAACCCAATAGTAGCAATTAATAAAAAATTTTTTTTTTTAATTTATACTGTTAAACTAATTAGATTTTCTATCCTATTGCATACACTTGAAGCGCAAAGCTACTATTAAGTTCATAAATAAAATTGTGTTTGTTAGAAAGCAGTTGTAGAAGACATTTGAATTAGTAGGAGTTTCTATTCTACTTGCATCTTTTTAACAAATAAATTCATGAATTTCTACTATATTGACTTAAAAATAATGGCGCTTTTTGCATTTCTTTAATAGCAGCATCATTATTATCATTATCATCAGCCCACATCACTCCACCACTTTACTAAGCCTCTCCAAACTAATGCTCCATATTCAAGTTCCTAAGCAGGTGGGATTGCGATCGCTGCTTAGCCAATGATGAAGAAATGAAGACAGAAGACGATGCTGTCCATCTTCTTCCGGATGAAAATACTATTAAGTCGCCTCTTACGATACTCATATGATAATAAGGGTTCATGCTTTTCTATTGTGTGCTAGCACAACACCACCAAATAAGTATGTAAATATAAAAAGGTTTCATATACAAACAAAAGCTATATCAAGAGATACTTAAAGATTATCCTAAATATCGGCTATTCATATCATTACGTTAATGAATAGGCACAATAAATACTAATGGGGGCACAAATCTGGCGTCTTTAAAGATTTCCAGGACGAACCCGCACTTAACCAGCCCTGCCGTAACTGCCTCCTAAGTAAATACGGCCCTTAACTTTTATTGCCTGAGCTACAATAAGCGTAATCCACTTCTCACTTTTGCCGTCTTTCTGATTTGCAAAGGTCGAAAGGCCATGGAACTGGTAGCGTAAGATAAAAATGGCATTAACCTTGACTTTTTTCCATATAAAACCAACACAACCACGAATAGTTAATACGAAAACTAAAATTTAAATTTTATGCCAAAAGAAACGTTTAAACAAAGCTCACATTCCAAATATTGTAAAAGGATTTTGTTTTTTACCTCTACAAATGGGATGATGGATTGCTGTGCACGGATTTATAATTCGCTTACGGAATTGTATAAAGAATAATTGAATTTCGATGCTTCATCAGTATATTTTATCAAATTGTCTGATGTAGGTAGATTTTCTAATATAATAAACAATACTGTGGTTTGACTTATTAAGTTCCGACTATCGGAACGAAGTTGGGATGTGGTTCCAGCGTTTAGTTAGTTACTTGTTACTTTTAATTTGTTTCTTCAATTTACACAAACATAATATGTTTTAATTTTAAAGTTTGTTAGAATTTAATGTTGAATTTTGATTTATCCCGAAGTTTCGAATACTTTACAGCGTTCATGGTCACTCACGGGTAGGCTAAGGTGTTACTCCTTTTTAAGTGGGTATTTTCAAATTATATTCAAAACTACCGTTATTTCAGGGCGTTAGCTAATATTGTTAGTTATGGTCCTATCCTGTCTGTGTCTCGAGTTTTTCTACTGTTACCCTTACTTCAATAAAGGAGATGGTTAGAAACTGGTGGTCCTAAGCTGGTACCATCACTATTAATAAATATAATTTGTAGCGGTAGTTTTAAAAGTGTTTTCATATTGCCTTTTTATTAAGACGCCTTACACGATAAGACACCATAGTCAACCCGTGACCTTACCCGCTGTTAAGTGTTGAAAACAATAGTATAAATCAATAATAAATATTAGGGGTTAAAGTATGAAATTGCCGTTTTGTATGGACGAAATCAAGAAAAGTCATTTTTCCATACTAACAATTTTTTAGTTTTTTTAAAAACTCCTGAACCGTTTTCGATGCAATTAAAGGTGAAAATTAGATGGTTATAAAGCTACGCATTATAGTATTTAAATTTCTGAAAATCAAAGTATATAATACAAATATACTTAATTGAAGCAAGAAGGTCAGCTGACACATTGTAAGGGGTCTTTTCAACGAATTCCTTTGAAGTAATAGGCACTAGTATTGCATTTTTTTTTAGTCAAAAATACTTTATTTAGTTTTTGATACAATACAAAAAGAATTACGCAATAATATGACTATACTTAAGAGCTATAAACAAAATAAAAATTGGGAAAATAATCGGCAATTTCATACTTTAACCCCTGTTATAAAGAAAGATACACTTCGTAGCGTTCCATGGATTCACCGTGCGGGTGCCGGGTCCATCGTGTGGCTAATAAATAAAATACACCCGTGAAGTTACCTTTCATTTTTAAATATTAGTATTAAATTAAATATGACTCCAATTTACAAAGATTGAAGAAGGAAATACCGGCAAGGACGCGTGTAAGAATATCTGATTGATGCTGCGAAGAACCGCTGATACGGTTACTACGGCTTGCTGATTCTACAAAGTTTCGGTACACGAACTACAGGTACCTACGGCCTTACGGCCAGTTCCAATAACCTATCTATCTTCAGTTTTGGTATATCGGAGATAGAAAACAACTTTTGTCTTTGTTTCTCTGGACGGCAAAAACAGAGATAGAAACTGTTTCCTATCTCCGATTTGCCAAAACTGAAGATAGAGGTTATTGGAACCGGCCATTAGACAAGTGCCTCTCTATTATCGTTTACGCTAGACGAATAGATGTCAAGTGTATGAAAATGACATAAGATTACGATCGTTCGATCGTTTGTTAATGTGATTTTCATACATTTGTTATCTATTCGTCTGGCGTAAACGATATTAGAAAGCAACTTGCCTAAGGGCGCTATACAGAGTGTGTTTCGTATTTGGTTCAGAAAGTATCACGCAGATAAATCTAAGTCTGCACAATAATCACGGTGGTCTCTTTCGTATAACTGGTAGATATTATCTTACATATGTAAGTACTGCTAAAAATAAAATATTTTTAACCTCGTTTATTTAAAAGTTAAAAGTAAGCTGACGAGTCCCAGTTCAACTGGAATTCCAATAATCCTACATTTATGGAACGACGTGAGAGATCCCGAAACGCACGCTCGGCGGAGTCTCCGTGAAATCTCGGGAGGATTATTGGAATTGCCTCCATCTTTAATCTTTCGAACGTCATATTTCTTGCAATGAAAAGTTTAAACGGTGCTAGTTTATTTTCACCCCTATTTTAATATTATGAATGGGAATTTTGTTTGTTACGCTTTCACGAAGAAAGTACTCCACCGTAACTGAAACTTTGTATATATATTTTGACGACGTCCGTGGCGGAGTGGTGGTTTTCAAGGTATCGCCTGCTCCGAGGTCCCGGGTTGGATTCCCGGTCAGTGTGGGAAAATAGTATTTCTCTACATTTTCTCGGGTTTGGGTGATTGTGGTGCCTTTGTTGTCTCTGGGTTCCAAAATACGAGTGATTTAGATAGTAATTCAAATTGGGATCAGAACAATGTATGTGATGTTGCCCACATTTATTTAATACTTGCTGTTGGCCGCGACTTCGTCCGCGTCAATTTCTGTTATTATGATCACGATTATTTTTGCAACATTTTTCCTACGATGCTTCGATCCTATTGATCGCAGCGTGATGTTATATAGCCTTAAGCCTTTTTCGATAAATGGACTATCTAACACAAAAAGAATTCTTCAATTCGAACCAGTACTTCCTGAGATTAGCGCGATCAAACAAACAAACAAACAAACTCTTCAGCTTAATAATATTAGTATAGATTTATTATATTCTCAATGGTATTGGGAATGACATACATTTTGTATCCTACTGCTGTGCAGAGGGTTCTGCCCACGCCATATAAATGACGTGTAGTTCACGCGGGAGAAAAGCTGTAAATAAACCTAGTAATTGCATAAAACATTGAGGTATCTTTAAAATTAATGCGATTTTAACGCAAATATCTTAGAGAAGAAAAACGTTCGATTATCGATTTGCTTCAAGTTGCATAAGTTGTATTATACTAAAAATATGCAAATATCATCAACGCGACTGAAAATGTGTTTTGAAACAATTTTTCAAATTAGTCTTTAGCAGGGAATATGAATTTATTCTTGAAACGCGAAAATAATCTAAGATAATAGTAATTATTATATAACATATAAAGAGTAATATATGATGTAAATATTAGTAAGATAATTTTAAAATATTTTTTTAGAAGAGTCAGGCCAGAAACACAATGGATAGAAGTTCCCGCCCGTCACAGACCTAAGTGTTAGTGTTAGTTATCGGCAGTTTACGAGCGAACCGCTTTATTCACCAGCGGGCGGTGTCGTATTAATTTTATTGGGCCATCGTAACGGCAACCAAGCAGACGTCAGCGGTTATTCCTTTGTGATGTTCTTTTGTTCCGTTTTGTAGGTGACCGTGTCAGCTGACATCACGGGGGTGCGTAACTATGACACATGTGGGCGCAACATTGATGTTCTTCATTGTCTTAAACTAAGCACAAATATTATATTTATTTTTTGTAACATTTAAAAATTTCATTTTAGTGTGCATAGATATGAAAGTTTATACGTGATCATACGTATTTTTTGTCAATGCCTGAATATAATAATTCACAAGAGAAAATCATAAACAAATATTGGAATCGTGAATAAATATTATCCTAATAAAATAACGCGTTGTAATAGGTATAACATATACAGGATGAAATTAATCACTTTCTAAAAATTTTTATAGGCGTTCAGTATCGTATTTAGAGCCTATTTATGAAGTAAAAAATGTAAATCAAGTCACCCGAAAATATTTTTCGCGATACAGTTTTCAATGTTTACGGTCCTAGACCTGTTAAGGTATAAAGGGAAAATCAGAAACATATTAATAGTATCGTAATGAATGAATGAGATGCGCAACGCGTAAAAAAAAAGTGTTGCTATGCGGCCGTGTCAAAAATTTTATATTTTTGTACTGGGCTATACCAAAGTTTTTTTGCAAGTTGAATGATTTTCAAAATTCATAATTTCGTAATGATCAAATTAATTTAATTTAATTAATTGTTCTCAATCTCTTATTATAATCTCAATTCAATTAATTTTATTTACTACTTCACTGATAATAACGCAATTCAATTTGACATTACTGTAATATTGATCAATTTATTTAATTTATTAATTGTTTTCTGAAACTAACATAGTATAAGTATCGTGTAATTAACAAGTGGACGTAATTGGTCTGAAATAAAAGATTTTTATTTTATTTAGTATACCAAAAGAAAAAATACTTCATTTGTTTTTTGTCTTGTAGATTGATATATTAAAATTTGGAAGGGGGTTAAAATTTCATCCTGTATTTAACATTTAAGTTAATCTGCTTACATGACGAGTCTTTGTTGCTTTCAATAAAGCTTTTATTAGTGATTGTATTTATATTCTAGAACCGTTGGTGTAGTTGATCTATTCTTTTGTACACCTTTAAACAATAATCAGTGTGGTTTCCCGTACGTGCTGCTATTATTACTGTGCTCCATTAAAATAATATTGTTCAGTATCTTTCTATAGATAGAAAAACACTAGGTGGAAATATTGTGATCATTAAGAAATGTTCTAGATAATGTTCAATAATATCTTAGAATTTTCTAGACTAGAGGCAGATTTTTAGGTGCTTGGAATAAATGATTATGATGGTAATACTCTTCAACTTCTTAGGTATACCTTAACCCGTTTAAAAAAAACGCAGCAGTCGTGCGAAAGTGCTGTCAGCTCTAGTACCAAAAGATTAATTTAATATTATTGTATTAAGAAGCTGTGAAATACATTGCTCATAGATACTCATAGCATTTTAACATGCATGTTTGACCAATACAGTAAGTAACAGCCAGTACTACCTATTACTTATTCTGTGGTAACGGGTCTTCATCGACTGCAAAATATTGAATAATGCAGAATTATAATTAAGCTAAGTTTATTCCAATCTGTATTAAATACCTTCCTAATTTACAGCTGGGGCCGTGAATCGAAACAAAACATTATTTCAATTAATTACGTGTAGCACAAGCATGATTCAGTTAACAAAATTAAGGGTGAACATAACTGATTTTTAGTGACCCTGGGGCCTTATTCAGCTATTTCAATTGCAGTTCGATCGTGATTTAATTGGGCGATTTTGATATTTAGCCCATATTAGAACTGTCAAAAACCTGCTACTTTTTGGTTAGCTGAATTAGGGGTACTATTTAGTTAGCTTAATTAGGGTAGTGATTACTTGCTCAGTGTAGGGGCCAGGCAGACAAAGACATCAGATTCAATTTTGGATAAATTAATAGACTCAGGCGTTACTTTTCGTAAATCCATGAATATAAATTTTGAAATAGGATACCAAGAACCTAGGAACACCACACTACCCGCATAGACACCGAGTCAGCAAGCATAAAGTATGCAAAAAAACGAGCGGTTTTCTCCTCCCTCAAAAATTCTTGCAGTACCCGATAATGTAATTATTAGTACCCAACACGATATAGGAAAAACTACCGAACTCCTATATCGGTATCCCTATACCATTAAAATTGGTCACAGATACCTACAGAAAGAGATACAATTCAATTCCCACATCTTTCATTATGTATGTAGATACATCATGTAGTATCTGCCCAAGTAACAGGGGTTAAAGTATGAAATTGCCGATTATTTTCCCACTTTTTATTTTGTTTATAAATCTTAAGTATAGTCATATTATTGCGTAATTCTTTTTGTATTGTATCAAAACTAAATAAAGTAACTTTTGACGAAAAAAAAAATGCAATACTAGTGCCTATTACTTCAAAGGAAGTCGTTGAAAAGACCCCTTACAATGTGTCAGCTGTCCTTCTTGCTTCAATTAAGTATATTTGTATTATATACTTTGATTTTCAGAAATTTAAATACTATAATGCGTAGCTTTATAACCATCTAAATTTCACCTTTAATTGCATCGAAAACGGTTCAGGCGTTTTTAAAAAAACTAAAAAATTGTTAGTACGGAAAAATGACTTTTCTCAATTTCGTCCATACAAAACGGCAATTTCATACTTTAACCCCTAATAATTCTATAAAATATATAATTATTAGGTTACATCAGACCACCGGCTAATCTAAAAAAGAATTTTGGCAGGAGGGTGGGTGATCGCAGTTGGCTAATGGTGAAGAATACACAATTGATGTTTTGGGTACTCTTTTGAATTCCTATTAGTACTTATGCTAAATTTAACTTAAAGTTATGTAAGTAAAGTTGGATTTGCATCGAGACATAAACATGGGTGAGTTTTAAAGTGTTTTTATATTAGGTTGTATAGTTTTTTTTAATCTACGGCTTCAGTGCTTAATTTCCTATGCTGTACAAATAAGTGAATAAAAATTTTACGACTACCTTTATTATTATCCCTCCAAAGCTAAAGTCTACCAATTCTTACATTATTATCATTTCAGCTGACGTATTTTTAATCATCAAACAATAGAACTTATTTCTTCTTTCCCTTGTTTTATCCGTATCTTTCTAAATTAATAAATGGATGGGAGTATTCATGAAGAACCTGTAGGGCTAAGATGCGACCCACGACATAATTTTATCGCGGCCTTATATCGCATTTTGACAGCGTTATATCGTTTGTCTATCGCTGCTAACATGGCAGACTATTTATGTCATCTCTAACTGTCAAAATACGATAAACGATAAAATTGTCTACAAACTCTAACATGAGCCTCTTATATTTGTCTATTTTAATCGATTTTTGACACTTGCGCATGACAAATTATCGTGGTCGCTTGTAGCTCACGACAAGGCATAAACCCTTTATAAAAAATGGCCGTGCCATATTTTAATTACATTTTGACCACTTATGAAGAACGGGAGGCGCGTAAAATTCAGCGCAAGCGTATCCGCGACGTGTGCAACCCGTTTGACCTTCCGGATATGGAGTTCCAGGCTCTGTGGCGTATATATCCAAGCCCATGGCTTTTTATTTGATAGATAGGCTGAAAGAGGACTTGGAGCCAAAAAATGGAGGTCTTCCAGCCATGTATTGGCACAGATACTGGATCTGTGCCTTATTGCCTCTAAGTTTTCTAAAAGAACATAAAAACCATTAGTACTTTCCATGATAAGAATTTATTTCAGTTTGTTACAAGTTTCACTCACATTTTTGAGGCCATTTCAAATTTTAAAACTTATTCACACTTCAATCAAAGTTCAAACCGAAAAATATGCCCCGAATGCTGTTTGACAGGTGTCACTGTCTGACAGTGACTGTCACCCAAAGATGTGTCAACGCAGATGACGTCTCTGGCAAGAAGTGTTTTAGCCAAGTCTGACGTAAAATTGAACGAATGATTATAATATTAACCAATGTTTCCACACCGAAAAACTATATAATTATGTAATATGGCTATATCCGTTTGTCGTGTAGATAAACGTTTGTCGAGCGAAGAATTTTTATCGCGGGTGGTTACCATGTTAGGAAAAATGATAAAATAACACAAGTAGACAAATTTTATCATGTCGTGCGACAAATTTATCTTGGGGTCGCATCTTAGCCATACTGGGCAGCTATTTTGAGATTTGCAATCTAACTTTTTTATTGTTTCTAATGCGCTTCCACAACATTAAAAAATATAACTTAGTTTTACGCTCGAAGAAAATTGACAATTTGTTCCGTTGTCTCTTTACATGTGAAATAAAGGTGTATTATTTATTGAAATAATATTTATTATATTTAAAATTAATGGCAGGCGTCACTTTGCGAAAAACTTTAACTAAATAAATTAACGCTAGCTAAATTGTCGTATCCTTGAATGTTTGGATACTACGAGTACTCTACATACCTAATACTGAACTCTGATACCTAGATATTGGACAGTTTTTCAAATGAAACTAAAGCCAATACTCCATTCCTAAAATACAATCTTCACTTCACAGACACTCACCGTACAAAGAGCAATCAATGTCAGACATTTCCGCAGATGGGCACAGAGGCCACTAATGCGAATCCTAAGGGAGATCCGCCTGTTGCTTCCTCACAACACAAGTGCTATATCTAACTCTGGGAAGAGGGAATTGTTTGTTTGACTTTTCGTAGCAACTGTAGGAATTTTTATCTTTCTTTCTGAAGACCAATACCTACGTTAATACGAAGCCAATACTAAGGATGTTTTCGTTATTAAGTAGGTTATGTTCAGGTTTTAACGATTTTAGTTTTTTTCTGTCTTGCTTGAATTGAACTATGAAACACCTTTAAAAGAAAAAAGAAAATCAGAGGCCACTATAAAAAAAAAACCAGTTGACCATTAGTAGAGTACAAAATTGATATGTACCTATTTATTTATCTCAATATTTTCCAATTCAAAATTTTAAATACTGCAATTAGAGTACCTATCCAATTTGTAGAGGTCTTTGAGATCATTTAAAACTACAATTATCTAAGGATATTATTTCCTGTTTTTTCGACTTGAGATGACGTCATATTAAACATTTTACTTTTTACTGCCGGTATCACACTATCCACTTTATCTAATTCAAAAAATCAAATCAAAAGTTCAAACTCATGGCTACACACCAGACTATTCACTCTTGCAACACATAGTACTTCATAGACTTAGTATATTTCAGTCAAGGTTTTTTCTGATCATTAGTTTTCCACATTTTAGTACAGTACATAGTAACTAAGACGTACAACTGTCCTTTTTTACTCGGTGCTGTAGAACACAGGACGTATACAAGTAGCGATGAATTTTAATTTCAAAAATATAGAGTAAGTTTAATATTTTAAGCACCCAACAGAAATTTTGCAAGATTGTTTTTTGATATCTCTGCATACTGAGTACGAGGTCTATCTTCGATCATCGTCTCCTATGAGTACATTCCTCTGAGTAGTAGATTGGAGGGTCTATCGATCTGATTTTATTTGCCGACCGATAACAGCATGGTGACACAGCGGACATGATAGCGAGCTGATGGTGTGTCTTATCAGCTTTATGTTTATATGCGATTGAGGGAACATACGATAGGGATATTGTTTGTGGAACTGTTATGTTTGTCCCGAGGTTCATAAAACTTGTTTTTGTAAAATAATTAACTATTATCTTCAATTTATTGCTGAAATAAAATAAAAGTACAGTTGTTTTTTCAGGTTATTAAGTGATATTTCTCCACGCACACAAACACACTTTATAAACGAATTTGTACTCATAAATCATTTGAAATTTCCGCCGATATGAAAACACGCTGTAGCAATTAAAATGTAAAAATGTTCTGCGTTTTGTTATCAGTGCTTAACAAGCAGAATATGTTTATTATCTGACACGGTTTGAAAAATAGACCACAATAGAACCGTAAAAATCTTTTACTTCAGCTATAGTTGCACTTATGAAACACAAGCAATTTAGGTGTTATTGTTCTGGTGCACTATGAATTGTGCTAATATTAAGACGTTGTTAAAGAGGGCAACCTACAATTATTTTTATGATTAACAAAGCCTTGAAGCAATATTCTAGTATTATAACAAAACTAAAAAAAAACAACATCGATAATTCTGCGGCTGTAGCCTTGACGTCGTTTTAATAATTTTACCTACTTAGGTATGGGGTGTTATTGGGTATTGGGCTTGAGATAACATCGATCTATGCTGTACAAATAAGTATTAAATGCAAAATTTTATACAGTAACGACTACTTACTATCTTGTGTGAAAACAATTTAGTTAAACAAACGCAATAACATAATTATTATACACTGATGTAAATAATGGATTGGACTATGAGCCCTCATAGTCCATGACTCATAGACCATAATATTACAACGTGACGATTGAATAGAAATTAATTAGAACACTCTTAGATATACTGACTGGTTAATCTACTAGCATGTATTATTTGTCAGAAAATAGTTTTAGTTTTGTAATAGCAACTTTATTATAAGCTTTGCAACTAAAATTCGTCTGAGTTGAATGAAGTATATGACTAGTGATCCATCACTAGTCATATACTTCATTAACCACAGACGAATTTTATCTACGATATAAATCACTTAAAAAAAAGAACTAGATGAGTATAATAGTTTCAATTCAGTTCGAAGTGTCCAAGTTGAATTAAAAGCAGCTGATGTCATCATACTTACCGTACTTGAAATTCAACTTTACATACCTACTTGCACAGCCTACATGACTAAAATATAAATGCAACAAGGGGCAAAACACATTTTCAGTGGGTATTTCACATTGAGGTGTGGTGTAGGCTAAAATAGAATTGCTCAATCCCTTCTCGTTCTGTGTCGTAAAAGGCGTCTAAAAGAGTAGTGATGAAAGAAAACTACCAGTACCTGCCGTCTTCTCTTCATCATTAAGCAAATTTTGCTGAATTATACGATCGCCAAACTGGACTGTGCATACACAGTCTTTCTTTTGAAGAGGCCCGTATTTTAAGTAGACTGATATATTTTAAACATGTAGGTCACTACCTAACTTAATAAAGATTTAAAAATGTTATACTATGCGAAGTAACTCGTGTGTTATCTAAGAACAAAATCGAAATAATACTATTTTTGGGATATTCGGTAGTTGCGCCCTAGTACCTACGTAAGCAAAACAGAATTTACCCAAAAAAGTAAGTCAGATCATTTATGAAGTAGGTACCTTCGTAAAAAGGTGAAAAATTCTATTTTAAATGGAAAAGTGCTCGAAACTTCAAAGCAACATGATCTATGTTTGTTCACGATCTGTTTGCCAATTAGCTAATATACGACCGCCCTCAGCCCCGCCGATAACGTTTGCCCTTGCTGTTTATCATTGCGAATAAATTAGAAACATCGCCTATTTTTGCAAGGTTTTTAAAATGTTACCACAACATTATTAACATAATTATCTGTCTCATAGGTACCTTCTTAAACCTAGTTACTACCTTATTTAGCAACTATTTTAGTGATTTAAGATTATAAATAACAAACGGTTATTTGTATCTGAAATCACTAAAATAGAAGTATTTTATATACATCATTAATATTTTTAAAGTTTTAAATGTCTTTATTAATGAAACAGCTATTGTAAACTGAAACTATGATTATCATGAATGAATATTCGACTGTCTTAGGTAGGATAAGTAACCCGAAAAATTTATACACTCTTAAAAGCCTCGGTAAAATAAAGTCATAACGAACGACTGTACTTACCTTGCAACACGTTCCCAGTATATGTCTGTCTATTTCACTCAATTTGGGATATTGCCATGAGTGACAAATATAGATAGAACCAAATAACTTACTGGGATCGTGTTGCGGAGTGGGACTTCTGGGACGTTTTCATCGAAAGGCTTCTCGCAATCTTAACCAGGTTATATGTTTAGCAATAATGAGGCTCATCTGTATTACATTTAAACAAAAAAAAGATGCGTAATACTGATTTAAATCTACAGTGTGGTGTTAGAGCTGTAAAAAACCGTATGTATTCGGTACTAAGTAACGGGTACTCCATGTAGTACCGAGTAACGAATCGTTACTCACGAATGCATTTCGTAACTCGCATTTTCCGTATTAGGTCGCAAAAGTATCGTTGATGCATGTGTTGTAACGTTTTCTGATCGTATGTTTTATGAATGCGTGCCTTGTTCGGAAAATTAAAAAAAAAAGACAAAAATGTACCTTATTTTTGTAATTTAGAAGTATTTTTTCTACATATTACGATTGATGCGACTCCGTGATATCATAATTTATGTATGATATCACGTACGGAATACGAGTACGACTCGATTTGTTGTTCCGCATTTTCTCGATTCGTGTTATTAATGAGGTATCAAAAGTAACGAGTAACGTAACGATACGAAAGTACCTAACGAGTACTCTTTGTCGAAGTAGGTAACGATTTCATACGGGTAGGTAGGCAATATTTCGTTACTTTTACACCTCTGGTGGTGTTACGGTTGAAATTTTGGCAGTCATGACTTCTGAGGTCTTACTACATAACGCAAAAACCGTATATACAACATTTATTTCTCTTTCAGATACTCTAAGACCTTCGTATGAGTGAAAGAGACAGATGAAGTCGAATATAAACATTGATGTAATTCTATATCAATAAATACAATGACAAATGTTGCGAAATAATGTCTCAGGTCGCAAGCATTCATTTTTTAGCATAAATATGTTTGGTGATAGTTAACTCTAAATTCTTAAATATCGTAAGTGCAAAAAGTATAAAAGAATTTAAGCCAAATATCTTACTTCACGCAATTTTAACAATTGTTAATATTTGTAAATTACAATTCCAAAATTCCTTAAACAAGTACAGATTTTGGGATAATTTTAGTTGGAATTTTTTTGCCCATTTTATGAAGTCTATTAGCTATAAAGGACAGTTTTTAACGACATACAATAGCTTTATACGATTACATCTTTTGCCACCGATTTTAGAATTGGTTTCAGAGAGAAACAAATAAAGTGTTCTCTACTAAGCAGAGAGATATGGTTGCCAACCGGACGTAGTGTCATCTATCGCCTGAGTTATGTTACTTCACTTTACAAAATACAACTACCAGTACCGCCGTAGCCCTAGCTTCGTGTTTACGTGGAAACTATACGTTACATTGGGATAAATCATATTAAGTTATTCTGATCAAAGGTTATTTACTGGAAAGTTTAGTTTGCAGCTTGATATTTATAAAATACACCACCATGAAAACACTGCAAAAATCTGAGCACAGTTAGCTCATATTGATTGGATAAAAACATAACTGACTATAAAAGATAGAGGCGGTTGTTCAAAACTTTTTTTAATTACCTTTTGTAAGAGAATAACACCTTAGTCTACTTGTGACCACAAATGCTGCAAGTGTTCGAAACACCGTGCACCTGGATAGTTAATAATGTATTGTAAAACCCGAGTTAAGGCCGTAAATTTACTTTCATTTCAATGCATAGTGTTTTCTTAAAATCAAGAAACCAATAAATAACAACCATTAATTCATATGAAATCGAAAAAATACGTCTATATTGTTTTGGGCATCTGGAACAAAGATTCTACTAGATTGTAGCGATAAATAAATATTATCGTTATAATTGGATGTCTAGTCTAGAAATACGACCCAATCGATCATTCAATATCGATATCTGTCAAGCGAAAAGCACTTTATCTTTTCCTGTTTCACTCAATACGCGTAATTTAAAAGTATAATAATTATGTAGTGTAGGTATATACCTATACGGCCAAATTTACCTTTTTGTTCTACTCGTTATAGCTCAATGTCACAGTTAAAAGTCACTGGGCAACTTAGTATGAAAACTTTACCCACGGCCTACAGAAACAAAATTGGTTTGGTTGTTTAGATAAACGTCAATAGTTTACGAATATATATGTCGCATCAATGTAGAATATGGGAAGTTACCCAAAAATTGAAAAATAAAATATAAGAGATATCCTCAGATAACACATTTTTGCATTGAATGTATTTTTATTTAGCCGGTACCAGTAGTGGGACTGACAGACAAGACAAGTGGAACTGTGGGATCATTAAAATATATCAAAGTAATAATCTAATGTATTTATAAATAAAAGAAATAGGTAGCTTTAGAATCATATGTTACTCGTATTTTATTCTACATTATCAATATCTACAGACACGATAGTCAAAGAAGACACGAAAGTCATCCAAGAACCCTGTTGGTGTATCTATTTGTTCTTGGTGTCTGGCCTAAGCCAAAAAACTTGTTAATTGATATTATTTTTAAACACATTCTTCAATTAAAATGTTTTTTTTTTCCGACTTATCCCGCGGTTAAAAAAAACAAAAATACACAAAACGAAATGTGGGTTAGCACTCAATAATTTACAACTACTATTATTTCTGTAGGAAATATTTCAAAAACCGGGTCAGATAATGCCCAAAATGACCTTTGAAAAAAGAAACCGAAGGTAAGAAAAATAGGATTGCTAGCCTTCAAAAAGTAAAACCATTTTTGCGAAAATTTTTCTGGTGAAACATAGGTTTTTTCACTGTTTTCTGTTCGGTAAAATTTTTGGCATAATAGTTTTATGTTAGTCAAGTGTTGTTTTTTCCGACTAAACGGTTGTTATTAAATAATAAAAAATAATAAACTATCAAACTGTAGATAATATTTCAGATTTTTGTTTTTCCTACAGTAATTTTAAACACTGACATAGTGTTATAAATAATGGTCACATAGCGTGGGCTTCGTTTTCTAGGTGTTTGAAAATGCACCGTGTATATAAATATTAGTTATTTGTTATACAAGAGTGCAAAGTTCCTTTTTAACCGCGTGTTCAACTTAGATGACCGAGCAAGCAAAGGATTCTAAAATTGAATCACGAGCGCAGCGAGTGATTAAAAAATTAGAATCCTGAGCGTTAGCGAGGGAATTAAAAGAGCACAAGGTGAAAAATCTTTGCACTCGAGTGCAACACGTAACTTTTCATCCCCCCTTAACGAGGAAATGACTAAATGCAAAATAAAACATTTACAATCACAAGATACTTTTATTTCAGTTTAGGTACATATTTACTACAACATTATGATATTTAAGTATTACAGAAAAATATTTATATAATTTATAACAAATTTCAAGTTTCTTATTTATAACAATACGGATTCAAAACAAAATGGCGAGCGCAAAGCAAATTGAAAACAAAAGTAGGTACACCAAGGAGGTTAAGAGTCTGAGTTTTTAACAAATTAAAAAAAAGTTGTATGATAAATACGGCACCATGGAGATGAAAGTAAATAGGTTTAATGATGTTTTGAAATCACATACCTAGTGCACGCGATGTTCTAAATTCAAATTTACATTAACCTTAAGTGGGTAAAAACAGTTTTTCCGCTCAGTTATCGAATAGCGAAAATACCATTTCCGAGTGGTGGGGGGATGAAAATGTATTTTCATGCATGTGCCGAATGCGTAAATGTTGGGAGATATGTGTAACTGTCAAACTTTATTCTTCTAATTCAATCGTAATAATCAAACAATATTACGCATCACGTCATTACAAAGCTAATATGCCGTAATAGCGTGCCCGACAGGGTCCATAACACTGGTCTTTTATTAATTGTAACATCTTTCTGTACATTATGGTTTTGCAATAAATTATTGAGTATTGAGTATTGAGAATATTTTGTGCAACCTTTAGCATAGTTTATCCGTAATAGTTTATGAGGTAAAAAAATAATAATAGAAATCATATTTCTTAAAATTCTATCACGAAGGAATTCTGCTGCTCGATAATATACTTTAGTATTTCAATAAGTATTACAACTTTTACTACCTACCCTACTCGTATATAACACCAAATAATTCCAGCTTAATACACAACCCATAAAACCAACAACCCAAAAACTAACCGGCTTAGTTTAATAAAATCTGTATCAATTTTTAATTATACTGAAAAAGTTAGTTGAAAAAATATTATTCGTTATTACCTACACAAGGACGTGTGTGGGACGCATTTCACAAATGGTTTGATAAATATGCAAATTGAATAACATTACTCGAAGCGCGAGTAAAGTGAGTTTCATATATTTGTTTGATTATGATTCTAGTTTTTTTTACTATAGATTTAGTTTATTCCGGATTACGTTATGTTTATTGAAGGAATGTAGTTTACTGTATTTCATGCTCCAATTATTATTTCGCCAAACAATGTATAAAACGGTCTGTTTACACGATAGGTATTCACTTACATTTAACAAATACAATTTACAATAATTTATTTCCGATTTAGGTATCATGATATTTTTTGATCGAAAACGTGGTGAGCCCAAAAGCATTCGCCTCGGTTCCTTTTCAATAGTGTCGCAATATTAGCCAGTCCTTCAGATAACTTAGGTCTTAACCGTCATAAAGACTGTCAACCGTCATAATAGGTCATCTACCAGACTGACATTGACAATCTCACAGACAACTGTCACACAATGTGTGCAACCATAGATTTAGTATACTAATATATGTGCAACAACATTATAATGTCATCTGTATTTACACTGGCAACACATGCCTGACGCATCGAAATAAAAAATGGAAATACATAGCGGTACTCTAAGTAGCACCCTCCTTCGTTATTGGCACCGATAAATACATTTTGGTCGAATTCAATTTGAACAATTGAAAATGTTTAATAACATTAGACGTACGTTACAATATTGTATTTGCTAGCAACTGCTGATTACAAAAGGTAAGAATTTGGGACAGTTTTTTTAATTTTAATCTTTTTATTTAATCTTTATTGCACAGATTAAAAAAAAAGTACAAATGGCGGACTTAATGCCATATGGCTTTCTCTGCCAGTCGACCATTAAGTTAAGCAGAAATGTAAAGTGGGCGGTGCGACAAAGTATAAGCAAAGTTACAAGTAATTATTTAAAATTAGGTACAAACAAATAACATATCATACATATAAATAATAAACTAATATATAAGTTTCAAACAGTATACACATACGTAAATGGTTATACACAAATACAATTATACAATACATACTTAAATATATGAAAATATGATAAATACATAAATAAGATGACTTACAGTGAAAAGTGATCTAAGTAGAAGATGATAAAAACAATTTGCGGAAATGGGACCGAGTTTGTATTGTGTTTAAAACGAACTGTTATTTATCAGGAGCGAAACAAAATGACGTGATCATTATTAAAGGATATTCATACGTTTCAACCGACCACGCTTTGAATTAGGTCTAAACTTGTGGCATGTAGTCGCTAATGGTAACGCGATAACACAATTCTGTATTCCGCTAGATAAAATGCTTGAGCGCGTATCATACATGGTAATTAAATCGCGTCTATGTGATTCATCCAGCTTGAACATAAAACACTGACTGTGATCTCGCAAAATAATTCTGGTTCAACTCTGTTTTGTTTAGTTAGACGGCAATCCAACATTTCTGTTGTTTGAAATTTATTTCGCTGCATATTGACGTATTGTTGTTAAACTTATTGGGAAGTGAGACAATGAAAGCTTTTATCATCATCTTTATCACCATCCTGTGACCACACTGCTGGACACAGGTCACTTTAAAATCAGGATATCCCATAATCGCCATGCTTGGCAGATGGTTTGGCGATCGGAATTTGGCCTTTAGTCGCCTCTTCGACTAGCCATAGGAAAGTCTTATTCTTTTAACGTGCTAGCACTAAATAATCTTTTGGAAATCATTTTATTACCTACGTTGGTTGTTAAATATACCGATCAATATACCAAATATACAACTTAATTGCTTTGAGGTTATCAAAACAAATGTATGTAGGTACTGTTTCCTTACACGATCAATATTAATACTTAGTTCCTAAATGTATCTTCTTTTTTGTTCCTCCGTTAACGAATTAAATATTATAGGTATTCCCGTATTATATGCTAACAAATAAAAAGTTTTTACTTAAACACTAAACCATGGATACTATTATCAAAAAATATGTTCTTTAATCAAAATAATAAGAAAGGTGACGTAGTGTTAGCCATAGGTACTGAGATATACAAAAGGAAACCGCAAAGTTTTGTAAAATAACTCAAGTATTGCGTTTTCCTGATGTTCTAATAATTATATGTCAGAGACACATTCGATGTTAAATAGATAACTAAAAATCAACTATTTCTTGTTCTAGGACTGAAAAAACCGAAGATACAGTATCAAGCAGCGGCAACCTCACCAATAATGCGGTGCGACACAAAATTGTCGTGATGGGCGCAGCCAAAGTTGGCAAATCATCGCTCATCTCACAGTTCCTCTACAATACCTTCTCACCCAAGTACAAGCGGACTATCGAAGAAATGCACCATGGCGATTTTAATGTTTCTGGTGTGAGACTGACTTTGGATATTTTAGATACATCAGGAGCGTACGAATTCCCCGCCATGAGAGCATTGTCCATGCAGTCTGCAGACGCGTTTATATTGGTGTATGACATAACTGACGCGGACAGTTACGCTGAAGTCAGAGCGTTGAGGGACCAGATCCACGAGACCAAAGAGAGCACAGCTGTGCCCATTGTCGTGGTGGGGAACAAGGTGGATCTAGCCGAGACTGGAGCGCGACAGGTAGGTTTCACTTTAATTAAAAAAAATTAATTTAATCTATTTTTGTATTGTCTAGACTTTTTGTACTTGGTATGTATATGCAACATATGTACTCGTATCCAAGAAAAACTAAAAACATAAAGACGTTTCCCAAAAACACCGACATTTTCTTGATCTCTTTTAAATAGTTATAAAAAAAATCCATGTTTAAAATATAGATATATTTAGGGATTTACTTGCGTTTATTAACATTTTGTATTGTATTTTTTATTTATCACCACTTTTCGAACACTTTACAAAGCCTACCATTACCATCTTACATTTCAATAACTCTTCGCATAAATTGAAATACCCAATAGGTTTTATTTTCAACTTTTCTTCGATTACTTTATTCAGATATCAGAGATTAAATAAAAATAATGAGATCCTTTTTATAAACTTACGCGTTTTTTAAGTTTAAAGCTCATATTCAGATGCTTTTGCAATCCTGTAAACATGTTTTTTTTTGGTTTTTCTCGATTCTCTGTTAATATACGCTATCTACGAGTAAAAATACATTAAAAGACTATGGCCAACGAGTAAAAAAAAAAAAATTTACCACGTTTGTTAAGTACGAAACTTCGCTGAGTAAACCAAATTTTGAAAAGAGATTTTCTTGGAAATTATCTTTTTAGTTTGAAAAACATAAACGGAAAGAAATTAAGTTGTTTAAATGTGATATTTTGGGACACTGTTACAATTAACAAAGTTTCATAACAAAGTATTAATCTGGGTTAGCCTGAATTATGTACTATGCCCAACGAGTAAGGCTTCAGGCCCTCCAGGCAATCCCGCCCCCTATAATATCTCAGCAGCAAATATTAGTATTCCGTCAATCACAATTTTATTATATTACACTGTGTGCACGGGATCAGAAAAGAACCGCTATCTCGATGAAACATTCAACCTAAAACATCCATTTAAATATTTTTTGCTAGGCACAAGAAATCATTCGGAACAGTTGTGTTTTTACTCGACAAGTATATTTTTACCACTTATTTTTATATAATAAGTAGAAAGAAAATGATATGGACGTGATATAAAGAAAACAGTGCGTCCATTACAGTAATGTTTTACGAAAACATACTGCATGTATTCTAAACCCGTGCTCGGGGAGTAAAAACATTGCCCGACCTTACTTTTAGTACAATTGCTGCATTTAAATATGGGTTTTATCTAAAGTATACCTATGGTTTGAATCATATTCTCTGCAAGGTATGTTCAAGAATTCATTTTCAAGATTCTTGTAGATTTCACATCTAAGTTGTAATAAAGTATTTCAAGTAGTAGGTATATTGGTCAGAGTAAAAAATTGCAAAACCTTTTTTGTAAGTCTTTAATTATGATTCTTTTTTTACAAAATGTTCAATCTTTCAAACATTGTACGAGTACCTATACCTACACATTGACAAGTAGCCAGTAGGAATGAAAATAAATAACGCAACATTCAGGTAATGCGAAATAAAGTATTCCACAAGATCCTCCTACTCGAAGACGCTGTTAAAGCTACTTAAAATAGAATGTAAGCAATCACTCAGAGTATTTATATCAGGTATAACTTTATAAATAAATCCGTGGCCGTTTGTTTTTCCGTTGGCTGTACTCGTGTTTGAAAAATGCATGTGTTTGAGGCACACTCTGCTAAGCCGAAGTTCCGTTCTGTTCATTGGCGTGGGAAAATTGAATTTCCTCCCCGTCAACGACCGTGCCAGAGCGGAAAATATTCGAAACATAATACAAACTGAGTCTGAGCTACAGTGGTCAGCGAGGATGAAACAAAGTTGTTTTTTTTTTAGTTTCACCTTATATTGTGTAACCAACTTTAGGGAACTACTTAGATTACTCCTGCTTAGCCTTTTCATATTCGTAACTTAAATGATTTTTGTTAAATTATGCACATTTAAAAAAAATAGCTTTTGATATTTGCAGATGTTTGATATGATAAAAACATTATACTTGTATAAGATAATCATAAAAAGATACATGAGCTATTTTCAAATAGTACAATACTACTTATAGAACGGCTTGTCAAGAACAGGTGATCGTAGATCTAATAACACATATACCAGGAGTAGGTCTTCTTCTTCCTAGCAACTGTCCCGACTGGTGACGGGGTCTGCTTTCCGACTATTCTTCCTCCACTTTGCCCTATCCTGGACGTCGTCCTCGGTTAAGTCACAGCTTTCTAGGTCTTTCTTTATGACACTCAACCATCGCAGTTTTGGCCTTCCTCTCCGCCTTTGACCCGGTAGGTTTTGGTTGAGTGTTACATTGCCGATGTAGTCAGGTGGTCTCCTTTTCACGTGTCCAAACCATCGCAGCCGATTTTCTTGTAATTTATCGGCGACGTCACGCACGCCGAGGCTACCGCGTACGTACTCGTTGCGGATCTTGTCGAGCCTCGTCACTCCGCACATCCATCGCAACATCTTCATCTCAGCAACTTGAATGGTCTGTACGTGTTTTTTTGTGACAGCCCAGGTCTCGCTACCATATGTTAGCACTGGTCTTATGACTGACTTGTACACCAGTCCTTTTAACTTTATGGGCATTCTACTGTCACATGTAACGCCCGTAACTTCACGCCACTTGAGCCAGGCGGCTGCTATGCGGTGCTGTAGGTTATTCTCCAGATTACCAGACTCGTTCATCACGCTGCCGAGGTACTTGTACTCCTGACACTGTTCAATCACCTGTCCATCTATTACGATCGGAACAGGGTCGGGGCACGCGATGTTAAGCGCCATGTACTGGGTTTTCTTAACGCTAAGCACTAGTCCGCCTGCTTGCAATTGCTCCTTCCATGCACTTAAGGCCTCTTCCAAATCTTGCCTCCTACTACAGCAGATCGCCACATCATCCGCGTATATAAAAGTCCATGCAGCTTTTTGTTGAGCATCTTCGGTCAGTGAGTCCAGTACTAGACTGAATAGGTAAGGACTTAAAACTGATCCTTGATGGACCCCTTCTCTGACTGGGATAGACTTAGTAATACCGGCTGTTGTTCTGATAAAGGACCTAGCCGCCTTGTACATGTCAGCAACAACGGACACGTATGCCTCAGGGATAAGTCTTTTCCTAAGACTCCACCATATACTACTTCGAGGCACACGGTCAAAAGCTTTTTCCATGTCTAAAAAGGCGATGTAAAGTGGTTCTTCTTTCGCTCTGTGTTCTTCAGCAATCATAGTTATAGCGAATGTTGGATCTACAGTTGACAGTCCTGGCACGAAACCGTACTGGTTTCGGGAAAGTGAGCACTCCATGCGAAGTCGGCTATCTATGACTCGTTCGTACAATTTCATAGTATGGCACATCAACTTGATACCTCTATAATTATTACATTCGTATCTGCTTCCTTTGCCTTTATAGAGAGGAACAATCGTACTCAGTCTCCAAGTGTTTGGTATGCGCTCGGCTTCCAGCAACATCATGTTAAATAGATTTGTCAGTATTAAGACACTCTTTTCTCCCAAACACTTCCACGCTTCAATCGAAATGCCGTCCGGACCTATTGCCTTTTTGTTCGCCATTTTCTTAAGCGACGTCTCAACCTCCATTGGTGTTATAGGTGGTATAAGGCCCAGATTCTTTTCCATGCTTGGTAGGCCGGCGTTCAGGGGATTTGTGTTGGTATTCAGTAAGTTATCATAATACTGATACCATGCTTCTAGGATGTCCTTATCGTGGTAGAGTAGATTTCCGTTTGGTCCTATTACTACTTTTGATTTGATGATGCCTTGTGTAGCTTCATTGCGCGACTTAGCTAATTTGTAAATGAGTTTTTGACCGTCTTTACTCTCCAAGGAGTCGTAAAGTTCTTTTGTAGCTCTCGATCTCTCAACAGCGACTACTTTTCTGGCTTCTTTCTTCTTAAGTTTGTAAAACTCTCGGTCTTCATTAGTCTTGGTGGTCTGCCACATTTTGAAAGCTTCTTTCTTTTCTAGTAACGCTTTTTGTACAGTTTCGTTCCACCACCAGGTAGTTTTAGGTATTCGCTTTCCACCCTTAGTTCGCCCAAGAGTCTTATTTGCTGCTCTAAGAATCTCAGTTTGCAAGTGCGTCCAAACTGCATCTATATCACTTTCATTGTCTTCTGGAATGTTAAGGTTTTCGAGCTCCCTCCTAAAATCGCCCATCTTTGCTCCCTTAAGAAGCCACCATCTGGTGAGTTCTGGTTCCTTCTCTTTTTTGTTCTTCGTCTTCCTCGTAAACACCATATCCATAACTACAATTCGATGTTGTGACGTGATGCTTTCCCCAGGTATCACTTTGCAGTTTTTGACTCTAGTAGGTACAAAAAAAATAAACGTCAGAATTTTGTCTCAATTGTTTACATTTTGTAACTAGGTACCAAACATTCAAAGAGATAAAAGTAACAGCAAAATGAAAACGTTTTACTGCGATCAATGGAAGCAAACACAGCTGTTTTGAGTGCAACCATTCAATTTACGGCTCCAATATGCAATAAAATGAGTTCTGGAATTACTGCGGTGTCTTTAAGAGTTCGTTATATTGAGTAGTATCTAATTTCTTTGCTTACGATTGAGGTATTACAGTCCTATTGATTGCCTTCATAAACTTTATGACTCTGTCAGTAATTAACGGATGCTCTTTATCAAGACTCTGACGAAAGCAATAAATTCGGATTCCTACGATAATAGGTACTTCATTTTTGTTAATGATCGGAAAGTGAGGTTACGAAAATTCAAAAAGAGTGAATCTCTATATAAAGTTTAATGAAAATGTAAAAAGAGATAATACATTAATTTATTACTCTTTAGATTTTATTCTTCCCTTTACAAGACGATATTTCCTACTGAGACATATAAGGTAGAGCTTTCGAATTTTAACAGTTCATTTACAAACTGTTTCAAGTAAATTATTTTAACAGTTAAATTATTAAGAGCTTGCGATTTTAAACTATATTAAATATAAAATGGTTCAAAACAACGCCCTCATGATATTCCATTAATGTCTGAATACATATAAAAAATTGAGACTTTCTCATCTAGGTTTTTTTTAGAGTTATGAAATCGATATGCAGGGATTAAGCTGTAATCTAAAAAATAATATAATTGCCTAAAATCGATACAAAAACATTACTTTATATGATATTTAAACAATTTAATTGCAATTATAATATTAGTATTTAAACATGAAAAATTATGTCTCAAGCGAAACTCGAACCCGCATCTCCTCGCATACCGGGCGCGGCGCTATACCATTCAGCCACTGAGACACTACGTCACAGACGTCAATTTATCAAGCATATTCTTATCGCTGTAAGCCAGCGTTGTTTCATCAAATGTTAGGAGTTTTGTTCGAGTCCCGTCTGAAACATAATTAAATTTTTCAAGTTTAATTATTGATATTACAAAAACATTAATTATGATATGAACAACATAGATCAGTTCACATTCACAAAAGTTCAAAGTGGGTATGCACATTAAAATACCAACACGATACTTAACCATCCCAATGTGGTATAGATTATACAATAAAAACAAAATCGTTATTCTCAAATTGCTAATTCGATGGCCACTTGAACCGTCTATACAACCCCAATAAAGAGTAAAATAATACCGGAGATTGTTTTTCGAGGATACCCATCAAAATCGTTATTATAACGTTTATTCGGTCTGTTTCGGTTATAATGATAACTGATAATTTGTTACTGTCCTTAAATTTATAGTGCTTCTTAAGAAAGTTCCTTAGATTACTGATCTCTCATTTACGAAAACAGTTTCTCAATGATGCAACTGTATTAGGTACTAATTATTTACTAATACTTGAGAAAAATGCATTTTATCTCTTTATCGCGTTATTGATAAAACAGATTTCCAATCTGACTGCCAAACGTGGCGGTTGTACCTAAGTTGTAACATCTTTTCTTTGGTAAGCCTTCATCGTCGCCTGATCACCTTTAAGAGCAAAATCGCTTGCAGCTCGCGTCGTCTATTGTTTGAAGTGACGTCCGTTTTTGTGTAATACTGCATTTTTTTTTTTTGCCTTCCGCACTCGCCTAAAACCCGCCCGGTGAAGGTGGTAGATAGCCTCTTAAGAAAGCTAAACGACAGAGGTTACACTACTATTGGTTATGCAGACGACCTTACAATACTGATAAGTGGCAACGCTGAGAACATGCTATGCAGCATAATGCGTTCTGCCTTTCAGATTTTAGAAAAATGGTGTGACGAGCAGCAACTGACAGTAAATCCAAAAAAAACATAACTTTTCCATTTTTACAAACAAAAGAAAGTTATCAAAACTGCAGCTACCAAAACTATTTAAAACCCAACTTACTATATTGAATCAAGTGAAATACCTAGGTGTAACTCTAACTGGGCAAGTCACATTGATTCTAAAACAAACCTGTATAGCTTTTAATCTATGTAGAAGAATGATCGGTAAAAGATGGGGTCTAAACACAAAGATCACGCTATGGCTATACACCTCAGTTATCAGACCCTCTATGACCTACGGCTCAGTTGTATGGTGGCCCCGCATACAACTGTCAACCGTGAAAATGAAACTCCAAAGTCTACAACGTCTAGCCGCTAGACGTTGTAGGCTTTGGAGTTTCATGTCAGAGTCTAGCCAGTCAGCCAGAATGGCTAGACTCTAGCCAGTCTGGCTATTACAGGGTGTAGAGAACTACCCCATCAGCTGCACTGGAATACATTCTAAACTTAAGGCCACTAGATCTGGTCATACAAGAGGAGGCAAGAGCAGCCTCTCTAAGACATAGACTAAATGGACTATGGAAACAGGGCACAGAGCCAACACACTCAATCATTCTGCAGGGGATATCTCAAGGATATTCCACTCCTCGAGGCACCCACGGACAGGACCATGTGTCAACACGTGTTCGATCATGAATACAATATCCAACTTCACGCAGAATATGAAGATTGCTCCGGCATTAACGAAGTAAGGATATACCCCGACGGCTCGAAAACTACAAGTGGAACCGGTGCCGGTGTATTCTCGAATGACCTAAACATAAAATATCAACTACCCTATCCAAACTAAATACAATCCTTCAGACAGTATGTGTAGGTATAACTAAAGCGGCATAGGCGGTAGCAGCCAGAGACATTAAAAATCTTAGCATTAAGATCGTCTCTGATAGCGCATCCGTACTACAAGCCCTAAAAACAACAATATAACATCTGCCCTCATACTGGAGTGCCACAACGCACTTCAATCCATCGCAAACAAAAATACCGTAACTTTGCAATGGATAAAGAGACACAGCAACTCTCTAGGCAACGACGCAGCGGATGAACTAGCCAAAAGGGGAGCATCAGCCACAGTATGGACCGGAACCATTACTGTCAATACCCCAGGCTCAAATAAAGATATGGTTCCGTAATAAAACTCAACAAACACATACACCAACAGTATGGAACAACACTGACGGCTGCAACCAAACCAAGAATGCTGTTCCGGTGGCTTTAAAATGGCTTGCCTACAAACTGCTCAGGCTAAAAAGGGACCATCTCTCTAAAATAATAGGTACTCTTACCGGTCACTGTCAAACAAGCACTTATTTACCCTGGCCTCGGTGTCACAAATAGCCCCTATGCAGAGGATGCATGGAGGCAGACGAAACGCCACAACATGTACTCACTAAGTGTAACAGTGTGGCCGCGGAACGGGCACGCTTCCTCCAATCACCAACATCGGTTTCGGAAATCAGTGGAAACCTGGGGAAGATTCTGGCTTTCTGGAGTCACCTGGGATGATCGGAGTAGAAAGCGGGGAACACGTACAAGGTCATTGTAAGAGGCTAAGTGCGGACAAAGCCCAGACTAAACAAACAAACCCCCACCGTACACTGGAATGTTGTTTGATGCTGATGATAACTTCTCGATTTCCAGCTTACTGCTCTTCCAACTTGATTAACCCGAATTTTATTCATATCTATGGATTATTAACTTATTACTCTCTTTTGGAACTGTTTTAAGCGATTAAATTGCTTGTGAAAATTGCAAATACAATTTATTAGAAATTTTGACTGTCTTTGGCGGGACTTGAATCCACAACCTGCGTCTGCTCTAACCAATTGAGTGACAAACACATTTTTTGTGTCTTTGGATTTATTCAGGGCTTTACGTTGTGAGCCAGTAGAGTTTCACCGATGTTTTTGGTTATTACTTCCAACATCCTTAAAAATTTTTTTTTTTATAGTAAGTAAAGATCTATAAATATATTAGAACGTTTTTGAGAAAATTTAAGTGTATTTTTCAATCATTTACACTTTACAATACACTAACAGTTTTCTGTTCAAAATCGAGCCAAATATAAATGTTGAAGCTGAACAATACTTATAGTTTCCGAAGATGCCAACTCGGACTGAGAGACCAGATTGTATTTAACATTCAGCAGATTCTGTTGTTTTCCTCATCCGTAGTTTTCCTTGTTTTTCATGTGAATATTACAAAAGGAAAGGAATAAACTTTTTTATTTAATACTTTTCTTATTACATTAACGGATCATAAGTTTAGACTATTCTTTTTGTAAATGTATGTAGGTTATACACACCTATTTAAAAACGACTTAACGCAACTGGCCAGTCGGCTGTGAGTAAATGTGTTATACTTATACAACGCACGGAATTTTAGCAAAAAAATTATCTAAAGGCGAGTTCTTTAAAGAATACTCGTAATATAATATTACGATCTTACAAACTAGTCAACCAGAGATAGTTACGCATAGACTTAATGTCTATGTAGTTACGTACCTAGTTAATTTAAAGAGCGATAGACATAACAACAAAATCACTTTGCAACCTACTAAAGTACCTCGTCCTACCAAAATCTACAAATAATTAGTCTTTTTCTAAAGGCCCGTATTCTAGAACATTGCTCAAGCATAAATCATGACTTAAAACTAGATTTAAGACGAGATTTTATTCTAAAAATGCACTTGAGCGTAGATTCGCTGATCACAGATTATGCTTATTCTAAAACGTCACTCAAGCGCCAATCGGCGCTTTGATCTGTGTTTACTCAAGAGACCTCCGCAACACGCTTGAGTATAGAGATTTGTATGTAGGTATTGTTATCTACGATAATCGTAAATGAAGATTAGTCCCTATTTGCCACAAGCAACAAATAGTCACATGTAACGAAAAAAACTGCAGGAAAAAATAAATCGTACACGAAAACTGACTTGTATCAAGACTAATCAGAATTTCTCCCTAAATTTAGTTTGAAACTCGATTCAACTGATACTAGTTTGAAATGCGTTCTAGAATATAAGTAACGTACTCGAGTGTTGATTCTTCACTCAAGCAATGATTGGGTGATTTGAGTTTTAACTGCACTTAGCGACGTTCTAGGATACGGGCCTATAACAATATTAAAAGCTAAGCATCTTCATTGCAATTTTTAGATGCTAGTGCTAGATGGAGATGCTAGTAGAGCGTTCGAAATAAGGATTGAATATTCGGGTAACTTTACTCGGGTAGTGAAGGTGATACATTGCACGTAACTCTGGCAGTGAAGGTTAGCGCTGATGCCTCAGAAGAGCCCGCCTAAAGCTACTCCTGAGGCGCAAGTCCTATGCATTGCACTTTGAAGAATATCTGTTTTTAGGCAAAGATACCCGACACTTGCAATGTTAATTCATGGATGCTATGAAGGTTCGTTACACTGCTTTTAAATCAAGGACTTTCAAATCTGTGAGAAACACTGGACCATTTTCTTCTTTTTGAAATCTTTAGATACCAGACAATAAAAAGGTTAGGTAAAAAATAGGCGCAAGTCAATCTTCGTGAAACTTTGAGGCACTGATAAATTTGATACTAATTTTAAACTATACATTAACATCATCATTATCTTACATTTGTCCACTAATGGTCATAGGCTTCCCCTAAACAAGAAAAGTTGGTGTTTCGCAGGCTGTTAATGATCTCAGTTTGTCCAGTGGACAACTACTCCATTACAACACCCATAAAAGAAGAAATGGTGGTTCTGTTTAATGTTAGATTCGTAGATACTACGTCTATCGCAAATTATTTTAATTGTGGATTTACCATAACGCCGTGTTTCTAGGATCACTCAATCTAAACGCGTTAGGATTGAGTGATCCAATGAAACTAACATAGATTCCTAGATTTACGTTGAACTATCTTGATTTTTTGCAAAATAATGTGACAAATTCAGTACAATTTTTTGATTTGAAAATTTTATTCACAGCGTATTTCCTGAGATTCAGCTTGTACCCATATTGCTTATGTCTGAATTTAGTGATCCACATTTTAGGCAATATCTTCAATCGCTTAAGAGTGAGGAATTTTTTGATTTCGGGTACGAGTTTTGACAATTTGTGATTAAATGTACAATCCAGATGCACATGATTTACCATACACCGTCATTTTAGTTATAGCACAAGCAGAACCGAACCGATGGGAAATCGGCATCCTTTCACAATAAATTTCCTATTAAATGTCAAAACTCCAATATTGTTACCAGCTACAGAAACAACTAATAGAAGACATAATAATAAAGTAAAGAGAAGCTAATTAGTTCGCGCAAGTCTGTCGTACATCTACCAACTTTAGGGTAAACTATACTTATGATTAATCTCATCGAGGAGCTACAACAAAGTGGTATGTACGCTAACCTCGTACAAAATTTGCTTTGTAACATTGAGCTTGTAGTCCACGTTTTATGAGCAGAAGGATACAGGCATGCTATTTTGTTAACAAAAACATTGTATAGTTATATTGTAGAACATATGAGGCTAGGAAAGTTGGAGCGGTTACGTTTTGAGCTCAACGCCGCTCAACAATGTGGTGGTGTAACGATGTGTCTTTTACGCCAGCCAATATCCCCTTAGTTATTCCTTTAATATATTAATATTAAATATACTTATAAATAATATCACCAGCTTTGCTCCTGACTTCGACCTCCTGGACTGCGGTATTGGGTTTTGAATGACACGAATAAAAAAATACATTGTAACCAACCGGCAACGCCGTCTATCAATTTCGGGGTAAATTAAATATTAGATGTTATTCTGATGTCTTAGCTACATTACCGGAAAGTTTCACTAAAATCCGTTCAGTAGTTTTTGCGTAAAACAAAAAATAATAATAGGAATAAGAAAAGTCTTTTACGCAAAAATCTTTGATTCTTACTTATACTATAAACGCGAAAGTTTGTGTGTAATGTTAAAAAGTAAGGACTCATTTTTACAAAACATTTTCATGTTAAATGTCGCTACGACGAGAGCACTTGACTCGCACTGTAAAAAAGTTATAGATCTCTTGTAGGGCCGAGTTTCTAACTCTACTAGCCCTTCACAAACTATACTTTCGTAAAAAAATATAGCTTGCCCGTGTCATTTCTACAAAAACTATTAATATAAAAGAAAAGTAATGAATTGTGAATAGAGCAATGAGAATTGTTGAAATGTATTTAGTAGCAATTCCAAAGCTATGCTGTAAGTAGGGTGTTTCTGAAAAATATTTGTTGATTGTCAAACTTGCATTTTTTAATTTTAAAAAGTTTATTTCATTAATTTTTTTTTCTTCATTTAGAGCAATCACGCCAGTGCTACGCTCATGTTTTCGTGTCCTGATAACGCTTTCTAATTAACTTTTAAGCTATGTTCCTGTGTTAGGGCCACTGTTAGCACTTTTGCAATATTTAGTAAATACATGTTATGCTTATAATATTCTAATCCTTATGTACCTAAGTTGAAAAAGTTTTTTTAAGGTATTTGAAAAAAGTTTTTCACTCCGAACGGTAATTAAAGCTTGTTTGTTAATCATCATTTTGATGATATAAAGGTTTTTTAGTTCAGTGCTTGCACAAAAAAATTGTACAAAAGAAAACAAAACAATGTTGTGATAGAATTGCTGGGTGCCCTTCGGTTCGCCTAAAATTTAAAGTCCTAATTTCATTTGGCCGAACCGTATTGGCCTAAACTTATAACGTATAATTATTGTCTAGTCTAACAGTTGTTTTCGCACTATTATAGATTGGTCTAAAAATTGAAAAGCCTAATTTCAGTATTTCTAATATCGAAAGCACTAAAATGTATTAGCATTTTTTTTTGACATTACGCTCTATTTTTTTTAAACAGAAAAGTTTAAGAAACGAATCGCTCACAAACCGACCCCAAGCAGTCTTGTCTGCCCTACCCCTAGAGTGTAATTCAAAAGCGCGTAGGCGCGGAGGGGCGAGGCGGCCCGCGGGCTGAGGAGCAGGAGGCTGTAAGCGAGGCGCCGCGGCTGAGGCTGGCCGGCGCAGCCGGCCAGAAAGCCGAAGCTGCGGTGGTGAGCGTAAGCCATCTGCGACGATAAGCACGCGTGGGACCGCCGGAGCCCCGCAGCGCCGAAGCCGTCACGGAAGTCTGATTGTTTGGATGCATGCATGATTGCTTGTTTGCATGCATGTCTGCTTGATTGCATGCATGATTGCTTGTTTGCATGCATGATTGCTTGTTTGCATACATGCTTGCTTGCTTGCTTGCATGCATGCTTACTTCTTTGCATGCATGCATGCTTGTTTGCATGCATTCATGCTTGCTTGCTTGCTTGCTTGCATGCATGATTACTTCTTTGCAAGCATGCATGCATGCTGATAAAGTTTTTAACTTTCTGCGAATAAAAATTTGGAACTGCAAAAGGGTAGGTGTTATGATATATTCGGCGAAATTATAATACGGCGATATAAAGTTAAGCGTAGTAAAAATAGGCTAAACACGATTAGGAATAGTAAAGATGTGCGAAAAAATTTTAGGCTAATAGTTTGTGCGCCAATGACAATTAGGAGTACAAATAATTAGGCAACCCGATATATACCCAGAATTGCTAACAATGGTATCGCAACTTGTCTTGTTTTCTTTTTATAGCGGAAATTAATTACAATAGTCAGACTCTTTGCTGTTTGGTTATATCTATCCACACCATGAAGCGTTAAAGCAAATGCATAAAACATGCATGTGTTATTTTACTAAAACTTGTATTATCTTATCTGTGCTAAAACTAAATACTTTTTCTTTTATAAGAAGGACATGTTTTTAAATTTCAGAGGGGACCTAATGGCTAGGTCCTGCAAATTTACGAGAAGTTGCGTTATTAATGTTGTTTTAACGTTAAACTTTCAAGCAGAAAGATCTGAAGAAAGTCAATAAAGTAGTTACGGCTTTGTAAGGAAATTGTAACCTACCTGAATTCGGATCAACAATGTAATGATTGCCTCACCAGACAAAAGTGCTGAAAACTCACCCAACTGCACTTTAAATTGTGTTTTGTTACAAGTAAAACGCTTCTAGGCAACATTTTAAACTCTACATTGTATGAAACTTGAAACTTGCGTTGCATCGCTTCAGACTAAATATGGAACATAGTTTACGGCTAACTAAATACTGGCACGCCGGAGCATAATAACATTTGGTTTGTTAAAAAGTTTATCAGGTATCACTCAGAAACTAATGCTTTCCAGAGTAAAAATATACTAAACTTATACTCAGGGGCCGAACTAAACACACAATACCTAACCAATGTTCACATGCCTAGTTAATTTGATGGATTTGCCATTTTTTTATATTTATAACCCTGAAGATTGACACTATTTTAATGACTGTAGAAAAAAATACAGGTCTCGTTTACTTCGTACTACTTAATATGAGACACAAGTTCATTTTGCCAATTATTGGCTACATTAAGATGGTCCGTACGTGTATTCAATACTTTAAATATTAGACTGAGTCGTAACTACGTTCCTTTTACTTTTTTTATGATCAAGGCATCTCCAAAGGGGGTTTTACCTTAATCGCTCGGCTGGCAAAATGACGATCGCAGTTTGGCCAATGGCAGAAAGCTCTTTTTCTGGCAATACGTAAAGGGTGAATCCTATTTAGACCGACACACCGCACGTTTATCTAATAAAATACATTTTCTCGCAGCAAAATAAATGGATAGCCTCAGTAGTTTGCGTTGCCTTTTCCTATATTGATGACACGGTTTTCCTTTCGATGTTTTCCTATAAAGGCAACCGGGTCGCGTGTATATCCGGCCCGCTGCACTTCCAACGGTCATATCGCAAGTTTTTGCTATGAGGAAAAGGAAAAAGAAACAAAGTTATTTATGGCGGCCTTTGTGGTATTTATTTGTGCTAATAAAAATAACTCAAAATATTAACCCATGACTAGCTACGACACAAAATGACAAAAAGTTATTAGAATGTTGTTTTGATTTAAATGATTTTAGCCTCACCTAATGGCAGGAACACATTGTGTAATTTAAATTCTCTCCCTTACAATTATCTTCGCAATGAGCAGACATATCCATCCTTCTCGCTAACAAGACCTTTCATAGGTACTCGTTAATTACACAGTAATTAAAATTAGATTTCTAACGATGATTCAAGCATTTACAAGTAACGGTATTCTAAAGAAAAACAAATACATTTTATATTATTATTTACAGTTTATAAATGTTTGAACTTGTTAGTACCTACTACTTACTTCGCGTTTTGTGACATACTGTTTGTATAGGTATTTTTGAACGGCAGCACTATTATCTTTGTTTACGGCGGTCTTCGATAACTTACCTTATTAGTAATTAAGTGTACCAGATGTTAGCCTGAATACTTTTGTTATTTTCACCAAAATAGCAAGGGTTAGTTAGCAATATAACTTGAATAGATATATCTTCTACTAGAGATAGGTTACTAGTAAAACTGGTTACGAGTTGATATCCTATGGTATCCGCAGGTACCTTCTTAATTATTAGACTATGAGTTAAGTTTTATCATAAGTGTTAATTGTTACCTACGCGGTTTTTTTTAAAGTTAATGTCGATTTAAATGGAACGAACTTTGGCAAAATCTTCCCAACAAACTGACGAGAACCTTTAATGTAAGCAAAAAAATATAAGCAACATAGAACATATTATTATGTAAAATGAAAATTTTAATATGAACCTCGTAGTATTAAAAGCTCATAAAATCCGGATTAATATCTATAAAACAGTACTAAAATTTTACGTGATACAAAACCGTAAACCAAAGTAACATTAAACATATAAGTATTATTAGATCCCCCTATCGGTCTAATATTGGTTTCAGTACCAGGTCAAGATCTCGGAGGCAAGTCGAACCCCAATTGAAGAAGGTTCCCCAGATCAGCCAAGAGTTTCAAATGTTACTCGGGTTTATGATTATCAACCCGCATTTTGCAAGCCTGGTGATTATGCCTGTACCCATTATTGCTGTGATAACTTGAATTTAATGATAGATATGACCTGAAGTGGGATGATTGTAGGATTTTACTTTACTCTATTTTTATATTGTGTATAGTTTAAAGGATAACAAAAATTATGATAAATATATAGCACTTTATAAAACTGTTTTCTCCTGAACTACGGAGGACAAAGCCGCTGATACCCAGGCTTGTAAAGAATTCAACAGGCGTTAATAACTTGACAGACTGACATGGCTTACCTAAAAATAATTTGTAAGGGCGTTATTTGGAGTCAGTCAACACTAAAGTGTTAACCTTATTTATTTGATATACCTTTCAAAATAATGTGAGTGTGTGCATACAATTTTTAAGTTTTATTTTATTTTATTTCTTTTATAAGAGTCGAAATTGGGTCACGCGATACACAATATGGCAATTTGTGTCGTAACCTTATTGAAGAGTATATCATTTAACAAACTGATTTCATCCCTTGGAAGTTCATTAAGAAATTCTATTTACTCCGCAGGTAAGACGACCTGTTTTTGACATCTTAATTTGAGTTATACCAGCTGTTGTATAATGTTAATGTTTTGTATTACAAAATTGTTTCATTATGTTTATGTTAATAAATTTTGAATGTAAAGGCTCTTTTGCTATAAACGCAGATTCATTATGTAAAACAACCATTCTTGTTTACAAATAGCATACAATCGTAGAAATGAAAGCAATTCAGTAAAATCCAATATAAAATTCAATGTGATATAATATTTCGTAAAGGTAGCAAAGAAAATTCATAAATTAATAGAGCTGTACACGTATCCTGTGGTGGTGGCATAAATATAATAAATACTAGATGTAATTTGCTTTATTTTATTTCATTGATTTTATTTGATTTTATTTTATTACTTCTAATCAAAATCAATTCTCAAAAAACTAGAATAGTATCATTTTGGCCAATTACCTCTAGTATTTATTGAATCACTGTTAACTGTTTTTCATTCTGGCATTCTTTCGTATTGTACATTATTGCAAAAAACGTCCGCTTTTGGCGTTAGCGACAAATTCGATTTTATAAACAAGTAAATGAAATGTTTACTGTGATTCAATAAATACTAGAGGTAATTTGCTAAAATGATAGTGTTCTAGTTTTTTGAGAATAGATTTTGTTTAGAAGTAATTAAATTACATCAATTGAGGGCAACACTTAGCTCTAGTAGTCCCGTTGAACTAATGTCATTTACATAATATCATACATTTGCTATCGATTCGTTGAGCATACGATATTAGAAAACAACTTGTGTAAGTATTAGAAAACGCTTTTCGTCATAAGGGTGTCGTAAGTGGCACCTAAAGGGGTTTAGCAAGACGGGCAATAGTCTTCTGATCTTCTCAGCACTATTCGGCGACTCATCTGTCATGTGTGGAAATTAGCTCAAAATGCTCCTTTTTATGAGGCCTGCATCCAATAGTAGGCTGTGCATATATTAATGTAACAAATTGAAAAATAATAAAAAAATTACAAACTGAATTTGCTTACATCTTATTGCAGTTTAATGACTACAATCAAAATTTTTTTCTTAATAAAACAAACGTTAAAATTAAATTGACAAAAGTAGGTACCTACGTCAAATCTAAAAATCTTTTTTTTGTCATATAAAAGTTTACTTGCCTGTTTGTCGTCTAGATCTCGACGAATTATGATAAAATAATTTCGTTATGTTGTTGTACACCAAATATAAAATACTAGCATATTACTAAGCTTCGACTGGAAAACTTCCACATCTTCAATCGAATTAAAAATACTTTATTCATATTTCCCTTTTGATGCAGGTCGAGTTTCACACAACGGAATCCGTGGTGACAGTGGACTGGGAAAACGGTTTTGTCGAGGCATCAGCGAAAGACAACATAAACGTATCTCAGATCTTCAAGGAGCTGTTAGTGCAAGCTAAGGTCAAGTATAACCTATCCCCAGCACTGCGGCGTCGGCGAAGGCAGTCCCTACCCACGGGGCCACAAGGCCCCCCGGGGTCCAGCCCTACCCCACCGGCGGGGACCAACGCACCCCACGTCCCGTCTCCAGCGCAGCTAGCTCACCTCCAACAAATCAGGGAACGGCACAACAGCAAACGTAATTCATGTGTTATCTCTTAAATTTTAGTAATTTGTTCTTGCACGAGGATGTAAACTTTTAATAGGTTTATACATACGTAATGTGATGACAAAGAACTCGAATAATTGTTTCAGAACAGCTACGAGCAGCAAACACTATTTCGTCAAAATTATTTGAAAATAATAAATATATCTAAAAATAAATAACTGAGCTTCTTAGATTTTACGGTCACTTATCATTGTTAAATATATAAAAGTTTACCACCTCGTTGTTCAACCAAATATCTTATTTATAATAAATACTTTATACGAAAATACCTTACCTTAAGATTTATTTAGATAATAAGTTTTTTACCGATCATTCTTGTACTCATTTTAAAATCTAAAGATATATCACACATTTCTTGTAATTGCATTGTTTCTCGAAAACTCTCTTTCTTACGCTTTGATTTTTACGCATTTGTCTTAACCTTTTCAACATTCAGCAGTGCGTATTGAGTAAATCATTTCTTAAAATAAATATAGCTATTTTACAGTAAAAATAATAATAGTACTGGTTAATGGGTTAAATCCCATTGTTTTATTAACTTTATAGCAACAGTCACACAGTGTTTGTCCCAAATGTCACCACCTGACTGTCTTTTTGAAAAATAAGTGGCTTGAAATACGTGTTAAATCAAGATGAAATTACTTTAAATAGTATTTAGGTAATTTTGTTTTTATCGTTTTCAGTAACCAATCAATGTATCGAACTAAGTATTTGTTCATATTATAATGTTTGGTCGTAGTAAAATGTATAAAGATTATTTGATCATGTCGTGGAGAGATATCAGTATTCCATAAATGTATACCTTTGTGTACCACCAATATGTAGTGGTGAAAATCTTCTTAGCTGTCCTTTATATGATGCCAATGCTACATGAAAATGTACTTATTTATAAGGTTTAGATGTACCTATTAAATGTTTAATGATCAATTTTTAGGTGATGTTGTAAAAAAGAATCGTGATATAATAGAATGATGGGTATCTTTGCGACTGGTTTACTATAAGTATCGTAGTCTTAATTGTCTGATGAAAATGTTTTTGGGTAAATTTTGTTTCACATGGAACTTCATTATACGGGAGTACAATACAGTTGGGTAAATCTCGACTTCACCAGAGATTTACCCAGTGAATCCCATGAAAATTAAAAAAGTACAGTCGCAGTATTTCAATACAGAGTTTACCGTATTTGGTATATTGTTGTAATAATAAAACAATGAGCGACAAATAATTTGCAAACTAAAAAGATTTATATCATTCATTTTGTAATACAAAGTACTCGTAACACATCAACAATCATGTTATGATTTCAAAGATAACTATTATTAATTTGGTAACTTATGTAAACTGCGAGGCAGAACGCCGTAAATTTACGTTCCAAGGCATGATAACATAATTAACGTGTGGGAAGAACGAACACCAAATGTTGATAAGTTATGAGCTCTTCGTACTTTAACGAACTTAGAATATCTTTGAATTCGTCGTCCCGCCTCGCCTGTCTTGCGTCAATCCCTATTTCACAACTTAAAATCTTTACCCTTAACTTCTAGTAGATATTTTACTCTAATTTTAAGAATTAAATATACTAAAGTATACTAAACATTTTTATAAGCAAAATCAATATGTCCATTATTTAGATCGTAAATCTACCTCTATAGATTTCTTCGTGGTCAACATTATTTGTTGTCTATCAAAGTTAGCATTATTCCTATGTGGTATATTTCAAAATTTAACCAAATGACAAACTAACTTATTTTCTAAAAAATGCATTTATTAAGTGTTTCAAATATATGGATGTGCCTTTTTTAACAAAATGTAGTTCTATTAGTTTTAATGACATATGAGTAGATTTAGTTTTTGTACTACTGTTACATTGATTTAAGGCAATTGCTTCCTTTCGTTGAGACAAATATGACTTGTTTTATTTGCCGCTGTCTAATAAGTTTATAGGCTGTGTGTTAGTATTTTAGGCGATATATTAGTAAATAATTTGATGGTGATAGCTTCTCGAGAGTAGTAAATCTATAATAAGAAATTTAAAATAAGTCTCCTAAGCATTGAGTTATTATTAAGTTGTCCACAGGGAAATTACTAAATATATCAAGTTTTTAATAGTCTGTATTAAAAGAGAAGGATTATGATTTTCATGTCTTTGTTTATGTTTCATAATGTATGGACAGACATATGTTATCGTGTTGAATATACCTAAGAAATATAATCGCGCAACCTTCAAAATTTTAGAAATTAGCACAGATGGATTTGAATAAAGTAGAATGTATATTGATTTCCTGCTAGTTTATGAGGTTAATGTCATATAAGAACATATATTTGTGTATACGTATGCCTGTAAAGTTTATTTTATCGATCCTGAGCTGTGTTAATGAAGTAAACGGTTTAAATGCGTTTGTTACAACTTTATGACTTTCAATAAACATACTTCTGAAATTGTGTCGTGTTTCCTATATTAGATTTTTACTGTTTTGGATGATTGTAGGCGGTGTCAACAGCTTGTGAGCCTTGAATTTACATGAATTGCATTTTCAGTAGCCAGCTTTTTCAAATTTTAGCAGTCCCCGTTTTAAGTCACTCAATTCGTCAATTACGTAAAATACACAATAAAGTCACGAAATTGAGGACCTTCTTTATTTCGTTGGGTTATTTTTGTTACGTATAACATATTAATCTAACCCTTCTTGTTTTTGATTAAACCGGTGGCGAGATTCGAAAAGTTTCGCCCCTTGGGGTGAGGTGAACTTCAATTCTCCGGTTGAGTGTTGTTAGGTAGACGAGTCACCTTTGACATATCAATTACTACGCTGAGGTACTCTTATGTACATGCAACGTTGTTCAGTGCAATATAATTGAACAACAGCAAACACAAAGCAGATAACATAATATTATGATAGATGATTCGGATTAAAATTGTTTGATAATACGACAATGTTCTTATTAAATTGCTTATTATTATTTGTCTTCCTGTAAGATTACCCTTCAAGAATACCTTGGTGTTAGAGTTTTTTAAGACTCCCAATACAAACATCTAACTAAAGTGACCTGTTTTTACAAATTCCCTATGTTTTTGTAGCACGAATTTAACAAACTCATCCGCCCCATACAGGCTTGAGCCAATTTAGGAAATACGGTTCCTAGAATGCTTAGAAGGCGCACCACTACATAAAATAGATCTTTAGTGTTTGTAATATTCGTTTCATTTAAATGTCTTACCTCGTATATTATCCATGAGAAAACGGCTTATCCTAGTCTACAACAGAAATTTTTTTTTGATCTATTCAAACAAAATCTAAAGAATAAAAACATACAACATTGAATGTTGTAATTCATACATAATTTTCATGCTTTTCGTCGGTTAATTCTTTGTTTTTTAAGGTTAACGTTAAAAGCTTTCAGTTTAAACTGATCTCCCGTAGACAGCTTAATACTTAAATAATCTAAATCTGTCCACCTGGTTAAAAGTTATGCGTGTCACCATCATTACTAGAGATCAGTTCTCAGCTAGAAGGAGATCTCTCCAAAAGGAGGATAACGCTCGCCACGCTTGGTAACGGGTTGGCGAGCTGAGTTTGGTTTGGTGGAGATAAAACGCTGCCGGCCCGTCTTATTCTGACAGTACTTTTTAGTCGCCTCTTACGACACCCATGGGAAGAGAAGCGGTGGAGCCCATTACTTTTACGTGCTGGTCGCTCATGATACCAAATGTGAAAAGTTCGTATCGTCCCACCAGCAAAACTTTATGCGAACAACTGCTAATTACACGACTTTTTGTAGTTTGACAATATCCTTTCTGAAGAAATGCGTGGGGCTTAGCATTTAGACACAGTGCCGATAAACTATATATTTATTTATTTATTATATTTATTTATATAAACTTGAAAAAAAATTTTTAGGCGGGACTCGAACCCGCATCTTTTCAAGTTTATATACTGATATTATAAGTGCAATTAAGTTGCTAAAATATCAAATAAAGTATAGGAATGATAAGGTTTCCTTAACAGCAATAAACTTCATAAAAAACCTCAATTGAATACCTACATTATGGAAAGTGATTTCAGACTTTCTTACAATTTCTATTCTAATCGTATTCGTATCTTATTGGAGACGTTGGCAAAAAAAACTTGTTAAATCATAGTGCGACTTTTTAATTACGAAAATAAGCAGCGCATACACGTAAAATATTAGAATTACATTAATACAAAATAAGTAATTACCAAACAAGATATTATTTCGAACTGTCCAAGTTAAATTAAAGCAGCTAATGTCATTTGCCATAGTTATGCAAAGTCAACCTTAATTAAATGAATTAAAGTTGAAAGGCAAACTTTTAATAGTTTTTCATTTCAAGAAGACGTTTTTTCGTCACTGATTGTGATTCTAGTATTTTTTTATGTCTATTCACACAAATCTACTTTAAATGGAGCCAGACCATATTATGGTCTGTGAAATGGAGGTACAAGCGTTTATTCTCTAAAAAATAAATTGCATCTTTTTCAAAATTAGAACAACTGGTCTCGAGATTATTTGAATTTGGAATCGTTTTCTATTTTAATTACGTTTAAACAAAACAGTTTTGATAACCTTGTCACGAAAACAAATCGAGTTCGTCGAACCTAACACCAGTGAGTGATACGTTGGAAGCATCACTTGTTGCGCAGCGCGCGCGATCGATACGTACCAGCCGGGTGCGACTGTCCGATAGGGCTGGGCAAAGCGCTTTACTATCTATATACCGCCTGATAGAAAAATGCTATCGATTACAGGTATCTTTTTCTTTTTATAGAAAAAATATTCATGCCAGTAACAATCACAACGCATATTTAAATGACTGGGTACGACGATTTAAACACGGTAATACACTCGGAAACAATCAGTGACGTGTTTGCCTATCCTGTATTAATGTTTCCTTTGTACTGACTTAAATGAGTATTTATTTCATGATTATCGTTGGAAAATTTTAGGTATGTCTTTTTTCTGAATTTTAAGCATATAACTGTGGGCTTTGCGTACTAACACGTATCAAACTTCAAATCGGTCAGTTTCGTACAGTGTTTAAACATAAGGCTCGCCAGTTTTGTGTATAAACAATTTGACATGTCCCATTCCTTTCGTTTTATCAATACCTAAGATATATAAATTAGGAATGAAACAGCTGTTCCACACAAAAATAGGCATCAATTTCACCTAAATGCGGAATTTCCTCAAGATGCCTCGGTCTCGTAATAGAAAAAGTTATTCATAATCATTAGTAAACTTTTCTTAGTCAACTCGATTCCACTCTGTACTTGGAGAGAGCTTCGATAGCCTTACTAATGTTTTATAGAAAAATATGTTGATCGACAAAATCACAAAGCGTAATCGAAGCGAGAAAACTCTATTGGGAGAAGACGCTATTGCTTGTTATATCCTTGTGCGGTACTCCTTTAGCCTCGACTCCCAGCGACGAGGTGTGGTGCTATTCTACTTGAAGCTGGATCTGAAAATTTGATAGGTGTAATAAATTAATGTAACTACGCCACGTTAAATATTTTAACTACGAAAGTAGTAGGTACCTATCTGATGCGTCAGATAATAAATAAAAAATTTACCGACTTCAAAAAAAAAAACACTGAAAAGTACAAAATAACACAAGAACGATGTTTTATTTTAAAACCTATTTACCTACTTACAATATTATTTTAACTACTAACAACTAAACAGATCGAAATCGTTCCCGAGCGAAATAGAATAGGAGTATAACACTACTGATTTGAATGCCGCTCGCCAACATAGCAATTTTTTTATAAATTCCATATTTGATTTGTGTTAGTTGTAGAATTATTTTTGTATTATTTGGGCTCGGCACTGACTTCAATCTGTTTAGTTGTTATTAGTTAAAATAATATTGTAAGTAGGTAAATGTTATTTTGTACTTCTTAGTGTTTTTTTTTAATTCGGTTAAATTTTTTATTTAAAAATAATTTATTTTTCTCTTTTTAGTGTTAAATAAATTACACAATTATTAATCCTCTATTGACCGGTAACAGTACCTACAAA
Organism: Anania crocealis; assembly: GCA_949315895.1. Classification (NCBI taxonomy): domain Eukaryota; kingdom Metazoa; phylum Arthropoda; class Insecta; order Lepidoptera; family Crambidae; genus Anania; species Anania crocealis. The sequence continues at coordinate 18,096,530 of OX438883.1, forward strand.
AAAATAGTGATGACGACTTCTAGATGAAAATGTATAAATTATTTGAGAAACTCCTCATCGCATCGCTATAGAATCCTAAGAATCATCCTCCAACTCCTAACTGCTTAGGAGTTTGACCTTCCATCATCAGCTCACGTGAATAACCTGAAGGAAGACAAGTTTCTGACTATACGCGCCTATCATATTTAAATAATAATCCTCCTACTCCTTACCATTAAGGAGTTGTACCTTCCACCATCAGCTCATCAACATAAAATGATGAGTACCAGACACAAATACTGAAAAACCTTAAGAAAGATATGCAAAAACGTAATACGTGCTTATAAAATTTGAGGGTTTCCCTCGATTTACCCGGATTCCACCATCAGATCATGACTTCGTTAAAATGGGACAACATAGGAAGCACCAGCTTTCAAACTAAAAAAGAATTTTAAAATCCGTTCAACCAGTCGAAAGTTTTGAGGAAACAAACATTTAAAAAAAAATACAGTCGAATTGAGAACCTCCTCCTTTTTTTTGGAAGTCGGTTAAAAATACGGAAGAATTGAAAGAGCCCAGTGAAATGAAGAGAGTCTCTTTATACTGCAGAACTCCGACACAGCTGTTACTGAATCTACACAATCCATCATAGTTTACGATGTTTCAATTGCAAAACGCCAGGGATATTCGATTTCTCGGAATGACTTTTAGATCGGCACGTGTATCGTTTAAATACTACAACGCAATTCGATAGAATGTTACAAACTTTACACATTTATCAGTATATAAACTTGAAAAATTTTTTTTGTCTCAGGCGGGACTCGAACCCGCATCTCCTCGCATGCCGGGCGGGCGCCATACCATTAGGCCACCGAGACACTGCGACACGGCGCGAATTTTTCAAGCATATTCTTACGCTGTGAGCCAGCGTTGTTTCATCAAATGTTAGGAGTTTGCACCCTTAACACCCGAAAGAAACATCTTTGCAGATGTTTGACAGTCAGTTAAGATGAAACAGCTATTTATATACTTTATTTGATATTTTAGCAACTTAATTGCACTTATAATATCAGTATATAAACTTGAAAAATACAAGCGCCGCCCGGCATGCGAGGAGATGCGGGTTCGAGTCCCGCCTGAGACAAAATTTTTCAAGTTTATATACTGATATTATAAGTGCAATTAAGTTGCTAAAATATCAAATAAACTTTACACATTTATGTTTGATTGTTTCTTATTTGAGTAGGATAGTTGAATTAGTCTTGATTTGCTTCGTACATAGAATGCAATCTTTTTCTTATCTTGTGACTAGCTGTTGCCCGCGCGCGACTTCGTACGCGTCAATTTCTGTTATTATGATCGCGATTATTTTTGCAACATTTTTACTGATGCTTCGCTCCTATTGGTCGCAGCGTATAGCCTAAAGCCTTCCTCGATAAATGGACTATCTAACACAAAAATATTTTTTCAATTCGAACCATTACTTCCTGAGATTAGCGTTTAAACAAACAGACAAGCAAACAAACTCTTCAGCTTTATAATATTAGAATAAATTTGTTCTTACGACTTTCATCTTTGGACGTAAGCTGGGAACAACAACTTAACTTGCCTTAACACGCAAGTCACTGTGAATATGGCTCTTAGCATCCTTATCTTGTATCAAAAAAAAGATATTGCGAAGGTGGACATTTTCAGGTGGCCTGTAAGTAAACTCTTAAGTGCCATTGTCAAGTTTATGGTCCCATAAATCGCACGTGGGAGGCATTCAGCGAGAGGTTTTACTCCTCCGTAATGAATAAAGTGGGGAATAATTTGTTGATGCGATACTTACATCTGTTAATTAGAACAATAAAACTTCTTTATTTAGTGTGTTGGTCTTCTCTGGGACACACATCCAATTGTATACACGGTGCATTTTCAACCACATGTAAAACGTTATCTAACCATTATGTATAACATCTTGCCAGTGCTATTTTTTTTATTAAAATTTTAAATATTGGTTCAGCTATTTATTTTAAAACATGCTGTGACGCGCACGGATGTAGCTGTGTAAGGTTCATTCATCCGGGACCACGCCGCAGCAAAATAATACGTTTGTGCGCGTCACAGCGTGTTAAAAGATGCACCGTGTCTAATACAAGTGCAAAAACTAAAGGGCTGAACTTGCACAGCATACTTTGATGTTCAAATAGTCATCCATGTACATAGTTGGAGAGATTTACATAAGAGTAAATCTGAATTGAAACAGTGCCTTGTCTTAAGCGACTTTTACATATTTATATTTATTAGTAGCCTCGTACGTAACCAATCAAAGGATGCAATGTTTCATCATAAGCACACTATTTTTATATAAAACATGTTATAAGTCAGAAAGCGAATTCAACATATTTGTGACGATTGTTTCTTTCAAAGTTTTAATGTTTAAGTTGAATGTAAAGTGGTGTGACAGTTTTCGAATAATTGAAATCGTTTTTAAAGGTGAATTTCATTTTATTCATCGTAGACTAATGATATCATTTGGTCAAGTATGATTCTCATAGAAATATTTCCTAGTTTTTCTAAAGTGAGCTCTGTTGAATTTACTTTATAACATATTTAAGCAATTTAATTATGTGTCAGGCGAGATTCGAACCCGCATCTCCTCGCATGCCGGGCGCGGCGCTATACCATTATCTGTTGAATTTGTTTATGTAGACTACTACCTGCTAACCCAAGCAAGATATAGGTTCAATTTATTTTCAACAACTCTGTTGCGTTAAACAAAACAAAAAGCTTTATTTGCTTATTTTTGATATTGTTGTTTCTTTATTGACTTTTTTTGGTTATTTTTCGGTCAAAATGCTCGTTAAACCATCGGTTCCGTCTTCTGTTGCAATCTTGCAACTTTTTTCTTCATATTGGAAGTCGTTTATACAAGTAATAATATAATAGGCGGCTTGAAAAGCTCTGGCACTGATTACCGTTCAAAGATAATTACAGCCAGGAGAAGCTATTTCCGCCTAAATACGTTTTGATGTAGATCGATATAAGATGTTGCCAGAAAGACTAAATTATTTTCACTCCAGCCTAATCATTTGTATTATTGTGTTTTGTTAAGGCAGAATATAGGTATTTAACAAACTAAAAGTACTTCAATTTATATTAACTGATACACAAACACCGATATTAATCACATAAGGCGTTTAGAATTATTGCGATACAATGATCATTATGCACGGCACGATCGGCAAACTTCACAAACCAACAGAGGAGACATTAGATCTCCTATTGAATTTGACAGGGACATTGAGGCAAAGCTGATATCTGATATCACTTGAATGTTTACTTTGTTATCATTAGCAACTACTGAACTAGTATTAAAAAACAGCCAAGCAAGTCAGCAAGTATATGTTTGCTCACCGATGATAGAGCTTTACTGGACAGAATGAAAAAAGGGTATGATTTCACCGAGCTGTACATTTTTTGGAACTATCCCTATCTTGAACTTAAGTATGTAAAAAACCTTTAGACTGGTAGACACATAAAAACAGAAGTATATTTCAAAAGTAATTGTAAAAAATACATAAATATTACTTTAAAATTAAGCTTTGTTCATTGTCTTCTCTTGTCAAGTGAACTGAGTTAGAGACACTCAGATTGGCATTCCCAGAGGACTCACAATTTACACAAATTAAACTTTGCCGATTACAAATGTTTCAATTTCGATGTCTTATCTCTATAATCGATTACACAAACAAATATCGTTATAAATTATTTTGAACCCTGAATACTCTGAATTTGAATTATTGACAGTCGATTGGATTTCAATATTGTAACGAATTAATTAACCTTTACTTATAAAAAAAAATTAAGGCAAAATAATTAGATAAAATGAAAACGTAACTTTCTAGATAGATCATTCTGAAATTTAATAATATTATTACGTAAGCAACAAGGCCGGTTTAGAAGGTATACCACATTGAAGGGGATATGAATTAGTCCTGGACAACACGTTTTAATCGAGTTTTACATACTACTATAAACTCCAGTTTGAGATCAACAGAGCTTAATTTTGGAAATTTTATAAACACTTCAAAATAGATATTTCATTAAGTCTACTTTTATTATAATAAAAATAAAAAATAAAAATCAGAGGTTTACATCAAAATGTGTCACTAATCGTTCAATTTGAGTTTTTTTAATGCTTTTTTTAATGCCTTACTAATATGTAGCACAGGAAATGAAAGGAAAAATATTAATACATTTTTCGGACCAAATATTTCTAAGCGCATTTTCACTAAACTTAGCCCATTACGTTTCAGAAACTCTTCAGATGAAAATGTCCTATTCCTACCTTTATATATTTTTAGTCAGCGCATACGGCAATCGTTAATTCACTACCTACCAACAAAAACGCTATAGTACCTAGGTATGGACAACACAAAAGGATTCTTATCTACTTATCTGTATAGTTTATCCCGGAAAATTTAGTTGATCTTTAAAGACTGTTATTATGCAAGATTTAGAACCGAATTTGGAAACTCACAAAATCACAGTTTCTAGTAGTCTTCCGGAGTCGTTACTGACTGATAATGCTTTTCCCCCTCACTAGTCACCAACGAATCTGAAAGAAGAATATAGATAATACATGTTACTGGTCATGGGTGAACATGCGATTCATACACAATAAAAATTCTAACGGTGGGTTCTCTACCACTAACACCGTACAATTTTAATACGCGAGCAAATGCAGTCATTCGATTTTGTAATTTATTGTCACGATCCAACGTGAATGAGTGAATGATATAATTACGACATAGTATACAAGCTAAATTAAGAAAAATGGCAGAGAATTGGTTTCTTGTACTTATGCACGTACCCAGATAGAAGATTAGCTAGCTTGACGTAGGTTTTATAAAACTATCTATTACTTTTATCTTTTAAGTTATCTTTTATAATCATAAAATAGTACCTACATTTTAAGTTCAGCCTCTAGCATTTATCAGTTAATTGCATCCAATTCCGAGCTATATTTTTTATGTGTGGTAATAAAAAAATAAAAAAAGTAAAGCAACAACCCATTTCTCTCACTGATGAGCACGAGTCTCTCTCCTTTTTATGGAAAGGGGTCAGGCCTTTGTTCCACCACGCTGTCCTAGTGCGGGTTAGTGGACGGCAAGGGCAACGCTGTAGCAACATCACCCCGCCGTTGGACGTTTCTCAAGCCGCCCGAGGACCTCCAACAGGACTTAACGACTGTTATCTCGTGACAACAGCCGATCCCGACGGCTTAACGTACCCTCCGAAGCATAGAAGTGCTCATGGTAGGTATGATGCCACAAACGGTCACCCATCCAACTAGTGACCACTCCTAGCCTTACTTAAAATTAGTGACAGAGACTGATCACTAAGAAGCATTGGGCTATGAGCGCGCTAGTGTTGGGAGTACTAACAACAAATTATAAAATCTGCTGTAGGTATTAGGTTCCTTTGATCTAAGAAACTTTTCTTTTAAAATTATGTATAACTTACTATTGCAATTTTACTTTATTGTGTATAAGTAGATGCACATCTTCATCGAAGATCCTTTTTCACTTAATTTTTAAACATAAGATTAAACTTAGATAAATCAAAATGCAATAGGTAGCGTAACTTGTGTCTTTAATATTATATCTGATAATGTCATTTCTCTTGGTTCATCTCATTATTGTCAGTGTTTGTGTATGCGATAGTTTGAGAAGCGCTTGCATTCCGTTCGTTCCTTTTGTTCAGGTAAAGCAGGCGGGTTACGCATGCGACTGCAGTTTAGTCGCCGTCCGCCTCCCGCTTGTGCTACTTGTTGTTGTTATTCTATCACTGTACCTTTTTCTTACTCATTTAAACAGAGATTTAATTGCGAGTTACGAGAAAACTTTCAATAATTTATTATTGATAAAGTGCGTTTTGTACCGTGTCGATAGTGTTAGTTATATTTTTTTACCAATTCATTTTTGTACATGTCTGTTTGTACTGGTCTGGGTGTTTTCTATATATTATAAGTATGTATTTACAAAAAAAAAATAGTATAATGTATAAGTAAGTTTATCGGTTGTCTAGTACCCCATACGACAGGGTACTTAATAGTAGCTTAATTTGGGACTAGATGACTCTGTGTGGCCCAGTGAGGCATGTCCTAAATATTTATTATTATTTATTATTTATTTATTTTTTAGGAAAGAGGGTATTCTCAGGTTATAACTATTGCCTGTTTACTAATTGGATAATCAAAATATTATTTTCTCAGCTTGTAAAACAATATGAGCACAAATCTTTATTCTTGTATGATATTTATGTCAACATAATTATAATTATGTTTTGCATTTATGAATTTAGTTTTTTAGAGATATACCCTCTCAAAAATCTGGCATTCTCTTTGTTCTGTATTATTCTTTCTAACTATAAATATCTAAAATTATCTTATACCCGATGGCAGCTTTAACTATATTTTACCAAAATGTAAGAGGGTTACGCACGAAAACAAGTTCATTTTATAGAAATATTTTGATTAATTCTTACGACGTTATCGCTTTGACAGAAACTTGGTTGACGGATAGTGTACTCAATAATGAACTTTTTGACGATCGTTATTTAGTTTGGCGATGCGATAGAAACTATAACAGTAGGGGTCAGTCCCTGGGCGGGGGGGTGTTAATTGCTGTTAAGCGCGAGCTGGTGGCAGACGGACGCGATGAATGGTGTTCTGCGGCTGAAGATGTATGGGTCACCATCACTATGCGTAAATCAACTTCTACTGATGCACAAAAAATACACATATGTTGCGCATACATTTGTACACAGGGTTTGGGGAACTCAATGGCGACACAACTGACAAACTTTTCCAATAATTGTGTGAATATTACTTTAAATAATGTTGATGATAAGTTCATTACTCTTGGTGACTTTAATATGCCGAACATTTCCTGGAATTCACCCTCAGAAGGCTCTGATCTCATGCCTAGTAATATATTAGGCACACATCAAACTATGTTTTTTGATAATATTAGCACATGTAATTTCTTACAATATAATCACATACACAATTCTTCTGATAGATTATTAGACCTTATATTCAGTAATATTGATCTCAGTGTCTCTGATAGAGTGGAACCTCTCGTGTCTGCCGATTCACATCACCCAGCATTATGTGTTTTAGTTCCGATACATGATGTTCAAATGCTCACACCCGCCTCAAGGACTAAATATCTGTATGGCAGAGGTGATTATGATTCTATTTGTAAAAAACTCGACGGTTTAGATTGGCTTAGTTTTTTTTCTGGACTTAATACGAATGAATGTACATCTAAATTTAATTATCTACTATATACACTCCGTGATGAACTTATACCTTTTAAAAATAGTAAAGTACGAGCTAAATATCCTCTTTGGTATAATATTCCATTAATAAAAATGATCAAAGAAAAGCACAAATTTCATAGGAAATATTTAAAGTACAAAAATTACTTTGATTACTTGTCTTTCATAACACTGAGAAACCGTGTTAAGGTATTAGAAGCTGACTGTTACAAACAGTATATACATAGAATAGAATCTAATATAAAAACTAACCCCAAAGCATTTTGGAAGTACATAAACAGCAAGAGATCGCTTAATTCAGTCCCTTCAACTATGTTTTTCGGTAACCATTCGTCTCGCTCTGGTCAAGATGCTTGCAATTTATTCGCTGAATACTTTCATTCTGTGTTTCAGCTACCTCGCACATCTCATTACTTACCTCCCCAACAGAGTGAGTCAGTATCGCACCTAACTTCAATAGAAATATATGAAAATGATCTCCTCAAGCTTTTAAAAACACTTGACGTAAATAAAACCGCTGGCCCAGACTGCATTCCTCCGTTATTTATAATCAACTGTGCAAATAGCCTTATTGCCCCCTTAGCTTATATTTATCGGCTATCATAAACGTCCGGTTGCGTGCCGGATATCTGGAAGTCTGCTCTTGTGACCCCTGTTTTTAAGAAGGGCTCAAAAAATCAAATCCAAAATTACAGGCCTATCTCTAAATTGTGTGTGTTCGCAAAAATTTTAGAAAAAATTGTCTATCAACAAGTTTATTCTAGCTTGCAATCGTTTCTAAATGATTTCCAACATGGTTTTCTGCGGGGTAGATCCACTACAACCAACTTGCTGTTATGCCATAACTTTATTGCTGAGCATATGGCGCAGGTCCAGGTGGATGTAGTGTATACTGACTATAGTAAATGTTTCGACCGAATTGATCACAAAAGCTTCAACTGGTCGGTATACACGGCAATCTCTTTAGATGGTTTAGCTCATATGTCGGTAATCGTTGCCAAACAGTAGTGTTAAACGGTTACACGTCGTCCACACTATTTATACCCTCTGGTGTGCCTCAGGGCTCGCTCTTGGGGCCACTCTTATTTACCATTTTCATTAATGACATCGGTACTTGTTTTTCTAATAGTAAAGTACTGCTCTATGCTGATGATATGAAAATTCTATGTCCTATAAGGGCAGACTCAGATTGTTTACGACTTCAAAGAGATCTAGATACTTTTCAAAATTATTGCTCAATTAATAACCTTGATCTAAATATATCCAAATGCCACGTATGTACATTTTCTAGAAAGCCCAAGTTATTACATATGACTACACTTTTAACAATCAAGTTATCTCTAGGGTACAAGTTATGAAGGATCTTGGCGTAGTGTTTGACTCAAAACTATTATTTGAGAGGCATATTGACTCAATTGTTGCTAAGGCTAGTAAGGCCCTTGGCTTTGTTTTACGGATGTCAGCTGAGTTTAAAGATATAAAGACCATAAAAATGTTGTACTGTGTCTTCGTCCGAAGTCATTTAGAATATGCCTCGCAGGTGTGGAGCCCGGCTTACAAAACTTACATCGCGCGGCTGGAATCTGTTCAAATGCGATTTTTACGCCATTTGCAATACAAATATCGTATCTTTATACAAGGCTTGTACACACAGCGTTGTAAGCGTTTACACTTTTTACCATTGTATATGCGAAGAGATATGGCTGATATCACATTTCTTTTAAAAGTATTTCAAAATGCTATAGATTCCCGAGAACTGCTCAGTCTTTTTTATTTGAATGCTCCCATTAAAGTAACTCGTAATTTGAATATACTTCATTTCCCGTTTGTTAGAACCAACTATCGCAAAAATTGCTTCATCTTCAGAACTTCTAATCTATTCAACACTGCTAATGATGATATGGCCCTGGATCTTTTTAATACTTCTGTAAGCCAGTTTAAAAATAAATTTAGTAAAAGATTTTTCATGTAAGTTAAATTGATATACTTAGGTATGTGTATTTTTTTTTTACCTTTAATATGTATATGTTATTAATAATATAGCATGTACTGTATCACTTACATGTCACGAATGGTTTCTTTTTCCCTTTACAATGTAGCAATGACATTAACAAACAAAAAAAAAAAAAACTTTGTCCGCATTTCATTTCCACTGTTTAAAATGCTATATGTGAAAACTTGTAATTGGCTATATTTAGAACATCATTGTATCTTAGTTAAGTACTTAGCTGTAAGTTTTCCAAAGAAATCAAAAATAAAATAAAAATTTATGACTATTGCAAGTTGCAACATGTATGTAGGTATTGAACATGTGATATAAAATTCTATTACCTTTCGTATGCTATGCTGCTATCATAAAAATATGTTGCTTATTTTAAAAACCATTGTCTCTGGCAAAAGTTTTCGTACAATAACTATAACTTGGCTACTTAATATTGCGAATTGTTTGGATAGGACGATCATATTTTATAAAGTTTTATTAGTTCAACCTAGTTGTAAAGTAAAAATAAACCTATCCTACCTACCAATACCTATTCAACATGTAGGAGGACATGGTCAATTTCAAATTAGAAGTGAATTATACTGGGTGAATTAGACTAGTCTGGGGGGGAAAGGATAACCAGGCAAATCAACTGTGTTAGGCAATTATACCAACATCTTTGTATATCAATCGATAATTATTAATGATAATTATTAAAATGGTAAAGCCTTCAAAAAAAATATTTTGTGACTGTCTTTCAAGCAATTAAAAATATTCAAGGGATTGAGTCGGAAAAAAACAATTCAATAATCATCCAAATAACATAGCCCAAACTAAATATTTAGCGGCATAATAGTGCTATATATTTCTTAGTTAGGTTGTTTTCACAACACACACTCACTACTCAACAAAATTTATCCTAAAACGTTAATTGCTCGCTTTCCAATGCAAATTGACAACAGTTTACAGCTATGTGTGACAAAGGAACAGGGCCCAGGATTACTAAAACCCAGCCTGTATAACGAGGTCAAGCTACGAAAATGTTCATTTATTACTTAATTGCCTGCCATCGGTTACCTACTGAACATCCTGGTCAAACAACAAAAATGAACAGCCGACCGCAGTAAACTTTAGTGCAAATACTTCAAACTCAATATTGGAGGCAGTTTGTTTGTTTACCTGTCCTGTAAGGACGCAAATTCTACGCAAGCTGTTTTTTTGCAGGTTTAATAACATTGTAATTGATTGGATTTTTCCGAACGCCTAGCGACATCTATTGATGATTCTTGGTTTCGTCGCTACGGCGCCGTATTGTGATTTAGTTCATATTGTTCTTTTTTTCCGAATTTCAAGTTTGGGATATCTATTTAATATAATAATTTTCTTTCTAGTTCGTTTCTAATAAAGGAAATAAGGGCTATTTCTTAATTTATTAAGATTCCTTCCATTTAAGTGTCATTTGTATGATCGATTACTTTGGTGAATCGAAACGCGTAACGGAACGTCATAACAGGAAGGATTAGGTTTTCTTTGGGACACTTGACCTAGGATCGCCGACCCAAATGGCGGATATATTTTTATAGTGGTTGTTAATAACAATCCAAAGATGTCAAGGGCATCTAATACAACTTATATTTGAAAGTGTAATAGCAAAGCAACATGAGGTAAAATATATTGAAATATTGATTTATTTTCACTGGTTGACAAATTTCTCGTATGGCGTGGTTGTAAAATCGTATATTTGTTTCAGAGGAGTTTTTATATAATATTGTTGGTGGAAGAGGGATATGTTTCTGAAAGATGTGCTTTCTTCAGTAAACGTAAGTATTTCCTTAGAAAAGTGTGTTTCCATACCTCATGTTTTGTATCAAAAGATAGGTTACTAATTTGATAAATTTCTTTTCAGATGGGTTTAATCTTTATAAAATTTATAGTTTTATATTTACATTTTTATTGATATTTTCATATTTCGTAATCATATTCTTCTAATTCTATCTGGATTAGATTGTTATTCCTTATCAACATTTAACTTGAGGTTCTGTTCCTGATGATGAACCTAGTATTTTGTATGGAACGACTTGTGAAGTCGATATAGTTTTGGGTTTTCAACGTTGGGTTGTTCTTGGGAACTGACATGGACTTCCATCCGGGAGCTTAGTAGCCACAAGAAGGCTCAGGACCTAACCAGGGATTCCAAAAGATGTTCTGAAGCGAGGCACTGACCGATCCCGATGAGTATTCAACATCTAAAGGTACCATCTTCTTTCTTTTCCTGGGAGGGCAGCTACTTGAAACCATAGTTGTATTTTAATGTTAACATATTTTAAAGTCGAGTCTTTATATCTGAGCTATTTAGATTATGCAGAACGGATAGCACTATTTTCAATCCCGAACCATTACACACACCCTGAATTAATTATGTTGAGAGTCATATCTCTAGTACTAATTGGTTAAAATATTATATCTTTAGCTACGTGGATTGTCTAGTTAATAGTAGTATATCTATTCAGATTAAATTCCTGGAATGTAATGACAGTTGGCCATCAAATTAATAAATGATATTTAGTAAATACTACTGATTGTATTTATTCAACATCCCGTAGCCAGTCGACAAGGTTCTTTATAAATTTCTGCAAGCCGGGCATAGACTTAATCTACCTTTTAGTCTTGTACTATGTGTTCTACAACACCTAAAGAGCACCCACTAAAACCAACATATACTTGCAGTGGCGCCTACTTTGATTGAAATTAATGCTATTCGGTATTATTATAGAAAAGTTTAGGGGTGGAAGGTAAATAAAAGAAGCATTTTTATGTGCTGATCTTCTACTCTGTAGCTTTTATTTGTATTAATGTTGATAATATAATGATCCCTCTCATGTTGTTATTGTGTTTGTTGTGTTTATTTATTTTGAACAACGGTTATTAACCTTAACTGTATGCTAGTTATTTTGTGTTATAGTTGTATTTGACTAGGGTTTCATTAATAGGTAACTACCTAAATGTCAGAACATGATATAGTGAACTTTTTAAATAAATAACTAACTGGTAGGGTTGAAACTATGTTTTAAAGTTCAAAATAATAAGTTTATTTTGTACTGGTATTATAAATGTTATTGGTATACTGGATGACCAAAACAAATACCTTTCTTATTTTTAGTGTGACAAAATTTTTATAGTATTTAGGTACTTGTTATTATGTAAGACTATTACTCACCTTTTCATTGTTCAATGGGTCAGAATAGCAGATAACCTTATTTTGTGTCACACTTATTATTATTGTTCAAGGTCAAGTCAATATTAAGGGAAAGTATTATATACAACTTAGTTGTAATTTATAGTCTTGGAGACCACAATCCAAGTAACTTTGTTTTGAGTATAAAGTTAATTTTGACAAGAAAATTAAGATTCTTGCAATTGTTTATGGAAGTGTATGGTACGAGCAGTTATTGTAAAGGGTTATTTCTCTCAACATATACGGTTTTAACACTTTAAAAATAAATTTTAAGTTTTTCATACAAAATATTTTTTCTGAAATAATTTAAAATGGATACTAGTAACGTTTATACGCATTCATTATTAAGAGATGAGCTTATTTATGAGGTCACTATTCGCACTGAGGTACCTGAGGACACTGTGCCCAAATTGAAAAAACAATTAAAATCTTTGTGTAAGGAATTTGGTCCTGAAGACATCATAGATGAAGAGATTAAGCCGAGTACAGAATTGCCTATCATTAAGGAGAAGCTTAAGGAATTACATTCCAATTTAGACAATTTCAGGAAGAGCAGGGAACGTTATCAGCTTGGTCGTGCTAAAGCTTTGTACTGTCACTTGTATTACAGGTTGGATAGGTTAGTCTGTAAAGAACCTGCCGACTTGGAGTGCAAATCAACACTGAAGAACTACTTAGATTCTTGTCTTCCTATTTTAGAAAGCTGTTTACATAAAAAACCTGATGAGGCAAGTTCTTGTATTCCATCATCTGAGGATAATAGGGAACCTGTTAGGGAGTGCTCCTCTAAAGTCAATATTCTCAAATGGAATGTCAAATTTGATGGCCGTACTAGTGTTCAGTCATTTTTAGAAATGGTAAATGAACGCGCGATAGCTTTTAATGTTAGCGATTCGGTATTATTTAGATCCGCGTTTTGTTTTTTTGTAGACCAAACTCTGTTGTGGTATAGAGGTATTAAAGACCAAGTTTCGTCTTGGAAGGAATTGTGTGATTTATTGGTTGAAGAGTTCTCCCCTGCGAATTATGATTTTACTTTGAGGAATGAAATTCGTGCTCGTACCCAAGGTCAAGATGAACCTATACACATTTATTTTGCGATTATGTCAGGAATGTTTTCACGTTTGAAAAAGCCTTTTTCTGAGGAAGAAAAGCTTGAGATTTTGTCAAACAATATTAGGCCAGTATTTTCGGAGCCGCTTTCGTTACACACTTTTTCTACTGTAGCTGAACTAAAAGAGAAGTGTAGAAAAGTAGAACTACGACGTCAGCAAAACAGTAGATTCGTTGAGCCACCTAAACAGTCTTCTATGAATCCTGAATATGACTATAAAGGTAAACATAGCAAACCTGCGTCAGTAACTACGGTAACACAACCACGATCAAATGGGGATACCAAGCCATCATACCCAAATTGGAGGCATAATAATAAAGTTTCTCACTCCTCTAATAGTAGGCAAGGTACACCAAATATCAAGAGGTATTGTTTAAAGTGTAAGTCGGATACACACAGCACTAGGTTTTGCAAGGATAAAAGACAGTTATGTTTTAAGTGTGGTGAAGTAGGGTATACCATAAGGACATGCCCGAAGTGTACGAAAGCGCCAAATTCAAAAAACTTGTAGGCTCAAACCGTTGTAAGTCGAAGGGCATGGTCGAACCTTCTAATGATAAATGGATGAAGTTAGTATCTGACTATTTTAAAACTAACACCGTTACTTCGGTTTTGTTCGAGCCAAATGTTAATGATGTTCGGCCTTATTTAAACGTGAACATTTTGGATTTGACAGTATGCGGATTACTAGATTCTGGTGCCGCAATTTCTATTATTGGAAACGGAGCTCACGAACGCTTCATTAAATTAGGATATTCGGTAGAAATTACGAATGAAACGACTGTTACTGTTGCTGATGGATCATTTTGTAATACCATAGGGACAATGTCATTGCCTATTACATTTAAAACGGAGACTAGGGTAATTAAATTTTACATCATACCTTCTATTGTATCCAATGTGATTTTCGGAGTAGACTTTTGGAAAGCTTTTAAATTAATGCCAGAAATTTTTCAAAATATTTCTTTTATTGAAGCCCCTCAGGATTTTATTAAACAAAGTAATGCTAATGAAAAACAAGTAAATTTTGTACAACCTTTTGAAAATTTAACGTCAGAACAACAGGAGTTAGCAGAGATGATAATAAGGCAGTTTCGAGATGTTTCTTTTGAGTGTAAAGGTTTAGGAAGAACGAATCTAATAAAACACACCGTAGACACAGGTGATCATTTGCCAATCAAGTGTAGACCTTACCCGTTATCACCAGAAAAGGCCAAGGAGCTACATAAGGAAGTGGATAGGATGCTGGAGCTTGATGTTATCACACCTAGCGAAAGCCCGTGGAATAATCCCGTAATTATGGTTCCAAAAGCTGATGGGACATGGCGATTTTGCCTTGATTGCCGCAAACTGAATTCGATCACAAAAGGTGATTCGTATGCAATTCCGTATATACCTCAAATACTGGATAGCCTTAGGAATGCTAAGTATGTCAGTTCTGTAGACTTCAAATCTAGTTTTTGGCAAATATTACTCGATGAGCAATCCCAAGATAAAACAAGTTTCACAGTTCCAGGTAGAGGAACATTTAAATTTAAGGGGATGCCATTCGGTTTGTGCGGAGCTCCTGCTCGGCAACAAAGATTAATGGACATGCTGTTCGGTACACCTTTCTGCAGTGATATAACGAAAGGAATGATCTTCTGTTACGTCGATGACGTCATAATTGTGGCAGAAGACTTTGAAACGCACCTTTTGTTGTTAAAACGCCTGTACCAACGCATAGAAAGTGCCAATCTTACCATTAATTTTGGAAAATGTAAATTCTTCCGGAAATCATTAAAATATTTGGGATACGTAGTTGATGAATGTGGTTTAAGGACAGACCCAGACAAAGTGCGTGCGATTTTAGATTTTCCTGTACCTAAGACCCCAAAAGACGTTAAAATGTTTCTAGGAACCTGTTCTTGGTACAGAAGGTTTATCAGAAATTTTTCGAGTATAGCCGCACCTTTGAATGCACTTACCAGTTCTAAAGTGAAATTTTGTTGGAATCCATCAGCTGAAGAAGCGTTCGAGACTTTGAAGACATGTTTAGTTTCCGCTCCGGTTTTAGCATGCCCGGATTTTGAGAAACCTTTTGCTGTTCATTGCGATGCGTCTGGTTATGGTATAGGGGCCATGCTCACACAGAAGGTGGATGACGTGGAACACCCTATCGCTTATATTAGTAGATCCCTGAATAAAAATGAACGTAACTACAGTGCTACCGAAAGGGAAGCACTTGCTGTTATCTTTGCAGTTGAAAAATTTGAACCATATCTAGGCACTAGGAAATTTACTGTTGTAACGGATCATGCTTCATTAAGATGGTTTATGAAACTGGAAAATCCTACTGGTCGTCTTGCGAGATGGGGATGTCGCTTATCTCAATTTAATTTTGAAATCGAACATCGCCGCGGTAAGGATAATGTTGTCCCTGACGCTCTCTCACGTCTGTTAATGGTAGAAGCTGTAGACAGCCCGATAGATATAGACGCTGATGATGAGTGGTACAACAGGACGGTCCAAGGTTGTAAAGCTAATCCGCAGAATTTTTCAAATTATAGGATCGAACGCGGTAAACTGTACAGATTTTGTAAAGGCAAATATTCCCTAACTGATGAGTTTGACTGGAAGGAAGTTGTACCTAAATCAAGATGCAATGCGGTTATTTCGGAAAACCACGAACCTCCTACTGCTGGACACCTTGGTGTATTTAAAACACACCGCAGAATTAGCTTGAGGTATTATTGGCCAGGAATGTACCGAAACATCACTGACTTTATTAAGGATTGTGCAACTTGCTCTGCTTACAAACATAAAACCACTCTTACACCTGGACTCATGGGGAAGCCTAAGCAGTGTTATAGACCGTTTCAGGCCTTATCGGTGGATTTAGTCGGTCCATTGCCTAGATCTCGCGCTGGTTATATGCATCTTTTAGTAGTTACGTGCTGTTTTTCAAAGTATACCATGTTATTTCCCTTGAGGCGTGCTACTAGTGCCACCGTGGCTAAAAATTTCGAAAATTTTGTCTTGCTGGCTCACGGTATTCCTGAAACCGTAATTACCGATAATGGGGTTCAATTTACGGGATCAGAATTCCGAAGTCTATTAGATAAATATAAGGTGCCACGAGTTCATTATGGACCTAGATATACGCCGCAGATTAATTTAGTGGAAAGGTATAACAAAACAGTTATGACCATGGTTTCTTCGTACGTCAAAGACGATCATCGTACTTGGGATCTACACTTGTTTAAAATACAATTTGCTTTGAACAGTGCTGTTAACGATACAACCGGCTTTACGCCATTCTTTTTAGTTCACGGCCGAGAACCCATTATAAATGGCACATTTTACAAAGATTCAGACTGTGATTATGAAGTATCTATTCCACGGGAAGAATATGCTGGGGAGTTTGGTGCGCTGAAAGGTATATTTGAAAAAGTTCGTGCAAGTATAGTAAAAGCGCATGCTGCTAATGCTAAGCATTATAATTTGAGAAGGCGGGATGTTAAATTACGAGATGGCCAGGAAGTATGGCGCAAAACGTATATACAAAGTGATGCCGATAAATTTAAAGCAACCAAACTAGCTCCCAAGTATACTAAATGTATAGTCAAAAAAGTTTTGTCCCCATTAGTGTACGAATTGGTGGGATATGATGGTAAACATCTTGGTACATGGCACATCAAGGACATAAAGGTGTGACATGGATACAGTCTTGTGTCAGAATCCTCAGCCGTAGGACAAGTTTATCTTGTGTTGTTTGGGGAAAGATTCCCAACAATGACGCCAAGGCTACTCTTCTTATAACCTAGGTTATAAGAGAGTTTAGGTTAAGTTTTGCATGCTTAGTTATAGTTGATTATATCAAGGACAACCCTTGAATATATTTCTTAGCCTTGCTTTGCGCTATTTTGTTGAACTCAGTATTGTTGAGTTAGGTTGTTTGAAGATTTAGCATAACATTACATGCTCTCTTCTTTTTTGTGGGTTTGTTGCGATGACGTCTAATGTTAATTGTTATGACTAGCGACACTTGTTATATTTTGGCAAATAGTCAAATTTGTTTTGTTTCCTTTGCATCTAGTATGCATATGGACTCGTGTGGACCCAGGCGTTGACGTCCTTTAGTGACCGAGCGACACACGAGATTTTTTGGACCAGGATTGCTCAGGGTAGCATCATTGTGTCATATGTGTTTGTAATGGCTAGTAACCTTACATCATTTTTTTTTCTTTTCCCTTAGAGTCGTTTTGTGGTACGACAAATAGTATATTAGAGTAGAATTGTATATCAATGGCTACTTAAAGGGGAACAGAGTTGCACTGGTACTACAGGAGCAACTTCAAAGGGGATTGTATGTCAGGAGGTGGCAGGCAGTGAATAGAAACTGATGCTTACATTTTGAAAGCTGAAGCATGATAGATGATTTGTATGATAGTGTGGGGGAAATTACACTTGCCCGGACAGTTTGAGATTTTGGTTAGTTTACATCAGTCCTGGTGGTTGGTTTTTTTTTAAGGTATTGAGTGACTTATGTTAGATTCTTTTCTTGTTTTCTTCGTTTCAGTATAGTTTCTGAACGTTATGTAATAGGTGGCCGAATTGTTGTTACATTGTTGGTTGTTTTTTTTTCCATTCTTTTGGCAGATGTTATTGTTTTCTATTGTCAAGTTGTGCTGAGGGCAGCACACCTTCTCTCTGCGCTCGAAGCTTTGGGGGGAGGGTATTGTAAGGACGCAAATTCTACGCAAGCTGTTTTTTTGCAGGTTTAATAACATTGTAATTGATTGGATTTTTCCGAACGCCTAGCGACATCTATTGATGATTCTTGGTTTCGTCGCTACGGCGCCGTATTGTGATTTAGTTCATATTGTTCTTTTTTTCCGAATTTCAAGTTTGGGATATCTATTTAATATAATAATTTTCTTTCTAGTTCGTTTCTAATAAAGGAAATAAGGGCTATTTCTTAATTTATTAAGATTCCTTCCATTTAAGTGTCATTTGTATGATCGATTACTTTGGTGAATCGAAACGCGTAACGGAACGTCATAACAGGAAGGATTAGGTTTTCTTTGGGACACTTGACCTAGGATCGCCGACCCAAATGGCGGATATATTTTTATAGTGGTTGTTAATAACAATCCAAAGATGTCAAGGGCATCTAATACAACTTATATTTGAAAGTGTAATAGCAAAGCAACATGAGGTAAAATATATTGAAATATTGATTTATTTTCACTGGTTGACAAATTTCTCGTATGGCGTGGTTGTAAAATCGTATATTTGTTTCAGAGGAGTTTTTATATAATATTGTTGGTGGAAGAGGGATATGTTTCTGAAAGATGTGCTTTCTTCAGTAAACGTAAGTATTTCCTTAGAAAAGTGTGTTTCCATACCTCATGTTTTGTATCAAAAGATAGGTTACTAATTTGATAAATTTCTTTTCAGATGGGTTTAATCTTTATAAAATTTATAGTTTTATATTTACATTTTTATTGATATTTTCATATTTCGTAATCATATTCTTCTAATTCTATCTGGATTAGATTGTTATTCCTTATCAACATTTAACTTGAGGTTCTGTTCCTGATGATGAACCTAGTATTTTGTATGGAACGACTTGTGAAGTCGATATAGTTTTGGGTTTTCAACGTTGGGTTGTTCTTGGGAACTGACATGGACTTCCATCCGGGAGCTTAGTAGCCACAAGAAGGCTCAGGACCTAACCAGGGATTCCAAAAGATGTTCTGAAGCGAGGCACTGACCGATCCCGATGAGTATTCAACATCTAAAGGTACCATCTTCTTTCTTTTCCTGGGAGGGCAGCTACTTGAAACCATAGTTGTATTTTAATGTTAACATATTTTAAAGTCGAGTCTTTATATCTGAGCTATTTAGATTATGCAGAACGGATAGCACTATTTTCAATCCCGAACCATTACACACACCCTGAATTAATTATGTTGAGAGTCATATCTCTAGTACTAATTGGTTAAAATATTATATCTTTAGCTACGTGGATTGTCTAGTTAATAGTAGTATATCTATTCAGATTAAATTCCTGGAATGTAATGACAGTTGGCCATCAAATTAATAAATGATATTTAGTAAATACTACTGATTGTATTTATTCAACATCCCGTAGCCAGTCGACAAGGTTCTTTATAAATTTCTGCAAGCCGGGCATAGACTTAATCTACCTTTTAGTCTTGTACTATGTGTTCTACAACACCTAAAGAGCACCCACTAAAACCAACTACTTGCAGTCCTTTTAATTAAATGACCCTTGTCAGTGACGGCCCGCCGCCTCTTTGTTATGCAATAATGCCTTTTGCACAGGCTTGCTGTAGCAACGACTATATTATGATAATGCAAAGAGCCGCAGAGCGCCTTGATTTATCAAAGTAGACTGTAGAATTTTCATTTAATTTAAAAAATGATATGACTAGCACGTTCCCGCTCACACATGTGCGAGTGAGCGAGAAAGGTAGAACGATGATCATCAGCAAAAGTGTAAGCGAGAGCCAGTTGATGATTCTAACAGAGATGACACGTCATTATTCGTTAAATTTCCCGAACAGCTGATGGCATTTAAGGCCGCTGAATCAATGAATTTGTGTCAGTTATTCAGCGGAGTACCACAAAGTTTAAAAACTTAAATTTTTAATGAATATGTCCTGAAACATTATGACGTAAGATCCTAAGACATAGACTTTCGCTCAGCGAGCTATGGAACGCGCTATGATCAGAGTTTCTGTAAAAGATAATATTGTTAACAAAGTTATCTGACAGAGAATCAAGGTCGTCGAGATAGCGCACACGATAAGCAAGCTAAAGTGGTAATGGGCTGACCATTTTTGGCGAGGAACCGATGGTCGTTGGGTGTTCTTATTAGTGTGTACCACGTACCACGGGACGCCTAGCACTGTAAACAAAACTACTGCTGAATAATTAAGCCTCATGCACCGTTGCTGACAATAAAGTTTTTAAGAGTAGTTTTAGGTGTGTGTATTAAACAATGATATTTAAAAAGTAAATTTACTTTTTAAATATCATTGGTATTAAATATCGCAAGATGTTTTTTTTTTACTAAACACAGAAGTGGCAGTAGGTAGTTAGTAGGTTTTGGTAAAGTACTCGTAAAAGTTGTAAAAAAAAGATGTTTAGGACAAGAAATTGAATAAAATGAATTATTTATTCTCTATTCAAGATCAAGATGTGCAAACTTCTAAATGTGCTCAGAAGTTGAACTTAATCCTAGAAACATTATTTGCCAGTCAAACTTCCTTCAGGCTGTGTAGAAAGTTTGCAAAAGCTACGGTGAAAAAAAAGGTGAGTCAACTTATATCCCTACGGCAAATAAGATATTTTTTGTGATGATATGTAATGTTAATGACTGTCACATGAATTAACACAAACCTTTTTTTTATTAGGTATCTATAGACAAAAGCATTTTAAAGCCATTGAATTGAAATGCTGTGAAAACGATTTGCTAGAAAGAATATAATTGCCTTGTCAAAAACTCCAGTTCAGATGCAAATGCAATGGAAAAATAACGCTATAAAGTAAAGTCGAAACAGAAAAACTAGTTTGTTGTCTCAATACCTTAAAGTTTATTGAGCAATCTCTGCTGCGGGTTACGTGGTGTCCTTTGACAACCTTTTACATAATACAATTGAAGTATCCCCTGAATCATCATTATAATCATTATACACAATAATAATAACTATTAGATTTATGTATTTCTTCTTTTAACACCTTCTTTATCACCAGTTAAAAACTGGACAAATGTCTGTTTAAATAAATTTTGTAATCGGACTTTATCCAATGGTGGACAGATGTTTTTGCTCCGCTTATTCGTGCAGAATTACTCCTTCGGTCACCCCATAAGATACCATACGATGGGAAGAGGTAGATGCTATTCTATTTAAAGTATCACAAGGTAGTAGTTAGAGGTATGGCTTTACTGTGTTTACTACGCCTGTAACCACTAAAACACATTAGCTGGCCGAAACTACGTTAATCGTGGCCAAAATTAAGATTGTAGTTTAAGCCATAATTTATATCAGTTTGAGAGTTCGCCGAACCATTTGTACGCAATTTATTTCAGTTTACCTTAATAAAGAAGGAACTTCTAGTTTAATTAATACTAAAGACTACATAGCGTTTGTTGTTTGATACGCATTAGGTAAAACATTTTTTTACATTGTATTTTTTTTTACAGTGATTTCTCAAATTTATGAGTGCAGTAAACATTTCATTTAAACGGCATAATAAAAAGATTTTGCAGTGTATTTACAGCGTAGTATTAAGCTGTTTTTATTATAACGAACTAATTACTCCTGTTAATTGCCAGTATCTTCGTAAACATTAATACATTTTCGAACAACGTTCACATTAATAAGAATTTTTACAAATTATGCACATTATGAAAAGTTATATTTGGGTGCCCTAATGACCTATTTCAAGTTGGAATAAATGAATTTATATTATTCTATGTTACTCGAGGATAGTCAAACAGCATTTAAAGGGATATCCTTTTTGTAATAAGATTTTTTTCCCAGCTGAAAGAGTTAAGTTAGAATTACTACTTGAAAAGCTTTTTCGCTAAGATCTTTGTTTAAAACTATTGGAGTTAAATAGAGATTTTGGGCCGTTACCACCGTGTCGTAATACTATATAATATTAAGGCTATAAGGGTAGGTTGCTAAACAGGCCTAATAACTGGCCCTGTTGTAAATATTACAGGGCTGGCACCATCTGTTGCTGACATAAGCCTTCGGGGAATATATTTCTAGACAATTTACCTAACTCGTTACATAAAAACAAATAACGTTTCTTGTCGGGGCCCTCTTGATAGAAACTACTTATTGTTAGCCTAGTAAGGTGAAGTACGCCTTAGCCTTTTGAGAATAGTTAGGTCCCCTTTAGTATCAAGTATTGGAGAATTTAATCTTGAAAATACACGTGTACTTTGCGTATTAGTTCGGGGCTTGGTATGTAATTTGTGTTATGGTTCGTTAAATTGTCTTTTATTTATTTATTTATTCAGATTACCTATTGTTCTGCTAATAAAAAAGATTTTTTGTACCTATAGGTAAATAACTAATAATTTTCAGAATCTTACTAACGCTCCACCAGTAGCTCCGACTTTCGAATAGAACACGTTCACGTTTTTTCAATTGCTATATGTAAGTATTCTCTAATATTTGAAAATAAAAATTCTCCATACACACCTTTATTAAAAGGACCCTTTTAAGGGACGAATTCAAGGACAAACACTATCCTTTGCAATTTTCAGGGTTTAAGCTATCGTCATATCAAATTTGATGACTCAAACTATATTTATACTAACTTCATATAAGTCAAAAGGTACAGTTGTGTAAGCGTAAATAGATATTTAATCTGATATTCTTTTGCATTTATAATATAAGATAAGATTTAGGTAGGCCTCTAAATATATCTTATACAATTTGGTAATAAATAGCATAAAGGAAAGGGAAGGTATGTTTTTCCTTAACGAATTGAAAAAAAAAACATAAATATTCATGTTTACGCCCTTGCATCCTACTCCTACACCCAAGCCTACGCTTTATTTTCATTTTATCGAATGTGGGCGTCCCGTTTCCTAGTCGATAATTATGATCTCGCAGAGTAAAATGTACTCGGTTCAGATAATGTATGCGTTTCTTAGACTTCCACTCGTAAAACCTTTTTATTTGAGTAGATTTTCAGACGAAGATAAACGCTCTCCTATGGTCACGCTTCTTTTTTTTAGGAAATTCAACCTTTGTTTAGAAAAACAGTTTTAGGTTTCAAAAACAAACTTACATTGTCGTTTTATATAATATATAATAATAATAATAATATAAATATATTTATTCAGACTACAGTGATCCAATTTGGGTTATAACTTAAAGTTTATTAATAATAGCTCTTCGCCCGAGGCTCTGCCCGCATGAACTCCACGTCATCGCGCGGTCGGAAACGTGCCTAGCGGTGGCATATTTTATAGAAAGATAGATTAGGTAGGCTTAATACAATCGTGTCTGTGAAACCATAATGAAAACTCACATCCCTATAAAATTTCAACCCAATCGGTATACCGGGTCTAAAAGTAGCTCTGTTCATCAGGGATAATGTCGGCTTCTTATGGTAAAAGATTTTTTAAATCATTCTAGTAGTTTCGGAGCCAATTTAATACAAAGAAACAATCAAATCCTTCCTCTTTATAATAGTAGTGTAATTGAAATGAAAAATAGTTTACGGATTTAGAACGCGTTTATTTTTGATTTAACCCGACGTTTCGAACCCTTTACACGCTGTAAAGGGTTCCAAACGTTAGAAATCACATAAAATTTCGCAATAGCTATCAGTTTAACAGTGTACTTTTTCAAGAAAATAATTGGTTGCACGTACACACGTCCACTCCCCTTTCAACCCCATTTTAAGGGATGATCTAAGAGAAAGGGTAGACCATATGTTATTTTCGGGACCACAAACTATCTGTCTAACCAAATTTCATCTAAAGCCGTAAGAAATATCTGATTCCCCGTACAAAATGACACCCCTGTTTTCATTCCATAAAATAATGATTTCTGGGATATAATCATCTGTTAATCGCGAACAGATAAACAAATAGACAAAGTCAAATATAATATTCGTATAGGTTTGAGTACCTATAAAAAGGCCAATATGAAACATATCTTGATATTAAATAAATAAATAATTTACAAAATTGTTATTTTTTAATCAAATCAAGGCAGTCAATTAAAGTAATTTGGTAGATTGAACACGATTTCAACTTAACTTTGATCATATCTTCAAATATCGTCAGTCAATTTGTTTGACACTAATGTTATTAAAGGTACTCGTATAATTTTGACTCAAATTTCGAACATCCAATTCATGTTACAGGATATGAATTAACCTCATGCGTCAACATCAGCATTCGTTGATTTCTGAAAGTTAGCTTATAAAAAATATAAAAAAAGTAAATAAGTAATAAAAAAAAGTTTAAAAAAAATATCGACACTAGATTTTCGATTCCGTTTATTTGACTTTTTTAGCTGCGAAAAATTTGATCGGCCCGACAGACGTTGTCATGTCATAACTATGTATATTGATAACAAAATGGTTTACCAATTGTTTATTCTTATTATGCTAGACGTACAACCTTTTTTTTCTGGCGGGTATATTGGTATTCCGACACTGTAATAGGCGACACAAATTACTGGCCATGTGCAAAATTCAGTTTTTTTTTACCCCCTTGCAGCACGCATTATATCAATGTTATGTCAAACGCCACGCCATACATTAAAAAAGTTTAAATTGTCAAAAGCGATAAGGTTACATAGCAAATATATATATAAAGTATGGTGATTAATTGTTCCTAAATTTTTAATTTTTCGCGCAATTTCCTTATCTTTTCTTTTATAAGAACCTTCTCCAGTCAATAAAAAACAATACAAAAAATAATTTGCGAAATCGGTACAGCCCTTCACGCGTCATGTCGTGATTAAGGGAAATTCATTTTATATATTACTAGCTGATGCACGCGGCTTCGCGCGCGTGGGTTTTTATCTGTTCCAAAGTTTTCGTCACGACTCACCCCCCTCTCCTCCACTCTTTTCCTCCACTTCCTTTGCCTACGGTGCCGAGGGTGCCCATCTCGGGCGAGGTGGTGGCGGGCACTTAGTGGGAGCCGATACGTCGTTCGGGGCCCGTTGATACAATAGTTGGATAAAAGGGGCCGATCTATCGTTTTAGGGATCCGGTGTTGGTTCTCCTAGCGTACCGTGGTTCAAGCGAGCTCACACCACATCTGTTTGCATTTACATGAAATCTAAAGTACAATATCATTTGAAAATTTAAAAACTGTCAATTCATGTAGTACATCAAAACATTCAAAGCAGCTTGCAAGGCTTTATTCGAATATGGTCAACACTGGCGTAGAGCCCTAGAAGAAGTGGTCCTGTGTAAAATACCACATTATTAATTTCCAAACAAGTAGGTAAATCCATTTTTCTCGATCCATAAGCGTTAAAAAGGCGATTTTACAAAGACAATTTGCTTGCATACTACGTTTGGATAAAAGACCTAGATCGGACGGTGGACGACGACTTACGGCCGGTCCCAATAATCCATCTATCGCCAGTTTTGACATTTCGGAGATAGGAAACAGTTTCTATCTCTGATTTTTCCGTCCAGAGAAATAAAGACAGAAGTTGTTTTCTATCTCCGATATGCCAAAACTGAAGATAGTTAGATAGGTTATTAGGACCGGCCGCTAGACGGTGTAGTATCAGCATCAATGTAGAGCTCTGGAAAAGGCAGTCTTATGTATTCTCCCTTCATGATCGATAGACGAAGTTTCAAGTACCTCAATATGATGTTAAACACAAATAATTAACCACACAATTTTCCACCATTTTCACCCCCTCAAATATTAAATTATAAAAAAATCCTTATAACTTCACAAAATTTATACCAAAAAGCTGACGTAGTTTCACAAAACTTTCATGTGGGATGTGGGTTCGAGGCATGAATGGTAAAGGATGATCAGTAGGATAAATAGTGTTCAGAAACTTGACAGGATAGAGAACTGATTCGTCTGTACTGACCACTGTGTCTATACATTGTTATATTTCTTCAACTTCAAATGATGTCAGCAAAACATCATTAATTACTGCTGCTTGGTCATTAGTGGGTGGCTGGTGGTTAAACAACACGGAATTATGAAGTGAGGTGTTTTTTTTCTCAGCGTTTTATTTTCATGTTTTAAAAGTGTATGGAATACGTCGCGGCTAAATGAAAATTGGTGTCACATTTTCTTGAAGCACTAATTGAGCTTTATAGTTTGATATGCAAACAAGAGTTCCGTCAAACACCATTGTTAAATCTTCATAATCTGTCCAATTTTGAGTTGTTGATAATTTACTAACTGAATTTTAACTAACTCCTCGAATTCTAACTCACAAGGATCCCGTGGAGTACATAAATATAATATAATACGTTTTATGATGTAATTCTGGGCTCAAAGATGTCAGAAACGTGTATTTCCTTGTATCGATAATATCATCACATCTGTTCAGTTTTAAGTAAGTATACAACCGTTTAATGATGTTTTTGAATGTTTCGTCCTTGTCTAATGGTACTGAGTTAAATTTAGATGTCCTTAGATTTGTTTGTGACCGACCTTTGCTCCTCAGTACCTTCTGCATACATGGAATTGTTGCGTGCTATCGAATTGAAACTCTGCAGTTTTAGTTTAAGCTTTGTTGTAATATCCTGAAGGTTATTTTTTTCTTCAATCTCAGATTCCAACTGTGGGTCATCAGTAATATTATTTGTAGTCGTATTTCTTCCAAATTATTCTTAGTAATTTTGTTCATTTGGGTTTGGGTTTAAGGATCTTTATTCTCACTAAGACTTAGTAACTAGGTCACTTACATGAGAACAATGCTTAGATGTAGGTTAAATATGCATTCACCGTCGAAATCACACAGTACACAAAGAAAACACAACTATCATCACACACACACACTTATTCACATTTAAATAGTATTGTTAGGTACGAAGCTTACCTACTATTTTTTAAATAAATTAATTAATCTTAGTTGGTATTACAAAATATTAAATGAGTGATTCATCTTCATTAATCCCTCGATCGTGAGTTATTCCAGACACAATTGAAATCAATTGTTATCGCGGCAGGCGCCTGCCGCCTGGGCGTTGAGGGAATAAGATACTCGGCTAATTTTGTTTTGAATACATTGAACGACTTGATATTTTTTATATCTGAGGGTATATTATTATAAATTTGTCACTGGTCACCAACTGGTCACTCACTTATTTCAATTCATAATCAGAAATTTCTCGTAGGGTTTTTATCTGGCTGCAGAATTTTGTAATGCAGCCTTTTATTAAAGTTCCACACGTTTTAATTTAATTAATTCATCCATTTCGGCGCCAATTATTAAATTCTAAAATAATACCATTCTGTTTGTAAGAAATTACCTATTTATTTTCTGATTGACACATTGAATGTCATAACAAACTAAGTAAAGTCTGAGAGTACAAATATGTAAAGAGTATGGATATGACGCGGAACCGAACAACCTTTGCCCCCATTTTTTATCCCCTTAAAGATTAAATTTTCAAAAATCCTGAAAGACGTCATTCTTAATTTCTAATCATGTAGCTAGATACCAATTTTCATCGACATAGCTTCAAAACTGAGGGAGTTTCATACAAACTTATGGGGCCCTTTTGACCCCCTTAGAGGCGGAATTTCCAAAATTCCTTTCTTAGTGCTCACCTACACTATAAAAGGAAGCACGGTGAAAATTGTCAGATTTTAAATCCCAGTAGTTTGGGCTGTGCGTTGATATGTCAGTCAGTCAGTCATTAAATCAGTTTTAATTTTTATATATATAGAAGATATATAGATTCACATGCCATATATTAAAAAAATAGTTTTCTGCTATTAGCGCGGCCATCTTTCTTTAAATTTTGATCGACAAATAAAATCATTAAAATTGCTGTAAGTAGCCTAAAAAAATAATTACTTTTAAACTATCGCGTTGCATAGTTATGTGAGATGTAACGGGATTTATCGCGAACATACCTTATTTTATTTGCCTGACGTTTTGATCAACCGAGTTGCATCGGCCGTGGTCACAGGCTGACGTCAGGCAAATAAAATAAGGTATGTATGTTACATCTTTAAAAAAAATTGTCATAAAAAATGCGCGTTGAATTAGAGAACCAATTCTTTTTCGACTGTCGGTTAATAATATCTTATTCCACTACAGTCGGGGCATTAACTTTGTTTTCAAGTCTTTTTTAAAATGCTTTTAGTAGTAAAATAAATACATAAGTTGCTAGAAGACAATTCCTTGAAACATTTTCGCTGTATCTGAGCAATACCTGCTTTTAACCAAGTTTCATAGAGGTTACCACATACCCTTGTAACATATTTTAGCCGACTTTGAACAAAACATTCTCACCGCTCAACTTTCATAGCCAGAGGTTGCAAAGGTCAAACCCGTAGTAGTAATTACTCAGACAAAACAATTTCTGCATATACTTTAATATTCGTTTAAGCTATTAATATTACCCATCATGAAAGACTTAAACCAGTCTTCTATTTAGAGGTTTCTCCAAAAGGAGAACTTTCCCTAACTGTCACACTAGTAGACCAGACGCTGCTACCCTATCTATCTCTTTCTGACGATATTCCGTCACTTGCCTTTGATGCCCATGAAGAAAAGGGGAAGAACTTGAATTTGATAATATAACATTGAAGTAAGCCATTGATTCGACAGACCTAGAAGGCAATACATTATTTCAAACACCTCGAGGGTACTGTACATAATAACAATTTAACTTGCCTAAAAAGGAATTTAGAACTGTTGAATGTTGAGGAAAAGAATGTTTCATATTTCAATGAAATTCTTTTGTAAAGCGCGAAACCGATTAATGTCCAAGTAATGATTTTCATTTTGACGCGATGAATTTTCCATTGAAATAAATCGACGGCTATCAACACGACAATAGGCGATTGATGTTCGTAATTTATTTAGGGTTCAGTGCCCAATGTTAAAAATACAAAATTTGCGCCTACGATAATCTTGTAAAGATGAGCAAATAATAAGCAACAGGTACATGTTCCTGTTAAAAATAAAATTTCATTTGCAAATAAACTGCAAATACCACATGTGGGATTACGGCAGCCCACGCTTCACAGCTCTTGTAAGAGAGATAATCAAAAGTTTTGACAAATAAGTATATTCAGGTAAAACATTTCTTAAACTTACAAATCCATAATACAAAGAATCTAGTTCGAACTATTTTTATTAAAAATAATGTTCTTGGTAAACACTGTTTTTTTTTATCGAACTAGATTATTAATATTAGGGGTTAAAGTATGAAATTGCCGTTTTGTATGGACGAAATCGAGAATTTTTCCATACTAACAATTTTTTTGTTTTTTCAAAAACGCCTGAATCGTTTTCGATGCAATTAAAGGTGAAAGTTAGATGGTTATAAAGCTACGCATTATAGTATTTAAATTTCTGAAAATCTAAGTATATAATACAAATATACTTAATTGAAGCAAGAAGGTCAGCTGACACATTGTAAGGGGTCTTTTCAACGACTTCCTTTGAAGTAATAGGTACTAGTATTGCATTTTTTTTAGTCAAAAGTTACTTTATTTAGTTTTTGATACAATACAAAAAAAATTACGCAATAATATGATATACTTAAGAGCTATAAACAAAATAAAAAGTGGGAAAATAATCGGCAATTTCATACTTTAACCCCTATTATTAGATTAGGTGAACGGAATGGCCTTCTGCAGTCCACTGCTGAATGTGGTCTACATCAGCAGACAGCATACTATAAATTACTCATTTACTGTTAATACCTCATTTATTTTATGAACCAACAGTGCAATTTTATGAAAATACATAAATATTTTTTTATTTATGTCTTGACGTGTCGACACTTTGATCATTAACTTTTCTGTACACTGGGCTCACTACATGCCATACGGAACACAACAAGTCAACAGTCGTGCTTGACCTATTGTTTTTCTGAAGTAGCAATTTCATGGCTGAATGAAAACAGGACCCAGAGAAATGATCGAGCTCATTTTAAAAACCATTTGAATTATTGAAACATCGTATTGACCGTAAATAAATTCCAAGAGACAGTAATGTTTTTTTTTCAAAAAGCTCTTAAGGTTTTAAAGTGAATAATGCTAATTAAATGTCTTGTCTAAATATTACTTTATTCACGATTAGGACCCGAGTTCACCAAACGTTTAAAATATTATTTGACATATTTTGTATGGGAATTGTGTCAAATTAATCATCAATCTATGTTTACCGGCTGTTTAACGGCCATTTCCAATAACCTATCTATCTTTAGTTTTGGCATATCAGAGATAGAAAACAAATTTTGTCTTTGTTTCTCTGGACAGCAAAAACAGAAATAGAAACTGTTTCCTATCTCCGATATGCCAAAACTGAAGATAGATAGGTTATTGGAACCGGCCGTAAGTATTAGTGAATTCGGGTCTTAGATAGATAAAGCTCTCCGTGCTGGAACGTACTCTCAACTTCTTCGGACATATAATGCGTTCATCTAAGCATCGGCTGGAGAAGCGTCTAATGCTGGGGCAGATGGAGGGTAAACGTGCTCGGGGCAGGGCGCCAACTAGATGGACGGACGCGATAAAGAGGGCTGTCGGAGGAAACATATTCGATGCGGTCCATAGAACTGAAGACCGCGCGGCTTGGAGACGTGTCGTGTATGGTCGCGATCCTCAGCACTGAGGGAACGACGAAGAAGAAGATAGATAAAGAGTGACATACTTTTACAGGCTGTTCTGACTTAAATTTTAGTAGTGATCTAATTGCTGACAAGTAATAAGTAGTTTAAAAAACTGTAACACGACCACGAAAATGTAATGATTTCAGAGTTAGAATATTTGTTGTATTATTTAAATATTTTTGTACCCAAAATTTTGTCTTCTTTTATTTGTCCCACTCGTTATGACGTCAAACTTTTTTTTCCAAAGTACCCCAATATGGTGTCGTAGCATTCACTATGTAGCTTCTTTTGTAACAAAAGGTAGCCTTTGTTACCCGGACTGTAATAAGGACTCGATTTATACCTCATCCACCAAAATCGGCTCAGTAGTTTGGCCGCAAATGTGGAACCCATATAATTACCCACACACATATACATGGTGTAACAAAAGGCTTAACGGAGCCGAATACCACGTATTCTACCCATTTGTACGATCATTTTTTTCCAAGACACCATACCTGGGAAATAAATCGTTACTGAGATATTGAGAGTCAGAGTAAAAAAAATTTTTCCAAGATCTTTGCATGAAAATCTTCTGTTTGTTCTTACTAAACTTTTTTCTTTGGAAACTAGTTGACAAATTTTAGAACTCTTTCATAAAAAACAAAGAGAGCAACCGGCAATGAACCACGCGCACGCACATCTAATCTGTATGAAGTTAGGTCACAATCCTCGTCTGTTGCGCTTCGTGCGCGCTATACATTGCGGGCAATAAATACTTTATTTATTTTAAAACCTGAAAAAAAGTCGTTTGCCAGCGATTATTTTTGTTGCATACGATTTGGTTTGATTAACCGAATGCGAGGTTTAAGGCTTCGTTAAACCTTTTGTTACACCCTGTATACATAGACTGCTGAATTCATTACCCTTCCTGTTGGCTTTGCCGTAGTCGGGTAATATATCAACAGCTGAACTGACTATCAAATCGATCAACAAGTATGGACGAGCTTTTTCGTTTCCTAAATACAATTACTTACTAGACTACGCACAAAATAGAGCGCTAACGTAAATATTGTTATTTCGATAAATGTACTACGAAATGCTACAAACTACGAAATGCTACGAACTTCGAAATAATACGAACTACGAGATGCTTCTAGCGCGTTACGAGCGAGAAATAATAATAACAAATCACTTAAAATAAACTCTCGACTACAGCAGAGAAGAATTTGGGATGATTAGTAATTGGTACCAATAAATAAAGCTGTAGTTAGTTTCTAAATATCTTCTTTATTGTACCGCTTTCTTATTACCGCCAGTCGTCTCGGTAATTCTGTCATTTAGAAGTGTTTCATATTTTTACACAAGTTTTAGATACAAAATATTTAAAAGGCTGGCAGTCCGCCTCGGGCAACGGATAAGCATCGCTATCCAGACAGGTAATGCTGCCAGCGTTTTGGGCACCATATCCGGAGGCAGCGCTGGGGCTGATATCTTTTATGTTTTGCGATTTGTAGTGTTGTTAATTATATCCTTTTTTTACATACTGTTGTCTTTTATAAGTAAAATGTTAGTGATTTACGATATTTTGTTGAAATATGAAAAAGTGTAACGATTTAACTGCAAAGTTTTCCCTATAAATTTCGTTTAGCTTTTGTAAGTTATCGTCAAAATGTTTGTTTGAACATGACGGGTAATAAAACGCGATCATACCTTATTATTTTGCCTAACGTTTCGACAGGATTGCACTGACCACAGTGGTCACCACAAGCTGATAGGAGACAGCGATGCGCTCACTCCGTATGGAAGGAGATATAGATTTCATATAAATTTACCTGATCTGAGATCGCTACCAGCAATAAGACTGCCTGAATTGTACAGTCCTTAATGTATTTAGATGATATTCGCCTATTGTCTTATGTTTTTTTTTTTTATTTCAATGAAACTTTATTAAACATCTTGAGATACTGTAGGTACCTTTATTTCGACTATGCCAACTATGTTGATGACCATGTGCGCTTTTCCATTAATAGAAGGTACGGCAACAACAGAGTATATTAATTTTAAACAAAATTTTGATTCTTTTAACACAAATACTGGTATTCTCCTTTTGGGCTCGTATCATTTAAATAACATGAAAAATACACAAAAAACTTAAAAGTATTTGAGCTTTTTGAAACATTGTTTGCTTAGCAACTTATAGACCGTTATTAAGACGACACCTCCTACGTAAAGTATCGTAACCAACAAATATGCCATTTTGCGTTTTCACTGAAAAATAGCCTAACTAATAGTACTCTATGCATTAAAAGTGAAAAAACACCGAAAAACCGATGTTAAAAAGAATTTCTCAGACGTAAATTGTTGTAACTTCCGTACGGCATCGAAGTAAAATGTTGTATTGTCCTTCGCCACAGTTTACGCGGTTCAGTGATACCAACCTAAAATATCGTAAAGGTTACTTACAATAGTATACGTTGCTTACCGTGCAATAACAAATGTCGTATATGTTACATACAACAATTTACGTGGTTAATTGTGCATAAAAAATATTGTATGTAATACATACAACATTTTACGTAGTCATTGAAACAGTAATAGATATTGTATGTAGTAATTACAATGTTGTACTTCGGAAGTTGATATTCTAAATTCTGTCGTATGTTAACTTGCTATATTTTACGTTGCTATTTCGGCTTAAACTCATGTGGTATGTCTAAATTATTTAAAAAATCATATCTTAAAATAATAATTAAAGTGTGTATTTTGACTGCCTGGCATTAGTCACCAATAATTCAATGTCTTAAACGCAGAACGATCCTAGTAAGCAAGCAAATTAAGAGATTGATAAGAATCTCCTTAGCAAATAAGCTAAGGGTTCTTATTACGAACGAATTAGGAATTAATGTGCTGCCAAAAGTGATAGATAGTAGCATGTTAAATAAAAAAATATTTTTTGTGACATTGCAACACATTTGAATACCATAAATCTTAAGACACCGTGTCCTTTTCCTTACTTATAGTGTCAATTATTTGGATTACAATTGTGATAATGATTATTGGTAAATAACATTTACTAGCGTTTCATATTTCACTGCAACTCTTACCGGCATATTTTTTTGTTGCTACAAGTGAAGAAGGAGTTGGTGACTGCCAAGGGACTGTTTCGTTTTTGTTGTTTTTAGCGAGATCAGAGAACCAGGCGTCATCGTGAACTTTACGCCCGTCGAACACGCGCCTTCGCCATTCATCCCTATTACAATTTCCAGAACCCGCTCGTTTGTGACTCTGTCCTGCCAAGTTATATGCAAGATGCTTCTAACGCAGCGCATGTGGAATGCATTAAGTCGAAGTTCTTGTTTTGCGTACGATGTCCAGGTTTCAGCCCCGTATAAGAGTATGCTCAGAACGCAAGTTTGGTAGACAATCATCTTGGTTTTTGTGGTTAGGTATTTATTATTCTACACTCTTGCACTAAGCTTGCCAAACATGGATGCCACTTTACCGATACGTGAATCAATCTCAGCATCAAACGTGAGATTGTTCGACACAGTCGACCCCAGGTAGCAAAACTTGTCAACTACATTCAAGGGGGCACCGCTGAGTAAGATATTAGGTGCTTCTGCGCCTTGAACTAGCTACTAAATAATTTTACTGTAAATCTAGCAGAATAGGACAACGTTCACGCTGCAATAGAACGTTTGTCACAGAATAACCTTATGTTTACTCCTTTGAAGTGTTTGAGCTTGTTAAAATGGGCTAGATGGGATGGAAAGCTACACGACGTCATTGAAATGAAGCATATCTATTTCTTTATCTATATACAACTACTAAACGGGCACATTATTAAAAAAAAAGAGTGAGTCATGTAGACCAATATAAAAAAGATCGATCTTAGTAGAAAATCCTTCTTAATTCGTATCAGTGATAAACAGTATTTCTCCTACTACTATTGGCCATTAAAAATAACAATATCGATAACATTAACAATATCCAAAGACGCCAAAGAAATAGCATTGCGAAATTGTGTCCTCTTTATCCTTACTGGTTACTTTATACAAAGGTAAAATATGATGGCCTTACCAGTTTCTTAGACATGGCGCTATCCTACCTCATTTGTTTCAATTCAAATAATGATTTGTTTCCTTGGGTATTCTATTTTATTTGTTTCTACAGAAGAGTGAAATAGGTTTTTTATGTTTCTAAATACTAGAAATTTCATCAGCTAGCAATAGAAGATATAAACCGTTTGTACTTGTGAAAATGTGCGTTCTATATATTTTCTATTAAACATCTATTCTAAAATATCTAAAGTAATGTTTTAACTATTAAAAAGTGAAAAATGTCGACTTTGAAAATAAGATTTTTTATTTTCCAACCTACAATTAGCTCATATGCAATAATATACACTCTAATTTTTAATCAAGGTATATAGTAATTGTCACATACAGAGTAATAAGGCTTACATATTTCACTATATAATGTTGTAACTATCATATACAACATCGCAGGTAATCTTCATTCCGTAGTTAAATATGGCAAGTATAAGATACAATAACTGAATATATCTAGATTCCGCGGAATAATGTTGTAAGTATGAGATACAATTACTGGAACCGCCTTTGTTTCATCGTAAAGTATTGTAAGAACCATATCTCTGAAAATACGTATATTTGTTTAACTATCTTTCAGCATAGTCAAGAATACTATAAATTAAACTCATATTCCAAAATTTATAAAAAATGGACAAGAAATGCAGTTTTTATGATAGTTTGAACCTTTAAAACGCTCTCCTGTAAAATTGTAGTTTTGGGGATACGATACTTTACGTAGGAGGTATCGAAGAGATTAAAATGTGTTATTAGTTCAAAAAAAATGTTTTATCATGAAAAAGAGTTTTTAACTTTAATACCAGGCATACTACTACTCGCTTGATTAAGAGAACTTACTGTTTTGCATTAAAAATATACAACTAATTAAAAGACTGCATAAAGGTGCTCTCATTTAGTCGACTTTAAATCAAGTCTTAAAAGATGGTCAACTATTTTATACTCGATTAATCTAAATCTTCTAAATCACTAATATTGTAACTCACTCGTTTGACATTTGTTTGACTATTTAGAAATACCTTTAAAATTGAAAAAAACGATAGGAAAATATATTTTGCATGCCATTCGCTGAAGAAATTGGTGGTAACATTACGTTACACGTTTTATCAGCGTTGTTGCTTAATAGTATTATTTAACCACTACCAAGCAAAATATATTAATCTGGTTCCAGCGGAAAGCATGCATTTTTTTTACATGGGGCCCTGCTCGTTCGCCGGCTCGCTGTTATTATGACGTTGACGTGCCGTACTTATAATGGAAAAGCGCCATTATGCTTTGTCGTGTTTCAGCTCCGCAGACGCGACTTGCAACAGTACTGCATTTGCGATGCAACCTGAATGAATATGTATGTGATGTTTATGTATGGCTGACACTCTGCACATATTATCTAACAAGAAGTTTGTTTTAAACTAACTGCTACTAGTTAGAACACAAAACTTGTTCATACTTATTAAAATATTTAACTTAGGTAGCTGGGCTAAAAAAGCTAATTGACATCTCGATTAATCACAAGAAAAAAAACGAATGGCCAGCCAATTGCAAACAATGGGTACGATATCTAACAAAGTACTATTAATTGTGTTCGAAGTCTCATTAAAAACTAAACAAAGCAGTATTTTTAAACCAGTAAAGTGACAAGAAAACATTTTGAAGCTTTTGACAAAATAGTAGTCTTATCATTTTGTAACCTTAGACATTGTTTTACTACCAAAATTAAGTCTATTTGTATTAAAAAATGCTGTACTTATTTTAATGCATTCTGAGGCGTACTAAGGCATTAGAGTAAGTAAAGCACTATACCAATAATTAAACCACATTTAAACTAAATTAGTTAGGTACATATTGATTCCCCATACACACCTCTTTTTTAACCCTTTCATGACCAATTTCCGATAGAAAACCTGTCATGAATCTTTTTAATAGTCTCAAACTCTTCTCGTACAAAATTTCATTAAATTCGGTACAGCTGTTTAAACGTGACATAGGTCAAAACAGACAGTAAAATTGACAGTTACTTACACACTCAATGTTAATAAGCTGTTGTAAGCGCCATGTTGACGGAAAAACTCTAACGGTATCTCAAAGCAACCTACTTCTTCATATGATAGTGACCATGAAATATGTAAACACACTACTATTTTCATTGTTTGACATATAAAATCAGGTGTATATTTTTTTTAAAGTTGGTGGTTTCAGCTCTTGGACGAACAAAAATGCACGGTGTATATGTATACCAACTCCAAGAAATATTGAATAAATAAAAAATAGTTTATAAATAAGCCGCCATACTATCTATCACATGTAAAAATCCCCAATTTTGACTCATTAGCAATTTGTTTTTAGCGGTGCGAAATTTAAAATAAAAACATCAGATTCAAACTACCTAGCAGCAGCATGAAATCATTTTCACCGAGCTCAGTGACCGAAGGCAACAAATCAGCGATCGGTGTCGCTAACCGCATGCCACACAAATAGCCTGTTGGCGCTTGCAGTTTTATACTCGTGTAGGTACACATTCGAAATTATTATTCATAATTTTTTATTTCAGTTCCTGCCGGACTCTGTGCATATATTTTTATATTACTGGTATTAGGCTTTATAATAATAGGCCTTTGCCTGTGATGTTTCTAATTCACAATGCTGGTCATTTTATTTTGTTTTGTTTTATTTTATTTTATTTTATTTATTTGGACAACAAACAATATAAACAACAATACAAACAATAACAATATACTCGTACAAAACAAACAATAATACAAGAGCAATGAGTTAGATCATAAATGAACTTAAAGCTAAGTGCCGTCTCAATTACAGGCTGCCACGGCTTGCAATGTGGACTACAATTATATTACCTAAGACTAAGACTAAGTATAATTTAAAAAAACTATGACTATAACTAATCAAGTATTAATTAAGTCATTTAGTACTTGATTAATATGTGGCTGGCTATTAAATTCTAAGGTGATTTATAATTTATTAAAAAAATAGATTTCTATTCTCAAACATATTTTGTCTTACTTGCTCAAAGGAGATTTATAGAATACTAGCGGACCCGACAGACGTTGTCCTGTCCTAACTATGAATATTGAATTAGCGAAATCGGTCCAGCTGTTAACGCGTGATGCCGTGACCAAGGGAAACAGGAACTCATTTTTATATATATAAGATGAGATAGAAAAAGTAGCAATGCAACTTAATCAGTTTTCTGGTCCCGGGTTCAAGCTCTGAACGGGTCAATGAAGAAAAAACACTTTTCTTAGGTCTGGTATTTGGAGCAACTTCTTTGATTCCTTAAAAATAACAATTGCTTTTGTTAGCCACTTACGTTGGAATCAGAATAAGGTTTAAGATGTTGTCCTCATTAATTTATTATTTATATAATAAAAAAATCGGCCACATAACCAATTAAATTATGAGAATCCTAGCCACAGAAGAAAAGATTACACATCGAAACCCCGTAGTCATAAAACAGGAAGCGACACCTTTTTGTAAGACTATTTATTAAGGATTGTCTCGATATTAAAATATTATACATATATTAACTCATAATAATAAATCCAAGCATGGGTACTACCTACAATAGTAAAAAAAATGAGCTTATAAACAATTTTATAAATCTACTAGCTGACCCCGTGAAATTCGTATCGCCTCAAAATAATATAATCTTTGACGTCTTTAATGTCATTGTCATCAAATATGGCGTTTACCTTACCAAATAACCTTACACCGACACTGTTAGAATCGTATGAAACTCACAGCTTGTGACATATAAACAATTCATTTGGAATAAAAAAAAAAATGATGCGACTTAAATTGAGTTATAAACTATTTTATCATTCATGTTAGACCAAATTGCACACAGTGTGCAGAATTTGAATAAATCAGTTCAGTAGTTCAAGATTCCATCGCGGATAAACAACGTGACACGAAATTTATATATAATAAAGATAATGATTACTCAAATATAATATAACTCTTCGGTTTTGGTAGTCTGATTTGTCGTGGTCGTCGTGAAGATCAGAATACCGCATAAAATCAATGTCCGTGTTCCGCTAACTAGAGGTTGGAAATTACTGACCCGTGTGCAGTACCGCCCAGAGCGCCCAAGTTGTTATGTTACGGATCCACTGAAGCGGAGCTGGGCGGAGTGGCCAGTACCGGACCGCAAAATTTGCCTAACATAGAGTTTGAAATCAGAAACCTGTAGAGATTTCGAGCACTCTGATAAGCTAATTGGGTTTTTCAAAATGACGCTCTCTAGATGATAGAACTGAGACATCAGATCCAGAAATCTGTAAAAAGTGTCAAAGCGCCTATATTTTGTATAGTAAATATTATTTTAAAATTGTAACGCCACAATGTTATGTATTTCATATGAGCAAAAACACGCTTACAAATAATCCCTCAACCCCCAGGAGGCACGCGCGTGCCGCGATAACAATTGATTTCAATTGTGTCTGGAATAACTCACGATCGAGGGAATAAACGCTTTATGAATAAATCATTTCAGTAAAGATCATGAGCTGCCAAAAGACTCAGCGGTACAGTAACGATAGTATTTTTAATAGTATCCTATGATTTTAAGGTACGAGTTACTAAGTCTCTTTCTTATTGCGCCATTTAACAAAACCTAAACTCAAGTGCAGGTATGCATATGGCACTAAACTTTTTGAAGTGAAACTTCTTTATCGGCGTTGGAAAAAATTTCCCGTCACGAAAAAGTTTTCGGACCGTCACGAAAAAGTTTTCGGTTGCGCGTCACAGCGTCACATTTTTCGGTTACGCGCCATCTTTTTCTTGCCCCTACCACGGTTGGTTCAGACGATAGCAAAAAGGTAAAGGAAATAATATTTAACCAATTTAACCAATTTAACCAATTTAACCAATTTAACCAATTTAACCCATTTAACCAATTTAACCAATTTAACCAATTTAACCAATTTAACCAATTTAACCAAATTAACCAATTTAACCAATTTAACCAATTTAACCAATTTAACCAATTTCTGGAAATTTGCATGTAGATCATTTTTTGAAAAATAAGGCCATAAAGAAGTTTCACTTCTTACGTGTGTACACTAGTACACGCACAACATTTTTTTTATTATACATGTCAAATGTCATTGATTCGTATACATATTTAATTGTGTGAGCATAATAAACAATAAAAAAATATTGTTTAAGTAATGCCCACTGAACCAATCAGTATGTACTCGTATTAGTATAGTAGTGCCGTTCAATTATAATTGTTTTGTGCATGTTATTTTTGCATATTTTTTTGAGTTCAAGTTTCAACTTGGCAATCTTTTTTTCCCTAAGCACGTGAGTTATCTATTTTTAGACATTAGGTAGGGTTTAAAATTAAGCAGTCTAAAAATCTGATTATTCCGCTGTTTCCGCTGAAACAGTTGAATCGCAGTTTTAGTCCCGCGTAGCCCGGACTGTCGCCCACTGATACAGGTACTAGGTAGTTTTTTTTTTGTTTTGATGATTTTACAGCTTTTAGCATCGTCGTAGCATCACTACGAACGAACGAATGAGAAAATAAGTATATAATATACCTAGGAGTACAGTTAGCCAACTGTGTTGAAGAGCTGAATTCATAGTTGGGTTTAGTGACGAGGGTGTGAATGTAATGCGCCATGTTGACCAGTAGTGTACTTTATCGTACTCGTAGCTTGGCTTAACATAGCTTTTCCTTAGAGTGAATTTACAAAAAATCGACAATCTTATATAATCCCTTAATAGTTTCAATTACTGACACACATACATTTCGTGAAGATTAATGACAATCGAAAGAGTATAATTTTGATGTGGCATTTTTTTTAAATCTTGGAATCAATAAACTACGTAGGTAACATGGTTGATGTAGATGGTGTTGATGATGATTATAAATCTTCGGTAGTCAGTTCAAATTAACTGTCAGAAATGAAATAATTCTCCTGTCTGAAATCTGTTTACCTGCGGCTGGGCGGTTCGAGGAACTTATTACAGGTCTGACGTCGTTTACTCAGTCGACGATTGCGACAAATTACCTAGACGCAGATGACCGTGCTTTACTTATAGTGTAGTGACAGCACAAAATAAAAAACCGGCCAAGTGCGAGTCGGACTCGCGCACTGAGGGTTCCGTACCAACTTTAACTGAATTAGGGGTCCACTTACTTCCACTTAGCCAAAATACCACAATATTTAATTGACTGCAAAAATAAGTTATTCATAGTGTTGGTATGAAAAACAAAGTGCTATTTCTCAAAGTTTCATTGAAAGTATTTGTTAAGATCTACATTATGTATTTTTTTCAAAATTTTCACTTGCTTAGTTTAAAAGTTAGAGGGGGGGGGACACCCATTTTACCACTTTGGAAGCGTCTATCTTTCAAATATTAGACTTTTGGAAAAAATGGTTCTAGGAACCTTTATGTCATTTTAAAAGACCTATCCATAGATACCCCATACGCATAGGATTAAGAAAACAATTTTTTAGCCCCCCATAAATATCATTATTTTTAATTTTTGTATGAGAATCGTAAAGCGGTCAACAGGATACACCTACCTACCAAGTTTTAACCGTGTTATGCTAATATTTTCAGAATAAAGTGGCTGTGACATACGGATGGACAGACAGACAGACTTGACGAAACTATAAGGGTTGTACTATAAGGGTATAATATGTTTTTTGCTATTCAGCTACGGAACCCTAAAAAGCATTTCATGTTCTTGTCCCATGAGTACATTGCATTGCCGAAAGAAGACAGGCAGTAGCGCCTTATCACACATTGGACAAATAGCGATCCCATCTCCCAAACTATACTTGAAGTGGCTTTTTGATGAAGGATTTCTTGTGCCATAGAAATATTACATAATAATATTTAGGTATGTAGGGTAGGTTGATCTTCAATCACTAATTGCAATTGAAAATTTATTATATTTTTTATGTTTTCAAATAATATAATACGGATTGATGTATCTACAATTGCTTGCAATGTTTACAGTTTTGTCACCTCTTTGACTTGCTTTTTAAAACAAGACTCATTTTATCAACATTAAGGAATAAATCTGCCCTAATCAGGCATACTTTAAAATACAAACGAAATAAAAATAATGTAAAACGAAAAATTAAGCACACCTGCTTGTCTGTGAACATTTAAACCAGGTACTTTATTTGATATTTTAGCAACTTAATTGCACTTTTAATATCAGTATATAAACTTGAAAAATTTTGTCTCAGGCGGGACTCGAACCCGCATCTCCTTGCATGCCGGCATGCGAGGAGATGCGGGTTCGAGTCCCGCCTGAGACAAAAATTTTTTCAAGTTTATATACTGATATTTAAACCAGGTGTGCCTAAATGTCATAAGTAAAAAGGTATGCCTGCCTTTGTTTAACCTAAGTACGTTTTCAGTCATTTTATTTCGTATGAGTTACTTGTTTCGAGATTTCTACCATGTAAAAACCTGTTTTTTTTTTTGAGTCTCCGATATTTCGGTACTGTTGTAAGCGATCTACCCTCCGTCGTAGTCTTTTAATGATTTTGACGACAGATTTATACAGACCAGAAATAGTCATTTTACACCTGCAATTTACCACTGTTATATTTTGACACATTTTGCTTCAAATCATTATGTACATACAACGTAAGTACAACACATATTCGTAAATGTATTGGTTGATTAAAAGTTTTAGTCACTGGTTAAAATAAGCTCACAATAACACCCTAGCCCTGCCTAATTAAAGTGGTAACTCTGTGCGGAGACAATATTGCCAGAGTTCCTTACTAACTTTGTCGAAAGCCATACAGCTAATTCGTACATTGTAACAGCGTTTCTTGGAAGTTTATACAACGCTTAGTATGTTAATTACGTTTATGGTTTGTTTCGGAATATCTCTTCTAGGAAAATGCGTTAGCAAGAATATTTTGATTGAATTTTAGATTCGAATGACTAAACACTGCAAAAGGTTTTTAGGTAATTTATAAGATACTAGTAGCACACAGTATAGCGTAGAACGCCCTTTAAGAGGAGTGACTATTTGTTAAAAGTTGCAGCTAAATATAGGCGGAGAGACAATTCCCAAAAGTAGCAAGGTTGGAATAGGGCTGCAATTGCGTGTTTTTTGGGAGAGGCCTAAGTACAGCTGTGGACTGATATAGGCCGTCGATGATGGTGAGTCACAATGTCTAATAGTCGAAAGTAGTCATCTAAACAGAGATATTTCAAGCATATGAAGGAGCGAAGCCGCTGTTGCCTTTAATTTTTTTGCCCTATACTTACTTATTCCAATACAAATTTGTGGCAGATTCGAATTCAAAATCTAGCTGGCAGTCTTTTTCTGGACCATCAATATCACCTTAATTAATAACTAACCAGGTAAGGACAACTTTGTCTTTCTCTGCCGAGCTCGAGCCGTTTGTGCATGAAAACCTGTCTGCCGAAGTAAGCCTTCGAGTTTCGCCTACTAGCTAACCTAGTTCACTTGGGTTATTGTGTG
Source organism: Anania crocealis (assembly GCA_949315895.1). Classification (NCBI taxonomy): domain Eukaryota; kingdom Metazoa; phylum Arthropoda; class Insecta; order Lepidoptera; family Crambidae; genus Anania; species Anania crocealis. The sequence goes on from OX438883.1 coordinate 18,140,084, forward strand.
CGAACTACTTGGAGCCACTGGTGCTAGGTTGGAGTGGCTGCTATTCGGAAATGTCACCCGTATCCGTTCGCTCGAGGATCCTGCAGACACGCTACTATACCGCAATGGCAAGGAATAACTAAAAGTATAACAGTGGCTGAATCATATTTTCGCATCCTTAATCTTGTCTAATCAAGGATGAACAACTTGACTACCTAAACAACAACCTTTGTGGCGGAGTGGCGTTTTCAAGGTGTGGCCTGCGCCGAGGTCCTGGGTTCGATTCCCGGACCGGTCAACGAAGAAAAAACGCGTTTTTCAAAATTTTCTCGGGTCTTACTGTTTGTGGCACCTTCGTTGTTTCGGATATGATAACATTTTTCACTCTTTACAATCATATCGTATCTACATCTCGAATTTATACATAAGAGGATACTCTTTTGTTCATTTTTTATGATCAAGTTAATAGAGTATAAACAAATTTGTCATAGATACATGGATACAACGCACTGCATAATAAAATTCCAGCTATGGATGTATTTGGTAACACCTTAGCTAATTAAAAAAAAACATTACAAGCTTCTTTCTTGGATCTCAGGGAATTTGACTGGTCATACTCATACTGTCAAATTTGCTAAATTTTGATATAATACGCGTACTGTGTAGCCTAGTTTGTTAAATAGCACAATATATTATCTTTTTTTAATGAACGCTTTGTACGCCGTCTGTGATATGCATCAGAATAAAACACTATGTATCATAAAAATTAAGAACGTGTCAATGTGTATCATGTGGCTGTACTTATTAATAAATAAACAAACATGATTTCATAAAACTTTGATGCTATATCAGGGAAAAAGTTTTATTTTCATTCTTTTTTATTCATAATATCTAAACCTCTACGTTAAGATTATTTCTGCTAACATCCAGAGGTTAATTGATTTACTGTTCGCAATAAACAAACTACGGGTGTGTTTTATGGCTTCACCCATTTCACGATACGCATTTAAACCTCCTTTAGTATTTCAATGATCACATATCTTTATCAGTTCGATAACTTAGATATAATTTCGAAAGCAACTTTATGCTGGAGCTGAATTAAATATACTTAATAAAACATTTACAGATTATCCCGAACGAGATTTAGAAACCTAACCTCATGAGTACATTTTGTTGGTATAAAATCTAACCTTTTTTAAAGATTACTCAGAAGTTTGATTTTATCTCAGTTTTGATGGACTGCAGCCCAGAGTAATATGATTTTAATTTTTATTTGATATCTTGATACACATCAATCAAATCAAAGACAAGGCAGGGTGTGTACCCTGCCTTGTCTAAACAGTCAGAAATATGGAAGGACGTATGGTAGACAACATAATATTGTGATCTTTTATTAACAAGGTTACAAAACAAGATGTTAAGATAAAATGATAAATAGGTATGTCCCTATCGTCTTTTTATCTTATAGCTGACTAGAAAAAAAATATCGGTTGCTAAGCATCCACTTCAAACGAAAAGCATTCGATATTTAAAAGTAAAATTTAAAACGAATTCCAACTGGCTAGAGCCGGTGGTTTATCGGTTGTCAATTTGTTCCAGAAGGGTTTTGAACCGATTCGCTTTTAAATTAAAAAAATATTCAATAAGGGCTTTAACTGGATGATTGGTTACCGGTAGGACTCTAGCCAGTGTCGGTGCAGGCGTATCGATTGCGTTCGCACGCAACCGGAATGTTATTAATAACGAAGCCAAATGCCTCTCTCGACCTTACTGGACTCGCCAATAATATGACAGGTCAACACGGCTTGCATAGTTCAATTCGTTAAGACTTATGTTGCGTTTTGTTGCATTTAACAATTTTTTGATCTCGGTGCTTTTAGCGCTGAAGGAAATTCACAGACGAATAAGGTAATGTAACATTAGTGTAAATTATGTCATAAAACCATCGAAATATAGTAAGAAGTAGATACACAGTTCTGACAGTTCGATAAAATAATGACACATAAAACTGTCCTTATTTTAATGACTGACTTTAATTTTAATTCTGCGGGCGAAAACCTGGGTTCAGCAGTGGGTTATATTCACCTTTCTCAAGGTTCTTGGTTTCCTGTCGTAAATTTTACGGTTCCGTACCCAAAGGGTAAAAGTGGGACCCTATTACTAAGACTTCGCTGTCTGTCCGTCTGTCTGTCACTAGGCTGTATCTCAAACGCCGCGATAGGAAGACCGTTGAAATTTTAAGGAGGGCTCCCATACAAAAAACGCCATTTTTTGCCTATTTTTGCTCGATATCAATACATATATGGTAAAAGGTGGGCACTACATAAACTAAATTTATACTGTTGTCTACCTAGTCAATGTTACGAAACCCTTCGTGCGCGAGTCCGACTCGCACTTGTCGGTTTTTTTTTTGTTGATATAGTTTTTCAGAATTATGAGATTTATTCTAATGTCCTTAAAACTCGTAGGTTCCCATAATATTACAAGTTGTTTTGGAATTTCTAGAATTTTTATTATGAGTTTCTTGGGAGTCATGCCGTTATAAATATTCATTGTTTAGCATGTAGTGGAAATGCTTGACCTGTAGTCGTATCTTTTTTTTTTTATTAATAGGACAACTTACAAAACATACACAAGATTATAGTAATGTACACCTGTTATTAGAAGCCATGATTACAGTGCTGTTTTAATTACAAGTTGCCACGGCATGCAATGAATACAGGAAATAAAAGTTATACAAAAATACTCAATAATTTTAGAGCTATTAAAACCAATATAAACAAAAACTTATTGAACCCATAATGTAATAGTAACGTTCGTGCGTATCCACAGATTATAAGGTTAATGTAACAGATTATATCGGGTTCCATTGTGTCATGATTATGTCCACTGTATTGTTGGTCTAAGTCCCGTATTGTTTAACGTAATTACACACAGTAATACAATTTATCAAAAAAAATTATACTTAATCTTTGACCGTTATGATGCGACTTTTTGATCTAACATTTTTGTCTATGATACAGATGAAAATGTAAGATCTCAGTATACCTACATAGTTACATACATTTCGTCATTATTTACTGTAGGTATTACTTAAAACATACATAATTAATTCAAGTATAAAATTTACTCAAGATAAATACCAGAAATAATTTTACATGACACTTATATTAACTAACTCATTCTATTAAATTCCCTTTATTGCACAAAAACACAGGTGACAAAATTTAAGGACAAAAAACCAGTAGGTACACTAGAGCGGTCTTATCGTAAAAGCGATCTCTACTAAAAGCGATCGCTCATGTACACATACTTCATTTTATGAGTCAGTAAGTAAATAATGTGAGAATAATCATATCGCGAAATAAAAACAATGAGCTTCTGAGAATAAAAAAAATCTTACGGAAAGGAAATTGCGAGTTGACCTACTAGTGCATTGAAAAACATCTGCGGAACATTGACAATCATCAGAAAGAACAGACATATCATTTTCAGAAACAATCAAGACGTTCAATCCTTACTTGTATTATAAATATGAAAGTTACTTGTATGTTTGTTACGCTTCCACGCCTAAACTACTGAACTGATTTTGATGAAATTTGGTATTAGGCGTAGGACATTTTGTATTCCCCTGCTGGGCACAGTTTATAGGACAGAGCCCCGGGCAAAATAGGTAGTTAAAAAATATAGAGATATATTATATTCTTAAAGTTCAATAAGTTTCTGATTTCATATCTCCAAATACATTAATAGTAGTGAATATATCGTTAATAATATGTCATTTTTTACTAATACTAACCCCAAGATAGGCACCCAGGGCGCGCCATGGAGACCTTTCACGACGGATTTTGTAAAAAAACCGCACAGGCACCCGCGTAACCACAGTCTTGCACGTAACGCAGCTTTGGCCCTTAATTTACATAAAATCAAATCAAATTGCTTTTGTGATTTTCCTCTAAGAAGGGCAGAAATAAATATCCTCTCAGCTGTTCCAGACTATGTTTACCAACCGCTTTCATCATCTCCTTAGAAATACGACGAGTACCGTAAATACATATATAATATACCCGGATAAGATAATGTAATTGGATAGTGATAAGTTTATTTTCTCTGGTTAATAGAACCTAGAACACACTAAAAAAGATATGTTACCCATTTAAATTATAATTCTTATACAACATTAAGTAGCTGTTCTATTTTGGTCATGTCCGCGGAAATATTGTTTAATAGCAGCCCGCCCGCCACGGTTTGCAATTAATTACGCGATATTTTCTTGAATTGTCATCATTGTTCCTCCTACACCCAACCCTTAGTTAATCAAACCGGAAAAATACTTTGATAAATAAATATACCTCTGGTAATGTTTATGATTGGGGCTCTTATTTTTATAAGTTTTCCGTTTAACATAATGACGAGTTTAGGTCTAAGTTTATGAATAAAAAGAATTACACATTAAAGTATGTTAATGCTATTTATGAGTGAATAAATGAATATGAATATGAATATATTAAGACCATCGCTAAATCTAAATAATCATCGGTCTACCTGGTGTTTCTGTAAGTTACTGCTGTAGTAAAAACATGCTTTACTTGAAGGCGCTTGATAGGCATATTCATAAGTTATTATAACACAAGTAGGTGGTGCACATTGTGACACATTAGGAGCCTATTTTAAATTTAGGGTTTTGTGACACTACTCTAAAACTTTAGTAAGAATTTTTACTTTCATTTCTGATACGACGAAGAACAATTTTGCTGCAACAACTACGATTGTTATAGCCATAGCTACGATTCAAGTTGGACAGCAATTTTCGGTCCTTACGCTCAAGTTTCAGTGAGTGAGGCAGTCAAGTTCAAATAGCTTGTTTCCCAAATATAGTCTAGTTCAAAAGCAATTGTAAAGTTTTGCTGAGAAGCTGATTGTCGGTGTAATCAATTTCTAACAGTTTTGCAAGTACACAATAATAATAATTAAACACGAACTAAGTTATAATGAAGTAGTATTGTATGGACGTATAAAAGGTTCTGACGTAGATTAAAATCCTATACTTCTAAACTTTTCTTCTTTTAGGTATGTCAAATTCTTAGTGAAATCTCGTCCATCAAAATGTTTTACGGAATTGTAACCTTCTGTTTTTATAAGTGTAATGTGTTTTTTATCATTAAAAATTACCTTTTTTATTTAAGTCTTTATAAAAATTTGCTAGTATCATCACAAATTTTTTTTACTTATACATTTTTTGTCACTGTTAGTAAACCGAAAGTAGTAAGATGCTTCAACGAGTATTTCAAACGAGACTATGGTAATTTCGTTCATGTTCAGGATATTTCCAGCAAAAAGGTGGATTAAAAAGAGATTATGCCACAAACACACGCAGCACAAAGAGCTTACTGACAATAACTAGACACGAGCCGTGGATACCAGCGACTTTTGAGCAAGGCTTTTATGCCGCTATACGCCTGTGAATAGGGAAAGTATTTCAATATACCTACTATGTAATATAAATAAATTTTATCAGCCTGTGCCTTGACTACGGTTGGTATAACCCGATCAGACCTTGAGACAATCAAAGAAGTTACTCTCGATTGAAATCCGTTGTTCTTCTTGCCGTAGAAGGTTAATAATTCTTTAAGGACAATCTGGTGTTAAAATTATTCAAGCAGCCTATTGGTTGCCCCTGACGTGACTGGTTTTTAGGGCCTCCAACTAGCCTTGCCTCTTGTAGAAAAATGCTCCATATGAAATTCGTAAGATGTAGTCGTTAGTCTCGTTAAACCTCCGATGTGAAATTACGAAACAACAAAACAAGTAAGTTGGCATCCGCACGTGCAGCTACAGATCCCTACACAAAAAATCAACCGACCTACACTTGACCGGAGTACTAGAAACATCAATAAGAGCGAAAATCGAAGGTGTTATTTGAAACCTGTAGCAAAGCACCACTATCCATATATATTTACTACCTTTTATCACATTTCCGAATTCCCGCGAAACTTGCCAAGAAGAACTCTTAAAAATAAACCTGGCAAGAGGCATTATTGGCATTATCAAGATAAATACTCCAATAAATCTCTGGGCCTAAAGGTAACCGCACTCTACCCGGTATCTAATCTTGTGACAGGGACATACACAATATAATTAGATACAGTAAGATATTAGCTGGACAGCTCCATTAGTTAGTGTGGTCTTGAAGAAGGCACGGACAACCATATTTATAACTGTCCTAAAATTGGATCTTCTTTACTTGATTTCCTTGCCCAACTAACATTAAATTCTTAACTCTAATCTAATAAAATCCTTCTCTAAATTAATCAAATTAATAATCAATCAAATCATTAAAATTAATCTTTAAGTAGACGTGGATAAGTTTGTTTAGTTATATACATTTTAAAGTTTTTGTTATTTTATTTCTCTTTCCGTGTAAAAGCTGCACACGTGATTTTGGCAGAACAGTGGTTCGGTTTTTTCGTTTTATCCGATTGGTCACTGTAATACTTTCGTAACTCTGTGTCAAAATCTTTTCGCACCACAATTTCGCACTTGCTTCAACTTGAATTTGATATATCTGACTATTGAAACACTTCTAAATGCTCACAATCACTCATTTCGAAGACATTAACTAGAATGATCAAGTAAATACCTCATAAAAACACCAAAAACATGATATTAAAAAAGGCACGCTCCAATGTTGACCAATCAGAACACGCGGGGCTCCCACCAAAACCCAACTCTAATAAACTAGTGAAATTAAAATATCACGGCTTTAACAATGTCCCTGCAACATATCCAACACAAGTTTGTCGCTAATAACAAAGAAGAAGAAGATCCCTATTAGCCATCCATGATTTTACATTAGGATAACTTTACATTTCTTGTCATTAAAAAAATGTTATACAACAGTTTTAATGTCCACTAAATTAAAATGCGATAGGAGGTGGATTAGATTATAAAGTATATATATTTTAAAGTATACACAGCATTCATTACCGGCTAACACCTGAATTAGTAAAGTTCCTGCCGCGAAGGTTGCTAGCCCTACACCTCATAGGATTGTTGAATGAGCATTAAATACTTATTTTCTTTGAAGTAAAATCATCTCCTATTACTGCAAGAACTGAAATATAAACGTCGAAAGGTACCGAAAGGGCAATAAGAAGTTTAAGTTTTGAACTTTATAAAATATTAATATTGTTTATATTAAACGTTCAAAAAAATTTTAATACAATGAAATTGTTAGAAAACGTATTCAGCGAAACACTTACCTATATTTTTTTATTTATTTTTTTATTTATTGAGAAACAAACGGTCATATACAGGTTTCAAAATGTAAGAATTATGTTGACAAAACAAGACCTATAGTTTCATTAATTGCACAAACAATAGCAGCAGTGGTAACAAAAATTTAGGAAAAAACAGCTCCATATTCTTACCATATCCAAAATTCTGAATTACATTTAGATTGTCGCCTCAGTCAGGTGCGTAAAGTATGACAAGACGCTTTTAAATATATTACATTTTTCAAAGTCTTAGAAAACGTTTGATGACAGATGATTTCCTGTAAACGAAACGATTGGGTTAGATACAGTCAATTAGATGGAATTGAGTACACTATCCTGCTGAATCTACTTTCCACTGTTGTAGAGATCTCGTGACAGTCATTTTATTTGCGGATCGTAAACGAATAAGCGGAGTCGTGTGGATGTATCGTTTAGGATACTTGTGATTTTATAGGATTTGTATATTTGATCTTGTAGTTATACAGTTTAATCTTCTTAGATATATTATTGTATTCTGCTTTTAACAAAAAGTTACAACTATTGCATAATTCAACTTCAAAATTAAGTTAATATAATAAAAAATACTTTCATAGTTAATAAACATTAAAGTGATTAAGCAGCAACATACTAATTAACATTAAAGCTAATTAGGGACTTAATCACATCTGAGTGGGTTAATCACCTATCTCGCAGCTCTTCATTTATCTAAATTAAGCTAACGTACTCACTCAGTATCTAACTGTCTTACATACAGGTTGTTTCGAAAATAATAAAAACCGTATCTCTAGGACCCAGGGCCCAATGTAAAATGGGTAAAAAGTAGTAAATGTTGATAGGTAGATAAAGTATTGTACTCCGAAACGATACTTGACATTCCCCTACAGTGGCAACATCTCATAATTAACTTTAGATCTTAGAACTTGCTAAATTTAAATATGTACAAAATAGTTTCCGATAACTAGACGAACTAAATCTACATTTACGCTTGCAAAGCTACGAATAAATGTTATTTTATTCAAAATAACACCTGAGTGAAGGTTTTACGCTTGTTTTTTTTTATAATTAATATTCCCTAATTTATATTATAAAATGTGAATATGAGTTTGTTTGTTAAGCTTTGGGGTGGTGGGATCTACTTCCTAGTGGTCCACCTTGGGCAACGGCACCTTTGGTTTTCTAACCAATGATGACGGCTAACAGATCCCTCTGCGGTGGTAGGCTTCGTAAGAGGCCGCCTGGATGCTACTACCCTCCTGCCGGTGTCCAGCGCAAAAAATATATTTATTAGTTAAGAATCTACACACATTTGTTATCGGTTATAAGATTTAAGAACTGTTGGCTCGATAGAAAAAAAATCACAAACCTACATCTTTTTGTTTTGTTTTTTCAATATGAACTACTAAATATTTATAGACAAAATCGCTGAGTATGATTTCATCATATGATATACTTAATTACTTACTCGGGCCTTAACAAGAATTTCCCATTTAAGGCCCGGTAGATCGGCATTTCTGGATCGATATCCATCAACCGCCTATTACGGAGCGCTTATACGCTCCGTAAGGCACCAGCCCGCGACAGCACGGGCCTGACGAGGGGTGCGTCTCATGTTATATACAATCATTAGATATAATCAAACTTTAATAACGATCACTTTACATAATAATCATTTGTTACAACAACACATGATATAATTTAGTTTGACGTAATTACTTACGACGTAATTACTTTACATAACATACAGTTTATTTAACACTATTTAGTATAACATTCATAACAAATTAAATTGTTTGAAATAGAACTCATTTTATATATGGTTCATTTGATATAAATTTGTTTGTAATACGCATCATTCCGTATATCTATAATTTGAGATAAAAACGTTTTAAATATTGATTAAAAGAAATAACCGTACTGACATACATTGGTAAAATTAAGAATTTGGTTGAATCCCGACTCGCCGTGGTCTTTCCGCCGTGGTACTTGTCTGCCCTACACTAGAGTGCAATTTAAAAGCCGGAGGCGCGGAGGGAGTGCAGTCCTCGCTCGCAGTAACGAAGCTCGGGCGCCCGGGTGAGCTGTAGCGGCTGAGGCTGGTCACCGAAGGCGACCAGCAAGCCGAAGCTGCGGAAGCGAGTGTAGGTGCCAGAGATTTGTTACGCAAGGGCGGAACGACTGCACTTCCCGCAGCGCCGGAGAAGAGCAAAACAAATGTATGTATGCTTGCCTGCTTGCCTATAAGCATGCTTGCTTGCCTGCTTACGTGCATGCATACCTTCTTGTCTGCGTATTTATGGCATTTCGTACTATTAAAGATTAGGAATTTACACTATTTGGTATCTTTAAATTCTGCATTCTGACGATTTTGTATCAAGTAATCATTATCTGTTTTAAATTTTATAAAAAAGGAGTGTTATCGTTAATGAACGTTATACCAAATGTTATTATACTAAATAAAATTTATTTGTTTTTAGCATTATATCATGTGAATGTTATAATAAACGGTTGTTATACTAAATGATTTTATCAAAGTTTTTACTTATACGTTTTAAAATTATGTAATTCAAAATTGTATCTTTTCACCATTATATTAAAAAAGTGTTATATTAAACAAAATTATATCATTTGATTGTATATGTTTTGATCATTATACGATATGTTGTTATACTATATATTACACACCCCCTGACGAGTTGCCGCGCTCACGTATTTTGTAGTTATTTAAACATAGTAATTAGGCATACGAGTAGGTATCATTTAATGAAATCAATATCAGCGAAGCGACTACCAAGCTGTTTACTACAGCAAAAAGGCTACGTCAAACTTGATCAAGTTTCTGCTTCTATAAGCAGAATTCATCAGTGTATAGATATTTCAATTCAAATACACACGTTCAATTGACATCGGTCTGAGACAATGCCTCCATACAAACAGTGACAAACATAGTTACCTGTTCAATTTTGGGTATTGTAGTTTCCTTGGAAACATAAACAATGGAGTTTCAATTAATTAACTAACAAACACAAAGGCCGAAAACCATTGGGGTGAAAAATGATCTCTGCAGAGTTATGGATTCCCGGGCTTGCCGATTGATCTGGGTTTTAACCGCAACTGACATCAGACAGCCTTACGAATATAGTAAATGCGTAGATATTCCGTTGAATCTATACTAATATTATAAAGCTGAAGAGTTTGTTTGTTTTTTTGAACGCGCTAATCTCTGGAACTATGGTTCGAATTAAAATATGATACATATAGATGGTCCATTTATCGAGGAAGGCTTTAGGCTATATTATTTTAAAAAACTTCTTAATCGCGATCATAGTAACAGAAATTGACGCAGACGAAGTCGCGGGCAACAGCTAGTATGAAATAAAATTAAAATATACATACTTGCGTTAACTAGATTAATTAGGTAACAACACTCAAGAAGAATTAATATTATAACATTAACCAAATTGTACCTACTAGCTTTTTATTGCGGCTCTGACCGCGTAAACTACTCGTACGTGCAATTGGCGGAAACTTGTGCCCAGCAGAAAAATACAAAAAACCGGCCAAGTGCGAGTCGGACTCGCACACAAAGGGTTCCGGACCATTGACTAGCTAGGTAAACAACAGTACCATAAATTTAGTTAATATAGTACCTTCCTGTTACCATTTATTGATATCGAGCAAAACATGGCGTTTTTTGTATAGAAGCACCCATTAAATATTTATTTTATTTTAATTTTACTATTTATTATTAAAGTAAAAAAACAACTGAGTGTTTTGTGAATACTTCAAGTGCCATTATTGATATCGAGCAAAAAAAGGCAAGAAAATCGCGTTCGTTGTATGGGGCCTGTTAAATATTTATTTTTTTATATTTTTACAGAAATACATACCTAATTTGTGAAAATTTCATCTGTCTAGCTATCGCGGCTCTTGAGATACAGCCTGGTAACAGACGGACGAACAGGCGAAGTCTTAAATAGGGTCACAGGTTCGACATTTCCCTTTGCTCTTAGTAGATATACGCGCAGATAAAGCAACAAGAGATCCTACTAAAGTGTATTTAGTGCTTCGGAAGTAACAGGTAGTGGGAGTGCACCTTAGCGTTTACCGTTAAAGATTTAATGTTGCTCGAGGTACAATGTTCAACAAAGTAGAAACTCATTTTAGACTCTAATGGCTTAGAAAAAGATTATCTGATATTGACAGGTTGCTAGCAATACTGTACGCTTTACTCAGAACATCGGCAGCCACGGTAGAATGTATGGTACCGCTATGCCATATTTACTTTATATACTTTTTAGGGTTCTGTACCCAAAGGGTAAAAACGGGACCCTATTACTAAGACTTCGTTGTCTGTCCGTCTGTCCGTCGCTCTGTCACCAGGCTGTATCTCAAGAGCCGTGATAGCTAGACTGTTGAAATTTTCACAAATTATGTATTTCTGTTGCCGCAATATCAACAAATACTAAAAACAAAACAAAATAAATAATAAAGGGGGGCTCCCATACAACAAACCCGTTTTTTTGGCCCGTTTGGTACGGAACCCTTCGTGCGCGAGTCCGACTCGCACTTTGCCGGTTATTAATCTTGCATATAATTTTTAGTATTTACGTAACTTTTAAAAATGAAATAATTTTAGACAATCTTAATTGAGTCTAGTGATTCGAGCTACGGACGACAAAAAGGTTCACGGTTTTAAATCTAAGGCAAGTAGGTACTCTAACTAAATGAATCAAATGTTTGTTTCCACAAATATTTGTCGCGGGCTGTCATAGTCAGACTGAAAACTCAAATTCAAACATTCAAACAAATCAAAATCAAAACATCGATTTCGGTCTATCATTTTTGTTTACAAATAGTAAATCCTAGTAGAAGTTAAATTAAGATTCTATAATAGAGTGCTATGTAATTGCATTCCCGATAACACTATAAGCGTTAAGTTAAGCGCGAAAATAAGCATAAAAGCTTAGGATTTTTAAAATCAATTTTTAAAACGTTTAAAAAAATACTGAATAGCTACAATAACAAAACATGTCCCACGGAGACAAATTGCTGTTTAATTACGTAGTTTCGAATGTACGCCACAACAAAGTTAGGCCGAGTAGGCTGCTTGCAAAAATGAAATGAGCATAGCGTATCCATACTAAGAGTTAATTAATTCGGGGTCGGACGCTGAAACCATTTAATTAAATTTAGTATGGAGCTATCTCCATACGTAATTTATTTAAATTGGTTCAAATCTATTGCGAACTTATTTTATTACTTCGAAATAGATAATTTTTAAGATTAAAACTATCCTTTGTTCTTGACCGGGGCTTATGATAGCATAAGCCCCGGTCCTTTTCGAAGGGTGAGTTTATATAAAAGGCGAACAATTAATTCCTCAACCGATTTAATTTATGAGTGTGTCTGATTGATGAGGAAATAATTTCAGATTTTACAAAAGACCAATGATAGTTTTCGCTCAAAAATCACTCACTTTTTCCTGAAGAAGTAAAAAGTGGGTAAAAGTTTTTGTAGGGTATTCATTATTTCAAAATTTTGTATGGTATTTAATATTATGTGATCTCCATTATAAGTATTTATAACACGCTTATAAGATATCGTGTTATAATGTAATAGGGGTTAAAGTATGAAATTGCCGATTATTTTCCCAATTTTTATTTTGTTTATAGCTCTTAAGTATAGTTATATTATTGCGTAATTCTTTTTGTATTGTATCAAAAACTAAATAAAAAAACTTTTGTCTAAAAAAAAATGCAATACTAGTGCCTATTACTTCAAAGGAAGTCGTTGAAAAGACCCCTTACAATGTGTCAGCTGACCTTCTTGCTTCAATTAAGTAAATTTGTATTATACTTCGATTTTCAGAAATTTAAATACTATAATGCGTAGCTTTATAACCATCTAACTTTCACCTTTAATTGCATCGAAAACGGTTCAGGCGTTTTTAAAAAAATTATTAAAAATTGTTAGTATGGAAAAATGACTTTTCTCGATTTCGTCCATACAAAACGGCAATTTCATACTTTAACCCCTAATATTACGGGCAACCTTAGTGTCGCACCGGTCGTGGTCACAGGCTATCTGACGTTCCGGTTAACGTTCGAAAAATTATGCAATGCGAAAGTTTAAAGTAACTTGTGCTTATCTTAAGCTATGTTTCAGATAGATCCTACTACGAGTATATCGCCGTATAGTGTGCCAGATTACAGGATATAGAATGCGTTTAGTTCCCGCCTGAATTGGGTCATGGAGGATGTCCCGAATTTCATTGAGCTCGGACATCGACAGCCAGGCAATTATGTGCTACTAGTTTTTGGACTGGGTGGTTCAAGTAGTAAAATAGAATACTGCCGCCCTTTCTTGTCCTGGAATCGTCGTAAGAGAGGACTAAAGGAGTGTAGAAGGAAAGAGGACTAAAGAAGAGTAGCAGCGTATTTATGCCACCATTTGGCCAATCTGCGATCGGCAACCAGACTGCCAAGCGTGGTGATTAAAAAGAAACTGAAATATAAGGGAGCCCTTTACATGGGTAAAGCAGTGTGCAGTGCAGCAATTACTCAGCAGTAAGCGTCTTATGGCTGAGTGATGATGCTAGTGATGAGTTCTCTGTAGTTTTCGTTAATTACAGCTTAAATTAAGTGCTGCAGTTTGCTTAGCACGCTGTGACCTGCTGCTCATTAGCTGAAACATCGTTACGCAGTCTTTTTCAAATCTATTGCGAACTTATTTTAGTACTTTAATATTTATATTGTGAACTAGATTTTGCCAGTCACATTCCAACGGTAAGGTTTAAAATCATAAATGAATATTTTCAGTAACGCTTCTAACAGTACGTCGTGACAAACTGTATTTTAAGCAATGCATTAGGTTTTGCGCGATACGCGTAACATACAAAAACTGCGAAAAGTGGCTAATTCGTTTATAGGAAATTGTATTCGTATTTTCAACAAATTGCCACTCTCAATTGCTGAACTCTCTGTACATAAATTCAAATAATACATCAAAGATATTTTAATGAAAAAGGGCTATTATACATATACTATTAATGATTATATAAATGATAGGAACATGTAGCTTTAACATATATCTTATGTAAACATATTTATTTAAAAAGAGAATGACAAAGAGTGAAGTCTTGCGACTGCTTCTTCTCGGCACTAGCCCACATTTGTCCCGAGGCAGTAGTAGGTTTAAATATTGGCACGTTGGCACGTATAAAAGCGCCTTCAGTCAGGGGCCTATTTGCAGAAATAAAACTGATTTTACTAATTTTACAAACATAAAGATACTAGACAGAAACATTATAAAAATGTGTAAGACAATATCTTCTTCTGCTCTTATGAAGCCTCCTTACATCTGTAATTAGCAATTTTGTTATTATGTAATGTAACAATAAAATATTTTCTTATTTTCTCTCAATGTTGTATTGCGTAAAGCCGGTCTTTACTGACATCATCGTCATCAGCAGCTCAAGTCAGTCCACTGCTGGACATGGGTCTTTCCTATAGGACTTTGCCATAAACGCAGCGCTTGGTTGGTTAAGCGATCGTAGTTTAGCCAATTGTAGAGAAGAAGTTGCTGCCTATCTTCTTCTGGCAAAAAAATAAAACAAATAATAATATTTAATAAATAAATGTGGACAACATCTCATACATTGTTCTGATCCCAAATTGAGTAACTATTTAAAACAATCGTATTTTTGAAACCAGAAACAACGAAGGTACCACAACTCCTTGGATGAATATTCGTCCAAGCACACAACTCTTTTAGTCGCCTTTTACGACACCCATGGTATAATAAGGGGCTGTTTTATTCTTTGCACTACACGATACCTTGTTCACATTATTAGTACGCTTTTAACATTCCTTTTGAAAGTACAAGTCCAAGTTTAGGTACAGTGGAAGTAGAAGTGAATATTTACACCCAAATACGCACTTCTAAGTTTCCAAATTGTAATTTTAATATGATTAATATTCTATCAGCATCTAGCCAGTTTAGCGCACTATACTAGTTTAAAATCAAATTAACAGCACTGATTAAAGAACAACATGTACTATATTCACGCATCGACACATTGTGAATATGACTCTCTCAATTAAATAACCCAATTTCGACAATCAACAACGCTATGTTTACTTATCTGATAATTAATTTCTCCGTCAATTAAGCGATAAATAAACAAATAGGTAATTGTTTTTAACGAATGATTAATCACTTCTTTGTGCAAACTGAATTTGACAAGCTCGCAATTTCGTGTGATGGCGCGTTGATTAGCTTTTAATGAAAAGTTTCTCAGGTTTGATTTCGTGTCGGATAAATCTAGAAACAAAATATTTTAGTAGTTACAAAACCAAAACTTAATAGTTGCCTATTATCACACTGTTTCAAGTTTCAAAAGTATGAATTTCTCTTAGATTTTTTTTTATAAATTGTCTTGACAATCATCATCGGAATAGTCCCTAAAAGTAACATGTTCTTACATGTTGCTTTGTTACTATAATACGTGTCGATTAAGAACTTTCTATTTTTCGCCGGTTAAATATATGACATACAACAAGGAAATACCTACATTACGAGTAAAATTGTGAGTTATTCTTATAGAAAAAATCGCAAAATCTTTTTTAAAAGTGTAAGAGCAACATGTAAGAAATACCTGTCGACTTAAAAACTTTCCATATTTCGTTGGTTAAAAATACTAAAATACAACATCTCCCCGATACACAAGGTACACAAATCCAACTGTGTGTGATTTTCATGATCATAGCCAAATAAAAAGTCTCAAAAAATCGCAAAATCTTTTTTATTGACAACGAAGAAAAACTATTTTACAAAAAAGGGTCTTAACCCATGACCCTTATTTGTAAAATGAACCCAATTGTCAAACTGATAATGTTTGCTGCATCTGTAAAAATGATAACCTTCATCTTTGCTGAGAACGCTTGTTAAGATCGTGAAATATGTCGACGCGGCAGTCCAATGGGCTCAAATTGTATCCTACAATCCGATTTTCTTGTATACAGAGTGTTATGTAATTGTTTTTACAAGTTGATACAATATAATATAGTAACAAAAATGCTTGAAAATTATAGCAAAGTCATACATTTAATGTCCTGTTCAGCAGTTAGCCACTCGTACACTATTAACCATGCCAAAAATTCGTAAATGTGACGTTGCCATTTCGTGCAACCGCGCTATTTACCTAGATGGCGAAACATCCTCGCACCTCTTCTTTCCTGTTGGCGGCGAGCTTGGGCTAGCGTCGGGTGAGTTGCATCAAAATTGTTTTTTTTTTAACTACAAAAGTGAAAAAAAAACGTAATTAATTTTTCTCTTAACTTTTTTTATTTCATATTATAGAAATCATTATAGGTAGGATGTGTAGACTAACTAAACATACTTCTTTTTGATCAGGTACTGTGTGACTAGCGCCTCGCATTGAGGCTAGTGTAACAGCTTCGCGTGGCGGGTGTACTACAATTAACCATATTGCTATGGTCAACAGTTAACCATGGTTAATTGTGGACTTGTAATTTTTGTGCATGTGTTATTGTGGAATTTATTTATATTTTGTATTTTATATAGAAGTACAAAAAGAAAATATAAATAAAATAGGCACATTTTAATAAAACTGCAATTTGGCTTTCAACAGACTGAACGTTATATTTCAAACTTAGTATCTAAGACAAGTTTTCTGTTACAGTTGTCATAGTAATTATATAGCAAAGGCGCCAATGGCATACGGCCTAGTTTACTTTGGTATTATATTTAACACATTTAACAGATGCTGCATTGTTAAGCGCTTTTTTTTTTCATCGACGGCATGAGACATTTCAGGAAGTCTCAGCTTCCATAGACAATCCGGCACTTTTACTTATGATGGACAATCACGAAAGTCGTTTTTCACTCGAAGCACTTAATCTTGTGAAATCTTCGTTTTGACCCTTCACCCACATATGACGGCAAAGTTGCAACCAATAAACGTTGGTCTAACGCTATTATATAATTATCCCTGTAGGGCAGGTTGTGGCGAGCTGTTGGGCAGTAGCGACCCCACGGACCTGATTGCTCCCGGGAGAAGCCCTGTTCCTCACCTCTGGCTTGCCTTCATTGGCCGGTTAGTCGCTAGAGCAGAAATGATCAGAGGAAGGATGTATTGCAGTATGATACTGAAGAAGCTTGTAGGGATCTTGAACAGATTGCCTAGATTGTCCGGAGACCTCAGGCTTATTGCCCCCTTGTCACTACGTCGCCATTAATCGAGTGTGCAAGTCACCCACTGCCATTATAACCGTATGAGTAACCATAGCCTTCCCATAGTTCCAGCACCCAATCTTTTTTCAATTCTTGATCTTCTAAGGATATTGATTTGTTCGTAATTATAATAAGAAAGTGATATTTTGTGTTCAATATCGTTTAAGTAAAAATAATATTTCATAACATTATGATCTCTAATATTGAAATTTACAATTTATCATATTAACTTATTAATTGAGGTACCTACACCTCATGGTAAACTGTTGCAAACCCCCTCCCCCCTCCCGGTTAATAGTCATTGAAATAATCAATATTTCTCAAATGCAAATATCTAGACAACGAGCCTATTTATATAGCAGAATAAGAAAATATTTTCTTTAAATCAAAAATTATGAAGTGTGACGTTTAGAATTGTATGTGGTAAAATATTCAACAGGTCACCCTACTTAAAACAAATTTAACTCGAAAACAGTTATTGTCATAATTAATGATGCTATTTTCAATATTTTATTATGCAACAAACTCGCTCTCCGATACTCGACAATTCGTTTCTAGTTTCTAACACTCGCTTCTCGCTCATCGTGTTACTACGATCTGCCCTCTTGGAGTTAACTTTTCGCTCGCTAATGGTGTAAGATTATGAAAACAAGATTCCAAGATCTAGTAGATAAAAATGTGTAAAAGGATCGAGAAGAAATATTCATAGGTACTACCGTAACTTCCCATAAATATCAACCTTTATTCAAGCCACTTGTTATCTCATTTCAAAGTAACAACCTACTTACTTGTAACAGTGTGCACTGTCATAATTTCCCGAAGACTACAAGTGAAATGTGAGCCTCGGTAAGATAAAAACAAAGTTATCTATGTCATACAAAATACCGTCACAATGAACTGTTCCCTTAAATAAAAGGTCTCCCATTAAACGCAATTTATAGAGGTAGAACCCGCATAATAACAGAATTATAAGACAAAATGTATCCTATCGTTATTCAAGAATTTTCGCAGAGAGTATTTTTTATCTTGAAGGTTATTTGCAAAGTCATGTTATTTTTTAAAGATAATTATATAACAACGAGATAGTTTATCATGGTTTTGTGAAATACAGCAGGGGATTGATAATCTACATCGGTAAGCTTGTAAGAGGTTAAAATTATAGTATCTACTGAAGTTTTCAAATATTTACAATGCACGTAGCATGATGTTTGGTCGAATAAGTGTGTCTGGCCGCCACCTAAAGCTAGAAGTCACAAAGTAACGGAACAACCGCTTGCCGCTCAACTAAAGCTCAACGACTTAGATGCGTGAGATTGCTAGTAAGCGTAGCAAGTGTCGGAGTGTTGTATCCGTTATTTGTAGTTAATAGAGAGGGACCAAAGGAAGGGAATACCGTGAACGGAACTGGTTAAATTAACCAAACCAGAGATGTTATAGAGCTTACTAATTGACCGCAACCGAAACTATCAGATATCCAATACAAAAAGGTCCAATTAAACATATATGTTCATGTATGGGCGGAGTCTACTTGCATTAACTACTTTAGAACTTTAACATTGCATAATTATTTGAAAGTTAACGGCAATTAAACTCGATTATACTGGGTTTTACTGACCGTGGTCACAGGCTGCCCGGATTACAACTCCGTGTGTAAGGTAGAGTCATGCATCATGCGAACAATAGCGGATTTGTGCTTTCAATCACCGGATTCCATGTCGCCTATAGTTTGAGACCGTCTTTTCCATTGTGTTTCTTCCTTTCTATAACCGAATCGAATCGTCAGGCGAAATTATAACAATCTTTATTATACAAATTACTTTTCTCTTTTTGTTCGCTTGATAAAACTGCTATTAATATTGAGGAAGTCTTATTCCGCTGCAAGTGCCGTGTGCTCAAGTCTGTGATATTTGCACAGCAGACACATCTCATTTAACAAAGGAAAATATCTCGACACCCTTTAAAATTGTGACGCCCCGCGAAGAGTGCGACGTCTGGAGCATTACTCACGGCCACGATTTATTATAAGGCTTCTGTTAAGTTACATCTGCGGCTGGCTTTGTAATTTAAGCCATGTTTTCGTAAGTTATGTGTCTCATTTCCGTGTGACACTAACATTAGAAGCGAGGCTCTATAAGGTATGGAGATTGCCTAAAACATATGGGTAATTGCTAACGTGTTCGATTCAGTATGTTCAGGAACACACGATCATTGTAAGTATTTTTCGTGACAGAAAAGGTGTTTTAAAACTGTATAATAAATGTTTGGAACCATTGAAAAACATAGGTATTATTTATCGATAAGTATTAAGTTATTCATATACACATTACAGAGATAAAAGCTTACAAATATCATAAATACGAAAATTTCGTAAAATGCTTGACGCCAGAACTGCTGAACTATCTGAAAACAAGCAGATAGATTATAAGCTGGAATTGCATAGAAGCTACTATTAATTTCGGAAAAAAATGCAGTTTCTGTTCGATAGTTACAAAGTTGCAAACAACAGCTAGTCATAATTTTATAAAATTAACATGCATGTTATTACAAAACAGCCAAGAAGTAAAAAAAATAAGAGAGTGAGAGCTAACGTATCCATATTCGATTAAAAAGTTCGGCTTCATTGTCTACAGTCCACCCTATTAAAGTGTGCGTAAACTGAAGCTAAAACCCAAACTTATGGAAAATCGATCAGTTTTCCTCCCTAAATGTCATGAGCAGAAGTTATTAATGGTGGTATTATACTCACTACTTACCATTATGTGAGCTTCGCGAAAGCTTTTCAACAGTTCACCCTTATATTGGGAAAGCGGAGTAAAATTGAAATGTCAGCTTGTCAGGATTGCTTAAGGAAGAGATTGTAATTTATAGTTCACAAGATCAGCTTTATGATACTTTACTTTTTTTATTTTAAAATAACAAGACCTAAAGAAAAAACCTGACTTAAATTGTCTTTTAGAGTTTCGGTAAAAGAAAATAATAATAAGTATCAAAAACAGGTACCATCATAGGGAAATGAGACAACCGTATACATAAGACAGTGTATGAATAATAGTCTTATTCTATCTTTTTGTCGGTTGAAAAAACAAAACAGAGTTTAATTATAAGTCGGCTAATTGAAAACTTATGGTACATTGTTTACACTACCTACATATTAGATGTTTTCAAATTGGACGTATTATGTTTAGACGAGGCTTAAGTTTTTTGCTCGTTAGTTTTTAGGGAGTAGGTAACATGGATATCTATAAAAGCGATATCATTCGATCCTTTGACTATAAAAACAAAAACAGTATGTAAGTAGGCGTAACAGAATACAACACGATACTGCTAGCAATTGGAACACGAGAGGGGTTGGAATATATGTGTCTCTATATACAGGATATTATCAAAAAGCCGATTACGTCGAAAGATTACATCTTACCTACTTACAATATTTTAATAAGAGTGTACAGTATTTATTACTGAAATTATAGTTGCAATTAAGTTGCTAATATATCATATGAAGTAATATTGTACTTATCTATCCCATTAATGATAGTCAAATGGAATTCTCCCGTTACCACGAAAGGTTATTCCAAAAACCAAAATAAATAAAAATCGATTGATACGTATCAGTGGGCAGCGAAATAAAATACAAAAAGAAGTGATACAATAAATGCCGAAGCACGATATAGTTTTATATTACATGCAGGACTAGTTTGCTAAAATTTAATATGTAGCCATGTGTCTGGATAACAAACACAAATAAAAGTTGCCTAAAAAATGTATCACAAACACTTTTAAATACTATTTTAAGCAAACAGACTAACTGCAATTCAAATATATTTCTGTCAATAATCAAATGACAACAATCCTATTCACAGTCAAGAATCAAATGACAACTCCTACTAAATCGTATACAATTCCAGCAATGAAGTTAGTTTGTGAAATTTTGATGAAAACACGTCTTGTCTTGAGGTTTGCCAATATATTCTTGTTGGTACGTCTTGGACTTACATTTTGTTATAATTTGACATCAAATGTCTTTTTTTAAACAATTTTCAAATTACCTACGTTAAAACGAATAACACCTTAGACCCGAGTTCACCAACTCTTAAACAGCCGGTAAACATAAATTGACGATTAATCTGACACAATTCCCATACAAAATATGTCAAATAATATTTTAAACGCTGTTTAAAACTTAAAGGTCTGTTGGTGAACTCTACCCTTAGTCTGCCCGTGGCCATGAATGCTGTAAAGTGTTCGAAACATCGGGTTAACTCAAAAATAAACACGTACTAAATCCGTAAACATATATCATCGTCACCATCATCACAACCCAAACGACGCCCACATCTGGGCATCGGTCTCTCCTCGATGATCGATAACGCCACTTGCTTTTGCATCTTCCCACAAGTTTCACCAGATCGTCGATCCAACTTGTGGTTGCCTATCCAAATACCAGCGTGCAATGCTCAGTCGCCATTTTGTTAATAGTTCACGACATTAAACAGTCAATAAGGTACATAAATTCAAATTAATGTTTTACAATACAATATACTGGCGACAGTTCCTATTGCACAGCAACTAATCACAACTTTTGCTATGTTCCGCTTAATGTTCCGTTAAGACTAGGATAACTATCGACTTACACTTCACTGAACACTGACCATATATCATAGTATTGACATTTGCAGTATTTGTTTCCCTTGTTCCATAACTTACAGCATTGTGTTACTCAATTACGTGACACTCTCCACAACCAGCCATTAGTAATCGTGGCAGACCTACTTATGACAAGCGAGAAACGGGTATGTAACTTTTGAACGGTAACTTATGAATGATAAAGAAATAAAAATAACAGATGAGTATAACTTAACAAAATGAAATTCAAGGTTATAATCATTGTCAAGCCAGAGTTATAGTTGAACGGGTAAATTTAACAAAAAAAAAATATTGGATCTAGGTATTTCCACAAACACCCTCAAAATTGTCAAGTTGCTCCCGGATTAAGTCACTAGGTGAAAATTGTAAAAACAAGTTTTGTCGGAAGCTTGTAATAGGCGCTTTAGAAAACTTTAAAAACTAAATTATTCTTAAATGCATGTCATACGAAAAGCAGAGAACCACTACTATACTTAGGTAAGTAGGAACGCTTCACGATCATCATACGTTGTTGGTTTATTTTCGTATTTTTAACCACAAAATGAAGATCCGAAATTGAACGTAAATCTTTGATATTTTATATTCATTAAAGTGGCATTTTCAGTATTTTTCTCCTTATAGTGTTAATAATACTGTGTGAAATATAACCAGAACCTGACAATACTCTGGGCATTAAATATTGACAGATTTTCTTACAAAATAGCAGCTTTGACTGCACCTAAATCATTTTTTCTCGTACTGGTGTTAAGGGACAATTCAGTACACAAACAGAAACGTAAAGGTAATGATTTATTTACCGAACTAAAATAAAACGTTGAAGAAAGCTCGATATTATATCCATTGTTTTTTAATTTCCCTTGGTAGGTATTGCTATTGACATTCGCTCATAAAAAAATGAAACGACAAACAGTAGATTAAGTACGTTAAGACTATTTTTAATTTGTGCATCTAGTTATGATTAGTTTCAAACAATTTTTATAGCAAACTGGATCGTATGAGTTGTTTAAGGATTATACCCCGTATTTACTTTGGAATGCCATGAAAACAAGCACTTAACACGTAACTACAGGATTTCTAAAATGAATCCATTCATTCAAAACTGTCAGGTAAAACCTAACTCAGAGATAAGTTTGAGAAGTAAGTTTACGCGGTAAGTTTAAAAATAACAGTTTACGCTATACCAACAAAACAAGTTTGTTCAGGCCATGTTCAGGCCACTTCCAACCTCTTTTCACTTTTTAATTGACGCGGCCATTTCAATTTAATTTCAGAGCGTTTTACTTACCTTAACATAGTCCTTTAGCACTTCGATTATTGCTTCAGTAGTTTGTGGTATAATTTTAGAAATCGACTGCTTTGATATTCTAAACAGATATTGTAGACTAGTATATGAGTCGCCAGTTGCTAAATATCGCAGTGTTACAACTAGTCTCTCCCTTGCTGAAATTGCACAACGTTGTAATCATTGATAGTAGCAACTTAAAGTTGGTCAGATGGGCAGTAATATATTACCGTATCGGAATACCAATGAAACTATTTATACCCGCCAGAAAAAAAGGACAGGACAACGTCTGACGGGTCCGCTATTCTTTAATAAATTTGAATTATATTATATAATAAGTCCAGGAATATTTAAGAGCTGCATTTCAAGATTATATCTGATAAACAAGAACCCATAGACCAATACAAAATAAAGGAAAGGTGACCACCCGTCGGAGACGATTCAAAGATATCTAATGTCATATAATATTCATACCGAAGCCGCTGCAAGTGAGTGTTTTATCTGACTTCTTATGCTAGCGAATGTTTGAATTGTGTTGGAGATAGGAAGTGGTATAATATACTTTCAACTTCCTTATATTTTCCCCCTGCTATATTTCGTTCTTTTCCCTTGTTCTATTACCTTTGTACTGCTCAAACACTGCCTATGTCCTGTGGGTAATATTGCATTGGGCCCCCACAAGTTGATACAACTATTGTCATAAAAATAACTCGTTATATACCCAACATGTTTCAAATTATAGTAATAATTTTTGATTAATGGAATAAATATAGTATTTTAATTTTTTTATCACAAAGAATACATTTATAATATAACAGGTCGTAAAGACAGTGTACGAAATGCATTTTTTTATTCATTATTACTTATCATCTATTTGTACTGTTTATTTTTTCCTAATTACCTATATTTTTATACTTAGTAATAAATAGCTACGACAAGGCGAGCAACACGCCCGCCTAAAATAATAGCACCATCCCCCCTCGTCCAATGAGCGTCATAAGGGGCCACAAATAATAGATCTAGAGACTTTTGTCTTTACTAATTAGCATTACAATAGTGCAAAAAAGTATTCATCATAATTTTTTCTGTTGGTCAAACTGCGATGGCCAGCCCACCAGCTAAGTAGGGCGATTAATATTAATAGTATTATTTACTTAAAATAATACTGTATAACTTATTTTTTGAGAGGTCTACATACAACATTAGACTGATGAGATCTGATTATATTAAGAACAAGCTCTTTGAGAACAAAAACCATTGAAAAACATTAAAGAAATGTAACTAATTTGGTCAAAACTTTGTGTCTCGTTTTGTGGGATGAGCCGTAATTAAGTTGCTCTATGTCCCAACCCATTCGCGGTTCACTTTTGACCTTCCTAAATCTAATTAAAAGGTAAACCGTCAAAAGAAGAGACTAATAAAATTTTCCAGACCTCGCCCTCAAGATTTAATCGTGGCCAGAAAAGATAAATGAATTTCGTATAAAATTCTTTGCGTATAAGTGGAGAGAAAATTTAATAAAATTAAATGTAGTTTTGTATTGTTAATAGGAAATACATTTCTATCTTTCTAGAGAAGATAATAAAATATACACCCCGTAATTTAAAGATTTAACGAAAAGACATATAGTTATTATGTCTTTTCATTTATCTACGGCTTTTTAAGTTTAAAGATGACGTTTCGCAAAAAAAATTGTTTCGTAATTTTACAGCGTCGTTTTTTATCGAAGTTGGGTTCTAGTTTAGTACTTTTGTTTTTAAAAGAAAGCAGTCAAGCAAACCATAGAATTATCACAATTATTGAATAAATAAGGACAAAGTCACAAGCAAAATATGCTAACAATGCATATAGGTACTTGTGAAGTTACGCTCTTTCCAGTCTCGTTACCAAACACGGTATATTTATTTATCTCGTTTTTTGAACAGATTACTTTATGGCCACTAGAGGGCCCTACCTTAGATTTTGTGAAACGTCATATAGCATATAACCAGCGGACAATCAAGAAGCTTCCATAGTTTTAAGATATTATAATATATCTATGCTCCTAACCATAACTTATTTGTCCAGATGTCTGATAAGTAGTTTGGGAGCTATGAGGGAACAGATTAATATACATACATACATAGACTGTCAAAATCGTAACCCTCCTTTGGCTTTGCCATAGTCGGGTAAAAACGGAAAAGTTTTAAATTTCACTGTTCCTAACATAGGTATAACAGCTATAACGATACTACACTTTTACCTGTCCTTAAAGTCCTTCAGCAAGATTTATTTATTCAGTTATTAGCTGATATTTAATTTTACTAAACACCATACCGAATTAATGTGGCAAAAGAAATATAAAAATGTATAAAAATAAAATTCATGATTTCCAACTCTTCAATGGCATTTGTACGCACATGTTACACATTACGTGTTTCGGATTTCAGAGTCATTAGCCTTTACCCTACGCAGTAGGTAGTTTAAAGTAAAATAAAAATTTAATAAGTCTTTCCAGCCTAACCAAAGCAAATGACAAATATAGTGTCTATAATAAAATTACAAATTCAGCCTTGTTTTAGACTCGTGATTTGTTTCGTCTTTGATCTCCGTTCGTCTGACATGTTAGTTCTTAACCTTTGTTGTGTCAACCAATGAAGTGATTTTTCTTATTGAAATATTGAATCGTTTTATTACAGTCTGTTATAACATCTAGTAAGTTAAATCAGTTCTTACATTTTAACCACGAATAAATACTGGGGGTCGCGTAGATAAAAGACAAACGATCAATTTCACAGTAGTAGAGTAAAATCAGTAAAATAAAAAAAACTGTTTACATAAAAGCCCCTATATTAAACCAAAATAGATATGAAAAGAAAATAATAATATCGTTCTTAAACTACGCAATGTTCGGTCACAGAAAGTTTCCGCTAACGATCATATCGATTTCTTACCAAATAAAGAGTCGTAAGGTGAATTCGGCGGAAGAAGATAAGTTGGTCTTAATACATCCTTTCACATAAATCCTCTTAACCTTTGTCATTATATTCAATCTGCGTCGCCAACCCTCAATCATAATAAACTAACTCGAAAAATTACGGGCTCCAACGAACAGTGTTAAGGTAATTTTCTTTCAGTTGTTCACACTATAAAAGTACTTGCGTAAAGGTTGCCTGTAGGAGGCTTTGATGAGCCAAGCGCGACCGGCCAACTGTGAACACCCAGAATGCAGGCTGTATTGAACAGCCACCTACACTTTGTTAGTATACCTAACCGTTAATCTATCCTAATATTATAAAGCTATAGAGTTTGTTTGTTTGTTTGAACGAGCCAATCTCTGGAACTACTGGTTCGAATTGAAAATTTATTTGTGTGTTGGATAATCCATTTATCTAAGAAGGCGTTAGGCTATATTCTTGAAAAAACTTCTTAAGCGCGATCATAAAAACAGTTATTGACGCGGACGAAGTCGCGGGCAACAGCTAGTAGCTTGTATCTATACAGCTGAAGAGTTTGTTTCTTTGTTTGTTTGTTTAAACGCGCTAATCTCAGGAAGTACCTACTGGTTCGAATTGAACAATTATTATTTTGTGTTGTATAGTCCATTTATCAAGGAAGGCTTTAGGCTATATAACATCACGCTGTGACCAATGGGAGCGAGACATCAGTGAAAAATGTTGCAAAAATAATCGCGATCATAATAAATAAATTGACGCGGACGAAGTCGCGGGCGGCAACAGCTAGTATTGTAATAAAATCTTAAACTAAGCTTAGAGCCTTATTAAGCCTGAGCATAGGCCATGAACAAGTTTTTAGTCACATCTTACGAAACCCGTAGAATGAGAAAGAATGGTGCTATTGTTATTTAGGCCTTAAGTTATTTAGGTTATTTTTAATGACACAACTTGACACTTCATTACCCTTAAAGTAGGTGTCGAAGGTTTTTAATAATTATCTACAAAAGTACTACTCTTCAACCAGAATTCGCAAACTAATAGCAAATAGTACACACTAACACTCTCAAGACAAAGTTTGCAGGACTGGCACCGTGCACTGTTACTATTTCCAAATTTCGCACCCCTCAAATCAAGAAATCTATTTCGTGGAACCGTTTTGCTTTTGCTTGAGTACACTTTTACTTAACTAGCTTTCATTGCATTGAGCCAGCAGTACTAGAAATAGTTTTCTAAGAACCAAAAAAAACCGAAAAATGACTTCTGAAATCTGTTAAGGGTGCAGTGAGATGACGGTTCTAGCCTAGCTGTAGTCCAGCGCCCACGGCGACATGTCTGCAGATTTACCCGCTTTGATCGTCGATCGCCGGGCGCCGGTAATCTGAAGAGGTTATTGTGTAGGCTGTGTATACGTTTTAAGGCTCATATTTATGAACCCACCTTACACTGTGGCAACTGTATACTTATAGTCTTGACGTAAATCGAACAAAACGTATCGATGTAAGACGGCATTGTTTACCATAAATGATATTTGAACTACAATTCCGTATTTTTACATCGCAATTACCACAAATAACCGTTTTATATCCTTTTTTCATTTCCTACAAACCTTCCTTCTATGATTAACTCTTTGAGGCTTTTCTTTCAGCTCATTTTATATATTGTGTACATGAATCTAAGGTATTCAGCGAGAATGTGTATGATTGTTTCAATCTCAACCCTTTATAGGTCCTAGGCACACACCTGACAATAATAGCTATCAGGTAAAGCAGCGCCCTTAGACAAGTGGGTGTGTAATATCGTTTACGCCATAGATTTAATATACTGCTGTATTTAATCTATGGTTTACGCTAAACGAATAGATGTCAAATGTATGAAAATGACATAAGCTTACGATCGTTCGATTGTTTGTTAACGTCATTTCATAGTGACAAATAAAAATGGAATACCCTTCATTTTTATTTGCCACGGTTTTAGAATCTTTGTTTTAAGTGGACAAGTCTGTTTATTTATTGTTCATTTTAGAATATTATTATTTTCCGTGTAAAAGCTGCACACGTGATACTGGCGGAACAGTGCAATCAACACAAGTTCATCGCCATTAAATAAAAAAGAAGAAGAAGAACGTCATTTCATACATAATCATTTGTTATCTATTTGTCTAGCGTAAACGATATTAGAAAGCCACTTGTCTACGGGCACAGTTCGGTGTCTTTCTCAAAGTTATGTAATCACCATTATATTAGGGGTTAAAGTGTGAAATTGCCGTTTTGTATGGACGAAATCGAGAAAAGTCATTTTTCCATACTAACAATTTTTTATTTTTTTTAAAAACGCCTTAACCGTTTTCGATGCAATTAAAGGTGAAAGTTAGATGGTTATAAAGCTACGCATTATAGTATTTAAATTTCTGAAAATCAAACTATATAATACAAATATACTTAATTGAAGCAAGAAGGTCAGCTGACACATTGTAAGGGTCTGTCTTTTCAACGACTTCCTTTGAAGTAATAGGCACTAGTATTGCATTTTTTTTTTGTCAAAAGTTACTTTATTTAGTTTTTGATACAATACAAAAAGAATTACGCAATAATATGACTATACGTAAGAGCTATAAACAAAATAAAAAGTGGGAAAATAATCGGCAATTTCATACTTTAACCCTTATTATTATGAAGTGGTGGTGTTTTCCTTCATCGTGCTGGCAAGTGGCAACACATGAACCTTTACTGCAAGGCTATCCAATCTTATTCGTCAAGCGAGTAAGTAGAATAGATGTTGCGATGGGGTGGGTCCAAAATAAAAATAAAAAATAGTTGGGTCATCTAGTGGTTCAGGTTTCACAAACTCGCCAGCTCTGATTTCGCGTGTTCGATTCCCGGACTGACTAATGTTAAGTAGAAAACTACATTCACGCACCTTAAACAGTAGCTACTTTGCTTTAATATCGTATTCTAAACTATAAGTAGGTTTTTCTTTATTTTCATAAAAATTGCATCTCTTTCACATAAGTATACAGATATTTAGTATGAACTCATAAGAGTTAAAGTTGCAATAATGCCCTGATACAAGGTAACCTTAAAAGGAGAGTCCCGATGTATTTTCTAAAAGTGGTTATTTCAATAAAACATTTGAATTCGAAACTTCCGTGTATTTTAACTGTGTGATTTCGAAAACGAATATTTTAGAAACTCAATCAAAATTCCTCAGCCTCACTTTCCCCTGGGCTGAAATATGACAAACAAATTAAACTTGCATAGTCAGGCAAGGATTATTTTATTTGCTATTTATACTGCCTTACTTATTTTACTATCTGAAAATAATATGAAGGCTGTTGATATTAATGATAAACTTTTGAAACCAAATAAATAATATAAGATACACTTTCGATGGAGGACCAATTTTTAGTAGATAAGTAAGTACGTAATTTTTAGTGAAAATGTTTTTGTGATCTTTTCATTTTTGTCAATAGAGGAGTGTAACAGGGCTACGAAGAATGTACAAAGAAATTTAAAGTGTGGGAAAAATCAAATTATGAAATAAAGTACTTAAGGGCTATGTGGCATTAAGTCTACCTTTTGTGATTTTTATAATATATTTGCCCAAAAAAGTTTTAATAAAAAAACTCATAACAAAAAGTTATACCAAAATGTAATATAGTACAAGACCATCATCGTTGGTTATCTATTTTAGACTGTTTGATACTGAAACTATGATCACAGTCTCTATTATGCTTAGTATAGCCTATGCTATATGTCAGGTTTTTTTTACTTACAAGTTTTTTCTTGATGTGGCTCTTTTAATTCCCTGACTCCTAAGGCAGTGACTTTGAAATGAAATATATATTTATGTATATATATATATTTTTATGGTCTACTCTAGGCCATGCCCAAATGTTGTAAAACGTTGTAAAGTGTTTGAAACGACGGTCGGTGTAAATCAAAATGTTAATGTAAAACCCTAATGAACCGGTGTTAAATTTGAAAAATAACTTTCATTTTGATGTATAATGTTTGCGCAAACTCAAAAACTCAATATAGGTAGTAGTAGAGATTTCTTTCCCTAATTTGGAACCCTATTTATAGAACAACAACTCGTTACTTACTACGTATAGTATACAAATGACGACCACCATTTTTTTCTGGACCGATAAGTTTTAAACCAATTTATTACAGTCCAAATATGTAATTCTAAAAACTGAAAACGGATTATTTAGTTTAAAGAAAGCTGGTTCATGTTCTAACCAACCGTAATTTATGTCGGCTCACGATCCGGCATTGGACGACGACCATTCGTCAAAAGGGATCCTTTGGACGTAAACATAAAAATGCTGTCAATCAGTTAGATGGTGTGTCATCACATCACATCATTCAGGGTTTTACAGCTGGAGTAAAGCGTTTTAGCACTATTGACGTTCAGAACTTGAAGTTTTATGTGGATGGAGTTCAACATTATATTATATAATTTTCAGCGAGTTTTAATTCAAACATATTTTATTTCTAAGAATAAATACAGATCGTAAAAACAAGCTTGCTATTATGAAATTACCTTTGCCTGGTGTGACTTTTTCATCATCTTTAAAAATGTTTATAATTTGAGAACGATCTTTTATGAATTACCTTAGGTTTGGAACCTGTCATTAAGACATTGGTTCCAGGTTTTGTCACAAAATTAAAGTTGTAAAAACCAGACACGTAAGAAGCTTGTAAAAAGTGGCTCGGAAAAATCAAAAATAATATGAAACTTATAAGCATAATCTGATAATAAAAATAAAATGACATTAAACTTAATTGTAAGGATTGTTGTACGAGGTATATGTATTGATTTGTGAGCTGACTGTTGACTGACTAAAATATGGGTGTGTGTAAAAACTGTTGGGGATATTGTTCTTACCATATTTTATTAATTGATACCTTATTTTTCCCTTAGTGTAGTATTAATTGCATCTAGTGACTTATCTATATATATAAAAATGAAAACTGATTTAATGACTGACTGACTGACATATCAACGCACAGCCCAAACTACTGGGATTTAAAATCTGAAAATTTTAACCGTGCTTCCTTTTATAGTGTAGGTGAGCACTAAGAAAGGAATTTTGGAAATTCCGCCTCTAAGGGGGTAAAAAGGGCCCCATAAGTTTGTATGAAACTCCGTCAGTTTTAAAGCTAAGTCGATGAAAATTGGTATCCAGCTACCTGATTAAAAATTATGAATTACGTCTTTCAGGATTTTTGAAAATTTAATCTTTGAGGGGATAAAAAATAGGGGCAAAGTTTGTTCGGTTCTGCGGTATACATATTTGTACTCTCTGACTTCACTACTCTTTACATATTTGTACTCTCTGACTTCACTTAGTTTGTTATGACATTCAATGTGTCAATCATCAGAAAATAAATATCATTCTTACAAATAGAATGGTATTATTTTAGAATTTAATAATTAGCGCCGAAATGGGTGAATTAACTAAATTAAAACGTACACAAAATTTAATTAAAGGCTGCATTACAAAATTCGGCTGCCAGATACAAACCCTACGAGAAATTCCTGATTATGAATTAAAATTAGTGAGTGACCAGTTTGTGACCAGTGACAAATGAACATTTACCGGGCTGCATCAAATAACCATTCGGTTTTATATCGACTGTCAAACAGAATAGTCATTTGTTAGGATGGCTGATTCAGTTAGTTGGCTGCGACAGATAAAGCAAGCAGTAAATATTTAGGTATTTCGAGTATCACAATATAACTATATAAATACGTTAATTTATATTTAAGCAATTTAGTTGCAATTATAATATCAGTATTAAACTTGAAAAATTATGTCTCAGGCGGGACTCGAACCTGCACATCCGAGAGTAGGGAGGAGTTGCGGGTTCGAGTCCCGCCTGATACATAATTTTTCAAGTAAATACTAATAACGATAGTATAATTTTTTGGCTATATAAATTTATACTGAATTATGTTATATCAGAGCAAGTGTAGGCTTACATTTCTAATGTAGTTACAGAAAAGTAAATGAAACTGTATGAAAATTCTTTTTCGACTGTCTAGGTGGGACCTGAACCCACAAACCTTCGCTTATCGAGTGGCAGCTCTTAGCAAGATTGTTTGTTTCGACGAATTTACTCAAGGCGTTTCATTACACGACTAATGCTGAACGGAAACCTTTTGACATTTATTTCCTTTTGTTTTTCTGTCAAATAAATATGTCTTGCTTTCTTTAAATGTTTTTTAGTTATGCGCCCCCAAAATGTAACAAAAAAGACCTTTATTCACTTAACAATATTGCAATGGCTTATGTAATAATTATATGGATTAAAAGAAAATTACACTAATGATTGGGTGTGTACCGATTTGAGTAAACGAGATATTAACATATCCAAAACTATAACTGCTATAGAAACAGCTGTAAAAAGCTTTTGTAAATAAGTTTAGGTACCAATTAATGTCATGTTAAACGAGTTTACGATACCGTTGTCAATATTCATTAAAATATCATCTTTATCATCAATCAAACGGCACGGGTTTCGTCCTTTATCTCGTGCACCCAAATTCTCAATCCCCGAGGAATTCAATTTTGTTTCCCTTTATCATTAGATAACATTATGGTTATTTGATTCCCTCGGGTGGTTTATTATGACATTGATATTTAGTTTTGTAGTTGTTCAATCGTAACAATATTAATAACGAACAAAAAATAGATACAATACTTAGTTGATTTTTATCCAAATACAGTTCTCGGCAAGTATGCCTATGCTGACTGGACTAGTAAGTCAAGTCAGCATTCAAAATCAACAACAACAGCAGTCAAAATAAAGTAAGGATATGACATCCTGAAACTTGGCTCAAAACTTACATAAGGTAGGGTGTCCGCGACTGTAAAAACTTAAGGTGATTTGTGAACCTTCTACTTTATTTGAAGTCGGATAAAAGTAATAAATTTATAATTATACTTTTGATAGCTTTTTTTTAATATATTCAATGGACTTGCTCTTGACTACATACTTAACTCTATGGTTAAGAAGAACCCTAAGATGGAGCGAGCTTACCCAGAAGAAGAAGTAGCATTCACTCTTGCTTTAATTAGGGTTATAATTTTTTGGGAAAACAGATGCAGACAGGGCATTCCACGCCTTGGCGGTGCGCATCACATAAGAAGCTACTCCACATAGATAACACTGCGAGCTCTTCCTCTTCTTTATCTCGATAAAGAATCAAAACAAAATAAAACTTACAAAAGTTGTAGGGAATTTTTTTCTCTACAATATTGATAGGCAAATAAATAGCTAAAACGGAAAAGAAACAAAAGGATTGCAAAAAATGTGCGAGAATTTTTTTTTATTTCTTTGCACGTTAGTTAGATTTTGACGTCGCGGACACATCTCAAATTCCGAGGTGAACCCCCTAAGGTGATTTGACTACACGTTACTCTAGCCGGAAAAGAACTTACTAGGTCACATTGTGTTTTGGTTCAAATCAGTCCCGCTGCATTTAAGAGTGTTAGGTGACAAACACTATGTGTGTTTTAAAAATAATTATAAATAATAATAATAACATTTAAGACATGCCTCACTGGGCCACACAGAGCCATCTAGTCCTAAATTAACTACTATTAAGTACCCTGTCGTATGGGGTACTAGACAACCGATAAACTTACTAATATACTTTTTTTTTGTAAATACATACTTATACTTACTTACAGAAAACACCCAGACCAGTAGAAACAGACATATTCATGCACACAAATATTTGTACTGTGCGGGGATCGAACCCGCGACCCATGGCTCAGAAGATCCAAATGGTCGTCAGGAATATATAATATAGATTCCTGACTATTTCGTCTTAACATTGTCAATTGGTTTCGAAATATATGGTGTAAGGTAAAAGCCGGATAGTTGCCCCACTTTTTGAAAAAGCTCTATTATGAAAAAATGAGTTCCTAATTAGAATAATGCAATATGTATATCAAAACATAGGTCTTTGGTCTACAGTATTAGCCTATTTTTATGAACATAATTAATAACGGTTTTAAGCAAATCCGGTTTTATCGAACCTCCCTAAAAAGGGATAGTTGCCTTCTCTGGCGGATAGTTGCCTAATGTAAAAAATACATCGAAGGATACTTGCCTCGTGTGGGGATAGTTACCCCGCAATGTCTTTTTATTAAATACAAATTAATAGCAATTTACGTAATCATTCATTATTATTTACCGCAATCTTGTATTAAGTAATAGGTAATTGACATTTATAATTTTATTTTTAAAACTATATAAATTTAAAAAAAAATCATCTTTCCACATGCCATGCTATAGTTTTCAAATCATTGGCAGAATTTTCGATTCAACTACATATTTTTTTTTTTTATTAGCAATTTTGAATTATTATATCTTTTCAGATCTCTTGTCGGTTTGGTAGACTTCGTTTTTTTTAATATATTCTCATTTTTTATGGATTAAATGGCATTATTATTTTTAATTTTAATAATAATCAGTTGGAATTTTTTAAATCTACTGATTGCTTAGCTCTCTTAGATATGCTTAACAAAACTTTTGGCATAGGATATGATTAATTAAAAAAATAGTTTGGTGTTTCTTTTTTAAGTTATTAATTTAAAGATGGTAGCAATGAAAACAATAATTCAGTCCCATCCATACCATTTCAAGGACAGTTGCCCCTAGAGCAACTATCCGCTCAAGTAACTAGGGCAACTATCCTTTTCGCTAGGGATACTTGCCTTTTTTATTTGCAAAATAAATAAAAACTATCTAGCAATAAAATGTAATAAAATATGTAATTTAAGCTTTTATGTATGCAAATAAATGAATAGTAAAGTGATATCACAATGAGAAAAAAAAATTCAATAGCAAAAACGTACCAATTTAATTTTAACGCCGGTCAAAGTCTTCTCACTGCAGATTTTTGCTCATATTGACGAAACCCACGCGTCTAGCCTGACGGTGTACATGACTTTGAGGTCTGCAGGAAGAGTGTTTACTATTCCTGTAAAGTGCTAACGCTACTAACGTACCTAACATAGTGTATTCAGAACCGAGCCAAGTATCCCACTGAGGCGACTATCCAGCTTTTACCCTACTTGTAAAATGTATCGTTAATAAGTAATATCTATACCTATATTTTACTTATTGATTTTAAAGAAAAAAATTAAACACGCTTTTCTATATTTAAAATACTAACAAAATTAAGCTAACAACAACAGATGTGTACAAAATAGGATTGCGCAAATCAGCAGACAAATGTTGGCTAATAGTCGTATTTATTCAAATCAGCACACCGTTCGTGTTGTAATAAAAACATTGGGATCGAAAACAACAGCCTAAAGCCCGGGAAACCTTTTGCGTCGTACATACAAATTAGATTTTAGGAGCCCAAAATTTCAATAGCCCGGTCTCTCAGTCGACCTGCGCGTCGAGGGGGAATAAAATAAAAAGAAATGGAAGGCTCGATAGACATGACAGCTTTACTGGTGCGAAGCTTGTGAGCTTTTCTCATAGTCTATCTAAACTTTGTGATGCTGTTTGCGTTGTTTGATCAAACGGGAAACTACCATTGTAAAGTAAATAATAATAAATACATAAATATTTAAGACATGCCTCACTGGGCCACACAGAGCCATCTAGTCCCAAATTAAGCTACTATTAAGTACCCTGTCGTATGGGCTTACTAGACAACCGATAATCTTACTTATATACTTTTTTTTTTGTAAATACATACTTATAATACATAGAAAACATCCAGACCAGTACAAACAGACATGTTTTTATTTATTTATTTATTTAATCTTTATTGCACAGATTTAACAAAAAAAAGTACAAATGGCGTACTTAATGCCGTATGCCATTCTCTGCCAGTTCATGCACACAAATATTTGCACTGTGCGGGGATCGAACCCGCGACCCATTAACATTAGTAACGGCCTATTATCATCCCTCTGCAGGGTAAAGGCCACCACATTGAATTCTGGTAACCACAGCAAAGCAATGATGGGTATATGCATAATCACCACACCAAATGCGGGTAGTCGATCACAAACCCGAGCACTGTTCGAACATCGGAAACTCTTGTTGCCCGACCAGGGATTGAACACAGGACCTACCACCACTCTACCGACGGGGTGTTGTATCAACTTTAATGTAATTAAGTATTGTGTTCTATTGATAGGTATATTTATTGTATAAAAAAGTTTAAGTGACAAAACATTATAACTTTATGGTAAAAAATTATGCTGTTGCAAGGGGAGTGTAAAGAGTTGTGTAAATATTTGTAAAAAGTAAAATACAGCTGGTGTGACGATGATGATAAAAGTGCGACAGACGCAGTCATTCAAAGGACTTCAGTCGATATTCAAAAGTCGTCAATAGCTTATAAAAAGACTACTGATCAAGAGAAACAGAGTCAATATTTGCTGCCCACTGCTTATACGGAGCAAACAACCGTTTTGCCAATAATGTGTCAGTGTAAACATAATTAACATTCAAACGTATTTTATATTAATTTCTTTAAGCAACACAAAAGTCACTTACCTAATATAATTTAATACGACGACGTAAGAGTTTGATCATTAGTTTTGTGAAGGAGCGCTTTCTAAAAGGTGCCTTTTACTCATAAGGAGTTCCCATTACTTTTTCAATTTAGAGGGTTTGGAGTCCCACTTGTCTTTATCTAGGTGTTGTGAGGCAATTAACATGTAAGATATTATAAGATGTTTGCAGCCATAGTCTGAAGTCTAAGGATTACAGAGTCTGTTTACGACAGCTTCGAGTTCGAGCTACAAGGAGAACCTCGGCAATACCGAGGAAAAAGCCGCGTGTCAAGCGACCTACAAACCCTCTACAGTCCACTGCCCTACCGTCTTCAGAGTCTGATGGTAATCTCGCCAAACATAATTTCTCGTTTCTTTGCATATTAGATTATGGTCAAATATACCCTAATTTCAAAGGAGTAGGATAAAGCGCTAGCAAAAAATACAGAGATTTGTCATCTATGCTGTGATGAATTCTTATTACTCGCTAGACAAAAAACTCAACTATGTGGTTGCTTAAAACAAATACGCTTCAAACTGAATAAATGACTTGTGATTGCTAATTTTGGACATGTTCTTGTGAGCTTGTGGCAGTAAGCCACCGCTGCCTTTCTTCTTTTGGTAGACGCGGCAATCCTTTAATAGTCTGTTACGACACTCATAGGAAAATAAGAGGTGGCTGTTTTATTTTCGTGGCAGTATTACACTTCATAATAGCTATCAGGCCCTACCGTATATAAACAGTTGTGGATCTTACCAACTTTTAAAAGAATCACCACTGGGCTTATCGAGGGTATCTAACTCGGCAAACTTTTAATCGGCGAAGTAACGAATCTTGACAAAACTAATGGCTTTTACTGGATTTTAAGGGCACGCGCAATGAAAAAGTTCGTTTGAGAAACTGAAAACCGTACTAAGTTCTCGCTTCGCTTAGCATACCAACTCGGCTATATTATTGGGAACAAACAAGACAATGATATTCAAAAAATCTTTAAGAGGTTATCTTAGTTACATAAAGTAACGTGCGGTCATCATAAAATATAAAAATTAAACTGAGAACCTCTATTTTTATGTCGGTTGATAAAAATATATTTGCGATCATGGAGCTTGCAACAGTGCCGAAATATCGGAGAAATTCATACAACCTACATGGTAGAAATCTCGAAAATAACTAACTCTTGAAAATAAATTATATATATTGTTCTTACGTCTAACAATTTCATAAGTTTTATTGACTCCGTAAAATCTCCATCTCATTCATATTTATTATACGACAACAACGATCATTAAGAAATATTTTCAATTCAATACTGTAAATAAACTGATAAAAAGCCTATATTTCACTTCTGAATTTCAAATTGAGCCGGTTTTATTAATTTACATTTCTATAGAAAACCTATTTCCATCATGCTCGAGTTATCTACCCATTCCGTCTGGAGTCCCACAGGGCTCTCACTTGGGACCTGTATTATTTACCATTTATATCAATGACCTAAAACATATTATATCTAATTGTAACCACCTTCAATATGCAGACGACACAAAAATTTTCAAGATTATTATCAATACGGATGACTGTTATAAATTGCAGTCAGATTTAGATGCCCTTAGTAAATATTGCGCTGAAAATCAATTGTTCTTAAATACTGATAAATGTAATGTTATCACATACACAAGAAAAACGGCTCCTATTTCATTCCAGTATCAATTTAATGGTACAATTTTAGATAAAGTAGATAGCATACGCGATTTGGGTATAATCATGGACAGCAAACTCTCATTTGGATTACACATGGATTCGATTGTTCAACGATCTTTTCGTATTCTAGGTTTTATCAACAGAATAACAAAGGCATTTAGAAAACCTGTCACTTTTAAAATTCTATATTATAGCTTAGTTCGGTCAGTTTTAGACTTCGGATGTGTTGTCTGGAGTCCTCACTTTCAACAAGATATAGACAGAATCGAAAAGATACAGAAAAAATTTGTGAAAATGCTGAATTATCGTAATAATTGTTCTAGCGAATCATACGATGAATCTTTGAAAAATCACAAATTGTTAACCTTACAGAATCGGAGAAAGCAATTCGACTTACTCTTTCTGTTCAAAATATTAAATTCCTTTATAGATTCACAACCTCTTTTATCCAAAATTAATTTCATTTCCAAAGCTCGTTTGCCCGCACGCTCTACACGTTCATTAAATATGTTTGTGCCACCTCGATGTAGGAAAAAATATACAAAGAACAATTACTTCACTCGCTGTCTTGCCCTCTATAATAATGAATTTTCTGAAATAGATCTATTCCACAATTCGCTACATAGTTTTAAGTCGAAAATTGTCCAAAGAATGATGAATTGTTAATCTTTTTTTTGCCAACCACGATTTGTTAACTTTGTTATTATTATTTTTTTGTTAGTTCTATGTAAAATTGTATTTTAGTAATTCTTAGGCACACATTGTCTATAAGGTACCCTTTTTTACTTATTATTATTTACTGTAATGACTGTTCCGTGCCAAAATAAAAAGAAAAAAAAATCATTTCTGTGAGTAATCAAAATTTATTTAAGACCAGGAGCTTTGGCAGGCTTCATTAGTTATAATATGGAATTCAACTCAACAATATCAATTTATTTCGGAATAGGTTATCAAAAGCTTAAGTGTAAAGTTAAAGTAACAAATTAACAATCGACGACACGAGGGATGCCATGGCTTTTAAGTTATGTAGTACAATAAAAAATTAATATTATTTACTTCTGACACAAGTTGATATTAATACATAAGTTTTTTTAGTTTTCAACAGGTTTTTACTCGTGTGTCTTACTGTAAAAAAATTCGTTATCATAGTTCATCATCATCGTCATTTCAGGGAAATAACGCAGCTGGACAATGACTTCGCTTAAGGATATCCACAACAATCGGTCCCGTCGATTCTCCTTGTCGGTTTTTAGGGTACCTCCGTAATTTATTAGTCCATTAGAGTAAATCGTTAACAGCGAATAATAATTGATATACATCGAATAAAAGTTTATTCGAGTCATTAAAATTTGAAAAGTCTTAAGTCTTTCATCGAGTCACTA
This sequence comes from Anania crocealis, assembly GCA_949315895.1. Classification (NCBI taxonomy): domain Eukaryota; kingdom Metazoa; phylum Arthropoda; class Insecta; order Lepidoptera; family Crambidae; genus Anania; species Anania crocealis. Next base: position 18,180,077 of record OX438883.1, read on the forward strand.
AAATTTAAAACATTTAAACTCAAACACAACTATATCGCAACAATTTCAAATAATGTGACTTGCTTATACTAGTCTAGCTACATTCATAGACATTTACACAACCAGTAAAAAGGTGTAATATACCTAAAAAAACCTTTCTAAAATGTCGTAATCAATATCAACATCAGTTTCCGACATGATTTAACCAGTCGAATGTAATCCCAATCCACATGCAATCAGCGAATCCCTTTATTTCTATTTCCGAGAATATTGGTTACCCAAATATTCCATTACGAGATTTGCCGAGCACACCACATTATTTCACAGTGTGCGTTCGCCACACTCCACGGGGGTGACAAGGATTGATTATTATTACCGCAAAACTTCTGGTCACATTCTAATCGTTGTTCTTCGAACATAAACCATCAGACTTTTGCCTGTTTGGCATTTCATAACTCCACTGGTGTTACACCAGTGGTGTAATAAAGCTAATATAAAAAGGAGGATAAATAAGGGTCAAGATAGGAATCCATTATTAAACTTAACAAATATTTCATAAAAATCTGCATGACCCGTCCAGCCGTTTTGGAGGAATGCGACCACGAACAAATGTGGCACGAGTTTTTTTTTTATACAGGGTGAAATTTTAACCACCTTCCAAATTTTAATACCTATATCAATCTACGAGACAAAAAACAAATAACGTATTTTTTCTATTGCCTATAGCCCAGTACAAAAATGTCAAGATAAAGCACTTAGAAAATGTCCACCGAAAATCTAAAATTGTTGATACGGCCTACTAGCAACACTTTTATTACGCATTGCGCATCTCATTCATTAACTACGATACTATTCATATGTTTTTGATTGTCCCTTTATACCTTAACAGGTCTAGGACCGTAAAAATTTAAAACTATATCGGGAAAAATATTTTTGGGTGACAACTTTATTTTCATTTTTTACTTCATAAATAGGCTCTAAATACGATACTAAACGCCTATAAAAATTTTGGAAAGTGGTTAAAATTTCATCCTGTATGTTAAGACGGCACGAGTTATTACACTCTCAAACAATAAATATTTCCTATTTATAAAGTTTTATATTAAAATATAATAAACAAGTTAGTAAAAATTAATAAAGATTGTCAGATTAAATAAGCTGTTACTTTGTTATGAAAATTTTGTTTTATAATTAATTATGAATGGTGTCACTTACTCAATTAGTTAAAAAATGGAGAGTAAAACGTCTAAATATAATATTGTAGACTAGGGAACAGCCCACGACTCCGACCAAGTGGCAATCAGATCGGTATATCAAACTCTTGTATAAATACCATCGTATTAGTTATATCGCTGCCACTATCCGTCATCCGTTACCAAATTACTAAACAAATTTTATCTATCTCGGTATATAAAATATCGATTGCCATATAAACTATATCTTCCTTAAAGTGTGATTTCTGAGATTTTCCGAAATCTTAACTATTTATTGTTAGAAACATACAAAATTATGAATCTTTCCTCTTTATAAGATTAGTGTAGATAATGACAAAACTTTTAATATAATAACTCTTTCTATAAAGTTCTTCAAAAGAGTGCTTACATACTGAAACACAGTGATGAAGGTAATCCAATAGGCTAACCTTCTTTGCCTTATACTTTATTTGATATTTTATCAATTAAATTGCAATTATAATATCAGTATATAAACTTGAAAAATTATGTCTCAGGCGGGACCCGAACCCACATCTCCTCGCATGCCGGGCGAGGAGATGCGGGTTCGAGTCCCGCCTGAGACATAATTTTGCAAGTTTACATACTTCTTTACCTTAGTTTCGTCCCACTACAGCATAACTTAATCTATGTAAACTTGGGTCATAATAATTGGACACCAAGGAGGCCTGTCTATAAGACAAGTATGGTTGGAAAAATACAAAATTTTATGTCTTTAACCTTCGACTATTTTAGATATAATATAAGGTCTATGAAGATCCGGCGAAATTATTTTTTATTAATTATTAATTATTAAAATGATATAATGTAATGTCGAAAGGCAACGAAATAAAAATTTCGCCTGGCATCAGTAGGACTTGAACCAACAATCTTCCGTCGTGTGTCAACAATATTCCTATCGAAGACAGTCGAATTTTTTACACCTGCAAGTTATTTTATTTTAAAACATACCTTACAAGACTTATAACTGCATGGTTAAGAAACATATTACAGAAAAAATACACTTTATGGATAAATAGTGATTTATCATCATCATCATCAGCCCACTGCTGGACACAGGACTCTCCAAAAGGAGGAGTTTGTGATAATCGCCACGCTTGGCAGGGGATCAAAGTTTGGCTAATGGTGGAGAGAAACCACTGCTGACCGTCTTCTTCTGGTAATACTTCTTCAGTCATTTTGTATGGCACCCATAAGAAGGAAAGGGCTTTCGATATTATTTTTATGTGCAGACACCACACGATACAGATACGAGAAGATAGTAATTAGTGTATATTTGAAAGATACATTGAAAATTGGATAGAGATAATATATGGGCTAGATTAGATACTTTTCATTCCAATAAAAAGTTCTTCCATAGGTTTTCAAATTTCGCCAGCAATAGCAGTAGCAATATATAGAAAATCACAACCAAAATTTCCTTTACGTTTTAGTTCTAAGCTATATAGTGTTTTCCCTTATTTTGCATAGATCGAAAAATTTATAAACCTTGTTTCAAAATGACTAACACAATTCAGCAGCTGATTTTTTTAAAGTGACCGTGACTGACATTCTATTTAACTTATAAATAAATGCGCAATAATACACAGCCATCTTGCCGTCAAAATGTTGCAATAGGCGTCTTACGTGCACAACGGTCAACGTCAAATCATGAGTGCATCATACCCCAATGTTTAGCATGACTTGGTGTCATCTATACGTGCTCGTATGTACCCAATGTTTTTAGAATCTCCGAGAAGAATCCAGTGAGTAAGTATAGCTAGCAGTAACCGCTGAATATCTTTCGATAAACGAACATGTGGTCGATATAAACGTGCAGAGGAATAGAAGGGATTTTGCTGCGCGGTGCGGTCGGTGTTCAAACCCGATGAACTCACCTATGCGTAGGGTCACCACATACAATTTTCTTGCCGTGTATTCAACATTAAAATGAAGGATAGTTTACGGATTTAGAACGCGTTTATTTTTGATTTAACCCGACGTTTCGAACCCTTTACAGCGTTCATGGTCACGCACGGGTAAAAAGTAACAGCCTATAATCATCCCACTGCAGGGAAAAGGCCTCCATCATTGAATTCAAGTTACCACTGCAATGATGGGAACTGGCATAATCACCACGCTTGCTAAATGCGGGTTGGTGATCACAAACCCGAGCAACGTTCGAAAATTCGAAACTTTATTGTTGCCCGACCCGGGGATCGAACCTGGGACCCCGAGATCTTGGCCCGGTATTTAAACCACTAGACCAACGGGGCGCACGCACGGGTAAACTAAGGTGTTAATCGTCTTTAAATGGTAATTTAAAAAAAATGTTTAACTACCGCCTCTAATGAATGAAACGAAACGTCGGGTTAAATCAAAAATAAACGCGTTCTAAATCCGTAAACTATCGTTCATTTCAATGTATACCTAGTGTTCGCGTAAACTCAAGAAAACAGTATGTATTCAAAAGTCCACTACACACAAAATAACAGCCAATAATCATCCCACTGTGGGCAAAAGGCCTACATCATTAAATTCAAGTTACCAAAGGTACAGGCATAATCACCACGCTCGCCAAAAGCCAGTTGGAGATCACAAACCCGAGCAACGTTCGAAAATTCGAAACACTCGTTGCCCCACCCAGGGATCGAACCCAGCACTCCGAGATCTTGCCCCAGTACTTAAACCACTAGACCAATGAACCATCACAGCTGACATATGCCTCTTGAATAGGAGGAATATGGCATAATCCGTACGCCTACGCAAGATGTGCTGCAATTAGTCTTGGCGATAATCCGGTCGCCTTACACAACACGCATATAGGTGGTCTAATCCGATTAGAAGTCTACGCTACACGGCACAACACACTAACAAAATGAATAAAGAAAGATGTTTGGAGTATAAACCAAAAGTATCAAAGCAATTGTTTTAATTCTTTAGGCGGTCTTATCCATTGTAAATGCAAAAAAAAAACAATAAACAATTAACACTTTTTAAAATTAACGTGATTTATTTAACTCCATTTATTTTGGTTTCTTTCTTCTATTAACTATCGCTCATAAAAGACAAGGTTTTAACTGAAACAACTCTTTTTTCTGCATTGATATTTTTCTTTCTGTGTACCTTTCCTATGATTTAAATTGCTTTAATTATTATCCCTGATAATTTGGTTAATATGTAGTTTATGAAACTACATATTAACCAAAGTGGCAATAAGTACTTATTAAAATAAAAATAAAACATATTAATACAATTTTCATCGACATAGTGGTGGTTGCGTTACATATAGCCGACAAACTTCACCGATTTTTAATATTAACATACTCATATACATTTTAAGATTGACAAAAAAGCGACAACCCTAACAATGCCAGGATTTCAGCGTTGCTACCAGGTTTTATCTGACATCTGAATGCAGAATTTTTGCTCAATATACGGCACTATTATCGAAGAGGTCGCCTTTTTTAACACCTCATAATTTCATTTCGACAGTTATAGCAATAATTAATAAAAAGTAACTATGCGACTGAGCTCTGTCCAGTTTTTCTTCTAAAGCAAAATTGTAAAAAAAATATCCTTATCTAAAATACAAGGGTCGACCCGAATCGTTAGAGGCGTTTTCAGAGAAACATAAAATAAATAAATGTATCCATACATCCCTTTTAAATATTACGTCGCATATGCCACCTACTCTAAAAAAGAGAAGGTGTTGGTAACGGTAAAATTAATTATAAAAGACATTTTTTACTGTGAATCTTACTGCAAGTGATTACATCGCTTACAATATGGTTACATCGCTTTTTCACACTGACAAAGAACAAATGTGGCACTGGCGTCGATTTCAAACATTCCAACCCCAATACGTGTTCTGATTTGATAAATGCTAAACGAGTTCTCGAAGAAATCGGTGATATTTTTGTAATGTAGACGAATTTTGAATTGCACATTATTTCCAACAAATCTTAATAAAATATAATATGCTGTACCAGAGCATGAATCAGATATGTATATCGGAGAAAGTGTGAGAATATATTGCAACCTGTATTATAGGTATGTACCGTGTAAACAAACAAGTAATTTTCGGAAAATATAATTACATTACAAAATTATTTAATGTCAAAGATTCATAAATAAGGTTCAATATTTAAGTCACTTTAAAAAATTATAAATCAAAAAGGTATTATGCATCGATACACCAATGGGATATAGGTACACGCGGACGATTTGAATAAATTGAACCTGACAATAATGTAAGCAAACAACGTCAAGACAAAGCTCTTAATCTTTTTATCCCGCATTAAGTAGGTACTTCAATTTCAATAAGTAATATACCGGGCCTAGATATCGGGGTCGGGTTCGATCCCCGGGTCGTACAACAAGTATTTAGAATTTTCGAACAATGCTCGGGTTTGTGATCACCTACCCACATTTGGCAAGCGTGGTGATTAGGCTTGTGCCCATCATTGCTGTGGGAACTTGAATTTAATGAAGGAGTCCTTTGCTCTACAGTGGGTTGATTGTAAGCCGTTACTTTACTTAAATATTATTCAGATAAGAGTAAAAGGATATCATGATTTATTTAACATTTTCGATATACAGACAAGATAGAATACAAGACAGAAGAGACACTTATATACTGAAAACGTATGTAAACACATTTATCTCTTATTAATTTGGAGGACGTTTCCATTATGTAGATCGCGGTTTACCTACGCCTATTTGCTCAAGAAAGATATTGTAATTTGCTAAATTAATTCAATACGACATGTGTTTAACTAGAACATTTGATCGCGTACCGTATCTATAATAGGAACAGAAAATGTTTAAAGTTAGTTTGTATTCTAGGATTTCAGTCATGGTTATGCTAATAACAAACCAGCTACCTTCCTCGACATAGGATGGTTTCACTAAGTAGGTAATCTACGAATTTAACAAGAAAACATTTTCCTGTAAAGCAAATCCGAAGTAAAAAATATATCTGACGATTGGTTTTAAAAATAAAAAAAGAAATAAGCAGTTTCGTACACAAAAATAGCGGAACCCAGAAAGTTTTTGCCAAGAAATATATTTGCAAATTACAATACAAGCGGTAAAACTCATTAAATATTGGACCAGACAGTCCAAGTCCCCTTTAAACCTCAAACAGTACTAGTTTGCCGACTAGTAACGACATCTAGTTATGACAGTAGAAACAAAAACTCTACATTTTACTGTATCACTTCATTTCAGCGTAATTTTCAGTCGTGCAATGACAGGACAGCGTTACAGAGAAGCTGCCTACAAGACACAGTAGATGGCGTTACACGCTGGTAAAAGAGGGATTTCTGAAAAACTTAGTAACAAAATTAAGACATTTTAATGTAGTACCTATTCTGACTGCATTTTTTTAAGAATCAAATTCCTGTATACATTTTTGAATCTAATAAAACAAGAGGTTTTTACATTTTATGAGCACCTCCCTACCTTTCTAGTTAATGTTATGAGAAGAAACTGTAAACCAAAATACAGGTTATGAAAAGAAATTTGTTTCAAGATTTTTTTTAATACATTTAATTTATAAACATCATGATGACGCGTTAGGTTATAAGAAAGCATTTAAAATTAATTCATACAAATTACGTGTTTTTTTAGGCATCTTTGAATATAATGTTTTAGCAGATTGGCGAATATTTAATTTACCGGGTGGTATATGAGATCATAGGGCTGATGTCGAGCAAATGACACGATAGCTGCCAGTGACACGACCCGGCAAAATTAAAGCGACTTAAAACGGCTAAGTAATCAATGAAATTCCTTGACGAACATTCGTAAAGCTTGGTGTCAGTCAACTAACATCATTTGCTAGTGTTTTCATTGGATAAAAAAGTGGGTTCTTATTCGACGCTTGTGTGTAGGTACTTGTTTATAGCAAGCATGCCACTGCCTGGGTGAGGGTGGCTGATCGTCGTGGAATGTCAGCAAGTTTGACTCACGCCCAAAATAAATGGCTTATTTTTCAGTTTTTTTTTAAAGAATAGCTTAGACAGTACAATGTGTAGGTACTACTACATTGTACCCACTGTATAAAACACAACACAATGGCAAAAATAAACATATTTTTAAATTTTCTTGACGACAAACCCACGAGTTTACCCGTGACCACACTGTATGTATATTGATCTAAGTGTTAAGATATCTGAAAATTAAACCTGAAATCCTAATAATAGACATGAGTTACATCCATAAATAAGTATTTCATTTACCTACTCACTTAGTTTGTAAAAATGTTAAAAATAAATACCGTCTAAAGAAATCGAGTAAAGGAATCGAAGAAATCTAATGATATGCCTAAATAATAACACAATAAGCAGCGTATGATCAGGGGCCTTGGCGCAGTCACGCAGACGGTAGATTACCTACAATGTCCTTGAAAACGCACGGAATCTGTAGCGCAAGACGTTTTTTTACGTTAATGCCTTTTAAATAAGTAACTTTCATTCATATTTGTTCTAAATCCCTTCTCAATCTCAGACATATTTCAAATAACTATTTTTTTATTTATTTATATAAGAGTGAAGAATAAAGTAATGACCTGTAATCATCCCAATGTAGGGCAATCATTGAATTCAAGTTACCATAGCAATTATGAGTATAGTCATAATACATACTTAAAAAACTAGAGCAATGTTTGAAAATTCGAAATTCTTGTTGCCCGACCCGGGGCTGGCTCCCAGGACCCTTTGCTGGATTCCTAAGCATCAACTATGAGAAGTAGAATTGTTATATATGTGTAACAAGAGTTATAATAAGGAATATTAAATAATACACCCAATCTTATTGACAGCTGGTTTTATTCTGCCATGCGCGGGAAAATGCTGGAAAAGGGCGCGAAAGGGTTGACAGCTCGCAGCCCATCGGTTCGCGCCTTTTTCATACACCACAACTCCCTCCACCATTATTTCAAAAAATATTATTCAGGAAATCTGTACAAAAACAATTTCCTAAGATCCCAATGATAACAATTTTAGAAGAATTGCTTATAATCTACTCTATCTTTAAGCCGCTTGGAGCGACCTGTAGGGCTAAGATGCGACCCACGACATAATTTTATCGCGGCCTTATATCGCATTTTGACAGCGTTATATCGTTTGTCTATCGCTGCTAACATGGCAGACTATTTATGTCATCTCTAACTGTCAAAATACGATAAACGATAAAATTGTCTACAAACTCTAACATGAGCCTCTTATATTTGTCTATTTTAATCGATTTTTGACACTTGCGCATGACAAATTATCGTGGTCGCTTATAGCTCACGACAAGGCATAAACCCTTTATAAAAAATTGCCGTGCCATATTTTAATTACATTTTGACCACTTATGAAGAACGGGAGGCGCGTAAAATTCAGCGCAAGCGTATCCGCGACGTGTGCAACCCGTATGACCTTCCGGATATGGAGTTCCAGGCTCTGTGGCGTATATCCAAGCCCATGGATTTTTATTTGATAGATAGGCTGAGAGAGGACTTGGAACCAAAAAATGGAGGTCTTCCAGCCATGTATTGGCACAGATACTGGATCTGTGCCTTATTGCCTCTAAGTTTTCTAAAAGAACATAAAAACCATTAGTACTTTCCATGATAAGAATTTATTTCAGTTTATTACAAGTTTTACTCACATCTTTGAGGCCATTTCAAATTTTAAAACTTTTCACACTTCAATCAAAGTTCAAACCGAAAAATATGCCGCGAATGCTGTTTGCCAGGTGTCACTGTCTGACAGTGACTGTCACCCAAAGATGTGTCAACGCAAATGACGTCTCTGGCAAGAAGTGTTTTAGCCAAGTCTGACGTAAAATTGAACGAATGATTATAATATTAACCAATGTTTCCACACCGAAAAACTATATAATTATGTAATATGGCTACATTCGTTTGTCGTGTAGATAAACGTTTGTCGAGCGAAGAATTTTTATCGCGGGTGGTTGCCATGTTAGGAAAAATGATAAAATAACACAAGTAGACAAATTTTATCATGTCGTGTGACAAATTTATCGTGGTGTCGCATCTTAGCCATACTGATGAAACATCCAACGGCTTGGGATTGTTATTATCTAACAAATCATTGACAGACTCAGGACATTCTTCAGGCTCATTACTTGCACTAAGCCCCTCAGACGTGGCTTCATCCTCTTCCACCTCCTCCTCCGTCGCTAAATCTTGGCTCATGGAAGAAGGAAGAGGGTCAGCGGAAGCCACGGTGGGCGAGGACGGCTGTCCTTCTGGCTCTGTCTGAGTGACAACCAACTCTGTAGCTGGCAAAGTTGGTGCAATATATGTGTCTAAACTACTTTCACCAAGACACTCGTTCTCGCCCTTATTTCTTACGATTTGATCTATATGACGCTTACAAGTGACCTTATACTTATCAAAAAAAACTTCGTACATTCTGTTACCAATAACATTACTAATACTTCCCGACGCCCACATACCTTTTCTGCCGGCAAACCATTTAGCTCAAACTTTATCACCTATTAAAAACGTTCTTTTGCTTTGAAAATTTTTATGTTTTTTACTTGATAATTGATCGCTAGGTAAAATTAAATCAAGCTGAGATCTTAAGGATCTGCCAAACATGAGTTGAGCAGGAGATTTCCCGGTAGAACAATGACCACTGTTACGGTATTGAAATAAGTATTCCAATAACCTTTCATTTACTTCGCGGGTCTCGCCGCTAGACAAAATACATTTGATCATTTTTTTACACGTTTTGACAGAATTTTCAGCTAAGCCGTTACTGGAAGGATGGTATATAGGCGACGTCAAATATTTAATGTTATTGCATTTACAAAAGTGCAAGAATTCAGATGAGCAAATTTTAATGTCATTGTCGGAAACTATAACATTGGGAATACCGAAACGTGAAAATAAATATTTTAATTTATTTATCAGAGCCCTTGTTGACGTTCCAGACTCCATATGTACACACTCCAACCATTTACTAAATGCGTCTACTACCACCAAGTAAACCCGTTGATGGATAGTCATGTAATCTATGTGGATCCTATGCCAGGCTCGAGGAGGTTGCGGCCATGGGGCGGGGGGCGCCCTCGACGGTGCGCTGCGCGTTTGAACGCAAACCGCACAATTTGATACGCATTTTTCTATGTCTGCATCGATATTTGGCCACCACATCCTACTTCTAGCTTCACTCTTTGTCTTTACTATTCCAAAATGTGTTGAATGTAGAGCCTTTAACATTTTTTCTCTAAGTGTTTTAGGAATTACTATTTTATATCCTCTAAATAGGCATCCGTCATGCACCTCTAGATCTGTTTTGCATCTAAAATACGGCAACATAGATTTACAACTAACTCTGCGAGGCCATCCATTTTTCATGTATTTCATTACTGTTAATAAAACTATGTCCCTTGACGTTGCTTGTTTTATATCATTGAATAAGATTGGTTTTGTTTGCTCATTATCATCCAAGAAATTTAAGTAAGAACGACATGCGTAGTCAGGATTTGATAATTTATTGCAAATGTTTTCAGGCAAAGGGGATCTAGAAAAATAATCTGCTATTTCATTATCTTTACCAGAAACAAACTGAACCTTGTAGTTATACGCCGAGAGAATTATTGCATATCTCTGTAATCGCGCCGCGGTCGTAATTGAAATTCCTTTGTTTTCTCCTAAAATAGACAAGAGCGGTTTGTGATCGGTCTTTAAAATGAATGGGGTGTCTCGGCCGTACAGATATTGATGAAAATGCGTAACGGCAAATATTATAGCAGTAGCTTCTTTTTGTATTTGACTGTAATTGCGCTCGCTCGTAGTTAGCGACCTAGAAGCGAAAGCAATCGGGCGATCTACGGTACGCGACTCACCTTTCGCTGGCCGCGGCCCTAGTGTCGAGTGTGCCAGCACTGCGCCCAGGCCAGCTGGGCCCGCGTCTACGCTGAGCACGAGCGGTGCACGAGGGTCGAAATGCGCCAGCACGCGATCTGAAGACAGCACTCGCTTTGCGTGATCAAAAGCAGCCTGTTGTCGGGGTCCCCACTCCCACCGCGACTCGCTGCGTAGTAATTCGTGCAGAGGGTTAAATAGTGTCGATGCATTAGGGATAAAGCTGCGATAGTAGTTGACTACACCCAAAAACCGTTGCACTTCTAACACGTTGGTCGGTGATGGAGAGTTTCGAATGGCTTTTACCTTACTTGGGCACGTATGGATTCCGTTCTTGTCAATCACATATCCTAAATAAGTTACACTATTTTGGAATAAAGCACACTTACTTTTCTGTAGTCTAAGCCCAGCACTTTGCAGTCTACTTAGTACTTCTCTTAACCTGCTTAAGTGTGTGAAATCGTCCGGTCCAGTGCAGCAGATATCATCAAACCAGACCGTAACGCCTTCGATTCCCGCTAGAAGCGTTTCTAGCGCTCGCTGGAAGATAGCGGGTGCGTTTGCGAGACCATACGCTAAACGTGAATATTTGAACAGCCCTTTCGGTGTATTAATCGTTGTTAAGGCATGAGAAGATTCACTCAAGACAAATTGATTGTAAGCGTTACTCAAATCTATTTTTGAGTAACGCTCTCCTCCACCTAGTTTCGCAAAAACCTCCTCGATTCGGGGCATTGGATACTTGTCAATCTTTAAATATTTATTTAAAGTACATTTATAGTCACCTGCTGTCTTAACTTTACCATTTTCTTTTAAAACCGGTACTATTGGAGTGGCATATTCGGAGTGAGAGACAGGAATTAAAATACCTAGTACAACAAGTCTGTCTAACTCTTCTGCTATTTTATCTTTTAAAGCAAGGGGCAACGGCCTAGACTTAAAAAATTTCGGAGAGTAATTTTCTTTTAAATGGAGTTCTACTTCGAATTGGTTGAACTTACCTAGCTCATCTTTCCATAGATCGGAAAATTCATTTAGTAAATGTTGAATACTAATTATTTTCTCACCCGCTACCATGTTATTAATTTCCGACGTGAAACTAAATTTGAATTTTGCCATAAAATCACGTCCCAGTAATGGTGGGCCTCCATTTTTTAACACAAACAGTTTGAGTCGTTCTTTTTTATTATTATATTCAAATAGACACTCAATAAATCCTAACGGTGTGATTTTATGGCCATTATAAAGACACATATTTAAATTAGTGGAATTTAATTTACGTTTTTGGAAATATTTAAAATAAAGAGAATCTGATATCACACAAGTCCCTGAACCTGAATCTAACTCCATTAATAAATCCACATCATTGACCCTCACATTTAATTTTATAGGATTATAGTCCACATACCTCGAGTGAAACAGAGAACACTCCTTGCAATTTTCGCATTCAGAATCTGAATGTAAATAATTTATATGTTTTTCTTTCTGTTGATTGTTATTGTACTTTTCCGTGCACACTTTTCTAATATGACCCTTGGTACCACAAATTTGACATGTAAAGTTTTTGTACCGACACACACTGGCACTGTGACTTTTGAGACCGCATACTGAGCACCGCTGACACTGAGCTTGGTCCTGTTGGAAGCGCGGGGGGCCGCCGCTATCTCGCTGCCGCACGTGGTACACCGGCTCCTTCTTGAGCGCGCCTGTCGCGCGCACGCTGCCTGTGCTGCTATTTCCACGGCTCCGGCCAAGGTCAATTTCCTCGCATCCTGTTCGAACAATCTATCTCGTTCCGGCCCTGCGGTTAATCCGAGGATAAACTTGTCACGCAGCATAATATCCAGTTCTATGCCAAACTCACAGAGGACGGCGAGCCCCCGAAGACGGACTAACCACTCTTCGATACTCTCATTTTCGGTTCTTATCGCTGCGTAAAATTTCGCCCTGTCCGCGAACGTTGACCTTTTCGGCGAAAAGTGTTTGTTGAGTAATTCAACCAGCTTATCATACGAGACCGTTTCCAAGTCTTGAGGGTGGGTCAAGTTCTTGACAAGGCGGAATGAATCGTCTGACAAGTGGGTGAGAAGTAACGCACACTTATTTTCTTCTTCTATTTTATTCAACTTGATAAATTGCGTTAATCTTCCATAGAAAAACTGCCATTCTTGTAACTTGTAATCAAACACTGTTAAACTTCCTATAAAACTCATTGTTGCTATAAACTGTGGGTAAGTACTCGTCGCGAGATGTTATATATGTGTAACAAGAGTTATAATAAGGAATATTAAATAATACACCCAATCTTATTGACAGCTGGTTTTATTCTGGCATGCGCGGGAAAATGCTGGAAAAGGGCGCGAAAGGGTTGACAGCTCGCAGCCCATCGGTTCGCGCCTTTTTCATACACCACAAGAATGCACCGTAGGATTGGAAAACGGGATTTCAAATTTTTACTAATCATTAAGTAGTACAATTAAAATATTAACTGCATTTCCTTCATTGAAGTAGGTAACTATATGATACGAGTAATAAATAAATAACAAGATACGAGTGCTATAAATATTTATTCTAATTGGGATCAGAACAATGTAAGTATGTGATGTTGTCCACATTTATATATAGGTAACAGCTTGAGTACGAACATAACCATGGAAGTCAAAGAATTGCAAAGCAAGCAATTAAGGTCAACAACTTATTAAATCACTTGATTTGATTGTTGTAATTCCTTCCTTAGTTTCGATTGGATTATGATGATGTTAATTTTATCAACCGACGATAGAGGTGGTTATTAATGCGATGCATACCTAAATGTCTTTATTTGTATGACAACGCATAGTATAGCTGTTCGGTAAACCAATAAACAATCGAAAAAAAAACAGCGAGATTTTGATGTTTTTTAAAGTATTTTTGTTATTCCCCGAAGATAATAGAAATAGGGTTCAAATCCTCAAAAAAACACTACTCAAAAAAGAATGTTGTCGGTAAATTTTTTGTAAACCTCAAAAACTAATAGTAACTACAATAATAACTACTTACCACACAATATATCAATAGATTTGATAATAAACAGGTATTATGCTCAAGAAATAAAATTGTATTTGATATTAATTTTTTCAGCCCAGCCAATTCAATTTCAATCTGGCTAAACCAAGAGTCTTGTTCTATAATTCATTAAGTTCGATTTTGAAATGAAATACTAAATCAATACCTAGAAGACAGGTTTCAGACTTGTCAGGGTGCGGCTCCGGTAGAATTTTAAAGTATTTGTTGAATCAATGGCGGACGGACGACGCGCCCGGCTACGTGTAGGGTTACCAGACCTAATAATCAGAGCACCGGACCACTATATAAACTTCTAACAGACACTACACCTGAAGGCTTAAGGACATAGGTACACAATGTCAAATCACTGAATATGTTACAAGTACCTACTACATACTACAGGATATCTTGTCCTCAACCTCTCTCTTTATCGGTACTTCGCCGAGTTCCAACTGTGTTGAATGGTACCCCAATATTTTTGGGAATCGAAACGAACGACAGCGACAGCGAGCTTAAGTAAGCGAAGTTAGTATTTTGTTGAATGTTTATCTTGGAGTCCTTTTCACAAAAATTAAAACATTTTTTGGCTTGCTTCTCCCGTTATCAAACAGTACTATAAATGCACAGGCCATATGCATTGCGCAGCATGCTGCTCTAAAAGCATTTAAAAACAGTATGAACTTTAACTGTGTCGCTTAATAAAAATATCTTATAAACTTTTGTACAACAGTGCTGTGGTTTCATTCGCTGACCTATTCTGTTTGCCCATTATAGTTGGCTATTTTTTTCCACTCCTGTCCACCTACTTATAATTTCCAAAACTCTGGTCACCCTAGTATCTCGCGTATATCGTGACATTTCAACGTTAAAATCAACTGCAATGTCGTTGCCAACCTTGTGGCATACAAAGCATATTAAATTACATATTTGTATTACTTTCATTGAGATTACTAATTTGAGAACATACATAACCATGAACGTCAAAGAATTATTAAGGCCATCAAAATGATTACAGAACAAAACTTTAACGTATAAATAAAATTCCTTCAATTCATTTTGCTATTTCCGGTATTAATGAAATTTTAGAACATAAAAGCCTAACAAAATAAACTCTTGCAAACACGCGAAATATGCACGCGGAAGTTCTGTTATGGACTTGGAGCAATTGATTACTCGTCAAAAATTAAGTTTTTTTTTAAGCTATTGCATAGCTTCTATCGCGAGCCTTGAGCGTGGAGACCGAATCCAGAAATTCCGTAACGAAAATAACCTAACACCACGAGGCACGATCGTACATCTTTGAATTTCCGAAATTTAAAAGAATTTAGAAGATAATAAGGATTTTGACAGTATGGTTGCCTATGGTAACCATATCTGCCAAAATAACAGAAAAATTTAATTACAAAAGTCAAAATTAGAAAATACATAAAATTATAAAATTAAGCTATTGCATAGCTTCTATCGCGGGCCTTGAGCGTGGAGACCGAATCCAGAAATTCCGTAACGAAAATAACCTAACACCCCCCACTCCGACCGGCACAGCTGTGATACTTTTTAGTGTTATAATTGCATAAGTTGATAAAAAATGCTATGCAATAGCTTTACCGCGGCAGTCTCCGAGTGCCACACGTCTTTTTTTTTTAATTGCCGTTTGTCCCGTCTTTAAATTGCACGGTTTCATCACTGAACATAATGCAAACAAACGGTCGGTTTATGACCATGTTTAGGCAATACACATTTTTCATATGGATATAGAACAGTTCTTCGTCATACAAATTATCAAACTTTTTCTTCCAAACAACACTTCTTGAATAACAAGGCCATTAAAAACATAACAAAAAACATTCAATTTGGTCAATGATATTACAAAGAAATAGATATGTTACTTCGCGGCTTAAGTTAAGAAGTCTTTTTGAGTCAATTGTAACATGTCTCAATCAGTTTGCGTCAAACAAGCTTCAGAGCGAGTCACAGTGACAGATTAACAAAAATTTGAAAAATGCCGTCTTGTGTATTTCGATTTTGCACAAATTATTGTGCTAAAATGAATAAATCTCAAGGGATCACATATCACATGTACTCGTAAGTTTATAAAAATATTTGTTTTATAGTACGTGTTTTTTAATTTTTAAGTTTCTTTGTAAGTGCTAAGACGACAACATAGATTAAAAATTCAGATGCGACAATTTAGGTATCAATATGACGAGTTAATCATACCATAGCACACATAGTGGTATTTATTTAAAAATAATTCTAATAAAATTATTCATAATTAAATTTGGTACTTGATAGTTTGAACCACAGGACATGGAAAAAGATTAGATAGGCTGTCATGCGCCAATTGTATGAGAACCGATGTCGCCGCTTGCGTCCCACTACACGTAAACGAGTACAAACCTAACCTAACCTAACCTAACCTAACCTAACCTAACCTAACCTAACCTAACCTAACCTAACCTAACCTAACCTAACCTTTTTTTTTTTTTTTTTTTTTTTTTCGCAGGAAAAAATGCATTACGCATACCTACCGCTTCAGGGGCAGCAGTAGGGTATGTGGGACTCTCTTGTCGGTACCCGACAAGCATACCCACTAAAAAGACCTGCGGTGTACCTTGCAGCGTATGTTGGCAGTGTATGGGTTTCCCTTAGGATGCCCTCCATGCACCGCCTACGTACGGCCTATGCCGGGCCTCAGGCATAAAATATGGGTGATCCTGTACACCAGGAACCACCCCCAGTCTGGCAAGCTGTGCAATGCGAGCGTTGAGCCCCCCGGCCCAACGCCCACTAGCCTGCTAGACGGGGGAAGTTGAGTTCGGCGTATGCCTACTCGTCCTCCCCCATCTACGACTTCGGGTCGGGTCCGCAAGCAACCTTGCCGACCCGGTCCGTGGCCACCCTTTACAATGACATTTCATGTCGTTGCAAGGGGCCGCCAACGTCTCACGCCCACTCGCTGCCCAGCATAGCTCAAACCATACTGGGAAGCGAGCGACTTCCGTCCGCCGCGGGGCTGGCGCCCCAACGGCAACACCGCCGTCGTGCCCTCCAGCGCGAACGGCCACAACAGGCCACGGGCCGAAGCCCGCTACCACCGTCTGGAGACGCATTCAACAGCGGACTGCCCAAGCCCACTGGAAGCGTCTCCCTTGTGGGTTTTGGTCCGCGCCGGCCAAATGGCCGGTACCCTCCATGTCTGGAGGGCGTTCCCCTATCCGCCACCTGGGGACGCGCCCGGTAGGAGACCCAAAACTCCTTCCCTGTGAAGGGCGGGAACCTTTTTTTTTTTTTTTTTTTTTGTTTTCGCAGGAAAAAATGCATTACGCATACCTACTGCTTCAGGGGCAGCAGTAGGGTATGTGGGACTCTCTTGTCGGTGCCCGACAAGCATACCCACTAAAAATACCTGCGGTGTACCTTGCAACATATGTTGGCAGTGTATGGGTTTCCCTTAGGATGCCCTCCATGCACCGCCTACGTACGGCCTATGCCGGGCCTCAGGCATAAAATATGGGTGATCCTGTACACCAGGAACCACCACCAGTCTGGCAAGCTGTGCAATGCGAGCGTTGAGCCCCCCGGCCCAACGCCCACTAGCCTGCTAGAGGGGGGAAGTTGAGTTCGGCGTATGCCTTCTCGTCCTCCCCCATCTACGACTTCGGGTCGGGTCCGCAAGCAACCTCGCCGACCCGATCCGTGGCCACCCTTTACAATGACATTGCATGTCGTTGCAAGGGGCCGCCAACGTCTCACGCCCACTCGCTGCCCAGCATAGCTCAAACCATACTGGGAAGCGAGCGACTTCCGTCCGCCGCGGGGCTGGCGCCCCAACGGCAACAACGCCGTCGCACCCTCCAGCACGAACGGCCACAACAGGCCACGGGCCGAAGCCCGCTACCACCGTCTGGAGACGCATTCAACAGCGGGCTGCCCAAGCCCACTGGAAGCGTCTCCCGTGTGGGTTTTGGTCCACGCCGGCCAAATGGCCGGTACCCTCCATGTTTGGAGGGCGTTCCCCTATCCGCCACCTGGGGACGCGCCCGGTAGGAGACCCAAAACTCCTTCCCTGTGAAGGGCGGGGTGAAGGGCGGGAACCTAACCTAACCTAACCTAACCTAACCTAACCAATCACAGCGCTCACGTTTCGGCAGAAGTAATAGCATTTGCTCATAACCTGTGTGGCGTGCCTGCCCCGCCAAAATCGCCTTTCTAACCCTTTTCCATGTTCTGTGGTTTGAACCGTGATGTTAAAGTTCTGGAGTAGCTAATATGAAACGTAAGTACCCCGTCAGTGTTAAGATTTAATATTCACAAATGTTTTTCTAGCTTTCCTTGTAATGAAGTTAGAAAAGAAGAGTGGATTGCAATAGTGCGAAAGCAACGAAGTGAATCAGACTGGATGTAATTGTGTAATATCTTTTTGTTAAAATTGTACATAAATATGTCTGTTAAAAATTCTAACTTGTGTAACTCTCATAATTCCAATGTATGTTTTATGTTTCGTACTTACATAGTAAAAATATTTTTTCATATAACACAAATACAACCTGTTTTATTTCTCTCTATTTTCTACCTACTTTCAAATATTTGTACGGTCTGATTTTGGTTACAATTCCTAATCTATGTAACTGTCATCGTGCAGCGTCGTGACGTTTTGCGAACGCAATTTAATATGAACATAACATCTATTTCTTTGTAATATCATTGAATTTGGTGCAATCAATCGGAAGATTTATTAATATTTAAATAAATTTACGTAATATTTACAGTACCTTAATTTTATTAAATAATATATCATCAAAAATGAGCATTCACAGGTCAGCAATGTAGTCAGCAGTGTATTGTGTGTGTTATTAAAAGGGTGAAACTAAGTACGATATTTTTTTTAATCAAAAATGATAAAGACTTGCACTTTAATGGTTTCGTACAAAACAATTTCACGTATCATCATCATCAGTCCATTGCTGGACATAGGCCTACCAAAATGAGGTTTCAGTCATAATCGCCAAACTTGGCAGGCAGGTTTGAGATAGAAATTTGGCCAGTGATGAAAAGGCGGGGTGCGTAATGTTTAATATAATAACAGATAATATATTTTCAATAGAAATAACGTTCAAATGATAGAATTTTTATAAACTGTAGACAAATAATCTAATTTCATTTGACCTAATATTTTATTTCATATAACTATTGTTTGCTCTAACAACATTTATTACAACATTTGTTTTACAGAATTTTCACTTTGAACAATGTTCTTTTCCTATAACGTTCCCTTCATATACGAGTATCTCTCATTTTTACTAATTTCTACTTTACGGCGAATCCGACTCGACCAACCCCGACTCCACGTGATACTTGTCTGCCCTACCCCTAGAGTATAATTCAATAAGGCGGAGGAGCGGAGAGAGGCAGCCCCAGCCCGCTGTAACATAATACAGGCACCCACGCTCTCCTTCGCGGCTTCGACTAGCAAGCCGAAGCTGCGAAGGAGAGCGTGGGTGCCGGCACTATGTTACGCCAGGCTGGAGGGGCTGCCTTCCCGTAGCGCCGAAGCACACGAAATTCTAAGTGCATGCTTGCATGCAGCATGCCTGCGTAAGAAGGCGCAGTCACCCAAGCTCGCCTACGCAGCTTCGGCTTGCTGGTCGCCTACAGTGGGCGGAGGCTGCTCTCCCTCCGCGCCTCCGGCTTTTGAATTACACTCTCGTATCGGGCAGACTAGTACCACGGCGAGGAGACCACGGCGAGTCGGGATTTACGCAGTTTATTTATTATATCAATATTTATTACATATTTATATCAGTTATGCATTAAATTGTCTAATAATAGAGTATGCAATATGCAAATATTAGTAACAAAAGTCGTTTGGCAACGAAACGGACTTCAGTGAAGTAAAATTTGATGTTTCAACAATTCTGCATATTGAAACTTACGTGGAAATAAAATTATGGGTAACAAAATAGTAAACTAACATTACTTCGATAAAATACATAATATATAAAAAGAAGTAACGATGAAGTAAGTTTGTAGATAATAAGCATTCGACCAAATAAAATTGTGATGTAACATGATTCTAGAATATGTTGAATATCGTTTAGAAACATCTGCGAATTGTTTTATGGGGAATGAAAATCGTTGAAGAAAATTGCGATTAAGTGATGGGTTCCCCAAGTAATCATTAGTGTTTTTGTCATTATATCTTCTTTTGGCGGTTCTTCTTTAGTCATCGTACGACACCCTTAGGACGAAAAGGGCTAGTGCTGTTCTGTTTTGGGCGTATATATACGCTACTAATAATAAAAGCATTCACTTCTGGGAATGCATTCGATGCCGAACAACAGATCATGCCTTGTCTGATCGCGTGACCCTTGTGCCTTGCTTCTATGGTTGACGATTTAAATAAAGTAACCAACACGACAATAAAGAACCTCTGGTAAGATTAATATATCTTGAATTAAAAAAAGAACTGTCTCATTTTTTTTTTTTTTTATTCGGTGCCAAACAAGCAATCGCCAACAATCATCATTCACCGAATCGAAGTTGGTGATTTATTCCACGCTCTTAATCAAATCTATGAAAACTATGAAAAAATGTTAAAGGCTTTCAACACTTTTTTGTCTCTCAGGGTGTGTTTATTTAGATATTCTGCTACGTTATAGTGCGTGGAAAATTTATTTCAGAAAACCTACTTTATCTATGAATAAAACAACTATAGATTACTAAGCCTTGAAAAATAATTTGCTCAAAAAAAGATAAAATTAATATCGCAAAGCACATTTGTCTATTGCAAAGTATACTAAACTTAGTCAACAGAAACAAATCTTTAACAAAATAATACTTACTCTTGTTTTCAGCTTGAAAGCACAATAAACTCAACCTTTGATAGTATAAAGGAGTGTATTGATATTAATAATTTTAGTTATTTATTCATAACACCCCGCTGTTTTAGTTTCTATTTAATAACTCTATTTGCATACATTATGTAAATGTTTAGTACTTACAAAATGTCCGGCTTGGTAGCGTTTTTCTGACAAGTTATTCATTTGTTATTTTAATTAGAATACACAAATAACAATATTCCTAAATTAATTAACATTCTTTGACATTGACCATGAATTTCTTTGTGTAAATTAAATTACTTTTCATAATAGCGAATAAACTCTTTAAAAATACTTTGTGATCACACAGTACCTTTTTATTACATATGAGTAAATCAAACCTTATGACTTTGAATATACGAGTATCTCAACGACGGTTACAAGCCGAACCTCAAGATACCATCCTGCTCATGGCAACCCAATGCAAGCGGAATCTGCTTTAACCGCCGTTACAAACCGGTACTAACTACGAGTATAACATTGCTTTCTAAAGCACAGTAAGTAGTGCTTGTAATAAATGTCACTAAACACGTTCGTATCGGAATTACCATCCACTTGTAGCTGCAACTTCATTTTCTAATGCAATACAAAACATCCCTTTTTACATCAACAACAAAAAGTAACAAAGGACTTATACTTTCTTTTTATCTTAGTTACAAAATATAACGAGTACTAGGTATGACTCTACATTTAAAAAAATGTATGTTGTCACCAATTACTCCTACCATAATTTAGGTCAGCCTTTAAAATCAGTACTTGTTAAGCTCCAGATTGCCAACTGATTTCTGTCACATCAAAATCTTGCGACATTCTCATAAAGAAAGGTGAAGTATGTGCGTGCGCATGCATCGGTCTCGAAGTCAGCGATTGCGGGATGGGAGTGGTGCGGCAACGCAAACTATGCCTTGAGAGTCAGCGGGTAAGACGCATACGCTAGAGTGGAGTAGAGTGACATATTATGAGAAAACGACAACATTGTTTCGAAAAAAAAGAAAAAATCAACTTCAAAAGATCTAAGCAAAAATTAAAATACATAAGACTTCATACAGACGCGCGGGCTGGTGTACAATTAAGTGCTGCAAGTATGAACCTTTTTTGAAAAAGTTTTTGATGCGCACCTACAAAACGCTTTCTATGTCTAGATCAAAACTGTCTTCCTCACAAGAACCAGTTCTTGTATCTTCTTATAAATTTACTCTTAACGTGTAAATGAAACAATCGACAATTAATTGATAACTTGACGCTATTATTACCGTTCGTTTGTTCATATTGTTTCCGTCCATTCTAAGAACAGCTTTTTTTTAAAAAAAAAATTCGCAAGGTTTCGTTAGCTTTTTACCCGACTACGGCGAAGTAAAAAGGACGGTTATGATTTTGACCTGTATGTATGTATGTATGTGGGTATGGATCTTGGACGAATTCATCCAAAGGTAAATAGTAAATTACCTTCGTTTCTATCATCCGGTATTCGTGCAACCGGATCGAAACGTCGGGAAGGTAAATTATTATTTACCTTTAAATAACGGTTCGTTGCATTAAACCCCGTAAGTGTTAAGTGTTAAGTGTAAAAATGGAACAAGAAAGTTTAAAAACCCAAAGGAATTCATCCAAGGTATGGATGTTCATCTGTTCCCTCATAACTTCTAAACTAGTTATCATAATTGGATCTATTGATCGTCCGCTGGTTATATGCTACATGACGTCACGTTAAATTGACTACAGTACCCTCTAGGGGACTTAAAGAGTTCACTTCTAAACTAGTTAGGTATCATAATTGGACAAATGAGGTGTCGTTGGAAGTCTCTATACCTAACACGAATTCGCATAATTCCAAAAAAAATTAAATAAAAAGAAAGTTTAAAAATTAAAACCCTACTACTAAAAACACGCTCTAAAAAGTACGAAACAAGAAAATAGTCTCCGCTGAAATTATTAAGTAAACAAGTAATAGCCTATAATCATCCCACTGCAGGGAAAAGGCCTCAATCATTGAATTCAAGTTACCATAGCAAAGATGGGTGTACTGGCATAATCACCACGCTTGCCAAATGCGGGTTGGTGATCACAAACCCGAGCAACGTTCGAAAATTCGAAACTTTTTTTGCCCGACCCGGGATTCGAACCTGGGACCCCGAGATCTTGGCCCGGTATTTAAACCACTAGACCAACGGGGCGTTATTTTAATTATTAAGTACAAACTATTAATAATTTATCGACTATTAAATAAACAACTTACTGTATTCAAACTAAATTGGCTTATTTAGTAAACAATAATGGCCTCAAACAATCGATAGTGTTGGGATCATTAATTGAAGTAGCAAATTGGATGTAAACAAACTGATATTATTTCATAGCCAGTTATATGAAGAAAAGAAGATTGTTGTCTATCATAATAAAGCATTAATTAACAATTTGTATCTGAAATGATTTTTTAATTAATTATTCCTCTTTCAAATCAATAGTCATAGTTAAGACCGGTCAACGTCTTTCGGGTCCGCTAATCGACTATAAATCTCTATCTTTGTGTGACCGCAAGGAAGAAGGTGAAGATGGTTAACAACACCACCACCTAAGGTAAATTGTGTTCTGAACTGTTCTGTGACCACCACAACCGATACTATTTTGATACTAAATAGCAAATTCTCAAAGAATGTGTATTGCAACATCTTTACATTCGTAACATTCGTTAATCTGTCTCAACACTAAAATTCAAAGATAAAGTAAATTCACAAAATGTCAAACAGTCGTGTCATTTTTTACCTGTATGGTGAATTTTGAATTTTCTGTAAAATCTATACTAATATTATAAAGCTGAAGAGTTTGTTTGTTTGTTTGTTTGAACGCGCTAATCTCAGGAATAACTGGTTCGATTTGAAAAATTCTATTTGTGTTGGATAGTTCATTTATCGAGGAAGGCTTTAGGCTATATAACATCACGCTGCGACCAATAGGAGCGCAGTATGAGTGAAAAATGTTGAACAAATAGTCGCGATCCTTAGAATAATAACGCTTAGAACGATAGTTTCACACAAAATTTCTCTAAAAATTGAAGCCACTTACTATTTTTGTGTGCGCAAACATCACGTAATTACGTCGGTTGGCACACACAAAGGCGTTGATATAATGTTGCAAGTAAAATGACATTTCCCTAAAAAGCGGGGAAATTGTTGCAGTGTTCCAATATTGTCCCACTGGCCTTAAATGAGTCGCTTACTTCACGCTGCATTCGATTTCATACAAAAGTTGGACCTAGTTATGCAGAAAGCAGCCATGTGAGGAGAAGTACAAACTGAGATATAAGCATTTTAGTGTCGAGAGTACTCGAGATTTGCACTTCAGTTATTTTTTGACGTTTTGTTTATTTTATATTTGAGAATTATAGAGAAAATTATTACGAATTTTTGTATCCTATCCAGTACTTTGTATCGTTTCTAATAATACAAATAATTGCGTTTTGGACGTGGCTGTTTTATACAATATAGGCAATTTCAAAGAAATATCAAAAAGCATAAACCAGCCACATAGCGATGGCTGAGTTCTACACTAATTCAAGAAAAAAAAAAGTATATAAAAACAGCCAAAAAAATATTATAGCCAGTAATTTACTACAAAATAATTAAAATTTTGTATCACTATTTCATTTCTTATTGTAAACGATATGAGTATATGTCAAATAATCTTTGTGATTTGTAAAAATACTTAAAAATCGCATGAAAAGTCTTCATTAAAAAAACTTGACCATACAAAAACAAAAAAATTTTTACCTCCTTACTATTTTAAGCTATTAAATTGTCATTTTGTCGAACTGGCCACTTAAATCTGAAATATACTACTCATTGGTTGAAAATTTCAAATCAAAAATTAATTAATTCATTTAAATGCTACATTTGAGTTTCAAAAACAGTAAATTATTATTGTTTTCTTTGATTATTATTTTTATTTTTGGTGTTTTTCATAGTTATAGTACAATAGAAAACATGAAATACTATATTTACTAGTATCAGTTCCATTGTGGCACCAGTGCTGCACAAACAGCTCGAAGGATTAACGATGTGTATGGCACTGGTGTCGCAAAAAAAATCACAGTAGTTTTTTTGGTTCTTATGTTATTATTGTTTCGGAATTTCAATCTTCAGACCTACCTTGTGGATGGCACTCAAAGCCGTGAATAGTCGGAGACGTAGGTGGTTGATGAAGAATTAAAATCTCTTGTGGAAGCAGATCCATCGCAAACCACTTTACAGATACATGCAGGCTTTGGTGTGAGTGACAAAACTGTTTTAAAACACTTGACTTGACTAAACAAGCTCGAAACGTTGGTATATTATGAATTGAGTGAATCAAACTAGAAAACATTTGTCGAATGGTACGTTACATTGCTCAAACAACACAGTAATAAAAGAATTCAAAAGCAGATCATTACCTGTGATGAAAAGTAAATCCTGTACGATAATAGAAAGCGCTCATCGCAAAAGCTGAATTTTGTAAAACCAGCAAAATTCTGCTCCCAAGCGAAAATTTACTCAGAATAAGAAAATTCACTTAGGAGAGTTTGGTGGACAAGTGCCAGTGTCATTGTACTAGTGCAGATATCTGTTGTCTGTAACTGTAAAACTTGATGAAAGGACTAGCTGCTAAACAAGAGGCTGGTCAATCTAGGCCATTGCTGCTTCAAGAGAACGCTGACCACACACTGCTCAAAAGACTGTCGCTAAACTAAAGGCATTGCCTTAGCCGCTACTGTAACTTCTGCGATATTTACCGTACACCCCGGACCTTGCCCCAACAGATATTATCTTTTTCTGTGATTTGGATTTAGAACTCCTTACAAGAAAGAAAATTCTACTACGTTGTGGCAGTCCAAACAACCTTTACAGACTTTTACAGCCTATCGTTATAAAAGGCAAGGTATTATTTCAAGGAACCTGGCGATTAGTTAGCTCAGGGGACATTTCATTACCAAGTTCTGAACATAAGTAATGGGTAAGTAGCGAGACATGAATGTGTTACACCATACAGTATACCTCGTGCATATAAACGAATCGCTTAGTTCGTAACTATAGAGCAACAGATCTTTACAGACGCAAGTGAACTAGCGTATGCTTGCGCTGCCTATGGGCGATTTTCTTTCGAGAACGGTAGCACTAATTTCTCTCTTGTTGCAAGCAAGTCTAGGTCCTAGGGTGGCACCATTCAAAGTCGTCAGCATCCCACGATTAGAGCTTCAGGCAGCTTTACTAGGTGTAACACTAGCCCGCTCGATATGCAGTGAGCACCGTTGTCAAGCTTCTCGCAGGCTGTGTCGCAGGGTATATTAGTGTGACTCCAAAACCGTTCTTGCGTAGATTAAGAGCGATTCTTTATTGATTCTCGCCCCAGGTTTTCTTTAGAAAAGAAATCAACGGAGGATCGTAAGGTCTTAAAATTTGTCTGAATCCAGGGTAATTAATTGCATATCAATCGTAAGATTTTCGACGTGCTCTTGAATTTTTAGGAAAATCCATATTTTATTGAGATGTTGCTTTTTAGCCTGGTAAAATGATCATTGTATGTCTTTTATAGAGCTGACGTCCTCACCGCTTCTTCGCTTTTTTTATAGTTCAATACGGAATTTATCACTGATATTGGATGTTTCTGCTAAAGTCTGTGTTGAAGAATTTCTGAAGAAACTATAACGCACAGATTGTCAAAGAGTTGCGTAATCTGCAGTATGTACTCATGAAACAATATCAACACGCCGCGCTGCCTACGCTTCTTTGTAATAAACAATAAAAGTAATTTAACTGCGCGTATCAAAACATTTAAAACGTGAGTTAACAAGTACAAGTAGAAGTAATAGACTTGTAATCAACATGCAGTATCGATTCACATTGGTGTTTTTTTTCTTGGGTAACTATACATATCCACGAAAAGTTGAGGAAAACTTAAATTAATTCGATTTTATAAACTGAATTTTTAATATAATAGAAAATGTCAATAAAATCAGTAATTCTATAGCAAAAAAGTTGTAAGTACCTATTGTATTGAGTATATTCTATTTTTATTAATTTGATAAACACAGCCAGAGTGGTGTTGAAAAAAGCCACGTATGTACTAGTACCAAATAATCAATTTACAGAAAACAGCCATCACACACTGGCTGTCTTTAACGTAACTGGATCCCGATACCTCCTAACATTTTGAAATTTGTAAAAAACAGCCTTATAAGAAGGCTGACTTCTGCAATATAGGTTTGGAAATTTGTGCCTAAATTGGCTGCATTTTACACCATGATGACTGTTTTTTACAAAATAATATTAGTAGCATGGCTGGTTTTGACGGCTCGTATCTCAGCCGTAAGAAGAGATATCGACATGGCTGTCTTTGCAAAAGATGCGCAATGTTGAATTTAGCATGGCTGTTTTAAAAACTCATTTTCGACAAAAGTGCCACTTGGCTGCTTTCTGCATAACTAGGTCCAGTTATGTTTGTGCTACACGGCGACGCAAAATGAGTTTTCTGCGGCTCAGAATATCTTTTGACCAAAAATCACAACTCAAAACACGGTCAAATCAATCAAATGACGGTCGTCTGGCCTCAGCTTTATGCAAATTGTTTTCAAAATATGTCGTGAAATAGATCGTCAAAAAATAGCATTGTACAATAATTATCAATATTCAATTTAGTTAATAAAAAAAATACGATCGACTGATTCAAAATCTAATATATAAAATTCTCGTGTCGCGGTGTTTGTTACCAAACTACTCCGAAATGGCTGGACCGGTTTTCATGAAATTTTGTGTGCCTATCGGGTAGGTCTAAGAATCGTTAATGATTTATCTTTTATTCCTGTTCTTTTTATCCAACGACGAAAAGTGCAGTGGGCGTAGCCACGACGGGACAGCTCCTTTTCTTATAATATTTCACTACACTGTATCACCTGCCAATAGGTACAGGTTTTCATGGAAGGATTATGTAAGTAGAAACAATTACGAATTAAATTAGAAATATTTAATAACAGAACTGAAACTATCAGTACGTAATATTACCTACTTACTTATTAAATCGTACACAATTAATCCCACAAAAAAATGTTAAGAAAACAAAAATGAAAAATCTGGGAATTTTTTCCTATACCTGGCAACATTTTCATTGCAATGGCGGCTGTTTTGTTTACATTTCATTTTCTAGTTTTGACGAATGTTTAACTCAGAATTATAAGCTGCAAAACAGTAGTTACGGGTGAGATGTGATCTTCGTATCCTTATAGTTATTGTGAGACGCGTTGTGACATCCTTTCACGGTGCAGTATGCACTTTTTAAATTAAATTACGAGAGCTGTTGATAGTGAGACTTTATAATGACGACTGACGCGACGTCAAACGTACTAAGCCTTAAAAGGCCGACTTGAAGTTGCATCAATACGCTAGGGCCTACTAGGGTTATTCTAAGGTCGCGATCATAATAACAGAAATTGACGCGGGCGAAGTCGCGGGCAACAGCTAGTCTTTTGATAAATTGATAATTTATATCAGCAGTTTTCAGTGAAAAAACAAATTCTAACGAGTTGTTTTATCATAAAAAACTTACCTACACAGAATACATAGTGAGATTAAGTCAGGAAGACGCGGTTTTGC
Source organism: Anania crocealis (assembly GCA_949315895.1). Taxonomy (NCBI): domain Eukaryota; kingdom Metazoa; phylum Arthropoda; class Insecta; order Lepidoptera; family Crambidae; genus Anania; species Anania crocealis. The sequence continues at coordinate 18,208,695 of OX438883.1, forward strand.
TATTAGTGCTGTTTGTTTACCAAATAAGTCAAGTAAGAATATATTATATTTTAACGTATTTTTATACGTCATACTAATAGAGATATGTTTAAAAGGTAGCCGTGGTCGTATAAGTAAAATAGATCGTATAAGTAAAATAAAATTGGATGAAGACTTCTGGGAAGGAACAAAACACACCATACGCATCTTAAATATTTATCTTTAGTCTGACAGATTTAATATACATACTTACTGTGTATTAAAGTTTGGGAAATATGAAATCGCAACTCGATATTGCTAATATGTTGAGTGAAGATGAAAAATATGAAATTCTAACGGCAACATTCAACAGAATGACAATGTGCATTAAAACCAATACACTTGGCAGCTTACTGTTGGATCCAGCTACTCATGGAGTTGAAATTGACGAGGGTGAAAAGGTTTCAGCCATGCAATATATAAACAGTACAGCAAACCATTTAAATATTCAAGTGATGCCAAACTTAGGCAACTATCGCGCTAAAGACTGAAACTTGTGGGGCAAACCATTTGTTTGGAGCAATGTTAATTACATGCACCCAGTTACACAGTGGAAGGGGATTTGCAGTTCTACTTTACTGAGCACAGTAGTAATACGAATATTAACTGCGCCATGCACATCAGCCGCTGTTGTATGCTCTTTCAGTACACACGGAATGATACACAGCAAAATCAGAAATCGTCTTCAGAGAGCTTCAAAAATCGCATTTGTGGCACACAATTAATTGGGACATGTTAAACAGAATTAACGCATGCATTGGCGATGAAAAAGAATCCCCAGCAGCTACACCTTCGTTTGAAGTTGAATCATTAAATGAGGAGAGCATTGACAACACCAGTCCACGACATTTGGGATTTGAAATTTTCGACTTTAACTCCAACGAAACTAGCGATTCTGATGATTAAAGGTTGATTGAATATTGTTTTTTTTAGTAAAGAAAATTGTATAACTTATAGTTGTTTTGGAAGTTGATTTTATTGATATTTTAGAATTTTGTTTGGCTATCCTTTAAACATATCTCTATTAGTATGACGTATAAAAATACGTTAAAATATACTAAGTGTAAGTCGGTCGGATTTTAGATTTAAAACTTTCTTCTTAATTTACACTCATCTAAACTATTTTACTCAACGATAGGAAAGAACGTCGACGTCATTTCGTCTAAGTGGTGATTTTCGTGTGCGGTTCCCGTCCGGCCGTCTCCAACCCAGTCTTAAACGAGGACTGTTCCGAGTTTTAGTTTTGGTAAGAATGGCGTTCTGGCGAATCTGCGTTTGGTCTCTAAAAAAGTTGACAACGACCCACCTCTATTGCGGATCACTCGTACGCAGCGCTTCTCGCGCCACCCGCCACGCCTGCTGACTTCGTGTCCGTAGCCTCACTCACAGTCGCATCGTGTCAAATTATCTCAGTATTTACAAGTTGGACATATTCCACGAATGATACAGATCAAATAGAGTTATGCTAAACAATCTTATAATGAAAGAATGCGCAAGTGTCTTCTATTTGATGAAAAAACGTTTGATTTATAGAACAAATAATTAAATCAATTTAGAAAAGTACCATATTTCAACGTAAAATACAACGATGGTTCTGTTCGGAGAAGAAAGAAAAACTAACAGTTCAGTTTCATTTAGCTTTATCAATTACGTTGACTTCGATCCTATAATAGGATAAAAAAAACAATAACTTTTATTATTTGAAAGATTTTAGCAATTTCTATAGGTTCCTGAAAGATTCATTAAATTTTTGGACAACATTGAGGAAGATTGTAACCTACGATTTTATGAAAAAAGGCACCATTGTATTTTAACATACAATTTTTTTCTAGAAACTTTTTTTTTTTCATTTCTGACCTACCTTCTAAATTTTTTTTTTTGTTTGTTTACATATGTTCAGCTTTCAGGTGTGTTGGAAAATTTGGGAAGGAGTGCCAAAATTAGGTTTGTTGAAAAGTTACATGTTTCTGTAAACTAATTAGCGTGAAAGTAGTACCTAATGGTGGGCCGGCGCATGCTCTGTAGGAAAACCACACAATAGCATAACATTTAGTACCTAATATGGGACAACTATATAATATCTAATATCTAATATCTACCTACAGCAAAAGAACTACCTACCTAGAACAAAAAAAAACAATAATTTAAGTTCCCTCTGAAGTTATTTAATATGAAGATTTAGGGCATGACTGATAAAAAAAATATTAACAAAAATAATGAATTGATTAGGTAATTAATTAATACTCTTTACTGCACATCAAGCAAAGTAAAAGATAGATAGAAGGTTAACAAAAAAAATACAGAAACATGTACAATATTGACCATCAGTTAAAATCAGTTAAAATCAGTTTTATTTCTGCAAATAGGCCCCTGGAGGCGCTTTTACACGTCCCAATATTTAACCTACCACTGCTTCGGGACAAATGTGGGCTAGTGCCGAGAAGAAGCAGCGCAAGAAACTCAGACACTATTGTCAGCCTCTTTTTAAATAAACATGTTTACATAAGATATATGCCAGTGCGAGCTGATACAATTTATAGCCAAACGTTCCTATCATTTATATAATCATCAATAGTGTAATAGCCCTTTTTCATTAAAACAACTTTGATATATGATTTGAATTTATGTACAGGGAGGTCAGCAATTGACAGTGGTAATTTGTTGAAAATACGGATACAATTTCCCATGAACGAATTACCTACTTTTCGCAGTCTGAATCCTGGAACGGCAAGTTTATCTTTATTTCGGGTATTGAAATTGTGTACGTCACTATTTTTGACAAAAAATTCGAGATTTTTACGGACGTACATAATGTTGTCGAAAATGTATTGAGATGCAACTGTTAGTATGTTGATCTCTTTGAATAGCTCTCTTAGAGAGTCACGGGGTCTAAGGCCGTAAATAGCCCGCACAGCACGTTTTTGCAATATAAAAATAGACTCAATATCTGCCGCTGAGCCCCATAACAAAATTCCGTATGACATTTTACTGTGAAAGTAGCTAAAATATACTAATCTTGCCGTTCCAACATCAGTCAATGGGGGCTATCGCTAGTAAATTTGCCACTAGAGGCGCTTGTGTCGCGTGAGGTCCAATATCATTCATTTTGTACTGGTTTTAGCGGAATTTGTTGCATAAATTATAATTTCTTAAATTTACCTGCCGGAAAGTGATCTCCATCGTAAAATATAGCAAATATGGATTATTTGGCGATTAATGTGAACGCTTTAAAAGCGGAATTAAGAAAAAGCGCAAAAATAGGCGGCCTCAAGAGCAACTATTTCAAAAGTTAGTTTGTTAATATCAAGATAGTTATTTATAAACAATAAAACCTTAATTAGATTTAAGATATACGAGTAACACTTTGTTTCGGCGCCAATCGCCTTTGACTGCTATACCTCCGGACCTCAGTCTACAGTGGCGCCAACTGGTGAGCAAAGAAACGGTAGTCCCCATTGTCTTATCTTTCGCACAGCATAAGCAGCAGAACTAAGTCTTCCAGACAGAGACCTGATATGAGCACCCCATTGCAGTCGAGAGTCTACAGTTATACCTAAAAAGGTAGAGGAGTCTACTGTGTCTAATGGCTCATCTTTTACAATAACATTTGTGGCGGAAAACCTTACATTAGGCAAAGTAAATTTAACACATTTTGTTTTTCTTGCATTAAGCAAAAGATTATTCGTAGCAAACCAATGCAATAATTTAGAGAGGGTATTGTTAACATCGTCAAATGATAATTTGCCCCTCTTAATTTTAAAAATTATTGAAGTGTCATCTGCAAACAATACCATCTCACAAAGATTATACATATAATATGGAAGATCGTTAATGTATATTAAAAATAGCAAGGGTCCTAATACTGATCCCTGAGGGACACCCATGATAAGGGCCGCCCCTGAAGACTCAGTTCCATCAATGCAAACTTTTTGTGTTCTACCTGTGAGATATGAGTTAATTAAATCTAACGAATCATTCGAAACACCATAATGTCTGAGTTTTTTAATTAACGTTTTATGGTCCACACAATCAAATGCCTTTGAAAGGTCACAAAAAACACCTATAGCATCTAACCTACTCTCCCAAGCATCGAATACGTGTTTTAGAAGTGCTACTCCCGCATCAGTGGCATTTCTACCTTTCCTGAATCCATATTGATTGTGATGTAATAATTTATTCAAACTAAAGTGCGATAAAAGTTGACTAAACATAATTTTTTCAAATATTTTACTTAGTACTGGCAAGATAGATATTGGTCGAAAATTAGCGGGATCACATTTCTCGCCGGATTTAAATAATGGAATAATTTTGCTAAACTTTATTAAAGTTGGAAACTGTCTATCATCAATACATTTGTTGAAAATTATTGCGAGATGAGGGGAACTATTGAATTTATAATTGTATTGATAATATGAACGGAAATTCCCCAAAGATCTTCAGTTTTTTTCATATTCAATTCTCTAAAAGTTTTTCTAATTAAATCAGGGTTTATATGTCTAAAATTAAATGAAAATTTGCACTCATCGACAGCCGTCTTGAGAAGGGATTCAGCTAGATCAGCGGAAGAAGCAAGCCCTTCAGTAGTGGAGGAAGCTATGTTTGAAAAAAAAATCTCAAATGTATTCGCAACCTCTGTGCTCGTGTTTATTAACTTATCCCCTAATTTGAGAGAGTAAGCAGGATTGCTTGGTTTTAGTCTACATGTTTCTTTATTTATAATATTCCAAGTAGTTTTCGCTTTATTTTTGGAAGCCGAAATTAAATTATGAAGATAAATTGACTTTGCTTTGGCGCATACTATTTTAAATAATTTGGAGTATTTTTTAACATGGTCTATAATGTTGTGGTTTTGAGATTCAGCTTTTAGACTATACAAATCATATAATGTTTCATCTTCCAAAGACAACCTTTAGGTGAAGGTAAAACTACAATAACAGGAGAAAGAATAGCAGAGTCCTCAACGTAACAGTCAATAGAACAGAAGTAAGGAAGTTTTACAATAAACATAACATTTTTATAGCAGGTTTTTATAGGAAAACTATGTTATTTCATTATTCTACTAAAACCTGCATTATTTGCACTCATTCTTTGCAAACTAGACCTTTATCCGGACTTAGCAATTACGCTGCCTTAATAATAATAAGAGACAGTTAATCTATGGTGATTAATTTCTCGACGTTTAAAATATTTGGCATAAACCGAAAAAAAATAAGTATTTAGAAGCGGTTTAATTAAAACTAAACCGCTAGAATATTTTTATTTCGTTCCTAAACTACTTTATTTTAGTTGTAAGTTTTTATTGAAACTTTTTTGCAAATTATTTCTTTTTTTAGACGTACCTACTAGTTATAGGCTAGATGACAGCTGAAGTTTAAGCAGTCATAGCATTTAGTTAGTTGTGTACCTTTTTACAGTTTTTTTTTTTTAATACAATCTCTCAAATAAATGTTTCCTTTCTTAGGTCTTGAACTCACATATTTCGTTTGCCAATCAATTCTTACTTAAGACAGTCGAAAAAAAATTATATTCAAGGAGTTGTATTTTCAATTAACACCAGCAATATATTTGATTAAAACATGTTTTTTTCTCAAACATATCCTAAAAATGTCCTACAATGCACTAGCTAACGCTGTCACCCTAGTCCCAGCGAGGATCGTTCTGGCAGCGCCCGCGCAGTTTATTTTGGCGACTCGCTACCGACACCCAAATAATTACATTTTTGGAATACCAGACGAGGTTACGCAACTTCAATTGACATGTATCCTCGCCGACGCATTTCTCTATCGTCTGGCTTTCTTAGCAACAATAGAACAACAACTGAGTAAAATAAAGGTAGGCTTATTACTATCACTTGATAAAGCCCTAAAAACAAAATATTATGTGTTTAATTAGTAAATTTTTGGGGTGGTGCGATCTACCTCCTAGTGGACCACCCTGGGCAACGGCATCTTTGGTTTTCTAACCAATGATGACGGCTAACAGATCCCTCTGCGGTGGTAGGCTTCATAAGAGGCTGCCTGGATGCACCACCCTCCTGCCGGATTCCAGCGCCAAACAGTTTTTCTGTGTTGGTGGTTGTCGCTGGTGTGTGGGAGAACCAGTGCCAGTTTCTGGGTAAGCTCGCTCCATCTTAGGCCTCTTCTTAACCGTAGAGTTAAGTATGTAGTCAAGAGCAAGCCCATTGATTATAATAATAAAAAAGTCAATATGCTGTTTTTGCTATTCGTATGTAACAACTGTTTTTCACTTGACGATCGCATCGCATTGTTTTACAAAATGATCCCATTATCCAACGCAAAACAACACCAAACACCAACGCCTGTATTTTGGATTACAAGAAAATGCACTGATGGTGCGCTAATTAAAATCAATATATTCGCGATTACGAAGTTAATATCATAAAAATAGTATGTGCAAATGTGCCTCTTTCGACTCAGAAATAAACTTTGTGTATTTTTTTCCTCTTAAGGTTCCTCGATCAGTTCTTTGAAACTGATGATCTATCGAAAATAACTGAAATATAGAGACGAACCTACTATATTTACATGAGTTGTAATTGGACCCAGACAATTGGGACCGCGTGTGTTGTAAAAACACATTAATAGCTTTATAAAACTCATTTCCTGATTAACATTTAATTTTGAAAAATGGGTTGTTCCAAAATAAAGACGCTTGTTATCTTTAAATTATACATTTGGAAAAGTATGTGCTAAATGATTAATATATTTAAGTACGTCCAGTATTCTCAAAGAAATGTATTGAATTTAACGGCCCATAATCATTCCACAAGGCATTGCCTCCATCAAATGAATTCAAGTTAGGTACATCAGTAATGATGGATACGGACATAATTGCTGAGGGTGATCACACAATCCTGAGCAATGTCGAAATTCGATACTCCTGTTGCACGACTTGGGGATCGAACCCTGGACCTCAAGATCTTTGCCCGGTACCTAAACCACTAGACCAACAGGGCGTTGTGATGTATTTTTAAGAGTAATATTAGTTCTAACTATGATTGAAGACCATCGGCTAAAGGCTTTCTGAAAGGAAATCCATCACTTTGCTGGCAACATAAGATAACCTCATGTTCAAATGCATTTTAACTCTAGAGTATTTGGTTGTTGCACTGTTTTGAAAACCCTATTTTCTAATATCAAGTGATGCCGTGATGGTAGCAAAAATTTAGTTTACCTACTTTAAACTTTTGTGTGTCAAATCTCGAAATCGCTGGCACAGTTTGGATAACGCCAATGTTTATCTGATTGATTGGTTAAAAGGATACTACGACGACGTCGCCAACCTCGCCGGAGCGACAATACGATGTATTAATAAATCCAGCATTGACAAAGACCGCCAAAACACCTGGCCGACGGCCAAACGCAAAAAAGTAGCTTGCGCGTGGACACGAATCAATTATGGTGACGCGGTAGATCGACATACGGTCACGTCTCCGGGAAATATTGGACACCCGAAATAGATTGACGAGTCACATCGTGGGCTTGCAAAGTGGCCTAATGAATGTATTAGTAAATGGTGGTCGCCATTCTTAAGGATCTTGTAAGAGGTCTCCAAAGGAATACTGAATGATCCAAGGCACAAGCGGGAAGACGCAAAGGTTGAGAAAAGTATCCATACCATTGGTTAAATCCATTTGTTACTACTTCTATGTATCTCGTAAGATGACTTTAAAGGAGTACTGGACGATGCAAGGCACAAGAGTGAAGACGCAATGGTTGAAAAAAGTATCCATTCCATTGGCTAAATCCATTTGTTATCACTCCTATTTATCTCGTAAGATGACTTTAAAGAAGTACTGGACGATGCGTGAAGACGCAATGGTTGAGGAAAGTATTTACACCATTGGCTAAATCCGTGTTTTGCCACTCCTAATGTGGTAATTCGTAAATATGCGAATGCATGAACACATTTCCCATGAACGATTTATAACCTTTCGTAGTCTGATGCCTGGAACGACAATCTTTATGTCTGGTATTGAAATTTGTTAAGTCAGAAATAAATCGAGGTTCTTACGGACGTAAATAATCTTCTCGAAAATGTAGTGAGAAACAACTGTAAGCATATTGATCTCCTAGAACAGCTCTCTTAGCAAGTCACAGAGTCGAAGACCGTAAATAGCGTACAGCACGTTTTTGCAGTATAAAATAGACTCAATATCTGACGCTGAGCTATGCTGAAAAGGATTCCAGGTGACCTTATGCTGTGAACACACACAACAACAGTCAATTGTTTTTTTTATTTCTAACAGCATAACAGCCTCTTACGTATAGATTATGATGCAACAGTATAATGCTCAATGCTAGAAAAACAAAATGTGTTAAATTTACTTTGCCGATGTGTTAAATTTACTTTGTAAGGTTTGCCGCTACAAATGTTATTATAAAAGATGACCCATTAGTAACTGTAGACTCCTCTAACTTTTTAGGTATAACTGTAGACTCGACTGCAATGGGGCGCTCATATTAGGTCCCTGTCGAAAAGACTTAGTTCCGCTGCTTATGCTGTGCGAAAGATAAGACAATTGACTGATGTTGGAACTGCAAGATTAGTATATTTTAGCTACTTTCACAGTATAATGTCATACGAAATTCTGTTATGGGGCTCAGCGGCAGATATTGAGTCTATTTTTATACTGCAAAAACGTGCTGTCCGGGCTATTTACGGCCTTCGACCCCGTGATTCTCTAAGAGAGCTATTCAAAGAGATCAACATACGAGGGCGGGTCAATAAGTCCGTGACTTTTTGAATTTCTGACCTCTTTACTGAAAAAGCAACACTACTCCTGTCAACAGGTATCTGTCAGTTGATTCTTATCAAAATTTGAACTTGCTGCGTCAGTTAGTTTGTGTTTGACAGCTATTTTTATCAGACTACCCAGTAATTTGAGGAAAAAATGGAAAAAGGTGAATTTCGTGTGCTTATTAAGCATTATTTTTTGAGAAAAAAAACCATTACCGAGACCAAGGCTAAGCTTGATAAATACTATGGGGACTCTGCACCATCGATTTCAATGGTAAAAAAGTGGTTTACTGAATTTCGTTGTGGCCGTAAAAGCACTGAAGATGCCGAACGTCCTGGACGCCCAGTTGAGGTCTCTACACCCGAAACAATCGAAAAAATTCACGATATGGTGTTGGCCGACCGAAGATTGAAAGTGCAAGAGATTGTGGAAGCCGTAGGGATCTCGCATGGCTCAGTGGTTTCAATTTTAAAAGATCAATTGGGCATGAGAAAGCTTTCCGCAAGATGGGTGCCGCGTTTGCTCACAGTCGACCACAAACGCAATCGTGTAACAACTTCATAGGAAGGTTTGGCGTTGTTTAATCGCAATATGGAGGAGTTTTTGCGCCGTTTTGTAACCGTGGACGAAACATGGATCCATCACAACACACCAGAGACCAAACAACAGTCAAAACAGTGAATCGGCGCCAAAGAAGGCCAAGGTGGGTTTGTCAGCCAATAAAGTTATGGCGACTGTTTTTTGGGATGCACGTGGGATAATCCACATTGACTACCTTCAAAAGGGAAGAACAATCAATGGCGAATATTATTTATTTATTTATTTATTTAATATTCGGAAGACCAACAGCTAATGCAACATAAAAAAAACAATAAAAGATAGGTATCAGAAAGCCAATAACAGGTCCTCGCAATTAACAATAGACTAGGCGAAAATACATTAAGCGTCGAATACATCGAGTTAAACAATGCTTACATATTATCGAGTGCCAACTTCATTCTAAATACAACATTTACATAATTATAGCTTAAACAACAAATCATGGTTTGCAAAGTATCCAATTAATACTTACTTATGTGCCAAATCATCACCTAAGAACTGATTGGTTAATTTGCGCTTCACCTGACCACTACTGGAATTGAACAGATCAAAATCAATTGAACTGGAAATTTTATTAAATCTTTTGCCTGCACGAATTAGGAAACTATTTTGTCGGTAATTAGTTCCTGCGGATGGGGTATATATGAGGGAATTGTGTCGAAGCTGTCTGGGTGGTGCTGTAATTGACAAAAGTGAGAGAAGCATAGGGCAATCGACTTGACTAGAGGCAATTTTAAAAAGGAAAGCCAAATCAGCAATATCATGCCTTTTGTCAAGTGGAAGAAGATGAAATTTTTTACATATGTTAAGGTAATTATTAGAATGGTATGGTATATTAACACGATAGCAAATATGTTTAATAAACTTTCTCTGAATGCGCTCAATACGATCTATATAAACTGCATATCTGGGATTCCAAACCTGGGATGCATACTCCAGACAAGTACGAACAAAGGTGCAATAAAGTATCTTAACAGTTTTTATATCTTTGAAATCTTTGGATATACGCAGAACAAAACCAAGAGCTCTACTTGCATTGGCAACAATGTGATTAACGTGCTCATCAAACAATAATTTAGAATCGTGAATAACACCCAGATCCCGCACACAGTGGTTTCGAGTCAACAACCCAACAACAACACCCAACACACATTATGCCAACTTATTGGACCGCTTCAATAACGATTTGAAAAAAAACCGACCTCATTTGGCCAAGAAAAAAGTTCTTTTCCACCAAGACAATGCAAGGGTGCACACATGTGCAGTTGCCATGGCAATTGGGCTATGAATTGCTCCCTCATCCGCCCTATTCTCCAGATTTGGCTCCGAGTGACTACTTTTTGTTCCCAAACCTGAAGAAATGGCTTGGTGGAAAAAGATTTGACTCCAATGATGAAGTCATCTCGCAAACAAAGGCCTACTTTGAGGACCTCGACAAATCATATTTTTTGGAAGGGATAAAAAAATTGGAGAAGCGTTGGACAAAGTGTATAGAGCTCAAGGGAGACTACGTTAAAAAATAAAATGATTTGTTTATCAAAAAATCTGTGTTTTATTCCAAAAGTCACGGAATTATTGACCCGCCCTCGTACTTACAGTTGCATCTCAATACATTTTCGAAAACATTATGGACGTCCGTAAAAACCTAGAGTTATTTGTCAAAAATAGTAACGTACACATTTACGTAATAAAGATAAACTTGCCGTTCCAGGATTCAGACTGCGAAAAGTGGGTAATTCGTTCATGGGAAATTGTATTCGTATTTTCAATAAATTACCACAGTCAATTGCAGAACTCCCTGTACATAAACTCAAATCATAATAATATATCAAAGTTGTTTTAATGAAAAAGGGCTATTATACTATTAATGATTATATAAATGATAGGAACGTTTGGCTTTAAATTGTCCCAGCTGGCACTGGCATACCTATATCTTATGTAAACATGTTTCTTTTTAAACAAACATGTTTACATAAGATATGACAATAGTGACCGAGTTTCTTGCGCTGCTTCTTCTCGGCACTAGCCCACATTTATCCCGAAGCAATGGTAGGTTTAAATATTGGGACGTGTAAAAGCGCCTTCCGGGGCCTATTTGCAGAAATAAAACTGATTTCAAACTGATTTTACTGAGATTTTCTGCATATCTATATTTTGCTCTATACAACACGTAAATAAATAGGTACATTAAAATAAAAAAGTGGTAACTTACTCTATCTTATAATAATACAGAACTTCTGTTTTGTGTTGTAAATTGAATTCTTAAACACACACGCAATCACACTTACATATACACACGCAAGCACACAAACGCAATCGCACACGCGCATCATTTTATAGCAGCAAGCAAGGCACATAATTTTACTGAGCAAATATGGGTCTTGATGTTGTGCCCATCAACCAAGCTGACCCACCATGGGCATCAGTAATGATTCCGTAATGCTTATGGAATTTTGTGATGTTTGTACGAATAATACAATAAATATCCTAATATAACCCAATAAGGCCTCTTTTATTGTTCTGTATTATTCCAACACACCTGAGGATACATATTAATTATACTTTGTTATCTATCTATCTACTGTGTAGATGTGTCCTTAGGTCTATATGCCGAAAAAAACGTTCATTTAATACCAGTTTCTACAGTAGAGCTCAATTTGTTAAGTAGGTACCTATATCTGCAGTCATCACACATCGGAATATTAAAAAGCAATAATAGATGTTGGCCTATTTCCTAGCTCTGTAATATTCCAATCTGTTTCTCGTCGCTTTTTGTCCTTCAATATTTAATGTAACAAGGTCCCCGTAGTAGTCCGGGCGGTAAATCTGGCGTGTTCTAATTACGCTGCGTAGGCGCAATGACACGTCACAGACACGAGTCGCGAGAGTCGCGAACGCTTTCGCCAAAACCTGACGTCACGCAGCCGGGATTCTGATCAATTCCACGGTAAACTGTTTATTTATGTTTTGTTGTCAGACGATATAGTCCAATTATCTTTCTCGTAAATGAAGTAGATAATCATAAATAAAAAAGTAACAACATTATACACTTAGAGAACGTGAAAGATAAATGTCTTTTAAATACAAAGTTCCCTTTGAAGTTTATGTCCCCTGCGAGAAGCGAACAATAATGACATCTTACATTATGTTTTAGACTACTTTTTTACTACAAACATTTGCTTTTCTTTTCGACTTTATTTAATAGGATTTCACGGCTGTTTAACTCTCTCTGTTGTAATTTTAGTTTGTATATTTTATTTCATTGCCCTCTAATCATCTGTTTTTAATAAGCACTTTTTTAATTTGCCTAATATATGCAGAAAAACTGCAAACGTAAAGAAATTCTATTTGTTGTGAGTAGCTCTGTAAATTTTTTCACAGTATTTATGTGTTATATCAGCACGCTAATACTCATAATAATAACTACTTAAGTAAAAACAAAAAAGTGTCAGCCTATTATCATCCCACTGCAGGGAAAGGCCTCTATCATTGAATTCAAGTTACCACTGGAATGCAGGGAACTGGCATAATCACCACGCTTGCCAAATGCGGGTTGGTGATCACAAACCTGGGCAACGTTCGAAAATTCGAAACTATTTCTGCCCGACCCGGGGATCGAACCTGGGAGACTGAGATCTTGGCCCGGTATTTAAACTACTAGACCAACGGGGCGTCAATACTTTAGATACTCATTAATATTTCTAGGTGAATATGATTGACACAACCTGGCCACCAGTTTGTATTCAATACTTGATTTTTCATGTCGACAAATTAAATTACGTTACTACTTACTGCAAACATGCATTAAAGATCAATAAAAATACTTAAATCCATATCATGCATTTGACTAAATCGACTAGTAGTAGTTTGGGATTCCGCATTCTACGCAGGGATCATTCGATTCATTGAATCAATTTATGAAAAGTTTTTTCTTTATACTTAATCAATGGGTTTGCTCATGACTACCTACCCACTTAACTCTACGGTTAAGAAGAAGCCTAAGATGGAGCAAGCTTACCCAGAACACTACACTGGTTCTTCCACACACCAGCGAAACTGTTTGGCGCTGGACACCATTAGCATCCAGGCAGCCTCTTACGATGCCTACCACCGCAGAGGGATCTGTTAGCCGTCATCATTGGTTAGAAAACCAAAGATGCCGTTGCCCAGGGTGAACCACTAGGTGGTAGATCTCACCACTACGGTCTGGAAAGGGTGGGGGTGGAATTTGTGCTTCGAAAGTCACGTCAAGCGGTGTCGGCTTAATCTATCGCAAGATGGAATTTGTGTAAACAAGAATTGGTGACTTGAAAATCATCTTTGAAGGATAATCGCACGATAAAAATAGGAAAACATGCCTAAGAATGTATACTAGTGGCGCCTGTACTTGCCTATATCTAGAAATAACGAAGATGCTATGTATGAAGTACTATAACCTCGAAAAGTCTGCGTGTCAAACAGCAGAATTTCGCTGAATTAAAACCTTCATTAGCATCGGCCAATTACCAATGCAAATGATAATCATGGCGGCTAAAGTGTCTAGGAATAACTCCGAAAAGGCCAACAGTAAATACCTAATGGCGAAGTCGAGGGGCTGACGGTACTGATCATTATAAAATTCTACACAGCTGTCTTGATTTTAATGAACGATTTAGCTTTAAGGTTAAGGACATACCACCAAGTATTACGTATTAATTCCATTATACATTATAGACATTCGAAAAGTAAAATAGAAGATTAGTTTTACGGTTATCAAATCAGTAAAATCAGTTTTATTTCTGCAAATAGACCCCTGGAGGCGCTTTTACACGGCCCAAATTTAAACCTACCACTGCTTCAGGACAAATGTGGGCTAGTGCCGAAAAAAAGCAGCGCAAGAAACTCGGTCACTATTGTCAGCCTCTTTTTAAATAAAAATTTTTACATAAGATAATTATATGCTAGTGCGAGCTAGGACAATTTAAAGCCACACGTTTCTCTCATTTATATAATCATTAATAGTATAATAGCCCTTTTTCATTAAAATAACATTGATATATGATCTGAGTTTATGTATTGACAGTGGTAATTTGTTAGAAATACGAATACAATTTCCAATGAACGAATTACCCACTTTTCGCAGTCTGAATCCTGTAACGGAAAATATTTATTTCGGGTATTGAAATTGTGTACGTCACTATTTTTGACAAATAACTCAAAGTTTTTACGGGCGCACATAATGTTTTCGAAAATGTATTAAGATGCAACTGTAAGTACCTATGTTGATCTCTTTCACAGCACGTTTTTTGTAATTTAAAAATAGACTCAATAACAGATACCAAAAACGGTAGAGGTGTCTACAGTTTCTAATGGCTCATCTTTTACAATAACATTTGTGGTGGCAAACCTTACATTAGGCAAAGTAAATTTAACACATTATTATGTATATTACACATAAATAATGAGATTAAAAATAATTGCTTTTTTATTTGGTTATAAATTATGTAAGTACGTTACGTAAGATTTGTGAAATGACTTATATTTCAGTCATTACTCCTTAAATAATCTTCTAACTTCACTCTTATACACTGTAGCCTGCATAGTGTCATGTAAATGTCCATGGTTAAAAACGGTCTTTATGACAGAATAGGAGCTGTCAAACTTAAACAATGATTCCAATGTTATGTTAGGTAATTAATTAACTATGTAAATTCGTCTGCGTCAAAAGCTATACAAATAAAACAAAAGACTTTATGCAAGACAAAGTTATTTTACATTTGAATCTAAAAATAAATGATGATGAAGCTATTATAATTTACGAAACCATTAGATAACAAGTAATTATGGTATCTTTTGCCCTGAACTTACAATTTCAAAGTCATAATCTTCTCATAATTGTTTACTTTTACTAATATGATAATGCGAAAGTTTGAATGAATGTTTTTATTCCATCATAACAGATCAGGAAACGGATCATTAAGGCAGGCAGACGTTGGAATATCACTATAGCTGTATAGGTACATAATATCCGAGAAAAATGTACATTTTCTTAGGTTATATTCAAATTCAAAATTCCACGCGTACATAGTTGCGGCCAGCGGCTACAATAACATAATCAAGATTTAAATAATCTTGATTAAATCGAAGAAGTCAGGTCTAGAAACGACCTATTTAAAAACCTGATTTACAACCTGAATTATATTCGCTTTACTTCAGTTAACAACCGCTAAACGTAAACGATCTCATAGCTTCATTTTACGATCCCCCTTTATTAGCATGTAAATATGTTTACGTCTACTATAATACAAGTTAAATAACATCTTCTGTTCTGCTAATGAACTTATTAACTAGTACATTGCATTGCTTTCCGTCTTTATATTTGATTGTAAAAAGAATCCTGGGTCGCATAATGTAAAGTTTACAGTAAGAATTCGCGATAATCACTTCATTAAGTGAGTAAAAATACTGTTATAATAATACAGAATAACATTTTAAGAACTAGCTTGTGTAGTTATTTGACAAGTTAGTTTGTATATGTCACCGTAAAATTTTGAGACCTGTCAGTTTACAAAACAACGCGTTGCGATTATAAACTAACGGTGGGTTAGGTTAGAAGAACTGACTCTCTTTATGAACTATATATATTTTATGATCTCAATCAACTATGAACTCTAAGTCTTTGACCAGTGCGTGTCGCCATTTTGTTAGTGATGACTTATGAAACTGAATTGGGTCTCTTATGAGACATACGGTTGCAAGGTGGGTAATGCAAGAGATAGAGTCAGCAATTAATAAATCAGTAGGAGATATCCGACTTGGTTCGAAGAATTGTGGGGCTGTAGTTTTAGTGGGCGAGACACATAGGAAGAAGACCTGATGGTTATATTGAGGTGGAAAAGTTAGGTCCCGCTCGATATGACACTGACGCGGGCAGAACCGCGGCATAAAGCTAGAACGCTATAAATAATACAACCAGTATCTAAATAAGTTATACGTGTATCAATCGAGTAATTATCGCGTGGTCGGACATGGGGACAGCGGAAACCGCCTAAGTGCAAGAGAATAACATGCCTTGCTTCCTATTACGTGTACGACTATACCTACATCGAGGCTTGTTTTAATTTCCTTGTGTGTATCTGAGAAATGGTTTTGATTGTTTAAATGTTTTACTCTTGAATGTTCTTCGGGAGCAATATTAAAAAGCGAGCCTAAGATTTAATTGCATCACCGTTCTCAGAACATCTATATAAAAAAAAAATTATAGTTTAAATAAAAACTAAAAAACCACGCTTTTAAAACAGATTGAACTAAAAAATTAAAAATAAAACTGTAGTAATCAATTGAAAAATTCATATTATTGTACAAAAAGCGTTGGGGGCTTGATTTAGATTGTTGTAAATATTTTATCAATAATTTACTATATCTGTGGATATCATAACAAGCACCCCACGCTTTTTGTACAATAATATGAATTTTTCAATTGATTACTACAGTTTTATTCTTAATTTTTTAGTTCAATCTGTTTTAAAAGCGTGGTTTTTTAGTTTTTTTTTAAACTATAATTTATTTTTTACTTTTTAGTTTAGTTTATAAGATTTGATTCCTTCTTTACCGACTGTAAGTCCAAACCTATGCAGGAAACATAATTGATACAGATCGCGCGCTAGCTCTATCTCTTTTACTCCCTCTTACAGAGGAAAACTGGGAAAACTGTTATTAAATTATTGCATTGTCATCGGTCCTTGATACGTGTGCAAAGTTTCAAATTAATCAAACTTCTGGAAATCGGTCAAATTTATGCTCAAAGATTCCATTACATACATAGATACATAGATAGATACAACCCAAGCTAATAAAAGCGTGGTAATGATTTATTTAATGATATATAGAAAAAAAAACTGTCAAAGCTTCTAATAAGCCACCATCCATTTTGTATCAGAGCATAACGATTGTCCAGTGTAATGTATTTGACAAAAATAATGTTAGGTAACAATTATGACTTAACCTTGTAGCGTTATTTCTGTATAGAGTTACAAGTACGAGTCTACAAGACGGATTTGATATCCCCGTTGAAGCCTAGACAAAAAAAACCTAAAACCTGACCCAAATTATTTTTGAATAAAAAATTAAACCGACTTAAAAAAAAACTCACTAAAAAGTACAAAATAACACAAGAACAATGTTTTATTTTAAAACCTATTTTTGTATTGTTTGGGCTCGGCACCGACTTCAATCTGTTTAGTTGTTAGTAGTAAAAATAATATTGTAAGTAGGTAAATAGGTTTTAAAATAAAACATTGTTCTTGTGTTATTTTGTACTTATTAGTGAGTTTTTTTTTAAGTCGGTTATATTTTTTATTTAAAAATAATTTATTTTTCTCTTTTTAGTGTTAAATAAATTACACAATTATTAATTCTCTATTGACCGGAAACAGTACCTACGTAAAAATAGTGATGAAGACTTCTAGATGAAAATTTATGAATTATTTGAGAAACTCCTCATCGCATCGCTATAGAATTTTAAGAATCATCCTCCAACTCCTAACTGCTTAGAAGTTTGACCTTCCATCATCAGCTCACGTGAATAACCTGAAGGAAGACAACTATCTGACTATACGCGCCTATAATATATAAAGAATAATCCTCCTACGCCTAACCTTTAAGGAGTTGTACCTTCAATCATCAGCTCATCAACATAAAATGATGAGACCAGACGCAAATACTGAAAAACCTTAAGAAAGATATGCAAAAACGTAATACGTGCTTATAAAATTCGAGGGTTTCCCTCGATTTCCCCGGATTTCACCATCAGATCATGACTTCGTTAAAATGGGACCACATGGGAAGCACCAGCTTTAAAACAAAAAAAGAATTTTTAAAATCCAGTCGAAAGTGTGAGGTAGCAAACATAAAAAAAAATATACATTCGAATTGAGAACCTCCTCCTTTTTTGGTAGTCGGTTAAAAATAATGTTTTACGAATAACGGACAAAACATACAATCGAGGCTTTATCACCTACGAACGACATGCAATGCCTGCACTCACTACGCTATTCTAAAAATACTTTGCACAACAAAGCTGGGTTCGTTCTGTGGCATTGAACAGGCATTAATGTGGAGCCCTCAATCAAAAACAACCTATCGAGCACGATAGGCCTCCATTGGCTTCAATATTTGAATCAATTTACCCTCACGATCCTCGCTCATTCCAGGGGGTGTAATATGAACCTCTATAGCGACTGTAGGCTGCCTAAAAAATAATTGTTTTCGGCCAACTTAAAACGTGATATTAAATAAAAACAAAATAAGCAGACATGGGGGAGCAAGGGCGGGTTTTCTATATTGTGGGACTACATGGAATAACGGACTGATGCTCCAGAATTATGAAAATTAAATATTTTGTCAGTACGTTGTTAATGAGGTAAGGTTGTGTAGCAAGATGTAGGTAGTAAGATTTGTATTATTCTTGCATAATTCAGTGCCGCATGGCGAGTCGGTTGACTGACGTTAGTTCCATCAGTTGGCCTGATAGTAGCCAGTCAACTTCTCTTTCTGGATCTTCTCTTTCTAGAATGAATTTGTAACTGTACAATTTGTCTTCAAAGTATGTTCAGACTAATGAAATACATTGTGTTGAATTTTTTTCTTTTAGAATTTGTAGTAGGTGTTGTGTTCAAATTAAATAAATTCCCGAATTGAGCACGCGATCAGACTTAATAATCGATAAGTCTGCAAATACTACTTAAGAATTATTAATCATACTTATAACTTGTTTAACCTCGTCACAAGTTCACAAAATTTAATCAATAAAAAAGTAAATCACGGAGCAGAAAAAGTATTGCTAAATTATAAGTATTTAATCAGGTTGTCAACTGATTTTCTTTGTCATGAAGATGTCGTACTTTTATATTTGACTTTGATATTAATAAAACTTGTTAGGACTTTAATCGCTGTTATTTTAGGGAGCGAGTATATTCGCGAAGCCAAACCGTTGTCTAACGATTGGGCACGGCAGGCTGTCACGCGAACCGCGGCACGCCGTTCAACCCGCAATGGGATTCCTGTTTATCGAGTCTAAATAATTACTTTTGCTACCGAAGATTTCTGTAGGTATATGAGTACGTGCGATCGCGTGTATCCGCAGTGTAGACTAAACGCCGCGTACGAGTGGCGTAGCGGTTGCGTAGTTTTTCTCGTGGCGCGTCACAGGGTAAGATCGGAAGCGAAGGTTGCGCCCGTGACCGCGCCCGCCCGCCGCGGTGACTGCCGCCCATCGCGCAGTATCGCTCCGCGCTCGCTGCTCCTCGGACCTCGACCCAGGAGAGGTCGCGACCCCAGTGAAGTGATGTGCGCGTAGCCTACGATGTGCGTGCGTGAGAGTGCTGTGAGATGCGCGAGAGGTGACCGCCGGCGACGGCCCGCGCGACCCTAGCTATGTGGACTTTGTTGCTGCAGATTCTGGCCCTCATCGCGCTCGGAGGAGGGGCCACTTTCAGCCCCAACAAGGAACTCCTCGAGTGCGCGAGGTTCGTTTAGCGCCTGAAAATTTGCTAGATATTTATCAGCCAATAGCCGCGCTGGGACCTCGAACGAGCTACAAAAATAATTTAGATGGGCACGCGAGACAGCCGTCTGGTTTACTGTAACAATTATTTTATCTGCGTCACTACTTTGAAGGCGAGAGTGTCTTTCTTTGTTTAAATATAGTGTCTGTTTGAGGTTGACATTTTTGATTAATTTAAATACGTTCACAAAAGATAAAGTTTATTTTAGCGTTCTTAACCTCAACAGTTTCAGTTGCGTATCATTTACGATACATTACATACAAAATAATGTGACATTTATTTAACGTTTGTTATTGAATAATCAAATGTAGTGTTAACTATATTACCCCATTAACAGAATCGACAGGGAATATGCAATAACATTAATAAAGCAGTAGGTAGGCAGGTATTTATAAACGTGCATATCAGCGCAGATCTGGCAAGGTTTGGGTGTCTCAGCGGCCGCTCTCTTGGCAGCGGACACTGTTGTTGACATAAACACCAACACACTGCATTGTGCATACACAATCTTCATAAGAAGGATACTCAAATTAATGGGATGTTCAAACTATCAAAAACGATTCGTACAAAACTACTAATGCAATGCTTTCCATCTTGTGCTGATGCCATCAAGTTTGAGTCGGTGCGTGATGATCGTTGGTGATTTTTATTAGCACCGATCGACTCAAAGTTGGTGGCTGGCTTTTCTTGAGCTTTACCTCGGTTTAATCTTGTGCTTTAAATGGGTTTAATTTCCTTTTTTCTATCAGTAAAATCAGTTATATTTCTGCAAATAGGCCCCTGGAGGCGCTTTTACACGTCCCAATATTTAAACCTACCACTTCTTTGGGACAAATGTGGGCTAGTGCCGAGAAAAAGCAACGCAAGAAACTCGATCACTATTGTCAGCCTCTTTTTAAAATAAATATGTTTACATAAGATATATGCAAGTGCAAGCTGGGACAATTTAAAGCACACGCTCCTATCATTTATATAATCATTAATAGTATAATATCCCTTTTTCATTAAAATAATGATAATTGATTTATGATTTGAGTTTATGTACTGGGAGTTCAGCAATTGACAGTAGTAATTAATTAAAAATACGAATACAATTTCCCATGAATGAATTACCCAATTTTCGCAGTCTGAATCCTAGAACGGCAAGTTTATCTTTATTTCGGGTATTGAAATTGTGTACGTCACTATTTTTGACAAATAACTCTAGGTTCCTACGGACGTACATAATGTTTTCGAAAATGTATTGAGTTGCAACTGTAAGTATGTTGAACTCTTTGAATAGCTCTCTTAGAGAGTCACGGGGTCCAAGGCCATAAATAGCCCGCACAGCACGTTTTTGCAGTATAAAAATAGACTCAATATCTGCCGCTGAGCCCCATAACAGAATTCCGTATAACATTATACTGTGAAAGTAGCTAAAATTTACTAATTTTGCCGTTCCAACATCAGTCAACTGTCTTATCTTTCGCACAGCATAAGCAGCAGAACTAAGTCTTCCAGATAGAGACCTTATATGAGCACCCCATTGCAGTCGAGAGTCTACAGTTATACCTTAAAAGGTTTAGGCAGTTGGACTATATTTTTCCACCTTTAAAGGGCTGCAATTTTCTTTTCAATTCAAAATGGGACCAGCTTTGTTTCAAACGAAACAAATTCATCTAAATTAAACTACCTCGTAAAAAAAGCATAGAGATAATCTTTATTTTTTTCGTTGATTGAAAATACACATGAAACGAAGTATTTAGTTAAAATGAAAGTAAATCCAGTAAGTCGTAACATCCCCTTTAGGACCATAAGGATGTGCGTTATCATCATACACCAATGATCGAAGAATTGTCAGAGTAGGTACTTTTCTTACTTAAATAAGTTTCACATTTAATATTTTATTAATAATGCTTAACTGATAAACAATAAATCTTCATAATAACACTGTGTGACATTAATATTCAATAACTGTACATAACAAAATTTAATCTTACATTTCAATAGCAGTGGAAACTATGAAATACACCAGAAATAATGCTTCTACCTTGAAACACGAATAAAGAAAGCGCTGAAACTTTAAAATTGTCATATAAAGAATAAATAAAGAAATCGCGTCAAATAAAGAAAAAATATAATGTTTTCAAGAAAATGACTTACGGCCGTTTTCAATATCCTATCTATCGCTAGTTTTGACATATCGGAGATAGGAAACAGTTTCTATCTCTGATTTTTCCGTCCAGAAAAACAAAGACAGAAGTTTCTTTCTATCTCGGATATGCCAAAACTGAAGATAGATAGGATATTGAAAACGGCCGTTATACAACAATGGATTCGGTACTTCGTGGCCGCACCCACGCGTTTCGCATTTCTTTTTGTAGAGAAAGTTTTGTAAGTATACTTATAGAACTTCTTAAATGTTTTACCATAAAAATTATCAGACAATGCCCATAATATTCAGATTTTGTCCCTGGTTTCATACTACATATGAAATACGTCCTAAATATAAGAAATAATTTGAGAGTTTTGAGATTCTAAATGATGTAGGTATCATTCTTTTACAAAGTTCTGCCATGTCGTAGCTTTTCTAAAATTTATTAGTTCATCATTGACGGCTCCGTAAAAATGCCTTATTAGGTCTATTACATTCACGAATACTTTCTTTAACCTACTATAAATAGCTCCGTAACGCTAGCAAGTAGGATCTGAAAAATAAATTTAAAAAAAAAACCCTTTAATTGTAGAATTGATATTGATATTTGTGTACCTATCGAACGCAAAGTCCCAAATCAATTGAGAAATATTCAAATCTAGGAAAGATTGTGACGTGTAACTGACTGCAGCTTTATAAATTTATGTTAAATACCTAAATAAACTATTTTTTATAAATTTAAATAGTACTTATTTGATTTATTTATTTTATTTTATTTGGAAAACATTACAGTATTTTTAAGATTACAAATAACACTTTTTTTGACGACTGGATACCAATTACATGTTTTCACTTATAAAATTCAAGAAAGCTTGTTTTAAATTAAATTCAACTAAGTATAAATTACAATATAAAGAAAAGACGACCTTGGCAAAAGACGATCACGGAATATAAACCAGAAAGTTACTACACAACATAGATCTAATCCAACTTACTCAGAATGCACATCAAACCAGTTCTTTGATAGGTCATTCTTAATGCTGTTAACACTTGAGTTAAATAAGTCGATGTCTGAGTCGCTAGCTATCGCATTGAAAACGTTAGCCGCCCTTATGAAGAACGAATTCTTTCTGTAATTAGTAGCACTATGAGGAACAGAAAGAGTTGTGGGGCGTCTAAAGGTCCTACTAGGAGCTGTAATATTAATGTATGAAAGGAGATGGGGTGAATCTGTTTTAGATTGAGCAATTTTCAAAAGATAGACGATATCGGCAATTTGGCGCCTATGTTGCAACGGTAGTGTATGGTGTTTGCTGCATCTCCCCTCATAGTCATTGATATAGGTCCCGCTCTTGTACTGTAGGTACCGCATAAATTTTCGCTGAATGCACTCTAATCTGTTTATGTAGATATCGTACTGTGGATTCCAAACCTGTGAACAATACTCGAGGATACTACGCACATACAAGCACGAACGCATGATGAACCCCAAGGACCTATTGGCTTTTTTCGCTATATAGTCAATGTGTTTTTCGTAGGTCAACTTAGAGTCATGTACTATACCTAAATCTCGGATTTCGTCAACTCTCTGGAGCCCTGTTTCCTTGAGTTTATAAGTGAAGTTTGTTGTGTTAGATTTACGGCTAAAAATTATACTGTAACACTTAGCAATATTTAAATCTAATTTATTGATGTAACAATATTCTTCAAACCTATCCAGATCTTCCTGAAGTTGATAACAATCCATTAAATTATTAATTTGTTTATAAATTTTCATGTCATCGGCATACAAAAGAAATTTAGAATGGAGAAAACAGCCAGCTATATCATTCACAAAAATATTAAAGAGCAAGGGCCCAAGCAGAGAACCTTGGGGCACACCAGAAGGGACAGTACACCACTTGAAGGAGTAACCATTGACTGCTACCGCTTGTGACCGATTTTCAATATATGAGGTGAACCATCTGTAGAGATCACCATGGATTCCTGCCAAAAGTAGCTTCTTAAGAAGTATTGAATGGTCTATCCGGTCAAAAGCCTTACAATAATCCGTAAATATCGCGTTAACTTGCCCACCCGCATCCATACCAGAAGTAACAAACTCAGTAAATGACAACAGATTAAATGTGGTTGAACGACACTTTAAAAATCCATGCTGCTCGGGAATAAACGTACTCGACAGAGAACTGTATACCTGCTTGTACACAATACGCTCGAAAATTTTAGCAAACAGACATAGTTTTGAGTATAAGTTAACAAATATGGTATCTGTTTTTAAATGGCTTTTTAAGCAATTAAATTACTAATGTAAATTAACACACCATTTCCAGAATAGTAAAGGTCGTCATTTTCAAACAAGGCACGTATTTTCAAGTTTTTTTATAATATACTAGCTTTTTTACTAGCTTTCGCTCGCAGCTTTGCCGGCGTGGAATACAGTTTGTAACGCGCTTGAGGAAACTTTTGCCTAACGGTGGGATACCAAATAGCCCATGTTACGTCTAATACCTCCAAGAAGCTAAGTATGTACAAAGTCCTATGATGATTGTTTAAGTAGTTTTTGGACGAAAGCGTAACAAACAAATTTTCATTTATATTTATTACACAAACACCATTATGAAGTTAAAAAACTTTTAAAAGAGTGTAAAATGTTATTGTTCTATTTTAAACATTGTATGCGCGCAGACTGCTGCTCTTATTTAGCTAGAATTTCAAGTAGGTATTTCCTAAACGTAACTGGTAGAAATAGTTCTTTTCATAACGTATTTATTTTTAGGCAAAACTAAAATTTTCTCGAACGATAACGAGAATGAAAAATCTTACGACACCTTTTACTGTGATCTATATTATATTTCAGGAATATAATTATACATTTCTAATCCAGCCTATAGAAAACAGCATGTCAATCAGTACAGAAAAAAAACCCTACTCGATTTTGGAATTGAAACCCAAAGATATCACTTCAGATTGATGAGCATAAGAAGTAGCAGAAAAGTACCAATTTGGGACAGTAATAATTGTGCTTAAATGTTTGCCTTAATACTTCTAACAGTTATCTAATAATAACTATCTATCGTGGTACAATTAAAAAAGTAAGTGAGTCTTGAAAAATCCGACTTAGGTGGGCTTTGAACTCATATCTTTTCGCTATCCGAGTGACTGATTTTCCATTGATATACCGGAGACGGTTAGCCTGACCAGATTAAAACACTTAGCCATTGAAAAAAAAAGCGCGTAATAAAATAAAATGATAGATAATTTAATTCCTTGAATTAAAATGTCGACTGTCGTAGGTGGGACTTACACCCATAACTTTCCGCTTACTTCCGTTACTTCCGTTGACCTAAAAGACCTGAGAATAGTAACAAATTTAAAAATTCAACACGTACAAAGTGTCAGCTAGATTATTTAATGTATATGTATAGTATTCAAATGCTTTTCAATTATTCGTATCGTACAACAGTCTAAGAGCATCTGGCACAGTCTGCCAACCTTCAAACCTTCGCATGTCACAGAGAACAAGTACAATTTATGGCGAAGACACCAACAATTTTACAAGTTGGATGACCTAAATTCTAAATTTATTTTTGGCGTGTCAAATTAAAACACAATTTTGTTCCGGCTTATGCCTTCAAAAAAATAAAACCTTTTAAACAGATAAAAATAAACATCTTCGATAATTTCGGATAACGATTTTTTTTTAATTTATTTTGAACATGTTTCATGGATTGTGCAAATCTTATCTTAATACTTCTTAGTAATCTTAAAAAGTTTGCATGGACGTTCGTAACTCAATCAAGCTGAAGCAGTTCAACGGATCTGGAAAAAAATATGAACGCAGATGGATTAAAGGCTGGAATAGGAAATAGGCAACGTTTTATCCAGAAAAAATGAGTAGCTTAGTAGAGCTTCCCGTAGATTAATTTTCAAATCATAACTCCACAAGTCATGGTCTTCACCGCAACCGTGGAGACCGCGTCTCGGCAAACGTAGTGTAGGACGCCCTCAGGTCAGGTGAAGTGATGATTTGCGCAAGATGGCTGAGATGCACGAGAAGCCGAGGAAAGACCTCAGTGGCGTGCAACTGGATAGGCCTAGTCCAGCAGTGGACTGCGATAGGCTGATGATGATGATGATGAACTCCATAAGTACGAAGCCGTGGGCAAGAGCTATACTAGCTTTTCTAGCTATCAGTGCAAAAAATTGGATTGCTGTTTGTTACTTAATCACGCCAGGACAACTGAAAGGATCTGGATGTAATTTGACAAGCAGATGAAGTATTCATTTGATCAGAATATAAGCACATACTTATTATCTTGAAAAATTACAGTTCCCGTAAGATAGTTTTTAAAGAAAGAAAGAAACATTTAATTGGCCACAAACACATTACAATATACATAGGTAGACAATAGAACAAAAGACAAGAACCCAAAAAAAAAAAAAAAAGGAAAAAAAAATTGACACGTTATATGGCCAATTAGGTCCCACCTCAGCATGTGCTGCAACGAGCCAAGGGCCGCTGAAGCGCTGGTATTTTTGGTATACTAATCTTTTCTGTCGGTTGTGCTTTTTAAGATACCCATAAAGGCGATAAGGAGTGGTATTATATTTTTGAGCACTCCTTCACACGACAGCGACCCTACCATCTAATACAAGAAAACAAATCATTTTTCACGTAACAAGTGGTATTTCAATCATTTCAATAACACCTTTTTCTTATCATCCAGATAAAGTCCATCAGAAAACTCTTTAAAATTTGAAGGCTCTTCGACCCTCGAAACCTCACGACCTCTTGATCTCCAATCTCTAACAATTACTAAAAACAGGTACTGAATAATTAAATACTGTTCATAAATTATTGGTGTTACACTAACCATTAATCAAATTCTTATCAGGGCGCAATTATGTTACAGGAATTTAACCCTCAAATTACAAGGACTGCTTAATTTTGCCGGAAAAAAGCATTTAAAATTTTGACCAATACTTACATACAATTAAAAAATGTTTTATAAAAAAAACATTTTTTTTTAATTAGCAGCTAGTTAACACTTGAATAGATAATAATAATCGTGTCGCAAAGTAATTAGCAAACCCTAATCTTTAAAATCCCTATAAATCGTACTACAAAACAACAAATCAATTCAATCCTAAACCATAGTAAACAATCTTAGATAACAATAGATTCAAAAGCGGCCGGCCAAATTTAACTCCGTTTATCACTCTATTTGCGTCACTGATACCCCAAATATACGTACCAAGTGTAGCAGTGACAACTGAAATAGCTGTTCCGAATACCTAGTGCAGTTGCGTCTGACACGGTTACCTGGTTGCATAATACACGCATGCACCGCGGCTCACCGCGTCGCAACTTGACGAGTGACTAAATTATTTCCAACTCTATTAAGTTTTGATTTTGCACAAACTAACCCATTGCATATTTAGAAATGTTTTTTCTTATATAAATGATTACACTATACATGTTTTGAAACTACTTAAATATTGTATTATCTTAACCATTAGATAATTTCTAGCAAAAACTTTAGACTTAAGTAGCATTTACTTCAATGAATAACTATATTATACTTTCTAGAGTTGGATATTGAAATCATTAGTATCTGTTTAATGTAAGTCAAGAATGAGTACATTTTAAAGAAAAAAATATTGTTTTAAATAAAAGAAGTAATTGGGACAAGTTACTTTTCTGACAATACATGGTTTTTTAATTCTAAAAAGCATTACAAAATGCACTTGTTTGATAATTTGAAATGTCATGTAAATAGAAAGACTGAAATTTTAAATTAGTTACATATAGATAAGTTATTTTTCTATTACCTTTATAGGTTTGGCTTATTTTGTCTTGTCTATTTGCCTCAATAAATAGGTTTTATATAAAAAAATAACTTTTTGAATTAAAACTAAATGATAAATTTCGTTAACTTCAATTTGAGTTGTGATGGCTAACTGTAACTATAATATTTAAGCATATAATATCTTTAGTAAGTAGCGCCCAACGCTTCTTTTCAATGATAAACCTTATTTATCGGTTGTTGTTCCATTGTATAAGTTGTAATATTTGCACTCTAATACTTTTTAACGCGGCAACATCAATTGACGCAAGGTGTTATTAGTTTCAACATCTTACACGTATCATGTGATCGTCCTAAGCGGATATGACATGTTTAATGATATCGTAGGTCCCACGACA
Organism: Anania crocealis; assembly: GCA_949315895.1. Taxonomy (NCBI): domain Eukaryota; kingdom Metazoa; phylum Arthropoda; class Insecta; order Lepidoptera; family Crambidae; genus Anania; species Anania crocealis. Next base: position 18,236,957 of record OX438883.1, read on the forward strand.
GGCTACAATTCGAGTGCTACTTATTACTACCACCCAACGCTTAATGTGAAATTATCATTTGCAAGAAGAATGATTGTAGCAAAAAGTTTGAATCAAAACATAATTACCTAGCGTGATTGTGTGTAGGGGAGACCGGGGTGTCTTGACGGATGTCCATAAGTTACTTACTTAAGTATAGTGATTAAACTTACAGCTAAAACTGTTCAAATACTAATGTTAAACTCGTTGCAAGCTTTATGAAAGACACTTTAAGTCACAGTGCTTACTATTAAGATCGAATATTATTTGCTAAACATGAAATCATGGTTTAAATCCGTATACGTTTTTGTTACCCAAAAAATGTATAGTTGTATTTTTTTTTGCTGGTAAGAGAGGCTCAATAAAACGAGTGACCGATGGTATTTTTCCACGCAAATATCAAAATACTAAGAATTATTTATGACAACTGACCTACTCGACTGAAATCAAAACATCTGGAAGCAGAAAATGAGAATAAACTGAAAGTCATTTGACCTGTCTATTCACTCAATTAATTAATAGTATGGAGAGATACTTAGGAGTGATGTCCCAATAAGCCCGCAGACGCCCTGGCATGGGTCCAATATTATCATCGCGCAGTGAGCTACCCACAATTGGCTTTGAAGTACACACAAAACTGTGAGTAAATAACGTCTGTAATGATATAATTGTGGACGTACTATGAACAGATTATTATGCCATTATAATATACGGTCTTGTAAAACACACACATTGTTGATACATCAGATGTTTCGATGACAATTATCTACACAATAAACCTTAGTAGATTTGCAAACAATCTCAACACCCGTCTTCTGATGCATACATAGTAATACTGTTTGTCTGTCTACACCTACGAAATTTTTAAAATAATAACGTCAAAGTAAAACTAGCAAAGGTAAGTTAGGTTTACAGTTTTCAGACAGTCTACTAAGTTATAAAATGTATTTGAAATATAAAAACTAGTTATTATATTTTAAGATAAAAATTAAGTTAAAATTAATTGCTCATGTCTCCAACAACACTCAAAGTCTAAAAACAGGTCACATGAAGCAACAAAAGATAAATCGAGAACAAAAATAAATTAAAAGCTTATAGTTAATTTGTATCTCGTCTAGACAATCAGCCACCTACAAATTACAACTCTTAATTATCCTATGATTATGACTTGATTCCAAATGTTTTCCAAAAATACGTGCAACAAACACACCTCGAAGACGAAGGCGAAATTTTGGCATAAAGTGGCAATAAATTAAGAAACATGTAAAAATCTGTCTGGTAGCTGTCTGTCACGGCATAGTCGTTGGAATAGCAATAAAAACAAGCCCAGGATGCTATAGTGTATTCAACAATGCTTTGTGGTTTTTACACATCTTCAGGTTTTTTATATTTCCGTTATTGCATTGCGTACAGTAAACATGGCGTAATAATAAAGAATGGCAGATATATTTCTACAAAAAATATATGTATATGAACAAACTATAACAATGATATACACAATAAATTTTTCTTTCTTTTTTTTATCTCGTGACCTTTATTGCTATCAGCAGCTTCAAGTTCATCGCAGTTTAGTTAATGATAGAGAGAAGACGCTGCCTGCTCATCTTTTTCAGGCAGTACTTACATTCGGACGTACGGAATCTTACTGTATTATAATAAAATAAAATAGCAGTCTATAATTAATAGACGACCATTTGAATGGTAATAAACGCTGCTTCTAAGCCATGGGTCGCGGGTTCGATCCCCGCATAGTTCAAATATTTGTGTGCATGAACATGTCTGTTTATACTGGTCTGTGTGTTTTCTATGTATAATAAGTATATACATATGTACCAAAAAAAAATTGGTTGTTTGTAAAGTAGGTTTACGATCGAGATGTTTACGTGATAACGAGAAAATCTCCATTCGTTTGTATGCCGCTAGAGTGAGAGAGACGGAAGATCGGTCCACTCACTCGAACGCTATGCCAGCCTCCGCTCGTGAGGATTCCGCGTGAGTTTCACGGAATGACTGGCAGCGCTCGAGATGAGACGGGAGATCGGTCCGTCTCTCTCTCGTTATACCTGCGATCGCGCTCGTGAGGTTTTGGTGTGACACAAGTTTCTGAACATGTCACCCGACTAAAACGATTTTAAAGACGTTATCACGTCAAAAAGTATTCTCTAACTCCAAGCTACTTAATTGAAGCTTGATTTGAGACTAGAATGCTTTGTGTGGTCCAGCGTGGCATGTCTTTAAATATTATTATATTATTCTATAAATTGTATTATATTATAACAAACCCAATATAGGACAAAGGCTCATTGAATGAATATCCCCATCTAATAAAAGTTAGACTTAAAAAATAACTACTTGTAAACCCACTGGATAACAAGACACTCCAAAATACTATTAAAAATATTTTAAAAAGAAGACAACGGCAGGTCAACCTACCCAGTAAGTTAAAGGTCATTGAATTGATTTTCACCTTTAAGTCTAACAAGTAGAGATCAATATCAATTGAGAAAATTTGACGTATAGTGGCAGGTTGACGTGGAGTTGTCTGTACATTGTTAAACTATAAGAATTAGGTTCATAGGTCCATCAACATTTTTACTTCGAACCGCCCAAGTTTGAATATAAGCGGCTAACGTCATTTGTCATACTACCGAAAACAACGGAGATAACAGAGAAAACCAGTTGGTGCTCATTTTGTGTCATTCAGTATGTGTTCCTATCTAAGTAGTTTTTTTTTTATCACATCAAATTTATTGTATCTGATTCATTATCATCTCTAGGTCGTTCCCAGAAAATTGACGATCATAAAAATGTGTCCTTTGGAAAAATATCTCTATACAAAGAAAAAAACAGGAAACATTTACACTCAATAATGATTACGTAAGGAAATACGATAGCAAACGTTTGGTTATTCTGCAGTATAGAAAGTGCGTGTAACGGAAACGTGAAGAATTACTGTGACTGGTTCATCGTTAGTTTGCGTGCTGCGGTCCTTCCGCCTAAAGCTGTGGCTGTCATGAAACACCAGCTTTCCATGAGCGGAGCGGTAAAGCTGCACCAGCCAAAGTATATCTACCTTACACATAAGCTCTAGAAGAAAAATCATAAATGCTCAATTTTGAAATTTTCAATGTTTTCTGTTATATTGAGTGACATAGTCACACACATTTAATTTTTTTTGTGCTTTTTATCAAGTGCACTAACTGCAGTCATAACTTTACAATAGTAAAGAAAGCTTATTGCAGTATAGTCTAACAGCTGTTGCCTGCGACTTATTACGTATGAAATTTAAAAATTTTGAACCTCCCCACGGAAGCCTTTATTTTTACAGCATAAAAGGCAGTATATGGGCTATCCTAGCTCATGATCTACCTCCATGCCAAATTTGATATATGTTCTTTGGGCTTTTCTCCCCTTTTTATTTGATTGAGTAACATACATCCATACAAACTTTCGCAAATAATTTAATTACGATTAGATAAGAAATAGCATAGTATAGCAGCTCGTGGTTTTATAAGGAGACATAATAAGTTATACTTTTGTTACACCTTATTTAGGTGTTAAGATACACTCTTGATAGCCAAGTCTTCATTATTTAATGAAAGTTGATAATCCCTCAACGTATTCTTCCAATATAGGTAGAAACGGCCAACTCTGAAGTTTGCATCATAGTGTCTTTGACAGATACCAGGTACCAAAGGTGTATAAAATACAAACCTACTTTGTCATTTTATAAAATTTAATTTATCACATTCTTTAAAATGACACTAAAAGCCACATCGTGGCGACCCCTTTCCAGATACCCGTTAACCTTAATTATTTGTAATTTAACTTCCGTCATAGTATAATAACTTATGATGTAAATCAGTGAGTTTAGTTACAAAGGTATGAAAGTGGATATAATTAATTATGTAGATACTTATAATCTTGAGAAAAACACCACAGCAAACTTAGGAAAAGTAGCTACAATGTTAAGTAAATTACTGATTAGTTCACTAGTTTATATGAATGACCTAGAGCGATAAAAATGTGGTAATATTAGTGCTGCCTTATGACACAGGTTCGTGCTAAGTCAAGACATGCGACTTTTAACCAAGTTCTTAATTGCATTCGACATCAATAGTCACGTACAAGTTAGAGCTGTATTAGATGGCATAGGATTTTGTCGATAATAAAGGCTTACACCAAAATAGTGTTTGTTCCTGCTTTTCCTTTCAGCAAAAAGGCTCAGGTAAATAAGAAGATTATAGGTACTACTCATATAAAGGCAAAGAGACAACAATACAATAATCTTTGTTAAAATTATAAATTAATATCTAGTCAATCGTTTTCAAAATTGATCTGAACTTAGATTCTTGACGTTGTTAGGTACCTTACTTTTATGGGGGAAACAAACTCGTACATACATTTAGATATGATGTTATATTTCGCTTGTATTAAAAACTCGATAAATTGTTAAAGAATATTTGCCTATACGTGTTAACACGGAACATATCACCTTGCTTATCTAAATTACATAATTGATTTAGAATCTAAAATCTAAAATAATAAATAGGTAAGAAATATTACTAACTAAACATTTAGTACTACTAGCTTTTGTCCGTGACTTCGTACTAGTGGAATTTTAAGTTGAAGCTTGATATCAAACAGGAACCGTAAATTTTTCGGATTTAAATATTGCAAACGACCTACAAAAGATATAAATATATTTTTTTATTAAAAATCGATTTAACCATTTCTGAGGAGTTTGACTACAAACACCGCGCTAATAATTAAGATATACAATATCTTATCTATAAGAAGTACCTATAATCTTATCTATAAGATATTGTATACTTAGTTTATGATATTTATAAAGTAAACATGAACATGTCGTTTGGTGTCGGCACATTAAAAACGTGGCCCTTAAACTAAAGGAGCACCTACTGCCAGAATAAGTCGGGTAGCAACGTATTTTCTTCACCATTAGCCAAATTTCCAACCCGCCCTCCTAGCATAGCATTAACTGAAAAACCCTCCTTTATGGAAAGAATATCAATGGTCATATACACCGTGCATTTTGATTCTCCTGGAAAACGAAGCCCACGTTAAGTATGTAACCATTGTGTATAACATCATGGCAGTGTTTAATCTATCGATAAAAATATTTTGTGAAGAATATTAAATATTTATTCAGACTTTTAATTTTGTAACACGCTGTGACGCGCTCAGACGCATTCTATTGCTTGCGGGGTCCCGGATGAATGACCGTTACACAGCAACATCCGTGCGCGTCACAGCGTGTTTTAAAATAAATATCTGAATAAATATTTTTATGTATTTATAAAACAAAAAAACATGAAAATAACACTGCCAAGATGTTATACATAATGGCTGCATAACGTTGGCTTCGTTTTACAGGTCGTTGAAATTGCACCGTGTAAATTCTGGTTGTGATATATATATGAATATCGGAGATAGAAAGCAACTTCTGTCTTTGTTTCTCTGAACGGCAAAAACAGAGATAGAAACTGTTTCCTATCTCCGATATGCCAAAACTGAAGACAGATTAATTATTGGAAATGGCCAGCCTGTTTAGACTTTACAAATCTCGATATCGACATCTTTGATGAAATCAAACCATCCCTAACACAAGGTTAATTTGAACTTGATGCAGCCCCATTAGTTGTAAACTAAGTCATTATTTATGCAACATATGCCACAACCAAGTTTAATGTTGGTGTTTAAAATACAGTATTTTTACAATAGAAAGAATGACATTAATTAACTATGCAATAAAGAAAATCGTGCAAAAATTTAGCAGGCCCAAAACTTGCGTGGAAACATTTCCATTCGTTTTTGGACTAAAAATAAGCTTTATAGTTAATATTCATTTGTACCTAAATGACATACTTAGGTACCTATTTTTGTTCAGCTGCTAGTTACATTGTCTAAAAAAACAGTCAAGTGCGAAACAGGCCATACTCGTGTAGGCCGCGGGCAAAAATATCGTAACATAATATTGTTTTTTTTTTACATTTATCAATACAGGTCAATTGGATGTAGTCCATTGAGCATAAAACTGTTACTCTTACTTACAGTTCTTATATTCAAAATATTGTAGTTTTTAACTCGCAACAAATAAAATTGGTCTGTCTGTCGTAAGTTTCAACTATTTAAATTCAACGTAGGCTTACCGATAAACATTTTATAGTCTTGCTTCTTGAAAATTATTGCTATTAATTTCGTACATCCTATAAATAAGTATCATTCGTTTATCAGTAGCTACAGATACTCAACATAGGACCACAGAATATTTTGTATTAATGGGCTTCTGCTTTTCGGAAAATAGTTGTAGTTGTACATACCTACTTCATAAAACGATGCTACGGCTACAAAATTCGTAGCACTTACTACGAATTACGAATTACAGAGGTCAGTTATTATAGTTGGTGCTACGGCTACGAAATTCGTAGCGCTTACTAGGACATACAACTAGTAGTGTTTATCATTTAGTTTTATAAAACAAGCACTGTATTAGTAGCTTTTTTTAAAAGCATAGTATGTAATAATCAATCCGGTTTGACTTATTAATGCATTATAATGATTAATTGTTTAAGGGCTTCTATCATCTGTTTTATTTATCATAGATACGTTTACAACATATAAAAAAACAAAACTACGTGCCATGTGACACGAACCCTGAAACTAAACTTATTTTGATAATAAATGAATGAACATGAGTGTTTGAAAATAGTTAAAGGTTCTATTTGCGGGTGTTAGGATCATATGATCTATGTTCTATGTATGTATTTTATAATACAACGTTGCGTGTTATACAAAGTGTACTTATCAGGCTTCATTCATCATCATGACCTAAAAATAACAAGTGTTAATGCAATGTAAACAGACGTTATATTATATGTAAACATTTTACGGAGATGTAAATTGTGACTTTACTTTTTTTAACTAAGCGCAAGTTATTTATATTTTTTATGAGAGACAAATCATGTTTTTTTATATAGTATAAACTTGAAAGGCTAAAATGAAAGGAAAACACCTAGAAAATGGTTGAACAAATAAATGAAGAGGCTAAAAATTGGTTTACCTTTATTTTTAATTTACCAATAAAGGGGAGAGAGGCCCATGTCCAGCAATGGGCGTTGTTTGGCCGTGATGATGCCCGACAAAAAAATTAAAGAAACAAGTGATCACCAACTAAAATTTTGCGTCTTATTGATTTTCTTGTTTGTTATAAAGTTTTTATTTGTTACTTTTTTGCAATAATACATGTAATAAAACCATCGATAAAATCTAAGAACTGATACACAGTCCACTACAATCACTAAAGTATCAATTCGAACTGTTTTAAGTTTAAGTGTAAGTACCTCCATGACTAGAAGGTGAATGTATCTAAGGTGAATTAGCACCCAAACGTGGATGCGCGATGGTTGGGACATTTTTCTGCCACTGATTGTGTGACGAGTTTGTTATTTTACATCAATGAAAAAAACTACTTATTACTGTATATATTTAACACTTTTTTTGTATGGGTACTTATATAAAACGCATACCTACTTACGTAAGTTCAAACTGGTCAACATGTGGAGTGTGTAAAGGTAATACAATTATAACAAGGTGAAGATCTTCGCATTGAGCGGATTAGGGCCAAGCCTAAGCAAGGCTCAGCGGCAAAATACATTTAGACGACGATTAGATGCAAATAACTAAATTAAAAGTAAAAACTACACGTAATATCATTTATACCAGCAATATCTCTCTGTAACCTTTTGAAAGACCTTGGCTTGACCTGAACTGCAGTAAGCATACTAGAGCGAGTTTCTAAAGCTGCATTAGCAGGTTCGTACCAGATTTGGCTGGGCAGGGAGAGTAACACGATTTGTGAAGGTGAGTGTTGATGTACGTCGGAAAGGGGCCCCTTAAACCTACACCCGTGTCACAAGTCCCAGGATCTACTCGGAGTTTCTCTTTCTGCCACACGATGGACTCGGCACCAACGCTAAGAAGTTTGTCTCTCATTTACTTTACCTGCTAAGCATCAAATATGTAATTATAAATTGACTATAATACATACAGGAATAGAATTAGTTTGTTACATATTTGTACGAGTATTTAAAATATTAGGATGGGTATACCGTCCCATACCAAAATATCTTTGCCTACTCTCCAAATTTAAATATATACCTTCCGTCATACAAATTTAAATAAACGTTAATGACTAAAAGTTGGATGCAACCATCGAAATAGCACCTAAGCTTTCAATTGGTGCTCATTTGATGAGATCGTTTTTCTGTCATTGATGTGTATAAAGTTTTTTATGTATCTATGATAAAAACAAATAATAACTAAGAAAAGTAAGATTTCCAAAGTAGAAATAAACTTGATAAGTAGGTGTTAATTACAATAAAATATGATATACTTAATACGAGATATAGTTTTAGTTTTACTTGTTAATATATTATGTATCTATTTCTTAGCATCCTTTATGGTTACACCTAGATATTAGCATTTACTTTAAACTTTATAAAAAAATTAATAAAAATGATACCAGTAATTTTTGTAATAATATCTGTATGTAACATACTGTAATTTTTTTTAGTATTACGATTCCGTGTTTTTAGTATTTAATGCAAGAATATCAACACTATATCGGTATCTGAAAAAGCTGAACTTTCTTTCAGCCAGATCCTGTACATGGACCAGCATACCTATCAGATCCCAACAAACTACAATAGAAACATTCCACCTGGTAAGTCACCGTTCACTAAATTTTTTATCATAGAAATTAAATGTATATCTTATATGTATATCTTTTTAGGATGCAGGGGGTATCGCAAAAATACATAATACACACATTTTTTTTATATATAAATTATGGGCTTGCTCTTGACTACATACTTAACTATACGGTTAAGAAGAAGCCTAAGATGGAGCGAGCCTACCCAGCATACTGGTTCTCCCACACACCAGCGGAACACAGAAAAACTGTTTGGCGCAGGACTCCGGCAGGAGGCATCCAGGCGGCCTCTTACGAAGCCTACCACCGCAGATGGATCTGTTAGCCGTCATCATTGGTTAGAAAACCAAAGATGCCGTTGCCTAGGGTGGACCACTAGGAGGTAGATCCCACTACCCCAAACAGTCGAGCCTTTTCGCTTTCGTTTTTTCATCTTATTTCTTAAGTAGCTGTAGTCCACGACTTCGGCCGCTTCAATTTCTGTTATTATGATCGCGATTAAGAAGTTTTAAAAGAATATAGCCTTCCTCGACTAATGGACTATCTAACACAAAAATATTTTTTCAATTCGAACCAATAGTTCCTGAGAACCGCGTGTTCAAACAAGCGTACGAACAAACTCTTCAGCTTTATAATACTACACTGTAGATACTTTAAATTTTTTAACTTTGCGCATATTATTTTTCTTTTTCTATCACGTGCAGGTGATTTTAAATTGTTGCCCTAAACAATTTGCTTCCGCCTTACATACTTAATGTCAATTTCAATTAAATTGTCTGAAGTGTCTGTATAATCTTTCGGGCAGGCAGTTGCTTTACCATTCGTGTATTCGTGTACCTACCTACTTTAAGGAACATACCAGGCATCGACTTTCCATCCATCATCAGGTTGCATTCATCATTAGACTACAATTTTAAAGTAATTAGTTCATGATTCGTGGAAGTAATTTCTGTAGTTTCATTAAATTTTTATGAACCCACATTAGGCACTTTAAATTTTTGTGTGGAATGCACTAGTTAAAGTAATTACTAGGTTTTTTGTTTGTGTTTACTTATTGGTTTTGGCTCAACTCAAAAGCACCCATCACGCGTATATTGCCATGCTTACCTAATCGATTCTCACCTTTGAACACAATTAACCCATAACGATCCGTTTTAATTGCGAAAATTTACCATTTAGGTTTACTCGCGGTCGTTTTTACATAGTTGGTCAAACATATCAGATCACCAAATAAATTTACGTAAATAATATATAACTGTCAGCCTACATATGCGTTTATGGGCCATATTTATAAATAGTGATCCCTTTCCTTAACCAAGCGTTTTTATTTTCAATGCTATTTTGTAACTGATTATACCTACGCGCAATGGACGCTCAGAAGATCTCCTGTCAAAAATGATCAATAGTCTAGATTCAGAGATTATCCCGTTTCAAAAGCGGGCTGAATCAAAACGGGGTCTGTAGCTAAAAATATGAGCTAGATATTTTTAACCTTAGATAAGCTACGGCTGATACAACCGCTATCCACTTAGAGTCGGATGTTAGTCAGCAAATCCTCGATGTTGAGGCACGGTCATTAGTCAAGCTATCCCACCCTAACAGCTCTGATGTAAAGTGACAGGTATCTTTAAAGGTGATTATAAAGTAAATAATATCTTACCGGCGCGGTGCTTAAAATTATCATGTGATGAGAAGCACATAACTGTTTTGAATTACAGTGAACCTAACTCCTAAAGGAACTTGCCAATAAACTAGGTAGCAATTGATGTATGTGTATCTGTATTTCCACCTATAGAAATTAAGGAAAAAAAAACAAACGAAAGAAGAGTTTCAAGTTACACAAAAATACCAAAGTACTTAACTGCTTCGTAAGGCTGTGATCACAGAACATGGAAAATCTGTAGCTATATGACACAGGTTTTCCTAGAAACTTTAAAGACATATAGGTATGGTAAAGAGAACCTACAACGCAACATATTTTTCAATCGTTAATGTATACAATAATTAATCTGTAAACGAGTTGATAGTAAAAGCAATCTTTAATTAACTTTTACCAGAGCTAAATGAGTGAAAATTTAATGAGCGATTTACTTCCATTTCGCTGTCTTAGCTACTTAAACTTTGTAAATAAACATGCATACTGTGAATAAAGAGAACATAAATTCTACCAAGGCACACGCGGCGATGTCTCCGAGCATGCCGCCGTAAAATTATCATTACTATTTCGCTATAGTTTATCATAATTCGGGGGAAATTGAAAGAAATTTTATTGTGTGTTTCAGGGAAAAACACCACAGTGTATATTGGTGTGAACGTCAACCGAGTGTCCGGAGTTGATGAGAACAAAGGGGTATGTAGGTATCCATTTACTTTTGTTACAATTTTTAGCGTTTACAATCGTTCTAATTTGGTGGTCACTTGGCCAGTACCTACATTATCATACACGTTTTAAAAAGAATATTTTTTCCATATTCACCATGCTTCGTAATCGCTACGTTGGCGTTCGTTATTTGGACAATTGTGGAGAGAAGACACTGCTGCCTGTCTTCTGTTGGCAGTACCTACTTCTTTGGGCTGCGTTTCCATACAAGCGTAATTGTATGATGTGGAGAGGAGCGAATCGTAATTGACCAATCACAATGATCACAATCTATATATCAAAGTTTTCGATCACGCTGTGATTGGTGAATACATCGGCCGTTCCTCTTTTCGCCGCCTAGCTACGCTTCTCTGGTACTGCAGGGTTACGGCCATTTCCAATAACCTATCTATCTTCAGTTTTGGCATATCGGAGATAGAAAACAACTTATGTCTTTGTTTCTCTGGACGGCAAAAACAGAGATAGATACTGTTTCCTATCTCCGATATGCCAAAACTGAAGATAGATAGGTTATTGGAACCGGCCGTTAGTCACAGCCAGTATACGGTATACAGGATGTTAGGTAAATGGTATAAAGTAACAGCCTATAATCATCCTACTGCAGGGAATGGCCTCCATCATTGAACTCAAGTTACCACAGCAATGATGGGTGTACTGGCATAATCACCACGCTTGCCAAATGCGGCTCGGTGATCACAAACCCGAGCAACGTTCGAAAATTCGAATTTTTTTTTTGTTGCCCGACCCGGGATTCGAACCTGGGACCCCGAGATCTTGACCCGGTATTTAAACCACTAGACCAACGGGGCGTTGTAAATGGTATAATAAGCCGAAACCATTATTCGTAAGGACAAAACTATCTGCACAAAATTTAAACTGAGGAATTTTTGGATAAAACATCCATTTCAAATCGGTGCGAAACAAGAAATTACCGACTGAAGTATACATGCATTGACTGAAAGGGAGAAAAACTTCTTACCGTTTCATGGATTCACCGTGCGGGTGCCGGGTCCATGGTGTGGCGGAAAGAGAAACTCCAAGTAGATCCGGGACTTGTGACACGGGTTTAGGTTTAAGGCGACCAAAGGCCCCTTTCTGACGTACATCAAGTAGTTTACAATATTTCACGAATTACGGATAATTATTAAAGACAAATAGGTATTTTTCTAGTAAGGCAATTTTAAATTTTTAAATTTATTCCGTATTTGAAATAATACAATATCACAGTATTCCTTACTTAAAATTTAATTAAAAACCTTTCACTGTCTAACAAATAACCATAATAGAAGCTATGCTTGCTAGACAAAATAAATGGCAAAATATCGTTGCCCTAGAAACAACTGAGGTCGCCCCAAAATTATGACAACGTGAAATGCCAACCACAATACCTACTACGAGCAAAATTAGGTTTTCGAGCTTTGATTTAGCTTGATATATTTTCTAGATTTACTTTCTCAATTTTATCAAAGAGCGTCGCTTTGGCAAAGGTTTTTTTCTCAAAGACATTTCACGTCACCGTTTGGGCGTTAAAAATGAATATACTATGTGACTACTTGTTATTACTATGTACCTTGTAAAGAAGGTTATGAAAATGAGGACAAAAGATGACGTATTATTAGCTACCTATTCATTTATTTTTCAGCGTCTATTGCTACGGAATTAATAGCTTGTAATATAAATAATTATCTGTTCTAAATTTAAACGTTTTTCTTTTTCTAAAAGATATATAATGAGACCCAGAATAGATTTTCCTAGTGGCCAGAACAGACAACATCACTACATACTATATAATCCGAAAAATTTTGCGTTTGATCCCGACGATTAATTAATTCTTACAACATGTAAATTATTAGGATGTTTATTTTAAGTTTGGTTTTTTGTTTGGTTTGGTTATGAGATATAATACCTCATGATAATCATAATAAATGTACGATTAAGGAGCAGGAGCCGATTTCTAACTTTGAGAAGTAGTTACTAGTTATTTGTTCTATATTTAAAATTAATTAATGTTTTACGTACATATTTAAGTCGCGTTTATTAGGGTTTCACATAATATTTACATTTACCCCGACCTTTAAAATAGTGTACATCGATTTTGGTAAACCAAAATCAAATGTAAGTTTTGAGCATATGCGCTTACTCGCGCGCTACATTAAAACGATGCGCGAATGCCGGCGGATTTGCTCGAAACATGAAATAGGACAATGTTCTCGCTTTTGCTTATACGGCCTTGCATGGGCGTCAACGCCATAAGAAAAGAAAACCGAACCTGTACGCCCGTAAACGCGGTTCCAAAAACGAGCTTATACGCGCGTATGAAACGCTAGTCTGAACTGAAACCGCCCTGAAACCCTAATAAACGCGAGCTAAATCCGTAAACATATCTTTCGTTTCAATGTTTCTATAGCAAGAAATTTTTACTATAAATTACTATAAATGTTCTATAGTGTTCGTGTAAAGTCAAGAAAACACTAGTTCTCTAATGTTCGAAATATACGTCACCTTTAAAGTAGATATCTTTATTTTCAATGTATTCTATTATTTTATATTATTCCCGGAGATAACTTTGGACACATTCCTGCAAATATTATGGGAGGAGCATTTCAATATATTCTATTATTTTATTTTATTCCAGGAGATAACTTTGGACATATTCCTGCAAGTATCATGGGAGGAGCATCGCCTCCACGTGCCGAAGAACACGCCTTTTATAGACCTGCCTTGGGAGTACCGGCAGCTGATATGGACGCCGGACCTTTACATCTGGCAGCTGCAGACGATGAGGATCCTCTCCGTACTCCAGGAGATGGCATCACTTAGGCTATACACCAATGGCACCGTCTCAGTCAGTATTGGGTTCGTCTGCTTTTACTTTTATTATCTGCAGCATTTGATGCAATTTTGGTAATACCAACCTACTTTAAATGAATACGACCATTTCATTCTGGTGTTTTGGTGCACCCATTACATAAGATTCTAAGGCGAATCCCGATCGAGTCAATTTACAAAACGATATTTTCTAAATTGGCATGGGTCTGGAACAGTTCTAGGAGTTATAGTATAGTACTAGTGGAAGGGGTCAAAGAAATGCTTCAGAAGGCACGCTAAGCAGTTGAACCCGCTGTCGCAAGATGGATGACGTAGAACCAAGCCATGTGGGAGACCACACTACCCTTGAGAAAAATAAGAAGATGATTATTGTAATAATTTCTTGCGGAATCCGCATGTCCACTCAACAAAAATCCTCGTATTTTTTTTCTATAAGTAAATTAAAGTTACTAAGATTACTTTTATTGTAAAGCTTCCTTATATCTGCACATTAATTCAATTCAATAATTATAATAGTGAGGGCAAATATTTGACAAATAAAGGAAGATAAGCTTTGAGAAACTTAAATTGATATGAATACATTTAGTTATAAGCGACAAAGCAGTCTGATTGTGCAATATTTTTTGATCAGTGAAGTGTATCTGTGTCTGTAGTTAAGAGTTTGTCCCTTAATAAACGACATATACTTACTGCTTTGTATTAGCGTTCATTACCAGGTACCTAAGGCTGGCAAAATTTGTAAAGAAAACACAAAACAAGGTCAAAGTATTACTTGCATTGTCGAGAGCTAACATTCCAATCTATCACTTCCTTCAGTTAAATGTTACAAGGACGAGACCAAACCGCGCATTGACACTTTTAGAATATACCTATGTTAAATCTTATTTTGGATGTACTTTTGCTATATAAAGTACCTAAGCTACAATACTAATAGTGTTATCAGATTGGATGAGTTATACCATAGCCTATTAAATCAATTATGTCATCACGATAATGATTGCGTATTTCGCTTTTGAATAGAATTATAGGCTTCAACAATTTTAACGCAAAGAATTTTGGAAGTGGTCCGATGTATGCTAAACCCTACAAAGTACGTAATTTGTTTTGGCAACTTACAATACACTAATTTTAAACACTGGGTTGGCTACACACACATAAAATTTACAACGGTCCTCAATTAGATTTAACAAAAGATTAACGGTTTGTTTGAGTGTATAATGACAAAGTCGAGGATTAACAGGCGATTTATATGGTAAAGTTTATTTTGTGTTTTTGTTCCCAGAGCTACAATCACAATCAAGTGTGAGATGAACTTCGTTTTGTACCCTTTAGATGTGCAGAACTGTGCAATAGACTTCAGTAGTTGTGAGTACCGATACGAGTTACATCTTTGTAGTCTTGCTTGTAATTCATGAAATCACACCATCACCCTATCTGCTGGAAGTAGGCCTCACCAAAAGGAGTTTTTTCTAATAATTGCCACTTTTAGCAGGCGTATTGGCGAACACAGTTTGCCCAAAGAGAGAAAACGCTGCTAGGTACACGACTTCTTATGGCATCAAGTAGGCACTCCTTTCACTACGTCCACCCAAAGAAAGAGAAGGGAATGGTTTGGTGCTATCCGATTTTAAGCCGGCACCAATGGAAGAACGCTTAGGCGAAAACTGATTTGCAAAGTTCTTTATTATTACCATGTTTATTAGGAAATGTCCTTTTGTGAAAATTGATACTAAAATCCAGTCCCGCCTCCTGCTTGCTGTAGGTTTTTTTCTTCATAGTTGTGTACTGTTTTGTGTACCATTCGCATTCAGTTCTTTCCATCAACGGTCTGGATATCATCGGCTCATGTGATATGAGTCTGCTGTGCTTAACTTTCCATTGTCTTGTCAAGGTCACCATTCCAACGATATACTAAAACCACTTAAATCATTTGCAATGATGCGATTCATCGCATAAAAATTGCGCGGGAAATTACATTTACTATTGAGAGAATTTATTATTAAGAACATGGTAATGTTATAGTCATTTGGATAGCTAGACAATGCCACAATTGACGCAACTCCAACAATAGTTTTCATATGAAGAAGTGACCATCTGCTTCGCATAAACCATTTTATTATCGCAGTCATAATGATGTTTAATGGTATCTTTTTTTAGATAAGTACACAACGCAAGACGTTCGTTTCGAGTGGCGCGATGTGGCTTCCTGGCTTGGCCTGGGCCTCATAAGCGAGCAACGCAGCCACTTCCGTCTCCCCAAATACGTGGTGACATTCGCCACAGACAAAAGTAAACGAAATTTTGGTGAAGGTAAATGTATATTTATTGCTTTGCGCTTCTGTTTGCGCCTGTACTGACTGTCTATTAACGCTATGCAGTGTACGCTGGCATGCACGCCCGCTTGGTTCGGATGAGGTAGGAAAATACTTAGTACCCAGGCTCCTAAGCCCGGCAGTCCGAATTGAGACCATACTTTGAACTATATTAAATGTAATTAAATAGGGTTATTGACTAAGGGTTTATTAAGTTTGTACTGAGAGCAAAGCGACCGCTAGCAACCTTCATTTAAGATTTTTCCGTTCTGTTAAATAAGTCCTGAAAGTATAAAGTCCATTACATAATTGATTTTAATATAAAAAAAAGTTCTTAACACTTGTGTAATGTATTAATCATTTGATATCAAATACGCAGTTATTTATGTCTTATAATCCAGATACTCAGGTTTCAGGAAAGCGATACCAAAAAAAAATAAGAAAAAGTTTCTAAGACCGAGCAAGTAATATTTTTTTCGATAAAATCCTGTGTGTCAAAATTATAGGCCGACATCCGAGCTGAGCGTTTTCTTGATAGTAAGTGTATCAGTTATTTCATATTTGTTATAAGTGTTTCACATATTTGGTGGGTATTTTGTACTTGTAGGCAGAAAAAGATTAACAGGGTTATTATTAAAACATTTTTCACTTTACACTAACATTAAAAATCCAAAAATAAAACCGTCCCGATACTAAATAACTGGTCCGTGTTGTTATATGTATAGTGATATGCATTTATTAAAGTTTTATGTAGGTAATCAAAGTCTTTTAGCAAGAGAGAGAGGTTTTTTTAATTAAATCAGTTCTTACTAAGAACTTGATTAATGTTTTTGGAATAACCCTGTATTAAATTGGTTATTTTGTATGGTTGTTTTTATGTCAATGTTGTTATGTAGGTATGTAGCTAGAGTTGAAGTAGGTCGAGTAGGACTGCATGCAATTCTGTGTATTTTGATGATAAGTATGTATATTAAATATTCAGTCCCTGCAATTTCTGTAAGACTCTTCGTTTGTGACAGTAAAAATAACAAACTGATTTTATAAGATATTTTTTTCCGATTTTATTTTTTACGTTTTTCTTAATTAGGTAATTATATTATTAAAACACCTATCAGCTCATAACCTATACCCAGAGCTTTTATATTACGGGCCGGAATTATATCCATTGGGTTTGCGTAGTCATAATAGTACACAATAAGCTTTTTTCTAGATCATCCTCTGAACCTGTACCTAGTTATTGTTACACCCTGTATGAAGCCACTTTGTTTAACTAGCTGACGTGACATTCTCAATTTTTCTAACCTTCACATTGATTGCAGGCGAGCACTCTGCAGCTCGTCTCCAAATAAAGCTATCCAGAGAGCTGCGGAGCTATCTCCTCGAGAGCTACCTCCCTTCATCCCTGTTCGTCATCATCTCTTGGGGCAGTTTCTGCGTCATTCCAGAGATCGTGCCAGGCCGCATGGTGTTACTTGTCACCACGCTGCTCTCTTTGGTCACGATGTTTGACACAGTCAGGTAATTTAACCTCCAAATACGTAACACAACTGTAAAATGTATCATCTTTTAAAAGTCCAACCCAATATTTCTATGTATTCTTATGTATTCTTCTAATAGTATGAGTCAGATGTCCAGATAACTTAGTTGTAAGTAGGTATCTTTAGTTCCAGTAATATAATTCTAAATCATAGGCCATTTCCATTTTTCTTTGAAATCGCAGTATAGCCTGTTTAAAAAGTACCGAATAGGTAACTTAAAAAATAATCTCTAATGAAAGTTTTTGAACTCGACGCGAACACTTTACTATAAATAAAAATAACCAAACTTTAATTAGAACCCTTTACAAATTCTGTAAACGTTGACATGTAGGAAAAACCTCGCTTAGAAAAACATAACATGTTTTATTACACTCATTAAATACCTATTGATATTAATACAAAATACGTATACAGCTAATGTTAGACCTTATTACAATTAACATCCACTTAACATTTTTTCTAAACTGCATTTGGCAAGCGTTGTGCTCATGCCTGTACCAATTATTGCTGTAGATAATAATTTTAATTCAATGACATGACAATGCCTTTGCCCTGCAGCGGGACAATTATAGGCCGCTACTATACTTTACTGTTTTACTATTTTTCAGCACAAATTCACCGGACTCGCTCGATCTGAAATGCATCGAAGTTTGGTTGATCTCGTGCACTCTGTTCGTGTTTTTTGCACTTCTGGAGTATTTTGTCGTGCTGTTTGGAATACGGTACGACAAGAACTGGAGCAGACGACGGCAAGACCTAAGGCGAGCAGCCTCGGCGGCCCAGCTCGCGCCACCGCCGCTACATATCAATCATTCACAGGTAAATAAGTAAAAGCATTCTAATCATAGATAATAAAATTTCAATCATAAAAGCACCTGAGTGTTGGTGTTAAAGGTAGAAGTTAGAAAGCTAGGTGGCTGACTAATTCTATTTAACAAACGTTATTATAGCAGTGCATATCAGACTGATGACTGCGAGAAATGCTCATCTCTTTTCTCGTCTCGTTGTTACAATTAAGATTCGTACCTTAACCTACCTAGGTTAAGAAGTGGTGCGACAAAATCTAGTGTAAGTTGAGTAATATTTACTAGTCTTAAGTAGTGAAAGTTGAACCACAAATAGACACTCGCATCCCGCAGCGCAGAATTACCACACCACGTAATTTAGAGTTCTCCTTCTTATTTTATTGTTATACACTAGGTGAATGTAAGCGATACGGAGGAGTAAAAAGGACTTTTTACTCGTCCGTACATCAGCAATTAGTTGCTTAAGTATCGCTTTTCGCCATCGCAATATCATTTATTAATATGAAAGTATTACAAAATTTTGTTTGTTATTCAGAAGTAACTCGGTTGTCTCCAAGTCCTTGAGACGGGTGTTGTGGATAAAACTACATTTCTTTTCGCAGAGATTAAGCACGCCAGTGACGGGAACCCCGCAAGGCGGTGTCTTTTCCCCGCAACTGAGCGTCGAGGACGATGGTCTCAAACAACAGTTTGACAACCAGGCCATTCAGAGGGTAGGTAAATAAACCAAGCGACCACGAGCCTTCAGCTTGAGCAAATAATGTACCTAACCATGTTCGGTGTTGTTCTTTGCACGTAAAATAACCTAGGTTTTAACACATCCGCGTGGTATAATAATTAAAATTAGGACACAAATTTCTAGTCATCCCACTCGGGGAAAAGGAATTGGAGACAAAATAAGGTTGGATGTGAAACAAGGTCTGTTAGCAAGGTAAAGACGATATCAAACTGAACACTGCACTGAGTGTGGCTAGTGCTAAGCGCAGTCGTTGGTACACCGTAAGGTAGGCAAAAGTAGAAAAGCTAAAGCATGTAGGAACGTTCTATAATAAATTCAACACTTAAGTAGATACTAGATGAGTAATTTCGAGAGGCATGTTGAACGTTCACATGTCTATGTTTGTTCTGAATCAATTGACCGTTAATTTTGAAAGAAATTACGTACCTATATTTGAGTATGTACGAATCTCCAGACTTGTTTGGATCAAGTCGCTTTATTCAGAATAGGGTTGGACTAGGCGTTAGAGACTGTTATGCGCTGAAAATAGTTGTAATAGACTGTAGGTAATTACTTTATACAAGAGAATGGATAATGTGCACAGCTTAAGCGCATGTTAGCAAAGCGGTGCGTGTGTGAAGTAGTTAGTCAATGTTTGTGTCTAGGTTATTTTAGTATAGAAAATAGTTGTTGCTTTAGTACGATGTAATTAGGTTGGTTTAAGATTCTTTGTATTTTAGATGTATTTTTAAATTTATAGGACTCGCCAATCCTGGAGGCAATGTCTGGAGACGGGCCCACTACCGCGTTGGCGCGGATGTTCGCAATGGTAGACAAAGTCATCATGTTTTGTGGCGCCCAACATGGGACGATGGACCGCTTCGCTCTCATCTTATTCCCTGCAACTTTCTTACTTTTTAATATCTTCTACTGGACTATATACCTCAACGCGCGAGACAATTGAGTGATACAACCCACGTTCCTGTTAATGTGACTTAATGAACACTTTAATGACAGTCGAAATGTGATTTTAGTGCCTCAGACATTGTACATTATTTATGTAAATATTAGACAATTGCTAGTCGGTTTACAAATAGTAGTGTGACCCCGTGAGCATTATTACCTACTTATTTATAAGAGAACATTAAGATTAGATCTAAGATATTAAAAACATCACTATTTTAAAAATGATCGAAAAAACACACAAGAACACAATATTATATTCCTACATAGTAAAAATAAGTAGGCATAATGGGGACCATAACCGAGCACGTTACCTAAACTAAATCAAAAATGTTTTTATTTGGTAGTAGAGAAAACTTTTCTCTTAATGATTTATGAGGTAATTATTTTTCAAAATTTAATAACGCAAGAGCCTAACTCCTTAACTCATTAACTAACTGTTAAACATGACTTGATATAATCTTTCTTTTTTAAGTCTTACTTTACAAGTTACCACCTATCTATGGGGTGATTGTGATCTATGATAAAAAATGTCTTGCTCTTGCTTCTTTTACTATAGGACCAACGTCATGTTCTCAAAAGGTCAAAGTTGTAATAGAACCCGTAACAGAACAGCTGCTGGCTTTCTCTTGACGCTCGACTCGATTGAAATCCATTTCCAATGTAGAATTCCTTTAGTTCCAATAAATTACACCGGCACAATGAAAACGATTTGTATTTATGTTTTCATATAATACGCAAGACCAGATACACAAGATTTCGATTTCAGGCCAAACCCGAACGAAATCAAGTGTCATGAGTACCTAAGCCTCATCGGCGTTTAATATGGGCACTGTTACAACTTATGTAACCTAAGTTATTTTGCGATTTAGTTGTTTCGATTTTGCATGTTTTTTTAAAGCAAGTTATTAATCTTAATAGGACCGTATAAGATGTAACGTTAAATGACAATCAGCATTGATTATAATTATGAATAATGTAATAGTCTTCATTCTATTTAAATAAGATCATCAATAATGGTTAATGCTTATAAATAATAATTAAAATCCAAAATGCCTTCGTAGTTTGCAACTTAAAACTAAGGTTTTAAAATAGTTAGTAGTGCTCATTTTGCCGCCATATCTCAAAATGTATTTAAATATCAAACTTTGATGTTATTAGGCCACTTACAGTGAATTACAGTTAGGTAAATGCTCTGCCATTATAAAATCAAGATGAGTTAAATGATAGGTACCTACCTACAAAAATACATAGATACCATTAATGAACAAAACAGTCCCGTTGATGTCCTATGTTTTTATTAACAACTTTTTCCTAATATTGTTTTTAGCCATGTCATAAAAACTTTTTAAGTTTCGATATATTTATGTAAATAAAGAGTTACTTAACTATCGATCGCAAGACGAATTTGAATCCTTTTTTGTTTTTGATTTAAATATTTTAGCGTAAGTAGTATTTATTAAACTTTGTTACATAATTTAGGTATTGAAATAAGTTAGTTATTAATATTTTATTTAGATAGTTCTATAATTGGTTGCTATGCATCCGCTTAAGTGTGACAAGACAATTGTGTTATTGTTAAATATTTACGTTTTATGAATGAATTTTAATGCAGTGTTATTTTTAGTGTCGTTAAACATCGTCCAATTCCGAAACAAGAGGGTTCTACTTATTTATGGTTGCGGACAGATGCGGTTATTTTTTTAGTTAAATAATAATCCAATTTAATATAATTTTAGCAGCTTATCAAACATTTGATTAAGAACCTGTTTCATAGTCAATTACACAGTTGTTTCACGATATGTGCAGCGACAATTTTATCGTTTTCTCACAGTGCTTGGGTACAGACAACAGCAAGTTAACCTACCACAAAACGTCAAAATTTCCCAATTGATATTGATCTCTACTTGTTGGAATTAAAGTTGAAAATCAATTCAATGATCTTTTGAACTTTTTGGGTAGGTTGACCTGCCGTTGTCTGTACATGAACTACTAGTTTATGAACCTTGCCAAAGGGTTGATATTAGTGATTTAGTTTTAGCTCAACCTTATATGCGAAGTTGAAAACGGTACTAACTAAAGAACGGTGAATTACCGGTTATCAAATAGAACCCGTGGTGGGCGGGGCATAAAATAGGGCCCGCCAGACGAGCGGTGAACGGGAACTTGACGCAGCCAATCGCGTAGAAGCTTTGTCTTGATCGTTATTTCTATCAGTTTAAGTCAGACGAATCAACATCTAAGTTGTCATATTTAAGTTGGAGAGTAAATTTTCTAGAGAATATAAAAATCCCTGTTTGTCCTATCTACAGGTACGGCCATTAAATTGTAACGTATTCGATTTAGACATTACAAAAACATTGGGCAAACCATTTTGTCCGGTTTACGCATAGATAATTAAGATTAATAATCAATATCTATTGTTCCCTCCATTCGTATCTACTTAAGGGTTAACGTTGTCCATAGATGCCATTAATTCATTCTTTATCTTAAGGGGATTGCTAGAGCTAAGTGCTGCCCCCAATTGATTTTATTTTATTACTTTTAAACTAAATCAATTCTCAAAAAACTAGATAAATATCATTTTAGGAAATAACCTCTAGTATTTATTGAACCACTGTTAACTGCTTTTCATTCTGGCATTCTTTCGTATTGTAGGTACATTATTGCTAAAAGCGGTCGCTTTTGGCGTTAGCGACAAATTCGTCTTTATAAACAACCTAATAAAAAGTTTACTGTGATTCAATAAATACAAGAGGCAATTTGCTAAAATGATATTATTTCAGTTTTTTGAGAATAGCTTTTGTTTAGAAGTAATAAAATTAAATTAACTGGGGACAGCACTTGCTCCCCTAATCCCTTAATGTAATGTGAGAAACAAACAGCGCCTCTATAGGATATAATTGTAAGCTGAACTACAAGCGCATATCAACTTCATAAACTGATACCCTAAGAAATGATTTAAAAACCTCTAGTCATAAACTATATTTAAGATAATATTGTACATACATAGGTATATTTTCACTACTTGTCCTTACTTCATGTTATTTATAAGCACAAATTAAATAATGGCACAAAATTAATTCATTGATATTTGTCAGAGTTTAAAACTATTCTTAATGTAAGTTTAAATAGAAAATGATCAATTTTGTCCAAATATATAGCGTCCATTTAACTATAAACAGTCTTATTATAGATTTAAATTAATATTTATGTTCTACTCTGTGCCTTTTGCTCCTGTTGAAGTTTTAATAAATGATATATTCATATAATATAATGTTTAATGCAAATTCGGAAAGGACAGTATTAAATACAAAAACGTAGTGATTACGTATTCTTTGTTAAATACTACAGAACTTTTATGCGTCTTAGACATATACTAGTGTTTATAAAAATAATGAAATAAAAGACATTATTTTAAATCATTTTAAATGCGTATTATTTAACAACTGTTATTTACACTATCTACACTAAATAATCCTTTATATTCTCAAACAATATTGATTTTTAATTAAAGTCTAGCTATATTTATTTTACAAGAGCATCTTAACTTGTTCACGGACCGTACTCCAGAGTCACATCAAAAGTATTATTGCTATCGCGTCATCGTTGGCCTCCGTAGAAGAGTGGCGTACACAACGGTTTTCAAAACGTTGCCTGCTTCGCGGTCCCGGATTCGATTTCCAGCCGGGTGGGCAGTGCAAAAGAAGGTTTTTCTATATTTTCTTCAGTCTAGATGTTTTTGGTCAATGATTTTCACAAAACAGGTGCTTTAAATAGTTATTTACTTTAGGAGTCGAAACAATGTATGTGGTTCATATTTATCACGCATATAGACATGCATAGTTCACGAAAGAGGTAAAGTTTATTGTAGATACTTTGACATAGGTCATACCTAAAATAATTAATATAAAAAAAAATTAAAGCACCATCTATGATTTTTATATCAGTGCCGCAAAAACGGAACGGCGGCGCGTGCAGCGGGGCGTTGTTTTAAGCGTGCGCGCTTTATTACCAAACGTATAGAATTCGCTTTTGGTGTGCTCGTAGAAGCGTTTACAGCGTGTAGTTAAACTAGTTCCGCGCACGATGAACTCTACACTGTACGCTGCACGCCGGCTGGAACCGTATTTGCGGCCTAAGTCAAACAAAACGACAAAGTTTGCTTTAGTTTAGAAGTGCATCACACTCTTTTGAAGGAAGCCTAACTTCGAATCACTAAGGGGGTGTTTTTTGCAATATTCCATTATTATTTTTAATAAATAAATTTTCAGTAGCTTCAATACGCTAGTTCTTTAGTATTTCTACTCAAAATTCATCTACAATTGACCCAAATTATGGACCTTCATTATAAAGTACACTATTCATAGCCATAGTAAGACGCTTCTCTGAATGCGCGCATCATATCATCAGAGTTCCTTCTAATCCGCCTGCCAATTGGTTCGAGATCAGCATAACATTTCGGGAATACTTTCTCTATGATGTCAATTGCTTCCAATTTACTTATCTGTCGGACAGCCATAACGGAGTACAGCGCTTTGGTTTTTACACAGTCCTGAAATGTAAAAAACAATACAGGGTGTACAAAAGAATAGGATGGGTATTAATCCCTCGATCGTGAGTTATTCCAGACACAATTGAAATCAATTGTTATCGCGGCACGCGCGTGCCTCCTGGGGGTTGAGGGATTAAAACAGTTATTGCAATACAACTATTAGATAGAATAAAAATCATAAAGCTAACATTTGAATTGCCTCAGGTCTAAGTATGTTAGAGATGCAACATACATTAATATCATAACTTAGGGATGTTTCATTATTGTTTTTTAATTTACTAATGTTTCTATTAAACTAAGTTGGTTTTAAAAATAATTTACTGGGCAGAAAAAACAAAACTGCAAATATTAAGAATATTAGTAGCCACATAGAACTACATTCACCTTTTACAAGCAAGAGTACCCAACACATTTATTTAAGCATATTATTGCCTTACAAATATGTTTAAAAATAGTAGCATTTCATTTTTTTCCATACCAATACCAACCAACCAAATTCTACCATAGCACAGATAATATAATACTACTATAGTATTAAGTATTGTTCTAGTGAAAATAAAGGAACAAAAAGGAATCATTGTAAAAAAGAGGCAACTATCGATTCAATAGGAACCATTTGTGATTTGATTTGTGACGAGAGCAATTGAGTCAATTGCAATAGCAATTGCATCTCAATTGTATAATTTGACATATTTATTATGGTACTCATGTCGAAAATATACGATTACGATATTTTGCCATTCTATTGAGCCATTTGTAAATTATCGGAATTAAGGCCCTGGTCATAAGTGCTTTAACATAATCCTAGGACCAAAAACACTTACAAAGGATTACACCTTACCTGATGAGCTTCTTTAATTTTGGTCCACGACGCGTCGCCTTGAGACCAAGCGCTGGTAAAAGAACAGTGGGTTAGGTTGGCAGCACGAATTTCAGTACACGCTAAATGTTCCATGTTCCTAAAGTCCAGTTCGTTGCGACAGTAATCAAACATATGAATCATTTCATGGGCTAGCACCCCTTGAACCATGCCCTTCCTTGTTGAGACATTCTGACAAACCACAATCTGCAAAAAGAGTTAAAATTATTTTTTAAAAGGATTTAAATAAAAATATTTTATTAATAAATTAGTTTAATATTCAGTGTCCATACAGAAAATTATTTTAAATGATAGATACTATCACCCTGTTCAAGATTGTATTCTTAATCCAAGTCACCCTGTATATCATAACTTTTTAAGGGAATTCAATCACTTGCCATGTGGCTTTAAAAAAACTTATATTTTACAATTTTTTATTCGTTAAATAACAGCATATTATGGCATTTAGAAAAAAATTGATTCAGTCTATTCTATCTACAAAGTAAATAACCTTAGAAACATACTTAACAAACTAAAATGGAATCATAAATGACTAATCCTCATCTATCACTGTCAATCCTTGCAACACAGAGGTTAGATAGATATTCAGAAGATCTATTTAAATAAATTTATTTATTTACAATTTTGGTGAAAATGATTGTGCTCAAACAAAAACATGCAGTTTGAATACCCAAACACCCAACCCCTTGTCACTGTATCTAAAGCCCAAACAATAAGGCCTATCAAAAAATTAAGGGTAGTATATAAAAGATTAAGGTGTGTAACATAGTACTTATTTAGATAAGTACCTGATTTAATTCAGGATCATAGCCACCACTGACAGAGTAGTCGCATACTTCACATGATATGTGTCTTCGGATGTCAACAGGACTTGAAAAAATACATCATTTTATTTAATTAGAAACAAGTCCTATCATACACAAAAAAACACTTTTACATTTAACTTAGATTAGATTACATTCAGATTAATATTATGATACTAACCACCCAGAACTTTTTAGAGCTGCCATCATAACTTTTACAATTGGACCTGAAAGATTGTCATATAACATCAATGAAAGATTGCATTACTTTATAATTGACCTACTACCATAGTACCATACTAATTCCAATTAAATTAGATTTATGTTAGAATTGGTGGAATTAAATACTTTTAAAGAAAGAAGTTAATTTATATATAATATGTAATAATTGGATCTGGTAAACAAAATTACACATCTACTACTACTCTACTCACTATCTTTGATGCACTTATAAACATTTTGCTCGCATTTCAATTTCTCTATATTCTCTTTCCCTTCCTTTCCTAATAATATGTTACTAAATTTAGGGGAAAATGTGCCTCTTCTCTCTGGGTATAGATCATAGCCCCATGCTTCTTCTTTTTTATTCTGCGCACCGCCCTTATTTGTGCTATTAGTTTCATTATTTTTTACTTGAGGAGACGTAGTACTATCCATTTCTTCAGACATATCGTAACCTTTACGTAAATTTCAGTTTGAGGTTATAATAATATTGTGTTTTTTATATATATATAAACATGAAAGATTCAAAATAAGTATACAAGATAAATTCAAAGCTCTTATAATATGCTTCCATCACTAAAATATAAAAATTTTGATACAAAATTATAGAGGACTTAATACACAGCACAGCTGATCCGATTTCCGAGATCTGTCTGACTGTTTTTTTTTTTCATATAAATTTAACGCCTTCGGACGAGTCCATACTGCCTAGTCTTTGTAATAATGACAATTTTTAATATAGTAATTTACAATATCATAAATACTTACATAAACTTAATAGCCTAACCTAACCTATACCTAAACTAACTTAACAAATGTATGGGTGGTTTATACATTTCAATGATTACAGGAATTTTACGCGAGAATGTGATCAGAGTCAGACAGGAGCGCCATTCCTTGTTTCTCACTTTTATTTGATTTATCCTACTCAGTGACACATTATTATAACAATGCAATGCCACCACTTTATCACAATAAATGCCGCTTAGGATAATTTCACA
Source organism: Anania crocealis (assembly GCA_949315895.1). Classification (NCBI taxonomy): domain Eukaryota; kingdom Metazoa; phylum Arthropoda; class Insecta; order Lepidoptera; family Crambidae; genus Anania; species Anania crocealis. The sequence goes on from OX438883.1 coordinate 18,264,716, forward strand.
AAATTACGAAACAAAGTCCATCTTTCTCTTTTCGTTTCCCGCGCAAGAACTCAGATCTGACTGATGGATGATGACTGGCAGATAGAGCTGTAACAAACCGCATGTATTCGGTACTGAGTAACGGGTACTCCGTGTAGTACCGAGTAACGAATCGTTACTCATGAATGTATTTCGTTACTCGCATTTTCCGTATTAGGTCGCAAAAGTATCATTGATGCGTGTGTTGTAACGTTTGCTGATCGTACGTTTTATGAATTCGTGCCTAATTCGGTTATTTGAAAAAAAAAACAAGACAAAATGCACCTTAATTTTGTAATTTAGATGTATTTTATCTACATATTACGATTGATGCGACTCCGTGATATCATACTTTATGTAAGATATCTCGTACGGAATACTACTCGATTTGTTGTTCCGCACTGTGTTATTAATGAGGTATCAAAAGTAACGAGTAACGTAACGATACGAAAGTAACGAGTACTCTTTGTCAAAGTAACGAGTTCATACGGGTACGCAATATTTCGTTACTTTTACACCTCTGCTGGCAGACTGACAGACTGACTGACATGACTCTTCATGACAGCAGTGGTCACTTGTCACTTTTTTGTTAATTTTCCCTTTCGGATGCGGCTAATGTCTAAAACTATGCTGCCATGTCATTAATAGGAATTCTACATACTCATTAAACACATAAAATATCTTAAATAATAACTTACACATAATAACCTAACCTAACCCTAAACTAACTTAACTCATTAAGCTTCTAGACCCACTCCAGCTCTATTGTACATCAAATTGCACGATCGGACATGTAAAGCATCTTTGGACGAAATTTTTTCCAGCTGTAATTGCGCCCTAAAAAAAGTAGAAGCTCTTAGGTACAAGACTTAGGAGTCTTTTTGGATGAAACACTTACCTTTAAAAGGCACATATCTATCACTGCAGGAAGAGTTCGCAAACTGATTTATGCTATGAAAATACTAAGAGAGACAACGGATGGTAGTTTATTAAAATTGGTGTACGTAGCGTTGTGTCAGCCCGTCATTAATTTCTGCATTTTGACCTGGGTTGGCGTTGGGTCGACTACATTGATGGTTTTGGAGAGGGCACAGAGAGCTGTCCTAAAGGTGGCTATTGGCAGGCCACGGCGATACCACACTAGTGATCTGTACGAAGAAGCCCAGGTGCTGAGAGTCCGGAGAATATATTTGTTCAGAGTCGTAGTATACATGCACAAAATAGCCATCAACTTGCTGGAGCAGGGTGGGTCCAGCAAAAGAGTCTTCAGACTCCAAACTCCTATCCTAAAAACAAATTTTTCGCACAGATTCAAAGCATTTCTTTTTCCTCGCATTTATAATAAGTTCATTGGCTTCCAACTATATGAAGCCAGGCGGCATGTCCAAAACCTTCTGCTGACTTGGAGTTATGAGGAGACTGAAGATGTTGTCAAAGTTTCAGTTTAGACATTTCTACCCACTCGCACCCCCATAGTATGAATTTAATAAATAAATAAATAAAAGTCTTTATTTCGAACATCTTTACAGTTCATATTGTGGTTAGCAAACAAAACACTTTAAATGCTATTGTTAGTAATCGTTATCATGTAATTATTATTATTATTATTTTACAATTATATTCGATTGAATTAGATTAAATAGTATTATTATTATTATTTTACAATTAATATTCGATTGATTTTAACAGCTAAAACAAATTAAATGAAATCATATTAATAAATTAGAATATTTTGATCTAAATTAAAAATTACTACTTAGGTACATTTTTTGTAAGTAAATTCCATGTGATTCTTACGAATCAGGCCTAGCCTAGTGTAGGAATCACAGGTAAATTGTAATAGATTAGGTTATGATTCGGCAATAAAAATATTCTATTCTATTCTATTCATTGAAATGTATAGTCGTTTATAAACTTCAATAATCACAGGAGTTTTACGCGAGAACGTGGATCCGAGTCAAATAGAAGCGCTTTTCCTTGTTTCCCACTTTTATTTAATTTACCCTACTTACTGACACATTTATAACAATGCCACCACTTCGTCACAATATATGCCGGTTAGGATAATTTCACCAAAAATTAAGAAACAAGTCCATCTTTCTCTTTTCGTTTGGCACGCAAAACTCTCTCAGTTTACTTTAACTTATTATCACATAAACAGAACAAATCATAAACGTAGAATATAATAGACGGACAAAGTCTGTGAGATAAAAGAAAATCTCCTATGGAAATCTAGCAAGATAGAAAAAGAAAACTAATCTTTTCATTTTGTGATCTATCATGATTGACGTAGTGACACCCAGTGCCAAGTGCGATAATAAGCTTCAACATTTTATTGAAATATTTCTTACATCGAAGATTATTTAGACTAAATACAATTTTATTTAACCATGGTCACATGTTCTGTGAGTGCCTGTGGTGTCAACCACAAAAATAATCCAGAATATTGCTCATTTCACAGGAAAATACGTAGAAAGTCGTCATCGTAAAAACGCGTTATTTTTGTTGAATTTGATCTTGTTGTTGTAAATATAAAATTATTTCAATCCGTTTGTTCATTTTAATATTTTGTAGAGATAAAGTTCTATTTATTGATTATTTACATTATTTTGGTGGATAATTAATTCATCGAAATATTTTACATGTACGCTAGAGCTTGACTCAAATTTATCGATATTATCGTCGACATTTATCTTGAATGTTTCCGGAGAATTTCATGTTATTTTACGTTAAGCGTCTCAAATGAATGTCAACTTAACAATTTGAAGAAGGAAACTGTAAGGAATCACATAACTAAGATAATCTTGTTATAGGTCAAATAATCAGAGATTGATTCATCAAAATGTTAATGTTTATTCAGATTTTGTTTGCTTGTTCTTTTTCACTTACTGCCATTGATGAGCTCATACTGCACAGCAGATGACACGGCAAAATCTTTTGAAGAAACAAATAAATAAAACTAATTAACAACGGCTGTTATTCTTTTTACACATTAAAACTATTTATTTTTAAATCATATGTGAAAAATATACTCACCGGGCACATTTAACTGCCCACTATTATAGTTGTAAGAAGTGAGGGCGGTTAGATATGCCGCAGAGTAGGTGCATAATCTCGAGATAAAACCAGTGTGACAGTAAACATATTTTCCAAACGACAAACTGCAATTTATTATCGATAGTCTGAAAATGTTAAAGGTACGTAACTAGTGAATACACACATTGACAAATCAAAACTGCGCCCTTAGACAAGTGGCTTTCTAATATCGTTTCGCTAGAAGAATAGATGTCAAATATATGAAAATGACATAACCTTACGATCGTTCGATCGTTTATTAATGTCATTTTCATACATTTGTTATCTATTCGTCTAGCGTAAAAAATATACGAAAGCCACTTGTCTACGGGCACTGGTCACCTTTGATTATATAGCCAATGCTCTAAGCTGGTCACGCATTATCGTTATCGGGCTGTCAGTCGATCTACTTGTATACTAAATCAATGGAACAAATCAAATAAAGCTAATCACGATAAAATAAACAAGGAGTTATAATATTTATAACTTTTTATTAATTTTTAACAAATATCGTTGTATATTTAGGTCCCATTCTACGAAAACATTTTCGGAAAGTGGTATTGTTTGATACAGTAAGTTCCTTTTGTCTGAAAAAAATAATCCTATTAATTGAAAAATGAATAAATGATTGTTATTCATATAAATAATTTAAATGCGAAATTACCTATATTATTTAAAAATAAATTGTATGTTTCTTCGTTTCTAATCACACCCGCGATAAAAACTTCAGCGTTTTTATTGCACAAAGAATCTATAACGTTGCAGAGGGGTACGATTATTGTAGGATCATAAATAATATCACTACCAATCACAATTTCAGGGTTTAAATCATTTGGAATATTATTAATGTTATTCCAATCTAAGTTCATAACTCCTGCAAAAGATGAAATTTAACATACAAAAAAAAATAGATTAGTATTTTAATTACTGTACTTCCACCAAACAGTAAATCGTGCATTTAATTGCGGGTTTAGCGTGTCTGTTTAAATGAATGAACTTACCGATAGCTTGTTCAGAATCTTGAAACAAAATATAGTCAGACATTCGTGAGCGTTGTAATTTAGGAAAATTTATTGTCGTATTCTCTTCTAAAGTACGCATAACATCTTCATGGCAGTCACTTAATATAATGCATTGAGGTTGACAAAATTTGGCTATTGTGATACCTGTAAATCCAACACCTGAACCAAGCTCTAAAACAATTTTATTTTCAAACATGTTTACATTGTTCACTGCCCAATCTGCAAGCATTATTGCTGCCTGTAAATAATAAATAAGGAATCAGTGGTAATACTAGGGGAAGTATCGGGTACCGTGTGACGAATTTGTGAAACGATCTTATGTCTTACATCCCACGTACGTAGTCCAGTTGTTCCATTAACAACCATGTTGTTAGTTTCCTTCAAAGTTATAATATTATTAAGTCCTTTCCCAAGTATGTAATGACGATAGTAAAACTTTTCATGGGAGTCATTCATAACACCACATAAATTCTTATAAATATCGTCATGTACTTCTTGATGATTTTCAAGGAATGATATCAACTTTTTTAAAAACAGTTTCACAAATTCACTTTTGACTGGGTATTTCTTTAACAGTGGGTTATTAGCTGTAGCATCCAAAAACTCTTCCTGCTTATTCCAAGTCATTTTCAGTAAATCATCCGCCTATAAAACAGACAAACGCAACGTAAATATTTATACCCCTTACCTTACTGTTTTCTTGAGTTTACGCGAACACTATACATTGCAATGAAAGATATGTTTACGGATTTAGTACGCGTTTATTTTTGATTTAAACCGACGTTACGAACCCTTTACAGCGTTCATGGGTATACTCCTTTCTTACATCATGCAAATATGGGATAAAGTGAACAAATTGTGATGATGGTCAAGAATATTGATGCTGACTGTACCAAGAGGTACTAGAAGCACTGAACAAGTAATCACTAGTAGTACCAAACCACTACTTTTGTTTATTGTAAGTATATTGTATGTAAGTATATTGTACAAATGTATACTATTCCTATGCCAATCACACGACTAAGAAGTTAGAAATTATGAACAACGGTTCGACTAAGTCCGTTGGTATGTAAGGCACTTTCCAGACTGCGGGGCGAAACAAAATATAGATAATAAATATAACCTATAAATAAGATCCCTGAAAATATATCAGGGGTTTATATTATTAATAAAAAAATAAAAAAAGACGGCAGGCCGGTCTGGGCTGGAGCGGCAGAGGCTGGCTGGAGACCAACAAGCCGAAGCTGCGGAGGCGAGCGTGGGTGATTGCGCCTTGTTACGTAAGGGCAAAGAGGCTGCACTTCCCGCAGCGCCGGAGAGTAACAAGTTTTTCGTCCAAATGAAACGTCGGGGTAACGATAAAAAACGAATTGATAATAGATCAACTGATACAGTCCGAAACGTTATTTCGGCGAAATGAAAAAAGTCGGAACGAAATTAGTTGTAAAGTTTTCGGTAAAATAAGATTCGGTAAAAAACAATTCGATCATAAGATAGGTCCCCTAAATACTACTATTAAATTATATCTACTACTTTTATATTTATCAAACTGGATTTATGTAAAAATAAAGGCAATAAAATTTTGTGCCGCTTGTGCTACAGACGCTAAGCCATGATACAGGCCAAAAGCATAGGTACACGCATAGAGTTGATATATCTCTGAGTACTGAAACCTATGGAGATGGCATATTGTTCTACATGAACAGTCGGTTATACAAATATGATCTAAATCGATATTGTACTTATAAACTTATAGCCATCCTGTTTTGAAATACCTATAATACGCCATGTAAAAAGAGACAACAACATATTTATTCGTTTTAGTTTTGGCAACATTAAAACGTGACGTCATAGCAATGCATGATTGAAGCCGGTTCGCCATTTCAGTTTCTCACTGTAACAGGTACTCAGCTGTCAACGCAAGTTGTATTTATTTGCAGTGTTTTGTGTTAGAAATTCTTTTAATTTGAGACTATCGTGTGAATAAATGTGTTAATAAGTAAAAGACAGCAACAAGGAACATGCCTAATTGCAGTGTGGTAGTTTGTGGCATGAAAATCGATCAAAAATCACATTACACCGGTACGTACTATTTATTTGCAAAAATACCAAACAATACAAGAAATACCTTATGTTTTGGCTTTCCTACCCCAAGCGACAACCGGTTGTCGCGATAACAATTGATTTTAATTGTGTCTGGAATAACTCACGATCGAGGGATTAATAGTTTACTTAGAATTCATACCAAATGTAGCTTATTGTATTTATTTTTGTGAGTTTTGACAGTGTATTTCAAGAAAATATAAAATTGTTTGTTTGGCGATAGGGCTGCCCTTCAAAGCATTTTTATATCGATTTTTCAAGTTTGATTTGTATTGTAATAATTTTAAACTGTTTTTTTGTTTAGGGTTATCTAAAAATCACAGAATAGAAAACTGGGGCAGGGGCCTTACCATTAGCTCTTAAAGCAGGACTGCTATTGGACTGCATTGCTCTTTTGTACTATGACATCGTTTTTAGCAGGCCTGTGGCAGGCCAATTTACGTCGACGTTTCATAACCGTTCACCATTTTTTTACTATGAACTTTTTAAGCTTTTCATACCATGACACTCAATTTGACAGCAGGTAAACGTCCTTTTGAGCGAAGCTAATGTCATCCTAGCCATCTTGAAAAAGTTACTAGGAGACTAACTTTTTCGATATATTTTATGCGTTTCTCAGACTTTTTTTAGCAGTTTTGTGAAAATTTACATGTTTCATTATAGATTAAGGAACCTAATTACAGTGTAAAGAAACCTTAAGGTCTTTGAATTAGTATTTTGTATAAAATGTTTATATCATCATTTACCAAAATGAAAATACAATTTCGACAAAATTGTTAGCATGGTTTTGTGATGTAATAGGTATATACAATAGAATATATTGAATAAACTGTACTTTTAAATTTTATAACTCTTCTTTCTTACTAATATTTATGTGTAATACTTTTTTCAGATTTGTAACAAATACATGGAAATTATAAGTGTAAATGATGGCTATGATTCATTTAATTTACAATAAAATATGGTCTAATCATCCTTTGTAGTCTCACTTGAATGAACTGAGCACTATAGCATCTGTATGGCTTTTAGGTAAACATACAATACACATTTTAGTTAAACTTTAAAAATATGTCCTTTCCGTTCAATTGAGTAAAAAGAAAAGATAAAGAAACATATTTTACAGGTTATAGCACCTAAAACCCTTGTGTTATGAATATGTTGCTGATTTTGTTTGTTTAAATATTGCCTGGGTGTAAAAGACAAGTTTAGTTTAGTTCTTAAATAACACATTTGCAGCAGTCTTACAAAGATGATAAAATTAATGAATATTTCCTTTGACATGTAAAAACTCTTAACAACAGAGAGAGATCAATAGGTGTTCTACAGACTCTTTTTCAATGTTACATTACCAACCTCAGGTAGCTGGCCTTATTGCAAAAGCATGTGTAATACTACATTACATTTTGCAATGCAGCTAATCAATTATCTCACAGATCAAGCAAATTTATCTCACAGATGAAGAGGTTCACCAATAAGCTTATGTATTTTTTAACCCCTTTTATACCAGTAATTCCAGACACAAATCAACTATTGTCTTATGGCTCGATTCCACAACTTCGGTAGCCGACCAGTTAATACATATACTAAGTTATGGTTGTTTTGTTAGATTTTAAATTTAGGGTTAAAACTGAAGTACTTTTATATTAAGTATGTCTTTTTTATTTTAATATGTGTTTGAAATAATTTTTTTTGTAATTGTATTACATTATGAAATCCTGTGTTTGTTTTTTTACTGCAAAAATTCTGCAAAACATGTCTACTTAACCAAATGCTCGAATATAATTTTCTGTTTCCTCCTCCTCTCATCGAATTATTAAATGTTTTAGTTTTTGCATTTAGTCTACCCAGTCAGTACTAAAATAGAATAGATTATTATAATACCTATGTAAAAAGTAGAAGTAGTCTTTTACTACACAGTGTAACTGAATCAGAAACTTCATTCAAACCCTAATTTTATGACTACATCGCCTGCAAAATTTAAATTTCTGCCACCCTTGCTATTCGCTTGGAGTGGTCTCCAGCTGTTAAAGATTTGTTAACTGTTATTCCCAAAGGTTATACAGTTGGGTGTGAGAAACTAGGCGTTTTTTTTGTTGGTTTTCACTGAAGTCAATGGATGATCACTTTTTTATACTAATATTTTAATAAAATAAATTACTTACAATTCCACTTTACTTTATTCAATAATTAAACACAAGTATGACATTGTGAAAATATGGTTTAACTGTAAATATAAAATAGTCTGGGAATGTACGTACTACTCCGGGAAAATCTTAAATATAATATTTATTCAATTTTTGAATATTACCGCCAAAAATGCAGGCAGAACCGTTCCAATCATGATCACGTTAAAATGATTATCCACAATTTCAATAACCCAACACTGTACATTAATTACTATCGCCAAGAAGGTAATTTTACTGGAATTGAGTATTTTAACTAATCTAAAAATAAAAATAAAAATAAAATAAATATTTAAGACATGCCTCACTGGGCCACACTGAGCCATCTAGTCCCAAATTAAGGTACTATTAAGTACCCTGTCGTATGGGGTACTAGACAACCGATAAACTTACTTATATACTTTTTTTTTTTTGTAAATATATACTTATAATACATAGAAAACACCCAGACCAGTACAAACAGACATGTTCATGCACACAAATATTTGTACTGTGCGGGGATCGAACCCGCGATCCATGGCTCAGAAGCAGCTTTAACTACCGCTGATCCAAATGGTCGTCAAATCTCCTGCAAAATAGCAACATTTAGATCGACTTTTTCTCTTTAAAATCCAATAAGTAGAATGTTTTTCAAAAACCGGTAATTTGGAATAAATCATGTATTTGTGTATTTGAATGTTTTCAACTAAAAAGAGACAGATTTATCTGAACCAGTATAGCTCTATCTCGTTCATGCAATCTGCAGACAAACATACCATAGACAAGCTTAGCTGTTCACCTTTTGGTTTAGCGATGCTAAAGTCGTTCAGCTTTTCAGCGGTTATGGTATGATTTTTAGCAGGGCAAAAGCAGCCCTACTGTTGAACTGCCTGGAAATTGAGTGGCTTGCTATAAGCTGATGGTAAGCCCCCTGGATACAAAAATAATGGAAAACTTAAAAACTCACACAAAATCTATGTTCATTTGCTCTCTCCATTTTGAAGAATCGTGTTTTAATCTTACTCTTAATATCACGACAATATGAGATGATGCCGTACATAAACGTATACTAAATTTATGATGCCGTAGGTATCATCACTAGTACCATACCAACATTCTAATTGTTAACTTTCAAGTAAATAAATCTGACCCAAAGTTCTATCAAAGCCCATAAGTAGGTACTTCTAATTCAAATCCCCTTTAAAATGTATATCTCAAAACATATTTTCTTGCAAAATAAACTTATTTACGTAATTATTTATTCAAACTTTAATTTATAAAGACTATTAGTTTTGTCCTTAGAGTATTGTCTGACAAATAATGTTCTATTTCATAGTTATCCTTCATGTATGTTTCAGTTTTCAGCCACCGGCCCGATCTAGTCCAAGATATATATTGTAATGACGTGTTATATAAAAAACAAGAATTGAAATGAAAGATAAGTTTACGGATTTAGAACGCGTTTATTTTTAATTTAACCCGATGTTTCAAACCCTTTACAGCGTTCATGGTCACGGGTAGACTAAGGTGTTATTCGTCTTTAAGATGGTAATTAGAAAAAAAAATAACTACCGCCTCTAATTCTTATCGTCAGTTATGTTCCTTTTCACACAAAATGAGCTAACTGTGTCCGGAGTCTTCGCAGTGTTGCCATGGTTTGTGGACTCCAATGATGATAAGACAGGGTCCCAAGCAGCTGGTAAATTCCAACCATCTTCTCTATTGAAATTAGGATGTTTTTAATTTCTATTGCTTCGCGTATCATTCTAGGTACATATCGGTTTTTCTTAGCACGAACTTTAGGTTTATCAAATCTAATGAAATGGTTGGGCTTATCAAACGCATGACCACAGACTGCAGATTTCGTTATACGCATGTTTTTTATATCGGCTATGTGTTCTTTTACCCGAGTACTTATACTACGTTTAGTTTTAAAAACGTCGGGTTAAATCAAAATAAACGCGTTCTAAATCCGTAAACTTATCTTTCATTTCAATGTATAGTGTTCGCGTAAACTCAAGAAAACAAACAAGAATATCATGCCAATCATTGTTGTATGAAAAGAATATTTTTTTTTGCAATATTTTGTTTTTTAATTTTTTAGTTATATACCATTACCATTTAGTTTTATAATTTTGAGGTAATCTATAAAACGATACTAAAATTTCTATTTTGGGTGCCATACTTCAGGAACTATTACGAATATGTATAAACGACGTTGTTAATGGGACACAGTCTTGGGTCCCACTAAAATAGTAATTTTGGTGACGTTTTAAATGACAATAAATAAATAAATATGAATATTAAACCCACATCATATTATTATATCATTCAAATAAACCTTTATAAATAATATTTAGGACCTCTAGATCCCTAGTGGTACTTTGAAACGATGCACAAAAAATTTAATGTCTGCCATATTGAGGGGGATTTCTCAGGTTAGACAATTGTATAAATTAAAAAGCCCTTAAATTATCGCCGCGAATATTATCTAGTAACAACTTCATCTATAAATATATCGATGCACAATAGGACAGCACTACGGAAACGCGCCATTTTTGTGTCTCTTTAAGTTTAGGTATACACGTTTTTTTCGTAGGTATGCCATCTCCATAGGTTTCAGTAGTTAGAGGTATATATACTGTGTCTTTGGGTACACCGGAGCGGTCTTGTATCATGATGTCTATCCCGTTCTAACATGGGTACCGAGTTTTTGGCGGGAGTTCGTGAGATACGTTTGGAGTCCGTTTATTTTATCGAATTTTTATTGTTTATAGTGATTTTTGGGTCGTAAATTTGGTGTTATTTTGCGAAACAAAGTGTCGTGCGAGTGAACAATATACAGTTCGGTGAAATAAGATGGTGTATGGGTCGTAACCCAAGAAAAGTGGACCGTGAATTTTGCGCGGGAACACGAACAGTACACCTCTTTCTTGGGGACTGCTCTACATTCCTTCAATCTTTCGACTGTCTACAAAAACTCCATCGAAGCATTAAAACGTCTTACATCAACGTTTAAATGCAAAATTAAAGAAAATATTACTAAAGAATTGGCTGTATGGACAAGTATCCGAGGCCGTTAAAATTACTAAAGAAAAAGAAAGAAAAAACATAGGTACCTATCTTAAACGTATCCTAAATCTATGGTACATAAAGTATAGTGTTCGAGTTTTTGGCGGGAGCGGGAGTTCGTGAGATACGTTTGGAATCCGTTTATTTTATCGAATTTTTATCGTTTATAGTGATTTTTGGGTCGTAAAAGTGGTGTTATTTTGCGAAACAAAGTGTCGTGCGAGTGAACAATTTACAGTTCGGTGAAATAACATGGTGTATGGGTCGTAACCAAGAAAAGTGGACCGCGAATTTTGCGCGGGAACGCGAACAGTTCACCTCTTTCTTGGGGACTTCTCTACATTCCTTCAATCTTTCGACTTTCTCCAAAAACTCCATCGAAGCATTAAAACGTCCAACATCAACGTTTTAATGCAAAAAAAATAAAGACAATATTACTAAACAATTGGCTGTATGGACTCGTATGAAGCCGTTAAATTTATATGAAAAAAAAGTATAGTGTTCTGTGGTACTCTTTCGTAAATAATTCTGTCGTCTATCCTGGGTCTATAAATATTGTCGCGGACATGCTAGATGCTTCGAGATATCGCTAGAGGAATGTACATAACTACCTAAGTTGAACCACAAAGTAATAACAGGATGTTAGTGCAAGCGACATTGGACTTTAAGTTTACAGATTAAGGCGCAAAATGGTATAACTCAATAGAGTTGTTTACGTTTAAACGTCCTTGTGATTTTTCTGGAAAATGAACATTCTAGTATGTACGACCGGCATCGATGTTGAGATATATAAATAACAGGACTTAAGACTCCGCAGTCAGTTCATTCTGAGCTTTCGGTGCGATACCAGCGAAAAGTGATCTAGTGCGAAGTAACGACGACTTTAGCGATACCAACGGATCTAAGGACTACTCTACGGATTGGCTAACAGTGTTTTGGAACCAACGACCTCAGTGATTTGGCTTTTGTGATAGTGTTTGCGACCTGTTTATCGCCTAATAAAATCTTCTTATAAGTCAACGGTGTTTTATCCAAATCCCGAACTCCACGTTCGTAACAAATAACAATATAAAAAGGTACTCTGTGGTCTATCCTCCTAAGCCATAGCCAATCTATCAAGTATCAACAGTTTAGGCGTTTTTAAACATATTATGGTTATGATTAAATATTGAAACGTAAATAGGCGTACAGACCTAACAAATTATACAAACTTACCTTGATATTGTAATCCAGAGAGCCTTTAAAAAACTTTCTTGTGAGGTCATGTATTACGTTAGTACTTGATTCTTTATCCAAAGGTTCTAACATAGTTAATTTTGAGTAACTCGATACTAAAAAAATCTTCGAAATAATACTAATTGTGTTTAATACTACTTCTTAGCAAGAAGAACTGTCACGAACACATTTTACCGACAAGTGACAATCAGCTGTGCTACTGAAGTGCGGTAATCTAGTCCGAATGGCCTAAAGTCAGTACTCTACCTAAAACACATACTGTTTGTAATAATATTGTCTGCATTTTTTTACAATAAAATAATTGAAAATGCCTTCAAATTCAACTACGAGTTTTTGAAGCAAAATAAATCAACTTTTCATCTGTTGTTATTAATGCTTTTAATCGAATACAGTATCGTTTAAATTAAATGTGAAACAAACCGGACTAACAAAATAGCAAGTTTATTGTCAACATGTATTATCTATGATGTCAACTATATGTCAAAGTGTCAAACTCAAAATACAACAACCAACAACCAACAGCTGTGTGTGGTGTTTTCGAATTTTCGATTAGGTTATTAGGTATGGTTTTCGAGACCTTCCGCCCGTTTGGTATTTTGTCGATTAAAGTAAAAGGTATCAGTGATTTAATTGTATTCATTGTTTTTATTATTATGAATGTAGCGTTGTTCTTTTTTGCGATCATTTTTTTCATTTATACTTTGTTGATCTTTTCAATCGCAGTAATAAGTATAGGAACCTAGAGAGGCATCTCTTTTATTTCGGTGCTTGTATTTCAGTTACCTATCTAAGACATAAATAAAACATGGAAAAGCAATCTACGAGTATTACCGGAGCTGCTGCCAGAAGTAGAAAACGCAAAGCGGTTGACGACGAGTTAGTTTCCACTGAACCTAAAAGGAGAGTCAAAACGAAAACAGAAAGCCTCAATGAACCAACAGCAAGAAAAGGGCAGGTAAAGAAAGACGGTGAGGCAGTTAAAAAACTGCCAAAGACGTTAAAAAAGCTGTTACAGGATAGTGATGAACCAAACACAAATGGAACTAGTTACAATGGTAGCGCCACAATGTGGGACGAAGCTGAAATGCTGTCTCACCATGAAAAGATACCAAAGAAATTGGCTGAAAACTTCATTGCACTACTAGAGGAAGGATGTACTTTGCCTTTCATTGCTCGTTACCGAAAAGCAGCTGTAGATCACTTGATGCCTGACAAGTATGTACTTACTAAATAAGAATAGAATATAGAAAAGAAATTAATTATTTAACATATTTATATTTAAACTAAGCAAAGCTTATCTTTTGGTAATACTATATGTCTTGAAATTGTTGTTTAAGCTATTTTTAAATGAAGTAATATTAATAATTTATAACACATTCTAAACTCCTTTATAATCACCAATATAATTACCTACATAACTTAGTTTTGTAAGTCTTTTACTTGTATTTAATAATTGAATGTTAATTTTAGGCTTCAAGAGTTGTATGAAACTTACCAAAGTGTCTCTCTGTTGAAGAAGAAAGTAAAATCTGTTTTGGAAACATTGAAAAAAAACAAAAAATTGACTCCTGATGTTGAAAAAAGTTTATTAAATGCACAGAATTTATCAGAAGTAGAATTAGTGGTAATTTCATTATTATTTTTACTGAATTGTCTTAAATTCTGCATGTACATAATATATCAAAGTGATTAATTAGGTAATTAGCTCAACAAAAATACATTTTCAATAACTATTTAACTAGAATATAAAATCTGTATCTGAATAATTAAGGATCTTCAATTGGCTAAACCTATTTAACCATCACTTCCCAAGTGATTAACTAAGTTTGTTTTGTATAATATTATAAATAATTCCTCAGTATGCACCATTAAAATCTCACTCCCAATCATTGGCTGAAAGAGCCCGTAACTTGGGTCTGGAACCGCTCGCAGTTCGTGTGTTAAATGGAGAGTTTATTGATCTGAAAATGGTTTGCACCGATAATGAGGAATTAAACTCTCCTGAGAAAGTGGATGGCCACATCACACATATCATTGCTGATATTATTTATAAAGACACAAGAGTGTTAGAACTAATGAGGAGTTTGTGAGTATTAGGTGTATTTAATAAATAAACCTACTAATAATATAAATGTTAATGAGATATGCTTTTACCTAACATCCTGTATACTTTTATTAATAGCATAACATGTTAAAAGTTATACTTTTTTACATATAACTTAGGTAGGTGTAATAAATAATGTTATATATTTACTTTTTAAACATCTTCACGTTAAATACATAATATTGTTTCTATTCAATGGTAATCATCATCTTTAACATATTTTGTACTAATGTCGAAAGTATCTGAGTTGCAAGTCCTAGACACTGTCCCGTATCTTTCTTGGCAATGCAATGGACCAGCCTGCACGGTCTATCCATGGAAGCTTAGAAGTTTTGTTTCATATAGCTTCATATTTTTTCAGAAAAGAAGAAACCAGATTTATCATCCAGAGCAGTAGGACCAAAAGTTCTACAAAAGAAAATAAAGATGGAGGAAAAACCGATTCTAAGTCAGACCCAGAAACATACAAATTGTATTTTGAATGGAAATGCCCTAGTAATTTTGTAAAGCCTCACCAAACTTTGGCACTGAACAGAGGGGAAGACGAAAAAATACTATCTGTGAAGGTAGTTGTTCCTGATTGGTATTATAATAAGTTGGAAGGGTAATTATTTTGTATTCTATACAGTAGGAATCACTTAACATAAAATCGAATGTTGCACCGATGTGCCACCATAAATAAACTCGTAATATAATCCGTAAACATTATTTCATTTCAATGTATAGTGGTCGCGTAAACTCAAGAAAACAATAAATATTCTATTGAGACTAGTTTCTTGTCAAAGACCTAAAAGTTTATTATAATGTATTTATTTTTGTCAACTAGTCGTTTGTGAATCACACCTGATATGAACATAAGTTCTAAAGGTAGATTTTTATGTAAGAAGATTTGAGCCCTTGGTGGTGGTTACTCCAACCAATACCATAACTAGAGCTCATAACTTGATCATCGAGATTAATGCTGAGCTATGTTTTGTGCCTATTTAGATTCTGTCTGTCTCTCTGGAAAAGTCACTTCTGGGTAAAAAAGGGACTTGGCGACGCGTACAACCGCCTCATAAAGTCTTGGCTCTCGAGGCAGGTCAGATCGGATCTCACAGTGCAGGCACAAAAAGAGGCCGTCAAGACTTTCACAACTAACATGGAGAAATATCTTTTGACCGAGCCTGTAAAGAATAGGATCATTGCCGGATTGGACCCAGGTTTTAAAGCTGGTTGCAAGGTAAGGTTTTTATTTGAACAAGTTTATGTAAGTAAGGTCAGCTGACCTTGACCGAAAATGGCAAAAAGCAGCTGCTTTTTGCCATTTTCGAATAAATAAATGTAGTTATTGCTAATGAAATAAAGTCTACATAAAAACTACCCAAAGAGTGTATTAATTATCATTGGTTCCTGGAAGTAAAAGCCAAGAAATTTAAGAAAGCCACGCATGTAGCAACAATACACACAGTATACCCGTGACATAGTTTTTTTTTACTATCGCACATTAAACATTATCGGAATTCCGGATTTCAACTTAGTGCTAAGTTGGAAGCTTTAATTTCGAGTTTTGATTAAAACCACAATGTATTATATGCACTTCATATCTTTTTAGGTTGGAATAATTAATCCTAATGGAGATAAACTGGATGTCTGCACTATCTATCCGAATTTTCGTCACATGAATCCAAATGACATTGCAGCGAAACAACTTAAAGATCTTTTAGTGAAACACAGGTATGTATAAAGGAGGCAATGCTATACAAAGCTTTGAGTTTGTAGAGTGTTACCTCTTTCACTGGCATACCAATCAAATTACCAATTACTGGGTCTAGAATGAGTAGACTTTAAAGTGACAAAGAGTCTAATTAAGTGTAGTAATTTATTATCACACTTATTGCAGTCTTCAGAGTACCACCATGACCCATGACGGCTTAATAAGTTATCTGTGGCAACTTTCACTGTTTCGATAAAATCGATATCGAAATCAAGCAGGCAGTATAGCACTGCACTATTTATCTCGCACATAGTACACTATACATGCTCTGGTGCCTTGTTTTGGTTCCGCTCTCTTGACTTATTTACCAAAATCTATACTCTATACTAAACCTATGGTTCTAGTCCCCAGTCGGCACCACCACCAATGTTCGACATGGTAGGATGCCTTTTGTACTCTACACCGACCAGATCACGCCCGCTATAATGTGACCCGGCACGTAGGGGCTTCTCTAAAAAGCAGCTAGCTCCCTAAGTAGAGTAAGACCTCAGAGTAAGGTGAGTAGAGAGAGATATATTTTTTTAAGTCATGTTTTTTTTTTCAGAGTAGAATTAATCGGTTTAGGCAATGGCACAGCGTGCCGGGAAACGGAGTTATGGCTAAAATCTCACAACATTACAGAAAATATACCAATAATTATAGTGCCTGAACAAGGTGCTTCTATTTATTCTATAAGCAAAGAAGCCCAGAAGGTAAGCTCCTAAAATATTAGTATTAAAATTATACTAAAAAAATATAACATCTTTTGAACAATAAAATACAGGGTGAAATTTTAACGACTTTCCAAAATTTTTATAGGCGTTCGGTATCGTATTTAGAGCCCATTTATGAAGTAAAAAATGTAAATCAAGCTTTCAGCCGAAAATATTTTTCGCAATATAGTTTTCAATTTTTACGGTCCTAGGCCTGATAAGGCATAAAAGTAAAATCAAAAACGTATGAAAAGTATCGTAATTTTTTATTTTTTTTATTTTACTTTATTGAGAAAACCAACAGCGTATATATACAATGTTAACATACATTAATTGATAGTAAATATGGCCAATAACAGGTTTCCCTTATCTTATCAATAGCACAAGTAAAGGATGGAAATGCTAACAATATCCACGCATTATCAAAGAACACACACATTAAACAACAAAACAGAAATCAGCATGACAACCAACTCAATGTCATTTGAGACATGAAATTAATGTAGAACATATTAAATTGTTCTATTTATTTTTAATTTTTGATGTAATATAAATTTTATTTAACTTTATTCCTAATAAATGTTACTTTTTGCCATTTTTATTATTTTATTTTTTGTTATTTTTTTTTGGTACTGCACACACCTACACCCGAATCCAACAATGCACCTACTTCTCTTTTAAACTTGCGCTTAGTGTTCGAAAAGAGGTCAACACCTTTAAAACGCGCGTTATATTCACGTGGCAGACGCAACAAAACTGAATTTTGAAGGAATTTCGAACGATGCCGCATAGTTTCCAATAGTGGGGTTTGACGGGTTCGGTATTTAGGCGTACGAAATGTGATCTTGGATACCAGATACGGACAGTCGACTTTATTATTTACTATGTCATGCAGCAGACCCATATCCAACAATATGCGCCGCTGCTCCAGAGGCAAGATACTATGATCTTTACAGCCTTCCTCGTAAGTTCTAAAAGTCCTACGACTACGATATTTTAGGTGCTTAACAAAAATTTTTTGTATACGTTCCAGACGGGATTTGTATACAGAATAATGAGGAGACCATATAGGGCTAGCATATTCGAGGACACTTCTCACATACGCGTTATAAACTGTTTTAACGATTGATAAATCTGAAAATGGCTTGCACATACGGAGAACAAAGCCTAGATTTTTGAATGCCTTCGTAACAGTATTATCAACGTGTAGGGAAAGTAGCATTTTGCTGTCAAAATATACACCTAAGTCCCTAACATAGGTTTTTCTCTCTATTTGTTTTCCGTTGATATTATAATTCTGTACGAGAGGCTTTGTCTTTCGAGTGAATGTTATGCATTCGCATTTACCCGCATTAACGGTTATATTATTTTTAATATAATAATCATATAGGCGATTCAAATCACACTGCATAGAAACACTGTCTTGCAAGTTACTAATTTTATAAAATATCTTTTTGTCATCCGCATACATGAGATAGTGAGAATGCTCAAAGCACGTACCTATATCGTACAGGTAGGCATTATAAAAGAGAGGACCCAGAAGGGAGCCCTGTGGAACCCCTGTAGGAACATTAATGTAATTTGAACGATAACCACTCATCACTACAGCCTGGGAACGATTTGTGAGATATGATTCAGTCCAACGAAGTAAATCCCCATGAATTCCCAAGACTTGTAGCTTGTTTAATAGGATCACGTGATCTACCCGATCAAAGGCCTTCTCAAAATCGGTGTAGATCACGTCAACCTGCCCACCCCCATCCATATTTTCCAGAACATAGCTTGTAAACCATGCCAGATTTGTAATGGTTGAGCGACCACTTAAGAAACCATGTTGATTTTCAGGTATTGATTGTGCCAACGTAGAATATATCTCATTATAAACAATTTTTTCTAACATTTTTGCAGCCGTATTCAATATAGAAATGCCTCTATAATTTACAATATCCATTCGCGACCCCTTCTTATGTACAGGCACTATTAGGGCGGACTTCCACCTGTGTGGAAAAATACCCTCCCGTAAAGAGCGGTTAAATAATATAGTCAAGGGAAGGGCAAGCGATTCAGCACATCTCATCCAAAAAACAGCCGGCAACCCATCACTCCCAGCACCCTTATTAATGTCCAAGGATTTTAACATGTTCTCCACAACTAACAAGGAAGTTTGTATATTTGATACTGTGTTACATGAATATTGTTCTTGTACTACTGGAGAGTAACTGTTAGTGGGTGTGCCAAATACACTCTGAAAAAATGAGCTGAACGCATTACATATACTTTTTCCATCCGTAAATTCAACTCCCTCTAGATAAAACTTTTTAGGATATGCCGATCCACCTCGCAAAGCCTTAACAAATGTCCAAAATGCCTTGGGATGTTTTTTGATATTGTTTCCGCTACATGTTGTAATGAATAAATGAGATGCGAATCGCGTAAAAAAAGTGTTGCTAGGCGGCCGTATCAAAAATTTTAGATTTTTTGCGGACAATTTCTAACTGCTTTATTTTGTCATTTTTGTACTGGGCTATACCAAAAGAAAACATACGTCATTTGTTTTTTATCTCGTAGATTGATATATTAAAATTTGGAAGGTGGTTAAAATTTCATCCTGTATATTATATTTTTGATTAACTGCAATGTCTCCAATCAGTCTTAAGCAAATTTACGCAGATGTTTGGTAGACCAAAAACATGTTGGGAATTTTATGTTCTACATATTGTATAAATGGTATGTTAATATTTTTTAACTGACAAAATAAACAAAAACACAGTGTGGGTGTGATCTCTATTGATAAACCTTTTAAATTCTAATAATTTTCAGGAACACCCAAACATGGACCCTAATTTGATATCAGCGTTGTCAATAGCGAGAAGAGTTTTGGACCCATTAGGGGAATTAATAAAGGTATAGGTATTATTGTGTTATTCATTATGTAACACGGTTATATGTAATACAATGCTTATAATACTCTTTTTTTTAAACAGGTAGAACCAAAAAACTTAGGAGTAGGATTATACCAACATGACATACCTCCTAAAATGTTGGAAACAGCATTAGATTGTGCTGTGGAGAAAGTAGTGAGCTTAGTGGGTGTGGATATCAATACAGCATCACAAGCTATGTTAAGGTACTTATATTAATACTAGCTGTACGCGTCGATTTCTGTTATTATGATTGCGATTATTTTTGCAACATTTTTCACTTATGCTTCGCTCCTTTTGGTCGCAGCCTTCCTCGATAAATGGACTATGCAAATAAAAATATTTTTTCAATTCTAACCAGTACTTCCTGGAGATTAGCGCTTTCAAACAAACACACAAACAAACAAGCTCTTCAGCTGTATAATATTAGTATAGATCTATTGCATTTGCATGATTAATCATTATTAGATAGATAGAATACTCTTTATTTACACACCAGAAACAAGAAATAAAATTACAGGCAATGTCACAGAAAGATATACAACTTGGGTGGTCTTATCGCCAGTAGCGATTTCTTCCAGACAACCTTTGGATGCAGGATTGTTTTTATGTTTAATATTTTGCCTTTGTTATATTTTCATAAGCATATTTACCATATTTACCACAGAACATAAAAAACGAGTAGAAGTAGCATCCACTCCTATTTGTATGAAAACCAGTGTAACCAAACTAACACATTTGTGATTAAATCACACGATTACGCACACTAAGAATGTCTTGTAGCGAGTGGTTAACTTTAACTGTCAGATAGTTCCACTACCCGACTCTAGATGCCTTTTATTCACTATCAAATAGTTTCGACGATACATGCTACCTAAAAACCATTGATAAATAGGGGTGGGATAGTTACGATAATCATAACAAAACTAGAGAGAGACAGAGTTATGTTTAACATTGTCTCTCTCATCTTCTTAATAATTACAACTAACATCTTTTCCAAAAAAATATAAATTATTTCTTTATTTTAGGCTATAAATGAAAAAAATACTTTCTTTGTTTCAAAATCGTTTTCCCAGAAATGTTTAGAGCAAATGATGCATGTTTTTCCGGGATACCAATTTTGCCTACTGGTTGCTTCAATCCATTTTACTTTTATGTTTGGATCTTTAGGGTACCTCAAATAAATAATATCAATTAATTAATAAAATACGTGTATTGATTTATTTAAACAAGTTATTATATACGAAAAACAAACGACTACAAAATAAGATAATTTGGCACACAATGTACCAAATATACAGGGTGTATATTTAATGACCTTTTGTAACTTAGTACTTTCATAGATTACTATTTTTTTTGTATTTATTTTAATTTTTTTATTTACATTTATAAATAACAAATAAACAAGCAATGTAGTAAGGGTTGGTGAAGTGCGGACGGGAAGAAGTGTAGGTATGACGTTACCACGAAGAAAACACGATGATGAAGAATATAGGTATATCTATTTCGTCTTGGTACAGTTTGATGGACCGAGCAACACGTCTTACTTTCGTAAAAAAGCGTGAAGCCTAGTGCCAAAACACAAAAAGGGTCAGTGACCGTCTAGTCAGATTATAGTGAAAGCCCAACCCGGTCTTACTAGCGTAAAAGCCTTTGTGGTGCGTTTCACTTATATCGATAAGACGTAAAAGTCAAAGGGTGATGGCATTATTAGTACTCAGGGAAAATCGCTTTCTTGCCGCGAGGCAACGTACACGCAGAGCGCTATCTATTGACATGACGTATGAGTCTTCATGGATACTACGTTTAAACTTGATGATTGCTATTGTTACAGCAATTTATAAATCTTTTTTATAAGCTGTACTTTTTTAATGTATCATACATAATTTTAAGTATCGATAACTAACTTATCGATACTTTACCACATCCCTTAATGAGTAGCGTTTCGAAACATTACAAAAATAAGTAATTACCAAAATATAGTTTCGACCTTATCTCTGTGGAAAGTGGAATGGTTTTAGGTTGTAATTTTTATGGATTTTTATTATCCGCAAAATTTATAATTTCTATTAAAATAACGATATAATATTACTTACCCATGGTATGTGACGCCTTGTTTAGATAAATTATTTTTAGTGCTTGTGTTTTTGCACTTTAATACTGTGCAGGTCGGCATTTTTAAAGATTTTTGTCAGAATAGCACAACGTCAATACGTTCTAGCAACTGTCATCGTCTGAAGCGCGTAAAAGGGGCGGAAACATGATATGCGCCATACGTAGCCGATGTGTGATACGCGGGGCCCGCCTACTTACTACTTCTATAGTTTTTTTTTTATGTTCTGTGATATTTACCATCTTATGTTCACATAATTTAATTGACTAAGGTTTAGATCTGTAAATGGAGCTCCTCTTAAATCTAATTCATCTGTCCTAGCAATAAGGTCCATCTTAATTTGTGTTATATGTAATGTTTTGTAATGTTTGGTGTGGTGTGAAACAAAACTTACTATAATACATATTATGAATGCAAAAGTTTGTTACTCAATCACGCTAGATCTGAAAGCCTATTGGGATAAAGGGAATGAGCACGTAGGGTAATTTCTATACAAAGGCACTGGTAACAACTAGCAGAATAAAACAATAAAACCTGAGCTAGTTGGTATTTAAGTCATATTTTCTTTTGCATTCCATTTAATGATATTTATTTCAGACGAATCTCAGGACTAAATGAAGGTAGAGCTACAAAAATGTTGACATACCGTCAAGAAAATGGCGGTTTCAAAAGCCGCGCTGAAATTCTGAAAGTTGGCGGCATTGGAAAGATAACATTTCAGCAGTGCGCAGGTTTCTTACGAGTATTAGGAGGGACAGAACCTCTGGACGCGACGATCATACATCCAGAGAGTTACAAGATTGCTAAACTGTAAGTAATATGTAATTTCATTGTTTATACAATAGTTTTACTATAATCTCTTATCAGTTCACCTCTCCGAAAGGATAGTTTACCTGGCGATTAGGTGGTTGCCGTGAATTCTGTTCGAACAGAATCACAAAAAAAAACGTTTCGACGGGGTACGAAATTTTAAATAATTCTTACTCAAGAAAACTTTTTAATAATTTTAAACCGTTTTTTTTTTCATGTTAGGCCTTGCAATACGAACGAACACGCACGCGCCGCGCCGTCTCGGTTTAGCTCTCTACGGATTAAACCGTATTATTACATTCTCACATTACGTTCTCATTTCGTTTTTGTTCCGAGCAAAGTGTTGAACAAGGAACTGTCCTAAACGTTTTAAAAATGTTATTTTGAATAACGTTTCCGAGCCCTGGTTTGGCTAGTGATAGAAAGAAGACGCTGCTGCCATACACCCTCTGACAGTTCTCCTTTAGTCGTCTAATCGTGTATGTGTGTACTGAGAGCCCACTTTTATTATCGTCTAAGTTACCCCAAACAATAGACTAAACAGGGCAGTCTCCTTTCACGTCTACTCTATTTTAGGCCGGAACTTCATGGCACTAATAACAATTTTATAGTTGTACTAGTAAATTAAAACATTTTAATGTGTTCTTAGATTCGCAAAGAAAATTGGAGTTAACATCAAAGAACTCTCTCAACCACACTTCCCTAGTTTGGTAGAAACAAAAATTGCAGCTATTAGTGTTGATGAAACTAGTAAAGATCTGAAAACGGACACTTGTACACTAGAGCTGATAATAAACGCTTTCAAGCAAAAGTCTTATGAAGATAACGTAATAACCTTCTGTAGACCTGTCTATTCTTTGGCTGTGCAAGCTAAAGAACAGATTCAAGAAGGAATGACTCTGACAGGTGAGTTGACTCTACTACACTCCACAGGGCCTCTTTTGTCAATAAATTCTGCATGAAACTTAATTATACAGTGTGTAACAAAAGGCTTAACGAGGCCTTAAACCTCGCATTCAGTTCATCAAACCAAATCGTATGCAACAAAAATAATCGCTAGCAAACGACTTTTTTTAGGCATTTCAATAAATCAAGTATTTATTGCCCGCAATGCATAGTGCACGAAGCGCTACCAGACGAGGTTTGTGACCTAACTTCATACAATTAGATGTGCGTGCGAGCGGTTCATTGCGGTTTGCTCTCTTTAAGGCGTTTATTATGAAAAAGTTCTAAAAATTTTCATCATGTTTCTAAAGAAAAAAGTTTAGTAACAACAAACAGAAGATTATCATGAAAAAATCCTGAAAGAAAATTCCACTTTGACCCTCAATATTTTAGTAACGATTCATTTCTTGGAAAAAAATGATCGTACAAATGGGTAGAATATAAATAAATAAATAAAACTATTTATTTGTCTCAACAGCATAATTACAATTAGGTAACTTAAGCTAAGCAGCAAATAAGTCACAAATAAGCTAATAGCCAATGAGACAAAAGGGTCTACGACTCCGCAAGTGACGCCAGGAATAAATTAACGTCGCTGATATTCTGTCGCAGCCGATCAGTTAAAGTTATTTAACATTATAAAAAATCAACTTAAAGTAAATTAAATTATTTCAAAACTGCGACGCACCCACGAACCAAGATGTGTTTAAAATTCAACCGAAACTCGATGATTTAAAATACTGACCCGCTCACCCCTCGCTAGCACTGTTAAGGAGACCTGCCTCCTCAGCCTGTTTCACAAGCAAAGCATTAAAAATACGCCTCCTGAATGTTGCGCCCGAAAAATGAACGAAGCCGAATATGTGGTATTCGGCTTCGTTAAGCCTTTTGTTACATCCTGTATCATGTGATGATCATCATCAAACATCAATGGATAGCTGGCAAATCCACCCTTGCCTGAAACCTTACAATATGACTTGCGCTCGATTGTGATTAAGACCTCATTCTGTCTCCAGCATGCAAACAGACAGTAACAGTGTTTATAAATGGTTTTATACCGTAATAGATGCTTTGAATAATTGCTTCTTGAATTTACGCAAAGACATATTTACGGGTTTATTACTTGGATGAATTAACCACTGGATATGAAACGCAAGAGCGAATGTATGAAAACATCATCAACCAATTTCTGCGGGGTGGGGGGAGATTTTCGTGTCAATTATTGACATTTAGTGCGTGAAAGTGTCGATATTTTGACGTGACAACGTCTTAAATTAGGTTGCGGCTGGGAGTCACTTATGAAAAAGTGTAACGCTCGGTAACGTTACGATGAGTCACCGAACGAGAGAGAGTGTGCAATTCTTATTTTCATTCAATTCCTTGTTCCTATTGTGCAATTTAATTATATTCATATCAATAAATATTCTACCGAGAAAAAGACGTTGTCACGTAAAATCTTCGCCCGTAAAACCGACTTTGCAGGCAACCATTTTTCTATCGATATGTGTTGAACGAATGAATGATCGAATCTTATGCAAAATGTTTTAAATTTTTATTACTAAAACAGAAATTACATTATGGGCATGTTTAAGTAAGCACAAACAATTAAACGAATAGTCGCTTATGGTTTTTTGCGTTAGCATTAAAACACTCTGGTGTAAAATTGATACCACATATTCGGTGGTGTTTTGTAGGGATCCATTTTGCCTCTCTTCGGACGGCTTCGACCCACTTTGTTTTGCTTAATGTATCTACAGGAAATCTGAAATTACATTAATAGGATGTATTGTTATAAAATATGAAGTTTAAAATTTTAAAGCAATCTGTTGTATTTTTAAGATAAGTACTTTAATCTACTCTAGAGTTAATTATTTTACAGATTTATCATTTTATTTCAAAATTATTTATATTATAAATTAATTAGTACGTTTATCGATATAATTTATCGACAATTGTCAAGCACAGTTAAAACTAAATTGACTAGGGAACGAATGATGAACGTACGATAATCCTACCAAATGAAGTATGCGTACGCCATCTTGTTGATTTTGTAGTAACTGACCACTACTTTTTTAAATGGCAATGTAACTTTTCTCTAGGAAAACACATTTCACTATTTTAAGAAAAATTAACAGCTTTATTGGGATAAAAAGTTACTTACGGATTAAAAGAAATATTTTTTGTCTTGCCGCTATAATTTTTACATTTTGTGTACGGCATACGGCACATATACCCATTTTTACCGACAATGTTTGTCACCAAGCTCTGAAACCGTACTGACAAGACGTCACATGTGAGGGTAAAAAGCCAGCTTCGTTGCCAAGAGAAATTGCCTGTCATTGCGCGTCCAGTGGTTTATTCGTCTAAGGTTTATTAGAAATATATCCCAAAATCCTCGAACACTTAATATACTTTCAGAATTTAAGATAGAACAAAAAACCTTAATAAACGACAGTTATATCCGTCCCGTTATTTTTGCAAAAGCTTTGCATTTAATAATGATAAATATAGCATATATTTTGACTAATAGTCACCTTGCAAATTTCAGGTGTAGTCCGCAACGTAGTGCCTTTCGGATGCTTTGTCGATTGCGGGATCGGTGAGAATGGTCTCATTCACCGGAAAAACCTGAGCGGCAACCAGACGCCAAAGCTAGGTGATAGAGTATCTGTCACTGTGATACCTTCGATGAAGGCCAACAAAGTGCAACTTAAGTTGGAGAAAATACTTGACTGATATCTACCTCATTGGTAAAAATTTTAATTAATTATACTTGATTTATGATTCCTGTCTTGTGATAACAGTTTATTATTGTATAAGTAAATGAACATCAATTGTTTATAGTGGTTTATTTTTAGGAAATAATTACAAAGTACAAACAACAAGCAGCTGTTGTTTCATTCCAACGTAAAATCAGTATTTTTTAATCCTAGTATAAAACTTCTTGAATTTATCTGTTATTGCTATTGTTAGCAATTTATATTGGTTTATTGGTAAAAGTCATAAACTACTCAGCTTCTAATATTGAAACTTCATGTTTAGGATTCAGGCCATAAACGTGGAATATTGCTTTGTTTACTATTGCGTCACATATTCCTGACGTTACTCTGAAACAATAATAATATCCATTTGTAACCTTTGTCAAAAAAGACGGGATTGTCAACGATATTTATTGCGTAAGGCTCTACTACTACTGGTACTACTTAGTACCACTTACTTTTTTGTTTCGGTCACGTTACGATTTTTAAACACACTAAGATAGTACGTGAAGCCATTGTAATCAAAAATATCAATTTCTCAATCGGGAGGACAGATTTAAGTTATCTTCAGTGTGAAATCCATTTATTAATAAATGCAAACCACGATTGCCACAGTTAAAACAAAACCCCGTACATTTAGTGTAGTGAGTCGCAGTAACGGTCACTATTAACTAACTATGTATAACGAAACCGAAACGTCAAAGAAGTAAGCTGTTTTGGAGCGACATTACTCAACTTTGTTTCAATTTTCTAGTGAATACTTTTTCGAACGCCCCGTTGGTCTAGTGGTTTAAATACCGGACCAAGATCTCGGGGTCCCAGGTTCGATCCCCGGGTCGGGCAACAAAAAGGTGTCGAACTTCGAACATTGCTCGGGTTTGTGATCACCAACCCGCATTTGGCAAGCGTGGTGATTATGCCAGCACCCATCATTGTTGCGGCAACTTGAATTCAATAATGGAGGTCTTTTCCCTGCAGTGGGATGATTATAGGCTGTTACTTTTTACTTTTGCGACGCTTTGTGCTGCGTAAACGTAAATCTACGTTCAGATGAATATAATTTACGTAATTTTAGACACAAAAATGTAATCTAACCGAGATAAAATTAAAGCATAAAAAATGTTTCATACCGTCTGCTTAATCTTGATTTGGTATCAGTTTCGATCACTTTGAGAAGTTGTTGATACGTAGGAATTTCTTCTTTAGAGTAGAACTCTATTTGGTTTTTGAACATCTTGCTATGTAGAGCATCCCTGTAATGAATACGAATTTTGCATTCGTGGTTACACCAAAGTAAAGATTGATTGGGTAGACTACTTCATCTCCTTAATTATAAGCTATACATCGTCTACGTTTTTTTTTGGCATTCACACATTAGTGTTAATGTGTGAATGCCAAAAAAAAAACTTCAATAAACACAAGACAGTCGATTAAGAAATTATAAATGTTAAGGTGCTGCCCCCAATTGATTTAATTTTATTACTTCTAAACAAAAAAAAAACTCACAAAAAACTAGAACAGTATCATTTTAGCAAATTACCTCTAGTATTTATAGAATCACAGTAAACTGTTCATTTAGTTGTTTATAAAGTAAAATTTGTCGCTAACGCATTAAGCTAACGCGTATATAAGTCTTTTGAGGCAAGAGCTCCCTTACACGTAATCAAAGCTATATCCAAAAAAATCAACTAATTTTTACCATAATATTCCGTCTATAATTCTAATAATATCGTTCATGTTCATATTGTTTCCGCTTGTGGCCCTCTCGCCTCCGCCTCCGTAATCGTTGACATCTGATGACAGCAAATCGTAGGGTGGTGTCTGAAATTCCATATTGCTTGTCAGGTCGATTAACAATTCATATATTTTTCGGAGTCAACTTTTTTTAATTTTTTTATTTAACTTTAATTTAGAAATTTTCGTAGAGTTTAAAAGTGTAAATATATACCTGTTCCCACATTTGCTTTAACAACATCCTGGGATATCCATCACGCTGTCCTTTAGAAGATACTGAGACCGTCATAGATAAATAATACGGCTGTGGTTTTTCCATGTCTTCCACGTAAGGAGGGAAATCATTTATACCCTGAAACATTTTTTTTATAAACACTGATAAAAACAATGCGTTTACACATGTCATTTCTTTTCGAGCGATGAGAAGAATTGCGCGACGCGTTAGCTTTAGGCCTTTCTAAATTACATTTAATTAAGTATTTGCTGCTGCTTGCTGAGTTAGGCTCCAGCATAACAAACGCAGTTCAGAAGCGGAGCATGTCAGTAGCAGTGCGGGAGACAGCCCACTGAACGCAGTGGTAGTTTCAAAGCTCATGCAAATCGGAACTAACCGGATAAAACAGCGTTCAGATTGACGGGTTAGGCTGGCTGCAAGATGTCGAACGATACGAATACGATAACGAATCGAAATAAAAGGATTTATGGTGCTCTTGGCAATATGCCGAAAGAAATGAATTTGTCTTCAAAATCAAATAAGCATTTAATTGTACACATTGATATAGTATTTTCATTAATATCCATAACATGGTTGTGTCATGTCATATGCCATTCTTACACTGCCGCCATCGATACACAACTGTACACAACAGCATAGGCCTGCGCTCGAACTGCTCTTGAGGAGCTACTACGGAACTCGATGCCCGCAAATTCAGATCTATCTGTCTCTTTCTTATTAAGCATGAGTAAGGGAGACAGGTAGAGTTGATTATACGGATATTGTGTTGCAGTGTAACGCCTCTGCCCTGGGACATTACTACCATATAAAATGTGTCAAAATATACAATTGCGATGCAATTACGATTCTATTGAGCCATTTGTAAATTAGCGGAATTGGGAGCCTGGTTTGTCGTTACTTGTCCGAAAGTTACAGTGTGGCGGGATACTGTCCTGCGTTTGGTATGCTGAAGCCTTTACAAATTTTTATTTTTATTTTATGATATTTGTTTCTTACAGGATGGAATAATCCTTCTTCTGTTATAATAAATTCTTGATTGCATTTTTCTATCTTACTTCGTCTGAGCATTTCGTTGCGTTGGTAACTTCTTCTATCAGTCAAATCTAAGATTTCGCAAGCAACTGTAGTTCTGTAAATAACTCTTAGCTAGTAAAAAGTATATTTAAAATATTTAGTTTTATTTCAAATGTAAACTTTAAGGAGGTTATATTTATTGTATGTGCAGTACAATGACCCCTAAAAGTATTATGAGGATGGGTATAATTTAAGACTGTAAATTAACTACAGGTCTTACGTAAAAGTGGCTGGCTCTTGCAAAGTGTAGACCGTCATAGTTATCCATTCGCTACTTTTTGGTTGAATCACTCCCCAACACGGTGTCATTACGATGTTTAAAATGTTGGCAATTCTCTCTCTGAAAGTAAAAAACTTGTTTTCTGACGCACATTCAGTTTTATTTAGTTTAGCTATACATGCCTCGTTTTAAATATTCATAGATATACACACTTTCAGCCAAATTACTACACTTATACTTTACATTTATCAAGTTTATGTACTTACGGTAGCCAAATAAATCGCATAATGTGGTCCGTGTTATTGCAAAGAGCAATAATATCTCTTGATAGCGAATGCGTAGGCATCGGTGGGATAAAGATGTGCTCCATTGATAAATAAATCTGAAATATCCAAGAGTCTAACTTAATAACAATTTACTAGACGCGACAACTTTGTTGATTGATTCATTACTTACGACATCGTTTCGGAAGGCTGATCTTATGACTTTTTGAATGTATTTAGGTATATCCAGTCTGGTTTCAATACAGTTAGGCAAACCACCTTGTCCCGTCACTAAAATCTTGACCGTGTCATATCCAAAAGAGCAGTGGAAGATCGTCTATTTAGTTAACATAACTATTACATAAGTTTATACCCCTTGACGTAATATAAAAAAACTAGAAAAAAGTGCACCCATCTTTCATAAAGGTGCACATTAAGTAGGTACAAGCTGTATCAATCGAATAGATATATGATATAAATATCCATATCATTGCATGTCGACATAATTTGGTTGGGTTATAAAGTTGACTTTGACATAAAGTCAACGTCAATCATTCAATTGAGGACAGTTCATATGTCATTTTTGTATTTGTACCTAGTTTTTATTATACATCGATGGGTATACCATTTAAAAAAAGGAAGAAATCTGGCTTAAGTTACAAATATTATGATCTAGAAGCTTGTTGCTTTAAATATAGTTAGTGAACTACTATATTTCGATAGCTAATTACAGTGCAAGTCTTATTTATTGAAAAGATGATACTTGCCTCATAATCAACCATTTCAGTAGGCAGAAAAGCGAAGGGTATGGCCAATTTTCCTAGTGGTGGTACCTCGGCAAAGTAAAGCAGGCATCGCAACACCGAATCTGGGGATATCGAATTACCGCGCAAAAGGCGCCAGGTCGTGAATACTTCTGTAGGGTTGTATAGCCAGACAATCTATAAAAGTTAAGATACATTCTATTAAATTATTATCTATTGTTTTAAGTGTTATGTTCCGATCTCCAGAGGGTTTTAGAAACCTTCTATGATTTACGTGCAAACTTTTGCCTCCTAATCTTTTTGTTGGTCGAACACGACTTGAAAGATCTTTGACAGCTTATCGCCTACTGGGTACAGTAAAGTTATTCTTCTTTAAAGTTTGTTTCATACAAAATGTGTTCGTATTTAAGCAATAATATCGCCACCTTAATGGAGATTACTTGACAAAATGAAAATGGAATATTTTAATGACCATTAGATATATCCGGTTTAACTTACTCTGATCACTGGATCAAGGTTGTTGATAGGAACTCTGCCACAGTCTAGCAACGCTAAATATTCTGTTACCCCCACTGGTCTTCTAAGCGGGGTTAGTATGCCCCTAGTATTCAAGTGTGCGTACATGTTCACGTAGAGATATATTGTCCTTTGGTTAGGCAGCGTCATAATGTAACACAGTGTATTTTGACCCTCTAAAGAGTAGTTGAACTTTAAGTGCAAGAGATTTGGGATATCGGTCTGAAATAACGAAAGGATTCATTCTGAAAATTTAAGTCGCAATTTTCCGGGCTATGAAACTGATTAGTCCTATTGTCATGGTACTTATGATCTCTAAAACCCTGACAAAGATTTTTTGTAAATCTGCTAAATATATTCTTTGACTGTCTGTCTGTTCATTAACAACTTGATTAATGCAAAAGGAGAATGTCGACTGTATTCAAAACTATCTCGAGTGTGATTCTCAATTCAAGGAACCATTTATTCGAAAGTGAGATGCATCTAGATGAAAATTTGTGTGGTTTCTAGATTTCCGTTTTGTATATCATGTTACTAATGTTAAGCCGCATGTTATCTAGTGGCATTGTATATTCGGCAATTTGAATGTCATCATTATACTCTTAGTAAAAACGACGTCCAGTGCTGGACTAAGGCCTCTCGATCTAAGGGCCTAAGGATCTCGGTCTCGCACCAACAGCACCTACAGATCGTCGTCGGAGTTGAATCTAAGTACATTTTATTTATAATTCCATAGTGGTGGTCGATTACATTCGTTCCGAACGTGCAATCAATGATGATTTTTTTGTTTTAATTATCTCTTGTTAAGTACTCTAAGTTTTACGATTCGGCTGCTACGTAATGTACCGTGACAATCCCGTTGAGTGGCGTCAGTTCAACAAGCGGTCTATGTATGCACTTGTGTCTCATTTCATACGTCGATATTCCAACTTGAACCTCAATCATGTCGCAGTCGCATATTTTCTCCCTGCGTAGACTCCAAATAACTGGGGCCGCGTACAAACTACCCATCACGAATATTAATTCAACTAATCCTGACCGAACACACAGATCAGGAGCGTAAATGTTCACTGACAGTGGTTTGTTGGGACGGCAGTCTTCGAAGGCTTTGTTCAATCTGTAATTAAAGGTATAATTACAGACCTGCAGACTCTTTAACGATAAAAAATGGTACGATCTTTTTACTAACTCGTCAGCGTTCACAATATTCCAAACGCAATGGTTACTTAAAATAACCGGACATTTCACTGAGATGGTACGTTTAATCTGTAAGTGAAGCGATAGTGTAGATGCATTTTAATCATATAGATACTAAGTTGTTTAAAAGTATAAAAAACATACCTACCTTGGGCGTTGGATAAATGCCGTCATACCAAATCGTACAAATAGTCTTCTTTACTGGATGGATCTCTTCTATTTCATCGTGCTCTGTGCGAAATAGCACCGTGTACTTAATATCAATCTGCCGGGGGCCAGCCCCATCTGGCGTTACTGTCATCTTCACTTCGCAGTGATTGGATGGTTTCAAACTGTTCTGTTAAATATTTCATGTTGTATTATTCAGTATTAGCGTGGCATAGTAGGTCTAGCAAAGGACTTCTCAAAACTCAACAATTTATTGGCAACCATAATGTAGGTACAGAGGATGTTACATTTAAATACATTCTGAGCATTATGGACCCTGTCGGGCAAGCAAAATGGTAATAAAAGAGAGGAGACGCCTAAACTTCTAAAGACTGGTGCTGACTGTCATAATTAGTCGGCATAAATCTCCTAATGATTTAAATTTGGGGTGGTGGGAGCTACCTTCTAATGGTCCACCCTGGGCAAAGGTATCTTTGGTTTTCTAACCAATGATGATGTCTAACAGATCCCTCTGCGGTGGTAGGCTTCGTAAGAGGTTGCCTGGATGCTACCACCCTTCTGCCAGAGTCCAGCCCCAAACAGTTTTTCTGTGTTCCGCTGGTGTGTGAGAGAACCAGTACCTCTGGGTAAGCTCGCTCCATCTTAGGCTTCTTCTTAACCGTATAGTTAAGTATGTAGTCAAGAGCAAGCCCATTATTTATTAAAAAAAACACCTATATATTATTTAATTGTTGCTAGGCCTTTTAGGTAGCAGATGACAATATGTCACATCTTTTGCTAGGTCACATAGTAGAACTCAATAACTTACTACAGTGGAGTCTATTTCAATTCTATCGCCACTGAAATCGTCTCCCATTCCATATATAAGATTAAAAAGTCTAGACGTAAAGAAACAGGACCCGTTGTTGTATAACTTTACTGAGAACGTAGAGCTTTCACCGACCACTATGTCGTGAAGATTTGTGGTTTTTGGTAAAACCTGGAATTCGAGAATAAACCATCAGATTTACATGAAGCTAAAAGTTGATCGAGCAAATCAAAATAATAATAAGAATACCCTCAAATCTGGAAGCTCAGAGAATCCTGTGATATGGATGAAGATTTCTGTAGGCTCCCCAACGGGTCTGCAAGTGTTAAATTACTTAGTAAGTAGTAAAAATTTACTAAGATAATCGACATATTATCACTCGAAGAATTGCGGAGCTAAAGTGGCAGTGGGCAGGACACATAGTATGAAATACTGGCCAAGTGCGAGTTGGACTCGCGCACGAAGAGTTCCGTACCATTGACTAGGTAAACAACAGTAGGTACATAAATTTAGTCAATTTAGTGCCTACCTGTTACCATTTCTTGATATCGAGCATAAATATGCTCTTAACTATTTATTTTATTTTATTATTTCGAATCCGGTGAAGATTGCGGGATAGCCGCTGGATGCAAGTGGCGCCGGACTAATCGGCGAGGATATACGTCTTGTGTAGGCTTATGTCAAGCAGTGGAAGTCGTTAGTACCAAAATTGTTGCATTTGCATTTGATGCGAACCAAAGGGCACAACATTGTCATACTAAATAGTCTGAAATAGATAGGCTACCTTCCATCAATCAAACAAATACAGGAACAGGTCACAGTAGTCTCGTAAACCTTATTAGGTATTTTCGGGAAAAACCACCAATGATAACGTACTATTTCCTTTGGTGGTAAAACTATAGAACCTGAGCTATCACCGCCAAGCCAAGGAACACTGTTTAACACTCGGATACTGAAAATTAAGCAAATTTATAGGTGAAGTTGTTAATGTTGGTAATATAAAACCAAATGGGATGAACAGTTTCATAGGGAAAATGGCAATAATTTTGTCGTTTGTAATTCACATTTGCGTTCGAAAATGCAAGATATTTTCCTAATTTTGGTATCTTTCTCTTTCCCTTGTTAACCGTAGTAACTCGAACTAGAAATATTGGGTATTTCGTATGCAAATTTTAATCACAATCCTTCTAAAGTACCTATACGTCTCTTTAAGAAATTCGACGAATTTTTCCAATGACATGACAAATGCCTACAGAAATATATACAAAGGGTAGAGGTTAGTAAACTGGATCGTCTATTGGTTGCCCCGTGTACCGACATCATCAACATCATCAGGCATACGTAGTTCTTTGTGTGCCTTGTAGAATGTAAAACAACTAACTGGATCTCCATCCTGGTGATATTGTGTAAGTAGGCGGTGCAGTAATTCGTGCAGCCAGTGATCGTTGGCGGAAATTCATACATAGCGTGCGTAGCCGGATTATATCCATGAGACATCATCTCCACTTGACTAATCTCAGCATTGCCGCAGAAGCAAATTCGTGCCTATCCAGAAAAAATATTAAGCTTCTGCTGTCAGTGGTGGATTCAGGATCTTGATTTGGGGAGGCTTGATCTAGATGAGTTTAGGTTTTATCAAGGAAAAAGTTACGTTAATTTAGATCATGTAAGACAAGTGTCTGCTTCAGTAACAAGTAAATCTTTATGGTCTTAGTATAAATCGTAACTTTGTATTTTAGTAGTACACGAACTAATCTTTACCTTCTGAACTTTGTTTATTATGAGGTCCCAAGTTTCGTAGTAGTCGCCGAAAGATTTTGGTTCTAATGCCACAGATATTATTTGCCATCCTCGACTTTGAACTAACCCACATATCGGCAACACCACAAAGTTCCTGAATTAAAAACGTAGTAATAAATAATACGTAGCACACACTATTACGCTATTACAATAAGATTAATAAATATCCAGTTGAATTCAATCCTTACTAGTTCTTACTAATCAGATTTTGATAAAATTTAGTACAATAATAGATTCAAGTAGGTCTGGATTATATTTGTCGAAAGGATACATAGGATTCTGCCCGGGCGATATAAAGCCGTGTACGCTCGTGCGCACTTGCGTTGCATGATACGCAACAACTTGGTATGCACGTGCGTGTGTAGGTTACCACTAACGAACATCGAACACTGTATTCGTCAAAATGTTCAAGCGATCCAATTTCGATGATCTATGTGGACGATGTTCGGAGAACCGACCGATGTTTGACCCCGCACCGCCGCGTGCGGGGTCGAACAGTTCGCAGTCACCTGTCTAGTCTTAGCGGTTGAGCGCGAACACAAATAGAACTATGTTCGTAAGGTGTTCATGTTCGCTTTGATAATTTACGTCCACACGTACGGACCAATGTTCCGTGTTCGATGTTCGTGTTCGGTAGGCGCGTGCGTGCAGTGCCGCAGGCGAAAGGTTGGTCTAATCCGTGGAAGTAAAATCCTTCTTAATATTTTCTGGATTTAGAAACTTAAATTTTCGATTCTTTAAATTTCGTATGCGATCTGATATTGTAATAACTACTTCGTACTTACGTACTGTAAGGCGCTTCAAATTTAAAATACATTGGTATATCCAGTTTATTCGAAAGCATGAAATTTGTGAATGTAGTCCTTGCTGGGACAGTGGGCGGTAGCACCACTTCGATGGGACAATCCCATTCTGTTGTCCACTCTGTACAAGGCGACCATGTGTTTCCAATGCAAGGAATACGAAACCATGAATGCTTCATTTTCACTGTGCTCGAGTCCTCACTGTCATACTTCTTGTATTGAAAGTCACCGCAAATTAGGTATCCGTAAACCTCGTTGTCTATTTTTGGCCTAAAAAATTTATATTATGTTTATTAAAAATCCAGTGCTGTAGCTGGTCATTATAATTTAGCCAATTATGTAAGCATATCAGGCGACCCTCATCAGACTTTGTGTGTGACTGTGACTGGCCCCAGGCTGGTTGCTATGGTAAGAGTATTAACGTGACCACGTACCCACTCTAACTCATTCAGTGACGTTAGTTTCACGCCCTTGTCTTGTGATATTGTGTCGCCTACAGTACACGGAAAATATTTTTTTATTACTACATAATCAAGGCCTACCCGTAGCCTATTAAAAATTCCGTCATTTATGGCGATATACAGAGTTGCTTTCAGTTTGAATAAAAGGAAATCTTACCTAAATCTAACTGTAAAAAGTCTTGATTCGTTCGGTGGGATAACCGTGTCAATTGGGTCTATTATAAATATATTATCAGGATCTGTAACGAGAATGCTAATCTAAAAATATTGCACATCTGCTTTTTGTCGGGCAGATGTGATTGGACGTTATGTAGGCCAGTTGGCCAACGAATTTGTTTAGTTGCAACTGTTGTGACTTTGACATATGGGAATATTCTAAATAAGCCTCTGTAAACTAGCGCACACGCTAAATGATGATATCTAGGTACTTATTTTGTGCTTGAGAACTATCAATATCAAAACCTTAAAATAACAGTGCAATGCAGGATATATCTAGCTAGTTATAAAACTTTTAAAAAAACTAATACTTTTATGTAAAAAGTATTTTACAACTAAATAAAAAAAATTACAAATGGCAGGAATCTTGTAGCTCAAACCTGGTATCCATTGGATATATCCCTCTTCTGATTCATGATTCGTCACGCATAAAGTTTGCGATATATTTTTGGTAACTTCAGAAACACTGCCCATACCAAAGTCCAGATATCTCTCGAATACCGAGGCAGATGGAATGTAGCTAAGTCGATTCAAACTGTTCTCCATGAGGTGGGTAAAACGACTCTTACGCTTCCAATTCTTCTCGAATATATGATCGTTAATATTGAAGAGTGGATTGCCTGGCAAAACTACTGTAGCCAGAGCGTTTAAGAACAAGGGTTCCTAGGGTTCAGAAGGCATAGGTAGATATTATTTACATAGCATTGTGTGCATACTACTTATTTGATATTGTACACTTGGTTAACGCATTGCAGCTAAAAACTGTACTACGCTATGCTAGAACTAGGCTTTATTTTTCGAACAGATACAAATTAATCTATAGGATTTTTTGAATTTTTTTTATAATATTTAAAGGAAATGAATTCAACTGAATTAATTCTTTTAAAATTTACGTATTGAATCTGTTGCACGAATCATGATCACGAAAATAAAATGATTGCCTGCCTACCTACAATTCGCTTATAAATAATAAACACTAAGTTGCATTAAATCCCACTTAGTATACCTAAATATTGTGGCTAGATGCCACACAGAACATACCTGATTTAAAACTAGGCAGACTAGTTCCCCAGTATATATCCCAATAGCTGTGCCGGAAAAAATAACTGTCGTCGTTATAGTTTCGTAACCTCTAATGAGTCCACAGTTTCCAGTAGAAATCTAAGTGCAAGAAGAAATTATTAACTTACGAGTTACTCGTAGTTATCTACCTATCCTATTTATCGCAGGGCTAATGCATATTCAACAAATGCGCTACACGCGCGCGACAGATTTGCACCTGCTTGGTTGGCGCGCTTTTTCAACAGACGAAAAAATCCTTTTTTGTGATCATACTTAGGTAGGTACCTACATTACACAATGCGCCGAATAAGTATGTACCACTTTCAATACTTTTTGTATTTTTGTTCGGTATGGTCCATACCAGCTAGTTATAATTTTAATTCAAAGACAATAAAGACTACAAAAAGTTTTGTAAAAACTTTTAAAGGAATTGTTTAAATATGATCGCCTTCTACACAGATATGAACAAAACCTAATTCTTGTGTACCTATCCTTTTCATCTGGTTTTTTTTTACTGTAAAGATTACTTATAATATTTTTTTTAATTTCGTAATCAGGATTCCTGTCAACACTCAAATAATAGGACGAAAATCTGCAAACACTTCACCCATATTGCGTTCTATATTCCATTATCATGTAACTACCTAACGTTCATGAAGTTTGAGTCACTTGAAAAACAAAACATTTTATCAGCTCCCATATCCCTGAGCAACCTACGCAGATACTATGTGTAGGTACTACTAAGTACTAGCTTTATCAACACGTAACGTGTCCGTTACTCACTTCTTTAAAGCAGATTAGACAAAAAAGCCACCTTCTGTGCCTCATCGCTTAAGTATTTTGTTGGTGTTTATTTTTTTATATGGTGTTTATTGGCTGTTTGAATACTTAGTACCTATAAGTATTCAAACAGCAAATCCATTGCACGCAACATACAAAATTGGGACTTGTTGATAATGCTTAAAAGTATCTCTATACCTGAAAGTATCCCTGTCCGCCTAAAGGCAACAGCCATTGGTACGTAGTTTCCATTGCTGATCGATTGACAATGTTTATCTCTACTTTCCGGTGCTCCGATACATGCTTACAAACTCGAAAAACAAGTTTCTTCTTGCTAAGATACACTTCTGGACCTGTAATCAACGATGTAAGTACCGTATCAGCATCATCATCATCAGCCTAGGTATATTAGCGCACTGCAGGATACAGGCCTCTCCAAAGGGAGGACTTTACCATATTGCAGAAAAACAGAGGGTAGGTAGGTAAATGAAGGTAGATATCTCATTGTTTTAACCATAAGTTTTCGAAACCATATATATTTGAATCTGTATAAACGTGAGAACTGAGAGACCATGACGACCATTTGGATCAGCGGTAGTTAACGCTGCTTCTGAGCCATGGGTCGCGGGTTCGATCCCCGCACAGTACAAATATTTGTGTGCATGAACATGTCTGTTTGTACTGGTCTGGGTGTTTTCTATGTATTATAAGTATGTATTTACAAAAATAAAAAAATATATAAGTAAGTTTATCGGGTGTCTAGTACCCCATACGACAGGGTAGTTAATAGTACCTTAATTTGGGACTAGATGGCTCTGTGTGGCCCAGTGAGGCATGTCTTAAATATTATTATTAAATTAAATGAGTCTGTACACTGTACGTCACGGATTCTGAGCATTGAGCACAAAAGGTGGTCAGACAGTCACAGAAGCACAGATTACTAAATAGTTTAGCAGAAATCCATGCCGATCACATATAGGTGATAGCGCGCGACGCGTCAACCCACACCCATTGATTGGATTTGTCGCTTGTCCAGACTAAAAACAGATTACACGCCACACTAATACGATGGTTGTCTTGTACAATATTAATCTCCTTAAGTTTAAGATGAAGAGTA
This sequence comes from Anania crocealis, assembly GCA_949315895.1. NCBI lineage: Eukaryota > Metazoa > Arthropoda > Insecta > Lepidoptera > Crambidae > Anania > Anania crocealis. The sequence continues at coordinate 18,304,722 of OX438883.1, forward strand.
TCTTGTATTACCAAATTTACTCTATAATATTGTGACGAAATATGTAAGTAGTAAGGGTTAGGTACTTACCAAAACATTTACCCACGACGGTCAATCTATAAATACTTCCAGAAGTATCAACAATCGCATAATAATCTATATACGACTGACCAGACGAACGGGGTTTGAATACTATTCTGACTTCTGCATTATCCCCTGGCTTAACCGGAGTCGAAGTAATAGTCAGTTTGAATACTCGGTCGATACTATTCAGTACGTACATCAAAGACACGCGATAAGATAGTACTTTCTGCAAAATATGTAATACTTATTTTATGAAGCTTTGTGTAGGGCAATTTAAAGCGGTTCCGTAGTTTAGGCGTGAGGGACAAACAGGTTTACGGCATCCCATTGCAACCTAAAGGCCTTCATCATTGAATTTAAGTTACCATAGCATGATGGGTACGGGCAATTACCGTGCTTCAAAATGCGGGTTGGTGATCACAAACCAAACAAATCCTGCAGAGAACTAAAGTTACCGACATATCCCACCGGATTAGCAAGCTGAAGTGGCACTAGGCGGGCCATATTAGCCGCAGAACCGACAACCGCTGCGGTAAACGAGTTCTTGAGTGGAGACCGCGAAACGTAATGTAGGCTGCCCTCAGGCCAGGTGGAGTGATGATTTGCGCAAGGTGGCTGGCAGGAGCTGGATGCGAGAAGTCGAAGATCGACCGTTTAATTGAAGAGGCCTATGTCCAGCAGAGGACTGCGATAGGCTGATGATAATGATGAATGAATTTGAACTCAGCGAATATGTCTATAATTAGTTAGTAGCTTTAGGTAAACTAGCTTAAAATTTTTATTTAATATGTCCGTAGTCTAGTCGTCCAATTGAAAAAAAAATATTTCGAAAAGATGAGTTTTGTGAGCACATTATTTAATCAAATCGTGTAACCGACTATAGATACCTACTAGATTCTTATCTAACACATATATTTTATTCAGACTTTAAAACGCTGTTTTCTAGTTCTCAGATGGGTTTTAAAAACTAAAAAACGATGCCTCTTAGAACTACGCCTCCATACTGTAAGGATAATAAAAACCAAAGTTAATTTCTTTGATTTTTGTCTACCCATATGATCATTATTACAAACTTTTTATAAAAGTAAAGGCGTCGACCTAATTATAAATACTTTAGACTACAACGCAATGCATTGTCATTATCGAGCGATTAAACGGATTATGTATACGATGTGACTCTCATATTATACCTAGGTACTTATAATTGAATCGCGCGTCTGGTAGAAATCATTTTAAATCGAGCATTCGCCTTAATCTCATTCCGCTATTCACTTATACCTAAGAACCATTAACTTCTAATAATACGATAATCACGTAAAATTATTGCGTTAAGATTGCAACATTTAAGGAAAGCAGAAGGAAAGGACTTACTTCTGTTGAATTTTCTACAACAATGATTTTCTCTGCTGTTGTGTCCACGGGAATACAACCAAAATCAACTACTTTAATTGGAGTTACGCTTTCTTCCGAAAAATTCTGCATTTTAATAAAATAATAACGTCAACAACAAGTAACCAACATTCTTTGATTGATAAATAATTGACGTTGAGAAAGATTGAATGAAATCTCGTTTCGGATAAATTTCGCGGAAATCGGATCAGATTATTTGAATTTAATGTTTAATTAATAAACTTTGTAACGTAGGCAATGATATTTAAAAAGTAACTCATTGAACGTAGGTAACAGCCAGCATTTTATATAAACTCATTAAATACCTACTACTGACTGAACAATTATTCACTACATGCATGCTACACAAAAATCCTCCCATGGTTTTTTAAAATTTAAATTTATTTTATAATTTCATCTAAATGTACATTATCTTTGATTATTAGAGAAATGTATACTTAATTAATATTTTGTCCAATTTGCAAAGTAAGATTTTTATTTTCATCTTTTTATCACTTAATCAAAGTTTTATCGTAAATGTTGACTAAGAGTAAATGTTTTAAGCTTTTATCAGTAAATTTTGGCTGTGTGTCAATGTACCATTGCCTCTTCTACAGTACATAAAAAAAGAGAGTTTTGCGCGGGAAATGAAAAGAGAAAGATGGACTTTTTACTTACTTTTGTGAAATAATCTTATGCGGCATTAATGTGATAAAGTGTAGGCATTGTTATTATTCTGTGTCAGTAAGTAGGATAAATCAAATAAAAGTGAGTAATAAATAAAGGCGGTCTTTTCTCCCGTAAAACTCATGTGATCTTGGAAAGGTGTAATAATAACCTATACATCTAAGCCTATAGGTACATTCCAAAGAGTTGGCTTAGCTTAGCGTTAGCTTGGGTTAAGTTACAGTGTGTAAGTATAGTTTTAAGATATTCTTTACATTTGATATTATTATGAATGAACTCGCAAAAGAATCATACCTAGACCTAGACCTAGTCTCTGGTTTTAGATGATTTTTTTGACACGGATTTAAATTAACCTGGATCCACGGATTTAAATATTAACCTGGATCGAGTACTTCTATTAGTAGTAGTCTACTATATTTTCAAATGTGCACTCTAAAACAAAAGAGCTAAGATTACTTTTTCTCTGCCAAATGGAAAATTAGGAAAACGAGCCAAAAGAGATAACTAAAATAGTAGAGTGTCCTTGTCTAGCAAGTATGTTATGGAGAAGGGTGTCCACGCTTTAAGTAATTTATGATAATAAGTTTTTTTTATTAAGAAATGTCCGGGTTTTTTCTCACCGTCTAAAATTTCATATTTTGAGGGTTGATGTTTAATAATGATAGCTTATTCATTAATCCTCAAAATGTGTGATATTTTTGTGTACCTAGTGTGATAATTATACTAATTAAAAATCATTAGTTTAAGCCACTGCTGGGACTAGAACCTGCAACCTTATAGTGTGAGTCAAGCATTTTTCCAATTGGGCCACCACGGCTCATAAATTATTAAGTAAAAATATTTAGTTAGACTTTTACCGTAGATATTTAAAATAAAAGGGATGGATTTTACTCTATGTGTATTTTATTGCTGTACAGGATGCCTAAGGATGAATCTGTTGCTGGAAAGTGGAAAGAAACCTGGCAAAAAAATATTTGTTACCCACCAATGACAACAAAATTTTTCGAACAAATATCAATTTTATCCTCACTCAAATGATATTCCTCATCATCCAGTACAATCTCTCACTACTGAATCAAGATTCAAGACACGAACTAATTAAAAGTATCGCAAATAGATACTTAAGCTTAGGATTAAAAACGTACGCCAACGAAGATACTCTTAAAATGACGGGGGAAAACTGACGATGCGACAACGACTGCTTATAATAATTTTATTCAATAATGTTTAAATTTCTAATAATTTTTTTGTCATTAATTTCTTGTTTTATTTCCTTTGCTCCGATTCGGTCCTAAACGAGTCTACTACCACTTCAACTTAACGATCCACTGTAGCTCTCCTATTCCACAATAGTAAAGAACATACCTAATTAAATAAAGATAGATAGCATGGGCTAGCAGGTGACTATTAGTGCTTAAAATCCGTTTTAGATAGTTTTCAATACAATATTAGTATTTATCAATCCAGCAAGGCTATCCGAGAAGATAATATTTTATGGACACCGTATTAGAAAAGGACGCAGTATGGTGTCAGACCTTAGCCGGTTCCGAAAGAGACAGAATAACAAAAAAAAATGACTGACAGTTGACACAAACAACCGTCAGTGTGTGTGCAATTCTATGCATCTGTTGGTTGTATTTTTTGAATTAATATTATAAATACGATGTCGTATTGCCGATAATAGTTAGTTATGCTAGCTTATTTTATTAAACATTATAAATTATCCTAAGTGTATTTTATCGGTGGCTATTTGTAATTGTGGCAGTAAAAACGGTGCTCTCCCATCCTCCGCAGTCGTAACTCATAACTTCCTGCTTGAGATGCTACCTTTTCTATTTTTTACAACTCGTAAATTAACATACTAGGAGTCTAGGATGGAGTCAGGCACGGACTGGCTTTGTGACATTCTTCAAAATGTCCAACTGGAACAATTCTACTTACCCATTCGAGATCAGTTGCAGGTAAATAATGACAATTTTAATTACTCTGAGCAGTGCAATGGAATTTTTGTGTAACACAATTATGTATCTGGGTTTCAGATAACAAGATTAGCTCACTTTGATTATGTGCATGCAGAGGATTTGGAAAAAGTTGGGATTAGTAAACCAGGGGTGCGAAGATTGTTAGATGCTGTAAGAAAGAAAAAATTGCAACTATGGAATCGCAAATTCTGGAATAAACTTTTTGGTTCCTCTTCAAGTTCAATATCTAGGGAAAAGACCGATATAGCCTTAAAACCATCTGTAGAATCTGAGCAGAGGACAACATGCATAATTTTAGAAAAGGATATCATGTGGGTATAAATGTAGTGCATATTTGATTAAAGACAGTCAGAAATCATAAGTTCTATATCGTGATCATTTTGTTTCAGATTGCATAATGAATTAGGTAATGGATCATTTGGAGTAGTGAAAAGTGGTGAATGGAAAGTTTTAAGTCAAGGGGCACAAACAGTTCCCGTAGCAGTAAAAGTATTAAAAGCTGATGCATTCTCACAGCCAGGGATTTATGATGATTTTCGTCGAGAAGTTGAGGCAATGCATAGTTTGAAACATCCAAATTTAATCAAACTTCATGGGGTAGTGTTTCATCCTCTTATGATGGTTTGTGAACTTGCACCTATGGGAGCATTGCTAGACTATTTAAGAGCCCAAAATGGTAGAGTTTCACTAAACTTTATATCAAAATGGGCTGGCCAAGTGGCAGCTGGAATGGCACATTTGGAAAAAAATAGATTTCTACACAGAGATCTTGCATGCAGGAATATTTTGCTCTCTACATTGGAACTGGTAAGTAAAACTTTAATTACAGCTTGATATAATCGTTTCAGTTAGGCAGGTACATATATTTCAAATAACTGAATAAATAATTTCTAAAAACAATTCTGACTTATATTACTACTCCACTACATAAAGTAATTAGATCATAAATAAAGTATATGATTTATGGCCAGACAAATGTGCAAGGCAATTAAAATTTAAATACAATCAGTTACATCAAAAATTAAAAAAACATTGTGTGTGTCAATAATATACAAACTATCGAGTAGATAGTTAATGTTTTAGGGAATTGACATCCATGAAAGTATTAAGTATTAATCCCTCAACCCCCAGGAGGCACTCGGGTGCCACGATAACAATTGATTTCAATTGTGTCTGGAATAACTCACGATTGAGGGATTAAGTATGTAAATAATATAATAAAACAGTACATTTCATAAAAACATTTTTTTGTAATTAAATAAATTTATTGCAAACTCAACTCAAGACAATGTGAGATATTTTTTTTTGGAACCACCCAATAAGTGTTGTCTGGTGCCGGCACATGATAACAATAGCACTACCCTTACTTACACTTAGTGTGAGGAAAATACAGCATGTCTTCTTCCTACCATTACCCAAACTGCGTTAGACAACCCGCACGCCTGGCGATTATAGAAAAATCCTTCTTTTGTTGAGGCCTGTGTCTAGTAGTAAATTAATATAGGCTGTTGATATAGATTTTTTTTAATATTTAAGATATGCCTTACTGGGCCACACAGAGCCATCTAGTTAAGCTATTATTAAGTACCCTGTCGTATGGGGTACTAGACAACCGATAAACTATAAATATATAAAACATAGAAAACACCCAGACCAGTACAAACAGACATGTTCATGCACACAAATATTTTTACTGTGCGGGGATCAAACCCGTGACCCATGGCTCAGAAGCAGCGTTTACTACCGTTGATCCAAATGGTCGTCAAAGATCTAATAAGGTCGTCTAATAAGTGTCTAATAATACTAATTATTGAAAGTTTTAAGAATACAGTATGAAACTGACACTGATGTGCTGTAGTTTGAATTTGTCAGTTCACTTTAATGGCCTGTATTAATGAAAATCAGTCTGTTTGACCTCCGTGGCGAAGTGGCGTACATAACGGTTTTCAAGGTGTCCCGGACAGGTCAATGCAAATAAAAAGTTGTTTTCTACTTTTTCTCACGTTTTTGTTATTTATGATATGGTTTTCAAAATACGAGTGCTTCTAATAGTTGCACAAATTGGGATCAGAATACGTATGTGATGCTGTCCATATTTATTTATTTATTATTTCTACATTATTTCGATGTACATCAGGTAAAAATTGGTGATTTCGGCCTAATGCGAGCTCTGCCCGACGCGGACGATTGCTACGTGATGAGCGAACGGCGGCGGGTGCCCTTTCCGTGGTGTGCGCCGGAGTCGCTGAGGACGCGACAGTTCTCGCATGCCTCCGACGTGTGGATGTTTGCAGTCGCGCTGTGGGAAATGTACACGTTCGGCGAGGAGCCCTGGATTGGTGAGTGTTGTTTTGTATTAAAATTAGATGAAACTGTAAAAAGATGATGTGAAGATGATGATTGAAGATGAAAGATGACTACTGACAAAAGGCTTCAGCATACCAAACGCAGTGCAGTAGACAGCACTGTTAGAATGCGGGCCCGTGCAAGTTTTAAGTACAAAAAAACTTTTAATCGCAACTACTGAATGACTCGTTTCTTATCGTGTGATTATGCTTCGATGATGATTTGATGTCTGAGTTCTCCAAACCGCCTATAACAGGCCTCGGACATGACTTATTCTAACGACTTCCATCTTGCGGCAGAAGCCGGTACTGACGGCTTAACGTGCCTTCCGAAACAGGACTATAGACCCCACACCCCTTCCAGACCCAAGCCAATTTAAAAAAGATCGTTTCCTGAACGTACCCAGTACCCTTGCGTAGTAGACGTAACACTACGCCAACCTGGTCGTCACCGGACGACATACTCGGCAGGCGCCTGTATTAGTGTATAACTGTATCGAACGTGTCAGCATGATGTACTATCGAGGTCTTAGACGTCTGACCACCTTAAGAGCAAAATCGCTTGCAGCTCGCGTCTTCTCTTGTTTGAAGTGACGTCCGTTTTTGTGTAGTACTGCAAGCTATTTCCGTTTAAAAGTGGTTAGGCGGCAGAGACCCCGACCGTACCTACGCCCTGGCCGCACCCTGGGCGTGCGCTGCACTACGACGACGACGACTTTTGTGTTTTAATACAACCGCGTTATGGATATCAATGTAAATAAAATCCAATCAATGCGAATCAAACACAGTTATCTCTAACCAAAGATCAGCGTAATATTTCTATTAATCCTGTGACAGCCATTATGCTTATTTTTTTATCTTTAGGTTTATCTTTAAGAGGAAACACAAGGGCCGTTTTTCCATACAAACGTAGTCCCCTGTTTCTTCCCTGGATAAAGCCAGTAGAGCAATAATTTTTATTACAAAAATCTGTGGCCACTATTAGCATGTTTCTATGTTTTCTGTTTTTTCATAAATTAAGTAATAAAAAAGATATGAATGAGCCCTCAAAAATCTAAAAAAAAAAAGAAATGAAAAAAGTATTTAAATCGGTCTAGTTTTGGAAAAGTAATCGGTGGACTACGAAACGTTGATTTGGTGTGCTTTTAGTAGGTATTTTCGGTCCAAGAAGCAGTTGTCTCTATCACACTCTGCGGTGAAGGCGTTTGGCACTAAGCGACAGCAATACCTATTTTTCAATTCTCTCGCCCGTAGTGTTTCCTCTTAATGTAGAGACTTAGAAGTGGTCAGTGTTTTTGATAGCCTCCAAGTTACAATACATTTTATCAGTTTTCGTATAATTTTAACTTATTTAGGAATGATTATTCACGGACTTTGAAGCGATAAGTTATCCGATATAGTTGATTACTGAATTTGTTTTCCTTTGTCGACAAGCAACACTCCCGCTTTGCACGGTTAAACTTACTTTTCACATAATGAAAGTTGATTGTCCAAAAAAGCCTTAAACAAGTCATTACTTATTCATGGGAGTGGTAATCAAATAAACGTACTTCAAATGATGACATTATGATGTCATATTAATAGTTATTTATAATTTCAGCTTTTAATACTAAATAGTTTTAGCTCATAAGTATCAGATCACACATGAACATATTTGCGTAACAAAAACAAGACTACCTAACAATTTTAACTTGACCTCTTTAAGGCTTGAATGGTCAGAGATACTTTAGTTAGCGAATAATACGCGAAGGCCAGGCAATGACCGCACCTAACTCATATACTTCCGACTATAGTCCACGATAAAGTGCTTAATCTTTATCGCTATCACGAGACATATTTCAAATGATTTATTATGTTTAAAAGTACTAATATTACTCTTGACTAAATAGGAATTGTTTTAGCACAACAGCCACTTGTTTTAATCAAAAAGCTAATCAGTTTTAATGCTTGCAACTGAGTTCAAATAAATATAACAAAAATTGGTCTTATCGAAAATAATAATAATGCGAGGAGATTATTTGCAATTTTATGTATCAAAATATTATGCAAATAATGTTTTAATTATTTATTTAGTTTAATTCCTTTATAATCAAAAACGCAGTGGTTAATTTGTCTATCTCTTTTGCTTTTATTAATGAAGACATATAGCGTACTCGTATAGTATAATAATACCGTAAATCGCACTCGTAAGTACAAGATCTGATTCTTCTGTTGGCAATGGACCGGACATTTTTAAAATCGTTGTTATAGTATGACAATAGTTTATCCTGTTTTTTACACAATTATTTTTGAATGTTTTTGAAAAAACTGTTAAATAAAATTAACTAAAAACATGCAGAATTTTGCCTACGATTTCCTTGCCTTTGGTATCTTTTCATTATCTCTACGTATCAATATTTTGGTACTTAGACCATAAGAAAAAGGAAAAAATAAAGAAAATTCACAATTCTTCATCGTGTTCGTTTTAGCTGACATTAATCTTAGTTTACGATATATACATAAACATAATGGAGTCCGTTTTTAGTTAAAGTATAAAGTATTAAAGTGCCTAACTATGGACTTCTGTTTGTCTGAAATAAACGCTTTTAATTTGAATTTGAATTTGACTAAAGTTAAGAATCAAGGCTATTTTGTTGTACCATACAGGCTTGAATGGTTCGGAAATCCTCCGTCTAATAATGCGGGAGGGACAACGACTGACAGCACCTAACGCGTGCCCTCCCGACGTATACATGCTCATGATGCAATGCTGGGACCTCAACCCTAAGGAGAGACCGACTTTCGCTGGCATCATGCGATACATGGAAACCAACAAGTCTGAAACTGCGATTGCGGCGCTGAGGTAATAATAGCATTTGATTTTTTAGCGTTCCGTTCTTTCCGTTCGTTTCATCTATAAGGTCTTTAGGTTCAATCCCCGGACACCCTTCCGGATTTTTTTATCATAGATCCGGTTATGTCCTTGCCATTTCTGATTTATGGTATCAGAATAATGTATGTTGTTTACATTTTATACGATTTAGATTTATATACGGTTTTTGCTAAATAAACAAAATTGATTATTTAGCAAAATCCGTATATGTACATAGTCAGGTCATAAGTTCTGTCACACAATAAAAACTTTTGAAGTTAGAATGTTGGCCACAAAAAAGTTTATTGAATTCGAATTTTTCATGAAAATAAAAATGTGTACTTTTTAGAATTTTCCTCATTTTTAAATATGGAGTGGACACTTAAAGAAGACCGTGTCGCGGTTATTGCGTTGCATCGTTGCGGTTACGCGCCAATTCAGATTTTCGACTTACTGAAAAATTTGAATATAACCAAAAGATTCGTTACGTATTATTGCGATAATACCATAAAACGATACAATGAAGACTCTAGTGTAGATGACAGGTCAAGAAGTGGTCACTCAAGGCATCCTTGATTAAGGCAGCCGCCTATATTGATATGGACCTCGTTCGTCCTGCGATAGACGACTGGCCGCGCAGATTGAAGACCTTTATTCAAAATCGCGGGGGTCATTTTGAATAAACTTTATTACCATATGAATCTATGTTTTATTAAGTTCATTTTGCTATATAAATGGTTACATAAATAATAAACATGTCTAAATTATTTCATACTAGCGGACCCGACAGACGTTGTCCTTTCCTAACTATACTATTGATTACGAAATGGCATAATAAAAAAATGATACCAATTGTTTATTATAAGGTATTATGCTTTATGATACACAACATTCTTTGTTTGTTTTTTCTGGCGAGTAAGTATATAAATAGTTTTATTTCCATGTTCTGTGGTTTTATTGGTATTACGACATGGGAAAAGGCGACATTAGTGGCCATGTGCAAAATTCAGTTTTTACCCCCTATTTGACGATATTTGCAGCTCGCATTTTGTCAATGTTATGTCAAACGCCATACATTAAATCGGTCCAGCCGCTCACGCGTGATGCGATGACCAAGGGAAATAGGGATTCATTTTTATAGTATATATATAGATTACACAAGTGACAGAACTTATGACCTGACTATGTATAAATATATAACTATAGAATTACCTGTTGAAGCAGGCCTCGTGAAAATAGTCTCAGTAGTTAAACAACCAGAAAAATGAAATTTATGACAGTTAAGTTATACTTACTATTTTCTTCATAATTACATACATCGTGTCGTAAATTCGTAATGCTCAAATGTACAGAAAGCAAAAGTGATGCGTGTTTTTGAAGCATTTTCATGTTCATTAATATTGGCTCTAAAACTACTCACTTTCGAACAATTAACGGTCAAGATACTCAGATTATTATCTATTGTGTGACAGTAATCATCTATTGTTAGCAGTTTTTATTGAGAAACATTTTATTTCTTATAGCTATCGAAGGCAAGGTCAAATGACCATAGAGTCAGGAGACGCGATAGTGCTCATAGACAAAAGGCAAGAGCTGCATTGGTGGAAGGGACAAAACCAAAGGACATTGGAAGTCGGCCTTTTCCCAAGGTAATATTTAAATACAATTTATCCACGAAAATATCACGGAAAAACAAAATACTTGTTATCAACAAGGTAATTAAATAAATTAATATAATTAGTGGTTTTGTTAGGTACAATATTTTGTATATCCATATTAATTTAGAGAAAAAAGTTGCCAATTTGAGAAACATGTTGTAGTTCATTGATTTATCGCTTTATCTGATTTGCTCGTTATTAATTTGTTACTGGTATTGTACCTACAGTTACAGATTATCTAATCCTATTGCTACCTAGTTGTATAAGTAATGTGTGTTACACCTAAAGCATTGCCATTTAAAAAAAAATTGCTCTGACTTTAACTCACAGATAATTAAGTTTACTTGTAACTATTTAGTAACTAATGACTATTTTTACATTAAGTAAGTTTATGTTTTATTTTTTTCAGTACCTTAGTAGCATCAGGCAAAGGTAAACACACACCAACAAGCAAAAAGCCTCAAACGGACTCCCCAGTGCGCAAAGGTTTGTATCTTATGTATATTATTAAATAAAAGTGAGTGTCGGACCACAACCATTGTAGGATTCCATAGTTAAACGTCGCAAAATACCCACTAATTAGATTTTCATGATTAATTATTTTGCATAATTCATTAATTTATAGTTACTTACCAGTTTTACGAGGCTAACAACTGTCTAGCAATCTTTGAATGGACTTAGTACGATTTTCTTCTTCAATTGCATTTAATAGGTACTCTACTAGTTGATAACCCTACTAAGCTGTGATAGATTTTTCTACAATTCCGTTGTATAAAATACTGCTGTGTTTTTTATGTTACCAAAAATGAATGTTTAACTGACAGATGGGAAGAGGAAAGCAACTTGACTATATACAAAAAAAAAACTTGGAACACAACAAATGAAACCTGGAATTTAGAAGGAGTAACTGACACACCCACAGTATTTTCCCTTACTATATTTTTGAAGGCCTATTCAACGCCTACATATCACCATGGAAGACCTCCTAATTAAATGTTATTATTAAAAAAAATGTCTCTGTCTGTAACTCACAGATAGTTAACTGTAAGGACTATTTTTTTAAGACGAGACGAGAAAAAAAATAATCCTCCCTTTACATGTAAGTCCTATCCGACAAAATACAATAAGAAGACAAACTTTTTATTACTATTTCAAAGGCAGGTGCACAGACATACAGACGGGCAGACCTGGCGAAACTCATATATTCCTTGTAAAAAACGATTCCCTAAAATTTCAATTGTACCTTAGTAAGGTACGCTTGAAGTAACGCATTATGAAACTGACGGTAGATTGACTTGACCCCGCATAAAAATATAGTAAAAGGTCCTTTTTGATATAAAATACCTGACAAGTGCGAGTCGGACTAGCCCACCGAGAGTTCCGTACAAATTTGTAAGTATATTATTATGATCGCGTATTCCGTCTCTTAACGTCGATAATTAATTGCGTAGCTTTAGACACGAGTTCACCAGTTCGTAAACATAAACTGACGATTAATTTGACACAATTCCCATACAAAATATGTCAAATAATATTTTAAACGCTGTTTAAAACTTAAACGTCTGTTGGTTAACACTACAATGTTTTACTAGCTCAATTAGTTAGATCAATCGCGGAAGGTTGTGGGTTCAGGACCTATCAAGACAATCTAAAAATTTTTCAAGGAAAATTCACTCATCACATTTAGGCCCAAGTTCATCAACAATTGTTTAAGCAACGTTTTAGTGATCGGCTGTTTAATTCCTAAACATCGTTTAAACAACTTTTCAAATTTTCACTGTTCACCACAAAAAAATTAACCACGGTTACAAAATCGGCCGTTTACCGATGGTTCAGAGTGAATGAACGAATGTTATAAAGATACTCATTTGCGGAGCAGCGCTGTCATATTAAGACGACATAATGTAAGTCGACATCTGAATTTAGTAGCATAACGTAAAATGCTTCCAACTTGTAAGTGCTATGATGTGGTAAGAACGTTTTACTAGGACGTTGTTCTAATTTTGGGCGGGTAAAACGGCCATAACGGTAGCTATTAATGTCAAAATCAAACTCGTGTTGATTTGTTAATTTGTTTTAGTAATTGGTTTATAGGAGATAGAGTTATTCTTGCATTAATACAAAATAGATACATGAAAATATGCATTTTGTTCATAGCTTGGATAGAAACTTCCGAATTTAAAGTGTTGTGATTGAGTGATTATTTTAATTACCTATCATTGGGGAATTCCTGTTATTCTATACTAGTTGAAGAATGTCCAGTGTGAAAGGCTTAGATAAAAGGAATCTAGTTTTAAAAGGTTCTTCATAATAATTACGATGCACTTGATACACCCTAGGTTTTTTATGTAGTTCTATCCAAATCTTCAAGATTTCAAGAAGGCCCAGTTAGTGGTCGTGATAAATATCTACCATAAAATTAAACAAAAATGCAGTCAGCATTATAATTTCGAACAAAAACATCGAAATAACTAAAAATTCTAAAATTTTAGTGCACAGCAAACCTGCACATGTAGTCAAATCGACGGTTAAACGATGCTGTCGGGCTCGGTTAAGTTGATCGGCTGTTTAAGGGCTGTAATCGTTGGTTATCGTATGGTGAACACAAAAATTCATTTAATCAGCTGTTTTTGTTATAATCAGTTGTTTTAAATGTTGGTGAACTCGAGCCTTAATACATATTTTGTATGGTTCACCTAACGTTTGAAAAGCAGTGATTGTCAGCGATCCCCAAATACCACGAATTGTATACGGATTAAAAACAAACAGGCCCGTCAGACCAATGCATATAAACGAATACTTAATGTTTTTTTTTTAAAGTCTTCATACATCTCAAGTATAATGCTTCGGTGGAGTGGATCATACAAGGGGGCTACATACGCATTTGTAGGAAAAATATTGAATGTGTTGTTCCGTCTTTGTTATATTTAAAATTAAAAATTATACTTTGGCTCAAGACATATGAACGCACGGGTTTATGGTCGCTGAGATTATGCAATGCAAGTGTATCGTCCTAGCTCCTTCTAGGCAATCTGAAGGCCGCTCGCAGGCGTTTCTACGCAAATACTTTTACTTTCTTGAGTTAACCATCTTCAATCGTACTATAAACGTTTTGCTTCTTAATGTAAACATGTTTAAATTACATTAGTGACATAGGCTGTAGCAAGATGTTGTTAATTGAGATGTCTGTTTAGGAACAACATGAAAAATGCTGTCTATGTCAAAATCCACCTTTATCATATGGATAACAACTATGAATATTAACACGTAGATACATAAATGAAGACACGTTCATATGAATCCTTACTGCAATTAAAAACGCGAAAGTAGCTCTGTCTGTCTGTTTTTCTGTCTGTTACTCTTTTACGCCTAAACTACTGAACAGATTTTAATGAAATTGTGTGTAAAAGTACCTTGAAAAAGGACATAGTCTATTTAGTATCCTACCCCCGGGTACAGGTTTTCACCCGCGCTATGTAAGGTGTAGTTCATGCAGGCGGAGCTGTGTGCGAAAAGCTAGTAGTAAAATGTGTTGATTATTTTTTTCTATCAAGCAACTGCAATAATTGCAATGTTAATATTGATTACAAAGTTTTAAAAAATCGAAGGATAAATATTTTTGCACAAAACCTTGAGGTAATATTTCATAACGTAATAACGCGAAGCGTAATAAATCATACCTAATAGCTTACTTTAATTCAGTTAAAATCAGTTAAAAAAACAGTTAAAATCAGTTTTATTTCTGCAAATAGGCCCCAGGAGGCGCTTTTACACGTCCCAATTTAAACCTACCACTGCTTCGCGACAAGTCTGGTCTAGTGCCGAGAAGAAGCAGCTCAAGAAACTCGGTCACTATTGTCAGCCTCTTTTTAAATAAATTTTTACAAGGTAAGGTAATTTTTACAAGGTTTAAGCAAGTACGAGCTGGGACAATTTAATGCCATACATTTCTATCATTTAAATAATCATTGACAGTGTAATAGCCCTTTTTCATTAAAATTACTTTGACATTCGATTTAAGTTTATGTACAGGGAGTTCAGCAATACCCAGTGGTAATTTGTTGAAAATACGAGTACAATTTCCCATAAACGATTTTCCTACTTTTCGCAGTCTGAAGCCTGGAACGGCAAGTTTATCTTCCGCCAAGTTACGTGTAATACATAATACACGTTACATATTATACATTTTATGTTACGTTTAATAGAGAAGTATAAAGCGTCACATACGCATGGCATTGAGAACTGCTAATCTTGTAAATGTATTTGTCAATAGCGTACAGTGACTAATTGAGTTATGTGGTCTGCGTAGTGTTGTAAAAACATGAGTCATATGGTCTTAAGTTTGAGACGTCTATTTGACACATTAACAAATACAAAGCTCAAAATATTTATAAAATTGCAAACATTTTAATTGATGTTTGTCTCTTAATCAAAAAGAAATAACAAAATAGGCATTTGAATTACATTTCATCCAGCCAAGAAATGTATTGCTATCATTTCAGACAAGTTTTAAGTTTTTGATATCCCGTCACTCTAAAACACTCGATTAAATACTCTTTAAAAATAATAAACTAAGTACACTTCTACTCTGTTCATCATAAAAAACGTAAAACTCTAGTTTCGTTCACACAACACTAATAAACGCTAGGTATAAATTTCTAAACCCATTGAATAAACATGCCGTGCCTGCATGAATATTGATAATGTCACACAATGGGCACTCTGTGACGTAAACGTGATATCCTACACACGTTTTACATAAGTAAACATTGCGTGCAATCCTTATTCATGGTGTTTTATAGGTCTCTCAATATCAGTGTTTCTAGTCGGAACGATTTAATTAACTTATTTTTACACTCGATCCAAAACCAAGCCCCCAAAAAAACTGTAACCCGAATACAAAATTCAATGATTTCAAAGTCACCCTGTATATTTGCTGCATTGTTTAAACATTTTTGTACACAGAATTTTGTCTTCTTTCATTTGATTTATACCCAACTCGTTATGACTGCAACTTAAAGATATTAACATATATGCTACTTTCGATCACGGGAACAAGCGACTAAGTCGCGGGCAAAAGCTAAATAGTTATATTACCTATATGTAATGGCGCACTGTAAATATATTTATGATCGACCTCCGTGCCAAATCGTAAGTGGCGACTAACTAAGACGGGCTGCAGAATCTTTTCTCTACCTTTGGCCAAACTGTCTATCGCCAATCCGCCTGCCAAGCGTGGCAAAGTACTCCTTTAGGTGAAGCCTGTATCTATCAGTGAACTGATATATATTTTCGTTCATCATTGAGCGTTACTAATGGCTGATTGTATTGCTTAAATACAGCAACAATATAAGTACGGAGTCAATGCAACATCCCCCCCCCCCCTCGGACGGTGACCCAAGCATCTCCGGTTCCGCGGCGGCGCAGTCCGAAAAAAAAACAATTGAAATCAGTAGACACGTTTTAAAGGATATTTTTTTATGTTACAAAATGTAGGTTTGTGTATCAATAATATAAATCAGTCTTCGTCGATTGTTTTCGGTTTCTACGTGTAGTCTTTTTAAATTATATTTATGTTGGTATTCGGAAAATAATGAACTTCTGTTGCTCAAACACAATATATTTTTTGTATGTATCAACATAATATAAATCTTGAAAAATAAACTGTCATAAAATTTCAATGATATACAGACAAATGATGTATTCTAAACAATTCATACTTTGATCTTAAATAACGAGTAATGTTCACATTGTGTTTGTTTCGAATAAAAATTAGGTACAGTGCAGATAACTTACATAGTTATCCATAAACACACAAAAACATACGTATCATACGAATATTAAAGGTTAAGCATAATTTTGTTTGATTATACAAAAATACTGTAAGAAAAATAGTCGGGAATTTACACACCAACACAATTACTGAATAACCCGAAGCAATAAATGTTGTCGAAATTGTACGGATGTGTGCACCGGGTATTATATTCACATTCATTTATTAACAACAGAAAAATTGACATACAGAGGTTTACAGCTGACCTTGAAGAGGTATTTGTAAGTTATAATATAATTAATCTTTAGTAAAATTAACAATTCACAATTGTAATGTATCTTCAATGTTATGTGTCTAGTCTAAAACAATAGATACGCAACCTTCACTCCACTATTGGTTAAACTGCGATCTTACAACTGCGAAACTGTATTTTGGAGAGACATCTATCCCGCAGTAGACTGCAAAGAAAACAAATAAATTTCTTATGTTCCAGCATCAACCAATTCAACAACGACAGTAACTCCTAACGGTTCATCCGACGACATAGAAGTGGTCCTGCGCAAACGCCGAACTATCGAATCTACGCAGCCAGGGTCCACACGCGGTGGTAACACTGGCAGCAAGCACTTCAACTATAACAAGCTGGTCAACGATAGAGCGCTTGGGGGGCTACGGCTGACGCGTTCAGCTAGAGATGCGTACTCAAAGAGTTTGAATCAAGGTAAATAATTAGATATAGGTAAACAATAGAAACATATTCAGTGTAGTAATCTTTTAGCAAGATCAAAGAATTCAAAAATATTCATAAAATGCCTTCGCATAATAGTACCACTCCGACTGTTCTATCGTGTCGTGAGAGACGACTAAAAGGAAACCAAACAGGGCCCCAATGCCGCTAATTTACAAATGTAAATTAGCGGCACAGAGGCCCAGAAGCACCGTCATTAGCTAAACTGCTATCGCCAGCTCGCGTGCCAAGCGTGACCATTTAGGAAATCCTTCTTTTGCAGAGACCTTTTTCCAGTAGAGAATTGAAAAATAGGTATTTGTAAAATCTATTGCTGTCGCGCAGTGCCAAACGCATTCACCGCAGAGTGTGATAGAGCATACAACTGCTTCTTGGACAGAAAATACCTACTAAAAGCACACCAAATCAACGTTTCGTAGTCCCCCGATTACTTTTCCAAAACTAGGCCGATTTAAATACTTTTTTCATTAAAAATTAAAGAAAGGCTTTGGCCGTGTTCGTATGTTTTCCTTTTCTTCTAAAATTTTGCCAAATTTGGTTTCTGGATGTTGGAACACAGTGAAAAATCTGGCGAATTTTTTTCGATTTTTGAGGCATATCTTTTTTATTAATTAATTTATGAAAAAACAGAAAACATAGAAACATGCTAATAGTGGCCATAGATTTTTATAATAAAAATTATTGCTCAACTGGCATTATCCAGGGAGGAAACCGGGGACTACGTTTGAATAGAAAAACGGCCGTTGTATTTCCTCTTAAGGGTGCCAACTAAACCATATAAGCATCTAACGTTCGTCCGTATATCAGTCAATAGAAAGTAGAATATTTGAACTGTAACATTATATATCTACAGAATCTACATTTCTGTGCAAATTATTATTTATAAATATGTATTTCTTGTTGCCACCAGGGTTCGGAAAACGTTATATTTTTCGAAACGTTTTCGCCTTAGGTACCTAAAAATTTAAGTGTTTCTTTTATGCTCGAACGGAATCCTAAAAAAAAAACGTTTTGATGGGACACGAAATTTTAAATCGTTTTTGCTCAATAAAGCGTTTTAAACCATTTTAAACCGTTTTTGCCGATGTTAGGCCCTGCAGTACGAACGAACACGCGGCACGCGCTGTCCCGGTTCAGCTCTCTACGGGTTAAACCGTTTTATTACGTTCTCGCATTATGTTCTCATTTCGTTTTTGTTCCAGCAAAATGTTGAACATGGAACTGTCCTAAACGTTTTTAAAACGTTATTTTGAATAGCGTTTCCGAGCCCTGGTTGAAACTATGAATTCATGACGTTGAAGCATATTTAATACTGAATAATCTTTCATCGTTGCTTGTCACGATTTCAGTAAAAGAAGATCTGTTGATTGACTTAGATCTTCCGCCGTCGACGAAGCTGTCGTCGACTACAAAAAAACCGCCAAACCAGAACATATCAATATTAGACGAGCCCATTGATGTTCCCGAAATAGGTAATATGTTTTCCAGACATGTCAATTTTTTTTTGAAACTTAAGTCAAGTGAATAGAGTTCAATATTTATTGAAACTTTTGAACGGCTGCTGCGCACAGATAGTTTAAACTCAGCTTTCAATAAGTTTTATGAGCTTTTGTAATTGTAGATATATATTAAATGTTAAACTGTTTAGATGTTTAATTCAAAAAATAACACGTGTGGTATTCTACAGGGAAGCATGCATATGCATATGTAGAATATGAATATTAATGGACCTACCATTAATATTCATATTCTACATATTATAATACACAAAAATGACACAGGTTGTAGGCTGTTGTTTGCAACATGTCATATTTGTAACATGAACTAAAATATAAATACATACATACATACATACATACACTCACGCCTTTTTCCCGGAGGGGTAGGCAGAGACCACATCTTTCCACTTGCTACGATCCTTACAGACTACTTTCGCTTCATCCACATTCATTAATCTTTTCATACACGCTCGCCGGTTTAGGGTACTCTTGACCTGACCTTTCTTTAGAACTTCCCCGATTTGATCAAGATAAGTTCGTCGAGGCCTTCCCCTTCCAACATTTCCATTCATACTCGCCATATATATCTTTTTAGTCAACCTGCTTTCATTCATCCTCTCAACATGTCCAAACCATTTAAGCATTCCTTTTTCAATACTGGTCACTACATCCTCTTTTACACCACATCGATCCCTTATCACACTATTTTTAATCCTGTCACTCAGATTGACTCCAATCATACTTCTTAACGCTCTCATTTCCACTGCATTTACTCTGCTTTCATGTTTTCTCTGCCACACCTAACTTTCACTCCCATACATCAGTGTTGGAACCAACACCCCTCCATGCACAGCCAGGCGGGCCTTTTCGGACACCTTCTGACTGCTCATAAAAGCGTGCAACGCTCCATTCACCATGTTGCCGGCATTTACTCTCCTTTCAATATCACTATTACACCTTCCATCCGCTGTAAACATTGATCCCAAATAAACAAACTCCTTCACTTGCTCCACTTTTTCATCTCCTATCAAAATGTTACACTCTGTCATGCTATCCTCCTTTTCAAAAACCATTGCTTTTGTCTTACTTACATTCACTTTCATTCCTTTCTTGTTCAAATCTTCATGCACAATATTTACCATCTCCTGCAACTCCTCTGCCGACGATGCGAGTAAGACTTGATCATCGGCATAGAGCAGACATTTGACGATCAAATCGTTCATTCTAAGTCCCCGTTCACTTTCTTTCAAATTTTTCTAGCAACTATCCATGAATAAGTTAAACAGCCATAGTGACGCTACACATCCTTGTCTAACAACTTTTTCGATGCTAAACAATTCAGTGTACGCCCCGTTGATCCTGACACAAGCACTAGAATCCTTGTATAGGGATTTCAGTGCTTGTATCAAAATACTGTTCACCCCATACATGGATAATATAAATAAATAAATAAAAATAAATTAAAATAAAATGAACTAAAATAAATACAATTATATACCTATTCAATGAAATTAAATCTATTGTTTGCTTTAATATGTCGATTCGAATGTTTGTTTTGTGGCTTAATGGCTGTAAGTGACTATATTAATATAGAGTGCTATAACCGAATCGCTATAAGAACTATCATGGGATATTAAACTTAACACTTGATGGGATTTACTGCAACCAAATTATTTAAAGGGATAAATAGTATTTTACCTTCCTGACGTTTCGATCCGATAGAAACATGGTCACGAGCAGACTGTTTAGCATATCATACGATGTTAGTTTTTAATACGAGTATAATACTAACTTATTATTGTTTTACTTCCAGGCAATGAGACAAGTTGGGGCGAGCAAAGTATAGAAAGCCTACCGTCCTATTCATCTAGCAGTCGAACCGGGCATAACTACCCGAATCTATGTGGTGCTAAATCCCTAGACAACCTAACCATGCCTAGCACTAGCCATTTATCTCTAGCGCAGCCGGACCCGTTCGATACATCGCAGTTCTGGCCGACGCAAGGTACAAGTAGAACAAACTACGATTTACACCCTTACACAAACCAAACCGGCAACGAATCTCAACGATACTCAACCAATAGCTTTACAACAAACAACTCAAATAGTAATAACGTTTACAATAATACGACGTCTAACAATAGAAATAATTCACTTCCGACTTCAAGTTACGGGACTGTACCCAGCACTTATGCAAATAGTAACGCTATATCGCTAGAAAGAAACGTTAATGAGTCTAGTGTATCTGCGTCCCTAAGAGAAATGTCGCTGGACGACCGAATCTCCGAATCCCTGAATCTCAGATCGAAAAATACAAATAGCGAAAACATTTACTCGAATAGCGGCGTGTACGCTGACACCCAATCTACGTCCGTTACCGGAACCGGTAACGAGGCAAACGATAAGTACAAAGACATTCCGATCTACAACAATTTCGAGATAAATCCCGCTCAAGAACAGTTCATACTGGAAACCAAGGATTACTACACGAAACTGTCTACCCCTACCGGTGCGAAAACAAGGAACGATTACGAGAAAAACATATACGTACCGAAGTACGAGGATGACGTTCAGAAGCTGCAGAATTTCAGTGACTCGCTGGAGTATTCTAAAAACTACTCTGCCCTAAAATATCAGAATGTAGATTACGGCAATTATGCAGCTTATGGGGGCAATTACAGCTCTAATGCAGCTTCGACGTCCCGAGAGGTGACGTATGACGAAGTGAATGATACGGCTAGTAATTTCTACAGTGAAATAGGCGAGGCGAGCAACCAAGGAATTTACAGCAGAGCTAATATGAATACGAGTCTCTACGATGAGGTGTACGAAGAGGCGGTGCCGAGGCCGCATCGACCGGCGCCCCCGTGTCCGTCGAAGCCGAAATAGTTAAATTTATATTCGTCTCAATATTGTAGTTATGATTTTAGTGCAAAGATTACCTACATTTTGTTATCTTTGAGCCTGTTTTATGCATGCACCTTTAAATGTTTAAAAGAGCCATCACACTAGGTGACTTGATCTAGCGACTGTGATTAATATAAAGGTGAAATTCTCGCAGCTAAATCGTATTTTGATGCAACTTTGCGACT
Organism: Anania crocealis; assembly: GCA_949315895.1. NCBI lineage: Eukaryota > Metazoa > Arthropoda > Insecta > Lepidoptera > Crambidae > Anania > Anania crocealis. The sequence continues at coordinate 18,326,809 of OX438883.1, forward strand.
AAGCAGGCTAATTGTCGCACTTTAAATGCGCTTTAACTTATTGCACTCTTGTTGGCAAGTTTTTTATTTTTATTTTTGCCTTTTTTATTTTAATAATGTAAGTAGACTGCGTTTTACAAGACTTACTTGCCTCGAATTTTTATAGTTTAGTCTTAGCTAAAAGTCATGGTGTTTTTTGGACAAATAAATGAATGATACACCTGTGCTGGTGGTTTAACTACAATTGTGATTTGTGATATTTTTAAAAAAGTATATTGTGTAACAATGCGTGTGTTCGAATTCTCAGCTTTCTTATATTTTGACATGAGGCAATGACATTTTAAGTCTCATTGATTAGTCATTATAAGCTATTTAAGTTATTTTAAATTTATTGTTAACATTAACTGTTTAATTATAAGTTGAGACTTGAAGTAAGTTTTTATGCTTAAAACGACTTGAGATTAGAGAATAGTTCTTAAGTTTCTACCATGGATCTTGTTTTTTTTACGGAACCCCGATATTTCGACACTGAGGCCTTACTCCGCTACACAATGTCCGTAAATTCAAATCCATCTGTCCCTATCACTCATACCGATGTCTTAAAGTATCTGAAAGAGACAGATATATCCGTAAATAAAAGCTTCGTGTTGCAGAGTAAGGCATCTGTTCTGTTCATCACAGTGTGAAAAACGCTCATAGTAGATACTTCAAAACAATTAACTTTATGAAAGTGACCATGATAATATAGATTAGTAAGGTTATGTGTAATATTAAAAAATAGCCACTCGGACAAACATCACATGGTGCCTCGTTATTATGTACCTGTTAAGATAAGTTGTTTGCTCAGTAGCATCCATCACATTTAATCCTAATTACAACAAAATTGTCCAGGTTTAAATGCAATTTTCGTCTTGCCCGACTCTAATTAATATGATGTATAAATGTACATAGTATCCGTAGCAGTTTGATTTACACAAAATCAGATCGTTAGAATTACTAACAACTGACAAAACTTACCAATAACTGAAATTCTATTGTTTATACTCTTATATTATTGTGTATAAATGTATTAAAAAATAAACCTGTAAGAAACTAGAAGCAATAACATTTGATCGTGCTATTCTCGTGGTAAGCCTTACATCTAATGTATAATAACACCATATTATTAATATTAAGTGAATTTTCAGTGTATTTATGTGTAACGTAATTACTTTTTATATTATTCTAGTAAGTATCAAATTACCGTACCCAGTTCTCGTAGACATTTTGTCTTCTGCCTTTAAACGAAACGTGCTGTTTGATTGTGACGCCTTTGTAACTCAATAATATGATATACTGTTCAATTTTTATGTTAAAGTAACTTTTTCGGAAGAAAGTCCTAGTTATTTTATAGGATTGCTATGCTTTTTTTTATTTCAGTACCTTATTTTAGTTATTTTCAAACATATCATTTAGATTAAATAATACTACGTAAGTACTGTTAATTAGACGTAATCATATGTATTATTGACATACCCGTCACAAGCCATCGATAAGGTCTCGTTGAACGTGCTTTCCGATTTGCGCTGAAATCGATTAAAGGTTTTAAAATAGTTCCGAATTGAGATTTGTGCTCAGTTCCATGGCGTTAAAATCGATTTTAGCGTAAATCGGATTGAGTACGTTAAACTAATAAACCATTTTACGAAATTGCATCATGTGATTGGAAAACATTGTAACCCTAAAACCCCTGGTGTAATAAATATTGATCAAATTAGCCTATAAATAAGCGTCGCGGCTTACGGACCACAGCGAATAAACGCTACCAGAAATAAGCAGCCTATTTATATATGGGCATGACGGATTCATTTCAAAAACACAAATTTTAACATTCTTAATAGTAAGAATAGCAAGCTATGACGTCACACTGTCTAGTAAATTTATAGTTTCATGACTTTCACCGTAAATGATGTTAATTACACATTACTGCTTTTATAAAAATAAAGAAATATGTAAATAATGTAACTGAACAACCAAAAAAGATATTAAACAGCACACTGCTGGACATAGGCCTCTCAAAAGGAGGATTTCCTTCTGGCAGTATTCTTTTGTCGCCACCGAAACCTATAGGAGCTAACGTTTTTTTTTTTTATTTCCGGCTCTGAACTTGGACCTTTATGTAAGTTATTTCCATTTATAGCGAACCTTAGCGTCATTAAGTACATATTTGAGTCTGTCGGTTGTTGGTACCAGCATAACTACAGGTGATGGTGTTATTATCTGTGGCCGTGAGCGGCGACGCTTGTTTTAACAATCTGATTCGTAATATATCGATATTGCATAACAGGGTTTATAAATTCTCACTAGTCTATACGAAATCCATATTAATGTGTTACCTAGATTTATGCCAACTGTATTTATTTTACTGTCAATTCCAGTTTTGATTTTTTTAAATCCTTATGGTTCGAAGACATTCAAAACAATAGCAGCTCAAAATCGAGTTTATTAGTGATTCTAAATGTGCACGGCCATTATAAAAATATGATGCATACAAAAAGCACGGATTTTGAGCGCTGAACAAAAGATGCACTGCGGATAAAAACAATCGCATTTGCGAGATTGGCTAGAAGTGTGAAAGCCGAAGATAGATTCGTACATTGTACTAAGTGATAGCCACTATTTCTCGAAGCGCCCAAAATCCGTGATGAAGACTTGTACTGTTATAGTTGACAGATTCATAACTGGGTAATTATGGATTTAGAAAATTATTTTGCTAATGATTTCCGCTTGTTAATATACCGGCCTAGATACCTTCACCACACTACCCGCACTAACACTGATTGAGCAAGCACTATTTCATGCAGGAAAACCGCCCGCCCTCCCTCAAAAATGCATGCAGTACAGTTAATGCAATTATTAGTACCCAACACCAATATAATAAAAACCTTTTGAGGGCGGGCGGTTTTCCTGCATGAAATAGTGCTTGCTCAATCAGTGTTAGTGCGGGTAGTGTGGTGAAGGTATCTAGGCCGGTATATTAACAAGCGGAAATCATTAGCAAAATAATTTTCTAAATCCATAATTAGTTATGGATTTCCGCAAAGTAACGCCTGAGTCTATTAATTTCATAACTGGGTACTCTAACTTGTTGTTGTCAGTCATCATTATTCAACTCATTTCACATTACTAAAAAATATGATAGAATATGGAAGGTTTTCGCTGAGACGGAGACGAAAGAGAGTCTAACATTATCTTTCGGCTGCTGCAACTAGTAAATGCGCTGGTAACTATAAATATATCTGTAATATCGTTCCTGCCTCACTCATTCAAATTAAGGCGTTTGTTGCCAAGTAAGTTTACCGAGTGAAAACAATTCCGCATCGAATCATAAAACTAATATAGATGAGCCATTTTACTGACAAAAAACTGTTGAATATAAACATAATTTTCGAAATGTACAGTTCTAACATTTACCAACTTTACATGTATGATATTATTTATATGGAGATATTAAAACTCTGTTTGCAAAAATGAAAATGTGTTTTAAATTTCAACTTTAAATAAAATATTGATGTTGTTTTCATGACTATATTTATTATCATAAACAACCATACCGAACCCCGTGCGTACAATTGAGAAATAACCTTTATCTCCCACTATCAATTTTACTATGATACCACAGTCTATAAAACCATAGTCGTCCGACGCCTTTGATCTCATGAAAAATTCTGACAACTTCTAGACATTAACGCGACGGCCAGGGTTGCCACAAGTAAACAATACTTATCTATATAAAAATATTTATTTATTGAAGATAGACACTTGTAATCAGCACCCGAATGAACTTCAAAATTGACACCCAGGTCAAATTATAAAAATTTACGTCCGCCATTTTGGATTTAAAATAGGATGGCATTTTCACAATCAGCACCCCAATGAACCTCAAAATTGACAACTACTTATCTTATTTTAAATAAAATACGTCCACCATCTCGAAATTCACCCTTAGTAAATAATAAAAAAGGCCGCCATCTTAAATCAATTATTATGTAAGTAGATGTTATTTTCATTATCAGCATTCCAATAAAGCTTGAAAGCATCGTCATCATTTTGAATAAAAAAATCCAAACTAATTAAACTAAAAAAACACTATTATTAACGTGACATGACATGACAAAAACAAACCTCCTCCTTTTTTGGAAGTCGGTTAATAAAAACAAAATTATTATTGTGTGCACAAAACACATCGTATGCACCATTTAAATTAACAAATATAAAATAATTAAAACCACAAACACTTGTTAGCCCTGAATGCTGTGTCCCAAACTACTAACATCGTTTTGTTCGCAGTTCGGGCTCGGCTTTCCCGCGTCTCACCCCTCACACCCCGCACAATTACCCTGTCTATACGTCTTCGCCGGACGACTGTATGGTTTCATAGACTGTGATGATACAGCATTCAGGGCTAAAGCCGATTGTCCACCGCCAACTAAACTAAGTCAGTTTTTCATACAACGTAGCTTAGCTGGCATAGTTTACGGAGGACGCACATGTATGAAAAACTGGGTCAACTATGCGAGCTAAGCTAAACTAACTTAGTTTAGGTGGCGGTGGTTGAGTTTTTAATTATTTTATATTTGATAATTTAAATGGTGTATCGTGTAGGTAGACGGTAAAAAATATCTGATAGGTGTAGGTAGGGCATAAGTGTTTGGTTTTTTTTTTAATTCAAAATGATAATGATGCCTTCCAGCTTTATTGGAATGCTGATAATGAAAATAATATCTACATAATAATTGATTTAAGATGGCGGTTTTTTTTATTATTTACTAAGGGTGAATTTCGAGATGGTGGACGGAATTTTTTTTTTATGAGATAAATTAGTCGTCTATTTTGAGTTTAATTGGGGTGCTGATTACGAAAATGCTATCTTTTTTTAAATCCAAGATGGCGGACTTAATTTTTTTATAATTTGATACAAGTGTCAATTTTGAGGTTCATTAGAGTGCTGATTATCAAAATGCTATCCTTTTTAAAATCCAATATGGCGGATGTATTTTTTTATAATTTGATATGGGTGTTAATTTTGAGGTTTATTGGGGTGCTGATTACGAAAATGCCATTCTATTTTAAATCCAAGAAGGCGGACGTAATTTTTTTTTAAATTTGTCATGGGTGTCAATTTTAAGGTTCATTGAGGAGCTGATTATCAAAATCCCATACTTTTTAAAATCCAAGATGGCGAACGTATTTTTTTATAATTTGATATGGGTGTTAATTATGAGGATTATTGGGGTGTTGATGACGAAAATGCCATCCTAATTTAAATCCAAGATGGCGGACGTAATTTTTTATAATTTGTCATTGATGTCAATTTTTTGGTTCATTGGGGAGCTGATTACAAAAATGCCAATCTTTTTTAAAATCCAAGATGGCGGATGTGATGATTTTAACTGATTTTAACTGATTTTAGTTACGAGTGTTTATCTTCAATAAATAATTATTTTTATACACGGTGCAATTTTAACCACCTGTAAAACGAAGCCCACCTTATGTAAACATTATGTATAACATCTTGGCAGTGTTATTAATTTTTTTTACCAAAATTTTTTTTTATTAAAGGATTTAATGTCGGTTCAGCTATTTATTTTGAAACACGCTGTGACGCACACAGATGTAGCTGTGTGAGGTCCATTCAACCGAGACCCCGCCGCAGCAAAATAATACGTCCGGGCACGTCACAGCGTGAAACAAAATTAAAAGTCTGAATCAAAAATAAAAAATATTTTTAATAAAAACATAAATAACACTGCTATGATGTTATACATAATGGTCCAATAACGTGGGCTTCGTTTTCCAGGTGGTTCAAAAAGCACGGTGTATATTGTTTACTTGTGACAACCCTAGCCGTCGCGATACTGTCTAGGTTGTCGGCATTTTCCATGAGATCAAAGGCGTCTGACGATTGTATGGTTTTATAGACTGTGGTAGCGTCGAGCGCGCTGACTACTGCTCGCCGATGGCTTTTTCATATTAATATTACAAAATATATTGTACGACTCACAACTTAATGCTCTAATTTGAATGGCAAGTTAATTGCTGGGTTGAGGCGGTGCCGGTATTGTGTGCCATGACCTTTATCATGCAGTACTTAAATATTCAAGTTGCGTTACAGGCACAGAACAAAATTAAATGTTGAATATTTGACGGTCTGTCTGGCAAGTGACGTAATCATATGTTATGTCTATGGACGTAATAGAGACATATTTTAGCAGGATTAAATTTTATGATCGGCTAAATGCAGGGACGTATTTTATAATTTAGCGCCCTGGACCTGTAAGTTTTTTCGCCTCGTAAATTGATGGAAAAATACCAAAACATCCTGAATGCTGGCTATGTCCGAATACCTATACAACGTGCTCCTTTTGATATCCCGTAACTCTAAGGTTATGTTCTATAGGTAACAATAATATAAAACGCCCTAGAACATGTGGTTCAAAAATTAATAGTTTCGAATATAACATCAATTTTAGTTAAATTTGTTAAAAAAATGTAACCTGTATGGCGAATCCTTAGTTTTTCGAGACGTTGGCAAACTTACACTAAAGAGTAGTAGTAAAGTATCTAGTGGGAGAGCGTAACTTGTAAAAAACATTGACGTGTGTGGGTGTTTCATTGATAAGTAGGTAGGTACGAGTAAATCGTTTTCAATCATAACAAGGAAAGGGTGTTTTACATAAACAGTAGGTAGTGACTTTTTAGTATTATGTTGTACGAAAAAATTAAACAGAAAAAAATGAAAAATATTCATATGCAATTTGATTCTTTACCATGGTCTGTTTAATACTATGGGATATCAAAAGGAACACGTATAAAGTCGAGACGGTTGGATTATCTGCGTTGGTTAATTAGGTAGACTTTTTTAAAACAATTTAGGCGTATAGAGATTTAAAAAACGCACAAATATGAGCGCAAGGTGCTGTAATTGCGTTGCTTTGCGCTGTTATTGAAGTTGTGGCCCTTTAGGCCCTTTAATTATTTGCCTTCTAAGGCAAATACGCCCCTGAGTAAGGGGAAGAAATGGCTAATAACTCTCAAGTTTAAGTATTTATAAATGGACTGAGTAGATATCTAATTGGTTAGACACTTACGAGTAATTCTGCCTCATTTTTAGCAAATTTTTTAACGCTCATAAATTAAGTTTTTTACCCTGGATAGAATCATAGTACCTTCCTTCTTATTTCTACATATTTTTAAGTTACATAATATAATATAGGTACAGGTAGAAATATCTTATTAACTATTTCGAGTAAGTTACATTTAAAAGGCGACAGTAGTTTTAGTATTTTTAATAAAAGTCTAAGTTTTTTTGTTAAGTAGCGAACATTTGCATAGAATTGCGAACCCTAGGTACATAATATTGGTAGGAATCCTACTGTTTTAAGTGACCTTAGACTATTATTTTCAAATAATTTATATTTTTTTGATCCATTCTTTCCTAGGTATCCTATATTAATATTAGAAATACCTATACTTAAGTGGTGTAACTAACACGACTTTCTTTTAAACATGTATAACGGGTATAAAAAATCATAACGCAGATCCGAAAACCACGTATTGTCCCTATCACTAGGATAATTTTTTTCTTCAAGACCATACCTGGGAAACAGCTGGTTCCGAAGATATTAAGGGTCAAAGTCACAATTTTGTTTTCCATTTTATTACAAACTCTGTTGCCAAAGGTCACTCAAAAACTTTTCTTCTTACAAACATAGTGTTGTTTTTGACGTGATAACGTCTTTAAAATCGTTTTAGTCAGGTGACATGTTCAGAAACTTGTGTCACACCAAAACCTCACGAGCGCGATCGCAGGTATAACGAGAGAGAGAGACGGACCGATCTCCCGTCTCATCTCGAGCGCTGCCAGTCATTCCGTGAAACTTGTCACGCGGAATCCTCACGAGCAGAGGCTGGCATAGCGTTCGAGTGAGTGGACCGATCTTCCGTCTCTCTCAATCTAGCGGCATACAAACGAATGGAGATTTTCTCGTGCGGTTAAGTTTTCGTTGAATGTTTAAGATGTAATTTAAAATTTGAAAAAATTGTTATCTTCATTAATTCCTTACTTCCCAAAAACTTATATCACCAATAAGACGTTATCACGTAAACATCTCGATCGTAAACCTACTTTACAAACAACCAATTTTGACGTGATAACGTCTTTAAAATCGTTTTAGTCGGGTGACATGTTCAGAAACTTGTGTCACACCAAAACCTCACGAGCGCGATCGCAGGTATAACGAGAGAGAGAGACGGACCGATCTCCCGTCTCATCTCGAGCGCTGCCAGTCATTCCGTGAAACTTGTCACGCGGAATCCTCACGAGCGGAGGCTGGCATAGCGTTCGAGTGAGTGGACCGATCTTCCGTCTCTCTCACTCTAGCGGCATACAAACGAATGGAGATTTTCTCGTTATCACGTAAACATCTCGATCGTAAACCTACTTTACAAACAACCAATTTTTTTTTATTATTTCGTTCATAATAAGGCTTTTTTAAGCTTTTTTTTACAATACGCAATGTACGGCTCAGCTCGGACGCATTTTGAACTTAGCAGCCATCTTCAGCGAAGTGGTCCACGCTCCGGCTGCTATACATTGCGCGCTATGTATTTGAATATTTTTTGAGTCCCAAAAATAAAAATTATTTCCCAGCTATAATATTTTGTAAAATGATTTGGTTTGCTTTCCTACAGATTGTGTAGCTTAAGGATCTGCGTTTTGTTTTTTTACACCCTGTAAATATAGATTGTTTTTTGGCACAAACCGTCATCACAAAATGGAGTAGTAAATATTAATTTTTCATTATTTAGTGGACAACGAGTTCAGATAGTCCGAAAAATAAATACATTTTAAGGAGGATAGCGTTTACTTCAAGTAGGTAAGTTTGTTTAGATAAATACCTACATGTAATACAATTAAAACTCTAAGAACAAAATGTCGATATTATTTATGATGAATTAATAAAACAGTTACTTAGATACGGGTTACGGGAGCCAATAGAACATAATCGTAGGATAATTTTGCAAGGAGTTAAAGCAATTTTCACTTGTTAGTTAGAAAAAAGTTTAACACAACATTACCTATACATTTACATTTTGGTTTTATTCAAGTAAAATAGTCATTCTTGAAGTTAAGAAAATTTTATTTCATTGACCCTAGTCGGGATTGCTGCGGTCACACTTCCGGCAATAAAGCGAAAAGTCCGGAGTCCGGACCTAACCCCCATGGATTTCTAGTGTCCACATGAAGAGTCTCGTGTACAGTGAGCCCAGCCCAAATATCGTCAGAGGATAATTAGTGCGGCGAATGAAATGAGAAGAACTTTAACTACTGGTGCATAGTTAAAAATGGACTTCGTAACAGAATGCGAAGATGTGTGCAAATCGGAGACTGACATGTTGAACATAAAATTAAGACTTAAGATGTTTTGTTGGAACTTCAAAGTTTAGTAAATTTACTCACTTGTTTTATTTCGCCTCCCCTGTAACTTATAATATAAACTAAGTTTATTCTTACTTTTTTGATAAAACCCTAGATTGTTGTTCCTCGTTAGTCTACCTACAGCCTTATTTCTTAGATGTCTCTAGATATTCGGTTAAATATTTGTACTGAATAAATAAGCACCCTGTGTAAGGTAAATGTAGCAAGGCAGTAGCATAAGTACATAGGTATTTCTAAAAAAGTATCTCCCCAAATGTTAAGTTAAAAGTTTATAGGTATGTTATGTATTTGAAGTGTTGTCTGAATGGCAGCAAAAGTTAAGCTTAAGTACATTGTTTGTCAATGTGTTTTAATGTAAAATCGACGATTCACGCGTATCGCTACAGCGTCATTAGCATTCAGGGTTCAGAGATAACCGAGCGTGGGCGACACACAACCGATCTACACCCGTTGTATAACCCAGTTTGTAAAAGAAAAACATTTTGTTTTAAGAAATTTTTATTAGCGCATAAAATTCATTTGTTTCAAAAATATATACCTACGGATAAGCTTTATCACATCAGCGTAATTGGTGTCCGCGTGGAGTGCTTCAAGTGTAGAAGCTCTGAACTAATATCGCGTTATCTAATGATGATTGGTGTCTAACATAGGACCGGTGCGGTGCGTCGTTAGGTATGTAGGCGGCAGAAGTGGCAACACGTGTATGGACGGCTGTGGGATCGATATTGCGGAGTGCGCAAACTCGCGACGGGAGTCCTCAGCTGGCTCCGCGTCCAAACGAATCGCCCCAACCTGTGTCTCAGTGCTTATTGTGAGGCTTCTAGTGCTCCGCCATACCACGGACATGGTCTCCGAACAGCAACGGCTCTAGACGGTAAGCCATCTAACGCCTTAATCCCGTGAAACATCCACAAACGTTATAGGTATGCGTTTCAACATTCGCCATGTCTGGATTCCATGATACCTGTTACACGAACCTTAAAAATGTAGTGTTATGAAGAATTGTTTGTAAACTCATAATTTCAACAACGTAGGTATTTTTAATGCGCCTCCTGAAATATGTGATGTCTGCTGTTTTGTTGTGTAATGTGCGTGGACCACCGGTCATGTCATCGGTCAATTGCGCATATATTACCATCTGATACTGTGGTAGTGTACCTAGGTAGAAGTTTGTATGGCTTTGATTAGCTGTAAATTCGTTGTAAACTCTGGATTTTCCTTAGTGAGTATAAAAGATCGGCTCTGGTTGCTCAGCTTGCGTGGGCGAATGAAAGGGCATGCCTACGTCATAGGGTTCGGTATAACAACCTATAGATACCTATACATAGCTTGATCGGACACGATACGATTGTTTGGGCAAAATCTTTATTATTTGAGATCGATTCTTGTTTCTTACGTATCACTTTAAGTCAATTTTCTAAAGTCAAATATGAAACTAAGACTCTATTAGCTTTTCCCTCTTAAAATAACAAGTCATGCAGACGACAAAAGTGGTAGGTACTTACCTCAGTATTACTGAAAACGAGTTTAAGATATAGAATCTGTTTTTACAGCATCAAACTATTTTGTACAATATACGAGTACAAGCTTACATTATGGCATAACAGATGTTAAACAGCTTGGTAATTTTTGTTACTGTGATTTGTATGTAGCTCTATTGAACGATTAATTCTCAGTTTCAGAGCAAAATTAAGCGAATTATTTCAACTGTAATTTACCTAGCGTACTAAATAGTTTCTAGCTAATGAAATTGACGAGCTACGCGAAACTAACTTTTGATCTGCCTTAGATGTTGAAAAGTTCTTTAGTTTGCTATGCCCACTTATCTTTGGTAATCACTCTTAAAGCGCTGCAAGCCGCCTTTATACTAACAACGTAAGGACGGTGATAAGGACTAATATAAAGAAACGCGATAGTTTGTATGTATCACGCTAAACTACTAAACAGATTCAACAAAAATTACCATAATCTATACTAATATTACAAAGCTGAAGAGTTTGTTTGTTTGTTTGAACGCGCTTATCTCAGGAAGTAGGTGGTTCGAATTAAAAATTATTTTTGTGTTGAATAGTCCATTTATCAGGGAAAGATTTAGGCTATATAACATCACGCTGCGACCAATAGGAGCGAAGCATCAGATAAAAATGTTGTAAATAAATAATCGCGATCATAATTATTTAACTGCCCTGATATGAAAGAAAGTGACTTTAGCGGCTTTTTAAGTTTTCGTTACCTCTGAACTAAGATGCTCTGGCGATGCTCTATCGACCAATCTTGTGATTATATTTTTCCGTCTATTAGTTACTGAGATAGAGTAAGGGTTTAAGCGGCTAAGTAACACTTTTTCAAACAGATTTCAAACGTTTTTCGCTGTTTTCTCGAAATTCACTTTTATGACTTAGCCGCCTTCTTTCATATCAGGGCAAAATAACAGAAATTGACGCGTACAAAGTCGCGGGCAACAGCTAGTGAAGTTTAAACATCAGAATAACATATAGGCTATAATTTATTTCTAAATTTCGTGTAGTTCCCTCGGAAACACTGCTGAGCAGTTGATAACATTTGTATTTTGTATAAAGTCGCGTGACACAGACGATAGATGGCGCTGTTGGTGGTTAACATTTTAATTTTATAAAGCACACATTATTCGTTTCTCTATGAACCAACTGTACCCTATTCCGAAACCTACTTAAATTGAGCCGCGGGAAAAAGGTACGAGTATTGTAATACTATATTATGAGCATTATCATCTCAACCCATTTCATGAGGGTAGGTACCCATGAAATTTAAGAGAATCTCCAATCGGCGCTTTTTTTATATGCACGAATAACTTTGAGGTTTACCGTGCTCCGTGGCGTTTTGTGGGCATTATTCGTTTCTCTTTGAACCCTGTTTGTTGGTAGGTATGGTATAAATTCAAGTTAGCTCCACAGCAATTTTATTTGAACACTACGTCTAGAATCAGGAAATTGGGTCGTTAGTTGAAAATTATACAGGATGAAATTTTAACCACTTTCCAAAATTTTTTAGGCGTTCAGTATCGTATTTAGAGTGCTAAATTTTTTCAATTGAAGTAAAAAATGTAAATCAAGCTATCACCCGAAAATATTTTTCGCAATATAGTGTTCAATTTTTACGGTCCTAGGCCTGTTAAGGTATAAAGGGAAAATCAAAAACATATGAATAGTATCGTAGTGAATGAATGAGATGCGAATCGCGTAAAAAAGTGTTGCTAGGCAGACGTATTAAAAATTTTAGATTTTTTGCGGACATTTTCTAAGTGCTTTATCTTGACATTTTTGTACTGGGCTATACCAAAAAAAAAAATACGTCATTTGTTTTTTGTCTCGTAGATTGATATATTAAAATTTGGAAGGTGGTTAAAATTTCACCCTGTATATTACAAATAAAAACTTTTTACCAACTACAATCATATGAATTAGCGTTATTATTCTAAGAATTGGGCTGACAACGACATTATAGCCGCGAAAATTTCGTGGGTTTCAGCATCCGCCTAAACTAAACCAGTCCATTGTTGGACACAGATCAGTCTAACGGGTGGATTTTATTTCACCATTTTACCATAATTACTAGGTACGCTTGGCAGACGGGTTCCATGTTTGTTCTCGACTGTTGGTGATTCGATTTTTACTACATAGAACACGGTGTGCCGATAGTTCAACTGTGTGAAGTTTATCTCGCGATACTTCATTGGTGCGATGTAACGTTTTTGCGAAAAACTATGGATTGAAGTTCCTTAACGTCTAAGTAATGAAAAAATGTGTTAATCATTAAATGTTAGGGACAAAAGTAGGCGTATCGAACCTTCATACTTTTGAATTAACTTAAGAACTAATGAGCAATCGCAATCGATTTTCCGCACAAACGTTACATCGCACCAATGAAATACCTACCTACCTATCGCGAGATAAAAACTTCGCACAGTTAAACTATCGGCACACCGTGTTCGATATAGTAAAAATCTGATCAACATCTTTTGAAAATTAAAAGGGAACCCTGGCAGACAGGTATATATATGATCGCAGTTTAGCTACAGATAATAATAATAGGTACGTTTAGCCAATGCCGATACCGACGGCGGCGCGGCGCCGCTGCCAATCATCTGACAGTATATTACTTTAATCGCATCCTACGAGACGACACCTGAGTAGGAGTGCGTGGAGCTATTCTATTTTTGGACGGCACAGCAAAATAATAAAGGCTATTACGGTACCTTGTTGTTAGATAATGCGGCTTTACAAAGAAAAATCCGCTACCCTCCACCTTTCAGAAAATGAATGCTACTTTTAAAGAAATACCTCCCACGCGTTACAAAGTTGAACCGACCAGATATCAAACACCCCTGCTGCCTCTTATTTTATATTTATGGAGGTATCACACGTACCTATGTATGTAGGTGGTCCTTCGTTTTAATGTGACTCAACTGAGCATCGTTTATTTTTCCTTTTATAATAATGTAAATAGATTTTAAGTGGGAGTAACTCCATTACGGATGTTTCGAAATTTTTTCGATTTTAGATTTTTTGGCGGTGTGTGTATGTACATATAGGTATAATGCTAAAAACTTAGACATTTTATTTTTCAACACTGTTTTCGCATCTGGGGAAGCCAGAGCACTGTGCAAAAAATACAAATAGACCTAAAGCGCAGATGAGAATTTAAGAAGTGCATTTGCTATGAGGGTGGCATGATAACCCTCCTTAAGTAAATAGAGACTTTAAAAAGTAGACTTGTGTCAAACGATCAAAATCATTATATTATTGTTTTGATTTATCATTTTCAAAATCCAAAAATATACCTACATGAGTGCGATGCTTCTGTCCATGGATTCAACGTATGCGGGTGTCGGGTCCACTGCCTTACCCAAAGCAGGTACCATTGAAGGGACCAAAGGTATTCGGGCAGTACCTGAGACTTGCAACTCAGTTGTAAGTTTAAGAGATGGTAGGGTTAGATACGTACGACTCTCCTTCCGACGCTATTCGGTTAAGATACCTTGTAAATCAAAATAGTATACAAACTGACTCTGAGTAAAGCCAAGCAGCGCAAAATATAATATTCAGAGGTCCGAACTTACATGATCTGGGAATAGCTCGAAAAATAAGAGTAAACAATATCTAAGCAACCACACCCTTTCGTGGGCGAAGTTGCTGGAAAAGCTCTCTGTTCGCCGAAACCTACGCAGCGATATGTATAGCTAAATAGACCAGAGAGCCGATAGGGTGTAGTTATTTTGGGATTATCGCCTCAGGCAAACCCACCTACAACAGAAAGTAAACATAATAAATCTACTAAGTTTGTACTTAAACCCAATAGAGTCCTAGTTTTTGAAAATTAGGTAACGTAAATTTATATGTTTAGCAGATTCAAGTTCTTTTATTTTTTTCACGCAATGAAACTGATAGAATAGGTACGTACAAAGATAAGAATAAAACTAGGTAATTTAGAGGGCAAGGGATTGTGCAATTTCAACTTACTACTATTACTTACTAGCTTTTGCCCGCGACTTCGTCCGCAAGGAGTAGTTAATTTTTGGTATTTTTTTTTACTTTTTGCGTGTTATTTCTGGTGCACTTTAAATATAAGTATACTGACGTTAACAACTGAAAATCTTAAAATTATTTTCTGACTCCTATCTTCTAAGTAGATGAACCTGGTATGGACATTTATGGCGTGTGACTTTGGTCGCCACAGGTATCTTCGGATAATTAGCAAAATTTCATCTAAATTGGTTCAGTGGTTCAGGCATGAAAATGACGAAATAACATTATCCTACTATCTTTTTTAATTTGTTGTTTGTTTTGTTTAATTTGCTTTATGTCTTTTGATTTGAGTAATATCAAGACAGTGAAATAATCACAAAACAGTTGCACATACATTTTTATTTTAATAATTAAATGGTTCGTGAGAGGTGTCAGTGAACCACAAACCATAGAAAATCCCTTTTGCATTTCGTTAATTCTGTTTTATTATCTGAAATATTTGAAAATACATCACTTAAACGTAACCATTAATTTAGTGCCAAGTGATACGATGAAAATCCCACAGAAAAATCCTCAGGAAGGTTATTTTTTTCCATTCTTAAGTTCATATGAAAGTAAACTAGGCCTTGTTTACCCAAGTTAACGAGGCCGCGGGCACATCCAGAAGGCAAACTAAAATTGCCCTTATTAAAAGCAAGTCAACAATTGTTTTTCAACAACATGAACCCCCACATCAATCCACTGTTGAAATTATGCCTCTCCAACAGCACTAAGTAGGTACCTACTCGTACCTATTCCATAATCGCAAAGTGTGGCAGGCTTATAGCGATCGCAGTTTGTCTTCATTGTAAAGTTAATTAATTCTATATAGGTGGTAGGTATGTACTCTAGGGAGTACACTTTTGTAAATTATGTACTAACATAAAATTGTATTTTAAAAAATCTAGCTAACAAACATACACAAACAGTGAATTTTCCCCTAAATAAATTAAGTAATTTATGTAAGTAGGTAGGTACCTGTAGCTGAGCTGTAGCTCGAACCATATTTTATGAATGCAGAAACAAATGAAATTCGGTAACAAGGAAAAGAAACGTAGGTAGGTAATTCGTAATACAGAGTACGTTGACCTCGAGTTCAAGTAGCACGCCTACGATTCGCAATATAGGTAGGTACCTACTTAACAGTTTGTTGTACAAGTACTTTGCTAAAATGAACAGTGTAATTATTCTAAGCAGAATAGTTTATGATTGTGAACAGTTGTAGGTAGGTATAACCTACCTACAAACTACCTACCTATGTTGTATTATTTAAAACTACTTTCTAGAAAAATAAGTGAACACTGATGAATGCTTTGAAATATATTTTTTATTATATTTTGCGACTTCTGTTTTATTCTTTTAACGAAAGTTTTTTTTTATTTTAACCGTAGAATCATAATTATCCCTATAATAGTACCTACCTACCTACCTTAAATAATTATTCTACGACACTTTATATAAACTTAGCTAAAGCTTATGTAGAGATGAATAATACTTTATCTCGATTTTATACTTCAATCCAAAGCATAAATCCCTTTGAATTCTTATTGACTTAACTAATTGAGTTTTTATTAGGGATTATTTTGAAGCGCCTTCCAACTTAAGATCTCTTCAAACAGTTTTTCTCTGCTATTGTTTTCTTGGTATTAATATTACTCTACTGAGGTAGGTAGGTACTCTATCTGTGGTTGATGTTATCGTCATTTTGTTATTTAATTTCCATTTCTTCAGCTTGCGAAGTCTGCATTCCTCTAGTCGTATAACTCTAAGCAAGTTGATAAATGATGATATGGACATGTTTAAAAAAATGCACCAATAGTGATGACTAAGATTAGATTTTCTAAGCCTTTTTCGGCAAGTCAGTGTAGTAGTACCTAATCAATTATGTAGAATACATACTACAATACAATTGAAATTGATAGTAAAATATAAAAATGGATCGGTGGTGCGGGTCTAAAATAGAATAGTCGTTAATAGGTACCTTTGTGTCCTATTACTGATAATCAGTGCTGCATTTACATATTTGCCGCCCCAAAGCTATAAATTTTTGCCTCCCCTACTGACCTCTAATATTAGATATTTTTAAGCTAAAGCAAAGCATAGTTTTTTTACTGAACTGCTTATTAGGTGTGGTGGGCTTAGGAAGATAGGTAGGTATAGGTTATATAGGTGTCTTAGGAGTACTGTACAGTACTGCCAGAGGAAAACACTGCATGTAGTCTCTATCATTAGCCAAACTTCGATGGCAAACCCGCCTGCCGAGTGGGACGATTTTGGCAAAATACTTGTTTTGGATAGCCCTGAGTCCAGCAGTAGACTGATAGGCTTGATGATGATGATGAATCTTGACATGAACTTACCGTTATGCATATTCAACCTTAAATGTGCATGACGGCAAGAAGAGCCAATCGATAATTGGGCTCTCATTTTGGGGAGGACGTTTTCTGTCATTGTGTATCCAGTTTTTTATTTTATATATAATGATCGTGTTACTTAGTCTACGAATGAAACCATTTCATCTTTGCAGATGTGATGAACCGCCTCTACTGGCGGCAGGCTCTGTGGGCGCTGGCGCTACTGAGCTCGCTGGCGCCCTCGCACGCCGATGGGAACATAGGCAAGTTGAAAACACAATTCCTTATAATATATAAAAAATATTCAATTGTCTTAGGTGGGACGCGAACCCACAACCTATGCTTTACCGGGCGACTGCCAAATGAGTTCCAAGACATTGTTTTGGTAGATGATTTGCTTTAAAAACAATCTCCAAACAAACATAGGCAAGTCTTAACATGGGCCCAGAGCCTAATACATACTCGTATACGAAATTTAACAAATTGTTTTTAAAAGTTAGATCAACGTCATCAAAACTTGGTTTAGTAGATATATGTATTTAATAGAGTTAATAGGTCTTCTGCAAAACTAAGTTAAACCATTTTGTCCCTGAATATTTAACCTTTGTAAAGTAGTTCAGACAGTAAATATTCCATTAATTAATTCATTTTTTATAACATTTTTGAGGCGCTCTAGTCGCTCTAAATATTTGTGGATACCAGGAAAATGTAATTCTGAAGAAAAATGGGAATGATACTCAATAATCAAATTTTGTGCCCAATTTAAAGAAAACAAGGTTAAATCAGTAAAGTCAGTTTTATTTCTGCAAATAGGCCTCTGGACGCACTTTGATTAGAATAGATTTTGGATTTAGATAATTAACAATTAAAAAGAAATACAATCACATTTCCCGGTGTAATTGTAAGTGAGAACCGCGGCTAACATTTGTTTTCTTTTCAATTTTATAGGATGTTTGTTCAGCGCAACTCTCTGCGTGGACGGAGCGGAATGGTGCTACGATGGTAGGTGCTATTCATAAGTAGGGCTTAAGGAAAGAATAAAATTATAATGTCGATTGTACATTTACTAACACCTACTCAAAAAATTAGATTTCGCCTTCGGGAGGTGCATCCAGATCTACGAGGAGCCCGAGGAGGGAGCTCTCTTTAAGTAAGTGTACCAAAAACTGTATAAACTTTTAAGAAGTAGATTTTTAATAAAGTAAATGGAATGTATTTTGATAATACAATATCTAGAATAAAAAAAATGTCTGTGGGACTCAAACTTATAAGCTTCTACTTACCGGGTGACCGCTCTAACTATAGTCACTGTTAGTGTTGATAAATTTTATTCAGGCTTTACGCTGTAACCTAGCAAATATGGTTAAAATACGAAATAGATATACGAAGACAAGCTGACTGCAGTGAAACTTAATATTGTAACTGTACTTTTTCTTAAATATCAAGGTTACAATCCTCTTTTATTTAATCAGGTATGACATGTCCTCGGGGCAGCTCCAATGGTTCGAGGGCGAGCTGCAGCGGCTCGCTTCCCTCGGCTACCGCTGGGAACATGCGTATACGCAGTGCGTGTTGCAAGCCATGCTCTACGCGCTGCGGCAGAACCCGTAAGTTTACGTTTACGTAGGAAAATTACTGGTATGTCTTCGAGCGTAAACGCTAACTAAATATACGTAATATCGTTTTACACTGAAACGTGACGTGTGCTCGTCACTAAAAGCTACAATAAAGAAACATGTATGCCGTAGCCTATGCTACGATAGTACTTGTAGCAACTCTCTAGTAAAGTAGTCTTTTAGACGCCTTAAATCTTACCTTATAAAGCTGGGCTCTACAACTAATGCATGGCTACGAGCCATGCTGCATCTACAAAAGGCCCTCTGATGTAGCACTGCTACATAATCGTAGCAGTAGTCCTATCGGATATTAACATTTTCCTTGTTACGGGCCTTGAACATGAAGCTTTGTTTGCACAGCTTGCTACGGTAGAGTAGGTACAATTATTATTATTCTGGTAAATATACTAAGTGTTATTACAAAAAAAGATAAACAGGTTTAAGCCTTGTCTAATTTTAGGACTACTAATTTGAAAATATGCATCTATGACATTAGTTCAGTAATATGTCAAACAGCTGTAATTGGCCGTCTTATAATTAAACACGGTTTAAACATTGTTTTATTTTTTTGTAATAACACCGACTGTTTTCTTGAGTTTACGCGAACACTATACATTAAAATTAAAGATAAGTTTACGGAGTTAAACTAAGGTCAACACCTTAGTCTGCCCGTGACCATGAACGCTGTAAAGGGTTTGAAACATCGGGTTAGAACAAAAATAAACGCGTACTAAATCCGTAAACTTATCTTTCATTTCAATTATTCTGGTAAATTAAAATTCGGGATTATTTTCACTTCTACGTTTTATAGATTTAATAAGAAACATTTTACGTAAGCATTTCTAGGCGATAGCTGTTTAGTTTTAATGTGATACTCTTTTTTACTATTTCTCACGTTTTTTTATCTCATTCAAATTCTTGTCGGAATAATTAGATCCCGACTCTAATTAAAACTTCATATTACTCGATTAACATTCCAGGAAATACTCCTCATTACAAAGATTTTATTTACAAGAAAGTTTGATGGCTTCTGTGTTTACATAATATATTTCGTTAATTTTTACTGCAATTATTGGTTATGGAATGTTCCAGGGATCCATCCGTAGTTAACACAAAATTATGTGATCAGTTTGCTGATCCAAAACTAGGCACCGACAACCTTGAAGATGGACAAGACGACCCGGAAGTAAGTGTCACTATGTGGGTTTTTGTGGTCACGTGGTGTTATGTAACTACACATAATTTATTATGTACTTTGTTATTTCTTAGGTTGAACCTGACGAGACAGCTTTTGTTCGTTTTACCCCAAATTCACGCTCTATGGATACAGACTACGCGAATGAAGTATACAACCCCCCACTGGTTCCAGATGAAGACCCTATAGCATATCTTATGACAAAAGGTAATCAGCGGTCCATATTCCTAATTAAAACTGTTAAGGATAATATTAATGATATTTATTTACTCGTTTTAGACAATGAAGACGAACCCAATATTGATGCAGAAAATCCAAGTGATAAATTGCGTGACTTGATGATGCTGAGTGCCCAAGAGGAATCTCCTATCATAATGCCGTTTGAAGGATTTCGAGAACGAATACAAGCGGAAAAGGCAAAGGCTCTTGACCGTGGTATTTCGGTTCCTAACGTCGTCATAGACAAAGATAAGAAGTCTTTGCTAAAAGCCGAAAAAGATAACGACATCGGATCGTTTTCAGATGAAGAACGGCTCAACGCTTATTTCAGGAAAATGAAGACTAAGCCACCACCTTACACAGCGGAATATATAACTGGAAACAGATTCTCGCCTTTAGATGCAGAGATCCGTTCCAACGCTTTAGAAAAATACAAGCAGAGTTTTGCTGAGAAAAACTTCCCGTTTGAATATGAAACGGGCGAAATCCCCGAACAAAGAATTTATAGCGAAGATGACTTGGATGAGATGGCGTTCGATGCCGGTAGTGGTGAATTAGATCCCTATCATTTAAAAGGTAATTAATTTTACTAACAATAGGACTACCCCTTTTCCCCTAAAAGGAGTTTAAGGGAGTATTGCTAGAAGAAGAAACACAGAATCGCTTTCTCTCCGCCATTGGTCAAACTGCGATTTCCAACCCACCAAACAATCCTAGCGATGCATTTGGCAAAAATCTTCTTTAGGAGACCTATGTCCAGTTGATGAGCGTTCTTAGGTTGATATTAATGATGACGTAGATAAGATATAAAAAATATATAAACATACATTTTTAGTACCTATAGGTATATTTTTTTTTGTCTAGGTACGGATGGAAAACATTCAAAAAATATGGAATATCTGATGAATTACTGGCGAGAAATTATTGACTCCAAGCTGAAAACCCAAGGAGCCTTATACGCAGAAGGAGGGCCATTAAAAGCGGACGACTTACAAGGTAAGTTAAGTTTACCAAGATGTGGCATAAAAGATCTTATCATGTTAAGATAATGATTTATGTTGCTTCATTGTTTTATTTGCCGTGTAGGTATTCGATGCAACAGCATTGTCTCACTCATTCTTTAAAGATCCAAACATAATTACAGTTAGTTTTTCTCAGTTTATTGTGTTAATCGAATTTATTTTATTTTTGGACTGATCTTGGTCACATATTATATCCCCTTAATCTCTAAAGTCTTGGCCCAAATACGGCCCACTCACCGAGTCAATGGTGTTAAAGATACCAACCATGTTTCAGGTGAAAATTCAAAATTTTATTCTGAAGGAATTCAAGATTTTCTTAATAACGAATGGGGCTTTAAGCGTAGGGAAAGGGACGATGTTAAAAAGCCCGGGCCTCGCTTGGACGCAAAAACATTAAAGATTTTATACCACAATAAATCAGTGACAGGTTAGTTTCACGACAGCCTGTGATAGTTGTTTTTAGAATATCGATGTACCCTCAAATTAAAAATAATATGTACCGATGAGACATAAAATTTCTCCTAAAATTTCGATGCACTCTAAATTTGTCTAGAATATTGCACTCAATGTTTCCTTATGTGAGCACTTTTCTTTCTTTTACACATTTGGCATGTATTTACTTATTTGGAAAGTATTCCACATTTAAGTGTTGTCTACTTGTTTTACTATTTATTTCTGAGATTAGATGTTTCTTTTTTTTTTATGTGTAATTATTTTCTTACAACATTCATGTCGTTCATGTTTCTATTTATAAATGTTTGAATGTCTGTCTGTCTCTACACACGCTTTATAAGCTATGTATATATAAAAAAATTTTCTTACCCTATCTTTACCTACAAACTATATTTATTTAATATTCTTGGATATATCTGCAGATTTCGAAAAAAAAAAACAGTAAGAAGCCGACTATAATTATTGTCGTCCCTATGCTTTGTTTTTATATGTGCATGTGTCCTGTTTTACATCAGCGTTGCAATAATATCCATGGCGCTGGTTTTTTTATTGAACACATGGCAAATGGTATTCTCTTTTCAGCTCATGGCCCAGCAAATGCGCAGAAATCAGCGGATGGTCATGATCATGACCACAACGACTATGATTATGATCCTTCTTACGCCTATGTCTTGTTTCAAGATAGGTAAATATCTTTTACTGTCTTCTTCCTTGCTCATTATCCAAATATGCATTAAAAATGTTTGTTTCTTCATAGGTTCTTAACTGACTGGGAGAAAGGAATATCATTCATTTCAAGGCTTGAAGAAATGCTTGGTTTAGAGAAAAACACTTTCACGAATCCTCGGTGAGTTTTAGTAATAAAGATAATAATTTAGTAGTATAGTATGATATTAGGAAAGGACACGAAGTTAAAATATTTATTTTTTGCAGTGTTGACCGTGGGGAAGTCACTTTCAAAGTCGAGAAAAATAATAAAGGTTACAATGCTGTGGATGTCGCTCGAAGAGTCGGTAAGGAAAAGCCCATTAGATACGATAAAAAACCCTTTGAGGATATTAACATTAACACTGACAATTTACTTAAAGATGATATAAAAGAAGATCTGCGTCGGGAAACAGGCGCTCAAGTTTTATCCACTGGTGTTGGTGATCGGGTAAGTGTATGCATTAATAAGATATTCTAATGAAATAAGTGTCAAAATAGAAAAATACTTAACTTTATCTAAAAATCAGTCGATTTTACAGAGCAAACGTCCCGTTATTCGTCACATGGAGTCTCCCGAGACTCTGATCTTTGGCCTGGAGCTGCCAGTACTTTTGGCTTTGGTTGGAAGTTTAGCAGTACTTGTAGTAGGAGCTGTCATCTTTACGGTACTCCTAAAACGAGATTTTAATTCGAAGAGAAAGATGCAAGGGCTTTCTTCCGCGGCTGAAATTGACGCTGAAGCTAAAATGGACTACCAGGTAACAATAGAGGTATATAAATTATGAATGACTACAAAAATATACAGATCAATCACTAGTCTTCATTTTTTACGTACTTATTTAACAACTCGCTTTGGTTTTGTGTAATTATTATCAAAGTAATTCTGTGCCAAAATATTGCGTTTCGTAGGTAGGGTGGAGGTGGCAGCAATGAGCCAGGAAAAATTTTCTATTTGTCTTTCCTTCCCCGCATTACTTCTTTTAGAAGCGGTTGGTTTCGCTAAGCTACTGCTTCTGCTTTCCTTACTAATTTGGGAACCTTCTTTAAAACCCACGGATCTATTCATGTTGAGCCATCTTATTCACTTCCCATGATATTGGCATACTTTGCCTATAGTGCACTAAGCTGTCGACAATGAGTTAAAGAGGCTACACAATGAGTTACATTGAATTGCGTACACTGGGGGTCCCAAATTATTTGATGTTATGTAGCTCCAAGCAGACACGTGTAGCTGCTTCTTAAACTTCTGTAAAAGAAGCTCAGATAAACCCTTTCTTCGTGCAAGTTATTCACAAAGTAAAACAATTTACGGAAAATGTCAACAAATTACTTTCGTTTTTTTTTAGTTTGTAAGTCTCAAAAACAAAAAAGGCTTGGTGATAAAATTAATAGAATCAGGCGTTACTTTGCGGAAATCCATAACTAATTATGGATTTAGAAAATTGTTTTGCTAATGATTTCCGCTTGTTAATATACCGGCCTAGATACCTTCACCACACTACCCGCACTAACACTGATTTGAGGAAGCACCTGCACCACACTAACACTGATTGAGCAATCACTATTTCATGCAGGAAACCGCCCGGCCCTCCCTCAAAAATGGATGCAGTACAGTTAATGCAATTATTAGTACCCAACACCAATACAATAAAAACCTCGACGCGTTTCGCCACTTCACGTGAGGGAGGGCGGACGGTTTCCTGCATGAAATAGTGCTTGCTCAATCAGTGTTAGTGTGGTGCAGGTGCTTCCTAAAATCAGTGTTAGTGCGGGTAGTGTGGTGAAGGTATCTAGGCCGGTATATTAACAAGCGGAAATCATTAGCAAAATAATTTTCTAAATCCATAATTAAGGCTTGGTGACACTCGCGTTTTTCAGAGAATCTTTCCAGGAACGTGTGAGAGAGGGGCGCTATCAGAAACCGGCCAGAGCATGCCTAAAACGCGGAGTAGCAACGTCACCTTTCCGACTTAGCTGGTGTTGCTCATTATGTACACGTGGCTCACTGATGCCATCCCCACCTATATACTTAAAGTTACAAAAGGCGCTTAGTAGTACGAGGGAGTCCATTAATTATGTGAGGCGATTAGGGATGAAGGAGGATAAGGAAAATCTTATCTAATCTTAATTTGGGGAGAGGAGGGTTTGGAAAAAATTAAGTTTTTTTCCTCAATAGACAGATATGATTTTGTGAAATAATTGGTTGAAATTATGTAAAACATGTTTCTTCACTAAAATTTGGTCAAATATTTTACACCATAGTATCGCGGTTTCACGACTGCCGCGTGCCGGACGGTTGCAATCTAATAACCTATTTACATTAGAAACACACAGGGGAAGCTTTTTCTAAATCCAACGATAACTCGCATTTGTAAATCGTCTAAAACGTCTCACGTAATTAGTATAGTAGGAGGTATCAGCCCCTAACAGATTATGTAAACTTATATCATATTATCTTCAACCCACAAAAATGACCTAGTAACAATAAAATATAATATATAATACATAATTATCTGGGAAGAGTTTCATACATTTTTTTTTGCTAATTATTAATGTCACAAAATCCTATAAATGAATTCATGTTTTCTTAAATACTGGTCTAAATTATCTTATCACTTATTAACTGATTCTAATATTTAGCATAGTTTCTTATTAGTTACACTTCATGAGAGAAATCAAAATTAGTGCAAGCTTCCTTTATTTCAATAGCGCTATAGCAGCTTACTAATATCCAAAAATATGTTGATTGACTCAAGGTACAAACCATGTAGGTACCTTGTTTTTTAGGGTACCTACATAGTTAAAACCCCGAATCTATCAACTCTAGTAAAAAAATATGGTTTACATTTGTATTTTTGTCTCATCTGTTACAAATAGGAATTGTGCCGAGCCCGTATGTCTGGCAAGTGGACAGGGCAGCAGGCGACAGCGGCACCTCCTCATCCCACTGAAGCCCCTCAGCGAATCACCTCGCTCTCCCGCGAGCCTGAAGGCAACTCCCCATCCACTCGATCCAGCACCTCATCATGGTAGGTACTGATGGGTACTTTAGAAGTTCTAAATAGAAGCCAAAACAGAATACTGGATTACGTATTTCTTCTTTGCAGGAGTGAGGAACCAGCTCTGACTAATATGGACATTTCTACTGGACACATGGTTTTGGTAAGTTGTCACGTTTTGTCAATTAGTTAATTTATGAGTTTGCTGATAATCCTTCAGTTCCCAAAAGGGACTATAGTCCCTTTTTTATATGATTAATGAGCTTTTGGGATCTGAGCGATATTAACATATTATCTGTATCAGCTATCGTTTTCAGGGCCATTTTTAACCTACTGTATATGGTTAGCTTTTTATATTCTCAATATTCTTAAGAATATTGTGGTGTATTAAGGTACATTGGTGTCATCCTATGATTCTAATAATAGGGGTTAAAGTATGAAATTGCCGATTATTTTCCCACTTTTTATTTTGTTTATAGCTCTTAAGTATAGTCATATTATTGCGTAATTCTTTTTGTATTGTATCAAAAACTAAATAAAGTAACTTTTGACTAAAAAAAAATCCAATACTAGTGCCTAATACTTCAAAGGAAGTCGTTGAAAAGACCCCTTACAATGTGTCAGCTGACCTTCTTGCTTCAATTAAGTATATTTGTATTATATACTTTGATTTTCAGAAATTTAAATACTATAATGCGTTGCTTTATAACCATCTAACTTTCACCTTTAATTGCATCGAAAACGGTACAGGCGTTTTTAAAAAAACTAAAAAATTGTTAGTATGGAAAAATGACTTTTCTCGATTTCGTCCATACAAAACGGCAATTTCATACGAGTACTTTAACCCCTAATATTAACTTACGAATACCAGTAGATCTTGATATAATGACGAGTAATTAACTCTTTACCTTCATTTTCCTCCTTCAATGGTGAAGCGATCGCTTCCAGCAGTTCCAGCGAGAACACCGCCTAAATTGTACACCTTTAAATTTACTTACTTTTTGAGTTATTTTTAATTTATGTGCAATAAAGAATATCTATCTAATAACCTCACATTATTTGCCATAGGCTTACATGGAAGACCACCTTCGCAATAAGGATCGCCTTGAGCAAGAGTGGCGTGCCCTCTGCGCTTACGAAGCAGAACCCTGCGCTACTACCGCCGCATTAAAACAAGATAACTCCGGGAAGAATCGTTATGCCGATGTCCTGCCCTACGACCACTCGCGAGTGACCCTTAACACTCTATCGAACCACCTTAGCTCTGACTACATCAATGCTTCGACCATTGTAAGTTGCATGTAATATTTTTGTATTACGAGTATCTATCATTCTACCCAGCCAAATCTTTAGTGTACCTAGGTGTTGCGGAATTTAGACATGGTTAATAGGTAAGTGTGTGACGGTGCTTAGAAAGTGCATCCCTGTTCCAGTCAACCTGTACTATGAAGGGTGTAACCTGATCGAAACGTCGGAAAATAGTGGGTTATAATTTTATACGTTTAATTCCCCGATATCGATTCCCCGATTCAACCGATACAGGCCTCATATAAATATGTGAGCGGTCTAGTATGTCTATATTGTTCTAACATATCTTTTTTGCATTGTCAATCTAGCAACAGTATGATACTAATAATAGTTCTTCTCGGCACTAGCCCATCCTTGTCCCGTGTAGGAGTAAGCAGAAAAAGCTTTGAATATTGGGACCTGTCAAAGCGCCTCCTGGGGCTTATCCGCAGAAATAAAACTTGATTTGACTGATCTTTGATTGAAAAGGATTAACGTACATCACTTAACCATTTTTGCAGACGGATCACGACCCTCGCAACCCTGCCTACATCGCCGCCGCCGGTCCTTTGGCACACACTGCTCCTGACTTCTGGCAGATGGTCTGGGAGCAAGGCAGCGTGGTCATGGTGATGCTGACTCGCCTCACTGAGAACGGGCAGCAGCTCTGCCACCGATACTGGCCAGAAGAAGGCTCGGAACTGTACCACATTTATGAGGTAGGGCATCTTGACTGAATTTGTTTTGGGATTATTTGTTCACCGCTGCCGATAACAATTACAACAACATATTATTTTTGCGGGTCATTTATATACCCATAATAGGCTATTATAGCACAAGGCGATAGATTGCGTCGGTCAGCTTTTCAGTAGCTCGGCGCTGAACTACTCACTTGCACAGTTGCCGAGACTCTATAATAACAAGTTATCTTGCAAGAAAATTCTGTAGGCGGTGTCGATCATGTTAAAGGCCAAAGAAGAAATATTTATTGGCTATAGAACCAACTTAATCGTTACCATTCGCGTCTATTTCGAAATATATATTATATTACAGATTTAAAAGAGCCTAAACTACATTATCAAGCCTAAAGCTCGTACACGGCAGGAGGTACAGCAACTTATACTTTGTTGAAATATTGAAGCCATTATTAATAAATCCAAACTTAGAGAGTTTAAGATCACTTTGTCATGCATTAGACTAATTTAACGTGTATTTTAGATTAAGTGAACTTTATATTTTTATGAATATTAACATTTTTTAAACCATAATTTAAATACCTTCACTCAGGCCTCAGCAATCATTAATACTTTCAATCATTTTCTTCAGGTCCACCTAGTGAGTGAGCACATCTGGTGCGACGACTACCTGGTCCGCAGCTTCTACTTGAAGAACCAGCGCACTGGTGAAACGCGTACTGTCACCCAGTTTCATTTCCTCTCCTGGCCCGAGAACGGAGTACCATCGTCGACAAAAGCTCTTCTCGAATTCAGGAGGTGAGTATGATCAATCATAAAACATTTTATGGTTGTGAGTGTAACCATTTTTTTTCTTTGGTTTAGCATTGTTTAAGCATATTTTAGCGACTTCAATTTGTATGTTTAATCTTGGTGTTAATATTACAGGAAAGTGAACAAGTCATACCGAGGCCGATCATGTCCGATAGTCGTGCATTGCAGGTAAGTTTATTGATTGAATAAAGTAGAGTACTTAGTTGCCCATTTTTCCAGGAATTGCAAAGAAAAAAGTAACGGCCTATATCATAATCATCCCACTGCCTGCCAAAGGCCGCCATCATTGAATTCAAGATATCACAGCAATAATGGGCACAGGCATAATCACCAAGCCACCCAATTGTATTTTCAAATAAATATGCATCAAAATACCTACTGTCCTGTGACAAAGTAAAAATAAACGCGATTGTCGTTATTAGGTGTGAGATAACAAAAAAATTTGGTAGAGGATTTAAAGTAGGTACACGCAAAAGCGTACATTGAAAAGAAAACCTAAAGTGACCTGGCGAGAGTTCAAAAAGTAGAGATATCTCTTCATCATGTTAACGCATCATAAAAATATTACTGACTATTGCACGCGACTTCGTATGTACGCGTAGAACTTAGAATAACAAGATTGATTGATCCACATTTTTAGTCAGTCTGATAAAAATTCCATATATTGTTATTTTAGCTTATGTTGCTTGATTAGTTATAACGTGTTTTACACGACGTCCTAATATTTTATCCTACCACTGCAACTCCTTTAAGGTTATGAGGTAAGATAAACAAGGTCTTATGACGAAGTAATCTCACATGTTATCATTTATTATCAGATAGATATTAATAAGACTTCTGTGATAATAATCATGATTTATAAACTGCCGACACTAAATCTACATTACCCATCATGTCTCGTATTAGGTATCTACTCGACGGTAGGTACCGGACGGAGTAAAGGCTGGTCCACTATCAAGTGTTGCCTCTATAAACCACTACTGAACACTCGACCTAGACTTGATATTGATCATTCGACTACATTACATTACGAGTAATAACTTTCCACGGAAGTTTTTGCTGAGTCTATCGGTTAATTTGTTAAAGCACCCCGAATTGAAGCCACTGGTATAGTTTTTGTTAGTGTCTTACAAAATTATTACATATCACAAAAAACATTTACATTTGGAATTATCACTTCTTCTTAGCGTTTGATAATTTTTCAAGGAAAGTGTGGTGTCAGAATTTTCTATGCCGCCTATTGCAGGCTTCTGACTAGTAGTAGAACCACAGAATTGAAAAAGGTTAGAAAGGCTGTCATGTGCCAATAGTATTAGAACCGATGTCGCCGCTTGCGCCCCACTACACATAAACAAGTTCAAAAAACGCCAATCAAGCGAATTCTTTTGACGACGCACGACCGATAGGGTCGCGCGACGTCAAAAGAAACCAATCACAGCGCTCACTTTCAAGCATTTGCTCTTAACCTTTGTAGCGCGTCTGCCCCGCCTACATCGTCTTTCTAACCTTTTTCCATGTTCTGTGAGTAAAACAATGATGTTTTTTTTACTTCTAGTGATGGAGCTGGTCGTACAGGCACGTACTGCTTGATCGACATGGTTTTAAATCGGATGGCGAAGGGAGCGAAAGAGATCGACATAGCAGCTACGTTGGAACACATCAGGGACCAGCGCCCGCGCACCGTGGCCACCAAGCAGCAGTTCGAGTTCGTGCTCATGGCTGTCGCTGAAGAGGCATGTTTAACTAATTAATTATTATGATCTTCCGTATCAGATCAAATCAATCACTATAAGACAATTTTTTTACATGTTCGTAATTTACTTGGCAGTCGGGTTGGCCATCGCAGTTTTGTCAGTGTGGTGGAACGAAAACGGTGCTGATCGCATTTTTTGGCAGTACCTACTTACTGCAGTACGGCTCTTACGATAACCACCAAAATACATGAAGTTTTTTTTAATAATTAATGGGCTTGCTCTCGACTATATAATTAACTTTACGGTTAACGGTCGCCGCCATCATTGGTTAGAAAACCAAAGACTAGGTGGTAGTTTCCACCACTCCAAAAGGTGATGCTATTCAATGTTATGCCGGCACCTGACGGCTTAGGGTAGCTTTTCAATTAAATAAAACTGGTAAGAGTGTTTTCTTTGTTTGAATAGGTACACGCTATACTGAAAGCTCTACCAGCTCACCTGCAACAGCTCCAAGAGAAGAAGGAGAAGGAAAAAGAAAAGGAAAAGGAAAAAGAATCGAACGACAAGGAAAAACCAAACAATTGAAACTGCATTCGCGCCGAAATGACTCGACTTTATTTGACTATAGCTACGTATTGATGTTTGTTGTTCATCTAGGTTGGAAATTTCGCTTATACGAGTAAAATGGAATATCACATCTATTTATTTTAATACATTGTTATTATCAACCAACTGATTATATTTATACCTACTGTTAGTCTCTTTCGAAATTTTCAATCTAGACTATTTATATAATATGTTATGTACAAAGCATAAGTACGCTTATTGCTTTCTAATAAGACGCTTCGTTTATTTATTTTGTAAATTTAAACTAGATTTATTTTGGGGGATATATTTTATGGAAAGTCACCGTAGCGGTAGCGTGGCCTAACCATTCTGTCTGCAATGTCCTATAAATATATTTAACTGCTTTTCGTACTTTTACATGACTGACAGTAATAGGTAGCGTTAAAAACACTTGAGCACATGTACGATCAGTATTTATAAAAATATATAAATAGCCAAACCTGTAGGGGCCCAAGACACACGCCACGAAATTACGTGTTAAATTCTATCAATTATTTTTCTAATAACGCTTTACCTGCAGATTTACAATATTTTCATAGATAAAAAGCTATTTTTATTTTTGAAACTTCACAAATTGTTATAGTTACACCAGATTATATTAGGTATGGGTGCTGTTTTATTCAGTTGAAAGGCGCAAAAATGAGTTAAGATATAGATAAGTGTAGCTAGGCCGCGCGGCTCGTATTCAAATAGTTGAGAGGGCATTACACATGGGGCCCGATTGCATATAGGTAACTCGTGCACTAGGTACCATAGTGCTTAGTCGGTATTAGGTAGCTTGGGCAATTTGAGTGAATAAAACACACAATACATTGCCTAACATGTCTGCTACATCATAGTCAATTGGAACGGTGTCTAAAAAGTTTTATTAACTGCTTATACAACATTTCCGACACAATTTAATAATATCCTATTATGTATACTAAAACAACGTATACAGTCAGGTGCAACACCACTTTGCATGAACAGTGGGCCTAAAATGGAAAAGTACTTACATGATTTTATATCCTACTTGCCCTGTATTAGGTATAATATTGTTCTACGAATTCGGGATCATTACAGTAAAAAAAACCTCCAAAGGTTCAATGTGTTAGTGTAGTATACACTTGGCTGTATCACCTATATTTCACAGCGTTAAATTATTAGTACAAGTAAAGATATTGCATTTTTGTTCAAAACTAAACAAAATACTGCTAAAACAAGACGTGCTAAATCATAATCTATCATGGTTTATTATGGATCTGACACTGTTTTAGGTAAGTAATTATTTATTGTTCAACAAATAGTACTTAGGTACAAAGTCTATTGTCTATTATACACAGTGCATTTTCAACCACCTGTAAAACAAACCCCAGGTTATGTAACCATTATGTATAACATTTTGGCAGTGTAATTTTTTTTTACCATTTTTTTTATATAAAATATTACATTGTGTTTCACGCTGTGTCGCGCAAAGCTGTGTAAGGTCCAATCAACCGAATACCCGCCGCCGCAAAATAATACTTATGTGCGCGTCACAGCGTGTTACAAAATTAAAAGTCTGAACTGAATCAAAATTAGTAATTGATCAAAAATTTTATTTCAGTTAAAAATAAATAACACTGCCATGATGTTATACATAATGGTCTAATAACGCGGACTTCGTTTTCCAGATGGTTCAAAAAGCATAGTGTAGGTATATCTATAAATAATATTGATCTATTTCTTCATTACAATAAAATAAAGCTAAATCTTTTTTGAGAAACAATTAGGGCATGTTCAAGGGCTTGTTGTTGTGCATCAAATGCGCATAGCTGTGAATTGATCTAGTCGGTAACAAGTTAAAGTACGTACATATTATTATGTTATTTGTTAAATTCATTGTTAATTTCGCTTTGTAGTACCTAAATGTACACAAATCATTTATTTGTATACAATGAATGTACATGCTACTTTAGTGAAATGATCTTCATGCTATCTACCTAAACTACGTAACAAAGATTATACAATTTCGTTGATTAATAATTTGTAAGTATAATAAAATCGCAACAAACTAATATAGGGGACATGAAAAAATGTCATCACTGAATCATATCCTGAACGAACGGAATACCTGATAAATAATAATCAAATCATACTAGATCCAAATACTATTTACAGAGTATCAAACAATAGTTAGAAATCATTATCAAGTACTATGTATGAGATTTGTATAAGATTATATTTACTGCATATTAAGGAAAAATGTAAAAAAAATATTAACTACACACGAAATTATGAATGTAGAATAGATTTAAGAGAAAATATATTTAACCGTATTTCTGTATGAAATTATATGTAGTTTTTATGTGAATGATGGAATAATGGATTTTGATTATTAAATTGTTTTAGGGATAAGAAGCAGTATCCTGATTTCCTTAGAAATACCTTTTCCTACAACTTCACGTCCTTAAGTTTTTCGAACCCGTATTCTTCGTTATTTACACAAAACTTTAAAATATTTTAAAGTTTTTTCTACTTTTCGCAGTCTGAATCCTGGAACGGCAAGTTTATCTTTATTTCTGGTATTGAAATTGTGTACGTTACTTTTCTTAAGAAATAAATGTATGTTCTTACGAACGTAAACAATATTCTCGAGAATGTATTGAGAAGACACTGTAAGTATATTAATCTCTTTGAAGAGCTCTTTCAGCGAGTCACGGGGTCGAAGGCCGTAAATAGCCCGTACAGCATATTATTGTAATATAAAAATTGACTCAATATCTACCGCTGAGCCCCACAACAGAATTCCGTATGACATTATGCTATGAAAGTAGCTAAAATATACTAATCTTGCCGTTTCAACATCAGTCAATTGCCTTATCTTTCTCACAGCATTAGCAGCAGAACTAAGTCTTCCAGACAGCACCCTAATATGAGCACCCCATTGCAAATGAGAGTCTACAGTTATACCTAAAAAGGTAGTTAAATCTACAGAGTTCAGTGGTTCATCTTTAACAATTATATGAGTAGCAGCAAACCTTACATTGGGCATGGTAAATTTTACACATTTTGTTTTATTTGCATTTAGTAAAAGATTATTTGTTGTAAACCAATGTAATAATTTAGAGAGGGTATTGTTAACATCATCTTCTTCTTCCTAGCAACTGTCCCTTCTGGTGACGGGGTCTGCCTGCCGACTATTCTTCCTCCACTTTGCCCTATCCTGGACGTCGTCCTCGGTTAAGTCACAGCTTTCTAGGTCTTTCTTTATGACACTCAACCATCGCAGTTTTGGCCTTCCTCTCCGCCTTTGACCCGGTAGGTTTTGGTTGAGTGTTACATTGCCGATGTAGTCAGGTGGTCTCCTTTTCACGTGTCCAAACTATCGCAGCCGGTTTTCTTGTAATTTATTGGCGACGTCATGCACGCCGAGGCTACCGCGCACGTACTCGTTGCGGATCTTGTCGAGCCTCGTCACTCCGCACATCCATCGCAACATCTTCATCTCAGCAACTTGAATGGTCTGTACGTGTTTTTTTTGTGACAGCCCAGGTCTTGCTACCATATGTTAGCACTGGTCTTATGACTGACTTGTACACCAGTCCTTTTAACTTTATGGGCATTCTACTGTCACATGTTACGCCCGTAATTTCACGCCACTTGAGCCAGGCGGCTGCTATGCGGTGCTGTAGGTTATTCTCCAGATTACCAGACTCGTTCATCACGCTGCCGAGGTACTTGTACTCCTGACACTGTTCAATCACCTGTCCATCTATTACGATCGGAACAGGGTCGGGGCACGCGATGTTAAGCGCCATGTACTGGGTTTTCTTAACGCTAAGCACTAGTCCGCCTGCTTGCAATTGCTCCTTCCATGCACTTAGGGCCTCTTCCAAATCTTGCCTCCTATTACAGCAGATCGCCACATCATCCGCGTATATAAAAGTCCATGCAGCTTTTTGTTGAGCATCTTCGGTCAGTGAGTTCAGTACTAGACTGAATAGACTTAAAACTGATCCTTGATGGACCCCTTCTGTGACTGGGATAGACTTAGTAATTCCGGCTGTTGTTCTGATAAAGGACCTAGCCGCCTTGTACATGTCAGCAACAACGGACACGTATGCCTCAGGGATAAGTATTTTCCTAAGACTCCACCATATAGTACTTCGAGGCACACGGTCAAAAGCTTTTTCCATGTCTAAAAAGGCGATGTAAAGTCGTTCTTCTTTCGCTCTGTGTTCTTCAGCAATCATAGTTATAGCGAATGTTGGATCTACAGTTGAAAGTCCTGGCACGAAGCCGTACTGGTGTCGGGAAAGTGAGCACTCCATGCGAAGTCGGCTATCTATGACTCGTTCGTACAATTTCATAGTATGGCACATCAACTTGATACCTCTATAATTATTACATTCGTATCTGCTTCCTTTGCCTTTATAGAGAGGAACAATGGTACTCGGGTATTTCTCTGATTTCAAGCAAATTGAGGCAAAATGAGAGAAACTTTAAATGTCAGAAAATTTATAATAAAACCATTATATAGCTATAATTATGTATCGTGACGAAATTATAAGTAATTGCACCCATAAATTTGGAAGTTATAAGCTTCTGAAATTTAAACTCATGAAGGTAATGATTTCTTGTCTGCTGGTAAAGAATGCTGGTTATATGGTAATGAAATAGAGTTTTCTGGTAATGATAATAATTTTTGTGTGATACCTAAAACCAGTATTAAATTAAATTAAAATGCATAATCACGTAAGAAATCAACATTTATTACCTTTGAAAAGAAAACAAATAACATATAAAATCGACAATTCTTAGTAAATTATCTTACTCTTAGTAGGAACATAATCAAGTCTTTGGTTTCCTATCTTTATTGTTACATAAAATGAATGATAATAAATTCACATTTCTGTTTCTGAAAATAAAAAAGCATAAAATACTTTCCTAAAATTATTTTTTAAATGTGTAAATAGTTTGTACTATTTATTGATTTAATATCGTCATTAGGTTTTGCGTCTAACTTAAAAAAAACATAACAAAAAAATTATATTATAAACCTTAATAACGATATTAAAATTCAGTAGAAAAATCGAGCGTCAACGTTTGTTGTGTAAAGTGCAAGTTTAGTGCTAACACAATAGTCAAAATAAACGTTAGATTTGACGCATAAGTATAAAATATAAAATCAAAATATGTTAAACTCATCGTCATCGCTACTTTCATATTCTTCTATTCCTTTTTCATTTTCCTTGTCTTCTGCCCTTTTTTCTTTAACTGTTTCTTTATAAGATTGTATAAAAGATATCCCAGTGTTACTTGACTGTCCTTCACCTATAAATTCTGTAAATGCATTGAAAAACTTCTTGGTAGGACAAGTTTTTATAGGATGGTTTGGTTTGTAAAACGGTGTATTTGTCCAATCTAAGCGAACATCAGAAAGTATCGTTACTTTCGGAGATTTTGTAATTTTAGACAGAGGGACTATATATTCTTTACTTAATTCCTTTTCTAAATTTTCGTTACTTCTTATTACATTTTCAGCAGCTAGTATTATTTCAGATGAGTTTTCTGTAAGTTCTGGAGTGGTATTGGAGTCAACAAATTCTTGCAAGATTTGATCTTGTTGCTGAATTATACAATTGGCATCTTCTAGAACGTCCATATAGCCTAAATGGTATCCGTGAGTACATATGCAACCATTTGGACAAAAAAAACAACTTAGTTTTCTAAAAGTCATCCTTAAGCTAGATGAAGACCACAGTACTTGGTGCACTTGCATAGTGCCTTTAAACATTTTAACAGTATTCGGAATTTTTTTGTCCTCGATATCTTCATATGTGATCATACGCAACTCTACGTTTTTAATTTTTATCTTTAGGATGTTCCAAAAGTCTTCTAAGGTTCCAAGGTCGTTCCCAAAACGTACAGTATTGTCAGCTGTTCGTTTAATGACGGCGCCAATACCATCGGGAGCACCTTTACCATGTCCACTCTCTAAATAATTCCAAGAAACTGCTTTTAATTCTGGAAACTGTTGCTGGAGCTGACTGATGATATGAAATATTTTACGGTTGCGATACTGACTCGAGGGGCTGTCAGTTAAAAAATGTACTGTATCAATATAAGTAACATCTTTAACATGTTCTAGTATTGGGATCACATGTGCCCATATGGCTTCGGCGTCATGTCTACAGCAATCACTTACTGTGCACATACTATATGTTTTTAACAATCCTGTTTCAGGGTCAATAAGGTAAGATACAGAAGTATGTAGAGTAATTTGTTCTGGACTGCTACCAAAATGTCGACTTTGAACTTCTTCATGAAACTTAGTGTTATAGTTTTCTGAAAAGTCCATATGAATGAGTACTTCTTTAGGAGTCAATGACTTTTTAAGTGCGTCAATATTTTTATACTGTAGAACAACATTCAAACAGTGTTTGAAATAGCGTGGCAATGAATCTTTAAGTTTTATAATCAAATTACGGGGCAGATCTTGCAGTTGCAACTTTGTTGTTTTTCTTGAACATTTATCTTCTCCTTTAACATTATACCTAACAATTTGGGTACCCCACTCATGATATTTAATATATTTATTATTTTCGAATTCCAAATAGTTAATTACTCTTTTAGAACATGTCTTACATTTTCTGCTTAAACAATTTTCACTGCGAATATCACAACAAAGGCTTTCGAGTAATACAGAACCATTTGTTTCTCTTATTATTTTGTGTTTTTGCAGAGATTTAATCAGAAGATCCATATTGATATGTACTGTGCACGAACAAGTATTTCTGTTTGATTCTTTTGGATACACGACCCAGAAGGGTCGATTTCTGCAAAACGTTGAATATCCAAGCGCATAGTTATGAGTATCTAGAAATTTTTTATGGAGATTAATCAACGTATCTGAAAGATAGCGTTTTTGTTTAGTTATTCCGCTCCTTTTAATGTATTCCTTTTTATCTGCCGCAAGTCTGCTATTGCCATCCTCTTCAAAGAAGTCAGTCACGTCTTGTTTAATATTGTTTTCTGAAATCTTAGCTTCTAATTTGCTATTTCTTACTGTAAAAGAACTGGTCGAATGCAATATTTTATGTTTCTTAAAATTTTCCCTGTTCTTTACAATTATATTGCTAAATTGTCGTCTATCTTTCTTCTTTAAAGTTTGGAACCCTTTAGTTAATTCTTTTTTCAAAACCTCACCGAATATTAATTTCTTTTTTATTTGTTCTTTACTATTTTCATCTATGGTGGAAATCATTGAGTCCACTTTCTCTTCTGTTGATGGATTATTTTTCTGAGATCTTTTACTATCGAATATAACTCTTTCTAACTTTTTCTTTACGGCTTTTCGTTCATTTCTTTCCCTTTCTAGTTCCTCTTTCAAAATCCCAATTTTTTTTGCATGTAACTATCGCAACCTTCTCAGTTTTCTTTTATATTGAATACAATCTGTGCACGCCGCTCCTAAATTTTCTTTCTTTTCTAATGAACCTTCTAGAGGATCTAAATCTTGTAGTTGAAGATATTCATTTCTAGCATTGACTTCTTCTGAATCACTTGTAGGAGGAGAGTTTTCAATCAACATGTGTTCTATCTGTTTGTTTCTCTTCTTTTTTTCAATATATTTTTTAGCATTTTCACGCCATTTTTTCCTTTGCAACCTTTGTTGTCTTGGAGTTAATTCATTAATTTTTTTTATTTTATTTTGTTCTTTTCGTTTCAGGTACCTTAATCTTTCTTTTTCTTTTTGTTCAGCATATTTAATAGGATCCTTCTTCAAATCTTCATACTTTTCTTTTTTGTGGCGCCTAGCTTGAGCTAATTTTTCCTCTCTTGTTTTTTTGTTTTTAATCTTCGCCATACTGCTCGCTGAAAAAGAAATGTACATTTATTACGATTATAAAAAATAAAATATTAAAAATCTGATTTTACCCATGATCGAAATTAAGAAAAAGATATAAAATAAATAATTTTAAAAAATATGTTTCGAGAAACTTGTGAGTTTATTTATTATTCATGGGTAAAGTCATATTATTCAATATGGCACGTGTTTGTTGATAGTAAGTATTACATCGTCAGCTTAAAGTCAGTAACTACAAGAAATCTTTAACTGCTCAAAATACTTACATTATTATATGCAAAACTTAATTTTAACTTGAGTATAATAATGTCTAAAATGCAAATGACTACTTGCAGTTAGTGACGTGAAATAAATTAATATCACACGTTTAATTAACATGATGTTGCTGGAAGCCGAGCGCATACCAAACACTTGGAGACTGTACCATTGTTCCTCTCTATAAAGGCAAAGGAAGCAGATACGAATGTAATAATTATAGAGGTATCAAGTTGATGTGCCATACTATGAAATTGTACGAACGAGTCATAGATAGCCGACTTCGCATGGAGTGCTCACTTTCCCGACACCAGTACGGCTTCGTGCCAGGACTTTCAACTGTAGATCCAACATTCGCTATAACTATGATTGCTGAAGAACACAGAGCGAAAGAAGAACGACTTTACATCGCCTTTTTAGACATGGAAAAAGCTTTTGACCGTGTGCCTCGAAGTACTATATGGTGGAGTCTTAGGAAAATACTTATCCCTGAGGCATACGTGTCCGTTGTTGCTGACATGTACAAGGCGGCTAGGTCCTTTATCAGAACAACAGCCGGAATTACTAAGTCTATCCCAGTCACAGAAGGGGTCCATCAAGGATCAGTTTTAAGTCTATTCAGTCTAGTACTGGACTCACTGACCGAAGATGCTCAACAAAAAGCTGCATGGACTTTTATATACGCGGATGATGTGGCGATCTGCTGTAATAGGAGGCAAGATTTGGAAGAGGCCCTAAGTGCATGGAAGGAGCAATTGCAAGCAGGCGGACTAGTGCTTAGCGTTAAGAAAACCCAGTACATGGCGCTTAACATCGCGTGCCCCGACCCTGTTCCGATCGTAATAGATGGACAGGTGATTGAACAGTGTCAGGAGTACAAGTACCTCGGCAGCGTGATGAACGAGTCTGGTAATCTGGAGAATAACCTACAGCACCGCATAGCAGCCGCCTGGCTCAAGTGGCGTGAAATTACGGGCGTAACATGTGACAGTAGAATGCCCATAAAGTTAAAAGGACTGGTGTACAAGTCAGTCATAAGACCAGTGCTAACATATGGTAGCAAGACCTGGGCTGTCACAAAAAAAACACGTACAGACCATTCAAGTTGCTGAGATGAAGATGTTGCGATGGATGTGCGGAGTGACGAGGCTCGACAAGATCCGCAACGAGTACGTGCGCGGTAGCCTCGGCGTGCATGACGTCGCCAATAAATTACAAGAAAACCGGCTGCGATAGTTTGGACACGTGAAAAGGAGACCACCTGACTACATCGGCAATGTAACACTCAACCAAAACCTACCGGGTCAAAGGCGGAGAGGAAGGCCAAAACTGCGATGGTTGAGTGTCATAAAGAAAGACCTAGAAAGCTGTGACTTAACCGAGGACGACGTCCAGGATAGGGCAAAGTGGAGGAAGAATAGTCGGCAGGCAGACCCCGTCACCAGAAGGGACAGTTGCTAGGAAGAAGAAGATGATGTTAACAATACCCTCTCTAAATTATTACATTGGTTTACAACAAATAATCTTTTACTAAATGCAAATAAAACAAAATGTGTAAAATTTACCATGCCCAATGTAAGGTTTGCTGCTACTCATATAATTGTTAAAGATGAACCACTGAACTCTGTAGATTTAACTACCTTTTTAGGTATAACTGTAGACTCTCATTTGCAATGGGGTGCTCATATTAGGGTGCTGTCTGGAAGACCGTCTTTACTCTCCAAGGAGTCGTAAAGTTCTTTTGTAGCTCTCGACCTCTCAACAGCGACTACTTTTCTGGCTTCTTTCTTCTTAAGTTTGTAAAACTCTCGGTCTTCATTAGTCTTGGTGGTCTGCCACATTTTGAAAGCTTCTTTCTTTTCTAGTAACGCTTTTTGTACAGTTTCGTTCCACCACCAGGTAGTTTTAGGTATTCGCTTTCCACCCTTAGTTCGCCCAAGAGTCTTATTTGCTGCTCTAAGAATCTCAGTTTGCAAGTGCGTCCAAACTGCATCTATATCACTTTCATTGTCTTCTGGAATGTTAAGGTTTTCGAGCTCCCTCCTAAAATCGCCCATCTTTGATCCCTTAAGAAGCCACCATCTGGTGAGTTCTGGTTCCTTCTCTTTTTTGTTCTTCGTCTTCCTCGTAAACACCTTATCCATAACTACAATTCGATGTTGTGACGTGATGCTTTCCCCAGGTATCACTTTGCAGTTTTTGACTCTACCGATGAGAGATCTGTTCAGAAGTATAAAGTCGATCTGTGAACACGCCGATCCGCTTTTGTATGTTATCAGGTGCTCAGGCTTTTTGGCAAAGAATGTATTCACTAGGGCCAGTTCATGTGACATAGCAGATAACAAAATGGCTTTACCCTCCTCGTTCGCGGCGCCAAAACCGTGACCGCCATGTACTCGTTGACATGGCTCGCATTCAGTACCAACGTGACCATTCAGATCACTTCCCAGGATTGTTATTTCGTTACTGGGTATTTCCTGCAGGATATCGTCCAAGAAAATCCAGAAATTATCTTTCTCAGTTCTTGAACAGCCTACTTGAGGGGCGTATTCTGACACTATGTTTACCACCTCTCCCTGGACGATCACTTTTACACTCATAGCTCGGTCGCTAAAACGTTTGACTTCTACGATATTATCCAGATGGTCATGACTGATTACTATTGCCACTCCGTTTCGGCCCCCTTTTGAGTCTGTGTACATAAGTTTGTATCCTTCTCCTATGTTGCGAGACTTTGAGCCCTGCCATCTGGTCTCTTGGAGACAGGCGAAGTTGATCCTGCGGCGTGTTAGTAGGTCTGCGAGCTCCTTCGTCCTTCCCGTTAGTGTTCCTACATTTAAGGTGGCAAAGCGGACTTTGATGTTACTATCTAGGACTAGCGTCTTTAACCGAACCCGTCCTTGATCCGGTAGCTCTTGTATACTTGTCAGAGAGGTAGGGCGATGTGTCTGCGCGTCGTTTTGCGGCGACGCCCTATCCACGTCACAGTATCTTGATAGTAACCTTTTCATTCTTCTGTTTTGACGTTACTGGGTTATTAGTCCAGTGCCGACTGTCATTTTAAGCACAAAAACCTACCCTTAGGGAAAAGGAAAACCCTCGAATTTATGGTGGTCGTTCGACGGCGTGGGTATTTAAGCCCACACATAAAGCGGGGTCTGGTTATACCGCCAGATACTCGGTCGCCAGGGCCTCGTCCGTTGTCTAGCAGGGGGTACCGCGTGCAGGTGAGGTTGACAGTTGAGCCGGTTAAGATGTTAGTACCGTTCGCCCCTTACCGCCACTACAGAAAATGAACATTTGCCCCTCTTAGTTTTAAAAATCATTGATGTGTCATCTGCAAACAATACCATCTCACAAAGATTATGTAAATAACACGGAAGGTCATTTATATAAATTAAAAATAGCAGGGGTCCTAATACTGATCCATGAGGGACACCCATAATAAGGGCAGACCCTGAAGACTCAGCTCCATTTATGCAAACCTTTTGTGTTCTGTACTTAAGGTAAGAACTTATTAGATCCAAGGAATCATTCGATGCACCATAATGTTTAAGTTTTTTAAGTAATGTTACACAATCGAAAGCCTTTGAAAGGTCACAAAATACACCTATGGCATCTAGCTTACTCTCCCAAGCATTAAACACATGTTGTAGAAGAGCAACTCCAGCATCGGTAGTATTTCTCGGTACCTTTTCTGAAGCCATATTGGTTGCTGTTTAATAATTTATTTACACTAAAGTGTGATAAAAGCCGATTAAACATTATTTTCTCCAAGATTTTACTTAGCACTGGCAAGATAGATATAGGTCGAAAATTGGAGGGGTCACATTTTTCGCCAGACTTAAATAAAGGAATGATTTTGCTAAACTTCATTAAAGTTGGAAACTGTCTATCATCAATACATTTGTTAAAATAATAGCGAGTTGAGGGGCTAATGAACTTATAATTGTATTGATAATGCTGACAGGAATTCCCCAAAGATCCTCCGTTTTTTTTCATATTGAATTCTCTAAAAGTTTTTGTAATTATGTCAGGGTTCATATGCCTAAAATTAAATAAAGAATTGCACTCATCGACAACAGACTTGAGAAGGGATTCAGCTAGATCAGCAGAAGAAGCAAGCCCTTTAGTAGTAGAGGGTGCTATATTTGAAAAAAAAAACTCAAATGTATTTGCAACCTCTGTGTTCGTGTTTATTAGCTTATCCCCTAACTTGAGAGAGTAAGTAGGATTATTTAGTTTTACTCTACATGTCTCTTTATTAATAATATTCCAAGTAGTTTTTGCCTTATTGTTGGAAGCCGAAATTAAATTATAAAGATAGATTGACTTCGCTTTTGCACATACTAATTTAAATAATTTAGAGTATTTTTTAACATGTTCTATAATATGTGGGTTTTGAGAATCTGCCTTTAAACTATATAAATCATATAATGTTTTTCTGCTTTTATAAATACCAGGTGTAGCCCATTCATTAAATTTACACTTCTGTTTATTTATTTTTAATTTTTTCTGTTTAAAATGTTCATCAAATTCATTTTTAACCAAACCAAAAAGATTCTCATATAATTCATCAACATTCTGATCATCATGCTTTAGCAAATTTACACCCTCTTTAATTTTTTTCTTTAATTTTTTTAATTTTATTAATAGTAAATTGCCTATACACAGAATCTTCTTTATTAGAGACATAATGGTGCTCGAACGATGCTTCTTGTCCACTGTGGTCCGAAATAAGACAATTTAAAATGGATTTTTTTAACACTCCACCATCACAAAAAATATTATCTAAGCAAGTAGCTGATGTGGGCGTTACTCTGGTGGGTTTATTAAAAAGATTAATTAGATTATACGACTTAAAGAGATTAAGAAACCGGGTGGACGACTGCGTTTCTTCTAATACTCGTATATTAACGTTGAAATCCCCACATACGACTACTTCCTTATTCGATTTTGAGAGCTTTTTCAGAGCCTCATCCATAACAGATTCAAAAACGTGGTAGTTAGCTTTGGGGGGGCTATACACGCTTATTATGATATATTGTTCCAGCTCAGCACACGCTAGTTCAATAGTTCGTTCAACCGAGAGCGACACAATGTCTTTGCGTTCTTTACATTTTAATTCATTTTTCACAAGAATAAGTGCCCCCCTTCTTGGTGCAGACTCCCTTATGAGCGAACTAGCGACTTTATAATTTTCAATGTTTAAAATTAGTTGATGTTTTTTAAACCAATGTTCTGTAAGACATATCACATGAACATTATAATCTTGTAGAAATAATCCTAAACCTAACTCTTTGCCGGCCAGGCCTTGTATGTTTTGATGAACAATATTAAAATACTTATCAGCCTAGCTTTTGTCTTCCCTCTTAGTTTAAAGCCTCAAAGGTCGTCAATGGCAAAATATTTAAATTAGTACAAGTACATACTAGCATGTTCATAAAATATATTTTTGCACGGTGTATTGCCTCTGGTCTGGCCCCCAATTCCGTCAATTTACATATGGCTCAACAGAATTGCAATTTTTCGCATCGCAATTATTGCATAGTTTGACATATTTAATATGGTAGTAATGTCAAAATATACGATTGCGATGCAATTGCGATTCTATTGAGCCATTTGTAAATTAACGGAATTGGGGCCCTGAATGTTTGTGTTATCTCCCATTGTTTCCGATTTTACAAAACTAGTCCCTTAGATAGCTACTCCCAACCCGGTTAGTTTTGTGACCTATAGCGCAATGGTCCAGGGTTCGATTTCCGGTAGGGACAATCTAGAAAATGATATTTTATAAATTGGCTTCGGTCTTGAGCACACCTCAATCCCTGGGTTTTATTCGTGCTTCGGGAGGCACGTCAGAAGACTGTACCCAGTGGCGGATCGTGTGTTTGTAAGACTGTGGGTTCGTCTTCCGCCTAAGGCAGTACCTAGTTGATTTTATATCGTATTTTCATATTGTTTTCTTGCAATACTGTCTCAAGGTCACCGGTTTCAAGATGTTTGCTCCGAGGGCCCGGGTTCGATTCCCGGACGGGTTAATGT
Source organism: Anania crocealis (assembly GCA_949315895.1). Lineage (NCBI taxonomy): Eukaryota > Metazoa > Arthropoda > Insecta > Lepidoptera > Crambidae > Anania > Anania crocealis. Next base: position 18,371,625 of record OX438883.1, read on the forward strand.
AGAAAAAAGTGTTTTTTCTACATTTCCTCGACTCTGGGTGTTTGTGATACCTCCGTTGTTTCTGATTTCTTCAATACGAGAGCTTTAAACAGTTACTTACTTTGGGATCACAACAATGGATATGTGATAATGTCAACATTTTAATAGAGACTAGGGGCCTTCTGTACATGGGGCCCTAGGCTGCAGCCCTTAGATCCGCCCCTGCCTGTACCTAATTAACTAATCTTAGGGGGCTTGGAAAACTGACACCAAAATACCTAGTTGATATACGATTCGGAATAGGTACAGAAGAAAATCTTAGAATGCATATACATGCATATGCATATACATGGTGAGGTCTATCCGTTGGATACATTGAAACTTCCCGTATATCTACTTTGCATTATCGTGGTGAAAGTCACCGTGTTTGTATACCTAGTCAAATAATTTATTTGTGTTTAAGTAACAGTTTTACGAAATTTTAATTATGCCGGGTTTAATTTATGAGAACATAACACTGACGACAATTGAATAACGCAATTATTGATTAATCAATTTTATGCCCAGGAAAAATTAAAGGGACTTGAATCAGTTGTAGGTAAAATTAAATTTATCGACTGTGCTTCTGGCGAATTCGATCAAGTGTCGGTTTTTTGGAGTAAATTCTAAGAGAAGCGATGCGTCCATGTAGACTTATCTTCTTAATATTGTGTGACAAGTTACTGGTCAAGAAGTTAAGTTTTCCATTATCTAAATTGTAAATTGTAAAAAATAGGGAGAACTATTTTTTTGGATAAAAAAATATATCTCTTTAAATTATTTAGCTAAGAAAAAAAAAGAATCCGGCCAAGTGCGAGTCGGACTCGCGCTCGAAAGGTTCCGTACCAAATAGGCCAAAAAGACGGGTTTGATGTATGGGAGCCCCCCTTAAATATTTATTTTATTTTGTTTTTAGTATTTGTTGTTATTGCGGTAATAGAAATACATAATTTGTGAAAATTTCAACTGTATAGCTATCGTGTCTCTTGAGATACAGCCTGGTGACAGAGCGACGGACAGACGGACAGACGGACAGACGGACAGACAGCGAAGTCTTAGTAATAGGGTCCCGTTTTTTACCCTTTGGGTACGGAACCCTAAAAAATATTTATGTTATCTTACCTTCATGACAACACTGACTTCATAGTAATTCGCGTATTAAATCTGTTCCGAGCAATCCAAAACTGCACACATTGACAAGTTTTAAGCTGTCTACACACCGAAGCAGCCGCGCCGGCACGAACCCGGCGGGCAAGGCCGACGGCCTGTTTTTAACGATCTTGTAGGCGGCTTGCGACCGCGCGATCTACCCCGCGGCACGCCCACCTCTGCTGTTCAGTTGCCCGCCGGCTTTTAAGGAATAGTGACGTATCAATGTTTTTTATCGACTTAACATTATTATCGAATGGGACGACGAAAAAGTATTGAAACTAATAGACCTCTATCACTCAAAACCACTACTATGGAACCCAAAAAATAGTGACTATAAAACGCTTCGACGCTTTTAATGATATTGCGATTGAATTATTTACATCCGTTAATAAAATGGAGAAAATAAAAAAATTAACAAGTCTATTACCGCGAAAAGAGAAAAGAAAATATTTCAAATAAATCCGGCGCGGATACTGACGAAATTTATCAATGTAAATAGTTTGCTACAAAATTTTCTGAGCAATAAAAATGTGCCTATTGGAACGATGGAACTTGGCCATCACTACTTGTGAACACTGCATGCCGCGACTGTCGTGCCGCCAGGAAAATGGTCCGACTTGCATCTTGTAAAGCCGCCGGGTCCATCCACCGGCACTAGCCTGCCGGGTTTCGGCCGGCGGGCCGGCGGCTTCAGTGTGTAGTCAGCTTTACTGCAGATGCGAAATAGGACGCAAATGAAAGGGATAGCTATAATTTTAAATGATTCCGCTCGTGACTGCACTCAACGTGGACGTTGTAAAAAACTGCCTAATTATGACGTATTTGAGTCTTCACAACGCGCGCGCTTATAACATATCTGCTTCGTTTTAATTTAATAAGTATCAATGAATGAAACTCATCAACCTAGATATAGCATTATTAGTAGTAGTAGTGACTGTTTTAACAATAAGTAGTACTTACAACTATTATTATTGACAAGGTGTTGCCCGCGACTTCATCCGCGTCAATTTCTGTTATTATAATCGCGATTAAGAAGTTTTTAGAAGAATATAGTCTGGCTACGTCCGCACAGACAGGCGGCTTGCTTCCTAGAGCCTAGCGAGTCACCTAGCGAGTAACTAAGTATAACGAACGTTCTAGCATGGTCGCGGACGGCCGCATTGCGCGCTTGGCGCCCAGCTAGTCGCTTAGCGTGTATCCAGGTAAACAAACGTGTTGGTTTTTTGTCACCTGGCGCGAGGAATTTTAGACGAAACAAATGGATGAAATATTAATTGCGTCAGTTTTTAAAAGAGCACCTCTGTGGAATCCAGCTAATGAACTCCATAAAAATGCGGTTGTCTTAAAAAGAGGCTATGGGAAGAGGTAGCAGTCGAAGTAGAAAAAGATGGTTAGTTAGCTAAAAGTTATTTATTTATTTATAATGCGGTATTTTTTTTTACAATGAGTTGTTTAAGCTGTGAATGTATGTTAAGGCGTATTATATTTTCAGGCAATTGCTCTGCCAGGTAATCGATCCACCTAGCAACCCACCATGCAAACCACCTCTCAGTACAGCCACCGTGTATCCTAGCAAGTAGCCAGGTTACAAGCCACTCAGCTCTAGGCGCTAAGCAAGCCACCTGCCTGTGTGGACGTAGCCTAAGCCTTCCTCGATAAATGGACTATCCAGCACAAAAATATTTTTTCAATTCGAATCAGTGAGTAGTTCCAGAGATTAGCGCGTTCAAACAAACAAAACTCTTCAGCTTGTAATTGCTTTTTGAACCAACTGGAAAACGAAGCCCACGTTATTAGATTATTATGTATAACATCATGGCAGTGTTATTTCTTTTTTGATTAAAACTCTTTTTTTAATAATATTACATTTTGATTCAGACTTTTTGTACCGAACGCCCCTATATGTGACTCTATTGTGACGTCGGTACATATATGTTGCTGGATTGCGCTGGACTAGGGAGATGCCAGTAGGTAGATAATGAAAACGCGGATTTTCTTGCTAATAAGGCGATAGTAGCTTGATGGTGTATAGTGGACTGTATGTTGATTTCTTGAGGCTGCACCAGTTGAGTCTTCTTGTAGACTGTTCAGTCTGAATGTGTTCCGACGAATGTTATTTTTTGCAAATCCCGCTCGCAGTTATGTGGAGTTTCGCTGCATTCTATTAGTGACTATATCTGCTTAGCGTCAAGTGCACGCGTCAGCAATATTTTGTGCGAGCGAAACTCCCTATCGTGCGAGCGAGATGGCAAATGAGACCCTCCTTACGCGGCAATACCGTAAGGAGCGCCTCTTATGCGTGTAAGGTGTGTAGTGTACCTATTCGCCTTTATTTATTTAGTAAAAACTTTACAACACGTAATAACAACATACGATAAACTTAAATAAGACACATAAACAAATAGGACACTTATACAATTTCTAACACTATCTTACACTAACTATACAATACAAAGGTAATTTACAAATTTTAAACACTTTTAAATCAAACTATAACACACAACATAATAATAAAGTAAATAGACTATACGAGTAAATAGGCCGTCTGTAACACTATTAACGCAAGTAAATAGGCCGTCCGTAACACTTTTCATTTTGTAACACGCTGTGACATGCACTGACGTATTATTTCGATGCGGCGGGGTCTTGATTGAATAGACCTTATACAGCTACAACTGTGCGCGTCACAGTGTTAAAAATAAATAGCTGAAAAAAATATTTCATATTTTTTATTTGAAAAAAAAAACTGCCAAGATGTTATACATAATGGTAACATAATGTGGGCTTCGTTTTACAAATGGTTAAGAATGCACCAAGTATAAACTGTAGATATGGAACATAAGACGAAAAACATATTTACTTAGTTAATTTAAATAAAAACCTATTTTACTGCCCCAATTACTAGTCTGACAAAATATGACTGAATCGGACAGTCAAACGTATTCGAAATAGTTTTCAAGATGATGTTAATGCTATCCCGTAGGTCTTCGAGCAACGCGGCCTTCCGTCCCGGAAGGGAGTAGGCATAGCGATTCTATTCTATACAAAAAGTCCTGGCATTTTTTGCGGGGGGAAATGTGCACACAAGCGCAGGTTCGCATACTCACATACAAAAACAACACTGTAGTGACGACACTCACACACAAAAAATTTAACAATTCAGCAACAATTCGTGTACGGATAAGTTACAACTCACACATTGCCCCGTTTTCAACGTAAATAGAGTTGGACTTAACTGTTCATGTAGCAATATCGATATTTTTTTTCTGAAGACGGAATAAAAGTAACAAAGTGAAACATTTATTTATTAGTAGGATCTTAACAACAACTTTTGATATTCAAATAACGATCGATTTTGATGTTGATTTTTTGTGTTAGATTTGATGGGTACGAAACTAGGACGAAGACTTAATTTTATACCGCTAAGAGCTGATAATTTTATACCGCTATCGCTACAAATGAGCTGTTTAGAGGAGTGACACCATATAAACCGTGACACGACATTTAAAAATATTAGAGGGATGGGAAGGACTGGAGGGATTGGAGGTATGGGTTGAGGGTTGGGAGGGACGAACTCTGCCGGATCCGCTTATTATGGATTAATAATGAATTTGAGAATAGTAAATTACGTATCTGCGTGAAATTTAGTGATAAGAAGTTCATTGGTTCTTAAAATGAATTAATTTTGTGTAAATTAAATTTGGCGGATGCAATTTTTTTCAATAAAAAAGAAATTCTGGTGTCAATATATTTTTCCATGACTGATCTTGCAAGTAAATTTAATAAAAGAAACCGAGTTTAAATGATTACATTAAAATCATTTCTATATATTTCAATGACAAAGGAAAAGAAACAAGTTGCACACAATACATAATAAAAACCGGCCAAGTGCGAGTCGGACTCGCGCACGAAGGGTTCCGTACCAAAAAGGCCAAAAAAACGGGCCCCCAATTCCGCTAACTTACAAATGGCTCAATAGCATCGCAACTGTATATTTTGACACATTTAATATGGAAGTAATGTCAAAATATACGATTGCGATGCTATTGAGCCATTTATAAATTAGCAGAATTGGGCCCCTGGTGTGTTGTATGGGAGGCCCCCTTAAATACATATTTATTTTATTTTGTTTTTAGTATTTGTTGTTATTGCGGTAACAGAAATACATAATTTGTGAAAATTTCAACTGTCTAGCTATCGCGGCTCTTGAGATACAGCCTGGTGACAGAGCGACGGACAGACGGACAGACAGCGAAGTCTTAGTAATAGGGTCCCGTTTTAACCCTTTGGGTACGGAACCCTAAAAACTACTAACTAGAATGATTAAATCAAATAAAAATAAATTATTACTATTATGTTATTACTATTAAAGAGTTTCAAACTTAATAACAGAAAAGATATTTTACATCACACATAAAACCATATCAACAATTTTTTGTCTAATGTGATTAAATATATTATATAACGTCGTCGTCGATAACCGCCACCCTTTATCGGCAAACATTATGTCATGTGAAAGTAATAACATCACTATGTTGCCCAGCGGCAAGAAATCGGATTTATCGCGCGACCGATCTGAAATTTGTACGGGCGAGCGGACCTGATGTTGTCGAACAAATCCAACAACTATTCAAGAATAAAATATGCGAATTTAGTGTTTAAATGTAATTAAATGGCAATAATACGATACAAATTTACTTATACGTGAAATGTAACACCATCATTATGTAAACTTGATATTGCAGACCTCTTTTTACAACAGAACACTGAGCAATTCGGCATTTTTAATACGGCAGCGTTCACTTGCGCGACTGGACTCAGTCTAGGAAGAAATCTGAGCGCAACTAGTTTTTATAAACGCTAATGCCCAATTGGGCTTATACTTTTGACAGAGGGGAAACGCTTCGTATGGCTACTCCCTTACGGGACGGAAGGCCGCGTTGCTCGAAGCCGTAGGTACTCGGCGTAATATTCAGTGAAGCGATGCGTTTGTGCCTAATCGCCTAAAATCATCTGTATGGCCACCAGCAAACATCACTGGTGCGCTACAGAAACGTGGCAACCGCAAATCTGAAACGCTAAACATATATTGAACGCAAGCAAAGGGCGTCGTTTGCCCTGCGACTTGTTGAGTGTGGCTTACCTATCTGTGGGTGGGCATCTTAGAGTATTAATCCCTTTATTTATACTATAAGGTCCATCCGTGGGTTGCTTCTGTAAAAAGATTGACAATACGCCTTGAAAGATGTAATTTTGACTTCTCTCTAGCAGCGAGCAAATCTGCGAGTTAACAAATCAAAATGTTACCCCGGACTAAGGAATTTATGATAGCCAGCGCTCAACGGTCGCGTTCACTAAGTTATTTTGAAACGCACTTCAACGTAGTGGTTACTTGTTTAGTGCGCACCACATGAATAAATATGGTGCGAACTACTAGTTACCTCCTGTCAGATAAAGTTAACCCTTAACTACCTACCGGGAGTCTCTCAGACTCCGGAAAATTTGTTTCTTGTCATAACTAGTCTCACGCACGTCTTATGTCGTCAAGCGTCCGTGTACCTTCCTCCCTCTACCCGCAGTGCCTCGCCTGCTGCTGCACTCGGCGACGTTACACGTGCACGGTGTTGCTCTTAGGTGACTATATAAAGTTATTTGGAGTCTAATAGACTCTTGGTAGGTACTTATGGGATTTTTTCTCTTATGTTTTTTTATTATTTTAGTGAAAAATGACAAATAATAATAGAATTATTGAGCGCTGGTTGGAGCAGGAACTGAATAATGAGGACTACTTGTAGAATTCAGAATGTAGTAATGCGGATCTAATTATTAGTGAATATTTTGTGCTGGGCAAATACTGCGGATTGGACTCGTAAAGTACGCTGATGATGAAGATGGGATGGATTTAGTGGTATCAACTTCATAGTTTCTGCCTTAAAACACGTGTCATGTTCTTACTTCATCAGACGAAGATGACATACCCTAAGAATAATTGCAACCTCAACTAAGAAAATAAAAATCATTTTGGTAAAACCCGCTTTCGTTTGTCATCCCTGCCAGCTTCTTCTTGCACAAGAACATTGCAACATAATATTGTGCACCAAAAAGAAGGCGCACAGGCAGCGTATAAAGATTCAGTCAATTCTTCGTCTTCTTCTCTTGATATTTGTTGCAAGTTTTTCCCTGATACCTATGAAAAGCTTTAAACTATGATACCTTACTACAAGAAATAATCATGTAAAATTGCAAAAGTTTAGGGCTTGCAATTTTATTTATATTTAAGCATTTTAATTACAAATTTTGAAAAATAATATTATTTGATAGTTAGATTTTTATAAATTGAAGGAGAAAAGTTCCTATTTCACGTTTATTTTTTTATAATGGATTTCAATTGCGATAGAAGTTAATTTTTAAGATTTTTGAGTCTATTAGAGATTTAAGCTTTTTTTTCATAAATATCTTAGAATATTTACGTCTTTACAATTTTTTTATTTATATGTCGGAAATAGATTCGATAATTTAAATACTACTAGCGCCATCTAGTTTAATTAGTGCAAGTTACTGTTTATTTCAAATAATTCCTAAATGGCGGAAACGGAAATGTCGATGAGTTTTATTTTAAATGACACTAGCGCCATCTAGTTTGATTGATGTTAATCATAAAAATAATTCCAGAAAAAGGAAACGGAAGTAGCATTTTAATCTTGATTTAAATTATTATTGGAACTTTGATTTCGGATACGGAAGTGGTTGTTTTATGAACTGCTATAGTCATGTTCAAACTTATTTTTCTAATAAAGATTATCGTGGACGGAAACGCACGCCATCTAGCGGTGACGTTGGACAAGGCCTTTGGCAGGTATAAAAGTAGACCAATTTCGTGAGTATAAGCAGTCTAGGACCAGCGTTTGAGGTATTACAATTGTGCCAAAGGACTTGTCTGTTTCCTATCGCGAAGTGAAACGTTTCTTCGTGTTTTAATTACCCACGTGTCTCGGGGAACCTAAATACGCCACGGAATGATGGAGGGAAATGAATACCCTTTAACCAATGATGTCGACTACAGAGTTTTCCGACATCAGAAGTGGGATTCGCTCGAGAACGTGATGCTGAAACAAGGCCAATTCCAGGACCTGGAATCAGCGGGGAATTTTGGCGTGCTATTTTTGAATCCCAGAATTGCAATCTTTGCACGCTAATTGAGGCAATCAAGACACCCGTGAGTACTTCTAGAATATCATTGCTCGAATTCGATCAAGACAAGTCCGATGCAGACCCACATACATGGTGTGGCACAGTTGACCTTTGTTTGGCCGTACGCAAGCTACAAGGCAGTGAAATAATAATGGCAGTCAGTTCAGCTCTAAAAGGCAGTGCTTCACGTTGGCTATCTCAAATCTCATATCCCGGTATCACATGGCAAGTATTGAAGGCTTTTTTCAAAGCAAGATCAGAGTGAATGGAGACACCTGCGGCCACACTTGTTAATGTTTTGAATGGCCATCCCAAGGAAGGTGAATGCCTGGCAGAATACGCGGTGAGACTTATGACAACATTAACGTCTCTTTGGCAAGGAATTAATATGGACTAAATAATTGTGACTACTATCCTCGCGCATATCTGCCAATTCGATGGAGGACTTCAACGATTGGCTTTTACGAAGGAAATTAAATCTCGTGAACAAATGCAACGTGAACTGCAAGCATGCTCTTACTCTAAGAAGAAAAATGAAAATCCATCCAGGAATCGTCCAATTTCAAGTCGCTAAAACCAGCCGGAGCTTATGACTCTCCAAAATGTTTTGTATGCTGTAAACTAGGACATCGCAGAGCCGACTACCGCTCCAAGGACAATAAAAGGTCATATGATCGTGCTACTTCTTCTAGTACCAATTTTCCAGTTATACAATGTCTAAACACATCTGACTTTATCTGCTTCAGGTGTGATAACACTGGTCATTTTGCAAGTGTCCGAGCGCTCCTACCTTCCTTTCGGAGAAGAGCGTGCCGAACGACAACGGAGGGACTAGCAGCAGTAAAAACGGAGCAACGACCGTTGGCAACCAGCGTCAAGTGGACCTGTGCTACATTGGCAACCCTGTTGGATAGCTCGATACATCTGGTAGGCAAGTTCCTTTTCACTATGACTTGGGTACTGAATTTTCTCTTATTGAAGAAATTGTTGTTTTTAAATTTGATTTGGCAAAAGACCTAGTATATCAGTAACTTCAACTTGAATTTGTCAATTTAGTGATTAGTCTGAATTTAGAAATTATTATTTAATGTTTTTGATATTGAATCAAAGAAATTTAGCGTGATCTTAATATGACTTATGATTATGAGGAACTGTTTTCTTTGATTTTACGTTGCGTTTACAGTTTATTATTTTGGTTAACTTCAGAAACTGATAGTGCTAAAAGCATAAAGCTTTTCAGATTGGTTTTTCTGTGATGGTGTTATACAAAGAGTTGTGGTAGACCAAGACTGTTATTTTTTTCAAGTGAAGACTTAAACTTTTGTAATATGTACTTACAATAAACAATTACACCTTTTTGCAACATGAGCTTGTTATCTAAAGAATAACATTCAGTCATGTTGTAGAAAACGCTAAGTACCTATGACAATGAATGATTCGATAGTAACTTTGAGTATCTAAAAGGATAGTAATATCAACAGGTTCCTCTAGAATTAAATGTTATTTCTTACGATGATGACAATGGTAAATGATAATGATAATGATAGTCAGTGGATCATGAGGTTACCCTTGTATTTTTTTATTATTGTTTTGCGTTGTGACCATACGCAATTACGCCGGAGCTTGTAAGAAGTACATGTGGTCTGCTTTTTATGTGTGGCATACCCTTTGCGAGGGGTAGTACTTACGCTGCTTAGATGGTCAGCTTCTGTGTATGGGTCACTTTGTAAATGGGCTGACGGTTGTTGGTTTCTTGCTGAACTCGTCTCTGCCGATGGACTGGCTAGTGCCGATGGACTGGCAACTGCCGATGGACTGGCAGCAGCAATTCTTTGGCCAATGGACTGGCATTGATAGTATGGTGCCGATGGACTGGCTACTATATTATTTAGCTTTAATAAACTAGCTACTTACAAGACACTGGTATAGAGTTTAAAGGGTGATCCTATGTTTAATGACTGTTGTTGTATTTAGTGCTATCATATGTGAAAGTAAGATTCATTATTTTGGTAATGATGAGAGAACTTATTGATTATTACTAATTAAGGTATTGATGATAATAATTTGAAAATGCAGCTCCTTGTGTTTAGCAACCAAAAGATGCTGCTTGAATGTACTCGTAGTAACCGAAGGACTGGTTTAGTGTGTGAATGTGTATTCATAAGGGTATACTAACGAAAGGATTGGTCCCGTTTATTCGTGTTGATATGCCTTGAGCATTGCTAGCTTTAAGTTTGATTAAAAGTTAGTCAGATGTTTTAAAATTGTAAACTGTCAGAAATGGCCGAACAAAAACAGTCATCCGATCACCCGAGGACGGGTGACCTGTCAAGATGGCCGTGTCGGAAATAGATTCGATAATTTAAATACTACTAGCGCCATCTAGTTTAATTAGTGCAAGTTACTGTTTATTTCAAATAATTCCTAAATGGCGGAAACGGAAATGTCGATGAGTTTTATTTTAAATGACACTAGCGCCATCTAGTTTGATTGATGTTAATCATAAAAATAATTCCAGAAAAAGGAAACGGAAGTAGCATTTTAATCTTGATTTAAATTATTATTGGAACTTTGATTTCGGATACGGAAGTGGTTGTTTTATGAACTGCTATAGTCATGTTCAAACTTATTTTTCTAATAAAGATTATCGTGGACGGAAACGCACGCCATCTAGCGATGACGTTGGACAAGGCCTTTGGCAGGTATAAAAGTAGACCAATTTCGTGAGTATAAGCAGTCTAGGACCAGCGTTTGAGGTATTACAATTGTGCCAAAGGACTTGTCTGTTTCCTATCGCGAAGTGAAACGTTTCTTCGTGTTTTAATTACCCACGTGTCTCGGGGAACCTAAATACGCCACGGAATGATGGAGGGAAATGAATACCCTTTAACCAATGATGTCGACTACAGAGTTTTCCGACATATAGAAATCTATAACAATAATAGGTTTTATATTTATTTACCTTTTGATAGCTTAGTTTTTTGTTTAGAGACCTGAGAAGAGAGGAGTCTGAGAGACTCTAGGTAGGTAGTTATGTGACTGAAACAAGGGGTAGGTAGCTAAGGGTTAATACAATAAAATATAAATTCGTAGTTTTGCGCGGGAAACGAAAAGAGAAAGATGGATTTTTTTTTGTTTCGTAATTTTGTAAAATTATCCTAAGCGGCATTAATTGTGATAAAGTGGTGGCATTGTTATAATAGTGTGTCAGTGATTAGGATAAATCAAATAAAAGTGAGAAACAAGGAAAGGCGCTCCTATTTGACTCTGATCCACGTTCTCGCGTAAAACTCCTGTAATCATTGAAATGTATAAACCAGCCGTACATTTCAATGAGTTAGGTTAGTTTAGGTTTAGGTTAGGTTAGGCTATTATGTTTACAACGTCGCGTCGTCTGGCTAATGGCACGGCCGGTCGACGAACTGTGGTAGCTATATCGCCAGTTTTGGATATGTGGATGAGTCGGGGGCACGGTCGTCTGACTTTCAGATCGACCCAGATTTTGTCGGGTCATGGCTGTTTTGGCGATTACCTCTGCCGCATCAGCAGAGAAGAGTCCGCCTCATGCCACCACTGCCCAAGCAATGAGGACACTGCGCAACATACCCTCGAGACATGCCCGGCCTGGGCGAGGGAGCGCAGTGCCTTAACTGCTGTGATTGGAAGGGATCTCACCCTGGGGGCTGTAGTAGCTCAAATGGTAGAAAGTGGGGAAAAATGGCAGGCCATGCTTACCTTCTGCGAGATAACGGTCTCGGTCGGAAGCTGCGGAGAGGCACAGAGAGCTCGCGCCCGATGCCCCTATGATCCGCCGCCGTCATCTTGGGCGCCGCAGGCGCCTTTACGCTCTGCATATGCCCTTTCTCACAAGGCCTCAGATGACCGACACGGGGGTGTCAGTTGTCTGCTAAAGGAGGCCTGTGGCGGTGTGTGTGTGTCCCACACACTGCTTACTGGAGACCGGGGGGAGTACTTCTTCCCCCTGAAGCCGGGTGGCGCTCGCTAGTCAAGCGAGCCATAGCCAGAGGTGGAACCGCGGATTATTGCCCGGGGTAAAAACGCCCGGGGCGTTAACCCGTGGTTCCGACTCACTGTGGCACCGGAGGACACGGAGGGTGGTTAAGTGGGTAGGATCCGTTAACCTCGGACGAGCCCCACATAACTCTGTGACGACCCCCGCTGACGCAGAGTATGCGTAAATGCATTCCCCCGCCTCAAAAAAAAGGCTATTATGTTTAAGTAAGTATTTATGATATTTTAAGTATTTTAACGCTTTGAACCCCAAGAGATAACCCGTTGTTACGATAACAATTAATTTTAATTGTGTCTGGAATATCGTCAAACGGTTAAATTGATATTTTAACTAAAGACTAGGATGTATGGACTCGTCCAAAGCCGTTAAATTTTTATGAAAAGAAAAAAAAATACAATAAATTCGATTGCAGTGCTGTCAGATAATGACAATGACAGTTGCTATCAACGTGTGGTGGAGTGCGATTGTGTGTTTGTAATTTTAAACCGAATTAAGTTTCTGAAATTATTTATCGTTAAAAAATTATATACCTAGCAGTATTTCTCAACCCAAAACAAAACTTTAATTATCTGGGTTACTTTTAATTAACTCTAATCCTCATTATGTCGATTACCGGTCGTGCATTACATTTTGTTTTTAAAGTTGCCGATAGAACACTCACTGCTAAATTCTACAGAGATGTCCTGGGCATGAAGGTATAACTGAATTTTTAGCTATTGATTTGCTGTAAAACTATTTTTTAATATTGTTTGAATATTTGCTAGGTACAATAGAACAAAACCAAGGTCATGACAAATTGCAGTCACGCATACAATCACCGGTGGTAAATCATGTTGTGTCTAATCGTTAGTTATGGACATAAAGTAGTATGAGACATGTTACTGGCTCAAATCTCAAGTGTAGCACCTACCTCTGTTGATGATAACAATTTTTAGAGACAATAACAATAGATAACAAATTATTGCACTTGACATGAGACATACATATTGTAAGCAGAATCATTATGACTATGTTGCAAGTCTTATATTTACCTCAGTATTGTATTTTTAGGCCATTAAGGCTTTCCAATTTTCAGACATTGCTCAGGTTTGTGACCAACAACCCGCATTTGGCAAGTGTGGTGATTATAGCCTGTACCTATCATTGCTGTAGTAACTTGTATTTTTAATGAATTCAATGAGGGAAGCCTTTTCCTGCAGTGGGATGATTATAGGTCACACTGCTGTATTTTCTGTTCTATTACAATATTTTTAAGTAAGATAAAATTTCATAATTTTATGAGAGTAGATAATACAGTACTATTGGTAAAAAACAATGTAGTGCGTACCTCTAAAGTTCTATAATTGGGTACAAATTTTTTAATTATTTATTTAATAAAATATTACAGTGAAGAGGATGACTTTGAAAGACTATTTTGTGTGGTTAACACACGCTAGTTCATCATAATTATGAATTCACAAAATTATTTTATATCCCAACCTAAGAGATGTATTTAAAATGTATATAAATCTAACGAGTAAATTAATACAGAATACAATATTAATAATATTTTTATAAAAACACAATATGAAATTGATATGATTCATAAAATTAATACATATTGTAAATGTTTCATAAAAAACCAAAATTTGGACTCTGAAAAACAATGCCTAATTAGCTAGAATTAAATACCATTTGACATGACACATTTTGTTGTTTTAGGTATTGCGTCATGAAGAGTTTAGTGAGGGCTGTGAGGCAGCTTGTAATGGGTGAGTAATTTCAGGAAAAACGTACTTCTGATTAAAACCCTGTAACATTTTCTTAAACTACAATTGTTAAGTTGGTTTAGATCAGCATGTAGAAAACTTATGAACAAATTTTTGGTCTGTTTTACTTTTATTATAAATTGATGTATGTATTTTCAATATAATTGTTCTGAATAAGTTATATCAAACCCTTATTTTGTTCAAGAAGTATACTGGTGAATTTTATTAAAGTATTTAGTTCACCTTTCCAGAATTCTAATTTCTTTGCTTCTGAAGGTTAATTAATTTTAGTTTTATGCAATTTCAGGCCATATGCGAATAGATGGAGCAAAACCATGATTGGTTATGGGCCTGAAGACACTCATTTTGTAGTAGAACTCACATATAACTATGGTATAACACATTACGACCAAGGGAATGATTTCATTGGCTTGACTGTGCAATCAAGTGAAAGTCTGAAGAGAGCGGCTGCAAACAACTGGCCTGTGAAAGAACAAAACGGAGTGAAGTACTTGGAAGCACCTGGCGGTTACAAGTTCTTCATTATTGATAAGCCACAGCCGATTGATAAGGGTAAGATTCCTTTCCAATATTTCAAAATTCAAACATACACTTTATATAATTTAAATGCTATGAATATTGGTGTACCTGTTTGGAACATTGTGTGACTAGCTATTATTAATGTATTTAGTACATTTTCTTGTTGATGCCAGTCAATTTACTATATTGGTTTGTATAGTTTGATTCAACTTTAGTTAGATTTATCCTGATGAGTGAAACAGCTTAGCAACAACTTAAACTTATGTAACCAATAAGCAAGTGTAGGTTTTAGTATTCAAAATGCTGGAATTTCCTGATTAATGAAAATTTTAATACATTTGGTCATCATCTTATCACGACACACACATCACATACGTTGATTTTATGCTCATAATTATAATGATTAGATTTTCCACTCGGTTATCAAACAAAAGATAAATTAATGGGCAATAAAAACTATTAGGTTGGTATTTATCATCAGAATATTATTATCATTATTAGTGTATTATCAGATTACTACTGATTAAAATAAAACTGATTTGTTGAATCATTGTATTGTCTTGCTGATATCTAGAGCTGTTTTTTTTTTAATCTGCACTCAGTCATTGAGACTATAAGCTGATGGGTTGAATGAGAAATGGTGTTAGGGAGTAGGTAAGCCTGCAAGGCCTTCCTTATTACAGGCGACTTGTTTCCACGACCTGTCTTCTCTTTAACCTGCATTTTGCAATATTGTTCAGTAATGCGCGCGCAAGGGGGTTTGTATGCTGTTTTAGGCGATTTATATAGTTCTGCCCTCTGTGCTCAATTACGTCATCCACAGTCGGAATCTCCAAGTAATCATGAATTTCAGAGTTAGTTGTGTACCATGGTGCATCAGCCAGGATACGCAGTATTTTGCTCTGGGCTCGCTGGATGATTGCTCTGTTAGATTTACTTGTAGTGCTCCATATCTGGATGCCGTATGTCCAAATCGGCTAAAGGATGCTGTTGTAGACCAGTATTTTGTTGGTGAGCGATAGCCTAGATCGCGGTCCCAACAGCTAGTTAAGGCTTCTAAACCTGGCATCATGTTCGGACTTTGACATGTTCTTTCCAGGCCAGACGTCGATCGAGCGTAAAACCAAGGTATTTGACCGTGTCCTTAATACTCGTAGGTAATTCTTTATCACCAAGCTTGACTGGAGTACAATTACCCCTTCGAAGTGTAAATGTTACTTGTGTTGATTTCAAGGCGTATTCTCCAATCGCAAAGCCATCTTCTGGTCTTCAAGAGTTGGTCCTGAAGGTGACTAGAGGCTAGGTCTCGAGAACCAATGGTTCTCGAGACCTAGCCTCTACACCGCGATACTGTCTTGTAATGGTTCTGAACCATTACAAGACAGTATCGCGGTGTCATCTGCGAATGTGGCAGTAATTGCGTCAGGTGATTCCGGTAAGTCAGAGATGAAGATGTTGTACAACACAGAGCCCAGGACAGAACCCTGCGGCACCCCAACTTTGATGACGTAGAAGGATGATTTGGACTCGCCATGCTTCACTTGGAAGATCCTATCAGCTAAGTAAGATTGTATCATAGGCGAAAACACTTGAGGCAATTGCATTGTGATCTTAAACAGTTGCCAGTAAATACACGTTTAAGAAAAATGTTCGGTCTTATTTTCTAAATCAAACGGAATCATCATCATGAACTTTGCTCTCACATTATTACGCGTCGTCATTCTATATTTATTTATTTATGTTTTATATTTATAGTATACATTTAGTATAAGTAGTTGTTCTAGTATTTAGTTTATATATATAAGGTACTATGTGTAGTTTATTGCCCTTTTTTTTTAACTTATAATTATTATTACATTAGTTTCATTTAGTTTTGTCTGTCGCACTGCCTACACAACTTTTCTGCTTAGCCCAATGGTCGACTGGGAGAGAATGCCACATGGCATTAAGTCCACCAATTGTACAATTATATATTTTTTTGTGCAATAAAGTTTTAAATAAATAAATAAATAAACAGCAGTCTCTTATGCCATACTCTATCAAAAGGCTGCTGGATGTCAATAAAAGCCGCAGAGCAATATTGCTTGTGCCCTCAAGGCATTCCCTTATCACTGAGTAAACTCTGTGTACTTGCTCGATGGTTAAATGACCCTCCCTAAAGCCAAATTGGTGATCTTGGGTTTGTTGAGACGTTTGATGAAAAGCCTTTCCCATAGCTTTGACAGTACCGGAAGCAGGCTAATTGAAAAGCCTTTCCCATAGCTTTGACAGTACCGGAAGCAGGCTAATTGGTCTGTACGAAGTCACTGCGTGGCTGGGTTTCGCTGGCTTCTGGATCATGATAATAATAATAACCCCGCAGGGCAGCTTGTGGCGAGCTGTTGGCAGTAGCGACCCCACGGACCTGATTGCTCCCGGGAGTATCCCTGTTCCTCACCTCTGGCTTGCCTTCATTGATCGGTCGGATTGAACACTGACGAGGAATATATCTCCCACCTCTTGCTTGCCTTCATTGGCCGGCTTGAGTGGAGAGTCGCTAAATGCTCGGAGGAAGGAAGTATTGCAGTAAAATGCTTGTAGGGATCTTGAACGGATTACCGGGATTATCCTGAGAGCCGTGTAATACCTCTCCACTCCTCAAGCACCTCAGGCTATGTTGCCTCCTTGTCGCTACGTCCTTATGTGCTAGCGGCCGTTTCCGGCCGTGCCCATTAATTGAGTGTGCAAGGCATCCCCTGCCATTTCATCCGTGTGAGTAACATAGATCAGGCAGGGGCCATAGTCCTTCCATAGCCCAGTTACCCAGTCCACTAGCACCCAAACCCATAGCCCAGTATCCTTTGTCCACTTTCTGCAATAGTCCTGCACTAACCGGGGGTTGTCCTTGGGTGTACTTGTATAGTGCACACAGGGATAATCGTGGGCTGGTGTCACATTACATCATTAAGATCAGTGTTGTCTAACGGGCCTCTGCGAGTTGGCTTCGGCCCCTCGTATGCCTCGTAGGCCGTATGTGATAGGAAATGACAAACATAATAATAATAATATTTAAGACAAGCCTCAGTGGGCCACACAGAGCCATCTAGTCCCAAATTAAGCTACTATTAAGTACCCTGTATGGTATCGTATGGGGTACTAGACAACCGATAAACTTACTTATATACTTTTTTTTTGTAAATACATATTTATAATATAGATAGAAAACACCCACACCAGTACAAACAGACATGTTCATGCACACAAATATTTGCACTGTGCGGGGATCGAACCCGCGACCCATGGTTCAGAAGCAGCGTTTACTACCGCTGATCCAAATGATGATCTCTGACTGAAACCTTCCACAAAAGCGGGAAGTACGAGAGTCTGTAAGTGGCATTGAAGAGCAGAGTCACAGACCACACCCTTTTTCTTTTTCTTTCAGTACTTTCGGCGTGATAAGGTCGAAACCTGGTGCTTTCTTGAAGTCCAACTTCTTAATTTCAAATTTGTCCTCTCCAGGACGCACAGGGCGCAGGAGGAAATCCATTTGATATGGTTGACTAAGTGCCTTGTCCACTTTCTGCTCCTCCGTATCATCTCCGTCATTGGGTTGGAAGATGCGAGACAAATAGGTTGCAAAAGTTTCTGCTTTTTGTTGGTCGGTGCGAGCCCATACGTTGTTTTCCATTTTTATAGGTGGATTAGGTTGCTGCGGTCTTTGAAAGCGTTTTGTAGCCTTTCATAATGAGTGACGGTCTTTTGCGAGCGGTGAAAGGGACTCTAAGTGGTCGTTAAAGGTGATGTTCTCGTGTTCTTTAATTCCCTGCCTGCTCGGTTTAAGGCTTTTTTATCGCGTGCCAATCGGCTATCATGCCAAGCAGCCCTCAATCTCCGTTTTTCAGCTATTTTTAATTTGATAGTCTCCGGAATATTATTGGAGTTAATCAACGAATCGGGTGACTCTTCTGGGGTGCTCCTCCAGATTGCTGTTTGCAGGAGGTTGGTAAAGTATAAAAAAGCATCTTCAACTTCTTCTTGAGTCCTGAATGGGGTATTAAGATTGATATTGTCATTAAGGTATTGCTTGAAGCTTTCCCAGCCAGTTTTTGAGTTGTGAAGAGAGTCCTTCTTCTTGACATTTATGACTCTAGTGCTTACAGTTAGTAAGACAGGAGAGTGGTCGGACGAGCCATCCAAGCTGGATTCCACCCTCATGTAGAGATAGCTTATCCCTTAAGTCACGAAGAAGTCAACGAGATCGGGAGTTTTATTGGGATCCGTGGGCCAATACGTTGGCTCGCCCGATGATATCGCCAAAAGGCCACTCGAGTTCAGTGAGGTCTTGAGGTTTCTTCCTCTTGTGAGAGTGAATCTAGAACCCCAATAGGTGTTTTTGGAGTTCCAGTCCCCACCTGATATAAAACGCGGTCTAAGTGATAAGAAGTAGTCTTCGAACATGGAACAAGAAAACCTGTGTTTTAGTGGGCAGTAGACTGCTGAAAGGTCGAGCGAACCATGTTTATCCTGAATGGTGACAGTTGTGGCTTGCAAGTGTATCTTAGAATAGTTTTCCCGAACAGTGCTTAATTTTTTATTTTATTATTACTGCTGTTTCGCCTTGGCTTTTGCCATTCGGGTGTGGAGTATTATATGTCACATATCCCGTTATATAGGGTGCTGATTTCAATACGAGCGGAATTTATAACAACAACTCATGATCACAATTGAACAAGCATCAGGTACCCATAATGTTCTTATAGGCTTCGAGATGGGCTGCTTTGATCCTTAGCTGGTTCCTGTTCACGAGTTTGAGGGTGAACTGATCGTGTTTCGCAACTGTCCTTATAAGGTTTGTCAGTTTGTTTAGAAGGTGGTTTAACTGGACGCAAGGTTGTAACATCGCTAACCTTAAGAGATGTTACTATGTCGTCTCTTTCACGTTGAGAGTTGCTCCCTAGGTTAGAACACCTGTTGTACTAAAGATTTCTTTCCAGTAACATTTACTGATGCCGGTGCCTGGTTACCGGCATCAGCATAGTCTTCGGTAGTAAGTTTTACACCATGAGGCCCGGGTATCTCATGGCGCCGGGGGTTAGCCGGATCGCATAACTCATTATCGGACATTTTCACTAAGGGCGGTTGGGAAGATAGTAGCAGATGTTTCCTACACGCCTGTCCTCGAAATTTTAGTGGGTACTTAGCCCCTAACTGCTTTCGATTAGCAGAAACATGGGTTATTTAACCGTCGCCCATTACTCGGCGCTGACGAAATGTTCAAATTTTCGTCGTTCTCAGCCAACCCTCCTCTTTTTATATCCGACCTTGGGACCGGCAACGGCAGAGCTGTGAAAACATTTTTTTTTTTTCAATTATAAAGTACTAACTTTTCGCCCGTGGCTCTGCCCTCGTGAACTACACGTTATGTCGCGCGTGCAGATACCAGTTCCCAGCAATGGGATGCAAAATAGCCTATATCCTTATTCAAGTTTAATCTATCTTTGTGCCGAATTTAATTAAAATCGGTGCTGCATTTCAGGCTTGAAAGCGAAAGACAGACATACAGATTAAAATACAGACAGAGAGACTTTTGCATTCATAAAATTTGTAAGGATGGTACGTTGTCATGGTGCGTGTTTGAAATAGACTAGCCTTTTATGAGTTCATGGATTCTTAGCCTTGCAGTATAACCCATCTAACATAAGCGGGTCCCGAAACAAATTTGAGGGAATATTTGCTACTCTCATCGCAAGAAAGACAGTGCAATCTTTACAACTTTGCCCAACAGTTACAAAAGTCAGACTCTTTAATATAATATGTACTTTATTTTATCAATTTAATTGGTCCTTAGATAATTATGCACGTATTTGTTATCTTCTAATCTGATACGGATTTACAAGACCAGTGATAGCTTGATTTGTTAACGAAATTGTTGCACCTTTGTTGGCGATAGTCGTCTGCAAAATATCGCAGTCACAACATCAAAATCAATAAAAACCCAATGTTTTTAAATTTTCCCAAAACATTCAAGGTTATGCTGCTATCCTGTACTTAAATAATAAAACACCAATCTTATTTACTTGTTATCACAACAACCGAGATTACGTGTTTTAGACGACATATAAGAAGATGTGCAATGTACAGATTTGCTTACGTTCATGTACAATGGGTAAATAAGAAGGACTTCCATGTGTATGACTTTGGCAGAAACAAGCTATTTCGCATGTTTCCTACTAAACAAATTAAATATTATTTTGCGTATTCCTTATAATTTATAGAAAAACTTGCTTCAGGCCTAAACCTATTATTATGGTAATTTTTTTATATCACACCATCATTACGTTTGACTATAAACTTTATATTTTAATTCTTGTACATTTATTTATTAAATGATACAAATATCATAAAAATGTAAAAAAACTTATTAAAAACTAGTATTTATTTAAATGCGCTAAAAATAATAAAATAAAATAAAGCAAAACTAGTCCGCCATATTGGATGTAGAATGACGTCATACAGCCAGACGCATGGTAATCTAAACGAAACGTGTACTTAATACAAAATGTCAGCTCAATGGGGGCTATCGCTAGTGAATTTGCCACTAGAGGCGCTTGTGTCGCGTGAGGTCCAATATCATTCACTTTTCACTGGTTTTAGCGGAATTTGTTGCAAAAATTAAAATTTCTTTAATTTACCTGCTGGAAAGTGATCTTCGTAAAATATCGCAAATATGGATTATTTGGCGATTAATGTGAACGCTTTAAAAGCGGAATTAAGAAAAAGCGCAAAAATAGGCGGCCTCAAGAGCAACTATTTCAGAAGTAAGTTTGTTGATATCAAGATAGTTATTTATAAATAATAAAACTTAATTAGATTCAAGAATAACACTTTGTTTCGGCGCCAATCGCCTTTGACAGCTATACCTCCGGACCTCAGTCAACAGTGGCGCCAACTGGTGAGCAAAGAAACGGTAGTCCCCATAGGTTGATAACACAGAACATGGAAAAGAGGTTGAAAAGATTGGCTTCAAAATTAAGTAGTTGCAAGGTTTCTTAGTACAGATATTTACGTATACATACATTACAAGTGAAATAAAAGCTTGTAATTTATAGGTTCAGTATATAAACTTAAAAAAATATGTCTTAGGCGGGACAATTATAAGATTGCGAGGAGCAGCGCCCGGATTGCGAGGAGATGCGGGTTCGAGTCCCGCCTGAGACATAATTTTTCAAGTTTATATACTGATATTATAATTGCAATTAAGTTGCTAAAATATCAAATGAAGTATATAAATAGCTGTTTCATCTTAAATGACTGTCAAACATCTGCAAAGATGTTTCTTTCAGGTGTTAAGGGTGCAAACTCCTAACATATGATGAAACAACGCTGGCTTACAGCGATAAGAATATGCTTAAAAAATTGACGCCTATGACGTAATGTATCGGTGGCCTAATGGTATAGCGCCGCGCCCGGATTGCGAGGAGATGCGGGTTCGAGTCCCGCCTGAGACATAATTTTTCAAGTTTATATACTGATATTATAATTGCAATTAAGTTGCTAAAATATGAAATAAAGTAACTTATAGATTTTCAACTGCTTACTACGTTAGCCCCGAGTTCGATCGAAATTCGACCGGGAGTTGTCAATTTAGTAAACGACCATTTCTATATTGGATTGGTTGAAGGGGCTAGAGTCTGCTCCAGACATAGGGACATGTTTATAGTCTTGCCTAATAAGGAACGTTAAGCCGTTGGTCTCATAGCGTTCTTCACTGAAAAAGATACTCAAGACAGTGCCTAAATTCAATTTAAATTCTAGACAGAAAAAACTTAGACTAAACAAACTCTTTTTATATTTGTTTCTAATCAGGGTAACCTTTCCTTTTTCAGATCCTGTAGTCAAGGTGTCGCTTGCAAGTTCGAATCTGGCCAAATCAGTTGCGTACTGGAACGGACTTCTTACATTGAAGATATTCGAGAAAACTGAAAAATCTGTACTCCTTGGATTCAATGAGGACCAAGCTAAATTGGAATTAGTTGATATTGGTAAGAGATTAAAATATTAACTACAAAAGTTTATATTTAGCTCCAATATGTCGCATTGACTTCAACTCAATGGGGGCTATCGCTAGTGAATTTGCCACTAGAGGCGCTAGTGTCGCGTGAGGTCCAATATCATTCACTTTGTACTGGTTTTAGCGGAATTTGTTGCATAAATTATAATTTCTTTAATTTACCTGCTGGAAAGTGATCTCCTTCGTAAAATATCGCAAATATGGATTATTTGGCGATTAAATTGAAAGCTTTAAAAGCGGAATTAAGAAAAAGCGCAAAAATAGGCGGCCTCAAGAGCAACTATTTCAGAAGTTAGTTTGTTGATATCAAGATAGTTATTTATAAACAATATAACCTTAATTAGATTCAACATATAACACTTTGTTTCGGCGCCAATCGCCTTTGACAGCTATACCTCCGGACCTCAGTCTACAGTGGCGCCAACTGGTGAGCAAAGAAACGGTAGTCCCCATTCAATAGGACCTGCCGTCCCATAAAATTAGTAGGAAAAATCCTTACATCCTGAGTCCTGAATGTTTCGAATTTACCGAGTTGAGAAGGTCAACTCACGAGCCTCCTCGCCATCGCGTCCTGATGTCTATTAAGCTGCCAAATAGTTTTATATTTATTTATTGTTAATACATAACAGTAAACGTGGCTCTTAGGGGCACAAAGCTGAGTGGAAGGAGTTGTGCCGCCCTGGGCTATGGCCCATTTGGCCCCAGTATAAATACGCCCCTGCCCAGCTAAGACCTCTTAGTTTGTAAAAACGCGCTTTCAACTGTGCTCTAGAAATCGGCTCTAAAAACTACAATTCAAAAGCTGTAAAAGATGCATCAGGTAAATTGTTATTGGGGCTGTCCCTTCCGGCAGAGCAGTCCATTAACACGTTTTGAGGTATAGTAATCACTCATATACCAAGTAATACCTAACTAATAAAGCAAAGTGACGATTGTTGATTAGTCATCATGACAGACAATTAATGGTATACAGACTATTCAGACATCCTGCTTACAAGAACTATAAAGTCTTTACCATGACATCATTTTTATCTGTACATATTATAATATAAAACTGCTGCTGTATAATTAAAGGCTGTTTTTATAGAAACAGCCTATAAGCCAAAAAACAATTCATGATTTTTGTCTGTCCGTCTGTATGTTGAACTCATAACGCAAAAAAGTATTGTATTGAATTGAGCGCAGTTTTAACCGATATGGCTAGAGATCTAACTTGAAAGTATAGGCTCCATTTCATTATTCTAAATGCAACGCGTACGAAGTCGCGAGTAAAAGCTAGCTAGTAGTTTAATAAAACGTTAAAGCAGTGCTAGCTCGTTGATCGTAATCTCACCTTTAGTCCGTTGGCCGTGAGTTCAAATCCTAGCTGAAACCTTTATTATCTTAGAATGCTTTGTACGAAACTTCTATAGTTCAACCACAGTCTATGAATCCATACAGTCGTCCGACGAAGACGTCTAGACAGGGCCATTGTGCGGGGTGTGAGGGGTGAGACGCGGGAAGGCCGAGCCCGAACTGCGAACAAAACGATGTTAGCAGTTCGGGACACAGCATTCAGGGCTAACAAATGTTTGTTTTAAATTATTTTATATTTGTTTGTTGGAATTTATTGGAATGCTGATAATGAAAATAACATATTCATAATAATTAATTTAAGATGGCGGACTTTTTTATTATTTACCAAGGGTGAATTTCGAGATGGTGAACATATTTTTTTTTAATAAGATATATAGTTGTCAATTTCGAGGTTAATTGGGCTGCTGATTACGAAAATGCTATCCTTTTCAAAATTCAAGATGGCGGACGTAATTTTTTTTATTTGATATGAATGTCAATTTTGAGGTTCAGTGGGGTGCTTATGCTTATTACGGATATGCCATCCTTTTTAAAATCCAAGATGGCGGACGTATTTTTTTATAATTTGATATGGGTGTCAATTTTGAGGTTCATTGGGGTGCCGATCACGAAAATGCCATCCTATTTTAAATCCAAGATGGCGGACGTAATTTTATATTATTTGACATGGGTGTCAATTTTGAGGTTCATTGGGGAGCCAATTACCAAAATGCCATCATTTTTAAAATCCAAGATGGCGGACGTATTGTTTTATAATTTGATATGGGTTTCAATTTTGCGATTCATTAGGGTACTGATTACGAAAATGACATCCTATTTTAAATCCAAGATGGCGGACGTAATTTTTTATAACTTGACATGGGTGTCAATTTCAAGGTTCATTGGGGTGCTAATTACCATTAAGCCATCCTTTTTAAAATCTAAGATGGCGGACGTATTTTTTTTTAATAATTTGATACGTGTGTCACTTTTGAGGTTCATTGGGGTGCTGATTACGAGTGTTTATCTGCAATAAATAACTATTTTTATATATTGTTTACTTTTGACAACCCTGGCCGTCACGATACTGTCTAGACGTTGTCGGCATTTTCCATGAGATCAAAGGCGTCGAACGACTGTTATGGTTTTATAGACTGTGGTTCAACCTTTAAATTTATTTTACCGGGTCCGGCGCTATACCATTAAGCCACCGACACTGCTTCACAGCGCGAATTTTTTAAGAGATCCGGTTAAGACATAATTTTTCAAGTTTAAATACTGATGTTATAATCGATTGAGCCAACGAAGCTGTTGTCACGTTTCATACTTGCCATATTGCGACGCCTTAGAGTGAAAACCTCGTAACTGTAAAAGAAGTTTTTAAATGAGTGAGATCAAGATATACCATGCGTTGCGGCGAGGTTTTATTAATAGAAAAGCAATAAAAAAAGTGAGCAAAAATGCATACCCAAGGCTTCCATTCTAAGGCGTCGATTGGCAATTTTACCTTACGTACGGTCGGGGTATCTGCCGCCTAAACACTTTCAAACGGAAATAGCTTGCAGTGTTCACCAAAGTTCAAAACGGACGTCACGTTAAACAAGAGATGACGCGAGCTGCAAGCGATTTTGCTCTTAAGGTGTTCAGGCGCCAAAGACCTTGATAGTGCATGACATTTGGTTAAATGCTACTCAGTTATAAAAGAGTAACAAGATGTTTTAGTGGCGCTGATTTTGTAAGAACATTTTTCGGTCGCTGTCGATTATACCTATACCTAGAGTTGCCAGGTCGCCAAACCTAATAGCCGGACAGACCAGCCAGTTTGGCCTGACATTAAGGTAGAAAGGCCGTACACCCTAAATTATTGAGGATTTTGTGTCTTTGTGTGTGTGTGATTAATAGGTACGAAAACAATTTATGTAAAATCAAGCTTTTTTATTATTATCTTAAATCTTTGTAAATTAGTAAATTCTTTGTAAATTTGAGAGCGACTGACAGTCAGCTCGGCTTTCGTTCGTTTGCAAAATGTAAAAAGCCTAACAAAAGCCTGGCAACGCTACCTATACCCAGTGTATATATCGGAATGCCGAATTTTCTGTACTCATAATGGTCATTGGCACACAAACTATTGGCCTAAAATTTTTTCGCACATTTTTACTTTTCCTAAACGTGTTTAGCCTATTTCTACTACGCCATAATGTATATCGCCGTATTATCATTTCCCAAATGCGAGATTTAGCCGAATATATCCTAACACCTTAAGTTAAAAAGTTTATCAATGTTTTAAATAGCCATGCATGCTTGCATGCTTGCAAAGAAGTAAGCATGCATGCAAGCAAGCAAGCAAGCATGCATTCAAGCAAGCAAGCATGCATGCATGCATGCAAACAAGCAAGCATGCATGCAAACAAGCAAGGATGCAAGCATGCATGCAATCAAGCAAACATGCATGCAAACAAGCAATCTTGCATGCATCTAAACAATCAGACTTCCGTGACGGCTTCGGCGCTGCGGGGCTCCAGCGGTCCCACGCATGCTAATCGTCGCAGATGGCTTACGCTCGCCACCGCAGCTTCGGCTTTCTGGCCGGCTGCGCCGGCCAGCCTCAGCCGCGGTGCCTCGCTTACAGCCTCTTGCTCCTCAGCCCGCGGGCCGCCTCGCCCCTCCGCGTTTACGCGCTTTTGAATTACACTCTAGGGGTAGGGCAGACAAAACTGCTTCGGGTCGGTTTGTGAGCGATTCGTTTCTGTAACTTTATCGCTTTCAAAAAACATTGAGCTTTCAATACTCAGCGTTATGCCAAAAAATTGATGCTAATACATGATTAGTGCAATCGATATTATACATACGGAAATTAGGGATTTCAATTTTTAGACTAAACTATAATAGTGCGAAAATAACTGTTAGACTAGACAATAATTATACGTTATAAGTTTAGGCCAATACTGTTAGGCCAAATGAAATTAGGAATTTAAATTTTAGGCGAACCGAAGGGCACCCCTATACCCATCATTGCTGTGGCGTCTTGAATTCAATCATGGAGGCCTTTTCCCTGCAGTGGGATGATTATTAGTCTAAGATCACACCATACAACGACCTTCACCGAGCTGGTTATTGGATGAAAAGTATTTTCTATTTAATTAAATATGCCAATAAATATATAGCAAATGGGTTGCCTAAAAAAAATCAGTCCAGCCAGAGTATGATTAATTAACTTTTTTTTTTTTTTACTTTTCACTGGTTTGGTTAATAGACAAATTCCATACCAATCGAAAGTATGAAGCCCATAGAATATGCAAACGTTAGGTTGACTATTTTTTTCCCGTCACAACCCTTGAGTAGGCAGGTATAAACAGGTAAATCGATACTCGTAACTTGCACCGGTCTGGTTAATTAAATAAAGTTAAATGCAAATAAATATTATTTAATTATGAACACGGTGGAATAGGGTTAAATGCGAAAAACCAGACCTGAAATTCGGTTGTCAAATTTTAAAAATTCTACTCTGGACTCAAATTGTTGTCATATAAAATACTTTTTATCCAATAACCAGCTCGGTGAAGGTCGTTGTATGGTGGGATCTATATAGGCTGTTATTCTTTATTCTTCCATTAATTCGAACTATATCTTCAATGCAGGTGAACCTGTGAACCGCGCAAAAGCATACGGCCGCATAGCATTCGCTTGCCCCTTCGAAGTCCAGCCGATTATTGACAAGAAGATACAAGAAGCCAATGAGACCATACTTACCCCTCTTATATCTCTCGATACCCCCGGTAAGGCTACCGTGAGGGTCATCATCCTCGCAGACCCGGACGGTCACGAGATCTGCTTCGTGGATGATGAGAGCTTCAGGCAGCTATCTCAGGTAGACCCTAATAGCGACGCCGATTTGGACAAATTCATCAAATCCGACAAATCCCGTGCTTAAAGTATCTATGTTATTTTTCTTTTGTTGTTTTAATGAGTATCTACAGTATTCAAAATACTTAGTTTACGTATGTGATACATTTTTTACTTATACTTTGGTGTTTGTGTAATTTTAGCATTCATCTTTTTAGTTGATGTAATTTAAATCTTAATCTTAAAGAAAATATTGTCGATATTCTATTTCTTTATACCAATTTAGGTTTATTGCTCAATGCCCCTGAACCCTAATATAATATGTACAACTAAAATGTAAGCTAAAATACCTGCTCTACTAATATAAAATATATTTACAATGAATATAAATTTGTGTGCTGTTTCATTTGATGATGTTTTTTTGCATAAAATGTTTGTACTTGCGTGCTGATCTTCCCTAAATAATGTTCTGTCTAGTCGGAAAACTATGTGGTTGGTTTTTCTTTTGTAAACCAATAGCTAATGTTAAAGAATTCCATAAGGCATTAAAACAAATGATTTCGATTTAGTATTAGTATACACAGGTCTCTGCACCTCCTCAAGGTTGACTGTACATTAAGAAAAACAAATAATCTATTGCAATTTCTCTATTTAATTTATTTTAACAACTCGCATATTATCGTGTAGGGCTCAAGTAGGTACATGTTCTTTTGTATATCTATCAAATCAAACGATCAAAAAGATGTATGGAAATAATACAAAAATATTGCAACAAAAATACGATTATTACTTTTTGTCGACGGTGCCGGCACAGTCTATGAACCATATAGTCGTTCGACGAAGACGTCTAGACAGGGCAATTGTGCGGGACGAGACGCGGGAAGGCCGAGCCCGAACTGCGAACAAAACGAGGTTAGCAGTTCGGGACACAGCATTCAGGGCTAACAAATGTTTGTGTTTTAAATTATTTTATATTTGTTTGTTGGAATTTATTGGAATGCTGATATCGAATGATTCCAGATGGTGAACATATTTTTTAAATAAGATAAATAGTTGTCAATTTCGAGGTTAATTGGGCTGCTGATTACGAAAATGCTATCCTTTTTTGAATACAAGATGGCGGACGTAATTTTTTTTAATTTGATGTGAGTGTCAATTTTTTAGGTTTAGTGGGGTGCTTCGGATATGCCATCCTTTTTAAAATCCAAGATGGCGGACGTATTTTTTTATAATTTGATATGGGTGTCAATTTTAAGGTTCATTGGGGTGCCGATCACGAAAATGCCATCCTTTTTAAAATCCAAGATGGCGGACGTATTTTTTTATAATTTGATAAGTGTGTCACTTTTGAGGTTCATTGGGGTGCTGATTACGAGTGTTTATCTGCAATAAATAAATATTTTTATATATTGTTTACTTTTGACAACCCTGGCCGTCACGATACTGTCTAGACGTTGTCGGCATTTTCCATGAGATCAAAGGCGTCGAACGACTGTATGGTTCATAGACTGTGGTGCCGGTATGTGCCTGTGACGTCATTTTGTAACGGTCATCGACGGCCATAGATTTAATATACTGCTGTAAATCTATGATCGACGGCCATCTCGAAGCGAACGGGTAGTATACATGACTGAAAGATGGGCGTTTGTAACATCTTTAATTTAGTAAAAACACCATAATATTTCGGTATTTTAACCTATAGAGTATATCTATTATAACCACACTAGCAATTGCCCTCTACTTCGTCCGCGGATAACCGAAATGATGTAACATATATATGTTATACACTGATCCTAATTCCCACTATACAAAAAATTACGCCTATCCCTTTCCTTATAAAATACAAACATATTTATCCCACGGGAACCGAAAATTTTCTATTATAAAACCTCTATGCTATTTCATCCCCAAATCAATCTCCGTGCAAAATGTTACTCCGTTCCGTTTAACCTGGTTTAGCCATTCGTTAGCGTCGAACGGCTCCGAAAATTATGAAGTTTAAACATTTTTTTTAAGATTGCTTAGGTATATTCGCTACATTTCTTATATAATTAATCGCTCCATGATATACATACATACATATTGATAGAAAAAAAAATTTTTTTTCGACCGGCTAATCTGATATTATGGATCAACGAGTGGTTCGTTCAGCGTCGAGAATACCGGATTTCAAAGTTTTTGTTGCTGTATTATTTGCTAATAAGCAATTATAAATCCAGAAAAACAAATGTAAATACCTTAATTAAAAGATTCACTTCTCTTTATTAAAATATATGGTGTTTATTATTTAGCATATTTGCACGAAGAAGCGCCTAATAAAATCAAAATGCAAACATGTTTAGTACTTAGGTACAGAGTCGTGCCCAGATTTTTTAGAGGAACTTGGGCCGTGCGAATCAGACTTGCGCTTAAAGGGTTCAGTTATCATCAGTCTACTGCTGCAGGCACGCAGGCCTTTCCAAATGGAGGATTTTGCCATAATCGCCACGCTTGGCAGATGGGTTGGCGATCGCTGTTCAGCTAATGCTGTTGTTGTTGCTAATGCTAATGTTGCCCATCCTCTAATAGGAGCTAGTGGAAATACACTCTTATGTCACCAATGAAAAGACTAGAGATTTGTTTTCTGTATCATCACACAATAATTAAAAATGACCCTGATGTAAGATTAAATTTACAGTCTTTGGATTCTTCCTATACTTGTCCTATAAGAAACCTATTGCTTCCTGCCAAATTTCATTATTCTAAGTCAACGGGGAGTAAGTACCCCATGGGTTTTTTAAAACCTTAGCGAATGTGTGGGGAATGTGACTGTTTTATTGTGTATTATGTGTGACCATGTTTTTTGATTGTGTAGACTTAGATGATGATTTTTTTTAACAGCTCCACTCCAGGGTATTGCAGATCTCAATACCTATTTGGTATTTAATTTAACGTTATGCCACGATGCGTTTCCGTGAAAAAGGGCCTTGACGGACGGATGAACCGACAACGAAGCGATCTTGTAAGGATTCATTTTTCCTTGAAAAGTGCGAAAACCTAAAAAACATGGAATTCAGGACCTCAATTCGTCAGATGAAAATTAACAGAATAATGTAGTAAAGCTTCTTTAAGCCCTTTTTATATTGCATACGTTGCGGGTATATCTTCTGCCGTCAAATGGCTACGTTCCGTGACAAATTCTATTAACGTTCGTATACTTCCAAGGAATCTAAATAAAGCACATCAAAGTGAATCGCGACAGTGACAACGAGGCTAATGACTTGATCGTATCGATCAAATAGCCGTTATACGGCATCAAGTCTGCAGGCGATAGTATAGGTAGGTCGACTCTAAACAAAGCTATACACGAAAATGCTCTCACGAAATAAGGGTTTGATGTCAAATGTTTTTTAAACCCAGTTTCCGGGAACGATGGAATCGAAAGGAAAATTGTTAGAGCCGTTTCTGATATGCCAGTGTTTTTAAAAGTCCCATGTTATGACATCAAATTGCCGTGTGGTGTCGGAACAAAAAGCACCACCCCTTCTCTTTCAATGCGTGTCGCAAGAGGCGACGAAGCCGAACGTCCACTGTCACTGTCTGTCAGAAGAAAACGGGATTATTCCTATGATTGTATAGCAACTAAGGTGAATAATCATGACTGATTTATTTCAAACTGATTGAAATCATCTCTCTCTCTCATCAGCTCTCATGACCTATTGAGGTTCACGTACGGTAAATTTGATCAAGTAGTACTAAGCAGACAGGCGAGCAAGGCTGCAATGGGGACAAAGGAGGTCGTTGGGTTATAAGTAGCTATTTAGTAATCTGTGCGCCAGGTCCTGCTAGATCACTTCGCGATAAGACATAATATAGTGGCAACATTTACCGCTATTAAGTTTAAACTCGGAAAACACTTGGTTGATTTTAGAAGTCCGTACCCAAAGTCGCTGTCTGTCCGTCTGTCCGTCTGTCTGTCACCAGGCTGTATCTCAAGAGCCTCGATATAGCTATCGAGAAAGTCTAGCGACTTTTCACAAATTATGTAGGTATTTATGTTGCCGCAATAACAACAAATACTAAAAACAAAATAAAATAAATATTTAAGGGGGGCTCCCATATAACAAACGTGATTTTTTGCCCTTCTTTGCTCGATATCAATAATGGCAACAGGTACGCACTACATTATCCAAATTTGTGTACCTACTGTTGTTTATTTAGTCAATGGTACGGAACCCCCTTTATTCCCACTAGTTCTGTTGACCGAACTAATGGGATTTTTTTCCCACTAGTTCTGTTAATAATTAGCTTCGCTTTTTACCAGAACTAATGGGAATATTTCTTTCCACTTGTTTTATTAATGTTCGTGTATAAAAATACCTTAATAATGACCCTTTATTTAAAAAATAAAACTTTAAATGGGTTTAAATAGATAATTCTTTTATTGCACAAAACAAAGGTAACATAAATTACAATGTGACACAACCTTTGTGCGCGAGTCCGACTCGCACTTGGCCGGTTTTCGTTCAATTACCTACATAAACTGTAGTAGGTAACCAAATGAAATAATAATAATATGCCAAAATTAAACACCTCAAAGAAATTTATTGTTGTAGATAGGTACCTACACCAAAAATATCTTAACATTAATTTGAGGTCCATCAAATTGTAGATACCCTCTTAAACCAAACTACTTGACGGCCTGTATAATCAAATGATTTGCGTCTTACGAAAAAGCTTCCTGTTCAGTTCTTAGTCGGGTCCATTTAGAAAACAAACGATTGGAACGTGCTGGAAATGTTACATATTTCTTACTTAATAATTCTGTAGGTACTTAATTATCATTAGAATCAGTATTTTATTTGAGTCTGTCTTAACTCCAAAAGTATGAGTTGTAAAACATGTTCGCGTGTCAAATCCATCTTATATTTAATATACCTAACCAGGAAGTTGTAATTCGTGAGTGCTACTCTGAATGTTATGAGAAAGAATAAAAACATTTTTTTTCTATTGCTCCGCTAAGATTAACGGATTGGTTTAGTGTATGAATTTCTAAGTAATCCTATATCCTGGATGCGAGAAGCCGAGGATCGATATGTCGCAGGGAAATGAGGATATTAGAGATTTCATGGTAGGGGTCTACCTGCGGTCGTGGTTTCTTCTATGGCATGCCGCCGCGCTTGGAATAGAATCAACCACGAGTACCACGACCGCAGGCTGCACTGTAGTCTTCCGCAGCCGTTAGCCGCAGTGTCGCTTGCGGTTGCAGTCAGCAGTCCATTTCGGACTTGTACCTTCATAATTTAACGACTAAAATAATACGAGCCGCGACAGCTCGAGCGATGCATTTATTTCGCTACCACTAAGTGCCACTATGGGTACTAGAGCAAGCGAGAGAAATGCATGGCTTGATTTTTTATTCGGCACTTTCCGCTTTTCTGACATTTCACTAGATTGAGTTTAGTGAAACGACATTTCACTGACGATAAATTGGTATTTTGTCAAATCGCTAGATACTTTCAGTAAGAAGACGTAATAAACAAGAATATTCGACATCTACCGGGATTTCGTCATATCCCTAGGGATTTCATGAAATCCCTGATCTCCTCATTTCCCTGCGACAGATATAAGTGGCGTGCAACTGGAGAGTCCTATGTCCAGCAGTGGACTGCGATAGGCTGATGATGATGATGATGATGATTATCCGTATCTTGGAGCTAGTAATACTAGATGTCTTTTATTTATTTTTAATACCAGGCCACGAAGAAAGTTTTGCAGTTATATACAGAATGAAATTTTAACCACCTTCCAAATTTTAATGTAGCAATTTACGAGACTAAAAACAAATGACGTATTTTTTCTTTTGGTATAGCCCAGTACAAAAATGTCAAGATAAAACACTTAGAAAAGGTTCGCTAAAAATCTAAATTTTTTAGTACGGCATCCAAGCAACACTTTTTTTACGCGATGCTCATCTCATTCATTCAATAGATACTATTTATAAGTTTTTGATTTTCCCTTCATACCTAAACAGGCTTAGGACCGTCAAAATTGAAAACTATGTTGCGAAAAATATTTTCGGGTAAAAACTTGATTTAGATTTTTACTTCATAAATGGGCTCTAAATACGATACTAAACGCCTATAAAAATTTTTGAGGATGATGAAAAAGTCATTCTGTATATGTACCTATAATCACTGAGACACTGGCCAGTTAAAGAAAATTATTGCTCTACTGGCATTATATAAATAAATAAATAAATGTGGACAACATCACATAGTATGTAACAATGTATTACATTGTTCTGATCCCAATTTGAATAACTATTTAAAGCATTCGTATTTTGGAAACCAGAAACAACGAAGGTACCACAAACACCCAGACCCGAGAAAATGTAGAAAAACTCATTTTTTCTACATTGACCCGTCCAGGAATCGAACCCGGGACCTCGGAGCAGGCGACACCTTGAAAACCGGTGTATACGCCACTCCGCCACGGAGGTCACCAAAATTATCCAGGGAGGAAACAGGAGACTACGTCTGTATGGAAAAACGGCCCTTGTCTTTCCTCTTAAGTCAACTAACTCATCGTTTTAGGTTGTCGTTCTCTCAAAATGTTATTTTTTTGTGAAAAATAATGCTGTTTGTAAGGAAGTTCGCGCGTGCGGCTTGAGTGATATTCAGTATCAGTGTAAAAATACGAGTACCACGAATGGTGCACATTAACGCATCCGTTTGCTTTACTACCGTTAACTATAAATTTCGTTACATTTGGATCAAAGAGGGATTGTGTTTATCTCCGATGAATGGCGGTCTCACAACACGGCACAACACAGCTGCTCTACAAACAGCGAGTTGACTAATATCAATTATGGATCAACTCATTATTCTAAATAGGTATCATAAATCCATAGTAAAGTCAAGAAACGGACTTCCCACTGCAGAGAAAAGGCCTCCGTTGTTGAATTTAAGTTATTAGAAATTATAGGTATACGACCCGGTTGGTATAGTGGTGCTGCGGTATGCCTCCTACTACGCAAGGGTTGTATTTCCAGACGGGTCGATTTGGGAAATGATTTTACCTAAATTGGCTTGGGTCTGGAAAGGGTTGAGGGGTTGTGCTTTGGAAGGCACGTTAACCCATTGGTCCCGTCGTCTAACACTTTTGGGGTGGTGGGATCTACCTCCTGGTGGTCCACCCTGGGCAACGGCATCTTTGGTTTTCTAACCAATGATGACGGTTAACAGATCCCTCTGCGGTGGTAGGCTTCGTAAGAGGCTGCCTGGATGCTACCACCCTCCTGCCGGAGTCCAGCGCCAAACAGTTTTTCTGTGTTCCGCTGGTGTTTGGGAGAACCAGTATACCTCTGGGTAAGCTCGCTCCATCTTAGGCTTGTTCTTAACCGTATAGTTAAGTATGTAGTCAAGAGTAAGCCCTATATTTATTTTTAAAAAAACCGCATGATGGTAGTCGTTAAACTATCCTAGAAGGTTAGCCATACGATAAGAAGAAGAAGCAAGGTTTAAGGTGTGAAATGAGGAACGAAAGTTTGTATGGCAATATATACTTTTTAATTTGGTAAATACAATAACAGATAACATACGTAAATTTTTAAGTAGCCCCTAACTAAGAGATCAATAATTGGAGACACCATAACTGGAAGTGCGATATTAAGCCAATTGCCATGCGGAAGGAGTCGCGGGCGGAGCGCTAGTATGTATACAGAAATAAATTGGAGAACGTGAAGCACTTTGTTTGACTAATTTAACTAATTATTTTTCATTAGTATTTGTAATTATACAAAAAAAAAATTAACATTTATAAAATAAAAATGAGACAGACGGTCTTATTTTCTGCATTAGTAGGTATACACTCGTACAAAGCCAGAATGGAAATAAACAAAACTATTGAATTTTGCGTAACTTACTTTGTTTTAACTGTGATTTTAACACACGTAATGACTGGATAACTATAAACTTTTTAAAAAACACTCAAGAGACGGAATCGTTTGTTGTTTATTTTGTATTTACTCAAAATAGTCATATTTTACTGAAACCTTTTAAGTTTACTTGCTCGATTGTTATTTTTTTATTATCAAAGTTATTATGTATTTACGGCTTTCACAAATGTAGGTAAGAAAAATTTAAACAAACATTTATATCTGATACATACTGTTAATATGAAGTAGGTGGCAATTGGTTAATGTTAAAATAACAAAAACCTTTCTGTTCTTAATAATTTAGCGTGTGTAAGCGCAATCTTTATCAATGTCATCAATGATTATTATTGGTGGGTTTCTCCTATAGACTTAGTATATCATAGTTTCTCCCTTGTTTCATGCGTCAAAAAATAGTAGTCGCTTCCTTTTTTTATTTGGTTCAGAACACAAGCGCCTGTTATGAATGATTGATAAACTTATTACATTAACATGTTGTTCCGTTAGTAGAGGCGTTGCGATGGAGCATGACGCATAACAATATTAGCATTATTGCATGTTGGATAAAAACTCGTTGAGTTATGCATGTGAACGTAGTCTGTTCCTTTCAATTTCAATTTGTTGAAATGGTATACAATTTCCAGCGACTTTTTTGCAGGTAAATTCAAATTCCTTTCTCAAAATTCTAAGCTTAGCTTCGATATACTTTCCTTTATCATCATCATAACTTCACCCAAACGAAGACCATTGTCGGAATAGGCCTCCCCATGGATCTCAACACCAGCTCGGTCTAGAGGCCCTACTCCGCAACACTACGCACGTATTTACGGATGTATCTGGCCCTTTCAGATACTTTGACACATTGGTATGAGTGAGCGAGATAGATAGAGACGAATATACCGACATTGTGTTGCAGACTAAGGCCTCAGACTCACCCGCCTCCAGTGTCTTCCCGGGAACTTCACCATGGTGAACACAGATCGCCGTCTGCGCGGCGGCCATTCCAGAACCTTTTTGCCTCAACGGCTATCGGTTTTTCAAACTGTACGCTCTTTGTCAGTGTTTCATTTAATAATATGCCAACTTTCTGTAACAAAAAAAAAATTACTTAAAAAACCTAGGTAGGTATCTATCACACAGAACAACAAGTAAAAAAATAATTGCCTGTAATCATCCCACTACAGGTCAAAGGTCCATCATTGAATTCAAGTTAATCAATAATAGGTACAGGCATAATCACCACGCTAACAAAACGCGGGTTGGTGATAACAAACGCGAGCAACGTATTAAAAATTTTTGCTGTTCGACCCGAGGATCGATCCCGGGACCCCGAGGTGTTTAAACCTACTAAACCAAGCAACGGGGCGTAGAAAAAAAAATTTTTTAATCGTAATCCTAAAGTTAATATTATGAATTTTTCATCGCCACGCGTGACTTTCGGGTTGGCGGGTAGAGAGATGGTTCTACCATATCTTTCTCCACTTAT
Source organism: Anania crocealis (assembly GCA_949315895.1). Classification (NCBI taxonomy): domain Eukaryota; kingdom Metazoa; phylum Arthropoda; class Insecta; order Lepidoptera; family Crambidae; genus Anania; species Anania crocealis. The sequence continues at coordinate 18,408,936 of OX438883.1, forward strand.
CATCTCTCACGACTAGCGTTGCCAGACGTCCGGATAAAGCCGGACATAGGTAGGCTTTTTGATATCGTGTCCGGCCAAAATAAACGGTGTCCGGCTTTTGCTAGGCTTTTTACATTTTGCACACAAGTGAGCGCCAAGCCGACAGCTGTCGGTCACTCTCGCATTTACAAAGAATTTACAAAGATTTATAATAGATAATAATAAAAAAAGTTGAGTTTACATACATTTTTTTCGAACCTATTAATACTGAGACACAAAATCCTCAATAATGTAGGGTGTCCGGCCTTTCCACCCAAATGTCAGGCAAAACTGGCTGGTCTGTCCGGCTATCAGGTTTGGCGACCTGGCAACCCTACTCACGACACCCATAGATGTGGTGCTTTTAAATTTTTCCGACACTTAGTACAGTACCGTAGTCAACTTTGGCGATATAGGTACAGAATGACTTTTTCATCATCTTCTTCATCTTCAAAATATTTATAGGCGTTCAGTACCGTAATTAATTAGAGCCCATTTATGAAGTAAAAATAATTTTCGCAACATAGTTTTAAATTTTTACGGTCCTAAGCCTGTTAAGGTTTGAAGGGAAAATCAAAAACATGGGGATAGTATCGTAATAAATGGAGGGGATGCGCATCGCGTAAAAAAGTGTTGCTAAGAAGCTGTACCTATCAAAAATTTGACTAACTGACTGTACCTCAAAATAAAAAGTAATTTATAGTTCTCAGTAGAAGTAGTCGCAGATCAGCAGAAGCGGTTCATCAAATTTATAACTTGATTCTTTCTATAAGAATAAAGTAATAAAACGCAGTTATTCAGGAAATTAATACGTTGAACAAATGAAAACAATTTCCTAACCGGGCGGATTGTTCACAGCGCCTTTATGGGTCACCGATTGTCATGAGGTCAACGAAAGGGTTATACTAAAGTGCTAAATCGAGTCAATCGTTTCAAGAAATCTGTAGAAATGTAATCAGAAATATAATAAAATTAGAAAGTTAACTTTGAAATGAATCTCTCATTGATAGTACAAAATCTCTGCGTTCAAATGTTTGACGCAACGGTCAGTAGGTACAACGAGTAGGTACTTAAGCCATTCTAATGAAAACTTTATTTTTGTCTGTCTAGCCCATCCGTGAAATAAAATAGTTTCTTAAATCTACGCGTAAATATGTTTTTAACTTTGTATACTTACTGGTTTCAAATAAAATACTTTACTTATATTTCGGCAGTCTATTCAATAACAAAGGCCTATTATAGAAAATGACAACTAGGAAAAAATATAAATATTAGACATGTCCAAATATTAAGACATGATCAAAATCTAACTGCTCTACTCATATCGTATGAAATTGAAAATTGTGCATAGGGAGTTCAAGTGACAAACCTACCCAGTAGGTAAGTTCTGCTAGTCGGTGCACTAAGGCAACGCTGCGTTAGGTGAAAAATAAGGTTCAGAAATGGAATCGCCCGATAAGTAGATACATCTAATCCATTTCCAATCTCGGCATTTATCGTGCCTGCGAATAATAGGTGGTAGGTATCACGTCGATAATATATCCACGACCTGTCATAAATTTCATTGCAATCGAGGATCCGGCTGATCAATTTGGTCACGGCGCTGGGCGGGCGACGGGGTGGGGAGGGCGGGGTGTGCGCAGTGTTGCCAGGGCGCGTGCGCGGGCCCGGGAGCGGCCCGGGGGCTCCAGTGCGCGAGTCGCCGCCGCCTGCCGCGCCGCCGCGATGGCCGCGTCGCGCGACCGCTGACCGCAGCGAGAGCGACCGACCGCGCCCGGCGTCCGCTCCTCGCGACGCGCACACACCCTCGCCCCACACCTCGCTGCGCCGCCGCTAGGTAAAGTATCTCGCGGCCAGTAGACAAGCGCCCGACGGCGCCGCTGAGGCCCGCGTCACCGCGTGCCGGCCCGCGCTTTGTTCTGCGGTGACCGAGCTACTCGCCGCCCGCCCTTTGCCAGTTCATGACGATAGGTAGAGTCATCGCGAACGACTCAGACGGTGGACCCTTGACTCAGTTGTGGTGGTGACCCGTTCCCGACGGTCGGGTGTTGCGCGTCCGACAGCTCCGATGCTCCATCGGTTAGTTTTCATTTCACCTTTTTTCCATGAATCAATGATAACGCAAACGCTTAAAATTCAGATTAGATGAGTAGATGAGAGCTTTTTTAAGTGCCAGCTAAGTAGTGACTGAGTCACTGTTACATAATGGACCATCGTTCTCTCACGGATCGTCGTCGCCAACCGAAGTTACGTTACGAGACGAACGAGATGCTCGATTATGGAACGAAGATCTTTTATGTTTTTTAGTCTTTCGAATCATTTTCTTTACTGAGTTTTGTTATCATTCCGATGAAACCCCTCCGACGGCCCCAAAAAGATATGAATTGTTAGTGATTAAGGTTGAGTTCTTTGGTTAATGCGCGTCCGTCTCCTGTAGATGGTAGAAGAATCACAATGGAGACGCGGGGCCGAGTTAGCGGAGGTCGGTGTTAATTGACAGATATCGAGAGACAGAAATGTGCGGCCCAGTCCATGGGATCAGACGTGCCGCTAATCAGGCGCCTTTCGCTATGCGGAGCCGGACCACCCCTCAGAAATGAGGTACATACTTATTCATACTGTGTATATGTTATGACCTTCCTAACTCGGTGTTACATGAAAGAAGCTGTGATATCGCTTCTCTTAAATTTTTGTTTTTTCCTATTCTCTAATGGCATCGTATTGTGGTACATACTTACTCGTACTATTATTTCATAAATATACTTCTTAAATAGAAAGTTTTTCGACAGACATTACACTGCAATCTAGACTCGTACTTCAGAGCAGAGTAATTATAAATTTTGAAATCTATAATCCTAAATTAAATACCTATATTCTTTATAGTACGACATTCTGATGTCAGACTTTTAGGCTTCTGATGTAACTTTTCTATTTAATAATAACTAATATGGATATTTTATTAAATTTTCTAATCTTCGATAAGTTTCCATGAGCTGCTTTAAATGGTAATTCTAAACGAAACCCACATAATCTGTAATGTCACCTACATGAAAATTTACTAAAAATAATTATGCTCTTAAACTATTGTCGTATACTAAGTAGTAAGTGCATATTTGACCATCTTACTTTGTATCGCAATCACATACTGCAATAAATTAATGCCTACGTCTATGCCAGTCTTTAAGGCCAGTGATGGCCTCGGTTTGAGGACACACAGATGACCTAACTAAGCTATCATATGTATGAGTAAACATATCATACGCTCAAGGTTACGCATGGCATAGCTTTTCCATGGCGATACGATAACACTTGCGAAAAAAGTTCTACGTTACAACAACTTTGAACAAAACAAGACAAAGATTCTCGCAACATATTTTGTCAGTTATTCTGTCTTAGCCCAGTGAAGCAGAATAATATGTACATTTCTTTTTTATAAAAACAACTTTTAATTTATAAAAACTTGATTATAAGCCTACCTATATCAGTCCACCGCTGGACATAGGCCAACAATGAAGGATTTAGCCATAATCACCTAGCTTATTTGGCTGGCGGATTGGCGATCGCTGATTGGTCGATCTATAGTGGAGAGAAGACGCTTTTGCCTGTCTTCTTCTGGTGGTGATCCTTTACTCCTTTCTTACGACACCCATAGGAAGAGCAGGCGTAAATACTTATTTTTTTAAATGATATTTAAAAGTCTATTTCGATCCACATAAATAACTAATCTTATATTTCGACATGCGCAGTAACAACTTTGCAATTTGAGTGTCTCTCTATTACCCTTAGATTCTATTTAAAATCAATGAAAACAATCAGACATGTTCAAGTAACTAAAACTGTTTCCAGTAACTGTTTAATTTATATGTTGATTTTGCAATTGCAACTGCAATTGATAGATGGACTGAACTGAATAGATGGCTACATAGGAACAAATGTCGTAACTGAAACAAGATTGAGAGCGTTATTAACGCCGTATCTAATGTAAAATGTCAGATAGACTAGCTGACGGATTTTTCTATAAAACTCAAAGTCGGTTTACCGCCATCGAGGTATACCTGCTTATAAAATTTTCATAGCATAAACATTCAGGTATTCCTAGAGTTCGATACACATCTATAGTCGAGCAAGGTTGAGTTACTTACTCTAATGAAAAATAAGCCTTAGGGTTAGGCCTTATTTAATTTGAATTAGAAGTCAGGCAGATTCGTGTATTCAGTTTGTCTAGCGAGTATTGTAAAGTAAGTTAGGCTTAGTAATTAGATAATTTTGTTGCGATCGTTACTATATATTTATTTTTTATCTTAAAGGATCTAAATGATGTTTTCATTATAAGTGAAAGAAGGAAATGTTTCGCGTGATGGTTAATTGGCCAGTCATAGCCATACAATTTATTGCAACATGTTGGTATTATAAATAGTACATACAAAATTTGTAATATTTAATATTGACATGTCTATTTGTGAAGTTTTTATGGTGTTTTATTAGAAACTAGCGAACCCGACAGACGTTGTCCTGTCTTTACTATGAATATTGATTATGAAATGGTTTAATAATTTTACCTATTGGTTATTATTGTTATGCTTTATGTTTTTTTTTTGGCTTACACGAATGTTTTATGTTATACAACATTCTTTATTGTTTTTTTTTCTGGCGGGTATATAAATAGTTTTGTTGGTATTCCGACACGGTAACAGGCGACATATTACTGGCCATGTGCAAAATTCAGTTTTTTTTACCCTCTATTCGACGATATTAGCAGCACGCATTCTGTCAATGTTACGCCATACATTAAAAAAGTTTAAATTTGTATTTATAAACTTGAAAAATTTTTCTCAGGCGGGACTCGAACCCGCATCTCCTCGCATCATCTGCGAGGAGATGCGGGTTCGAGTCCCGCCTGAGACAAAATTTTTCAAGTTTATATACTGATATTATAAGTGCAATTAAGTTGCTAAAATATCAAATAAAGTAAAGTTTAAATTGTCAAAAGCGATAAGGTTACATAGCAAATAATTTAGTATGGTGATTAAGCTTTCTTAAATTTTCTATCTTTCCGCGCAATTTTCTTAATTTTTTCTTTCATAAGAACATTCTCCTGACAATACCAAACAAAACAAAAAAGTATTAGCGAAATCGGTCCAGTCGTTCACGCGTGATGCGATGACCAAGGGAAATAGGGATTCATTTTTATATATATAATATAGATTTTTATTAATATGACATGATTGAACTGACAATGTGAAGTTTAGTGTATATTCACAGTATTTTAAAAATATGCTGTAGCACTCGAGATTTACCGGTGATTCTTATCAATCTTAACATTTAATTTAAACCTGTGTAAATTTAAGTACATTAACTACCTAATCTGCCGACATCTTATTTAGTCCTATCCGCCCACCGTTTTCGTAATTATGTCCAAACCTAATAATCCTTAAAAAATTACATATATCTATGGGTTATATTTAAATGAATATAAATTTACAATTCTATCTTCTTATAAATTTAAACATTTTACATACATGGTTTTATAGCAAAATCATGGAGAAATTATCATTTGTTCCATACGTCCGGCTGAATTTATTTTATTTAGTAAGGAATAACGGTATAAGTAATTCAATCGTTCTTAAGAATTTGGAAAGACATCAATAAATCACCCTATACAGGATAATGATGTATAAAGGATGTATACTATTCCAATTTACTTTTTCAATTTATATTTGGAAAAAAAAAGCAAAAATTTGAGTATGGAAATTAAAACTTTATAATGTTGCCATTTTTTTTTCTTGGCTGTAAATATTATTTAAAATTTATTATGCATGTGTTAACATAGGCTGGTTTCAGTAATACCATTTACCTAACAGTCTGTATAGCGGTTTCCTTAGTTTCATAGTTGAATAGACCACACGTAAACATCGCGGGTAAACAGGTGCTTCCTCTTTACACCCGCTAACTGCCGTAATGTTTCCAGCATTCCCAGCAATTTTATTACGTTCTGGTTAATGTAGTAATTGCAACCGAAACTGTGGTTAGCGGAAAAATAATCTGTTTGGCTGACGTGCCTGTTGATTGGTTAATGTGCTGTTAGCGGGATATTGATATTTAACTGTACAATTCTGTTTCTATTTCAAATAAAATGTAAGTAGAAGGTATTTAAATAAATAACTTCAGTTTAGATGGATACAAATTTAAAAATTGGTATCAAGAATAAACAATAATGCTATAAAAATTAAAAGCAACTCCTGATATGTGTGAAGTTTGGGAATCTCCATGAATTACGCTGACTTATTCCTAGGATAAGATTATACAGTTTGGAACCTAAATCCTACTATGGAATTGACATTGTAATCCTAAAATAGTCAATATTCCCTTAATTCATATTGTGTCTTATATTTATAGACAATAGCTTGACAAGTATAACTATGTAATATTTCGTAGAGACAGATCGGTCAGAAGCTAAATTGGGAGGTTCAGTACTTTAAGCAAGGTTAAAACCATCAACGGAGTTATTATCCTCTCAGGGTGCCTCTCATACGACGCTGCACTTATCTCCCTTATCTAAAGGTGCTTAAGCCTCCAAAATTCCCCCATGATTCTAAAATTTACGACCTAAGGAGAGGTTTTAGCGGACGCCGCCTTATCTCTTTTATCAGAAGATATTGCGAGACGTCGCATCTCTGTCGTTTGCTAAATAGTTGTCGAATATTAGCGTCGTGGTTTGCTCTGTCCAGTCAGTAATTGCGGCTCTGACGCCATAGTGTAGTAGTGTGTTCACCGTGATGCTGGCACGATCTCTTGCGACGCATCAATGGGAGTTAATAACTGACGCATTTAAACAGTACACAGTGAGTGTGCAGTGTGCTCCTTAAACGTTTATTGGACGAGGTTAGTGATTCTGGAACACTAGTGTATGACCTCTGTTGTTAATCAAATTATTTGAATATAAAAGTATTTGAATGAATATCTAGGTAGTTGAATTCAAGCAGACGTTTGTAAAAGTAACGTTATTTCTTATTAACGATCGTTTTCAAAAACATAATGATAGAATTTGACTATTATTATATTTCTTTGAATATTAAGACATTCACAGACAGTCGCATTATTGATTGCTTTTTTATCTTCAGTTTCAATATCAAAATATATTTTGAATAATTTTTCAGATACAACATAGGATATGTCGTCAATAGATGAATTCGTGCACTCGTCAGCTTGGCTTATCAAGGTATTACAGTTGTTATTGTAAAATAACATAGATTTATTCGTGATATCTTTGTCTGGGTGATGGGAAACTAAATGTATATTTTTGTAACTGGATTTCAACGTGATATGTGAACTATTGTTTTTGAGTCACCATAAATACATTTTACTGTCTGTTGTCATGTGGCGTAGAGACGTACTATGCCAGGATATGTGTACACGTGTGGGTACACGTGATTTTATTGTCTCTGAAGTCTAAGCTGGAATATTTTTGGCTAGTTTGGATTACTTTCTTACAGGAAGATTTTTAGGAACTGTAAAGTTCGCTTGCTTGATAACTGCATATTTTTAAGAATTTTGTCTTTATATCAACAGACAAGGATCATATATGTGAATATAAAATCTTATAATGATGTCAGCATCATCATCATCCTATATCAGTCCACTCTGGATGTAGACCTCTCTAATAGGAGGGTAAACTAAATACTCGCAATGCTTGGCAGACGTGTGTATGTATTTGGCGATCGCTGTTTGGCCTCCGTCCTTTTCGATGACCTCCGTAGTTGAATGGCGTAATCACCCATTTCTATAGTGTCGCCTGCTCCTAGATCCTGGGTTCGATTTCCGGACCGAGCAACGTAGAAAAAGTTTTTTCCTATTTTATGGGTGTTTGTGGCATCTTTGGTGTTTTTGATTTCCACAAACAAGAGAAGAGAATAAGTTGCCCTCATTTATTTATTTTTTATTGTTTAGTCTAGTCCTGTTGCGTCCTTCGACAGGGTATGCTCCTAGACCTGCCGATGTGCACACACTCTCAGCTAGTGTCATTCCAGAATAAATGCGTTGTCGGAATGCAGCAAACAACACCCATGGGTGGAGCATTCTATGAAGTTCCTTTTATTACGTTCCTCTGTCAATAATAGCGTAAATAAAATAACTTAATCAGGCTTTGGGTGTTTCTTTCACCAGCGCTGTGCTAGGAAACCGGAAAATGTGTTCTAATACCAAAAACGACAGAAAACTTAACACCACATCACCATGACTACAAAGTAATGTTTAGTACAAGGACTGAGACTGTCTGACAGAAAAACATGCATTTTTTCATCTTCCTGTTGATAGTCAAAGTTTGCTGAGACTACTGAAATACTGTTTGTGGAACCTGTCTTAAAAGAATACGCAGACAAGTCCTGTCACATTTCTTATGGAACCCAGCTACATTCACTACATACTGAGTTTTATTGAATTCATGACTAGACCTACTTGCTGATTTGACAGAAATATTGTAGAGTCGGTGCTCAAGCACTGAGAAAGTAATCACTTCGTTTTAGCGTGACATTTTCTGGTTTTAAAACGTATAATAAATGAATAACATGTAAAGCATTGTGGCATGTATGTAAAATAAAAAGCTAGAAACACAATATTTGACAAAATAGCGTCCTCGCCAAAAATAAGCCCTTACTGAATATTTGGGTGCTCTTTTACCCAAGTTGAATTCATCTTTAAGTCATATAGGTACGTACTTAGAATAATAACGCTTATTCTAAGGGTACGTAATGTTGAATTTGTGGTAGACATGATGTGGTATGTATGAGCATATTATGACACATTAGCGACAAGCCGGGCTGCCTCCTTCTGCGGCACTAGGTAGGTGCAAACACAAATACGTACGTTTGCCCGGCACCCCAGATCGAGGCAGATATTTTAATTAAAATTTGAAAAATTTATATTTTTATTAACAACCTTTTTTCCTTTAAGGTATGGACCATGAAGTCTGATATAAATTGTTTTTTTATTGGTAGCTGCTTTATAAACTTCCACATTTTGTTGTAACAATTTTGTATGGGATGTGTATCTAGTTTTCATATTTTATTGATGCACCTTGGACATAAATATTCCACTGTTTTTATCCGCTTCTTTTCTTAACAATTACTGACAACAATAAGGATATTAACGACTACGCAACATAGAGAACAATCAATGAGAATTCTGCTCATAACACGCACAAATAGTACCTAGGTAGGTACTTACACAATTTAATAACATTAAACCATAATGTTACTAACATAATTAATGCATAAGTAACTCTGTCTGTTACGCTTTTACCCCCAAAAAACTGTAACGATTTAAAAGACATTTTGGTACAAAAAAAAATTACACCTTGACATACCTAGTTTATAGTTTGTATACCACAGCTTTCCTCGACTTAAAACGTGTGGTTCACATGGACAGAGCCGGTGGACGAAAAGCTAGTAAAGCTAATAAAACTTTTCGTCTTTTTAAAGGTGTTTCGGAGATACAAAACAAATGTAACAAATTGCTCGTTTAAACATCATAAACGTAGAAAAATTTTGATGCTTTTTTGAGGTAACTTTTTTTTACAAGCACTAAATAATTGGTTTTGTTTGTTATAACTTTTCGTATAATATAATATGGACAAAGTCGCTGTATTACCTACCTCCGTAATAGCCAAAGATACTATCGGAATGGAAACACGCGATCATCCAATACTACAAGATTTTAGAACGAATTTGTCACACTATTTTCGAGCCTTGATTTTTATCATTATGTAATTTTAGGTACCAATATTTTGGGCTTCCCTAGGCATATAGATGCATGTAAAAATTGTGTAAGATTTAAAGTAAAGTTGTTACCAGTTGTTACAGTATTCATTCGAATACTTTTTTTGTAGGATTTGTTTTTTAGGCTGTCAATTGCTTGATTTCTTTTGAACGTGTGAGCGTTAATTCACTTACAAAGTTATTGGATTATATAGTCATAAACTAAGTTTATGTATAGATATGATATAATTCTAAAACTTTATCCTATAGGTGTAAACTTTATTTGATATTTTAGCAACTTAATTGTACTTATAATATCAGTATATAAACTTGAAAAATTTTGTCTCAGGCGGGACTCGAACCCGCATCTCCTCGCATGCCGGGCGGGCGCCATACCATTAGGCCACCGAGGCGCCCGCCCGGCACGCGAGGAGATGCGGGTTCGAGTCCCGCCTGAGACAAAATTTTTCAAGTTTATATACTGATACTATAGGTGTAAAGTTAAAAGAGACCAACTTTGAGCTATACTCTGTAAAATGAAAAAGTCATCGAAATCGGTCTATACTATGATAATTACGCATTATAGCTGACTAAAATGTGAATTATATAGGGTCGCGGGATAGATGCAAACCATGGATGATAAATACTTTGTTGAAATAATCATGTATTATGAACATACCTTTTTGCAGCTTATGACTTGACACATTTGCATACGTAATCCGAATTTCGATCGACGACGTATCGCAGGGGCCTTATATTTCAATCGCTAGTATTTCAATCGCAGTTCGATTGTAATTGAATTTGACGATTTTGACATTTAGCCCATACTAGAACTGTCAAAAACCTGCTATTCCATTACGATTGTGATACGATTTGGTTTACGATTAATTACATCCGAACTAATATTATGAATAAAAAAATTACTCTGCTGTCTGTATGTTATACATTCGGACCGCTAAACTGATTTTCATGAGATACTAGATACTAATGTAGGTACATAGTCCTCAAACTATACCCCATACGATATAAATTTTATCATCAAATAATATTAACCACAAAAGGCATGAATTAACCCACCAATATTGAGTCGGTGTATAATGATTATTATCGGTAGTTTCTTATGTACTAGCTCACCGGTTAACGGTTTAGTTGATTCAGGCTTTTGGTTTTTTAAACAGTTTTCATAAATAAGCACCTACATAATTAGGGTTCATATAGAATACAATTCAATGATAATTAAATTAAAAATGCTTTACCTTTCAAAATTTTGTGAAAACAGTTTTTTTAACCCCTATTTTTTACGCCTTTGGATGGTTTTTTTCTTTAAATTATTGTAGCTACGAGTAACATTGAGCTATTACCTATCCAAAAAAAGCATAGAAATCGGTCTGCCTAATAAAAAGTTGTCCCCTTTTTTTCGTGGCTTTCAAGGGGCTTACTGCTGGGTCATAGGCTAGTTTTAAGCCCGAAATTCATCCTTCAAGGGCTGAGAAGAAATTGGAATGAGGAATCAATTATCTGTCAATCAATAATAGATAATCATCATCGTCTCTACCATACGACGTTCACTCACGATTCCATGCTACTAGCATTCAGCTTTTCAGCGACTTTTTACCAAATCGTCAGTCCCCCGAGTCCCGAGTGGGTGGGCCTAACCACAGATCGTCGTCTGGTGCGTAGCGACCATTTCTGAACCTTTCCGTTCCAACGTTTCTACTTACTATGTTTCTAATTTCTATGTGCTGTGTATTGCGTGTTACAAAGTATAGATATTACTATTGCTATATACCGTGCATTTCCAACCAGAAAAACGAATCATACGTTATGTTACCACTATGCAGGTATAACATCTTGGCAGTACTGTTTTCTTGAGTTTACGCGAACACTATTCATTTATTTATTAGGGGTTAAAGTATGAAATTGCCGTTTTGTATGGACGAAATCGAGAGAAGTCATTTTTCCATACTAACAATTTTTAAGTTTTTTTAAAAACGCCTGAACCGTTTTCGATGCAATTAAAGGTGAAAGTTAGTTGGTTATAAAGCTACGGTGAAATTTATATAGTATTTAAATTTCTGAAAATCAAAGTATATAATACAAATATACTTAATTGAAGCAAGGTCAGCTGACACATTATAAGGGGTCTTTTCAACGACTTCCTTTGAAGTAATAGGCACTAGTATTGCATTTTTTTTTTAGTCAAAATTTACTTTATTTAGTTTTTGATACAATACAAAAAGAATTACGCAATAATACGACTATACTTAAGAGCTATAAACAAAATAAAAAGTGGGAAAATAATCGGCAATTTCATACTTTAACCCTTACTTTTAATAAACTTTTATAAACATACTTTTAAATTTATTTAGATCAGATTTAGTACGCCTCTATTTTTGATTTAACCCAATTTACTATTTTAACCTAAGACTATTTTAATTAATATGTATAACTCGTATTTTGTGCGGTACTAGGTATGGTATTAGACGGAAAGTTGCAAGTTATGAAACAAGATTGGCATATTTTTCCATGAAGTCTCTTTCCTATAGATGCAAGATATACGATGACGATATAGCTGAGTATTCGACACTATATAAAATTATTAATTCTGGATTCGACTATAGTGAGCTATTGATTGAGTCAGGTCTCGTTTAGGATTTGTGATAGCGCCAGTTCTCAAAAACTGTTTTCTTCACCAGTTACCCGCAATAAGGTTGAATTCAATGACCCTATGTGCAGATCTTACAATGATATAAGTAAAAGCCTGGACCCGTTTGGTCAAACTTTTTATTCATATACACCGTGAAATTTTAGTGGTTGTTTTCCCGCAACAGAACGATTTACCTTTAGTAGCACCATCGAATCGTGCGAGTTATTTTTTGAAAATAAAGATATCGTTGTTCTCAACTAATCAAAAAAATAATCATCAACTCAAAAGCGTGAGATACGATAGTATCTTTACAAAATCTGACGTGTTTGGGTACTGCTTGCCGCATGAAATCAATGTTCAAAGCAAAAGAAGCTCTACGCATTAAGTAATACAGCATAAACTGCACCGCGCGAGGGGCAATGACCCCGACCGGTGACCGGCTGCGGCGCGGCTGGTACCATTGGTTCGAGGTTGCTTTCGAGTTTCGTTTATCACAATCGTAAAACTGCTATTTTTTTATTTGAATAAAAAAAAACTGCACAAATCTATTGTACTACTAAGATAGAATCATTTTACTGCGGGAAAACAACCACTAAAATTTCACGGTGTACAAGAGCTTATTCTGAAAAAGTGATTGAAATTAATATTTAATATTTTTGTTTTGTAAAAAGTCATCTAAATACATCATTATTTAAATGTTGTGCTCAGCTTTAATCGGAGCTCAGTTTTACTATTATTTGTGTCACATTTTGTTATTATTATGTATTATTCTGATTTCTGTAGCTGTGCCTCATTAATATAATAATAATAACCCCGCAGGGCAGCTTGTGGCGAGCTGTTGGGCAGTAGCGACCCCACGAACATGATTGCTCCCGGGAGTATCCCTGTTCCTCACCTCTGGCTTGCCTTCATTGGTTGTCCGGAGTGAACACTGAAGAGGAACATATCTCCCACCTCTTACTTGCCTTCATTGGCCGGCTTGAGTGGAGAGTCGCTAGAGCAGAAATGCTCGGAGGAAGGAAGTATTGCAGTAAGATGCTTGTAGGGATCTTGAACGGATTACTGAGATTGTCCTGAGAGCCGTGCAATACCTCTCCACTCCTCAAGCACCTCAGGCTATGTTGCCCCCTTGTCGCTACGTCACTATGTGCTAGCGGCCGTTTTCGGGGGCCCATTAAACGAGTGTGCGAGTCACCCCCTGCCATTTTATCCGTGTGAGTAACATAGGTCAGGCAGGGGCCATAGTCCTTCCATAGTCCCAGTTACCCTATCCACTAGCACCCAAACCCATAGCCCAGTATCCTTCGTATCCACATTCTACAATAGTCCTGCACTGACCGGGGGCAAGCTTGGGTGAACTTGTATAGTGCGCACAGGGATAATCGTCGGTTGGTGTTACATTACATCATTTAGATAAATGTTGTCTAACGGGCCTCTGCGAGTTGGCTTCGGCCCTTCGTACGCCTTCCAAATGTCCGGGACTCCATAGTCCCGTGATCGGAAACAGACCAACATAATAATAATAACACTGCCAAGATGTTAACGTTTAGATAACGTGGACTTCGTTTTACAGATGGTTCAAATTGCACTGTGTACTATATACATTTTAAGAGATATTAACTAGAATGTGATAATAATCGAATACCACGCGGAAAAAGTCGCGGTCAAAGCATAGTAGCTAGAAATTTTAATAGTCCAGTCTACAGTTACTTAAACACAAATGTTTTAATGAGTCATTTGTATGAGCGCCAGGTGTGTGAACTCCGTTGCTCAATGTAGAGTCGTGATTACTAGTAAATATTTGCAAGTGGCAACGCGACGGTGCGGTTGTGTGCAGTATTATATAAACGAAATAACGTTACCCATACAAATTATATTTACGTAAGTATTGATGTATATTATCAATTATGAAATGTAAGATGCTTTTGTATTTGTGTTGAGACTGTTCTTTAAACAAATTAATAGGTGGTGTAAATTGAATCGAATGCTTAGGCTTGTGCATTTCACAGTTAGTGTATTTATTTGTACTCGATATTAACATTATTGACATACTTGAAATCCAACCTAGGTAATAGGTATGAACATAAAAAACAAAAAAATACATTTGGCACAAAAATATTACTACCAGAAGTAAAATACGAAAACCAATTTCGACTCTTAGTATGAGTTATTTTTTATTTTTTTAAGACTGTCAACTATGTTATTAAACACTTTGTGCTGATATGTTTTTAATATAACGAAATGAGATCCTTAGGATAGGCCTATGTCCAAAACTAGGCGTCGCACGGTGGTCCGAAAAACCGCCTTTCATACACATAGAAATGAAATGTGGTTTATTTAAAATTTTATTATTGATATTAGTTTGGCATATAATAGTTAATATCAAAAGTAAGTGTGGCCATCTTACGATGTGTAACTTACGAGAAAAAAAATATTTACTTTTTTTTGTATGGAGAAAAATACATTTTATCATTTTTCTCGGTACTTACTGCAACTATTAAGCTGCGACTTATATGGCATATACTTACACATAAGACGAACCCTACAAGCTACGCCGTTTGTGCCGAAACTTGCCGCTTTGCCCTCTACATATTTATTTATTTATTTAATTTGTAATTGCTATATAAGTCATACTTATTTGATTCTAATGACGCATGTAGACATTAACAACACAGCACGTAATATAAATAAGTATATTTTTTGTAAATTTTCCTTTACATTCATTTTTTTTTTACTAAAAATTATAATATAAAACGAAAATTAGGTTTAAAAATGGACAGCATATTTTATTACAGAAATGATGCGGAATGCCAAACTAGTAATAATGACAACTTTAAAAGTAATTTGATCTGCAAGTTGTTATAGTCAATGTAACATGCCAAAAATCTATAAAAAGGGGCTCATTACAAAAAAAAACATTTGTTATTCGTTATCAGTCAAGTTTTCGAAATCCGAGTCAATCCTTATTTCTAAAAGTTAAAATCCTTATACCTGGCTTCAGACTTCAGGTCTTGTATAATCTTTTTTCTATTTTTAATTGCTTGCTTGCTGTGTGTATCCCGGACTTGCCATTTTTTGAATTCTAGCCTGTATGAAATGTGTAACAAGCACTCCATACTTCTTATCCATGCATGAAGTGTAGATAAACCTGTTTTTGATGTCGTGAAACAAGGAGCAGGCACTACGAATGACGGTAACACCGCTAGACTTTTTTTTTTAATCCTGACAAGACAGCAGACATTACTAGGATAGATTCTCATTTAATTGAAAGATTTTCACTGATTCTTAGAAATATTTCCAGTTGGTATCATATCAATATTGATAATTTTAATGAATACCTTCAAGAAATTGCTAATTTGTATGTGACGCTATGTGGTACGCATTGGTAATCTGTCGGAGGAAGCGTCTGAAGCCAGGAATAAGGATTTTAAGATGTACCGAGAACATTATTCCCGAAAGTTAGACAGAACAGCAACAAACGAAGATATATTTTATTACTTATTCTTATTGTCAGATCCATATTTATCTTCAATAAGACCTAAGATAAACAAGAACCGAAAGAGTATTACTGAAGATTTGAAACCCTTTCTTATTTTAGATAGGGATGAAGAAAAAGAAAATATTGAGTTTGTTGATGCTTTGGGATTGACTCGGATTTCGAAAACTTGACTGATGACGAATAACAAATGTTTTTTTTGTAATGAGCACTTTTTTATCGATTTTTGGCATGTTACATTGACTATAACTACTTGCAGATCAATTATTATTAATTTTAAAGTTGACGTTATTACTAGTTTGATATTCCGCATCATTTTTGTAATAGTATTTTTATTATTGACTAGCGGACCCAACAGACGTTGTCCTGTCTTAACTATAATATTGATTAGATATATAAGATATTATAAATGTTACCAATTGTTTATTATTATATACCTATATAACATTACTGGTCATGTGCAAAATTCAGTTTTTACCCCCAATTTGATGATATTTGCAGCATACATTCTGTCAATGCTATATCAAACGCCATTTACTAAAACAGTTTAAAGTGTCAAAAGCGATATTACATTACAAATAATTTAGTATGGTGATTAAGTTTTCTTAGATTTTCTTATTTTCCGCTCAATTTTCTTATTTTTTTTCTTTCATAAGAACATTCTCCTGACAATAACAAACAAAATAAAAAAAGAATTAACGAAATCGGTCCAGCCGTTCACGCGTGATGCGATGACCAAGGGAAATAGGGATTCATTTTTGTATAATATAGATTAATATTTTTATGAAATAAAATATGCTGTCCATTTTTAATCCTAATTTTCGTTATTCATTACAATTCTTAGTAAAAAAAAAATTTATGTAAAGGAAAATTTACCAATAAATATGCTTATTCATATTACGTGCTGTGCTGTCTACATTCGTCATTAGAATCAAACAAGTATGACTTATATAGAAATTACAAATTAAATATATAAATAAATATGTAGAGAGCAAAGCGGCAAGTTTCGGCACAAACGGCGTAGCTTGTAGGGTTCGTCTTATGTGTAAGTATATGCCATATAAGTCGCAGCTTAATAGTTGCAGTAAGTACCGAGAAAAATAATAAAATGTATTTTTCTCCATACAAAAAAAAAGTAAATATTTTTTTTCTCGTAAGTTACACATCGTAAGATGATCACTTATGATATTAACTATTATATGCCAAACTAATATCAATAATAAAATTTTAAATAAACCACATTTCATTTCTATGTGTATGAAAGGCGGTTTTTCGGACCACCGTGCGTCGGTCGTTTAGCTGAGATGAATGAAAGTACGTACCTTTAAGATAATACCATAAACATCAAGTCGTTACATAAAAATACTATTCTAGGGCTAGTTGTAACGATTACACCAAGAAATTTTCTTCCAAAATCTAAATACTTTTATCAATTGCCGCGATCCATGTTTACAAACCGCGCACTTGGTCCTTCCTTGTTGCTTTGTTTTCCAAATATACGGGATAAATGACTTCAACTACGCATTAGGTAAAGCTATTGGCACGTGCGCACGTGGTAGCGTAAGCCGCCAAAACTAATGGTTAAAGCGAGTGTATTGATTTTCAATATAGGAATTTGTAGCCAACGTGAAAATATGCAACAGTTTGGAGTCAGACAGGAAATAATTAAATTTCTAGTTTTTAGTTTCCCTGCTTTAGTCTATAGATTTTCTTTTTGTTTCTTGTTTTCATAAAAACATTTTATACTTAAAAGGGGTCCTCGGTTTGACCTGTATGTATGTGCGCACTCCGCGATTACCTCTCGTTCGATTTTAATGCGATTTTCAGAAATAGTAACTTACATTTGGGAAATAGTTTTAACCGACTTAATTTCTATTATCCATTCAATTTCACTAATTCACATCTAATTAGTAAAATTGACTTGAAACGTCGACAAGCATCTTTGAGTAAACAATGTTATAGTTGTATAGAATCGTTATAGTCCGTTTGTAAAAACTAAAATGCATATAAAAAGTTAATTAACAAAAGACCGCAAGAGTAGCGGAATAAAAATCTCAAGTTCCTTAATGTAAGGTACTCTGCCATCGGAGCACCAAAACGGAATACGGTATGAAGCAATCAAAGGAACTGACCATCTGCCGCTGATGCATGTTATCTACGAAAGCGTTATAGCGTCTACAAATGTCGGTAGAGTCTAGAGTGTAAGACTCTTTTTTAATGATTCTATCCATCCTCTAATGAAGTCACATTTTTGACATTAGTACATTTTTCATTGTACTGTTTTGTCCTCTACGTTAGCCGGAATTTTTTTCTTCTATCGTTATTAAATGGTAACATACATTTTTGTTTAGTTGCCCAACATAAAAAAGACGTAACCCAATCATTTTCCATTTTCAGTATAAACCATCTCTTATCATTTGATCCTTGATATCAATCCAGGTCAGCTGTCTAAGTCAGTAAAGGTGTCTATCCACAATGATAAAAAAGAAAATGTGATTATTAAAAATTTTTTTTTGTTCCTCGCGCTTTAGAAGAACTTTAGTAGACTGAGATGGACAAAAATATGTATTTTCAAAACAATAAGTTAGCATTTAGGCTTAGGTTCATAGACTCTACACAGTGAGATTTAGGTTTGGGTTGTGTATTTCTTAAGAATAAACCAAAATACATACAGGATGAAATTTTAACCACCTTCCAAACTTTTTATATAATATCAATCTACGAGACGAAAAACAAATGATGTATTTTTTCTTTTGGCCCAGTAAATAAATGTCAAGATAAAGCACTTAGAAAATGTTCTCCAAAAATCAATATTATCGCGAAAAATATTTTCAAGTGACAACTTGATTTACATTTTTTACTTCATAAATATCCTCTAAATACGATACTGAACACCTATAAAAATTTTGGAAAGTGGTTTAAAATCCTGTATACCTACATAAACTTGGAGTAAAGCACACGTTACAAATTTATTTGTTTATTGGTTGTATACCTACGTTTTTGCAAACATTTACAAGCGTATAGTACATAAGACTCGAACTCGGTAATCAACAAAACATGTTTGAATTTAGACCGGTAAAGAAACATTATATTTATTTGAAGTCTACAACGTTTAAGTTCAATTTTAGGTTAATGCCAGGTTTAAACACGGTAGACACTCTTTGTTTCACGCTATACAAAATAAATGTAGCATAAGAATTTATGCAACATAATCATGCAGTGAATTTTGTTGTATAAATTAAATAAAACAACTCTACTAATTAGCTGACAAGTCATAACTTAGCTCTTAGTGGATGTGCAGGACATATCCCCGAGCGTGACGTCAACCAATATTTAATGGTATTATGACGTCACTGATCGCTGTGGTCACATGGTGGAGCTTTTATCGTGACTTTATATATGCAAGATCAAAGCCATAGAAAAAGGCTAGTTGGTCTAGGCGTGGTAGAATATGAATATATTTATAAAAAATAATACTTTTTATGGCATAAAATATTTGATAATTCTCTGGAAAGACAGTTATAGAAAAGTACTTTAAAATTGTAAAAAGCGCAAACATGGTCATAAACAAACCACTTACCAGCACATCATTAATGGTTACTCGTGCAAAGCCGGAACGGAAAGCTAGTAAACACTAAAATGTTATTTGGCTTTCCAAGATGTCAATATTAGCTATATCTGTTACTTTTACCTTAAAAAGTGTCACTATCAGTTAATTAATCACTGGTAATTTATCACTAACAGTTAAAAATCACTATGTGGGGGCCAAATGCAATATTACCCACAGGACATAGGCAGTTTTTTAAGCAGTACGAAGGTGCAGGTGTACAAAGGTAATAGTTAAAAGGTACGAAATATTAAAGTGGAAAAATATAAGGAAGGTGAAAGTATATTATACCACTTCCTATCTCTAACACAATTCAAACATTCGCTAGCATAAGAAGTCAGATAAAACACTTACTTGCAGCGGCTTCGGTATCAATATTACGAGTATATGTAGGTACTTATTAGATATCTTTGAATCGACTCCGACGGGTGGCCACCATTCCTTTATTTAGTACCTATTGGTCTATGGGTTCTTGATTATCGGATTAATCTTGAAATGCAGCTTTTAAAATATATTCCTGGACTTAGTATACAGTATGTTTCACATTTATTAAAGATATAAAAACACAACGGGAACAGCAGATAGTGATAGCGGGGCGACAATTTTTCATGTGCGTAGCTTGCGTTCATTTGTTTTGCACCAGATTCGAATTTTGAATTGCGCGCGTTCGGTGCTTTCTTTTTCAAATGGTCGCGTCAATTTAAAAAGTGTAAAGAGGTTGGAAGTGGCCTGAACACACTATTAGTAGCATTAGCAAAGTAAGACGGACTCTTTTAGATACACAGTATCAGTATGTATGCAGTCCATGGAAGCATTGCATTGCTTGATGATTACAGTATACTGCGGGACGTATCAGACTTATTAAAGAATTACACAAAATGTATGCATGAAACATAACATTTAAATTTATAAATTTCAAAGTAACTAAATTGTAGCTTTTACTTACTACTAAACTAACAAGTAACCGCTATAGTGGCATGTGCTCTGCCAAAGGTCTGTGTTATTCATTATATTCAGTTATTGCCTCTAATGCTCACGATATAATCGGCCACCTAATATTTACTTGCATGTACTACTTGATGTACAGTGTTCAGGGTAGGTAGATAGATTGATTGTCGATACTTGTGTTGTGTTGTGGTACATGATTGTTCTTAGAAAGAAGAATAGGGATAAGTGAGCCATTTTTTCCGGAAAGCGGTTTCAGTATTTCAGGAATAAATAAAATTAGTATAATAATTCATTTTAGATGTAGCGGGATTTAAACGGCTGAAAATCAGCGTCGTGATATGCCTCTAGCTGTCACGACTAATGCTGAGCGTGAACCTTCTTGACACTTGTTTCCTTTTTATTTTTGAAATTGTGCTTTGTGTTTGTTGTTGTGTCAAAAAAATATTTTCTTTAATCGCGCACATACCTTATTTTGTTCCTTGACGTTTCGACCGAGTTGCATCGGCCGTGGTCACAGGCCATATTAAATCTATGTCACAGGCTGGCTTCAGCTGAGTCAGCCTGTCTGCAACCGTAACGTCAGGCAACAAGATAAAGTATGTTTGCGATGAAATCCCGTTAAATCTTAAATATTAATTCACGTTGGTACTAACTATTTCTAAATATGGAATGTAAAAGAAGGTATCAAAACAGTTAAAATATGGTGTTTTTTTTACCAATTTTATGAAAATGATGTCATTCCTGTCCTCTTGTGTCTAGTGCCATGAAGTGTACATCTATCTCTCTATCTACATGTATAAGTCAAGTTAATTTGTAATAAATTGTGATACACTTCAACTAATTTTAAAATACCGGAAAATATCGTAACAATCTACCAATTCCGATATTCCGGAAGAGTGTCCATATTAACATCTACGTTTCAGATCATTGACCCCATTCTTCCTACTCCAATCACTAATGATGTGTGTCTCAGCCCATGTTTCTGCGCAGGTGTCGGGGGCGCAGCGCGGGCGCGAGCGGCATGCGGCCCCGGCAGCAGACGCCCATGGAGGTCGGCTAGCGGCGCGCGCGCAGCCCCCGCGCCCGCATCCCCCGCCCCGCCCCGCTGACGCCATGGAACTCGCCGATGTGCCTCGACACCGACCCCTCGCCTTCGATAAGGTAACATTTATGGTTTTAGTCTTAAATCTTATATTTTAAATGCGAAAGGTTTGGATCTTATAAAGGATGATGTCAATCATGAAAAGCGCTGTGGCCACTGCCCCATTGAAAACTATAATTGAAAAGTTTGCGGGACGCAGCCTTGTTCCTAAGCGTTGGTCACATCAGATCTCATTTCAGAACCACTAGTTAGCTGATGTAGGTACAAGTAAAGGAGCAATATCATAAGAAGACGAGAAGCAGCATTTTCTCTTAACTAGGTATTGGCCAAAATGCTTCAAGCCGCCTGCCAAACGTGGTGATTATTGTTAAATCATCCATTTGGAGGAATATATAGGACCACATGCCAGACCACCATAATAAATGGCCTACATACATTTATATCTAAACGTGCAGGTTTCTAACCTAACCTAACCATAAATACCCATACCGCGGAGTAGTATTTCCATTAAAAATTACGAAATCTCCAATACTTACGTTTGTTTCCAATGTGATTTTATTCTTTATATCAAGGCTTAAACCTTCCGTGCTAACTACACCCATGGTACGGGTTATTCATTATCGCTGCGCAGACAAAATTGCACGCGAAGCGCTGATTTTTTAACAACTGTGACGTCAGCGGGTCGCTCTGACAGGCCCAGTAATTATAAAATTTCGCCAGGCACGCAAATTAAATTCTTTGGGGAGATTTAGGGTTGTCCCATGAATAATAAATTTACTTGAAATTTTGTCGATGTTTCTGCATTTTACTAGCTACGAGTAGTATTGCTGGAAAGGAATAAAACATTATTTTTCATTAGTATCTGGAAAACCTAACTAACCTAATGTTATTATTTTTTAACTCCCACATTTGCAGTTTTCAATAAAAAGTTGTATTAGAATAATAACAACTAAGTAAACATCATCATGAGTCTATAAAAGTCCACTTCTTGACACAGTCTTTTTAAGTTGGAGAGAAGACGCTCCCGTCTTTTCCAAAATTACTCCTCCTCCTCCTCCTCCTCCTACATTCGCCACTTACGACACCCATATGAAGAGAAGGGGTGGTGCCATTTTTATGTGCCGGCACCACACGACATTAATATACTTACACGTATCGACATTTAAAAGTCAAGTTTTCTTCTTACCTATCTATGTAGAGATTGCTTAGAAAAAAAAATTATGTTATCTGAATAAAATGTTACTAGTCAGTTAGTCAGTAACAGAATCATACTATTTGAATTCAATACTGCCGTTAAAGATAAAATTAATCATCTGTGTACATAAGATTCGTAATTAAATGAAGAGATAACAATTAAAACAGACACACAGTACAGTTTTGTTGCAAAATCGCACCTATTCCAAATATATACGATGCCCCAGAGCATAGCAGATGTGCTGTAGTCTGTACCTTCAAAAAATTAGCCAGGTTATAGTCTTCTTACTTTTTAAAAACTACTATAGAATGCGTCATTATCAACTTGGCAACATTTGAATCTGTCAGTCACGTCACGCACGACAGGTTCAGATTAAAAATTCACCGCGTTGATGTTAAACCTTTTCGCATAAGGTTGGGAAGTGGGGTCATTAATAAAATGGTGCTTTTCATAACGGCTGAGGCTGTCCTACCATTTATTTTTAACGCCGGCACAGGCGGGCAAAATCGATAGGGCTCCGGTGGCGCCTTCAACTCGCCGCGCTCGCATTCACCACACCACTAAATTGGGATTTTCTCGTAAATTTTTAAGGCGCTCGAACGCTAGACCATTTCGTTTAAGGATTCCGTTGGTATTGACCTATTTTCTTGATTAACGGATTTATTTGGCTGTAAAAATCATTTAGTTGTTTACAATCAACACTGTGGACTGTTTCTAAAGCGGTGGTAGTTTTAATAATATTAACTATAAATGGTCCTATTTTTTAATAAGACAAATACTTAAAAAATGTTTACATCTTAATAAAGTTATTAATATACGAATGTAGCACAGCTATAGCTACATTATGATATCAGGTTATGAATAACAAATGGATTCGATACAAATAAAGTACTTTTTCAACCGACGAAAAAAAGAGGTTCTCGAAGCGTAGGTATGCATTTTTTATTATTAATGGCCATATCTACATATTTTTCAGATAAAAAACCTATTTGGATGATTGTTAGACAAAAAGAAAGAATCCGAAGTGTATAAAAATACGGATAACTTAAAAGAACGGTTGAAATTTAACCAACAAAAAGCGTCAAATTAACCACCAATTTTGAGTCGGTGCCAAACATGAAAACGCTGGCAATCAATATGCCCCGACTCGAAATGATTTTGCTTTCGGCTTATTTTACGATAATCGTGTCAGTTTAATGTTTTTAAAAAAATATCAATAATTGTCGTCGTTTAAAATGCATTAATTACTAGTCATTTGTAAAGACTACAGATTTATACCACATCTTAATTAAATTACACTTTGGTCGGTTGGGTCTGCGTCCGAGTTAATGTCAGACGCCAAACGGATAATGTTCCAGCAGTTGTTTAAAACTAAAGTCCAGTGCTCGGTGACCACTCATCCGTGAGATTCGCAAGTTTAACGGCCTCCATTACAGCAATTACATAAAGGAAGGAACGATCAATTGTCGCCACGGTGAATACAACGCTGTTCTAATTACAATTTGCGTTGATGTCTTTGATTTACAGCCCAACTATTCATATACCGGCTATTATGACCGACGGCAACGACGCTACACCCTTTGTTGCGAGTCGGAACGGCACACAATACCCCAGGGTTGAACAATAAATAGTACACATTTGATTCAGGGAACGCTCGGCATTCGTCGCTGATGACGCTCCAAATTTACGCTCGCCAACCGAGCGCGAGGTTGCGTTGGAAGCGGAGGAAATAGCGAAATGTTTTTTTTTGTTACATTTAACCCATTTTACTGACCAAACAAAAGGCTAGCTTCTTTTTGTTCTCTTCGTCTGGAGTCTGGATAACGTCTGGATTTTAAATCCTATCCGAAAGAAGTGTAGTCTGGTGTTCTCTGGCAAGCTACAAAAAACATTTTTTGCACATTTTTACGTGTTAACTATCACCGAAAAGAATATGTTATTATATTATTTCTTATGTAAAATAATTATGGTACATAACCTATGACTTTTAATGGGGCTGACCCCACATTGATAGTTTTTTTGTTAGATAATACAACGCTAAAAGTTGATATTATTCCATTTGAAAAAAGTTTTACCCCTGATGGAAAAAAAATAGATTACAGATTTACAGACCATGAAAAGTTTATGAAAATGTCGTCCCAGCGTTTTGTTTTGAATAGTATGTACTTAGACATTATGTTTTTTAAGTTTGGACAAGTTTTATTTCACAAATAAAACTTGTCAAAACTGAATTCTAGCCCTAGCTATATGCACTGACTATGATACATTGTACTATAGCACGAATTATATAGCAAGCGTTAAACTTAGTCTTGGCTGACTGCCAAAATGGGGCGAGACAAAAAAGTGGGGTGTTCTGACTGTCGAGGCTCTGCTCTATTATCACTTAGTCACTGCATATATGTCGATGAATTCTGCGGATAAAGATTCAAAAGATACGAGAAAAAAGGTTATTTTTAACGAATATTCGTTTAAGGGAAATTGCGTTTTCATTTTTTACCAATTACCATGGAATATTGCTGAACTATTGGTTTATAACTTAGAGAATTTAAACTTAAATCTCTATATGCATAAGTCAAATTATTAATATTGATAACGAATGATTATTAAATTGAAAATTAATAAATCTGCGGATTTATCCGCGTGGAATACGGCATTTCTCATAATTATTGCCATGATTCTTCGTATCTACAACATGAGTTACTTACGCGTCGACTTAGTTCTGATATACATATATCATTAAAGTCTGATTTAAACTTGAGAATGAAAGTTTAAATCAGACTTTCACTTTCATAACAGTTAGTTATTTCGGAATTTCTACCCCATAGGTTTCTCTGTGATCACGGCGCTTGCAACAGTATGCCAATTGCCAAATGCTAGCAGTTGGAATATAAGAAGCTCATAAAAAACAAGATGCATGGTGGAAACTCCAAAATAATGATCTGTAATTATTAAATTCGATGGCAATATATTAATTTACTTTTGCACTGTCAATCTCTGTTTGAATTTTGGAATAGAAAATATATTTAACCTTACGAACTATTCACTACTGCTTTGGGTTTGATTGACCTTCCATTGTTTGGATTGAAATTGGAGCGATTTGAGGGTACAACTACCCTAGATAGCTACCGATAACTGTGTTATTTAGATACTAGACTTTAAAAGAGCTAAACTAGCGAATCGCGTGGAAAGCAAACTACCCGAGAAACTCACTGATAGAGTAACAAACCATAGAGTGCAAGTGCAACGCGACGATACCTATCTCAGGTCACCAAGACAAATTACAATCAAACGGTCGATTTTTCGTTCCATACTTTTTGCTTATATTTTCTTATAATAAACTTGGGAACTTCAAAATATTGGAAATTTTAAGTAATGGAAAAGCCAATGTACTGATATTCAACAAACAACAACAAAACAAATAATTGCTTTAGTAAACACACTATGCCGAAGTTACGCGTCTGTAATAAACTGTACCTGTAGGTACTTATAATTTACGCTAGAACGCAACATAATTTTGGCATATATGTCGTCAGTAATTTAAAAAGCATTGTGCGTAATTTTGACATAGATCTATAGACTGTTTAGACACTAATAGCTTTAATACTTTACCTAACCCAAAATTTACTACAAATTGTGGTTCAAAATACGTATCATATAAGCATTAGGTACTTACTACAGTTCTCATTTCTGGATAATTCTTGTTTGAAAAATATAAAATGTTTTTCATCTATATCATCAAACGTCTCGAAAGAAACCCATAATATTCTGTCAGTGCATTGACCATACTAATATCACATTTAATAGAGACGGAGATGCTCAAAAACAAACAAACAACCCTTAGGTGTGTAATGTATCGTAAGAGCGTAAAGTAGGGTTGCCATGTTGCTATCACTCTGCTGGACTGGCACTAATTGATTTAGGTAAAATTCTGTAAGTATAAGTTTTGGATATGAAAACGATAAATTTATTTAATTTGTTATTGGTACCGATAATATACTCTATTTTCACTCGCAGCAAATTGAATGTCAGTAACAGTTAAAAACGAAGCTAACTAGTATTTTTTTATTACATGATTATAAACTATAAATATTATTGAATGAGCAAAACTTCATGTGAGGAATCGTGTAATTTTAAACAAAATTTAAATACTTGAAGTGAAGTCCATTCCGGCGCGGTGGTTATTTATATTGGTTTAAACGGTGACTATCTAATTAATCTAATCACCAAGCCGATGCAGAATAATGTTTACGAAAAAATTTATAAAACATTATTGTACATATGTTTTGTGGACCCTAACCAATCAAAAATATACTTACTATAAAATAAAAAATGTACCTACATCATTATTTAGCTTTTTTCGTAATTAAAAGGCAGGAACCTTTTTGTTAATTTCGAATAAAGTATCGTCCATCGACCTCAGTTACTTAAAAATCAAAATTAACCTTAAGTTAAATGTATAAGAACATCAAAGTATTGGTATGTTAGATCGACTGGTGCAACCTAACGGCCTTATCCCGATTTAAATAGCCCTGTTGTAAATGATATTAGTAACAAAGTAAAATCATTATTAAAATATTAGACACTAATTCGAACATCTTAAATATTCAAAGAACGTCTTCAAACCGACGTTCTTCTGTTTCTCATTTCAATCCCTAAAGAGGCATATCAAGTGATATAAATTACTGGGAGATTCTCCGCACCATCTGGCAACACTAGGGGAGGTGCGGGACGCCCGGCGGGCTGGGTGCCGGGCTATCGATTCTCCCGTGACGTCACCGCCTTAGCCTTCGACTCTAACCCTCGGTCCGTCTCCGGGAATCCACGAAACAGACCATACTTAAACGATAAAAATTCTTACATCCAGAAGGGATGGCAGATACGACGAAGATAAATTTCTAATAATAATCACTGTGAAACTGGATAGCCTTTTTTACTGCTAATAAACATCAATTTCAAATATGTTATGGTAATAGTACACAGGACATTAACATCTTTTTTCACCTTGGGGTTTATAATTACAACTGGATTTGGTCTTTTTTTTATCATAGATTAAATTAAGTGGTTAAATTTCTATCAAAATCATCATTTGACTAATCTGTTTGTGAAAAAGTTTTATTGGTAGTCAATACCGACATTGCGAAGCCGAAGCGGGTCGCTAGTTGTAGGATGAATGGGATTGATTCTTAGAAAGTGACAGAAAGCGAATTGACTCACTTCAAATTTTCTCTAATCTAAGTGATCGCTGACATATGCATTTACAATTCATGAAGAATTATGCACAATTGATAACAAAAACTGACATCAATTAAATCGATACCGAAAACATTATGAATTTATGGATGAGATTATTCTCTTCTCTAATCCATGCTTAAGCTGTTGACTTTTTATAGTTATGACTATTTTTATTTTTTATTTTATTTATTTGGATTACCAACTGCAGCATTAAATTAATACTACTTGTTAGTTAAAATTTAAGTTTTTAACTCAATACATTGTCAATTATAGGTAAAAACCGCATGCAATTTTATGGCAAAACACTACTTAAAGTACAACATACAATAATAAGACTTATTTAGAACAAAGATCGAAAATTGAAAATTAATGAATAACAATGACTCATTTAAAAAAAAATACAAACATATCTAAAAGTTATGTAAAAATAATTATGGCAACATGAAATTATAAAAAAAACAAAAAAAGTGTTGTAAGTATATTGAGTTTCTAAGATCACTTTTTAGTTATATAATATTTTGTATAGAAAATGTTTTTAGCGAAAAGCATGTGCAAATTTTCAGTCAAAGCATTGTAATAACAACAAGTGTCAGGCTCGCGATAATTGCTTGTTTGGCACTGATTCAAAAAGATTTATTTATTTATTTTTCTATCCTCGGCTGATTAAAAAAACATTTTGATATTTTAATTTGCCTGTCAATTTTCCTGCTGGTGAAATGTTCTTTTTATTATAAAATGAGACCAATAGGTACAGAACTACAATTAAAAATCCTTAGTTATGATTTTTACAACTATCATAATCGGTCTCATCAATAATCAATAAACTTATTGCACACCTAGATGGATACAAATGCAACTCAAAATTTTATTTTTAGCACGTCAAAAATACTCCTGACTTTCTAATAGAATAACAGTGAGTAAACAAAAAACAAATGAACGGATGTATTTTCATGATCTCATACATGAATCTGAATTTCAACTCAATTTAGCAAAGTTCTGACTTATGTCTTTTTTGATTTAACTGTACAATTTATATTTCTACGCATTTAGAATGTATACTTAATATACTGCGTCTTATGAAGAGCCATAAATCTTTTTTGGACGATTGAAAAAGTTCTGTGTTTTACTCATTCACTTAGTTCTATTAACAGCACCTAATATAAAGTCCACTTTAAATGCTATTCCGTCAATGTTGATTGCACCAACCGCATCTCAACAATGCCGAATCGCACTCCAGACCATCGAGCCCTCTCAGCGACGGATTGAGTTTGACGAAGCTGCATCGGCTTTGTCCTCGGCCCTCATTGGCTCGAGGGCCCTCCGAGAGGAATCGCCGCAGGGTCGCACCACGAGTGCACGCTGACCTAAAGACGCGAATGACGTCATTACAAACCTCAGCAACATGAGTGCTCTCTAAGAAACGGCAGAAATGGAGCACTTTTGAGAAAATGACCGTTCTCTTATGTTGCCTTTAGATATATTTTTTTCATGTTTCTGTTATTTATCTTTTTGTTAAATTCACTAGATCTTGGGTACCTGTTGAACCGATTTTTATCTTTAAAAACCAATATCAGGCACCAGTTTCTTGCACTGTAAAATCTTTAGCACTGACATGTAAATTGAACACCTATGTATTGTGACGAGAGGAATATACCTACTATATTTATATTATATAATCTTATTCCACTGATCAACGGAGAGTAATGTTTTTCTATAGTATGTTTATACACTCATAACAGTATTAAACAAAGTCACACGGAATAGTTCGATTGTCTACTACCATTTATCATATTTTATTTATTTTAACACAACATTACCGATGTGTTTGTAAAACTATTTTGGCCAAATAAATATGCATAATTTGTGTTGTTATAATAACATACAATTCGATTATACATATTATATCTTTTAATTTTAAAAGTGTGACACTATGCGGTATAAAGAAAAGGATACAGAAAAGGCTTTTCTTGAATCCAAGAAAAGCTATGCTGGTCGTTATTATGTGTTTATTCATGCTAAACTAATTAAGATGTTTATTGTGTTTGACTTTTAATCTTGTTCATCTATGTATTGCAAGTCGTAGGCAAAATAGAAATTTTAATTAGGTCGTCAAACTCCGTGTTCCAATGAGTTTGGACGACCATTTGGATCAGTGGCGCTGCTTCTGAGCCATGGGTCGCGGGTTCGATCCCCGCACAGTACAAATATTTGTGTCCATGAACATGTATGTTTGTTTGTACTGGTTTGGGTATTTTCTATGTATTATAAGTAAATATTTACAAAAAAATTATATAAGTAAGTTAATTGGTTGTCTAGTAGCCAATACGACAAGCTTCTTAAAAGTAGCTTAGATTAAGACTACATGGCTCTGTGTGGCCCAGTGTAGCATGTCTGAAAATATTTAATAAATGTCACACATGTTATTATCTTTTAAAATTGTCAATATGAACTTGTATTATGAATGTGTGATTGATTACCGTTTTTCCACAGCTCTCCATCAACTTTTACTCGAATTATGTTAGTTATAAGTTATTTCCTCTACCATGTTAAATCTAAGTGCGGATATGTTTAAACCAATTTCACAACAAATAGGCCTTGGGTCTAATAGCTACAGGCTCTAGCGTTGGTCGTTTGTGCCAAGTCACTGGTAACAAATGACGGCGCGCTGTGGGTGACAGCCATATTATTATTAGTCCTTGGCGCAGTCTGACGCACTATCAGTAGGGGTATTTATTAATATGTGAAAAAAGTATGTCAAAAAACCCGTTAAGTCAGAAGAATTTATTAAGTCAGACTATTCTGTGGTGGCTTTCAAGTGTCGCCAACTCTGACGTCCCGGATTAGAATTTCCATAACGATTTTCTTGGGTTTGTGGGTGTTATGGTGGTTACCTACCTTAGTTTTCTAACTAAAGAGCACCCACTATACATTTGGAATGCCGCCTTAATTGCCGTAATGCAATTTGAATTTGCATTACGGCAAGTAAGGCACATGATACTATTATTAGCTGCTTATATTAAAGTTGGACAATTCGAAGTTATAGTTTTGTATGGGACTACATTTACAAACTGTTTTTACATTTTATTGATGAATTAAAGGACCCGACAAACGTTGTCCTGTCTTAACTATGAATATTGATTTCAAATTGGTATAATTAATTAAAAAAATATTTCAGATGCAAATTTATTTAACGACATTGCTAAATGCACTGGAAATTGTAACCGTTTGCAGCACGCATTTTGTCAATATCAAACGCCATACATTAAAAAAGTTTCAATTGTCAAAAGCGATCATGTTCCATTACAAATAATATAGTATGGTGATTAAGTTTTCTTAAATTTTCTAATTTTTCGCGCAATTTTCTTATTTTTTTCTTTCTTATGAACATTCTCCTGACAATAACAAACAAAACAAAATATTAGCGAAATCGGTCCAGCCGATCACGCGTGATGCGATGACCAAGGGAAATAGGGATTAATTTTTATGTATATAGATATAAAGAATATAGATATAGATGTTGTCCGTGGATGTTGTCAACTTTTATTTTTTAATTAAATATGTAATACCTTCTTACTATTAGGTCTTTACCTATGAAATTGCCGTTTTGTATGAAAAAATTTAAACGAATTTTTTTCATGTATTTATTATTTGTATTAATCGAAACCTAATCACCCATGCAATCAATGTCTTTGCCAACGCAGTGGCAGTTTATTGATACCCTTCTTAAAGAAATCAGCTGGACGGGAGGCAACAAATTCTTCAAAGGCATTTTGTACTACCTCTCGGGTATTGAATTTTTTTCCCGCCAAGAAGTTATCCAAATTCTGGAAAAAGTAGTAGTCTGTAGGCGCAAAGTCTGGTGAGTAGGGCGGATGACGGAGAGATTCCAACCCCAGTTCTTTCAACTTGGAGACCGTCTGCTGTGCAGTATGAGGTCGCGTGTTGTCGCGCAGGAGCAGCGGAGACGAGCGATTGACCAATGCTGGTTGCAGATGTGCCCAGCTTCTCCATCATTGTGTTCAGTTCTAAAAAGATAAAAATCATTTATTTGCTAGAAACAGGATTCATAAGATGGTAGGTACAAACAAAGTAGGATCCATGTTTCGCTGTATACATTCCAGCATGCAAACAATGTGAAAAGGGTAAATAAAGAGCTGCTAAACTTTTAAATTCAAATATTCGCTTACAGTGTAAAAATTACACATCTGCAGTAATGCTCACCCCGTTTGGTAAGAAGCTGTGATGAATCATACCGGCGCTAGACCACCAAACAGTGACCATCACTTTTCTAGGGGTAAGTTTTCGTTTAGGGCATTGTTTAGGTGCTGAACCAGGTTCCAACCAACTTGCTAACCGCTTGCGGTTATCAAACAGAATCCATTTTTCATCGCAGGTAACAATGCCGTTTAAAATTCCTTCATTTGTGTGTCTGTTAAGCGGTGCAAGGCACGTCTCGACGCGTACTTCACGCTGGTGATCATTGAGTTCGTCAAGCTTTTTTACCTTGCCAATTTGACGCAAATGGACCAATATTGTTTTGACGCTAACGTCGAAAGCTGCTGCTAATTCAGCCGTAGATTGTGTATCATCAGCTTCCACAATCGGCTTTAATTCGTCATTGTCGACCAAAGTCTTCGGACGACCGTGAGGTTCATTTTTCAGGTCGAAATTTCCAGAACGGAAGCGAGCAAACCAATACAGGTAGTGCGTTGGTTTGTAGTGTTAGCTCCGTAAAAGTCGTTGATGTTGCGTGCCGCTTGTGCCGCGTTGCTGCCACGACGGTACTCATATTCCATAATTACTCGAATTTTTAACGTATCCATAATGACAAAGGAATGCGATGAAAATGTAACACGAATCAATAAACAAATGACTACTTTTAGAAAAAAAACCATGTTTTTAAAATAAAATTAATTTGAAATTAGAATTCTTAGCCAAACAAAAATTATTTTGATTTGAAATGGCCAGTACTGCAGAACGGCAATTTCATAGGTAAAAACCTATTATTTGTTGATGTCGAATTGTCGATGATGATTATCGAGTTTCGTGCTCGACAACTGTGATTGTCCTGTTAAATGGTTATTTAATAAAACATTTAGAAAACCCTTCGATAGAAAACGATCGAAGCTCGGTGGTGAAAAATAAATTCTAGCAGTCTTTAAACTGGAAATAGATTTGAGGCAAGTGCACATTTATTTAGCGCACGCTAGAAGGTCGTGCCGCTGTCACCGCCAAACAAATAGCGCGGCTGCAGCTGAAGGGAGATTAGTTCGCTACACAGACCGGCTGAAACATCCGCTATTAAGGGGCTACCTCGCGAATGTTTAGCATTTTGTTACGCGTTTGGTTCCGGTTTTTTTTATTCAACTGTTGTTCTTCTTAATATATTAGAGAGAGATAGAGTCCATTTCATCTACGAGTATTTATAGTTTTATTTGTTTTGTAAAATATTTATGTATTTCGTTTTATGACAAAACTGACGAATACACAGGATGACTTTTTCATCATCTTAAAAAAAATTGTAGGCCTTCAGTATCGTATTTAGAGCCCATTAATGAAGTAAAAAATTTTAACTCGTTTTTTACTCGAATATATTTTTCGGAACATACTTTACAATTTTTACGGTCCTAAGCCTGTTAAGGTATGAAGAAAAAATCAAGTACTTATGAATAGTATCGTAATGAATGAAGGAGATGCGCATAGCATAAAAAAAGTGTTGTTAGGAGGCCGCATCAAAAATTTTAGATTTTTGGTGGACATTTTTTAAGTGCTTTATCTTGACATTTTTGTACTGGGCTATACCAAAAGAAAAAATACGTCATTGGTTTTTTATCTCGTATATTGTTATATTAAAATTTGAAAGGTGGTTAAAATTTCATCCTGTATGAATGACGAATAAACTGTTCTTAACATTTTTAGATAAGAGAGTCCTATCAGCAGATACAGGCAAGCCTAGGCATTGGTATGAGTCAAGTTCATAAATATTACACGAACATTTAGGCGTCAGGAAGAAAGGAAGAAGTCAAGGAAAAAAGATGATTGCCTCGTTCTTTGGTCGGAAAGGTCATTTCGCGACAGTTGTGCTAGAAGATGGAAGGACAGTTACTGCAGACTGGTATGTCAATCGCTTGACAATGCTTCAGCGCACTCCGCACGGACTGTTATTTGACTATGGCAGGTGTCGAGATAATAAGTCATCCGCCATACAGTGCTGACCTGGCGCCCTGCGACTTTAATTTTTTCTCAAAAACTAAAGATAAAATTCGAGATATTCGCTTATCGCGTATTCGCGTATTAGCCCTGAAAATGCGGTGAAAGCGTACGAAATGACATAGAAGAGACCCCTAAGGAAGAATGGGCCCACTGCTTTTCTCAGTGGTTCCATCGAATGCGTCGATGATTAAAGGAATGAGAGGAACGGAGATTACTTCAAAATAAAAGTATTGGCAACTTTCTACATGAAGCCGTTTTTCATTTTCTAAACATTTTCAGTGTTTACATATTTATATAACGTATTGTGGCTAGGAAATTAGTGTGATTGTTGAATCGATTTATTATTTATTTATTTGTTCTGAACTACATGTTATATTGCGGGCGGAAATCTCTGCCCAACAGTGGAATAAAAAATAGCGTAAGTCCTTTCTCAAGCTTCAATATATCTTTGTATCTATATTATTTAATGAAAAAGGGCTATTATTATACTATTAATGATTATATAAATGATAGGAACGTGTGGCTTTAAATTGTCCTAACTCGCACTGGCATATATCTTATGTAAACATATTTATTTAAAAAGAGGCTGACAATAATGACCGAGTTTCTTGCGCTGCTTCTTCTCGGCACTAACCCACATTTGTCCCGAAACTGTGGTAGGTTTAAATTTTGTGCAAAAGCGCCTCCAGGGGCCTATTTACAGAAATAAAACTGATTTTACTGATTTTATCATAATATTCATTAAAATGAGTTCCTTTTTTATTTATTTAAACTTTATTGCACAAACACTAAAATGAAGTACAACAGGTGGACTTAATGCCTTAAGGCATTCTCTCCCAGTCGACCATCGGGCCAAGCAGAAATAATTTTGTGGGCGGTGCGACATAAAAAGCAAATTAAAAGACAAAAAAAATTTCAAAAATAATAATAATATACACAAAATATACTACATATACAATACAATATATATGTATATAAACTACATACAATTACTAAATAAATTAAAAATATGTAAATAAATAAGAATAAGATGACGACTACTGCTGTGGAAGCAAAGTAAATGACGACTACTGCATTTTACCTAAGAAGTAAGACCTAACACGTTTCTTAAAAGCAAATTTACTCGGTGCTTGTTTAATGCTTTCGGGCAATGAGTTCCAAAGCCGAATGGACTTAACAAGAAAAGAATTTGAGACAAAACCAGTTCGGTGAGAAGGAATAGAGAGAGTGAGTTTGTCGGAAGAGCGCAACTGGCGGGAATGGGTCGAGCTGAGAAGAGAAAATTGGGATTTAAGATAAGAAGGGGAGTTTGGATCGTTCAATATAGAAAAAAGAGTGCATAAAATTCTGGCGTCACGCCGACAGGAAAGAGGAAGCCATTGAAGCTGCAAACGGTGCATGGAAATATGATCGAATTTACGCAAACAGTAGATAAACCGAACACAGTTATTTATCAAACGATCCAATTTGTTAAGTAGCGATTGGTTTAAGTCGGGGTAACACACATCAGCATAATCAATGAGAGGAAAGACAAGTGACTGGACAAGAGAAATTTTACACTGGATAGGAAGAAAGTGCTTAAGTCTGTAGAGGGAGCGCAATGTGGCGTTAACCTTACGACTAACCTCAGCCACGTGAGTTGTCCAGCTAAGCGTGGGGTCTATATAAAGGCCCAGGTTTTTAACGCTCGAGCTGAATGGAATAACTATCCCATTAAAGTAAACCGGAGCAACACTGGGTATATCAATGTGGCTTATTTGTCGCTGACTACCAACTATAATAGTCTGGCACTTACTCGGGTTTACAGCTACGCCATAGCGATCACACCAAGCAGAAATATGCCTGAGGTCATCGTTGAGCTGCTGCACGGCGGCAACTATTTCGTCATGGCGACATTGCTGATACAATCCTTGTGTAGGGTGAAAACATGACGACGGACAGATAAGAAACCGTTTATTAGTTACTATCGCATTTATAATATTAATTAGGATCGAATTAAAATATTGACATTTTGGCTGACGATCTGTTACATAGTACAAATTGCTAACCAACGAAAAGCGTGTAATATGTCACAACCGCATGACATTTTGGGAATTTGACATTATGGACTGAACTTAGATATTCTAAGGGACTGAAAGGCAAATTGAGTCTATAACAATCAAAAACTCGCAAAAATTATTATAATATACCTAAAGTACATATTATAATAC
Source organism: Anania crocealis (assembly GCA_949315895.1). Classification (NCBI taxonomy): domain Eukaryota; kingdom Metazoa; phylum Arthropoda; class Insecta; order Lepidoptera; family Crambidae; genus Anania; species Anania crocealis. The sequence goes on from OX438883.1 coordinate 18,445,356, forward strand.
ACAAACTGAATCCATAACATTTTACATTATTAAAATCATACTATTAATTAATATAATTAATAGGTGAAACCAGGGATAATTGACTATGAGTGCGTGCTAATGATTTAACTAGACGCGAAAAATAATTAAATATTCCGCATTTCCCTGTGACTAGCAAAACGGTTTCGCTCTTAGTTGAATGACGCAACACTTTTAAATAGGTCAAGTTTTTGATAGTTAGTTAACCTACCCATATATTTAACTTTGCTTACGGCCGGTCCCAATAATCTATCTATCGCCAGTTTTGACATTTCGGAGATAGGAAACAGTTTCTTTCTCTGATTTTGCCTCCGATATGCCAAAACTGAAGTTAGATAGGTTATTAGGACCGGCCTTTAGTCTGCCATACTTTTGTCACATACTCATAGCAGGAGTTTAGTTCTTATTTATATATAAATATGTTCTATATCAGTATATAGGTATTCTGTTTATCAGTTATCTACGTATGAATCTTTAAAATCTATCTCATTGTGAATATTTTTTTAATGAGAAATATTAGAAAAATATACACTTAAGCATATGTACCTATGTAGAAAAAGAAATACTTTATTTTTGTAACTTTACGTTATTCGGCTCAGGCCGGCTTCGCACGGGATAAAATATAGGTACCTATTGAATAAAAAGTTTGCTAATGCATATTTAAGATATTAGTCTATATTATATTATTGTAAACAAAATAAACGTCTTTTTATCTGATCTTTAAAAAGAGGGATAAGATTATCATAATAAAAGTTTAAAAACAGTAAGTAGCTAACATCCAATAAGAACGCTTTTTGACTACAAGAACTAATTTTTATCTCCTGGCTTTGATCAAGAAATATAATATTAAAAAAAACTTAATTTAATCAGTCTAGTCGCAGTTAACCTGAACGCTGTAAATTATACCTGTCCTAATAACCGTTAGTTACATCCGTAAATATGTCATTCATTTCAATTTAAACCTGTACATAGTTCTGAATATCTTGAAAAAAACTTCTAGAAAAATCTAAATTTGTTTCAACCGGTAGTTAACGATCGTGCGCCCGAGCGCTATAATTAAAAAGCATTACACCGATCATTATGTGAACTTTCGCCGTCGTTCGTCGATGCATTATGCACACTTAAATCGTTTCCCGAACATGACGGTTATAGCTTAAAGTAACTACTTGTATTCGAACTTTAATTACCCGCTATCAAGCAAGAACCCAAGTATAACTGAACACTGCTTTGGTTGTTGTTGCTATGGTTTCTCAGAATATGATGCATGGTGACAAAAATACATATGCAGTTGTTTGTCCATTGTCAACTATTTCTTTTTTAGTGAGAATAGGCCCAATAATAGGTAGAATAAAGAAAAACTTTTTTTAATGTTTTGAGACTGTCATCCGTATTGGGCTACCCTTTGGGGTGATACTTTTCTGAAATTCAAATAGAACCAACTTCTAGTTAGTCGACCTAGTAGATATAAAGTTATAAAAATATATTAGATGTATAGCAGAAAAACGTCCTTACCAAATAAGCCACTGAACGTTTAGAGTGCTTTTACTAAAAGTAAATGTGGGTATGTAAATAAAGATGAATTTGCAATGACTCATACATGACTACTGCCTCAAATTATACTCGGACAGTTCGAAATGACATTTTAATAATATTTTATTAATGGTGGTTGGACTTATAACATACATATTTAGATATTAATTATTTTTTTACATCCACGTCAAATTGCTCGGTGTTTTTTAATCTTTTTTTTTTAAGGATGTTTTTTTCTCATTGAAAATGACACCCTCATAGATACACATCACAAAATATGTCACCGATAACTCGGTTATTAAATAGTATCACGCCTAAGCCCTGAGCAAATTCAATTCAAATTCATTATTTATATGAAACACGGTAGGTACCACAGAACATATAGAAAAGAGGTATGTTCTGCGGTAGGTACATATAGGTAATATAGGTGCTAAGGTTTGCCATTTTGGCGATTATACATATAATCTTTTGGGTCCTATCTTGTTTCACAAAAATAATAGTTTTCAGTGATTACTTTTAAATTTTTACTTCTTACTTCAGTAATCTTCCAACAAGTAAAATTCCAACTTGTAATGTATAGCGTGTCTAAAATAATCACACACATACACATAGAAATAAGATATTAACTACTTTTCTATGTTATGTGGTAAGAACTCGTATAATCGTCTACACAAGTATAAACATGTTTTTCTTTTGTTTTCATTACAGATGGAAAGTTTAATAAAAGAAATGCAAGATCCAGAAACAGGTGTACCAGTACGAAGTCAAAAACTTTTTCTCAGCGTCATTCCGTCTGCTTTTATGGGTAAGATTTATTCACTATATTTTAAATGTTATACAGCAAGTAATTTCCATTCAGTTTGAACCTTAGTTACTTTGGGAATAATCTATTGAAACACTTACGTTACTGTAAATATAATAAAGTATTGATTTTAATCGTTACTTACTAGCCCTACGTCAATAAATATTATCTGAAAAGCAGAAAATAAATGCTTTTTAAATTTCGGAAAGCCATTTAAATTATAAAAGTAACACATGATTTTCCATTACTAATTTATTATTCAACACTCGCATTTGAAATGCCATGTTTCCCACACTCATTAAATATGAATGGTTTAAATTTAAAATAACAATTTCGATTATCTACTTGGTTTCCTTTTCGACTGTATTATTTCAGTTGCTTTTCTTTAGAAATCATCTCGTGTCACAATGTTTTTCACCGCACTCCTGTGAAACGGCTCGACCTATTCTTATGATTTATTTTGTGTATATCCAGTACTGTTTTCTTGAGTTTACGCGAACACTATACATTACATACAATGTTATCATTATGTATAACATTCTGGCGATGTTATTTGATTTTTAAGTGAATAGAAAAGGTCTTAGTAAAATGTAAAACGATAAGACTATTTTAAATCATGCTATTTATGTAAATTCGCACGAACTTTCGGGTCCATGGTTAAAAAGATTGCAAATCATTCATCTAGTATAAAAAATAATAATATGGATCTTAAAAGATTCACTTGACGACTGTTAACTGCGGCTATTTTTTGTTCATGATAAAGATACGAGTATAGATCTTCTAATGTTTTTTTTGTTTGTGATATTCGTGCGGAGTATGCACAGACGACAACATAATATAAGGCTAAAATCTGGAGCATCATGTAGTTAAAATTTGTGCAATTATGTGTATACTGATGTGCAGGCCAAAGTTCTACTTATAAAATATCTGAACATTACTGAACCTGTAATTATTTCCGCGACTTAATATAACAAAGTTTAACTAAATATTGTCATACAAAATTTTGCCTAAAAACCCACATGTTTACAGCAAAAAATTTCATATGCAATTTTGAAACTCAATAACGTTCGATATTTGCTAATCTGACTGAATACATCAGAGGCTACTATGCAACGAGATGCCCGTTTCGGAATATCTGTCTTTGCCACATAGGTACGTTATATTCGCATGAGTAAAAGAGACAGATGGATTCGGAATTTCGGATATTGCGGAGTGAGGCCTCTGAATACATTTTTGTCGCTGGCCTCAACTTATATGGCCTACTGTAGCTTGGTATGTCTGATTGAAAAATCAATACCGTACATGCTATGTACGTTGCTTAGCATATCTACTGCCAGGGTTAGCCTCCAGCGTTTCGGTGCTACAGCTTTTTCCTAGTGATACCAACTTTTGATACCGATTAGCATACATTAAACTGTGCATAACGGCGGCTTGGAGTCCGATTGGTATTGTTGTATAACTTTTACCAACATTTGGTACCGAATAACTTGTAGTGAGATATAATAGGGGTTAAAGTATGAAATTGCCGATTATTTTCCCACTTTTTATTTTGTTTATAGCTCTTAAGTATAGTCGTATTATTGCGTAATTCTTTTTGTATTGTATCACAAACTAAATAAAGTAACTTTTGACTAAAAAAAAAATGCAAAACTAGTGCCTATTACTTCAAAGGAAGTCGTTGAAAAGACCCCTTACAATGTGTCAGCTGACCTTCTTGCTTCAATTAAGTATATTTGTATTATATACTTTGATTTTCAGATTTTAAATAGTATAGTGCGTAGCTTTATAACCATCTATCTTTCACCTTTAATTGCATCGAAAACGGTACAGGCATTTTTAAAAAAACTAAAAAAATGTTAGTATGGAATAATGATTTTTCTCGATTTCGTCCATACAAAACGGCAATTTCATACTTTAACCCCTAATATAATGGCTAAGTCCGTTAAAATCAAATCGAAATATTTCTTTGCATTATTTCGGGTATGTTTATGACGTACTTATTATAGCTTTTACCTGGAGAACCCGGTTTGGAAATGGTATTAACAAAAGCAAAAGCAGTTGATATTTGAAAGTAATAACACAATTATTGAGACGGCATCTACTCCTATCATCGACACATACTAGAGACGTCATTAAAATTTAAACTTTATGATTATCAGGTTGTGAAAGATAGTGTTTAAAACTGTCTAGAAACGATTTGAGCTAATGTAAATCCAAATTCGCGTTGATACCCGAAACCCATTCGCCCCCCCTAAGTCAGCAAATTACGTAAGGCTCAATAGCTACATAGCTAGTACTTTTGCACTGTATAATAATGAAAATGGTCGAGTTATGTTGCCAGCGCGAAAAAAGTGCACGCTATTTAAAGTTTCTGCTTGAAAGAAATTACTGAGTCGTTAAGTAGGTATGATATAACTATACAGTGATCGTAAACGATTCTGCTAATACACAGTTTATAGAAATCGTAGTAGGTATGATCGAATACCATTTTCCTGCACAAATAGGTACTGAATTAATGTTTAGTTGCTAAACTAAATCGTTTACCTGTCATTACCAGCCTAAATCAGTCCAAAACTGGACACGTAATGAACATTATTGAAAGTGGATGTATCCCGTAGTTAATATTGTTTAGTTCGATGTTTGTTTAATGTTGAAATTTTATATAAGTACCTACAGATTAATACTTCGCCATAGTATTTTTACCCGAGCAATAGGAAGGATAATGATTTTAGCAGTCTGTTGTGGGTTCAACATTTGCGGCTGAACTCCTGAGCCAATTTTGGCGAATTAAGTCTCAATCGATTCCTTATTTTAGTCCGGGTAACATAGGCTACCTTTTAAAATAAGCTACATGGCGAATGCTACGACCATTTATTAGGATAGGTACTTTGAAAAAAAAGTATGCAATCATATCGTATCAAATGAAAGAAGACAAAATTCTGAGTAAAATCAAAATCAAAATCAAATTCTTTTTTTATTTTTTTTCAAAATCAAAATCAAAATAGCTGAGTAGGCACAAAAATGTTTAAATAATACAGCAAATTGATTTGGGGAATACGTTGATTTGGGGTCATCCATAAATTACGTCACACGATTTTTGAGATTTTCAGGCCCCCCCTGCACCATTGTCACACATTTTTACGAAAGTTCCCATACTATTTTGCCCAATGTCACAAAAGGTAAGTCCCCCTCCCCCCCCTTAATGTGTGACGTAAATTGTGGACGGCCCCTTTTATATCCACTTGGAGCAATATTAGCTACTTGTATTATTTAAAGTAAAATTATTTTAAAAGTAATAAAATCTGACATTTGAAATAGTTTACATACCTATACTTCCAACCGTTCATTTACGTGCACGAGTTATATAAATCGTATTTCGCGCCACTTATTTTTATCAACTCGAACGGTTTGTTATTAATAACTAACTAAAGTAAGGATTACGGTGAAGCATTCCATTAAGCATTTGTACGAGAAAATTCAATGTGTTAACACGTGCCAAGCAATAACAATAGGTACGTAACACTATGGTAACACGCACGCGACCTAAGGGCATCGGACCAAATTTAATTGACCGCGGACCATTGGCCCTGGAAGAGTTCAAATCTATTGTAAAATGCGTCTGTCCATTATGACGCTCAAACACTGAATCGGTTAGAAAGGTATAGGGTTAGTTTTTATCCAGGGAATTTAAAAGTTAAAAGGAGAATAGAACTTTGTTTGGACAATAAATAATTTCTTAACAGATTTAGATAAAAATTCAAAGCAATCTGCAAAGAACATTAAAGTTTTCAGTATGAAAATTTGTATAGTGAATCAATAGTTTCTCAATATTGTTAAAAAGTTATAAATTGGGAAGCGTATAATCGTCAACAACAGCGCGATATTTAATATTAACGCGAACGTAGTCGAGGGCGGAGTGCTAGTAGGTGCTACTCTCACACAAGTATTCTCGATAGTACGTTTAAGATATTATTTAATTCTTAATCAGACAGTTCGATCTTTTTTGTAAAACTAATAAATTGTTGGACACGTTACTTTTTTAAAAACTCTTTCAAAAGAACATTTTTCGAATACGCGATCGGTAAAGGTCGATTAACCATAAGACTAATTCGTGCACTTTTCTTTTCCATTCGCAGCCAGTATGTTTACGTTCACTATGCATTGATGTATGCTTTTGTTGCAGGTTATGATCTTACCGAATGGATAATGGAACGGTTTAATCTCGATGAAACAAGCAACGGTGAGTTATTTGTAGTCGCCGCAACGTCTTGGATGGGCTACCGCTGGCAAAACCTCGTAGACAATAGCCTAAACGAGAAGTTAAATCCGCAGTCTCGTCAAAGTATGTAAAACCTTACAATTATAGGCATGCTATATGTATTGCCTCGACATCTGTCTTTCAATGGCGACACAGGTACGATTTTGCTCATGGGAACCAATTGGCATTCAAATCACAAGTATTTATTTTACATATAAATTTAAACGTAGACAAATGAGACTATAGTTCACTATGTACATAACAGATGACAGCACGTAAGGTGAAGCTTCGGGGCATCTTATGCTAGTTTAAAATAAGTACGATTTTCCACCAAAAATTTATAGTCGTTACAAATTTTTTCTACAGTCACATCATATAATATAACAAGGGATAGATTACAGGGCGATACAAGTATTGTCAGGTCATGGTTGTTTTGGAGACTACCTCTGTTACATCGGCCTGGGTATGGGAGCGTGGTGCTTTAGCCGCCGTGATTTGACTCGATCTCGACTGTAGTTAACCAGCTGGTAGAGAGTGAGGAAAAGTGGCTAACGGAACTTTCTTTCTGCGAGATGGTCATGTCAAAGGAGCAGCAGAAAGGGAGCGAGACGCCTCGGCTGAAGCCCTTATATGATCCGCCGTCGACGCTTTGGGCGCCGCAGGAGGCTCTAGCCCTGCCCAAGCCTCTCCTGCTAGAGAACGGGGGGAAATTTCCTCGAAACCCGGGTGGCGCTCGCTTCGCAAGCGAGCCGCAGTCAGAAGCGAAACTGCGGACGATTGCCAGGGGTAACAATGCTCGGGCGTTAACTCGTAGTTCCGACTCATTGAATGGCACCGTAGGACGCGGAGTTGGGTTTTGTAGGTAGCGTCCGCTCACCCCGGACAATCCCTACATAACTCAGCGTCGGCTCCCGCCATCGCTGAGTAAGCGTAAAAGCATTTACTTGGCTCAAAAAAAATTAGTTCAGGAATTAAGGTATGTCTTAGTAGATAATTATAGTTCAATAATAATGGTGTTAAGGATCGCCATAATTTATGACATGCTCATTGTTATTATAATAACCTAATAAATAACAAATGCCGAGTTCAAATCCCTGACTAAGTACTAATACCTACGTAGGCTGTTCCAATAGTTTTAGTTAAACAAAAATTAGCAAGGATATGATGAAAAATATTTCCCTCCCACCACATATATGTACTTGTACATTCGGCTAAATCAGCTTTCAAAACATTGAAAACGCATCTTGCGGAAGGTAGAAAAAAACGGCATTCTTTGACGACTGCGTCTGCTGTTTTGCCCACGAAGCATTCTTTGCACAGTGGGAAATAGAAAAAACTGACTGAGCTAGGTCGGGACTGTAGGGAGTGTGTGGCAACATTTGTACCCCTGAAGTTGTCAAATAGCCTACGGTTATATCAGCTGTGTGAGCAGGCGCATTATTTTGGTGAAAAAGAATGACTCGAACGCGGGTATTCATTATTCAACTCATCGAAAGCTTGTGGCAGACAAACTTCGCAATACCATTCACTAGCTGTTTAACGATCTTCTAGCGGAAAATTTTCGATTTGCCTTCGTCCGATAGTGGCTAACGGGGTATCGGATGAAAGGTATCGACAGCTTCTTTACTACTGTGGACAAAGAAGAGGTGGTGCCGGTACAAACAATAAAATTGAACAACGAAAAACTGTGAAAAAGTACAAAGTATGGAAAATAATTAATTTTATAACAGCGACTGGTCTATTGCGTCGAAAAAACCGCTATAATTTTAATTAACGCTCCAGCCGCAAACCATTTTCGTAGGCAACTCGTCCGTTTCGTGGGTTGCTGCTTTGTGAGAGGATCGCAGCTGTAAATCCAAGATTCGTCAGATGTAAGAATATTTAGAAACGTTTTGCGAAATTCCTCCTTCGAACTTTTCCAGCATAAATTTGCACCAATCTACACGGGTTTTTGGCTCATCGGTGAAAGAATGAAGTATTATTTATGTCGCAGGGAAATGAGGATATCAGGGATTTCATGAAAACCCTAGGGATATGACGAAATCCCGGTAGTTGTCGAATATTCTTGTTTATTACGTTTTCTAACTAAAAGTATCTAGTGAAATGACAAAATACTAATTTATCGTCAGTGATATGTCGTTCCACTAAAGTAAATATAGTGAAATGTCAGAAAAGCCGATACTGCCGAATAAAAATCGAGCCATGCATTTCTCTCGCTCGCTCTAGTACCCACGGGGGCACTATAGTTTCTTTTGGAATAGAAGTAACCACGACCGCAGGCCGCACTACGGTCAACCGCAGCCGCTAGCCGCAGTGTCGCCTGCGGTTGCGGTCAGCAGTCCATCTCGGACTTGTACCTTTATAATTTAACGACTAAAATTACACGAGCCCCGACAGATCGAGCGACGCATCTCTTTCGCTCCCCCTGTGGGTACTAGAGCGAGCGAGAGAAATGCATGACTCGATTTTTATTCGGCAGTATCCACTTCTCCGACATTTCACTAGATTTAGTTAAGTGGAACGACATATCACTGACGATAAATTGGTATTTTGTCAGATCCCTGGTAGATACTTTTAGTTATAAGACGTAATAAACAAGAATATTTGACATCTACCGGGATTACGTCATATCCCTAGGGATTTCATGAAATCCCTGATATCCTCATTTCCCTGAGACATATATAATCGCAAACTAATTTTCCTGATTTCTTTCCCAAATAAGCCACTCTACTCGGATAACGTTTTCATGAGTTACTCCAGCGGTGGTTGGCCAGGTCTGGAGTCATCGTTTAATCTCTCTCGACCACGTTTAAATTCACGATACTTTATAACTTATTGTTGCTAACGCAAGACCAGACTCCCCAAAACCAGTTTGAAGTTTTGAACATTTTCATGCGACTTCTTAGGTTAGCCCTCTTTTATCATAATAGAAAATCATAGCACGAAAAGCTTTCTGAAGACGTCTATTGTTTTGAGAAAAATACTGTGAATATTGAGGGTTATTTTATTTTGTTCAAGATTTTAATGCTTTTTTCCGTAAAACTTGCAAATTCATATTTTTTACGTTATAAGTACGATTGAACTGATTATTAACTGTATTTTTTATGGTGCAGTCTAAGATTAATGACTTACTTATAAATTATAAGTAAAGTCAGTAAATTTGACTATTGTCGATATGTTTTTACGTGATTATATTGTATAAAAATATAAACTAATATTTATAGGATGTTGATTTTTATACTAAATATATGTTTTGAAATATTTTTGTTTTTTTACAACATATTGTATGAAAACATGTATCATGTAAGCTACAGTAATACAAATTCAAAACCTCTCAAATGTTTTGATATTTTTTTCTACGTATTATATTTAAATAAAAGCTTTTTTTCTGACTGTATTGAACAACTCCAATAATTTGGTTGAGTCCGAATCTTCAGTGAAAAAATAATATAAATTAAAAAATGACAATTCGGACACAGTGAATATAAGGTGTCCGAGTCGTCAGTTAGTCAAAATAAAACCAGCCAAGTGCGAGTCGGACTCGCGCACCAAGGGTTCAGTACCAAAACGGCCAAAAAAACGGATTTGTTGTATGGGAGCCCCCTTTAAATATTTATTTTATTTTGATTTTAGTATTTGTTTTAATTGCGGTAACAGAAATACATAATCTGTGAAAATTTCAACTGCCTAGCTATCGCGGCTCTTGACATACAGCCTGGTGACAGAGCGACGGACAGACGGACAGACGGACAGACCGCGAAGTCTTAGTAATAGGGTCCCGTTTTTACCCTTTGGGTACGGAACCCTAAAAAGAACGACTTGTTGGTAGCCGATGATTTTCAGGAACAAGATTAGTTTTAAAATTAGTCTATTCAAAATAGTTTAAGGAAAAATGAAAATAGCATTTATATAGGGATAAGAATTTTCGGAACAACCTAGGTATAATACAAAATTTCACTAATACCTAACAAGACACCTGAGTCATCTGCCTACATAAATTTCATGGAAAACACAAGTTCTTTGCATAAACGTTTAGAACTCGTAAAGGAACTGATATTTTCATTAAATCTTCTTTCAAAATCATTTCATCAATACCTACAATTTGACATAAAGAACTTACCTTAGAACCGTCTTATTTTGTGCCTTAGATATAAAATAAATAACGTTTTACAAAATCAGTGACTTAATAAGCACCCATTAAATTTATAGGTGCTCTTTCAAATTAATTTATCAGCACCTAACCGTACTTAGGATTAAATTTGCATTATGTTAATCATGTCATTCATGACACATTTGACATATTTAATACGTAACATATAATATAATAGCTCTTTGTTTATAGTAATACGCTAAATTAAATTACATGCTATGATTTAGTTCAAATAAAATTATTTGTTATTCCAAATTTAAAATGTACATAATAATTATGCCATGAGCAAAAAATACCTTCAAAATTGTGTGACCACGTAACTGCTTAGTCAGTTACGTATCATTTAGATCACCTATTATGCTTTCTGTGTCACATTAGCTGTATGTTTCTCGCCTTTAATGTGTATGTTAGACAATAGAAATGTATGTCAATTGATGTGCATTTAGGAATTTCAAACACCGTAACGCCTAGTCAATGAAGAAACACTCTATTTAGTGTGTGTAGGCTGTACTAAAGAGAAAGACATTACTTCAAGCCATGTAATACTGATTTATTAATTACAAAAACTTTTGTTGAGGGAACAACGATTCTAATCGTGAAAAGAAAAAAAAAGATCTATCTATTCATGGTATAATAGAAATAACGCAAATTTAAGTATCACACTATAACTTTTTGAATGGGACCACGAAATTGCATTTTTTATTTTCCTTATCATCTGTAACAGGTGCTTTGTTAATTTAAATAACTATAGAAGCACTTGTTTTGCTAAAACAATAAACAAAAAACACTTAGACTTTACTAGACGAAATAGATTATGATCATTTTTAACATTGATCCGTCCGAAAATCAAACCCGGGGCCTCAGGGATGGTGACACCTTGATATCCGATGTATAATCCACACCACTACAGAGGTCGTCAAACTACGGAGATTATTTTTATGTTGGTTCCATACAAAATGTTCTTATATTTACACTTGTTCGTACCATGTTTATTTATACACAAATTACGCGCAACAATAAATGCACATTCCTGATGTAAATAATCTTTGGAGCATCTAATAATTTTATACAATTTTGATGGTACTCCCAAGATAAAGGATGTATATCAGTAGCTTATTACGTGGTTTTAATTAATGTCCATTGTTTTGGTTAGCGAACATACAAAAAAGCATGCTAAATGTGCAACATATGCAAGGTAGCGGTTGTTAATCTCTTTACCAGCAAACAAAGTCCTAATTGAAGTGTTTTTATTGTTTCAGTTGAAGCAATAAATTTAGCCACCCAATTCTGTCAATATGGTTACTTCTTTCCGGTCAACGATTTGAAAAACCTAATATTAAAAGATGACTCTTCACTTTATCGATTTCAAGTAAGTGCCTGTTTCATTTGTTGTTCTAGAAAACAATAATAGTAATTTAGACTGTGACTGTGACTGTGTTGTTGTGAAAAAGGAGCATACAAATTCAGCATAAAAATATGTAACGGTTAAGGTTTGAGATATCACTGATGAATTTGCATAGCTTTCACCTACTAACTTGTCTTGTTACTTTATTTAGTATTGGTAACATTGGCTGTTATGATTTTTTTGCACATCCTTTCCGTTAGAAACCAGATAGGACAAGTTTAATTACTTTTGAATTTGGAGAGGGATTTCGTGCTCAAAATATTAGGGGTTAAAGTATGAAATTGCCGTTTTGTATGGACGAAATCGAGAAAAGTCATTTTTCCATACTAACAATTTTGACGTGACAACGTCTTAAATTAGGTTGCGGCTGGGAGTCACTTATGAAAAAGTGTAACGCTCGGTAACGTTACGATGAGTCACCGAACGAGAGAGAGGCCCGCCGAATGCCTTGCGTCTCTCTCCCACTCAACTATGATCGGTCTGCCGCGCGCGCAGCACTAGAGAATTAGGCGCATTGAATCGGCGCATGCTTGTGTCTCTGTCTTTGTCTTTCTCGAACGTTCTTGGCGTTGGAAAAACAAGAAAGCGTCATAATACAAGTTCACACGTGTGGTTAAAGTATCGTCAGCTGTGTCTGTAGTGAAAATGTGGAGTGCTTAGATTCGTCATTTACAACAACTACAACAATAAAGGTAAAAATTGTACACTGATATTTCATTAGTTAGTTAAGTTTAAGTTTACATGTACAATGTTTTAGTAAACAAAATATATTTCTATAGTTAAAATTTGTGCAATTCTTATTTTCATTCAATTCCTTGTTCCTATTGTGCAATTTAATTATATTCATATCAATAAATATTCTACCGAGAAAAAGACGTTGTCACGTAAAATCTTCGCCCGTAAAACCGACTTTACAGGCAACCATTTTTTAGTTTTTTTAAAAACGCATGAACCGTTTTCGATGCAATTAAAGGTGAAAGTTAAATGGTTATAAAGTAAATTTCTGAAAATCAAAGTATAGTATAATACAAATATACTTAATTGAAGCAAGAAGGTCAGCTGACACATTGTAAGGGGTCTTTTCAACGACTTCCTTTGAAGTAATAGGCACTGTATTGCATTTTTTTTTTAGTCAAAAGTTACTTTATTTAGTTTTTGATACAATACAAAAAGAATTACGCAATAATATGACTATACTTAAGAGCTATAAACAAAATAAAAAGTGAGAAAATAATCGATAATTTCATACTTTAACTCCTTTTAGTATTTTCTATAAGTCCCGTCTCATCTTCATCAATAGTTTTATTCAAAATATAAAGTTCATAACAAGTAAGTTCAAAAATTGTGTACATAAGTGCTTATTCCCGCCATGTACGAAGTTTTCGTCATGTCAGCACAATTAATGGATCCGAAATGTTTTTTTCGATTCTACCATTAAATTTTCAGTAAAAACAATTAAACATAATTATTATAAAATTAAATTACATTGAATAATAGTAAATAAATACTTTCTGTAGTTGCATAAAACTAATGCAGAATTGGTCTAATATTTATTTGGTTATTTCTTGTTTCAAACTGCTCTGTCTCCATATCACTAACTGGACTTTCATATAACTATGTCTGATCTCAGAGTCCGTACTACTGGCCATGGCAAGCACCCCGCGTGGCCGGGAGTGGGTCTAGCGCACCCACCTTGGGTCCCGACAACGTGGAGTACGCCATATACTTAGTCAAACGGACGCTTCGGAACAAACAACGCCACGGGCTCGAGGAGTATGAGCAAGAAGCACTTGCTAACCTAAAAAAGAACCTCGCCGCTAAATGGGACTTTATTACCATGCAGGCTGAGGAACAGGTATATATGAGCTGTCCGCTATAGTACAACTTCCAGTCACCTCCTTGTCAAGTAACTTGACACTTATTAGTTTACACATGTCAAGGTTCATGACCAAGTGGTGCTTATGAACTTCAAAAAGAACTTATCCACTAAATAGGACTTCATAATAATGCAGGACGAGGAAAAGCTGTGTGTAAGGATGCTACTCGAGGAGACAAGTAAAACAACCAACTGTTGAGATTACACTGGTTTATTGTACTAAAGACTGATTATTATATACACAAGTTGAAACATATTAATCATACATATTATTACTTATATATACTTAGTTCTACACCACATCTCCCTTTTTCAAGAAAAAAAAAATTAACATAGATTTACATTTTTTTTTATACATGAGTACACATTAATGTTTAAACAATTTTGTTCTATTCTTATGTATAATGTATTCTTTACCATCTTTTAAAATCTTTATATTGCAATTTAAATCTTCTAATACTAAATATGGTCCTAAATAAATTGGCTCCATTTTGTTTTCTGATGGATTTCTTATTAGTACATAATTACCCTTTTCATAGCTTATTGGATTTATATTAACATTATATTTACTAGTACGATTACATTTACTTTGAATAAGATTATTATAAGCATCCTGTTGAGCTACTTGAAGTCTGTACTTAAGTTCTAACGCATAATTGTCATGAGCATATAAAGGATCCACTACATTATTCGCAAGATTACTCGGCAAAATACATTTCTTACCAAATACCAGCTCATGAGGAGTATACCTGGTTTCCGTATGGACTGTATTATTGTAGGAGAAGCACCAATATGGCATCCAGCTGCTCCAGTGCGCTGCCTTATTTTCACAATTAATCCTTAAATACGCACCCATAGTTTTATGTGAGTTCTCCAGCGCTCCTATGCTCTCGTGATGGTAAGCTGTTGATGTAAGTTTATTTATTTTCAAGAGTTGACATACTTCTTTCAATGTACTTGATAAAAATTCAGTTCCGCGATCAGTTGCGATTTTTCTAGGTATGCCAAATCTTAAAATAAAATTATCAACAAAGGCTCGAGCTACACTTACCGTATCTTTATTTCGTAATGGATACGCCTCTGTGAACTTTGTTAGCTCGCATTGCAACGTGAGAATATAGCTATTACTATGCTCATCTTTCGGTAGCGGACCGACTATATCTAAAAATATCTTTTCAAATGCAGAATCAGCCGTACTTGTCACTATCATTTGCTGTTTGATATTAATTGAATATTTTTGTTTCTGACACTGTTCGCATTTGGAAACATACTCATTAATATCTTTATACATACTAGGCCAAAAGTAATATTTTTTAATATTATTCGTCATTCTCCTTATACCCGCGTGGCCACTCGTGGGCAAAAGGTGAAAGTCGTTTAATATTACTCGCCTATTGTCTAAGTCATCAATACGTTGTACGTTATTTACTACACAAATGCGTGGTCCGGACCACTTGTCATATTTCTGTATTTCTTCTATTAGTCCCGCTAGGAATTCCCTATTAGTTTCGTTACGTATTATGCACACGTTTTCTAAGTTTAATTCTTTACATATTTTTAACAACTCCCTCACCAATTCGTCTCGCGTTATTGATGATCGGGATGTTGTATCTAATAATATTTTATATTTACTTGGGACATATATGAAATATTTATATTGTTTCGTCACAATACCGTGTTTTAATATCTTACATAAATCTTTTTTATTAATTATGGAGATTTCAGTGAAATGATTTGGCTTTTTAATTATTTCCACGACTCTTGGTTGATCAGGCCTCGAGTCAGTGTAAATATTATCGACCAAATCGTTTCTACTCCTATTCACGTTTTCATTACTATGCGATTTATGATATTGCGCTCGCGTCAGAACATTCATGCTTAAATGTTCATTCATACTTTTTAATTCATCTGTCGTGATATTGATACGCGATAATGCATCCGCTGCTGAATTGTGTTTTCCTTTTAAATAATCTATAGTGAAATTATATTCTTCTAGTTGTAACCTAAATTTTAACAATCTACTTGATGGGTCTCGCATTCCAAATAAATAAATAAGTGGTCTATGGTCTGTTTGTATTTTAAACCGTCTGCCATAAAGATAAGGTCGAAAGTATTTGACACTCCACACTATTGCTAGGAGCTCTTTTTCAATAGTAGGATAATTAATTTCTGCTTTATTTAAGCTTCGACTGGCGTACGCTACTGGTCGACCATCTTTATTACACAACACGGACCCGATAGCTTTTCCTGACGCGTCAGTCTGTAACAGAAACTCGTTTTCTTCTGAGAACTCTGGGTACTGTAATACGGGAGGCTTAATTAGAGCCGACTTTAAATTTTGAAATGAATTTTCGCACTCGTTTGTCCAACAATAGGTAGTATTTTTACAACACATCCTATTTAAGGGAATCGCTATCTCCGCAAAGTTAGGTATAAATTTTCTATAATAGTTGGCAAAAGCAACGAAACGTTTAATTTCATCAACAGTTTTTGGTCTTGGATAGTTATTAAGTACCCTTATTTTCTCTGTATCGGGTTGAATACCCTCCTTTGATATAATATGCCCTAAATAAAGAACTTCTTTTTGTAAAAATTGGCATTTAGGTGGGTTTAATTTTAAATTTGCACTTCGTAATCTAGTGAAAACATCCATTAAGTTTCGATTATGAGTTTCCAAATTTCTGCCAAAACAAATTAAATCATCCTGGTAAACTAAACATTTTTCATAATTTAGTCCGGACATAGCTATTGTCATCATTCTGCTGAAGCTATTAGGGCTAGACTTTAATCCCATTGGCATTCTAGTCATTTGGTATTGGTTTTTTCCGGTGGTGAATGCCGTATAAGGTCTACTATCTTTATGTAAATTTGTCTGAAAAAACCCCTGATACAAATCTAAGTGGGTAAAGTAAACCGCTCCTGATAATGAGTCCAAAATATCTGTAATATTAGGTAAAGGGAATTTATCATCCTGTATTTGGTTATTTAACTTTCTATAGTCGATAACAACGCGCCATTTTTTCTCTTTACCGGGTTCAACCTTTTTGGGAACTAGTAATAAAGGACTGGACCACGCACTCCTTGATTCTTCGATTATACCAGCACCTAACATGCTCTCGATTTGTTTATCTATTTCGGCCTTGTGGGCATGTGGTAAGCGATAAGGTTTTGTATACACTGGAATACTAAATGGTTTTAATTCAATTGACTGTTCATAGACTGGAGTTGTTGATAATTTATCCCCTGGCAGATGAAAAATATCTGGAAACTTAGCACAGATGTTTTCAATAGATATTTGTTCTTCTGTATTTAAGTTTTTTAAGTTTAATAATGAAAATAGTGTTTTAACTCTGTCCGCATTAATATTAGGTTTTTCAAATTGACATATAAAAAAGTCATTTAATGAACTAGTATAAACCTGAAAATAATTTAGACTAACGTCTGTCTCTCTTGTGTTTAGTATTCTAATTGCAATTTTGCCATTATATGGTCTTGTTAATGAATTCGCTAAATAAACTCCTTCACATAACTCTTGTGAATTTATAACACAGTCCTCGGATATTTGTGAATTAATATAATGTGTTGATTCGCATCGTGCCGGAATGACAAGATATGTATTTGAAGAAGGGGTTAAATAATCAAAAGATAACGTTACAACTTCGTCGTTCACATTAATTAATTTCATAGTATTAAGTTCAAAATTCAAAACCGCTCTGTAACATTTAAAAAAATCTTGGCCTAAAATACCATCTGTTTGGCATGGTAAATTTTTGAAAATAAGAAATTTGTGCGGAAAGGTTATGTTATTGTAAGTTAGAGTTAAGTAAACAAATCCTTCTGTAAATACATTTCCACCGACACCTTTAATACAAACTCTCTCTTTATGGTATGGTATTTGTAATCGTTTAACGCATTCGTACTTGATAGCTGAAACCGAAGCTCCTGTATCAATGAGCAATTCATGTCCATAATCATTGATGTTAAATGAAACTTTATTTAAACTGTTACAAGTTAGTATGTAATTAGACTCGAAAAAAATGATTCAACGAGTCCGTATTTGATTCGGGTGAACGTTCTGTCCCAGGTGAACGTCCTGGAACTGGTGTGGTTTCATGTTCCGATGCTAATGACATGTAATTCAAGTTATTGTTACGTGAATAATAATGGTTACCTCTATTATTCCCGGATTTTCCTCGATTTTGAAAACCGTTTCCACGATAATAATTTCTTGAGTAGCATGACCCGTGAAACCGCTGACCGGGGGTACCTCGGAAGGTCTGCTGTCCACGCCCTCGGGTGGTGCCGTTAAAGCTGCGGCCCCTAACCTGGCCTCTTTGAGTCCTGTTACCTCTATAGAACCTATTACTGGGTTTATACGTACCGATAATTTCGGCCGAAGTGGATTGCACTTCCTCATCCTGTGCTCCCTGGATTGCCTCTGTTAAAGAAATGTAATTACGCGCCGAAATAATCGTGCTTAGACGACGATCTCGCAACCCATCAGCAAATCTTTTTATTGCTTGTTTTTCATTTAAGGGACGTAAAATACTATAACTTTGCTGATTTCCGTCAGCTTGCGAGATAGTCAAATCCACAAACAGTTCAGAGATTTCGTTACCAAAGTCTCGAATAGATTTATTATTTTGTTTACAATGTTGTAATTTTGTTTGTAAAGCTGTGTGACTTTTCATGGGCAATAGAAGTTTACGCATGTCCTTTATAAGCTCATCGACATCGTCATATTTGGGTAGTAATTTTAATTTCGCCTGTTGCGACAATCGACTCTTTAACACAAACGAAACTAGTTTACTTTTACATCCTGGTTTTGATAATACAGAACTGTAATATTCGATATTTTCAATGAGTTGTTTCGTATCATCCTCATTATCGGTCATGACAGGGAGTAGGTTTAAAGCAAGTTTTAAATCAAAAGTGTCCTCAGCCATGGTGAGAGGGTCTGAAAATATTTCTTCCTCGACAATACTTTGTGAACACAAAGAAATAATGTCTGAATATAAATTACTAAATTCACTACTTATTTTACTTATTATGGAAGTTTCACCTGATTTTTTAGATAAATTTAAACTTGCATTAAATTTTAATAATACTTTATTAGCTTCGTCTTTCTTTACGATTAAAATATTTCCTTGCCGACGATTAGGACCGATTTTTATTAAATATGTCCTTATAGCTTTCAATTCATTAAGTAATAAGGCCAACTCCTCTGCCATAACAATAAACAATAGGTATCATATTCAGTATGCTGATAAAATATTAAATAAACATTTGCTAATTAACTACTAATATTATGTGCTAAATATTATGCTAATACATTGCATTTTTCTTATAGAGTCCTTTAAATAAGTATAGTAAAATTTTCATACCACGGTGACGATGTATATAGCTCGTACCGAACCTTTTACCGCACTGCTTTCACTGTGACGCAATCACAACACTACTACACTACACATTTTCAGTTTTCAGTTGATGACGCCGGAGAATACTGGAATACCTCATCAACCGCTCGTCGTCTAGACGCCGCCGTATTTGTTTATCATGGCAGTTTTTAGCCACTTTGTATGCCATAAACAATGCGCCAATCAGCAATACCGTGCATATGATGATGAGAAGATAGTTAGTAGTATCGTGTCTTTGCTGCTGCTGCACCTCCGCTGCGTTTTGACCAATACCAGCCGTTTGGGCAATGATGACTTGTTCTTTGGATTTAGTTGAGCCCATTGTGTACAATTAAGTAGCCACACGTCGTTAGTGCACCGATGATTTCACAAATGTGACACATCTTGATTCGATGAACTTTACGCGGTCTCTTTTTGGTAATGCACTGGCAGGGTCGCCATGTAAGGATGCTACTCGAGGAGACAAGTAAAACAACCAACTGTTGAGATTACACTGGTTTATTGTACTAAAGACTGATTATTATATACACAAGTTGAAACATATTAATCATACATATTATTACTTATATATACTTAGTTCTACACCACATGTGATTTTAATGCAGCTCTGCCGTTCGATAACAGCCCAGGTCCATATGTGAGTGAACCTTAATCACTACGCAGGATGAGAAATAGCTGTTTACACTTTGTACCCCTTGTCACTTCCTAGCCAATTAACAACACATCCCTAAGACAGTGTCCACAAAACACTTGTCAACCTCGTAATTAAACAGATTGTACAACTCACTATCATGGGTACAGCTTTTAGCGTCATGGGTAAGAAAAATATCGCATACAAATGGAACTTTACCATAATTCACGTTAAAAACTGTAAATGTTGTAAATAAAAAAAAGTAAATTGATATACTTTTTTTTATTTACAACCTGTAAAGCTGAGTTATTCTAAGACGACGAAGGTAAGATAAACAACAAGCGATTCACTTCCTTAAAAAATACTTCGCCATTATAATTTATCATCCCCAAAAATTTAACAGTCTTTTACCATGTGCTAATACACAGATGCAATGTAAATTGGGAAGAACTTGGCAACTTTAGCATCGATACTAATAGTCTTTCATTTTGAATTAGTATCTGAACGTTTCTCAGAAAACTTTTACTATATGAGTAACTCTGTGTGACTTGCAACTTTAAATCTTGCTGATTGATAAACAAACAATTAATACTAGGTACCTACGCTGAAAAGGCACAATCGAATACGGCTTAACAGCAACATAAAGATAACCAAACAAGAATCCTGCAGTAACACGGATAAAAATATTTCGCGATTAAATTAATGGCAATTTACAGGTGCGACTGGCGAAAGAGCGCAAGAAAGGCGATAAGATTGTGTCCGACAGCCAAGAACGGGCGTACTGGCGCGTGGCTCGGCCGCCGCCAGGTGTCGCTAGTGTGCTCGACCCATGCCCCGTGCCCGTGCGCGTGCGCCATCCGCGTCCCAAGCGACGCACTATCCATCACCTCACGAGAGAGGTGAGCATTGTCTAAATGATATTCAAGGGCGGCTTGGAAAAATACAGCTTCAGTCCATGTTCTTGTCCTTTATGTAGGTCGTTACATGCATTTAACTTTCTGGGCTGGTTCACCAGAAATATCAATGCTTAATTCACCTGACCACCTCACACTTTAGGAGCCATCTAAAAATTTCATGATTTTTAACTTTGACTCGTGAATCCAGCGCAGATATTGAACACAGTTTAAGCCGGCTAAGGTAGGTCCGCTTAGTCGACGATATTGTTTTTTTATAAATGTCGTGTGGACAATGATCAAACGCAAGATGCGCATTGCATTATCCGAAGCCGCATCCATGACAGTACTGTAGACTGAACTAGATGGAGGATGGATAGATACATCAAACAAATGAAATACCATATAGATTCAAATAACAAAGACTGGAAGTCTATTAAGTTAGAAATATTGGAAACTCATGAAAATTTCAGACCGAAATATTGGTAACTCATAAAATTTTTTGCCCGAAATATTCGAAACTCATAAAAGTTAAGGTACACTCGACAGCACATCAAGTTAAACAGTTGAACTGCGATAACAGCTTTTATTACGTAGGGCTTAAAGGCGGTCTCAAGGTCAACATGTATAGTCTGATGTGCCGCCGTGTGTACATGGTATTAACCCCGTAACAACTAACTACAAATAAGGTCTTGTTGGAGTTTTAAGTTAGGTGCTTGATATCTTTTTGCTTCCTTCTAGATTGAACATCTAAAAGCGAGCCTGGACCGAACGCGAGTGAAGACTTCAATTGCCCTAGAGGCCCTGGTGGCCTACTCGGAGACCTTCGCTCCCTACGATCCCTGGCTCACGCAACCGCAACCCACTAACCCGTGGGTCAGCGACGACACCCTCTTTTGGCAAATCAACAGCCCTCTGTAAGTTTTATAGTCTCATAGTAAGGCATGTATACAACAAGAACTTCCGTGTATTAACATTAGTAATAATGAAACGTAGATACCGCAACAGTTTAAAACTCGCTGTCCTTTAAAAAGCTAGAACCAAACTGTTAGACTGTAACATGACTAAAACTTTTCATTATTATCAACTAATTCCTTTTTTTAATAAATATTTCGCTTCTTTTTCAGCACATCTAAGACTACCATACAATTATCTCATTTATATGACACCCGTAAGCGAATTCTGCCACGAATGTGTTACTATCTACACAAATATTATAAAGAGGAAATATTAGATTTTTTGTTTGTATTGAATAGGCTCCGAAACTACTGGAACGATGTGTAAAACTCTTTCACCATTAAAAGCCGACATTATCCTTGATGAACATAGGCATAAGCTACTTTTTGCCGCGGGACCCGGTAGGTGGCACTGCTGCCGGTATGTCAACTAATAAAAGGCTTGACTGATTAGGTTAATATTTTGTATCTGTATTTCCATGGTTTCACAGACACGTATTTATTAAGGCTACCTAATCTATCTTTCTTTATGCCACCGCGAGGCATAGGTTTCAGACCGCGCGATATGATGTGGAGTTCACGCGTGCAGAGCCGCGGGCGATTACATTACATTATCATTGGCCCACATATATGGGTCCACTGCAGGACAGTGCTGTGCATTATATTGGCCAATAATAGAGAGAGACGCTGCTGCTTAAATGCATTAGTTACCTATAAATAATACCTTTTTTTTTCAGAGTGGAGGTACCAAGTGAAAAACGCGTGCAACGATGGGCGTTATCTATAGAGGAGCTGGTGTCAGACCCTACGGGGCTCCAAGAGTTCACCAGCTTTCTTCGAAAGGAGTATTCACACGAGAACATCCGTTTCTGGCTTGCAGTCATGGACTTACGAAGGAGTAGCATCAAACAAATACCAAAGAAACTTGAGGCAATCTACGAGTTAGTATAGTCACATTTATATTCAATAAGTTGCATATCAGTCAGACCCAGTTAATGATGTCTTATTTTATGTGAGTTCCTTATATCGTACTCAGGTCTAAGGCTGTAGGAAAACATAGTTTCTTAGGGGATTTTTCCATAACCACCATGTTTGGCGCTTTAGTGGGGCGATTGCAGATCGACCAATGGCGGAGGGAAGACGCTGCTGCTCCTACCCGTCTTTTTCTGGCACTAATCCTTAAACGTCTCTTACTTGCCGGCAGCACACGTCACAAATACATGTAGAATATAAATTACGAGCTACCACAATTCAGGCGGTCTGCTCAATGAGAGCTATCTGTTCTAGACAAGTACAACGAAAGTTCTGATTAGAAAATGTAGTGGAAGAGTTCCAAGATGACTTAAAACATCTTTTTCATTCTCAGAGAGTTCCTTAAACCAGGGGCACCGTGCGAGATAAATATCGATGGCGCAACAGCAGAGCGGGTCAATGAGGGCCTCCGCTCAGGCTCCAGGTTCGCGCTCGATCATGCTGCGGACCACGTATATGGACTTTTACTTAAGAAGGACTGCTATCCACGATTCATACGGTCCGACCACTTTCAGCGGCTGCTGACTGAGGGTCGGAATGTACATCAAAAGAAAGCTAAGTGAGTAATGTTACAATATTAGACAATGATCCCGACCAGGACTAGACCCCGTCTTAAATTATTAGCCTATATCAGTCCACAGCTGGTGGTCTACAAAAGCACCAAAAGAAGAACTTAAACATAATTGCCACGCTTGGCAGACGGATTGCTGAACGTCTTCTTCTAAAAGATCTTCTCTCTTACTGCATCCCTACGAAAATGATATTGATACGATCAGCATAAATCAGAGGCCACTAGCAGAAGGAACTCTACGAACGGCAGAATATTAACGTTTTCAGTTAAAAATATATAAAGTTCCAACATAGATTCGAGACAATTTAAGATGCTGAAAATGAAGCCCAAAGCTCTGATACGTTAATCAAGTCTTTTATTTTAATCTTATTAATATTATAGCTGTTATTAATCATACAAAGAGATGGTGACCCAAACTTAAGAGAGATTCAGACGGACATTCTATCGCCTTTTCCTATCATCACAATCACCTCTTCCAGATTCTTCAACTTCGGCGGTCAAGTGAAGAAGAAGCCGGGCGGGGCGGGTGGGTCGGCGGGTCCGGCGCTGTCGCGGCGTCGAGGCTCCGACCGCTCGCTGTCAGGCTCCGCGCACGAGCTGGCCGTCAGCGCCGCCCAGCCGCCGCGGCCGCCTGAGCCGCCGCCGCACTCGCACTCGCAGTCCAACCTCGCCGACATACCTTTCCGGTGAGTGCGACACTAGAGTGAAGGAGAAGCCGGGCGGGGCGGCAGGCTCGTCGCTGTCGGGCTCCGCGCACGAGCTGGCCGTCAGCGCCGCCCAGCCGCCGCGGCCGCCCGAGCCGCCGCCGCACTCGCACTCGCAGTCCAACCTCGCCGGACATACCTTTCCGGTGAGTGCGACAACACTAGATTGCCAATCGTAGGCAACAAGGGGTAAAAGTAAAGGAAAAACAACGGAACATGGAAAAAGGTTAGAAAGGCTGTTATGGGCCATTTGTATGAGAACCGATGTCGCCGTTTGCGCCCCACTACACATGAACGAGTTCAAAGAACGCCAATCAAGGGAATTCTTTTGGCGTCGCGTGACCAATAACCCTAGTCAAAGAAACCAATCACAGCGCTCACTTACAAGCATTTGCTCATAACCTCTGAGGCGTGCCTGCCCTGCCGACATTGCCTTTCTAACCCATTACAGTCACTGTTGAGCACGCCATCCTTTTTATGGAGACGGGTTAAGGCCTTAGTTCCACCACGCTGGTCTAGTGCGGGTTGGTGGACGGCAAGGGCGACGCTGTGGCAAACATCACCCCACGCGCCGTTGGACGTATCTCCTGCCGAAGGCATCCAACAGGGCTTAACGACGTTCTTGTGACAACAGTCGAGACCAACGGCTTAAAGTGCCCACCGAAGCTCGGAAGCGCTCATGATATTATGCCACTAACAGTCACCCATTCAAATAGTGATCGCTCCCAACGTTGCTGAACATTATTGACAGTGACAGGCCGTTACTAACTACTTATTGTACATCTCGGTAATAGACATGTTCCCCCAGAAATGGAATATTAATTAAAGGTCTCCACCGCGGTCCCCGATCAGCCGCCGCACTCGCAATCCAACCTCGTCGATATACCTTTCCGGTAAGTGCGACAATATAGTGCCAGTTTTGATCGAGATTTGTTGGGTCGGCACCACACAGGACTAAGTAACTCAACCAAAAGCTATCAAGCTATCAAATTGATACTAACTATCGTAAATCTTGCTAATGGAGATGCTCCCCCAAAAATGGAATGTTGAAGAAATTTAAGTACTCGTACGGTGCCGAATATGCTACCCCACTCGCACTCGTAGTACAACCGATAAATCCTGGAAGTGGATCGAGATCCGAGGAATCTAGCCATGCATCTGCCTGCTGCACATGGGGCCCGGAAGGAGAATTTGGCATATCGCATAAGCTCAGTTTGGCAAAACACTATTGCTTGCCTTCCAGAAGTACTCCTTACCCATAGGTCGAGAAAGGTTGATGCTATTATATTTTGGAACGGCACTAAATGCCCTGACCAAATTTCCGCTCGTCGTTCATCCTTTGGCTATGGAACTAAAGATTACTGTTAACAGAGCTGTACTCTAAAAACGTGACAGCCTCAAAGCAATACTTTTAGATTGAGCAAAACTAAATCGTCTGTCTTCATAATAAGGGTGACATTTGCAGGGATCCTCTCGACGACGACACGGCGGACGTTCTGCCGTGGGAGAGTTCATCGCGGGAAGGCGTGTACGGCGGGACCGGCCGCCGCAGGCAGGACTCCACTGCAGACTCCGGCAGCTCTTCGTCCGATGTCAGTGCGGCTGTTGCGGTAAGTGCCTTCATCATAATCAGATCGTGTCAGTACATAATTAATGTTTGTTATTGAAACAGATCTTTGACTATTGGTTTTCATTCATAAAATACTCAACTTGGGTGGCAAAATTCGCTTCATTTTTGTTTTCCAAATCACTGTCTTCTTTAGGTACTCCAAAATTGGCATCCTCTTATAGAAACTGAACCATTGTCTGATTTATTTTCTTGGACAAAGCCGATTTTAAGTTTTAACTGCATCTTCATCATCGAGTTTTTGATGTAGACAAAACATACTTACATGTCTTTTTTAAGCATTGATTTCTCCGTCAATATTAATTTGTTTACTAAAAAATTAACACGCTCAACTTTATAATCCGAGCTAAGAATAACTATAGGGAATTAGGCGATTATCCCACAGCACTGTGCTCCACTGCAGTACGCGGGGTGACCGACTTATCTTTATATATATAATTCTTCTGTGAGTGTGTATGTCACTGAACTTCTCTCAAACGACTGGACCGATTTTGATGAAATTTTTTGTGTGTGTTCAAGGGGATCTGGGAATGGTTTAGATTCACAATTTTTGGGGGTAGGGTAGGGGTAGGGTATGTGTAGGGTAGGGTAGTAGGTTAGGGGTAGGGTAGGGGTAGAGTAGGGGTAGGGTAGGGGTAGGGTAGGAGTAGGGTAGGGGTAGGGTAGTAAAATATTAAAATTTTATAAAATACATACAACCCTAAATTTTTACCCTTTTACCACCAACCTCTATTTTTCGTTAGCCATTTTAGTAATTTAATCATTTTTATGGCAAAACAACGTTTGCCGGGTCAGCTAGTGTTATTATAATATGCTTGTTATGTGAGTACCTACCTAGAAAACACGCATGGTTTAAGTACAATACACTGACAACGCTTTCTCCACGGGGCGACATATGTAACGTCCCGCGCGGTGCAATGGAATAATCGCCTCACTCTCGAGCTGTGAAAAAATAAATACCCAATAACTGCCCTTTTAGGTGGTAGCTGGCGAACGGACGAGACGTCTGCCTCAACAGAGTACATTAGATGGGGGTCTCAGAGGCGCGCCGCCGCCGCTCAGACGGCTGTCAGCGGTCGAGCCGAGGCACTTGGCACCGCTGGGGTCGCCGCCGCACGAGCCACGACCGATAGAGGTAACAGAACTCACTAAAGAACATCATCGTTTCACGACCTGGTGATGGAGTGACGTACATATCGGTCTTCGGGTACCGCGGACGGTCAAAGTAGAAAAAAATGTTTTTTTTTATGTATTGTCTCGAGTCTGGGTGTCTTATGAATCTGAATGATATCCACAAAACAAGTGTTTTGAATAGATATTGACTCTAGGCCTCAGCTACTACAGTATTTTTCACCTAGTTTTATAACGCAGGTAGATAAAGTATTAGATTATATATAAATTTGGGGGAGGCCTATGTCCTACAGTGGGCGTCGTTTGGCTGAAATGATGATTACCGTTTGTTTTTCTTCTACTGAATTGGTTGGTTGTCACAGTACACAATATTTTTTCAAATAGATACAAAGCTTCAAGATGCCGTCATTGTTTTCCTTAGAGTCAGATGCCCTGTCTTCGATCATGATTCATGATCAAGCTACATCAATCCACTACTTGACTCGGGCCTTTCTAAAGGAGTATTTTGCCATAATCACCACGCTTGGCAGGTGGGATGGTGATCGCAGCTTGGTCTTCTTCTAGCAGTAGGTACTTCTTTAGTCGCCTCTTATGACATCTACGGGAGAAGACAGAGTAGAGGCGGTGGTGGTCCGATATCTAACAAATAAATCTTGTAACCTAGATCTAAAGGTCGTTGCTCATCCACAGCGTCCACGGCCCGCGCCACCTTCGTATGCACCAATCGTGGCGCACCCCACGCCCACCATCAGCGTCAGCTCGGCGCCCGACGACGAGTCCGCCGGCTCGCCGCCCGGCACCGCCTCGCCCGACGAGCCACGCTCCCAGCCCGTCTCCGACGACCCCCCCTCGGTGTTCGCCTCCGCCGACGCCACCCCCACCGACCCCACCCGCACCCTGCACGACCGAACTGAACCGCGAGTGGAAGTGACGAACACTGACGCGAGTGATGTTACGGGAACGAAAAGTCCGGCCTCAAGTAAAGATAGTCAAATCGCCGATCTTCCATGCCCGCCCGGGGAGACCGATTTAGTCCCGGAGTGTCCGCCGGCGCCGACGCTTCCCGCGCAAGCGGCGCCCGCAGCGGAGCCGCCGCCGGCCCCCGACCCGCCCGGCCCCGCGCCGCTCGCCGTCTGCGAGGACATCGGCGTCGACGACGACAACGTAGACAAAGTGCCTTCGGCGCCAATACTGAGGGTCTCTACTCCCGAGGCGGCATCCGAGTCGGACGCGACAAAAAATATTGCTCACAAAGACGAACTGTCGTCGGTCTCTGAATCAAATATTGTTAAGCGTGATAATAAAAGCGCCATCGGCGAGCGTAAGCGGAACGACATATGTCCGTGGGAGGACGAGTAAGTACTCGTGAGTTTAGTTTGTGCATTGTTCAGTTACACGTAGTATGCTCTGTTTTGCGCCATGTATGGATATAGTGAAATGTACAGACTACATTTTGCTGGTTCTAACAAAATTTTTTACCTAGTTACTTAATTGAGAATGTTTCAAGTGTTAAGGGCTGTGTAAATCGCTATATCTGTATTATTTCTATCAAGGTATATGCATCACGCACAGTTATGAAAAAAGACTCGGTTAAGGCCGCCTTTTTATGAGACGAAAGGAGATATGCAAACAAATTGTCTCCGCTATTTACATGTCTACAGTCAGTAAAACTTTTTACCTAATCAGCTGAAAAGTAAAAGCCTCTGAAGAATATTGTTTCCTTGGATTCTTTAGAGGTCTAAAGTGCATGGTCATAAATATTTATAGCTTCCAGAAGTTTTGGTTTCAAATACCTTGTTATGATGACTGATTCTGTATTCTTTATTACAAAGTGTCCAATAGTATTACGAAACTGCTGAGTCTTATTTTATAGTTAAATTAAATCAATACTTGATGGCTAATAGGTACACTTATCATCATTATCTACTGATCAGACATAGCCCCAAAGTATTGCACTGGTACTTAATTTGTCACATTACTATCATTTCTTTTTTAAATAAGTTATGGCCGAATAACATTTTGGGAGCAGGATCAGCATGTTTTTTTCTATTTATCACCAACGCAACGACTAATTTTGCGCATGTAATTAAAATTGATGTTTAATTTGCACTGTTGTAATTTAGTCATTATAATAGGGGTTAAAGTATGAAATTGCCGATTATTTTCCCACTTTTTATTTTGTTTATAGCTCTTAAGTATAGTCATATTAATGCGTAATTCTTTTTGTATTGTATCAAAAACTAAATAAAGTAACTTTTGACTAAAAAAAAATGTAATACTAGTGCCTATTACTTCAAAGGAAGTCGTTGAAAAGACCCCTTACAATGTGTAAGCTGTCCTTCTTGCTTCAATTAATCCCTCAACCCCCAGGAGGCACGCGCGTGCCGCGATAACAATTGATTTCAATTGTGTCTGGAATAACTCACGATCGAGGGATTAAGTATATTTGTATTATATACTTTGATTTTCAGAAATTTTAATACTATAATGCGTAGCTTTATAACCATCTAACTTTCACCTTTAATTGCATCGAAAACGGTTCAGGCGTTTTTAAAAAAACTTAAAAAATTGTTAGTATGGAAAAATGACTTTTCTCGATTTTGTCCATACAAAACGGCAATTTCATTCTTTAACCCCTAATATATCATTTATTATTTTAAGCAGAGGATTTGGAAAGTAGTTTTAGTATAAACAGCGATGAAATATTGTAATTATAGTTAGTATCTAATAGCTAGGCAGTACTACATTGAATGATGATAGAATATAGATTATGTATGCAAGTTGATACGCTTAATGCTTATTTGTTTTCCAACTACTGATTTATGTCAAATTTTTAATCGTGATTTGATACGAAAGCAAAGATTTTTCTTGTTTTTTGCGATGATTTCTAAATTGCTGCTTGAAACAGTCTGAAACTCAACATAGGTCACAAATATATGGGAAACTTAAATCCCTTCAAATCTTGAAGCAATACGGTCAAACTAAGTTTTTTTATATCTAACAATTCGTACTACGACGTTGGATACTCTGGATTCAGTGTAAATAGTTTAGTACTCGTATCTACATAATGAACTGGGTTTGTTGCTTATTTATGTCCTACCTAACTTGTAGAATAAAAGACAATTTTCGCATGATTGGACATGTTTTTGAATGTAGAACGTCTATAATGTCAGCAGATATATGGACGGATTATGTTTATAGATATTTTTTTAACGACTACCCTAGCTAGCCGAATTTATTTTCATACATAAGTATTATTTCTGTTAAATTATACATTCCTACTTAAGTTGCCGGCTGCATTTCGTGAAATGTAAGAAGGTAAGTATTTGTCATGTGGCGTTGTTTGTTTAAAATCTATTTACATAATAAATTGTTGTCGTGCTTGTAGAATAGAAAAAGCTTACATTAGCATAAATTAATTAAGTAGTAAGTTGATCACCAATGCGCACAAATTGTCTCGTATATAAGTATTTATTTAATGTTACTTAAATAAGTAAAGTTTAATTAAGTGTGCTAGATATGTCTTTAGTATTCTCTTTATTTAAGAATATGAATATGTATCATGTACGTACCCTATCCAAATTTTGGGAGATAAATTTTCTGATTTCAATGACTTTTTATTCTTGCTTATAACTGTTTTCGCTAAAACCGAAGCAATAATGTTACAGTACTTACATAATTTGTAAGAAAAAAATATTTATCTTTGAAACCACCACAAATGTTCTGATACACGAGCTTATTCATACCGAAAAATAGTCTTAAAACACTGCGGAACTGCTTAACACGTAGCTTAATGGATATTTGATATCTACTTATATCGTGGGATTATTGCAAAAATCGGGTGACTGAAAACTAAGAACCGATTATGACGACCTCCGTAGCGGAGTGGCGTACACACCGGTTTTCAAGGTGTCGCCTGCTCCGAGGTCCCGGGTTCGATTCCCGGACGGGTCAATGTAGAAAAAAAGTGTTTTTCTACATTTACTCGGGTCTGGGTTTGTGTGGTACCTTCGTTGTTTCTGGTTTCCAAAATACGAATGCTTTAAATAGTTATTCAAATTGGGATCAGAACAATGCATGTGATGTTGTCCACATTTATTTATTTATTTATTTAAGAACAAATTTCGTTATCTTTCAAGCAATTTATCAGGATTTTGAAAATTTCAAATTCTTAATACTTAGGACGATTGGCAACATGAAAGCTGATCAATTATTTATTCTAATTAGTCAAAGCTTGGGAAAAGACCCAAGCTTTGACTAATTGTAATTGTATAGGCTAGAAAAATAAAAAAATAATTTAAGTTTACTACTATCTACTTACATATTATTATGTTAATTAAGTTATCTAGTAAGTTTTATGTTAGTGAAATTGACGTAAACACAAATTGGTTGTCTTGTCTTATAAATTAATTCGAAATACTGGAAATACTGACAAAATACTGAAATAATTTCCATCATTATCATAAGACGATTGTTGTAGCTGTTGCCTGGTTGCAATAAGCGTACCTAATCGTATCTGTCAGTGGGAATTGTTTATATCAGCAAATCAGAATGTATTAAGCCGTTATTCCCGATTAATCCTCAAATGAGTCCGATTTTTGCTAAAGTCATGATAAGGATACCTAATAGCTTTAGCAGATTTATTCGTGGATTTCAATCATCCGGTTTTTTTGCATCAGTCCTAGGATTATTTCTATTCAATTGACCTAGAAAACCCTAAGTGTGTGTGCAATGAAACGGAAAATTTAACACATTGTGTGCACTGCAAGATTAGGAGAAGTAAAATTCTTCATTGTAGGACAGTGATTCAGCAGAAGTACCAATCAGACGTAGTGTTTAAATGTGTAAGACTATTAACAAAAGACGCTTTCTAAATAATACACCTAAAAATACGTTCCTTACCAACACGAGTTGCTACTTTTCCCGTATTACAACCGATTCATGCTTGCAACTTTTTTTATAAGAAATTGTTTGCATTTTTTAAGCCCTAATCTAGTTGCCGCATTGTTTTCATGTAATCCATGTTTAATCCATAATTTACGTCATTTAATTTCTTAGGATTCTTAACGATTGTAAAAAAAATTTGATTGCCAGATAGTACCTTCTTATCAACAAAATGTGCATAGAAGCAATTCATATCATTATTATATTCGTGTTTAATATTTGTCTTAGATAAATACTGATTAACTGGTAGGTAATTATGTATTTTATGAGTGAAATACTTTTGTACAATATGATAATTTTGAGTATAGGTACTATTAACATTGAGTAACATTAAACAACTTTCAATTACGGTAGGCGAGGTATCCTAGATACCTATTGCTACTTTCTCTATGCATGTGTGTGGTACACACTTTTATTGCTATAATCTATCATATTAGGGTTAAAGTATGAAATTGCCGTTTTGTATGGACGAAATCGAGAAAAGTAATTTTTCCATACTAACAATTTTTTAGTTTTTTTAAAAACGTCTGAACCGTTTTCGATGCAATTAAAGGTGAAAGTTAGATGGTTATAAAGCTACGCATTATAGTATTTAAATTTCTGAAAATCAAAGTAGCAAGAAGGTCAGCTGACACATTGTAAGGGGTCTTTTCAACGACTTCCTTTGAAGTAATAGGCTAGTGCCTATTACTTCAAAGGAAGTTGCATTTTTTTTTTAGTCAAACGTTACTTTATTTAGTTTTTGATACAATACAAAAAGAATTACGCAATAATATGCCTATACTTAAGAGCTATAAACAAAATAAAAAGTGGGAAAATAATCGGCAATTTCATACTTTAACCCCTATTATTATTAACATTTGTGTGGACGGTGCACGGCCACAGGTGGTATAACAATAAAACTTATATTATTTCTTGACTGTACTCACAATCTCTCTCTAGGAACGTGTCAAATAAGAAATTACTTATTTATTGGTATAGAATGGTATTGGACAACACACACTCTACACACACGCAAGGCCCGACAACTTCGAACGTTGGAAGCCTAAGCGACTTCCTGATTACACAATAGACTTATTAACGGCAGATACTTGTAACCTATTTTAATGGGCCTGCCAAAGATAAGTTGTCTAGATATTCATAGTGTACCAGAGCATGGAGAGCTGAGTGTGAGAGAAGCTATAGGACTATATCAAAAAATAATTTCCGTAAAATAACATTATTTTACAAAGTTATTAAGAGGTCAAATAACATTGATACTACTTTTTTTAAACGATGTTATGAATTTATTACATTTTTGATGTACTCTAACCCTGTAAAGCGGCTGTTCCATGCTCTTGTACGGTCGGCCAAGAAATTTATCACCCTAAGGTTGAAAGTTATTCGCGTGTTAGAGAACAAATGTGCATCTGGGTTGAGTGATCTTTTTTTATTTTTCAACAAAACCAAAATGTACATTTAGTCACAAATTGTCAACACTCATAACAGAAATCAAAAAATTGGTCACTCTTAAGCGATCGAAGATATTGCCCAATATGTGGATCACTCAATTCAGACATTAGATAAAATGGCTACAAGCTGAATCTCAGGAAATACTTTCTCTGTGAATGAAATTTTCATATCAAAAAATTGTACTAAATTTGGCACATTATTTCACAAAGAAACAAGTTACTTTAACGTAAATCCAGGAATCTATGATGGTTTCATTGGATCACTCAATCCAGACGCATTCAGATTGAGTGATCCTAGAAATACTGCGTTATGTTTACGAAATACATGATAACTTGTATTCACCTTAAAGGTAAGTTTGGAATATATCGGTACAAATTAATAACACACCACAAATGTTAATAGTTAAAAAGTAATGACCAATCAATCCTTTTCAACTTTGCTGAACTGAGTGATCCTTATAAACGCATGTAAGGTACCTATTGGTAAATTGTATATTGATTTTCCCATGCAAATACGTTCTCACTCCTACTAATACTAAATCGTCATAGTCCCTATCGCTATTTTACTGACACATGAAATTTTGGCAAAACTGGTACATCACCTTCTTGGCCGACCGTACATCCAATATTTATGTTTGGTTGAAATATTACCAATTGCAAAGCAACACATCCGATATTGGTTTGCATTTTGATGAAGACATGTTCTCATCACCAGTCTCTTTTGCCCAATAGAACGAGCAGCGTCCACTGTAATGAAATGACTATAATATATTAAAGATTATTTCATTATTATATGTACCAGTACCTACTTATTCGATTTGCCTTTTTATTAGAAGCTTTTATTATATGAAAAGACACTAAGTGAAAGGTTCCATAATCTAATGGAATATGTACCTAATCCCAACTTTGTCGAAACAACTTTGTATAGTTTTTTTATTATGTATATGATTTTGTAACACTTCCTTTCTTTTTCAGGAATTCCTGTGAGAGTGATGCTCCATTTGTTAAAACTTATGCAACGCTGGGTTATTTATAATTTTTGTAGATGTATATCAATAATATTTTATGATGTCAGGGTTATAGAAGGAAAAATATTTAATTTTTTAAATTAGACTCTTTGTTTTAATTATCACAGAGTTAGGCCATTATTATGTAATTATATGAATATTTTAAAGTAAATGATCGTTAATTATTAGAAACATGTGTGTTTTATTTGCGTAGCTATATAAGTGTCATATAGGTAGACTTACTGAGCCTTTTTTAAAGTTATTAAGTGACCGATATATGAAAGCATTATTTGTTAGCCGCATTCTTATTAAGAATACCAACTTTTCGCCCGCAAATCTGCCCGCATGAATTTAATATGTCTGTTATCGCGCGAGTGAAAACTTGTGCACAGCAGTTAAATACAAAATGGTATCTGTCGTTTCTCGAGGTCTGTATATCCATACATCTTTGTACACTTATACTTGTGAACTCGGTTCAGCAGGTAAGGCGTAAAAGCATTACAGCGAGACAGAGTTACTTTCGCATTTGTAAAAGTATGGATTATACTAATATTAGAAAAAGAGAAGTTATTTTGACTACAAAATACTAAAAAAAAAGTCGTATAGATGCCAAACCTTTTTTGTGTTGCATCTAAATGATTAGATGCAACACAAAAAAGGTTTGGCATCTATACCTACATTTTATAAATTCGTAAAAAGCCTCTCTCTGTAAATTACAGATATTGAAGACAAATGGGATCTTAATTACAGCAACAGAAAGCAAAAAAAATAAGTTTTCATAATTTCTGTGCGGCTGTTTGTTTGTACGAGCATCACGTAAAAGGTTTTGTAATTATAATTCTAATATAATACAGATTATCTGTACCTATTTAAAAATAAGAAACATAACATTTATTCAGTTATTTATTATTAGAAACAATTTTATTTAAGCAAAGCTCACCACATCAACATTTTCGAACAACAATAAAATAAATATTCGAAAAAAACTAATACTGTTTAGGTTAAAAATTTGTTCGTAGTATTAAACAACTTTCTCAGACATAGAAATACGCCGAAAGAATAATACGCCGGTATTATTATATCTGAAAAAGTTGTTGACTTAAATATATTTATTTTTTAAATATCTTAGCATACACAGGGTGTTACGTAAATGGTATAGCAAGCCGAACCAAGCCTGAGTTAACATAATATGCATATAAATACTATGATAAATGCAGAAAATTCCTGAGCGTTAGCGAGGGAATTAAAAGAGCACAAGGTGAAAAATCTTTGCACTCGAGTGCAACACGTAACTTTTCATCCCCCCTTAGCGAGGAAATGACTAAATGCAAAATAAAACATTAACAATCACAAGATACTTTTATTTTAGTTTAGGTACATAATTACTACAACATTATGATATGTAATTACTTGTTTTCAAGTTTCTTATTTATAACAATACGAATTCAAAACAAAATGGCGAGCGCAAAGCAAATTGAAAACAAAATAAACACTAAGGAGGTTAAGAGTCTGAGTTTTCAACAAATTTAAAAAAAGTTGTATGATAAATACGGCACCATGGAGATGAAAGTAAATAGGTTTAATGACGTTTTGAAATCACATACCTAGTGCACGCGATGTTCTAAATTCAAATTTACTTTATCCTCTAGCAAATAAAAACCGCTTTTGCACTCAGATATCGAAGAGCAAAAATACTCTTTCCGAGATGGTGGGATGAAAAAGATATTTTCATACAAATCGGATTCTTAAAATTTCGGTTTGTATGAAAATTGAAAAAATAGATATGATAATATCAAACTTACGACTTCACTTTACTATTTATATGCATACTAGCTGATGCCCGCGGCTTCGCACGCGTGGGTTTTGATCTGTTACAAAGTTTTTGTCACGACTCACCCCCCTCTCCTCCACTCTTTTCCTCCACTTCCTTTGCCTACGGTGCCGAGGGTGCCCATCTCGGGCGAGGTGGTGGTGGGCACTTAGTGGGAGCCGATACGTCGTTGCCGACTTACCGGGGCCCGTTGATACAATAGTTGGATGAAAGGGGCCGATTTAAACTATTTAGGGATCCGGTGTTAGTTCTCCTCGCGAACCGTGGTCCAAGCGAGCTCGTACCACATCTGTTTGCATTTACATAAAATCTGAAGTACAATATCATTTGAAACTTTCAAAACTGTCAACGCTGTAGTACAACAAACCATTCAAAGCAGCTTGCAAGGCTTTATTCGAATATGATCAACACTGGCGTAGAGCCCTGGAAGAAGTGGCCCTGTGTAAAAAACAACATTCTTAATTTCCAACCAAGTAGGTTACCATTTTTCTCGATCCATAAGCGTTAAAAAGGCGATTTTACAAAGACAATTTGCTTGCATACTACGTTTGGATAGAAAACCGGTGTAGTACCAGCATCGGTGTAGAGCTCTGAAAAAGCCAGTACTATGTCATTCTCCCTTTATGATTGATAAACGAAGTTTCAAGTACCTCAATATGATGTTAAACACAAATAATTAACCACAAAATTTTCAACCGTTTATCACCCCCTCAAATATTTAATTATAAAAAAATCCTTATAAACAACATAACAAAATGTATACCAAAAAGCTAACGTAGTTTCACAAAACTTTCATGTGGGATGTGGGTTCGAGGGTTGAATGGTAGAGGATGATCAGTAGGATAAAAAGTGTTCAGAAACTTGACAGGATAGAGAACTGATTCGACTGTACTAACCACTGTGTCTATAAATTTTTATATTTCTTCAGCTTCAAATGATGTCAGCAAAACATCATTAATTACTGCTGCTTGGTCATTAGTGGGTGCGTGGTGGTAGCTATTCCTAAGTTAAACAACACGGAATTATGAAGTGAGGTGATTTTTTTTTCAACGTTTTATTTTCATGTTTTAAAAGTGTAATTTTTTTTAAATATGGAGGATATTAAATAAAAAGATAATTTGGATGCGTTAGAAAGGCAGTTTCACTAAACAAACTTTGCCAGGCCCCCAAAAGCGGTGCGTCCTAGAAAAAATAAATCGTTACTAAATGGAAGTTTATCAAATTATCTTCTGAATGGAAGCTTGTCAAATGGTCTACCAGTCTATATTGATTTAATCTACCAGTCAGCTGCTTAGTGTTGTTGCAACACACCTGTTACCTTTTCCTGCCTGAGATACGGGTCTATGCCCAGTTTAGGAATTATTTTTGTACTGCTTAATAGTTGATAATGTCATATGGTACAACAGTGTAATTCTATACACTTTTTTCGATTTCCCAATATTTGTCTCTACCGTATAAACAAAAATCGGCCAAGTGCAAGTCGGACTTGCGCACGAAGGGTTCCGTACCATTGACTACGAAAACAACATTAGATACCTACATTAATTTAGTTAATGTAGTGCCTACCTGTTACCATTTATTGATATCAAGCAAAAATAAGCAAAAAATTGTTTTTTTTGTGTGGGAACCTCCCTTAAATATTAATTTAATTATTGATTATTAAAGTTAGAAATATAACTGAGTGTTTTGTGAATATTTCAAGTGCCTACCTGTTGCCATTATTAATATCGAACCAAAAAGGACAAAAAAATCGCGTTTGTTGTACCCATGCAACAAACGCGATTTTTTTTTGTTTCTGCAATATTTGTTTTATTTTGTTTTTAGTATTTGTTGTTATTGCGGTAGCAAAAATACATAATTTGTGAAAGTTTCAACTGTCCAGCTATCGCGGCTCTTGAGATACAGCCTGGTGACAGGCAGACGGACAGACGGACAGACAGCGAAGTCTTAGTAATAGGGTTCCGTTTTTACCCTTTGGGTACGGAACCCAAAAAATGATTAAGTTCTAAATAATACCATTCTTAATGGAAAGTACCGATATTTATTTTCTGAATATGTACCAATATACATATACGAGATAAGACATCCAATAGG
This sequence comes from Anania crocealis, assembly GCA_949315895.1. Lineage (NCBI taxonomy): Eukaryota > Metazoa > Arthropoda > Insecta > Lepidoptera > Crambidae > Anania > Anania crocealis. The sequence continues at coordinate 18,483,684 of OX438883.1, forward strand.
AATTTTCAAGTTTTGTCTTTTCTTTACATAGCCTCCTTATTTCTTCGTCAACTTTGTCCTTCAGGGCATATGGAATACGTCGCGGCTAGATGAAAATTGGTGTCACATTTTCTTGAAGCACTAATTGAGCTTTGTAGTTTGATATTTAAACAAGAGTTCCGTCAAACACCATTGTTAAATCTTCTAGTAATCTGTCCAATTTTGAGTTGTTGATAATTTACTAACTGAATTTTATCCAACTCTTCAAATTCTAACTCTAACCCTAACAAGGATCCCGTGGTACACAAAAATATAATATAATACGTTTTCTGATGTAATTCTGTGCTCAAAGATGTATGATTGACGTGTATTTCCTTGTATCGATATTATCACATCTGTTCAGTTTTAAGTACGTATCCAACCGTTTAATGATGTTTTTGAATGTTTTGTCCTTGTCTAATGGTACTGAGTTCAATTTAGATATCCTAAGATTTGTTTGTGACCGACCTTTGCTCCTCAGTACCTTCTGCATACATGGAATTGTTTCGTGCTATCAAATTCAAACTCTGCAGTTTTAGTTTAAGCTGTGTTGTAATACCCTGAAGGTTATTTTTTTCTTCAATCTCAGTTTCCAACTGTGGGTCATCAGTAATATTATTTGTAGTCGTATCTCTTCCAAATTATTCTTGGTAAATTTGTTCATTTGTCACTTCACCAGCTGATCACTTACAAATTTTAATTCATAATCAGAAATTTCTCGTAGGTTTTGTATCTGGCTGCCGAATTTTGTAATGCAGCCTTTAATTAAAGTTCTACACGTTTTAATTCAGTTAATTCATCCATTTCGGCGCCAATTATTAAATTCTAAAATAATACTATACTGTTTGTAAGAAAGTACCTATTTATTTTCTGATTGACACATTGAATGTCATAACAAACTAAGTAAAGTCAGAGAGTACAAATATGTAAAGAGTATGGATATGACGCGGAACCGAACAAACTTTGCCCCCATTTTTTATCCCCTTAAAGATTAAATTTTCAAAAATCCTGAAAGACGTTATTCTTAATTTTTAATTAGGTAGCTGGATACCAATTTTTATCGACTTAGCTTCAAAACTGACGGAGTTTCATACAAACTTATAAGGCCCTTTTTACCCCCTTAGAGGCGGAATTTCCAAAATTCCTTTCTTAGTGCTCACCTACACTATGAAAGGAAGCACGGTGAAAATTTTCAGATTATAAATCCCAGTAGTTTGGGCTGTGCGTTGATATGTCTGTCAGTCAGTCAGTCAGTCAGTCATTAAATCAGTTTTCATTTTTATATATTTAGATTTTATATATTTAGATTTTATAGTAACATATGTTAGTTTTGGCTTGTTTTACCCTTTACCTAACATCCTGTATATCGTAGCCTTAAATGATTTACAAAATTACTCTATCTACAAACACCAAAGATAGATAGAATAGGTATTCTTTATTGTACACCAGAAACAAGTAATAAATGTATAGGCAATGTTACAGAACCATGTCAGCTCCACATGAAAACATTTTTTATTATAGGTACATAATAATAATTATTGTCGTATCGTAGGTACCATCCTTCTAACACAGCCTGGCGTAAGAGTTGCCCGAGCCAGCTGTTACTGTTTCTTTTTAATCATCGTCAGTGTTTTATTAAAATATTTGAAATAGGATTTTTTGTTTTAATTCATAGGTATACATATATAATTATCTTATTTATAACAGTTCCTGGCATCAAACATCACTAGTATTAAATAAAAAGAAATTATTACCTTACTTACTATATTTTTGTTTTAATTAATAATTCTTGACATGGTATGTTCGAAAATTTACGGAAAATAAACGTAAATCGAAAAAAGTTTGTCCCGACGCACTCGAACTTGTAGTAAGCAAAATGTACCTAATGTCTCAGAAAGTAAAAGACAAACTCGGTTAATTTCAAAAGAGTTGAGATACGTTGAACGTAATGTTATTATTTCATTGACGACAATAATACTCATACAAGATCTTAATATACACCGTGCTTTTTGATCCACCTTTAAAACGAAGCCTACGATGTATAACATCATGGCAGAGTTATTTATTTTTTATTAAAAAAAATAAAATTTAATTTTGATTCATACTTTTATTTTTGTAACACGCTATGACGCGCACCTATGTATTATTTTACTGCGGCGGTTGAATGGATTATGGACCTTACTTACACAGCTACATCTGTGCGCGTCACAGCGTGTTTCAAAATAAATAGCTAAACCACTACTTATTTAATATTTTTATAAAAACAATTTTGGGTAAAATAAATAAAATAACACTGCCAAGATGTTATACATAATAGTGACATAAAGTGGACTGTAAAGAATGACTCTACACGTCTACAGCTTATTTACATTCTTTATTGACTGATTTGACTACCATAGTTTGGCTCAGTGTTACTAAACGCTGCTTCTTATCCATGGATCGCGTGTTCGATTCCCGTACAGTACAAATATATGTGTTCATGAACATACCTGTTTTTACTAGTTTAAACGTTTTCTATGTGTATTAAGAATATACTAAAAAAATGTATATTAGTAAGTTTATCGGTTGTTTAGCACCCATATATAAGCTTAGTATTAGCTCATATTAGGTCTAGATGAGTCTGTGTGATCCAGTGTGTATTATTATGAGTTATTGAGATTTCGATCATGGACACGTTAAAGACAGTTTTGTATTCAGGAAGTAGAATCAAGGGTCAAAGTTAACGAGTACCCTGAATTAGGTTATTGTGCCTTTACTTCCATACTGTGCGGCAGACACCGTCAGCACCCATCTGCTGTCCGGGGGGGCAGTTAGGGGGGACAACGATCATGTTCCTGGGGGTAACGGTGACAGTGAGCGGTTCTTCGATATCATTAGAATCTCCTGTTTTGTTATCAACAGCTTTGGCAGCGGCCTCCTTCGCTTCTTCGACTTCGTCAGGATAGACGATGCGGTTGTCGTCACTGTCGGCCATTTCTGGAAATAGACAACGATGTTAACACCTACTTCAGATTAGTTTACCTTAATTTCGTTTTCTGTTCATAATAATATTCTCTTACTGTAAAGAGTACTACTATATTTTATCTTAACATATCAGTTTCAGGTATGGCATAATTCCAATTTATATATGACACGAGATCATAAAATTAATAAATCCAAATATCTCTGTTTTTGAAATGAAAGTTGAAATCAGAAACTTTCTCTAACCGTGCGGTTGCTCTTCCATCTGAACTACCGATAAATTATTGTGTTGTTGACGAACTTATTCAAGTAGTTTGCCAGTACCACCAGCAGCCTGCAAGTGTCCCGAAACATTGGAAATATTTAACATTCTCTAAATACCAGCTCTGATCTTAGATCTAAAAAACTAACGAAGTGATGTTATCAACAAGAAAGTCCGTTTCTTCGCAAAAAAGCCCAATGGCCATGATTCACGTTTGCGGAATGTTACTCTAATTCGCCGGGAACAAGAAATGCAATGTCATGCCCGATCTCCGCGAAGGTCACTGCCCAATGGTCAGCTTTTTTGTTGATAAAAAATCACGATAGAAACAGGATGGGCTATTCACTAATCTACACTGCTTTTAGCCTTTTTTTAATAAGTAAATCGAAATCGTGATCAATCATAGTTAAACTTAACATTAATTTCGAAAAAACATCCATTAGTAGCTCTGTATGTCCATGTGTAACGCCTTCACGCCTAAACTACTGTTTTAAAAAACTTCAGTAATATTGATTATAGCGGAACTGGTTACTGGCACCATAAAATAATAGATGGGTCGTTCTTCAAGAGACGTTTTTCAAGCGGCATCGCATTAAAAGAATAGAAATCGAACAGTCAGCAAGACACTTTTTTTTTCGGGCAAACCTTTAATCCTCTTTTAACTGGGTTATTAATTATTATTCAAATATCTTTATTTTTAATGTCATTAAAAAAAATAAAACACCCCATTCTTTGACTTTCGTGGAGTGTCCCTAAACCCGATCTAGTCACTTAGAAAATTATATATTTCAAAGTAAACGGTATATGCTTACCAAAAAAAAAACACTAAGGCCTAAGAAGTTGACAATGCTATAAAAAATTAGACCGTAGTTCTAAAAGACTTACATTATTAAAAAAAAATAAAGATGTAACTGTCCCGGAGTAGCTACTGATTTGCGTGGATCATTGTAAATTCACTTGCACATCCGTAACTTTGCGACCCGGTGTTGCGTCATCCTAATTCACGTTACAACTAGTCGCGCTCGAACGGCTGGGCGTAGTGGTTGTGTGACGACGCGGGGAGTTTTGGAAAAATTAAGGTAAGAACCTCGTTGCGTGGGTATGGTTTCTCAAAAAATTGATTTGCATGGTACAATTTTCTCCGGTGTCTGTAAATTTATTTATTGAATAAAGTATTGTAGCGAACAAATATTAGGTTACGTAACTTATATTCAAAACACAGTTTATTTGCTTAAAAGGTTTTGATATATTTTTAGAATAAAGTATTTATTTTGATTTACGTGGTCGTGATTTGCGTGGTTTACGTGGTAGTTTTGGTCCACGCAAATCAATTTTTGGCCATGCAAATGACAATACTTTGAGTTGTGTAATAGTATTGTATGATAATATTTTTAGTTAAAAGTCAATTCGTTTAAATCAACCTAATATGACGCAGTTAATGGGTTTCTGATTTTATAAGAACCTAATAATAATAAAAATAGTGTCAGATTAGCTACTATTAATAATTGATAAAATTGTAATGAATTATTTTTTAGACTGAAAATGCCGCTAACAAGGGAAGAAAAGTTAGAAAAAAAGAAGAAGAAGAGAGAGGCTAAAAAATTACGAAGAGTTTAAGGCCAATAACCGGGCAAGGTATTATAAAAGGAAAGCCGAAGGGAAACTGTCTCAGAAGCAGGAATGTTTGAGAAGGAATTACTGATACCTTAAGAACTCAAAGAGTTTCCTGGAACGATGAGCGTTCATCAAGTCCTTTGGAGTGGTGATACTGGCCGGATAATGACAATGAGAGAACTCAGCTGCGGATTAGAACCATGTTTTCACTCAACGATCCAGTGTCCACATGGTTTGCATAAGGGTTTTAAAGAATAAATAATGGTTCACCGATTTTAATATAAATAAAAGCTTTAAAAAAAAAGATTTCTGTGTTACTCGTAGTTACTTACCTATTCTTTCACCTGGTAACAGAATAACTTCTTTTAAATATGAAGTAATATTAAATAACTTATCTGAGTAAGTAAATTTTAAAAAATCATTTTCGTGGTGTGTTTTGTGATTTGCGTGGCCTCCAATTTTTTAACCTCGATTATCTCTGTAAGTATATCGCTCTGTGATGGGCCTCTTCTATAAAAAATATTACTTTTACGTATATTTTAAGATACAGATGTCGATTTGAAAAAAATATTAAATTTGAAAATTGCCACGCAAGTCCCCAAAGAATGCCTTGCTCGAAGAAGCACCCAGATATCAATAAGTAAACAGCCCTGCATGATGAGTTCATTAGTTTTTGTACCACAACTGTAGCATTAGCGTCTAGTAGGAGTAGTTAAATTGCACTTTTTCTGTGCGTGGTTTTTAGTGAAGGTCTATAGGGTATGCTTAGAGTATTTTACAGTACTAAAAAAATATTTACTCTTGAAATAAACATAGCTAGTTAGGGCCCATTGTGTAAAATAAGCCTGTAAGCCTGAGCTTAAAGACAGATACATTGAGGATTGGCTCAGGGGTGCTGAAAGAACCTGCATTATTGTATCCTTACTATCAGATTGCTTCAAGACACCCTAAGCTTTCTGACTAAGTACCTATAATGACTAATAAACTAAGCCAGCTTCAACTTTTAACGTGTCTTCTAAATCTACTGATTTCTATCATAGCCTGCCTGCCATGTGTTTGTTGAGAAATGTAGTTAACGTCTACATTTCTCAACAAACACATTGGAACAACTCTTATAAGAAAGATAAATACTGAGTTACAACGCCACTTAGGTACATCTTCTAATAAACCTTGCAGGCTTCATTAATCAAGAAACCACAAAACGTAATTATTCACCAATAACCACCAAAAAAAACCAAAAAAAACAGAACACCCAGAAAAGAGCGCCTCTAATTTTTTTGTTAGCAAACACGACACCTAAACTTTCAAACGTCATTACTACTGATTGTACAAAAATGGTTCTCTTAGAAGTACTTACTAAGTTAAAGAATCAAAATCCCGCGAAGTCCTAAAACAACTTTCACACACGTCAGTCTCACACTAAGTTTGATACCGGAATGGTTAGCACGCTGCGGTTAGATCTTTGTTATATCGATTGGCACTACAAATTGCGATCTTATCTAGCTTCAAAGTCAATACAGACTACAGGAAAACCAACTCAGTATGTACTCAACGAGTTCTCGGTACTTTAGCGTCCAACTACAACGAAATCATCGGCCATTATAGATAGGAAACTATCGTTATCAGTGTATCAGTCAAAGCTGATTCTTGTATTAGACCGGATATTTTTGACGCATTGCCTTTTCGCAAACAACTATGAGTACTTACAAGAACCAAACTTCAAGGAGATAGATGACTAAAGTTTGCCATCAGTGAAGGGAAGATTTCTTTAGTCGCTTCTTACTGCAATTTCTTCTACTTGTATTGTTACAGCATATAATCATCCCACTACAGGGAAAAGGCCTCCATCATTGAATTGAAGTACTTAATGTGTATAATAGCAATAATGGGTACTGGCATAATTATCACGGTTGCCAAAATGCGGGTTGGTGATCACAAACCCGAGCAATGTTCGATAATTCGAAACTTTTTGTTGCCCGACCCGGGAATCGAACCCGGGAGCCCGCAATTTAAACCACTAGACCAACGGAGGGTTTTTCTTCTTATCGTGTGATTATACTTCAAGGATGATGTGGTGCCTGTGGTTTTTAAGACTTGCTTGTTGCGACAAAAGCCTCCAATAGCATAATGTAGGTACCTGCCACAGCACGACTAACGATCCGAAGTCGGCTCTTTCAGACAAAATATAAAAAAGATGGCCCGACTGCTAATTATACCTGGGACCCTTGTTTAAGTAGTAAGCAAACTACTGCACAGTGGCGGATTTACCCTAAGGCCCGATAGGGCCTATCGGGCCTTAGGGTAAATCCGCCAGGGCCTATATAGGGCAGCCAGATTTAGGGGGCGGCCAGATAATTATATTTCAATCATTTTTTTTAACTGTGCTTCACTCACAGATATAAATTTTGTCTATTTGGAAGTAATTATTTAAGAGGTATTGGTACTGCCGGCAGATTTTAAGAGGAACTATCATAACTGCCAGATGTTAACATCCATAAAAAGATATATAATTAGTATGATTTTTTCCACAATTGGCCCACGTTACTTAAATTTACCCTCTCAATTTGCTTTTAACAACATTAATAATGACAGACAAAGCTCTCTCAAGGCAACAGGCCCTAGTACAAGATATGTTTAATCTTGGTAATTTTTCTATAATTAATTAATTGGTTATTAATTAATTAAAGATTTTTAAATAATGAACAATAATTCGACTTGCATCAGAGAATGTGGTAGGTAATTAATGATAATAGTCCCAATCGTCTATATTTTAGATTTATTCACAAATAAATTTGCAACAGAAGTATATAAAAATCGAAAGCCTTAAATTAGACCAACTATTAAAACACGTCTCGACAGATGCCGTTAATATCCGCTTGTTGGTTCTCAGGGCAGTTCGGCGGCACCACGATAACATTTCCGTAAAATTTCTGCTTTTTAGGCTCTTCACTCGATGCATTTCGAGCATGTGGTGTATCTGTTTTGATGGTTTTATTAACACTGACGGTGGTGGCGGTGTTTGAAGCAGCATTATTCTGAAATAACAAACAATCATTATCGTTTCAAGTTCAAATACTGGGCTTTGACATTCTTCCTTTACAATACTGTAGTACTACGTATACATTATTTACCTACAGTATCGTACAAAGTTATTTCTGTAATCATTGATTGTTAATACTTTGTTAAGCTATTGCATAGCTTCTATCGCGGGCCTTGAGCGCGGGGACCGAATCCAGAAATTCCGTAACGAAAAAACCTCACGCTCCCCACTTCGACCGGCACAGCGGTGATACGGCTGTTCGACGAGGTGCGTGCGGTTTGACGAGACGTTTGCCATTCGACGAAGTGGGTGCCGTTCAACTAAGTGGGTGCCGTTCAACGAAGTGGGTGCCGTTCGACGAGGCTGGTGCCGTTCGACAAGTTGGGTGCTGTTTGACGAGTGGGGTGCTGTTTGACGAGGTGGGTGCTGTTCGACGAGGTGGGTGCCGTTCGACGAGGTTGGTGCCGTTTGATGAGGTGGGTGCCGTTCGACGAGGTGGATGCCGTTTGACGGGTGGGGTGCTGGTTAACGAGGTGGGTGCTGTTTGACGAGAGGGGTGCTGTTTTTCGAGGTGGGTGCTGTTTGACGAGAGGGGTGCTGTTTGTTATTTATTTATTTATTTATTTATTTATTTATATATTTATATATTTATTTATTTATTTATTTATTTATTTATTTATTTATTTATTTATTTATTTATTTATTTATGAATTACGCAATAATATGACTATACTTAGGAGCTATAAACAAAATAAAAAGTGGGAAAATAATCGGCAATTTCATACTTTAATCCCTATTATAATTGCATAAGTTGATAAAAAATGCTATGCAATAGCTTTACCGCGGCAGTCTCCGAGTGCCACACGTCTTTTTTTTTGTATTCTATCTATCTATCTTATTGGTGGCAGCTTAAGGGTGGCAGTATGAAAATATCGTGGTAATTCTCGATACCAGCTTGTGGTGGGTAACGTCATTATTGCATGCAGTGTGTTAGCGCTGGTGTAGGGCAGAAGGAGGGCCTTCCTAAAATCTACATTTCGCAAGTCCTAGGCTATGACCTGAGTATATGTTTTATACCACCATTTACACATTTCATGAAAAATTTGTCAAATAACTTTGTTTAATAATAAAACATACGAGTATCTGCCCTTCTTCTAATAAGTCTACATTGACCTACTCGTTATAACTCAACCACGGACGTAAATAGGTCCGTGAACTCAACATTACCTCTTTAAAAAATCTTAATAAACTAGGAACGTAAGAAACCTGTTTTTACATTCATTAAAAATGTTTGAAGTGACAACGTCACTTTATAAAATTATAAACACAGCTGCTAAAAATTTTTAAAGAGATTTGGGCGTTTCTTTTATCTTTAAAAACATTTATAAGTGCATTATGGCTCACGTTCCTTCAATATTCGTTTGCCGAGATTGAAATGCTAAAAAGCGCTAGTTTGGAAAAAGTAAGTAATGTAACAGTTTATCAGGCAAAAGTAGGAAGGTATAAGGATACTTTGCTTGGATAACATAATATAATAAATTAATGTAGGTACCATATGCTATAGATCCGAAGTCTTAGGTGGTAACGTTTTTATGATTAGGCCACGCAGTAAGACAATTGCCTATTACGAGTTCAAAAAAGAGGCTTTTTTCTAAACATGAATAATTCATACAGTCGATAATCAGGCAAACCTTCTAGCAAATAAGCTATTAAAACCCATGTGTATGTAGCGATTGAATTAAGAAAATAATAGTTAAATCTAAAGTTAATTGATAATTTTACTCTACTTGCTAACAACTCAACGCCTTGATAATAAATAATTTTCTTTGGTAGCTCAATAGTTAGAGTAATCGCCCGGTAAGAAGAAAGTTGTGAGTTTAAGTACCACCTTAGACAATAGGAATTTTGTTCAATGAGTTAAGAGTTGTTCAATTTACAATAGCAATTAACTTGCTTAAAAAACAGTTTAAAACCATGAGAATGATCAATCCTTAGGTAAAAACAAAAACACAAAATTTTTGTGAAAGTAAGTAGGATTATTGTAAAGTAGGCTAAAAGTAGGATAAAACTGTAGTCTACAAGTACACAGTATTAATACGTATACTACTTTAAAACTAACTGTTTTTCCTCGTAACTTATACTCTAAGACAATCACTTGTAACGAGATCAATTACATTTTGTATAAGTAAATCTTGAAGTTAAAAAAAGTATCAAGACATTTAAAAACTTACAGCCAACATAAGTACTACTGCTAAGACGCAAGTGTATTTAAGGGTGTCCATTACTTAATAGCCTGTAACCAGTCTTATTATTTATTGTCACCGTGCTTCACAGGTAATCAATACAGAAGTAGAATCAAATGCCAGGAACTGCGTACTTATACGACACCAACCTGAGTAAGTTTTAAGGTGAACGTAATCAAAATTTACCACAACACAAATGTGTTTTTTAATTTACGTTTTATGGTCTACACAATCATTTCATCATTTGATTGTGTAGAACATAAAACGTTAATTAAAAAACTCAGACATTATGGTGTTTCGAATGATTCGTTAGATTTAATTAACTCTTATCTCACAGGTAGAACACAAAAAGTTTGCATTGATAGAACTGAGTCTTCAGGGTCGGCCCTTATCATAGTTGTCCCTCAGGGATCAGTATTAGGACCCTTACTATTTTTAATACACATTAACGACCTTCCCTATTATATGCATAATCTTTGTGAGATGGTATTGTTTGCAGATGCAACATCAATAAAACAAATACCCCCTCTAAATTATTGCATTGGTTTGCTACGAATATTTTTTTGCTTAATGCAAGAAAAACAAAATGTGTTAAATTTACTTTGCCTAATGTAAGGTTTGCCGCCACAAATGTTATTGTAAAAGATGAGCCATTAGTCACTGTAGACTCCTCTACCTTTTTAGGTATAACTAGACTCTCGACTGCAATGTGGTGCTCATATTAGGTCTCTATCTGGAAGACTTAGTTCCGCTGCTTATGCTGTGCGAAAGACAAGACAATTGATTGATGTTGGAACGGCAAGATTAGTATATTTTAGCTACTTTAATATAATGTCATACGGAATTCTGTTATGGGGCTCAGCGGCAGATATTGAGTGACAGTAAAAACGTGCTGTGCGGGCTATTTACGGCCTTCGACCCCGTGACTCTCTAAGAGACCTATTCAAAGAGATCAACATACTAACAGTTGCATCTCAATACATTTTCGAAAACATTATGTACATCCGTAAGAACCTAGAGTTATTTGTCAAAAATAGTGACGTACACAATTTCAATACCCGAAATAAAGATAAACTTGCCGTTCCAGGATTCAGACTGCGAAAAGTGGGTAAGGGTGGGTCGTTCATGGGAAATTGTATTCGTATTTTCAACAAATTACCACTGTCAATTGCTGAACTCCCTGTACATAAACTCAAATCATATTTCAAAGTTGTTTTAATGAAAAAGGGCTATTATCTATTAATGATTATATAAATAATAGGAACGTTTGGCTTTAAATTGTCCCAGCTCGCACTGGCATATTATTATATCATACGTAAACATGTTTATTTAATAAGGGGCTGACAATAGTGACTGAGTTTCTTGCCCTGCTTTTTCTCGGCACTAGCCCTCATTTGTCCCGAAGCAGTGGTAGGTTTAAATATTGGGACGTGTAAAAGCGCCTCCAGGGGCCTATTTGCAGAAATAAATCTGATTTTAACTGATTTTAACAACATCTATTTTTAGTTTTACACCCTAGCCTAATGTGCCCGCACTTTCACACGGAAAGCCTCTAATTAACGATTAAAAAGTAACGACGATAAGAATCGACTCCTACAATGAGGATCCCTGGAGCAAATTAATCATCGTTATTTGTAGGTTATCCTTGGATATCATTTGAAAGCAATTCTTGTTTTTATTTAGGCATTTCATTTAAGACAACACAATAGATTAGGAGATGTTTGTTAATATTAGAAAACAAGAAATTGTTGCAAACCCATAGCATAGCATACATCAGACTATCTGATTTCTACCCATGCAATAAACGCTGCGTAGGCAACGTAATGACTATCAAAGTGCTAATCTAATTTCTTTTAATCGAGTAGATGCCGTAGCTGCGGATAAACCTTTCTTTTCAATAAAAACTAAAAGACTAAGGTATTATTACCTTATACCATGGCCAAAGAATATTATTTGTCTTAATATTCTTTGAAAGAAATATACTAGAGTTCCAATCGCTAGTCAAGAAATGTCCTCCCGAATTATTTTCAAAATATTACGACAGATTGCGCTAAGAGTTTCTATTTGAATAAAATCATAGACCAAGGTAAACACAATCCAAAATCCCTCCGTCGCTATATATCATATTCTCAAAAGATTACATTCGTAAAACACCACTTTCGCAAAACATTATATTCGCAAAACATCATACTCTCATAACATCATATTCGCAAAATGTCATAATCTTATATGACCATATTCGCAAAAGACAACATTCTTGTTATACCACATTAAAAGTGCAGTCAGTCTGTGTTTTTTTAAAATGTTAATGGAATAATAACAAAAGAAAAATTAACTAAATATAACAAACCAAAAGAAAAATCCTACACTGAAATATTTTACTTAAAAATTAAATGACCCAGCTTTCATCCTTAAAAACCGTTCCCGTGGGATAGATTTTTTTTCATCATAGTAGGTACTTTAACGCTAATGAAGTCGCGGGTGGCAGCTAGTTTATTTCCCCTTAGAGTCATAAGGGAAATAATTTACCGGGCAGTATGAGTCTAAGAAGTTACGTATGTAGATTTTATCATCTGTACTGACCGTTGCATAAAACTGTCACATATTTTTTGGAGCTGAGTGTACTTTTTCACCTTTTCTTAAATTATGATGTAAGAAGAAGGTTGTGTTTTATGAATATGATCATATAGGATTAAGATATTTTGCGAATATGATGTTATGAGAGTATGATGTTTTGCGAAAGTGGTGTTTTACGAATGTGGTCTTTTGAGAATATGATATATAGCGACGGATGGTCCAAAATTTGTCAATTACGAGAACCATTTGCAAGCACAGTGTGGCTATGCTTTGACCATGACATTAACGTGCCGTAAGATGGCGCTTTATTAGCATTTAACTTTTAATGTAAAGGCCAAGGAAAATCCAAAGCAAGTTATTTAGTAGTATGTCTATTTTGTATTTTAAATCTAAAAAAAGCATTGCCAAACGTAAAAAATAGAAGTTAGTACGTGCTAAGATTCGAACTCACGGCCTACGGACAGTAAAATCAAATGTAGAATTTATTTTTATCTAACAACTAGCGAACCCGACAGACGTTGATGCCCGCCCTGTCCTATGAATATTGATTACGAAATGGTTTAATAAAAAAATGTTACGAATTGTTTATTATTATTATGCTTTATGATATACAACATTCTTTTTTTTCTGGCGGGTATATAAATAGTTTTGTTGGTATTCCGACACGGTAACAGGCGACATAAATTACTGTCCATGTGCAAATTCAGGTTTTTTTTACCCCTTATTTGACGATATTTAATTTTTCAGCACGCATTCTGTCAATGTTATGTCAAAGGCGCTATGGTTAGGTAATCTCATAGATTTTGGTTTTATAATTCCCTTTTTCTAATCATTGTCATACTACATTTCCGTATAGCGCCATCTTTTATATTTTTACAACAACTTACGGGCAAAAGCATGCTTTGCCACACTAGCGCTACGGAAATAGCAGAACAGTCTACTAACAGCCGAAACAGAGAAAGATTTCCTTTCTCTTTCTATTTAATATGAGCGCACAGTAATGCCATCTAGGCTTAATATAGAATTTTAGCTTTCTTCCGAAGGACAATCTTTACTATGAAGATTGGAATTCTAGTATATTCTTATACGAAGGTTATATTCGTTTTATTATTACGTATTAATTTGTAACAGTTTAACAAAACACTGTGTCCACATTGGGTAAATTCACTCTTGTAATCGTATTCTTTCATGTTTATTATGTGTCCCAAGTCCAACAGACATCTAAATGCACAATTTGCAACTTGTTAATAATGACCTCCCACAAATCATGATGATGTTACTTCTGTGAGTCATTAATACCAAATATTATGTGTTTTACGTAATCTTTAACTCGTAATCTGATGTAATAACTAACTATGTATTTTTTTAGGCTCTAGGTTTTAAATAAGCTAGTATGTATCATATTTTGCCTTGTCCTCCTATGAAGTCTCTTAAGCACTAATCTATACTATACTATATACTATTATAAACCTGAAGAGTTTGTTTGTTTGTTAGTTTGAACGCGCTAAGCTCAGGAAATATTGTGTAATGTTTTTGTGTTGGATAGTCTATTTATCGAGGAAGGCTTTAGGCTATATAACATCACGTTGCGATCAATAGGAGCGAAGCATCAGTGAAAAATGTTGCAAAAACGGGGAAAATTATTCATATTTGAAGGCTTCCGTTGCGTGCGATGCGTAAACGTACAAAGGATTATTCCTCTTAAACAATTTAAAAAAAGTCCGCGGTATTATATCTCTCTAGTGGTAGTCTATCTTTTAAGATTGATTCACTATAACCTTTTTTATGGTAATCATATTTGGTCGAAATTAATGCATTATTGCCAATTATTTGCCAAAGAGTTTTATCAACATAATATTTATCCTTATCCAAATAAATGTGTTTTTGATTACAACAAACTGTGTGTGTGAACAAAATTGTCCTTGACATCATTTAATTTCATTTAACATCTTAGAGGAACTTCACACGCGCGCATGATGCGCAAGACAAGACGCTGCGCTGGCCGGCGGGCGGGCGAGAGGAAGGCGATGTTTGCTAACCGCACGCCGCAAATAAAAAAATAAAAATAAAACTAAAAATATCATTTAGGTACGCAGAAGTACTTAAAAATATATTCTAATCGCGATCGTTATAACAGGAATTGACGCGGACGAAGTCGCGGGCAATAGCTAGTAGTATATATGTAGGTACGTACAAACATAGTCAACATACATTTCAATTGTCTTGTGTAGTCCTCTCCCGAAGAGAAAACACAGACGCTTCGGGAACATCTTAGAACATTACTGCATAACAATCAAACCCAAGCTCCACAGAAGCAGCTCTTTGTCTGATCTCGCCACGAATACCAGCGATTTCAGTGAGTAAGATTTTCATGTTGGTTTTTTAAAAATTGTAGCTATATGATAAGAAGTGCTCACTACTCACTAACACCTAAAATATATGCCAGAGTTTCGCTTGACTCTCTTGACAGAGACTCTCTTGTAAAAGGAGCAGTAAATATGTTTGTGAGGCTTATACTTTGCGATTTAAATATAGTTCTTAACGGCTTTGTTTTAATAGTTCGGACGTCGCGTATAGCAATCCGTAATTTGGATAGAAGCAGGCCCTTAATTCAGCTAACCAAATCGTATCACAATCGTTATTAAATAGGTTTTTGACAGTTCTAGTATGGGCTAAATGTCAAAATCGTCCAATTCAATCACGATCGAACTGCAATTGAAATAGCTGTATAAGGCCCCTGATTTACTTCTGTTGTTCTATCGTCAATTTTGCCCCACCGACACAAGTTGACCTTTATATCCTCCGAACTAAATAAAAATTAATGAAATGATATTAATTTATCAATAAAGCATATTATTTGTTACAGCATTTGATTTTCTAAACCATCCTACACAATTGTCAGCGGAAAGATACGAAAGAGTTTCCATCAATGGTAGTTCTGGTGACGCTTCTGCAACCTATTTGAAAAAAGATCGTACAGACGCAAAATACATGTCGTGGAGCTTCAAAGGAAAGTAAGTGATGATTTGATACCTTTTCCAACATAAAAGATTTCCAATTCATCAGATTTAATAATTTTCGAATATGTTCATTATGTGGTTTTATTAATTTACTAGCGGACCCAACAGACATTGTCCTGTCTTAACTATAATATTGATTACGAAATCTATACTTACTAATATTATAAAGCTGAAGAGTTTGTTTGTTTGTTTGTTTGTTTGTTTGTTTGTTTGTTTGTTTGTTTGTTTGTTTGTTTGTTTGTTTGTTTGAACGCGCTAATCTCTGGAAGTACTGGTTCGAATTGAAAAATTATTTTTGTGTTGGATAGCCCATGCCTCGAGGAAGGCTTTAGGCTATATAACATTACGCTGCGACCAGTAGGAGCGAAGCATCAGTGAAAAATGTTGAAAAAATAATCGAGATCTTAAAAACTGAAATTGACGCGTACGAAGTCGCGGGGAACAGCTAGTGGTATAATAAAAAAAATGTTACCAATTGTTTATTATTATTATGCTTTATGATACCTACATAACATTCTTTGTTTGTTTTTTCTGGTGGGTATATAAATAGTTTTGTTGGTATTACGACATGGGAACAGGCGACATTACTGGTCATGTACAAAATCTCGTACCTATTTTAGTTTTAGTAGGCGTCTCTGGCTTAACTGGTTTTGTGTTTACAACATTTTTATGTTTTGTTATTAACGTCCCGTTGGTCTAGTGGTTAAAATACCGGCCCAAAATCACGGGGTCCCGGGTTCGATACCCGGGCTTGCCGAGCAACAAACAGTTACGAAATTTCAATTTTTTTTTGCGTTTGAAATCACTAACCCACATTTAGCAAGTATGGTAATTATGCCATTACCCATCATTGTTTTGTTAACTTGAATTCAATGATGGAGGCCTTTTACCTGCAGTGGGACACTCAAAGGCCGTTACTTACTTTTTGTTAATTGGCATAGGAAATCCAAGAGGAAACCGGAGATGTCACCTGACACGTTTGCATCAAAATTTGCTGCCGAGTATGTTCAAAATATTAAGATAGATAATGATGCCACGTACCTTTCATCCAATGCTGAGAATTCCAGGTGAAATTGCCGAAAACCTTTTAACATAATATTATATTACGAGTATCTATCCGCCCAAAAAGCAAATCTGTTTAACACTATATATATCCGGTCAAGTTACTTCCATGATAAGAGTACAAACTAAACAATTATTATAGCTAATGACTTAAACAAAATTACAAGATATAACATGTTTTAGACATATCTAAATACATCAATATATTTTAACATATAATCGTTAAATTTCAGTGGTTGTAGCGTAGACCAAATAAGCAATCAAAAAGGACCAACGTTTCCTTTTAAATGTACACCTAGTGGAAATTTAAAAGTTCAATCTAATCAGGTAAAATGACAAATTAATAAGGTTCTATCTGTATAAGAATTACTTACAGGGATTTTATGCAAAAAAGAACCTTATATGTTTCTATTTATAGGTTGTGTTTCAGTCATCAACTGTCGGAGTTTTATTAGCAAACCCAACTCAAGCAAAAGTAAAAGTGAAATTTGAAGGAAATGCAGCTGGGGAACCCGATAATATTATACATAATTATGTTTGTATACTAATTAGACAGTTCCAATTGTATCAATTAATTGTATCAAAAGATATTCTGTAAATATGTATGTTATATTAGTTGATATTGTTAATATTTGTCTAGGAAATTGGCAGCGAATCCGAGCCACAGTTTCAGTACGGACATAGAGATGTCCAAAATATAAATATGCAAGGCACGAATTTTGATAAAAACGGAAAAACAAAACACCCAAGCGTAAGAGAAGACAAAGGCAAAGACTTAGGAAGTCTTGGATATGCTGTGGCAGAACCCATTGACTGGATGCGGGTACAGCTTCCTAAAAAACAAGACTTGCTTCAGGAGTTCTATAGACGGATACACAATCATGTGTAAGAGAAAAATAATTTCTTCCTACATAGTACACATAATAACCACTTCCATTATACAAATAACTTTAATTTCTTATAATGTTTTTAGGAATACCGACACAGTGATACATATTGGAGATGAAGAATTTCACTGCCATCATATTGTTTTACAAGTTTATTCTGCGTTCTTTGATATGAATCCGAGTCAAGAAATTGAATTGCCTATCGTACGTAATTTGCAATGTTCCTACTTAAAGATTATATTTTTAAAAAAATGATTAATTATAAAAATAAAGAATCGTGTTTTGCTTTACAAAATCAACTATTTTAATTAGTTTGAAATATTTTAATTTATGAGTATATCATTAATACGAATAATTTTGAATACGTACCTTTAATATTTAAATATTGAAATCAATGTATTGAATTATTTTTTCTAAATTCATTTGTGATATTTCTTAGCTGTATAACTAAAAGATTTCCTATCACGAATGTCGCAAACGCCATGCCAATTTTTTTTAAAAATGAAATATACTTTACTATTATTTGATTACAGAATAGCGTTACACCCGATTCCTTTCAAACAATATATGAATGGATGATCATCAGTGGGCCTGAAAGCAATAAAGTGCTTAGGAGAGAGAATATTTTAGATTTATTTTGTGCAGCCCAATTTTTATCTATTAAAGGTAATGTGTTAATCTAGCAATAATAATATCAGAGTTGGTGTAGCAACTCAAATAATTAACATTTCTTAATTTAAGTAAGTTTAATTATAGTTTAAACAAAAAAATATGTAGGTAAGTTAAACTTTAGTAGGACGAGGATAATCATCAATTTTTTGAACATTGTTCCTAGATTTGGAAGATCAATGCTGGTCTTTTATTGTGAACGAGAATTTGTTTAGCGAAGATACAGCGTTTGCCTTATTTCGAGAAGCGAGAGCAAAAGGGATGCAGCCTATTGTCGATATAATGGTAAATACCTAAGTTCATATATGGTTCACAACGCTTTACTAAAAGACCCCGAAGTTAGTTCCAAGATTTATTTTGAGTGTCCAGCAACTGACGTTAACATTGGCTGGGATATGCTAAACATACTTGTCTTGGGTATTTTTTTTATTTTTAATTCTATTAGTATTATTGATTGACTGCTGTTGCAGATCCCTCGAGTGATGCGATTTTTTTTACCTCTGGCAGCATCAAGGGACTTTCTTGAACTTGAACCAGAAGAGATTCTAACTTTCCTCAAATCGAACTACATCTGTGTCACAAGGTAAGTGAGTAATAAAGTATGAACTGGCAACTAGATATTGCGTAAAAAAAATATAAGCAAAATTATTTCCATAATTCATATTTAATTATAGGTTTTCACAAAGTAACGCCCAAGTTTTTTCTGTGTAAATAATATCTATTCCTCCAAAAAGCGACTCATGACTAATCTCTTCCCAGACTAATACAATATAGGCCTTTCCAAGTGCTTAAGATTAAGTACTTAGTTTATCGGATATTATCTAAAACAGGAACAGTCATGTCTGATGTTATTGCTAGTGATATTAGATAAGCTTTATTTACATCGGTGAGTACAAAGAAGTTCCTACAATATTGTGGCGGTTCCAGTGAATTATATTAAAGCCCTATTTTCTGTAAGCATGATAAAATGATAAGATTAAAACTATCGACTCTATTGACAAATACAAGAATAAATATTACTACTTACTTAATTTTAGATGGTCAACTGAACTTCCTTTTTAAAAGGTCAATGATCAATGATTTCGGAGAGTAGTAATAGAGTTAATGTTGATATTGATACACATGACATAGGATAGGTAATTTTATAAATTAGATTTTTGCAAAAACCTAGGATAATCGCAAAAAAAGACCTGATAATGAGAGAAGTATGAAAATAAACAGTAAATTCTTCTAATAGTTTAACTGGTTTCGATATTTTAAGCGAATTAGAAGTCCTGATGGCGGGAGTGAGGTGGTTGTACGCTGACTGGTCGTCGAGGCAGCATCTAGCCGTGGAGGTGATGCGATGTGTTCGCTTCGGTCTCATATCTCCCTGGCAGCTTGTGGACATTAAGAGGAACCCCGACAATGCGGAGATATTGGAGATTGTAAACGAGCCTGAAGTACAGCAGATGGTTGACGATGGACTGGCGTAAGTAGCATTTGAAATGGATAAACAAAGTATTAGAAGCTCTTGTAACAGATGTTATTCAGTAAAAACAGGCAACTACTGCTAATAAGACTGAGGGTCAGAATTACAATTTATTTCAAAAATAGAGGAATCGCGTTTAAGTATAGGTTTAAATAGTTTAACTTACATATTTGAGGTCATAAAAATTTGTAAGAAAACATGGTATTGTGTGCCAAGTAACTATACTGGATTTAATATTTTTGATTGTAAAGTTGATAGTTTATGAAAAATGTCCTCAAGAGGTCCCCTATTCAAACAGACTAGACGGTGGACTGACCTACACCTAAATGATTCTGAAACATGACCTTTTTAGTAAAGGCAGATTGTTTGCCCCTGACTGTTTGCATATTCTTTACGCAAAAACATATGTCACAGTACACAAATCCTGAACTCTCGCTTCTAAACTAAAATGTATTATGTATTAGCAGTGTTTTTTTTATACTATTTAAGGGAAGTTTAAGTAATTCCTATTTAGCAATGTTTTTAAACAGGTACGTGATCATAAAATACTGGTACGGGAATAATTCCAAAAATTATTATCACTGGATAGACGTCCTCGGTCTCTCTGAACCCGCTGAAAGGAACTGGATTGGCGAGGAGAAGGTCAGTTATATACTTTGAAAAAGTAACTCTAACGAAATTCAGCTTTGATTGTTATTCCAATGGCGCATATTTTTCCATATTTTTTATTACTACTCTAGCTATTTCGTTATTATTTAATTAGAAGAATTTATTAATTTGACTGTTTAGATGGGAGTCTCATTTTATAATCCTATCTGGTACATTCAAGTTTATTCTCCTACCCCGGCTAGTTACATGACTAGCTTTTTGATAGTGGTTTGCGCTATAGTTCAGTCTATATTCAATTGACTAAATTTGTTATTTTATGGTGATCTAATGTGGTATAAATCTAATTAAACCATATCATACACTTTAAAGACAATTAAATCAATAGTATTATAAAAAAACTTAGATTAATATTGGCCTTTATACTGGTGATACTGGTAAAAATAAGCAACATCACGTTACAACCTGCGCATTTTTTTTTATTGTTTGCCTATCGATTACTGAACCTATTAGGTCATCATCATTTTAGCCTATGGATTACCTAGCCAAACCTAGGCCAACATGATTCGTTTTAAGTATCTTTACCGCAGAACCACGTCACATATAAGGATTTCCTTAAATATCTGGAGCAGTTCATGGTGCCTAGAGACCAGATGTACCAGCAGATGGCGATGATGCAGCCAGCGCGCCGAAACGAAGATATTCCCGGTAACGAGCAATGTTTGTTTATGCTATCGCCTCCCAAACTATTTTCTACTTAAGATAATAAATAAACCAAGGAATGATCATATTACTTTCCTAACGATTCTATGCTTATTTAATAACAGTGGTTGAAAATACAATTAGTTTCATAGAAACGTCAACTGCCTAGGTAGGACTTGAACCCACAACCTCTCGCTTTCCGTGCGATTATTCATTCTCACAGGCAGCGGAAGTTTTTGTCCAAGGAAATTTTTAATTTACATATTTTCAATTTACATTTAATAGTACTCAATCGTCCAGTGAGTTACATATAGTGACAGCCAAAAAAACTTAACAATATTAACATAACGCCAGGTCAAAACAAAGTCTTACTTCCTATGACGTGTTAAGTTCTAATAGTCTAAAAGATTTTGTCAAAAAGTTTGACGTTCGGTGGATATTCGAGGAATTTATGCAAATGTTTACATAAATTGTGTAAATTACACTAAAAGTTTCTGATTCATCAGTTATTCCTAAACGACCTTGAATTTCCCAATTTGCTATTTTTCACCGATTTGGTTTTTCGTTCTAATATCGTTGAATTGCTAAAATTATTGGACATTAGTACTTTATTTTTTTTAATAATATTTGCAAATAAATACTACGAGTATATTTCGTATTTGCTTCTCTAAGTTAATACACTATTCGATTTATTACTGAATTTTACACATTTACAACAGTCAACGATTAAGCATGCAAACGCTCTTCATGATTTAAACATGAGGGTGGTGACCTTATCTGAAAGCTTACTTAACTCAAAGTACCTACCATAGAAAATGGGTTTGATTGACACAAATTATAGAAAGAAAGCAGACAATATCGACTCTACTAACCAATGTGGATAATGTGGCCCCTAATTTTCCTGGATATAAATAAATGGAATGGAATGACAAATAATTTCAAATATCCTTTCATTTTATGTTAGACCTATGATCATGCTCGTTGAGGTCTATTTTATTTAAATTTTGCTATCAGGAAGCATGCGAGGAGCCGACAATGACAAGATGGAAATGCGACGGCCGAAGATGGACTTTCCCTTTCCAGCCACGCTGAAAGGATTAGCAGGAGATAAAGACAAGTTCCCTACCATGAGCGAGTTCTTGGATACCAGAAGAAAGGTTTAGAGGAAATTTTACACTGCATGATTTATGTACCAACACGTATTATGTACTTAAATAATATGTATGTACTCGTCTGACTCGTGTGTCGATAGGGAGACTAAACTTTTGTTAGACACCTGATTTTGGTGTTTGGATAGGCAAATGGATAATCTCCTCAACACTAAATAACTTACTCCTGATCATCTTTGTATTTCGATCTGGCCCCCAATTCTGCTAATTTACAAATGGTTCAATTAAATCGTACGATTTACGATATGCGATTGAGATCCAATTAAGATTCAATTGAGCCATTTATAAATTAGAGGAATTAGGGAGCTGTTCGATTGGAAGAGAGAAATTTAATTTAGTCTTGTTAATAAGTCATTCGATAACAGTATCCTTTAGTTCTGATAAGACACAAAGCATTCGACGTTGAGCATAATAAAATAAACCGCTTAATAATAAATATACTGTATCTGGTATTCCCCTTAGCTGATTTATGATAGCAACATGGCAATCGTTTTCATTGTCACATTAGAGGTAAGTATATCGCCGATGACAATGAAAAGCATATGAGTACCTAATACGTAAGCACAGAAACTGTACACAATCAAAATTGAGAATTTGCGCCTAATTGATTCTAAACACGGATAGTATCGTATTTCAACTGACACGATTTACATTAACTTTTCAGAGACTGTCAATCTCTTTTCGTAGCAACCATGCATTTGCGTCATCAGTATCAAATTGCGAGAAATAAATACATTTTCGTGGAAGGTAAACTGCTATAGGCGTGATATCACTTAAAGTTTTATTAGGCTTAGAGAAGCGAGTTAGAATCCCACCAAATGTTATATATACCTTTGTTACAGTTAAAACCCGTTTTTAGTTAGAACTTGTTTTCCCTAGTTAAAACTAGTTTTTACTTAATGCCTTTGTTAAAACTAGTAATACTTAGTTAAAACTAGAATTTACCACTGATATATTTGATTTTCAGATAAAACTAGTAGTCACTCCGAGCTTTAGTTAAAACTAGCACTAGGGAAACTTATTTGGGATTAAAAACAAGATAAACTTATACAAATATTAAAATGATCTAGAATACATAGGTAGTCATGTTCCTAGTAGAAATTATAATCTTACACAATATAAATTTTAGAGAACCTCGACACAGTGTTGCCAAGATGACAATATTTATTCAAAGTAAATAAAATAATCAGTCAAGACAACAGAACACAACCATAATAATTTAAAAAGGTTCATTGTTAAGGAACATTTGTTAACACTCAATAAAAATTATGAAACAACCTTAATATTGAAAGAGGATGAGGATCTACTAATTATTGCAAGACAAACTATCGTAGCATTTTGAGTTACAAAGTTAAAAATTATATTTATATATCCTTTCTTACATACGCAACTACTTATATAAATATGCTTTTCAGGCCCAAATTTGACAAGTGCAAAGAATTTTTGCGTGAAGATTTTCCGAATACAAATTTACCATTGAGAACTGTTGCTAAGGAAGCAGCCATAGGAACAGGCCAAGGATAGCGCATAAATCTTCTTCATGCAAAATTTTTTGTCGGTCGGAACAGCTTTAACTGACTCGCTTCGGAAAAACGCGTTTTATCTAGTAAGAACTAGTTTTACCTGAAATTTTGAGCATTTTCTAGTTTTATCTAAGGCATTAAGCAAAAACAAGTTCTAACTAGGGAAAACGCATTTTTTCTAAAAAGTGATTTTAACTGCACCGACGCATTTCCCAACACTTGATCTTTTCAATCTTTCAAAGATATTATCTTTAAAAGATAGTCGCAAAATAAAATATATACATATATAATTTTAATCACACAAGGTAGATAATGCAGAGGATTCAGATCTTCCGATTAGAAAGCGCATACATTTTCTTCTTTCAGGCTCAAGATGGTATCCACTCGCCGTCACCAGTTCGATCGCCCCCTTTAGACACTGACCATTTACCTATGTCTCCCAGAAGGAGTCCTGATTGTGAGAAGCGACAAATCCAGCTAGAGGTAAAAGACCTGTGTACTATAAACCTGTAGACAACGCGATTGCTTCGAATTTCATAAACTTAAATATGTCAAAATTTACTCCTAATTATGACATAACGTGTAACTAAACGTCTTTATTCTGTTAGCCAAAATGTAACTGGGGGACTTTTCAGTAAGGTATTTCGAAGGTAACCATATTATCTTCACAAAGACCATTCCTTTTTGTCCTAATGCCATTGTAAGAGGTGACTGTTAAAAGACTTCCATACCATTGGCCAAACTTCGACCGCAAACCTGTTTGCCAAGCTTGGCGATTATCGCGAAATCCTCCATTAGGAGAGGAGAGACATACTCAGCAGTGGAGATGGTCTGTAGCGGAAACAATGAAAGGCAAAGTCAAAGTACACTCTACCAAATATTGTAGCAGAAATATGCAAGTTTGAGGAATTTACTTTAGATCTATGAAGTAAATTAGTGTGAATACCTACTTACATCACATTCAGTATTTTATTTGCCCTCTTTTCTAGGAACAACGCAAAGTAATGGCAGATCAAAAGAAACCGCCATCGCCTACGAACAAAGTCAAACAAATCCAAGAAATCCACATGTGTTCTGTTCACCAAGAAAATGTATTTATTTTCAACCTATCCTTTACGTGCTAACGCGTCTGTTTCGTGTCTATTTAATTTTGACGCATAGTAAAGCAGACACACCAACAGTCTAAGAAAACAGTCAATTCTGTACATAGAAAAGTTAATCAACATGGAAAAAATAATTCAGTATCGTACTCGTATATAAATATTAAAATCCTGGACTATAAAACAGTAACAATAAAAAAGGCATAACAAAAACAAATCTTCTCGGCTTTTGTTTAATTTAGAAATTTCAATACCTGTCATTTTTAATCATTTAAATTTTTATTCCATGTACTCGTAATGTAATTAAAATCACCGTGTAATTGTAGTACATAAAATTTGCATGCCATTTTTTTTTATTTGCGAAACATGAGCTGCTTTTATTGTTTAACTTTTAATGTTACCATTTTATACCATGTTTTGTGCAAATAAACGATTTTATTTATTTTTATTTATTTAGGTTTCACCAAAAATATCCAACACTGTTCCCTTTTTTTATTGAATTGCACAAAACATCTGTAAAAAAAAGTACCTATATGACGACAAAGATGCGTTTTTGTGGTAGACTTGTGCAAATCACTTCATAAAAGAAATACGAGGAATACGAAGTTACAACAAGAACCTGATATCTTTACAAAATGTGATGTGTTTATACAAGCTTGTAAAAATTCATTGCAGCAACATCGAATTTTTACAAGCTTGTATAAAAACATTAGTCTTGTGCCTAAAATGAGGTTCATTCCACAACTCTTCATTCCACATCCTACTTTTCGTACGAGTTGTTGTTTCGGGTCTTCTACCAGTGTCGTGTCACACTCACACGACGCTTTTCGTCCGTGATCATGGCGCTTGCTACAGTGCCTAATTATTATAAAGTCATAAAAACAAGGTTCATAGTAAAGTCCCCGAAATAAATAATTTGTATGATAATGACCATGTAAGCTTAAAACTCTAATTCTTGTAATTTCAGAAATTTGTACTAACCACACAGGCTGTAAAAACTATTAATGGTATAATTAACTTTTTTAAATCCTCTAAATAAATATGATTTTATACAGAAGCAAATTTTCGAGCCACCTGAAAAGGATTCAGCTGAAGAACTGATCACCACCAACAGTGAGACGAGCAGTGGCACTTTGGAAACCAGTATGACAGATAAGGTTTTGACCACATAGTAATAGCTAACTAAGCATAATTAGGTTACCTAACCAACATGTTAATAACACCATCATAAGAGCATATAAAATTTAAGTCATAGAAGTAAAATATTATAACTATTCACTCATGGCATCTATAACTACTAGCTGTTGTCCGCGATTTCGTACATGCCGAATTTTGGAAACTTTGAAACTAATATCACGGGACTTGTAAAATTTCCAGCACAAAAGCCTATGGGCTATTTCAGCCTAAAATTTATCTCCGTGCTGATCCGTTTAGCCATTCTGGCGTGATTGAGATACAAACATCCAGGTTATAATATGAAAGTATATGATAAGTACCTAACATTTACGCTGTAACTGCTTTGAAGTTATTTAGACGAAGTTTTTGGTTTTTTATAAGGACACCGTTGTACGGATCTTTGAAATTATCATTTGTGTATGTAATATATTTTAATACTATATTAAAATTACATAAATCACAAAGAGTTATGCTTAGTGCCTACCTAGCCAAAAATGTCTACCTAATGTTAGGGAATTAACCGACATACTATTGCCGTACATGTACCGAAACAAAATCATGATCATCACCAACATAGTAAAATTACACCAATTTCCGGGCTACCTCCCTTCGAGATCTCCACGACGATTGGTGACGCGTTTCTCGACCGACCGACAATTTGATGAAGGTTATAGCGTAGTGAATAGTGATATTCTTCAAACTTTCACAAAATTTGCTACTAGGACACGCCTCTGGAAAAATTAATAATGTTTCGTAGCACAAAGATGTTAATTGGTTACGATTTAAGACCTTTGGCTTTTATAATTTTGTAATTATTTTTAAATTTTAAGTTAGTCCATTTATTTCAGAACATTCAGAATCAATTCAGCATGAACAAACAAAATGACAAGAGGCATAGCGTAGCCGCGTCATATTTAGCAGCTGCTACAGCTGCTTTGGCGGGATCCCGAAGGTACATCATTTAATAGTTTAGACCTGAACCCTCTGGCAATTCTGTTTGCAGCCATTAAGGTGATTCCAGCACGGCAGAAGTGACGAGCAACACAAACATTGGCACAGTCCTACAAATACCGACACACCTACTATTTGCATTCTATTTTGTATGATAATGTCGTTTGCCAACATTAACGGTTGAAGCTGCCTAAATTTTGGTCGTTAAATTCCGGCTGTCCTAAATCCTATTGTGATCTAAAGACACTTTCATTAGCTGACTCGATTGATTAACACCAGTTTTTCTCTGTAATTATTAAAATATACCATCATCACTATTAACCTTCATCAGCCCATTGCTGGACCTATGTCCACTCGTAACCTCTAAGAGGAGGATTCTGCCAACCAACTTACCAATCTTATTTCATATTAAGTAGATGGTATCTTGTCTCCAGAAATTCCCAAAGCCCGTCATCTCCAGGACGACCACAATCTACAGCGAACGGCGTTAGGCCTGATTCGACGCCACGCCCACCGGGTCTGATCTCCCAAAATAACTTCCTCAGCCCACAAATATCGCTGTTCAACCGCTCCAAAGAATCGCTCGCTAGGGTCAACATGTTAGTACAACGATAATCAATTTTCGCGATCCTAATACCTTGGTTTGTAGCTTTTAAATATTATATAGGTATATACCATACTAGTGTAACTAAGTAGTATGTAAGAGCAGTATTTACACATACATCGCGAAAGCTTGTAATAAAACTAAAGGCATTCCTTACCAAAAAAACTTGTTTTCATTCTGTTTCATGGATTTATTCACCCATGATATTGTAAATATTTCTCCCAACCATAATCATTACCATCATCACCAGCCTATATCAGTTAACTGCTGGACACAGATCTACCGAGAACTTTGCTGAAATCAACTCACTTGGCAGGCAGGTTAACAATCACATTTTGCCCAATGGTGGAGAGAAGACGCGGTTGCCCATCTCCTTCTGCCAGTTCTCAAGTTAAAGATGTGTGTGTGTGGTTGTACTGTTATTTCGTGTGATGCTATCCAGCAAAACCCAGTTAAATGCAATGATTATGACTTGCAGAATAAAATGTATGCAATAAATATAAATTTGTAGCGAAGTATCAAAAAATGTATACTTACCGTTCGCTTACAATTTTGCATTTTATGGGGTCCTGCCAGGAAGGATGCTTTCCAGCAGAAAGATTTCACTTTGGCATTACAGCCCGTACTTTATTAGCATGTTAGGGTATTAAACAAATGTATGATAAGTATTAATTATAATAGCATGTCATTAACATTACTTTTGCATGTTTTGGCAAGGAAATGCACATTTATTTTTACTAACCTAAATAAAAGGCAAATCCGAGTTAAATCTTATGATTATTATTTGTAGCATGAAATGCCTATATTTAGTATACCTATTTAGCGAAGTATCAAAAAATGTATACTTACCGTTCGCTTACAATTTTGCATTTTATGGGGTCCTGCCAGGAAGGACGCTTTCCAGCAGAACAATTTCACTTTAGCATTATAGAACGTACTTTATTAGCATATTAAGGTATTAAACAAATGTATAATAAGTATTTAACAGAATAACATAAGTCACTCATATCAATTTGGCATATTTTGGCTAGGAATTGCAATTTTATTAAAACTTTTGTGAAAAGGCGCCTGGTCAGTCTATCTTAGCAATAAATATTCAAGTCATTTTGATTATTTTATTCTTTTATTTTTTATTTATTTATAGTTATTTTTATTTATTTTTTATTTTATTTAATACTTTATTTTTTAAATTTATTAATATTTTTTACTTATTTGTGTTTGAATTTTTTTTAATTTATTAAAGTTTTTTGTTATTTTTTATATAATTTATTTTGTTTTATTTATTTATTTATTTATTTATTTTTGTAATGTATTTTATTTTTAATTATTTTTTGAATTATTAAATACACAAATAAATTTAAATAATAATTATATATTAAATAAAATTTTAAAAAAATAACCATAAATAAATAAAAAATTAATAGAATAAAATAATCAAATGACTTGAATAGTTATTGCTAAGATAGAATGAACAGGCGCCTTTTCACAAAAGTTTTGATAAAATTGCAATTCCTAGCCAAAATATACAAAATTGATATTAGTGACTTATGTTATTCTGTTAAAAACTTATTATACATTTGTTTAATACCTTAATATGCTAATAAAGTACGTGCTGTAATGCTAAAGTGAAATTGTTCTGCTGGAAAGCGTCCTTCCTGGCAGGACCCCATAAAATGCAAAATTGTAAGCGAACGGTAAGTATACATTTTTTGATACTTCGCTATATAAGTATACTAAATATAGGCATTTCATACTACAAATAATAATCATAAGATTTAACTCGGATTTGCCTTTCATTTAGGTTAGTAAAAATAAATGTGCATTTCCTTGCCACAACATGCAAAAGTGATGTTAATGACATGCTATTATAATTAATACTTATCATACATTTGTTTAATACCCTAATATGCTAATAAAGTACGGGCTGTAATGCCAAAGTGAAATCTTTCTGCTGGAAAGCATCCTTCCTGGCAGGACCCCATAAAATGCAAAATTGTAAGCGAACGGTAAGTATACATTTTTTGATACTTCGCTACAAATTTATACTCATTGCATACATTTTATTCTGCAAGTCATAATCATTGCATTTAACTGGGTTTTGCTGGATAGCATCACACGTTATTTCAACGTGCCGGTATCATACGACAAACTCTACTTGACTCTACTAACCATAAAGCTGAAGAAAACATCTCACTTTAATTTTGTTTATTTTACAGGAATAAACTATCTACGTCTGTACTCGGACCTTCCAATAAGAACTACATAGCTGACGGGTCATTATTCAACTGGGACCGAGAAACCGTATTGGTCTTTGGTGGGATTGACCCTCATATGTCTTATGGGCTTGGAAGGAATACAGGGAAAGACATTTATAGGTAATATCATTTAAAACTTATCACTGAACCGGGATTTACAATGCAATGTTATAATTTATAGGTAAAATCGTATTTACCTTCCCGACGTTTCGATCCAATTGCACGAATCATGGTCGCGGGCATGGTCGTCTGCCCGCTAAATTATAACATTGCATTGTAAATCCCGGTTCAGTGATAAGTTTTATGTGTAACAATGCATCAAGAAAGTTTAAAAACCGGTATATCATTTGGTTAGGAACGCCTAAAAAAAATTACTGATACCACGTTTCATACAAAATTATTGCTATTTCGATTTAAGTAATTAAAATTTTGATTGTAAAGTTTGACGACTAAAGTGTTTGTTACTAGATTTGATCCAGTAACTAATGTTTGGGACTACGTGGGTGATCTTCCGGAGCCCAGGCATCATCACTCAGTAGCATTTCTGAGAGGCCGAGTCTATCTCGTTGGTACGTGGTTGGTTTTAAGTTTAGTCTCTCCTTCAATCACCATAAGTATAATGGAACTTAATTAAATTGATTGTTTTCAGGAGGAGCAGATCCTCGAGACGATGACATACGCGGCAAGTCTGTCGTAGTATCCACTGTTTGGAGTTACGAGCCTGTCACGAGATCCTGGTATCGTTTGCTTTAACAATATGAACGCTATTTAGAACGCCTGATATTTATGTCTTAGTTAAGGTGGAAAGTTTCGTAATTGTGATATATTGCAGGTATAGTGAATCCGGTCTGGCAGTCCCAAGAAAAAACTTTGGACTTGTTGTGCACCGGATGGCACTGTATGCTATCGGCGGGCAGGATAAGAAGGGCAGGTATAAAGCAACATCATTCAAAATAAAATACCTTCATCTGTATCTCGTTGATGTCTTTTTAAGGGAAAATAGCTCATAGCTTTCATTTAAACTCATATGAGTGTAAAAACGCGTAGAGGTCTAATATAGTTTATACTATGATAATTTAAAGTGAAAGAAATTAGAAAATTTAAGAAAACTGTATCACCATACTAATTTATTTGATATGTAACCTTATCGCTTTTTACAATTTAAACTTTTTTAATACTTGGCGTTTGACATTTAACATTGACAGAATGCGTGCTGCAGATATCGTCAAATAGGGGGTAAAAAAACTGAATTTTTCACATGGGCCATGGTCAGTATATCGCCTGTTACCGTGTCGGAATACCAACAAAACTATTTAGACCCGAGTTCACCAATTCCTAAACACATAGATTGACGATTAATTTGACACAATTCCCATACAAAATATGTCAAATAATAAACTTCTGTTGGTGAACTCTACCCGACCCGAGTTCACCAATACTTAAACAGCCGGTAAACATAGATTGACGGTTAATTTGACACAATTCCCATACAAAATATGTAAAAAAATATTTTAAACGCTGTTTAAAACTTAACCGTCTGTTGGTGAACTCGGGTCTTAAATATAGGTGAACTTGAGTCATACGGCCGGTCCTAATAACCTATCTATCTTCAGTTTTGGCATATCGGAGATGGAAAACAACTTCTGTCTTTGTTTCTCAGGACGGCAAAATCAGAGACAGAAGATGATTTCTATCTCCGATATGCCAAAACTGAAGATAGATAGATTATTGGGACCGGGTATCTATGTTTACCGGCTGTTTAAGAATTGGTGAACTTGGGTCTTAGGGTAGAGTTCAGTGTGTGAAATTAATCGTCAATCTATGTTTACCAACTGTTTAAGAATTGGTGAACTCGGGGCTTAGGGTAGAGTTCAGTGTGTCAAATTAATCGTCAATCTATGTTTACCGACTGTTTAAGAATTGGTGAACTCGGGTCTTATATACCTGCCAGAAAAAAAAACAAAGAATGTTGTATATTATCATAGAGCATATTATTAATAAATAATTGGTATTTTTTTTACTAAACCATTTCGTAATCAATGTTCGTATTTAAGACAGGACATCGTCTGTCGGGTCAACTATACTTAGTTTATATTTTGAGGATAATTAGTTCGACGAATGACCGACTCTAAAAAGCCGAAACTGAATATCTATCACACATTCAGTTCATATTGACTCTTTTGCTTGCATTTGTCACTTCTCATTAGTTAGGCTGATATTTATCGTATCTAACCGGTAACTTGAAGGTTTGTATCTGCGACCAATGATCAGCTTAAAGCTCTTCGCAAATTGCAGCAGATAAAAAATGATAGCCGCAGTTCGAGTTCGGTAAAGTCATGTAATTGCAGACTGAATTTGATCATTATGGTCAATTAAAAAGCGCTTGAGTGCTTTTGGTGCTCAAACTTACTAAATTAAGTCATTCATTCCTATCAGAGTCCTACGTTCCGTGGAGCGTTTCGATCCAAAATCCGGCGCTTGGAGTGAAGTCCGACCCATGAGTGTTGCCCGGATGGCGGTGGCAGCCGTCAAGTACCGAGACTACATCTGGGTGGCAGGTGGTATGACCGGCGAGAAAAAGCGGCCCGTCTGCAAGATCGTTGAGTGCTACGACTCCAAGACCAATGAGTATGATGATACGATGTTTGTCAGAGTTGCGTCAGAATTTTGTACAAGGTTTCGTACACCGTAGCTTGATATGACGATATGTTGACCATTACTTTGGTACTAAATATATTCTATTTTTGTTTAGGTTATCTACACTAATCTAAACGCCCCGTTGGTCTAGTGGTTTAAATACCGGGCCAAGATCTCGGGTCCCAGGTTCGATCCCCGGGTCGGGCAACAAAAAGTTTCGAATTTTCGAACATTGCTCGGGTTTGTGATCACCAACCCACATTTGGCAAGCGTGGTGATTATGCCAGCACCCATTATTGCTGTGGTAACTTGAGTTCAATGATGGAGGTCTTTTCCCTGCAGTGGGATGATTATAGGCGGTTTTACTTCTACTACTACACTAATAAAAGAGGTAAAAATATATTGTTTAATTGTATTGAATAGGCTCCGAAACTACTAGACCGATTTGTAAAATTCTTTTACCATTATTTCTTATGAATATAGGCTACTTTTTGCCGTAAAGCCCGGTATGTCAACTGCTAAACGGCTTGACCGATTGGTTTGAAATTTTATGTGTATTTCCATTGTTTCGCAGACACGAATGTATTAAGCCTACCTAGTCTGTCTTTCTATATGCCACCGCTGGGCAAAGTTTTCCGACCGCGCGATATAACGTGTAGTTCCCGTGAGTAGAGCCGCGGGCGAAGAGCTAATATTTTTCTTAAAAACATTCAAGATCAAGTAAAAGTCATGTATTACATTTAATTTTGTTTGTTTTTTACAGATGGACCCAAATCTATAGCCTCCGGTTTCCAAGATGTTTCGCAACTTTGTTTTCCATGAACGACAAATTGTATATTGTTGGGGGAGCGGGCAAAATTTTTGATAAGGTATAGTCACATGACATCAAACTACATATAATAAAGGTGTTAATGTTATTATAACGAACACACAGTTTGCCCCGGACAGTGTTAATATCGTCGATCAGGAATTAAATATTAATTCCTGATTTCCGAGTAAGAGAATACCAAATTATAAGTATGTAATAATGTATGCCAATGTTTCAGGATAAAACTGCAAGCAGCGTTGGTGCAATCGACGTCTGGGACTGGAGGGACAAGGAGTGGAAGCTGGATACTGAGATGTCCATCCCTCGGCATGGGCATGCATTGGCCTATCTCGGCACGCAACTCATCATCATTGGTTAGTGGCAGCTTTATGAAGAGTGTCACATATTCTTCATCTTATCATATGATTATCCTTTAAGAATTTTCTGATGTCTGACCCAGAGGTATCAAAAACAAGTCACAATTTTGTTTTTTACTTGCTTTTTCCGACTTTCATCTTGTTACTGAAGCCGTGACCAACGGTTTGTCATGCCTTTCTGAACCCTTTCTAGACCACAACCAACTTAGATCGTTTCCTAATTTGACCCGATTGGGAATTTAAAATTTTTTCAGCGTATTATGGTCAGTGGGTTTGTATTTAGTGTTACTGATCTAGCTTAACACTAAAGGCAGCCTACTCGCACTAAGTTAACACTCGTCGCGTGTTACTTGATTCCGTTTAATGTTATTAAGCCAGGATAAAATTTGAAAAAGTTAGATGATCGACGTGAGTAAATGGATTCCATTTCCTCACATCGTTTTTTTTCTCGGTTTGACACAAATCATCATTGCTGTAGCAAATGTCATGGTCGTGCGTGCTGCAAATGTGAAATCCACATCCACAAATAGTTACATAGACTGCTAAAATCATAACTCTTTCTTTTAACTTTGCCTTAGTCTGGTAAAAAAAGAAAAAATAAGGATAATCGAAAAAGATGAACTCATACATCGACACGTACGCTTCGTTTGCGCAATCTTTACAATATTACGTGACACACGTTCTTGTAACTTGTGCGAAAATTCTTGAGAATCGATGACGAAGCTTATTGGGTACACAAATGTCATGCGATGTTCAAAATTAAATTGATTTCAATATAAATCAAATAGGCAAAAAATAGATAATAGCTTTATAGTGTAACTGTTACAACTTACATTTTACAACAAAAATTTTGTTTGTTTTTCAGTATTTGCCGTGCTTGTATTATGTAGGTATAATAATTTGTTTTTCGATTCTGTCAGGTTTTAACCAGCTGTTTTGTTTTTCAAACTATTTTTGATTTTGGTTTTTCAACTGTCTTATGTTCACATGAAAGTCATTAAATGCTATCACATATTTTTTCCTATATGAAATAAGATACTTTTATGATTAATCGATCTTATTCCATTCGTGCAATTGTAGTTAAAGCTATTTGTACAGCTAAATTTACAGCTTATATCTTATTATGTCAGGGGGTGTCACAACAATCTACATGCGAGCTCTAAACAACGTAGAATCTTTCTGCTGCGAGCGAGGAGCTTGGATCAGAGGCGTAGCGGCTCTGCCCTCCCCTCTCTCTGGCCATGGTGCTGTCACTTTACCTCCGGCTTCCCTCATGTAACCTCTGATTGTAAATATTTGAAGTCGCTGCCATTAAGTAGGTGCCTAAGTATCAGTAACTACCTATTATTAACTCTTACAAAATTACTTTCGTGATAGACCATTCAATATCCACTATGCCAATAGTTTCAGTATGCTATGTAATTTTAAGTTTGGTAGTCGTCACTTCAATCAATAGACTTAAATTGATTTTCATGGCAAAGTAAAAACATTATTCATTAAAAAGTTGTTGGAATTATCCCGGTATAATTTAAAGGAATGTGATACAATTCTTCTCATCTACTTAAATGGTTGAGACTTCGTAGTTAATGCTCTTTCTTTCGTTTTTTATGTTCTGTGGTTGAGACGATAATGACAAAAGTTCAAAACAAAATACAAGATTTTTTTAACATACAGGACATACGTATAAAAAAAACAGATACACCTTTCCAAATATGCACCTAATGAACGTTTGGGTGCTCTTAATCTCTAACTTAATCTTCAACTTTGAGTCATGTTGTGAAAGGTTGAATTTGCGGAATTACGGTTCATATAAAAATCAGCATTATCATACCTAATACTTTAATTAATCGGACTGTGAATCTAGTTCTTATATCTATGATGTATAGTCATGAATTTCACTTTTGTCAACCATAAACATAAAAAGAGAAGCAATATGTGTCATTCATTATACTTATTCGTTTTGACATTTTATGTTATAAATGGATTGTTGTTTTCTTGTTGTTACTAACTTGTCCTAATTACTAAATTTTGGTGTGATTATAATTTATTGATTTGACTTTTGTGTATAGTTTGTTCAATAAACTTTTTCTAATCTCAATTTATATGGTTTTAATAAAGAAAAGATACAATGATAAGATTTTTTAAATAGATTTATTGTTTATTATCAAACAATCGATATGAAACACGTTTTCTGTTACCAGAAAAGTCGTAAATTATCTAATCTTATCATTAAAAAACATATGGTTTCTTACATTACAATATCACATTTTTATTTACGATTCAAAAGTAATTGTAAATGCAGTATGCATTAAATGTTTTTACAACACATAGAGCTAAGAGTCTATAGGGACCAGGATCTAAATTCACCAGATCTCCCTACACACACCAAGGATGTCCCTTTTATAGCCGTCTTCACAGTCGGAGAATTTCTTGAAGAAGAATACGTTGTTGATAGGAACGAATCGCTGGGGCTTGATGTTCCGTATCACCTCCTGAAAAGAAACGATGAAAATAAATGAATAAACTAGTGATGGTATTTAAACTTGAAAAATGATGTCTCAGACTCTCGAACCCGTATCTCCATGCATACCGGGCGCGGTGCTTTACCAATTTAAAATTAAAAAAAAAAAAAAAAAAAATTTTATTTCAGGTGATAAAACCCATATTCTGATAATTTTACATTCAAATTAGATAACATACAGTATTAAATCAAAACTCAAAATTAAAATAATTACAACATAATTAGAATTGAAAAATAAAATATTCAACATTAAAATAATCAAAATCAAAACATTCAAAATTAATAATAAAATAAAAATAAATTAAAAAAAAAAAATCTAAAAATATTCAAAATTCAAATAATTAAAAATAGTTAAAAGAGTCTCTCCCACCGGCACTGTGGAGTGTGTCTTTCACAGCAATGTCGGAGGTAGGGACAGTCCAGCCTACTGGCAATCATAGCCAGGACGCTATTGGGGCTGGCCTGAACCCTGCGCACCAAGGAGGCTCCTCTTTTGCGCATACTTGCGTGAAAGCAGTCGGTATTCGCTGCTGCAAACATGCCCGATGCGCTACAGAAACGGGACAGCCCCAGTACCGCCCTAAACGCGTTGTTGAATTGCACTCGGAGAGAATCATATACTTTCTGCGAATATCTTGCCCACAAGCTACACGTATACAAAGACGTGCAATATGCCCGGAAAAGAGAAATTTTTACAGCCGCGGAGCACCGGGCAAATCGACGGGCCAACATGTTGGCTCTCCTCGACAATGCCCGTCGTTCCCGCTCGATATCAGCATGGTCCCTGAGGTCGACGGTAACCGTATGCCCTAGATAAGTGAATTGATTTACTCTCTCTAAAGGGACGCCATC
Source organism: Anania crocealis (assembly GCA_949315895.1). NCBI lineage: Eukaryota > Metazoa > Arthropoda > Insecta > Lepidoptera > Crambidae > Anania > Anania crocealis. The sequence continues at coordinate 18,520,789 of OX438883.1, forward strand.
GAGTCGAACAAGTGGTAGGGTCATCGGACATTTGGCATCGACGCCCTCAAAAACCATGTACTGACTTTTTGTCACATTGTATTTAAGCCCATGAATGCATGAATAATCCTCACAAATCCGCAACAGTTTCCTCAGACCACAGACTGACGCGCTCAGCAGGACCATATCATCGGCGTAACTTAAATTGTTGACACACACGCCATCCACATGACATCCTATATATTGGCTGCTGAGCGCGACAATCAATGCATCCATATACAAATTGAATAGCGAAGGTGAGGTTAATCCACCTTGGATCCAATTTAGCCACCGAGACACTACGTCACAGGCGTAAATTTTTCAAGCATATTCATAATGCTGTAAGCTAGCGTAGTTTCATCAAATGGTAGGAGTTTTGCACTCTTAACACCCGAATTGTACAGATGTTTGACAGTTTTGACAGTTCATACAAGTTTAAATACCGATATTATAATTTGCAATTAATTTTCTAAAATATCATAAAACATATGCAGTTTATATAAACTAAGCATATAAACTAGTGTGAACAAAAAAGATCTTCAGTATTATTCAAAAACAGGAAAGAAAAGAACATCCTTCTGTTTAGTACTGATTAAAATCTCAACTGACAACATGAAGACCTTGAGCACGATTACTGAAATATCCCAAGATAGTAAAAAGTACGTAAATGCTTCTTTTTACTAACTATCAAGCAAATAAAAATTTGTCAAACTAAGTATATATAACTTACAATAGGCATTCCGTCAATATCTGCTGCATGTTCTTGTTCATTCTCGATGTCTTCAAAATTGCTTTCTTCGTAATTTTGCGCAATTTGACTATGTGGATGTATGTGCCTGCCTCGCACTAGAACTCCCAGAGACACAACCAAAATATATAGGAATATCTTTCCCGACATAGCACTGCCTTTTTGTCACAAGATTCTAAAGTGGTTAAGCAGCCGAGCTAAACCTTGCACAAGTGGTTATAGATTTGTGTATGAAGCTCTGACTCCTCTTCAGCACTTATAAATGTTGCTCTGTTATCTCAGGCCGCGTATATTTACGTCATGAGCTGTGGTGCCAAACAGACTGGTCGTTGTTTGTTTGTATTGATACGATGATTTCGTGGCATGTTTTTTAAAAGGAGTGGATTTTTATGAATCGAAACTTTATTATCTTTGACGTCAGACCCTCGGCCGTTAGTGAAAAATAAATCCAATATAGGGGCGGGGCATATCGACAATTGCGTAAGAATTTTGTCAACACAAACAAAATGATAATCAGTAAGGTCCTGCTTTATTAGTTAAGCTCCATTCATTCAGTAAATCCACCATTTAACGGTGTATTATACTTTTATATACGATACTTCAAAAAATGGTGGCCGAGTTTTCGTCGGCACTAGCTCACACTTTTCTCGAAGCTGTGCGTAGTAATTGTTTTTATATATGTTAAAGCGCCTTGGGGCTCAGTTGCAGAAACAAAACTCAGTTTTACTAATTTACTTGCATTAATAGTTACTTGTTATACAAGAGTGCAAAGTTCTTTTTCAACCGCGTGCTCAACTTTGATGACCGAGCAAGCAAAGGATTCAAAAATTAGAATCCTGAGCGTTAGCGAGGGAATTAAAAGAGCACAAGGTGAAAAATCTTTGCACTCGAGTGCATCACGTAACTTTTCATCCCCTCTTAGCGAGGAAATGACTAAATGCAAAATAAAACATTTACAATCACAAGATACTATTATTTTAGTTTAGGTACATATTTACTACAACATTATGATATGTAATTACTTGTTTTCAAGTTTCTTATTTATAACAATACGAATTCAAAACAAAATGGCGAGCGCAAAACTAATTGAAAACAAAAGTACACTAAGGAGGTTAAGAGTCAAAATTTTCAACAAATTAAAAAAAAGTTGTATGATAAATACGGCACTATGGAGATGAAAGTAAATAGGTTTAAAAAATGGTGTTTTGAAATCACATACCTAGTGCACGCGATAGATAGATAGATAGATAGGTACTCTTTATTGCACACCATACAAAAATAATGTTTAACTTAAAAAATACATTAAGAACTGTACAATTCAGGCGGTCTTATCGCTGTTAGCGATCTCTTCCAGACAACCTTCAGGTAGAGAGAATACTTGAAAATAGATAGAGAGGGGAAGGTGGCAAAGAATTTCAGAAATGTGAACATTATAATACAAAAGATTAACTGTGTGGACAAACATTACTAACTAAAATAAAAGTATAAATATATAATAATCATAAAAAAAATAAAAAAAACATAAACTACATATTAATATACTTACATAAATAAATATACATACATATACATACTATACATTAATAAACATACCCTAAAATATTATTATGAAGGATCCAATGACCAAATATACCTTATATATATAGAAGGAAAACATTAAAATATAATACAATAATGATAATCAAAGAGAGCTAAAGTGACAGAAGATATGTTTTGAGTCTGCTTTTAAAAGACAAAAGTGATTCAGACTGTCGAATAAACAATGGAAGCGAGTTCCATAAGCGGATGGATTTTAGAGTGAAGGACTGTGAGTAGGAGTGGGAAAAATGATGGGGAAATGTGAGGAGGAGTTTATCGGAAGACCGCATTTCATGACCCAGGGCAGACTGCAAGAATTGGAAACGCTCTTTCAGATAAGGTGGAGATTTAGGATTGAAAAGTATAGAAAATAATAAAGAAAGAATATGATAATCACGCCTACGACGTATAGGTAGCCATTTTAGCAAGGCTCGGTATTCTGAGATATGGTCATACTTACGTAGACCATAGATGATGCGAATGCAGAAATTTTGAAGGCGCTCGAGCTTGCTTAGAAAAGTTTCATTAAGATCGACGTAGCAACAGTCAGCATAGTCCAGGATAGGGAAAAGTAAGGACTGTACAAGAGCAATTTTAGTGGGTATCGGTAGGAAGTTGCGTAATCTATTAATTGCCGCTGCCGTCGCAAACACTTTCCTACTTACTTCTGCGATCTGTGTACTCCAGGTGAGTACTCCAGGTTTTTATTCGCTAGAGGATAAAGTAAATTCAAATTTACTTTATCCTCTAGCGAATAAAAACCGCTTTTGCATTCAGATATCGAAGAGCAAAAATACTCTTTCCGAGATGGTGGGATGAAAAAGGATTTTAACTATTCAGTTATCTACAAACGTGTGCGATTAAAGATTTATCTTTCAACATCAAGCAAAGAAACACAAAACATCATTTCGAGAAAAAGGCCCGTCCAGCAAAACAATACAGATAAGGAATTCACGAGAATCATTAGATCATTACCTACAATGCATTTTTTGTCATTTCTGAACGAAAGTCCTAATTAGGTATTGATATTAATAACTGTTAAGTACTACCTATTGCAAATATGGTGTGATTTCTGAGAATTATTATAAAAACAATATAAGAATATGAACGCAATATATTAATAAAAAAAACGTAACAATACTTATTGTAGGCAACACTAGTTTTGAAAACGGACTATTTTGAAACCCCCAAATGCGCCCAACTGTGTCGTATCGCTTGATCTATTACAAAAAAAAAAGATTTTTTATACTAGGTCCCGCGTGCGAATATCATGTGCGTGTGGACCGAGGGACCAATCCTGGGATTCGAAAAAAAACTTTACCAATGTTTTGTAAATGTCTTGAAACATCGGGTCGGGCAAAAATAGTTTACCCTAACCCGCTTTTGGCAAAAGTGTGATTATATCTGTAGGTACCCATAGTTGCTGTGGTAACTACAAAGATGTAACTTTAATTTAATGATAGAGGCCTTTGCCCTGCTATTGGATGATTGAAGGCTGTACCTAATAACAAGATAGATACTTATGTAGTTGTGGTATTAATGATGTAACTGTTTCTATCGCACACAGTATCAGGCAATGACATGCCTCATAATAGTTAGTCAAGTCCCTATTCGCCAGAATCACGGTAAATAGTATTTCAGCTATCTGACATTTCGTTCGAACCGACGCGATTGCACGAATCATGGCCGCGGGCAAACTGTAAGTAAATACATGGTAAATACTAATCGTGTTTACCTTTTAATAAAGAAATTTGTTTTTGTAAATACCGTCAAATGATAAGTATTTGTTTAAAAATACAACAAGAAAATTGTATATTCTACATCAGCCCTAGTAAGGATATTTTACAGCTGTGCTGTGATTTTATGCGTTACTAAATACACTAAGGTCATTCACTGGATAAGTATAAGTTGATACTAACTAAACTAGTTTTTTTTTATTTATTTAAACTACGTCAAAGAGCTAAAGGATGGTGTGTTCTTCCTTTCAAGGAATTAGTCGCTCGTACTTAGATGACGTATTATGTACCTACCTACACATGCTAGAATTTATTATTTAATAAGCCAACTAATTATAAGTGAATAAGGTGTCACAGAGCTAAGCTTGATGCCATAGTTTCTATAAGGATAAATCGATGTTTTATTTTTTCACAAACCTAGTGAATTGCTTAATTCCCCGGTAAATTTACACTATTCTTATAGACTATCCTTTTTCTTTAAATAGCTTGGTTCGAAGATTTATAATTATAGACAAAAACGTATAGTTCATTTATTACCAATAATAAATAAATATTAAACACAATATGCAGGGTTACCTTCATCTGCACTACGCATAGGGCTTACCTATGCATGCGTGTGTGTACATAATCATATTGCGACAGCCAAAAATCAATTAACTATAAAAATACATTAATTTCAAAACTAAATATAGGCTTAGTTTAGAAACAGGTATAAAAGGTATATTCCTGTTGTTCTGCTTATGCAGTGGCGGCGCAAGGCCTAAACTTAATGTGGGTGAGGTACAGTTTGCGAGGCCCTCTGATAATATGGGCAAGCACTTTACGAGGCCCTCTGATGGTAATTAATTTTATGACATAGTTTATTAAAAATGTCTAGTATTTCATTCACATTTAAGCCAAAGAGTGAAATCTTTAAGTTGACAATTAATTTTAATGTATTTATTATGTACTTTTGGGCTTTCCATACTTTTTCTTTATTATAACTATGAGGCGCGGGGCCCCGTGCACCGCGAGGCCATGGGCGGTTGCCCACTCCGCCCACGCGTTACGCCGCCTCTGTGCTTATGCATGTATTTTTTGTGTCTTTAGCTTACATTGTACCACTATTTCTCTTAAATATTGTTTTCATCTACTCAAAGGTAGCCTGGAAAAAGAAGAGTCGCTTTAAGCAAGTAGGTCGCAATCGCAATATTGTACCTACGAATATCCTAATTTAAAAAAATGCACTGGTATTTTTGTCCATTAACGTGTATTCTATTGTATATTCTACTGCATTGTAAAACTACAGGGTAACAAGGAAGGTAAAGCAGACAAACGCCTTAAATTAGGGATAGATTAATATTGAATTGTAGGAGCTATTTTACTCTTATGTTAATCGAGTGAGACTAAAATGACATTTGAAAGCTATGAATGAATAAGATTCCGTGTTTATTAATTCAATTCACTAAATCGTCGTAGTAAATCCACTGCGAAATGTTGGTGACGCTAAACCGACGCCGGCTGATGCACTGCAGGTTCGACCCCATTTGCTCCCCGGGGGGACACGTCGCATGATCTGCCAACAATATTGTCAAACTTACCCCTGTTACAAATATGATTTTAAGGACAAAAAATAATTCACCTTTTTTTCAGTACCCGATGCTATTTAAAGTGTTATTTTCTTAAATGCAAAAGAATGACACCTCCTCTTCTCTTTTTATGGGTGTCGTAAGGGGTGACTTAAGAAGTGCTGCCAGAAGAAGTCGGGTACTAGCGTCTTCTCTCTAAACTGTGATCTCCAAGCGTGGTAGTCACAGAACATAAAAAAGTTTTTTATTTTCTGTGGTGGCAGTTATGGCAAAGCCCTAATTTTTTAAAGGCCCTGTCTGGCAGTGGACTGAGCTAGGCTAGTAATGATGATGGAATGCTAAAACGTTTTACATTTAATACATGCTAATTATACAGGATGAAATTTTAACCACTTTCCAAAGTTTTTTCATTAAGGCTACCCTTGACCGCAGAACAAGGCAACTTTTAGAAAATTTAATGTAATCCTCATGTAACTCCAGTCAGTCGCCCGTTAAGCAGAAAGTCGTGGGTTCGAGACCCATCGAAGGCAGACGAAGTTTTTATTCTAGTAATTATATTTAATAATTCTAATTCTTTTCGACATAGGTACACCCGTACTTTAATTGCTTAAAAATTCCATAAATTTTTAAGCAATTAAAGTACAGGTTTTGTTTAAAAAATAAGTCATACCCTTCATTTTTTATCACATTTTATTCACATACAGACATTATTTATTAACAGAACTAATAGCACAGTAACCGATAGGAATATTATTGTTGCATATTGTTAGGCAAACCTAACGTTTCAGCTTGACTTGACTTTGCTTTAGTATGCTCCTCTTTTTTTTCCTTTGGATAATCCGCTCTGTATTTATTTGCTACTATTGGTTTTTGGTTTTCATACCCAACCAAAACACCTCTGGAAATGTTCGGTGAACACGACAATAGTAATGGTATACCACATCCAGGAACATTTGTAGGAAACAATGCTAAGGCTGGAGGGGCAATAAGATCTCGGCTCCCATACGAAGTCTTTGCCATTGGCACTGGCATTGTGGGAAGAACGTTGATCATTATAGCATCGTGGGTGAGTTGGTCAAAGAAATCATCTTCCTCATCTTCTCGGGTGACCCTTGTCTTCGGTAGGCTATATACTTGTGGGATGAAGTAAGGCGTAGCCTCCCGAATGAGGGTCGTGTGGACTGGTGGCAAACGTGATACTTGCATTGCTGGATTCAAGGCTGCGAATAGGTTAGGGTGTGCATATGGGTATAACAAACCATCATGGTTTCCCACTCCGACACCTAGAGTACCAGCGTTAGCACTATGGTAGGCTTGGTACGGTGACTGAAGCAATGCTCTTTCTTCATTACCAAGACCTTTCAACTTTGGTTTTAGTGGTGGTAACCTTTTGGTGTCTTGTTCCTTGCAATTAGTGTTACCATCGTCGTTAAAGCAAAGGTTGCTGGAATATTCTCTTACTAAAAAATTGTTTTCGTTGCTGCCACCAAGTGCATCGTCAATCCCTTGTGATATGATTCCTCTTCTTTTAACTTGAGGATGTTCTGGAACATTCCGGCAGGACGCAAAAGTTACAAACAAAAACACAAAAACTGTTCCGCTCCACATTTTAAATTACTTTAATAAACTAACTCCGATGTTGGTATTGAAAACGTAAATTAATTAGCATGAGTCAAGTTGCACAACCATAATATCAGATATCACTTAACCAGCAATACCAGCTACTGTAGCAAAACTAACTGTCGCCCGTGACTCTATTGTACAAGTGAAAACTGTCTGATACAATAAAATCATGTCGATCCCCTACTCTTTTGAAAAACAAAAGAAATCTATCCTACAGGAACCGTATTGTTGTGTGAGATAAAAAGTGTCTTACTACGAGTATTTTGGACTATCTTATATACGCCAAATTTAATCCAGATCCGTTCAGCCGTACGGGTGTGATTGAGTAAAAACATCTATCCGAACATATCTTAATATTTATAAATTACGTGTCACGTTGTTTGTCCGCGATGGACTCCGAAACTACTTAACCGATTTTAATCAAATTTGCACACCATGTGCAGTTTGATCCAACTTGAAAGATAGAATAGCTTACATTTTAATTTATAGTCGCAATATAATTTTATTGCTAATTATTTGTTTCTTGACTCTTTATCCCCGTATTTATAAACAAGTAAAAGTAATTACTTGACTACAATTGTATGCCTTAATCAAGAAATTACTAGAAGTTATAACTACCAAAAGTAAGCATTTTCAGCCAAATAATATGACTATTAATGGTGACCAATTTCTTTCACTTAAGCACTACGTATGAACACTTTTAGTAAGTTATGACTTTCTTAAGCAATAAGTAATTACTTCTTTATAAATACGGGGGTAAGACTTGGTAAAGTAAACGCCATATTTAGTGACAATGATATTTAATAGTAGACGTCAAATCAAAATAAAATATTCTGAGGCGATACGAAGATCGCGGGGTCAACTAGTAAAACATAAAAATACCTTGTTGGTGTTTGTGTTTGCATTCCTTCAAAACTCCTCACCCAATTTTAATGTTTTTTTTTATATTTGATAGGTATACGGTATCTGAGTAGGTCGTAAAGTATTTTAACCCACTTTATCTCACCCCTTTGTAATCGCCTATCTGCCATAAACTGCGATCGCCAACACGCCTGCCAAGTGAATCGATAATGGCATAACCCTCTTTTGTGGATGCCCGTGTCTAGCTGTGGAGTCATAAAACTGATGATAAAACTCGGAACAGAGTTTTTTTTGTATAAGCCTAAGATGGAGCGAGCTTACCCAGAGGTACTGGTCCCACACACCAGCGGAACACAGAAAAACTGTATGGCGCTGGACTCCGGCAGGAGGGTAGTAGCATCCAGGCAGCCTCTTATGAAGCCTACCACCGCAGAGGGATCTGTTAGCCGTCATCATTGGTTAGAAAACCAAAGATGCCGTTGCCCAGGGTGGACCACTAGAAGGTAGATCCCACCACCCCAAAAGTCTATCAATATAAAAATCTACTCACTGGCTGAAGTTTAATGCTGTTTTCACATACCAACCTATCTAAAAACAATGATGATGATAGCATATCTGTAAGCCAGCGTTGTATGCTTGAAAATTGACTCAGTGTCTCGGTGGCTAAATGGTAAAGCGCCGCGCCCGGTATGCGAGGAGATGCTGGTTCGAGTCCCGCCTGTGACATAATTTTTTAGGTTTATTTACTGATATTAAAAATAAAGTTGGCAATTATTTAAATGATATATATACATTTAAAAAATGATATTTTTTAGCTAATCTTTATTTCTTAACTAATTTTAGTTTTTCTAATAAAACACCTGCTAAAATCTAGGTGAACTACGAAAATATAGATTGAACAAACTTATCAATCGTAAAATTTTTGTGATGATGAAGAAGCAGCAATATTCGTGTTCATTTCACTTGCAGCAAGAAAATGACACGAATATTCTATTTAAATAACTTGTTTCTTGATTTATAATATCACGGTGGGTAGAAGTTGGGATGGGGATTAAATAATTTCATAATAGAAACTGGCCTAGTGTTACAATAATAAAAGAGTAAATATTTAGAAAATGCTCTATTTGTGATGTTATTCATAAAAAATACAAAAAATAAATAAGTTCAAAATCATTGCTTGCCAGTTAAATAAAAATGGAATCCTTTTGATAGTCTACAATTTCTTCTCAAGATTTTTCGGCTTAGTAACTTTGTTCGAGTGTTTGATCTTGCTGCCTGGTAAATCGTTAGACTTGATGATGTCCCGCTTGTTCTTGAATTTTAAATCTTCCTCTGTTCTGTACGAGGGTGAAGCGTAACCATGTGACTTGGTCAAGCTTCCGGTCACCACCGAAGGAGAGCAGCTTAACAACAGTGGTATACCGCAGCCGCCAACTTTTGCGTTCGGGAACACACCTACAGCTGACCCGCTACCACCACCATAAAGGCCTAAACTGCCAGATCCATAGCCCAGACCAGCTCCATAAGATCTTGCTGTATTGTGGTGCTTCCACTGGTTCATGTTCTCTAAGGCTGATTTTTCTGCTAACTCCCTCATATTCATTTGCATGCTTGGATGCATGACACTGTCAATCTCGGCTGACTTTCCATGGTATATGCCACCATGGTGCTCTTTAATTTTCAGCAAGTGTCCGTGACCCCCGACCAGTTCGTGTTTGCTGAAAGGGTGCAACAATGGCCCAGCTGTATGTATATGACCAAGACCATGACCGTGCGTGTGAGCATGAGCATGAGCATAAGCATGGGCATGAGCATGATGAGCAAGTTCAGGAGCATGTCTTAGCTGATCCAAGTGAGACTCTTCTAACACTTCAGCTGTTTTTTCCATCTTCGACATATCGTTGTTCAGATTGACTTCGTGATCGAAGTTCATGTTTAGTGGTGCATTTAATGTGATATCACTAGACAGCTCTGCGTTATCGGCTGCTTTCATGTCGCTATGGATAGCTATTTCGGGATTCTTGACAAAGTGTTCAGCATCACCTTCGAGATGTTTGTTGTGTTCAGATAAGTGATCAACTGCTTTCATCGTCAATTTAGTATCCATGTCATGAATGGAGCTCTGGAGCTTATCCTGCTTAGTGTCGGTATTTAAATCTATGTTCTTGTGTTCTGCGGCTTTCATCATTTGTTTGTTTTCCGTCTCTGCCCAAGCACTTTTTTCCTGTTTCATGTGTTTATCAGCTGAACTATCTTCCCATTCATTTGCGACACTCTTGCCTTGCTGCATTGTGTCTAACTTGAGACCGTCGAGTTTGTGCATTGCATCAGTCTTCAACATATGTGATGATTCGTCCTTGTGTGCTGCTGAAATATGACTTTCTGAATTTCTCAAAGACAATTCTTTGTTGTGATGACCACTTTCGATATGCTCTTTCTTCAAAGACATTGATGTTGAATATGGTAGTTCCATTTTAACTCCAGTGTGAGAAGTTCGGAATGAAGATTCCAATTCAACACCCTTTTCTTTGGTCAACCCAATGCTTCCACCGTGTTTTAGACCAAGAGGTTGACTATGGATGTTCAAAGAAACCTCAGCCAACTTTCCTTGAGAGGCTTTAGTATTGTGAGATGCTTGATTTAGTAGTTCGTGTTTCATGTGTCTCACTTCTGAAGCAGCAGATTTCAGATCTTGATTGATATTTTCATGAACTCTTTGAGCCGAAGTCATGTGATGGTCGACTTTCTTTTCCAACGTCTTTTGGTTCGAGTTTTCAGTTTTTCTGCTTGAGGTCATGACCGTTGTAGTATCTTTTGCTGATGACTTGTGGAATTGTGAATTGTGTTCGTGGTTGTCGCTTCTCATCAATTTGGTTGTATCAATAGCTTCGGCTTGGGAAAATCTGGGGCCAGTTCTGAAACTATCTTCGATGTTTCTCGCTATTTCAACATTCTTCTGAATATTTTCCATGGCTTCCTTCCATAGCACGAGCCTCAATTCTTCTGTCTTGCCCTTGTCCATGTCGTGGAGTCCTTCAGAATCTCTCAAACTAGTTGCATGCAGACTCATTGACTCCAATTTTCCGAAATTATTTTGAGCATGTTCCAATGCGTGTGTTGCCACCTCAATATCTTCATGCATGTTCTTATCGGATACCCCATGTTTCCATTGTGCATTCTTGCCGCTGGATCGCTGTTCAATATTTTTCAAGTCAAGCTGTAAGCTTTCAACAGCCTCTTTTGCAATCTTGATACTGTCTTCAACATCATCTTTGTGGCCAGAAATATCTTCAATCTTAGTGGATCTCCTCAAGTCAGCTGATTTAGCGACGTCATCACACAATTTGACGCGCAGATGTTTAGAGCAGTTCTCACGAGGATCAGCGTTGGCTCGTTCTTCGGTTGAGTCACGATATAGGTGATATCCAGTTTTTTTCTTGACGACGATAGGACTCTTCAGGCCAAAATGACTTCTTGCCGAAATCTCTGGGTCAGCCGTTTCAGTGTCAAAGTTTATCGGGTGGATGTCTTCGGGAGTGCCCAGAGCTTGGAACCCATCTTCTGGCAGAGCTGGTGCCGCTATAGCTACACAGGCTAAAGCCGAAAGTACCAATAAGGTCTTCATGGTAATGTGGTGATGGATCGTTTGATGCTGTGGCTCGAGATCCCACAGCATTTATACTAAACTAATACGAGAGAAAATCACATTAGATTAAAATCAAACGTGCCGATTGTTAATGAGTTCAAAAAGCTGAAACGACGCATTCCTCTCCGTTCGACGAAAAGGCAATACTTACAATTACCTAATAACTTTTAAACATTTATTTTTTGAAAACCAAAACCGGCAAAGAATTGTATTTTCATAATCAACACATTGTTTAAATATAATAAAAAAAACAAAAATACAAAAGTTAAATTAGCGCTCTAAACTAAACTCTTTTGCAAAGGCAAAATAGTTTATTTCGCATCAATATTACCCATTTATATTTATTTTATATGGATGGATATTTTAGGTGACCTTGCCTATAATGCTTAATTTATTTCGTCATGGTTATTTCATTGCCTTTCTGGAGTTTCTGGTAATTCAGTGTCTATCGCCTCGTTGGTCTAGTCGTTTAAATACCAGGCCAAGATCTCAGGCTCCCAGGTTCGATTCCGCAACAAAAAGTTTCGAATTTGCGAATATCGCTCGGGTTTGTGATCACCACATTTGGCAAGCGTGGTGATTATGCCAGTATCCCATCATTGCTGTGGTAACTTGAATTCCATGATAGAGGCCTTTTCCCTGCAGTGGGATGATTTATAGACTGTTACTTAAGTCTCAATCAGAGAGAACAGATATTATCTAGTAACTTGTTGTGATATTTAAAAACAGTTTGTTATGACATTAAATAATAACACTTTTTGAAATACCCTTCTAAGTCGATATTTAAACAACAATACATTTTACTATGTAATATAACATTTCACTGCGGATGATGCAATGCAAACCCGATCTAAATACCAAAATTAGAACCTTTTGTTGCCCGAACCGGGGATCGAACGCAGGACCCCGAGATCTTGGCCCAGTACTTAAATCACTAGACCAACGGAATGTCTTCATTAAAGACAGGCGTTATAAAAATTAACAATAATAAACCACTTTAAACCCTTGTACAGACTACGGCTGTATACTTGGGAATGTAATGTAGTTTTCATTAAAGTGATTTTGCAACAAAAATGGAAATATTTACCTATATTTTTTAGTCTGTGTGCAGGACACTGACCAGCGTATATCACAGATTAAGTATATTTTTATAATCACCTTTAATTCCTTACTCTAGGAATAAATACTAGGTTTAAACCTGGGCTAAAGTAAAGTCTACCAGTTTTAAATATATTGCTATGCCATTAACGATGTCTTCTATATACAAATAAAAACATTTTCTTCACTGTGTTTGTTAACTAGATAACAACAAAGACAGTACTTAAAGAAAATATTTTTATACGAAATTGTTTAATCGATTTCCATGATTTTTTGTTTGTTAGGATTTTTATCCCGAAAAATGATTCAGTTCCCGCGGGATTTATTCAAATTCCAATTGGCACAAGTATCAAGTCATGGCCAACCGCTAGTATTAGCATATAACAAAGTTGGTGGTCAGCTGCCCCTTTGTATAAAAGACTTATTTCTCGAATTTTCAATAGTTCAAGAGCTGATAAATATTTTTGAGTAAGTACCTACTACGTATTTGAGCAACCGGATACCTTTAATCAAGTCATAATTTTCCCTTTTAACACTTTATTACAGAACTGGTAGACCTGGTAGATTATAGCGGTGCAAAATCAGCCCTTCCATTTCATACCCAAAGGGTTAAAACGGAACCCTATTACTATGACTACATTGTCCATCTCTCTGCCTAACTGTATGTAACCAGGCTGTATCGAACCGTGAAAACTAAACAGTTGAAATTTTCACAGGTGATGTACGTATTTCATACAGAATAAAATATATTTTTTAAGATCGGCTTGTATGCAACAATGTGACTTTGTTACCCGTTTAACGTTAAATATCTATAGCATATTTAGTTTTATTTACAAATAAATAACAAATTGAAATTAAATTAAATTTATACAACATACGTAATTTTCATACCGGTTTTTGCTCGATATTAATAACGTTCGCGGCATCAGGAAGACGCTAAATAAAATAATCGTTTAGGATAGACCTCCCAATGAAAAATAAAAATAACTTTCGCACAGGAGTCTGACTCGTACAGACTTTCACTAGGCCGGTTATAGTGAGGATTATAATGAGGTCATTAATAAGAGTTATTTAAGAGCAAGGTTTTGTGTTAAATACAATCAATAAATCACAAGAATACTTTAGCGATAGGTACTTAAACAGCATCTTTTATGTACTCATGGTTTAATTGTGTTCGTAGTTCCTTAAATAATAAAAATGTATAGTAATTTTCCCGTAATAAGTACTTAAGATATCTACGTTTACACTTTTACATTTTATGAATTAGTAGTAGTAGTAACAGCCTATAATCATCCCACAGAAGGGAAAAGGCCTCCATCATTGAATTCAAGTTACCACAGCAATGATGGGTGCTGGCATAATCACAACGCTTGCCAAATGCGGGTTGGTGATCACAGAGCAACGTTCGAAAATTCGAAACTATTTGTTACCCGACCCGGGGATCGAACCTAGGACCCCGAGATCTTGGCCCAGTATTTAAATCACTAGACCAACGGGGCGTTATTTAGTGCCTTTTCATTTCGGCCGACACAATCATGTGCCTTGGCCGCTCCTCACCGCCCCCCTCCCCCCTACCCAGTCCGTCAAAAAAAATAGCGTTAATTAGTAGTAGGTATGATAAAATAAATTATATGACGAACCCAAATTTAAGTTCTGTGAAAGACGCATTTGCGCATAGATAAAAAAAAGATGAAATATAGGTACACACTCCACACAAAAATGAGACTTTAGAACATAAACATTTTAAAGTGTCCTCGATAAATCAACGCTGATGCATGTTTCATACTGCTATGATGAAAAAGCATCCTAATGCACAGGATATTAGGTTGAGTGTAACCAAGTTGAACGAGTACCTACCAAAATGTTCTAGCGTTTATTTCGTCAGAACGTTTTTGGTCGCTAATTGTTTATCTATTCCTTCATTTTATATGTATGGTTACCTTATACGTAACATAATATCAGTTGTTAAATTAAATTAGATAATAGATATAGATTAAATAATAATAGCAGCGCCCTTTCTCTCTTTTCTCTTTCTATAGTTGTCGTGATTGGTGACAGAAGTAACGCCGAAAGCAGTGCTACGAGTACTATCCTCCATTGGTATAATTGCGATCTCCAAGCCACAGGCGGCTTATGGCAATATTCTGCTTTGGAAGGGGCATTGTCCAGCAGTTGACAGATATGGTCACTGTTAAACATTACATTAAAGAATAAAACTAGTCTTGTCATAACATTTGATGAAACGACGCTGGCTTACTGTTACAGCTATAAGAATATGCTTGAAAAATTCGCGCTGTGTCGCAGTTTCTCGGTGGCTTAATGGTATAGCGAGATGCGGGTTCGAGTCCCGCCTGAGACATAATTTTTCAA
The DNA here is from genome assembly GCA_949315895.1 of Anania crocealis. Classification (NCBI taxonomy): domain Eukaryota; kingdom Metazoa; phylum Arthropoda; class Insecta; order Lepidoptera; family Crambidae; genus Anania; species Anania crocealis. The sequence goes on from OX438883.1 coordinate 18,536,035, forward strand.
GTTTAAATACTGATAGTCTTATTTACTACTAGCGGACCCGACAGACGTTGTCCTGTCTTAACTATAAATGTTGATTACGAAATGGATTAATAAAAAAAAACATTGTTTCTTATTATTATGATACACAACTTTCATTGTTGTCTTTTTCTGGATGGCATAATTAAAGATACTTAGTTTTGATGGACTTCCGACACGCGAACAGGCGACATTACTGGCCATCTGCAAAAAATAAGTTTTTTTTACCCTTTTCACCATTTTTTGACGATATACATACGCCATACATTAAAAAAGTTTAAATTGTCAAAAGTTTCCGCACAATTTTCTTAATTTTTTCTTTCATAAGAACATTCTCCTAACAATAATAAACAAAACAAAAAAAGAATTAGCGAAATCGGTCCAGCCGTTCACGCGTGATGTGATGACCAAGGGAAATAGGGATTCATTTTTATATATATACATATTTAGATTACTTTCGTACTAACAGACCTGCCAAGAATGGCGATTATGGCAATATTCTGCTTTCGAAGAGGCATTGTCCAGCAGTGGACAGGCATGGGCTGATGATGTTAATGATGGTGACTATTAAACATTATACATGTATGATTTTTTTTAAAGAATAATACTAGTCTTATTTATAATTACTTCCGTAGTAACAGTATAGGTAATTATTTAAGAACGTGCCATAGTCAGGGCCAGAGCTCGAAAAACACGATGCATGCCATATTGATGCGTATGCAAGTCTTGCGAATTACTTACACGACACTGAACACGTAACTACAATTTCATTTTTGGATGAATATCATTTTACTAACTATATTATATGCCTCGACTTTATAATACATATTTAGAATAATTAATAACTATAATAATTATGATAAATTAAACATATGCGATAAGTTTTCCATTCATCCACGGTTCAATACGGAAAAAAGATCTCGGGGTCCCGGGTTCGATCTCGTGTCGCGAAACTAGAGTTTGGAATTTTCGAACATTGCTCGGATTTGTGATCACCAAACCGGATCTGGCAAGCGTGGTGATTATGATTATAGTAGGTATGCTCATCATTGCTGTGCTGGTAAAATTAAGTTATTGAGGACTTAGCCCAGCAGTGCAGTGGGAGTACCTAATGAGAGTGTGATAGGCAGTTAATTAGATGTATAGATAGATTTAATAGTAATATTTTTAAGACATGCCACGCTGGGCCAAACAGAGCCATCTAGTCTCAAATTAAGCTTCTATTAAGTAGCTTGGGTAATGGGGTACTAGATAAACCGATAAACTTACTAATATACTTTTTTTTGTATATACATACATGTTTATACATAGAAAAACACCCAGACCAGTACAGTACAGACATGTTCATGCACACAAATTTTTGTACTGTGCGGGGATCGAACTCGCGACCCATGACTTAGAAGCAGAGTTCAACTCTGATCCAACTGGTCGCCAAAAAACCTAGAAGACCTTTAATTACTGAGAAGACTTCTAATTATGCACATGACTTATAGATGTCATCATAAAATTGTAAACTTCGTCAGTTTATAATCAAACGTCGATGGATTACGGACAACTGTAGCGATAACACAAGAAGCTGCGGTACATCACTAATTTTATTTCCTTTGTAGCCTATCAACCTTAGTTTTCTATTCTTAAGCTGGTTTCAGAGTCACGCCGTTAATCGTGCCGTCGAACGGCGTGCACTTCGACAGCGCGCGCTTAGGCGACGAAAGTTTGTAATAGACGTTATTGTAAATTTAATATGTATGTGGGATTGTGAGTGAGTTTGAAGGAATGATTAAGAGGAGTGATTGATCGGTATGAACGAGGAAGCAGTGAAATGATACGTCATGGTTTGAAGATGTGAATGAAGATGCAAGCATGACCGATGACTGAACGATGGTTTGAATAAAGAATGAAAGAACGAACAAGAGTAGATGATTTTGAAATGAGAAGAATGAAAATGGCAGACTGAGAGGATCGCGGTGAAAGAAAGATGTCGTGTTCAATATTTTATTTTGTACTTACGATTTTAGACTTAGATATAGAGATGTAAAGACGTGTTAAAACGATAAAACCTAAACGAGTGAAGACGTGTATTTTATTTATTTCCCCGATCCTACAGTTTTGGGGGCTCGTCCTAAGAAGTTTCCAGAAAAACAAAAGAAGAATCGTGCAGAAGGCACGTAACAAAGGAATATTGAGGAAGACTAAGAAGAAAACGATGCCAAGAGAAAGAAAAGATCGCCGTGTAAGCCGACAGAATGAGGCAGATGAGTTATATGATACTGAGCGAAGCACAAACTCAAATCCAATGCAGATGATGCAAATGATAGCGGAATTGATTCCGTTATTTGATGGTAAAGACAACACCTATCCCGTTGCAAAATGGATAGAGGACGTGGAGACCAATGGTGAGATATTTAGTTGGTCACCATTACAACAGCTTTTATTAGCCAGACGTTCCCTGAGAGGTACGGCAGCATTGTGGCTCAGGGCGGAGCGGCCTTTCAGAAGCTGGGAAGATCTAAAGGTAGCACTATTAAAAGAATTCCCTGATACCGTGGATATAAAGGCCATACATGAGCTGATGTGTTCGAGAAAGAAGAAGTACGACGAAGGCTGTATAGATTATATGTTGGTTATGAAAGAGTTGGGAAGGAGAGGCAAGATGCCTGATAGTGTAGCCATAAAATACATCGTAGATGGAATAAATGATAATGAGTTAAACAAGATGATGCTCTATGGGGTTACTAGCTATGAAGATCTGAAAGAAAAATTGAAAATATATGAAGCAATAGCGAAAAAATCACAGACTGTAGAATTAAGAAATATGAACCGAAGCAAGCAGATACGTTGTTACAACTGTGGAGTGATGGGGCATTCATCATTTGGTTGCCCAAACAAAGAGAAAGGTCAGAAATGCTTCAAGTGTAATGGTTTTGGGCATATTTCAAATGAGTGCAAGATGGCGACAAATCCGATGACAAGATCTCGATCTCATTATGAAGGAAATTGGAGACGTTTGGGTTCGGTTGCGAATGACACAAGTTATAAGAATGACACGGAAAAGGATGTGCAACAGTGGCGCTACCAACCTAAACCAACGAATACTCCAAAAAAAATGATGTTTGGATTGTCAAATAATTCATCAGAAAATGTCACCTCGTTTTATGAAAATACAAATGGCAGCCAAGAAGTTGAAAAGAAAGAAAATGAAATGACATGTGTCGCCGACGACTTTACAGGAATTATGAACAGTCAAAATAGAAATATTATGAAAAAGATGAAACCTGTAAAGAAGTTATTGTTGAATAATACAAAAGAAGTTAGTGCATTAATTGATTCCGGGAGTGATGTTAATTTATTAAGTGAGAAATTATATTTAGAACTATGTATTCCAAAGTTTAACGACTCGTTGGTTCTGACTGGACTTGGTTCTTCAAAAGTGATATCTTTAGGACAATCTTGTATTAATTTAAGTATAGATAAACAAAATTATGGTAAAGTGACCTTCCATATTATTTCCAATGAGTGTATGCCTTTTAGTGTCATTATTGGCCAGGAGTTTTTAGAAAACGTAGTAATGGTTATGAATGGTGGTTTTGTTACTTTATTTCCTAAAGATGAAGAGTGGATGTTTAATATTAATTGTTTTCCGTGTACAGCTGATTTTATAGGTTCAATTAGTGATACTGGCCTGAAAGAGAAAGTGGTAAAGTTAGTCGAGGACTATAGACCTCAACAGACTAAAGAAGCACCGGTGGAGTTAAAGATAATATTATAATATTAAAAGATGAGCGTCCTGTATCACAGCGGCCTCGGAGAGTATCTCCGAAAGAACAACAAGAAGTGGATAAGCAAATACAGCAATGGCTTGAAGATAAGATTATTAAGGTTAGTTACTCCGAATATGCCAGTCCTATTGTATTAGTAAAGAAAAAAGACAATTTAACTCGAATTTGTGTAGATTACAGATTACTCAATAAAAAGATTGTGAAAGATGAATACCCGCTCCCGATTATAGACGATCTGGTTGACAAACTTGTCAATACTAAGGTTTTTTCAGCGCTAGACCTGAAAAATGGGTATTTTCATTTAAAAGTGGGAGAGCAGTATACAAAGTACACAGGTTTTGTTACAATGACTGGGCAATATGAATTTTTGAGAGCTCCTTTTAGGCTTTCTACATGTCCAAAGGTTTTTATGCGATATATAACAGCAATTTTTAGAGATCTAATTGCATGTGGTATTGTTATAATATTCATTGATGATTTGTTGATTCCAGCTGAAAATGAGAAACAAGCCTTTGAACGTTTAACAGCAGTATTACAAAGAGCATCCGAGTATGGACTTAACATAAATTGGAAGAAATCACAGCTATTAGTAAATAAAATAGAATACTTGGGGCACGTGATACAAGATGGTGTAATAATGCCGTCACCAGGAAAAACAGAAGCCGTTGTAAAGTTTCCTGAACCTCAAAATGTGAAACAACTGCGAAGTTTCTTAGGTCTAGGTTCGTACTTTAGAAAGTTTATTAATAACTATGCCGAGATAGCACAGCCGCTTACAGACTTGCTTAAAAAAGAACAGGTATTTCAGTTTAACGCAAAAGAACGAGAAGCTTTCGAAACGATTAAAAAGAAGTTAACAAGTAGTCCAGTGCTTAAAATTTATAATCCAAAAGATGAAACAGAGTTACACACTGATGCATCGAGTAATGCTTACTCAGCGATTTTGATGCAAAGGAGCACTAAAGATGGGGAATTGCATCCTGTACATTACATGAGCCGTAGAACATCAGAGGCAGAACAAAGCTACACTAGTTATGAGCTTGAAGCATTAGCAATAATAGAAGGGGTTAAGAAGTTCCGACATTATTTGCATGGTATTTATTTTAAAATTGTCACAGACTGCAAGGCATTTCAGATGACGTTAGACAAAAAGGATTTAGCAATGTCGACAAAAGTAGCAAGGTGGATTTTACTGCTCCAAGATTACAACTTTAAGGTAGAGCATCGTAGTGGTACGAAGATGAAACACGCGGATGCATTAAGTAGAAATCCTTATGTAGCATTTTTAAATTCAGATTTGCACAAACAGTTACAATGCGCACAAGAGAGCGACGATGGTCTTAAGGCGATTATGACAGTATTGCAAGAAGGACAACGTTATCAAGACTATTATCTCCACCAAGGATTGTTGTGCAAAGGGCAAGATCAGTCTTTAGTAGTGCCTAGGAAGATGGAAGATACTATAATTCGAAGAGCGCACGAAAACGGACATTTTGCGAAGAAAAAGACCATAGAACTCATAGGTAAAGACTATTACATTGAAAACTTAGAGAAAAAAGTAGTAGATCTGATAGCGTCATGTATTCCCTGCATCTTAGGAAGCAGAAAAGATGGAAAAAAGGAAGGATTTTTATACCCTATTGATAAGGAAGAAGGTCCGTTACACACTTTGCATGTTGATCACATAGGGCCATTAGCCGAAACTAAAAAGAAGTATAACTACATACTGACGGTTGTGGATGGGTTTACAAAGTTTGTTTGGATATTTCCGGTGAAGTCAGTAACGGCAAAAGAAACCATAGAAAAGATGGAGTTACTTCAGCAGACATTTGGAAACCCGATGAGGATTATTAGTGACAGAGGAGCGGCTTTTACAAGTAAAGACTTTAAAGAATTTTGCAAGAACGAGGGTATCCAGCACACTAAAATAACAACAGGTGTTCCAAGAGGAAATGGTCAAGTAGAGCGCATCCATCGCACGATAATATCAGTTCTTACAAAGTTCAACGTCGAAGAACCTACCCATTGGTACAAGCACACCAATAGATTGCAGAGGGCTTTGAACAGCACGTACCAAAGAAGTATAAAAACAACACCGTTCGAGTTACTCACAGGAGTAAAGATGCGACAAAAGGAAGATCTTGAATTTCTGAAAATGCTAGAAGAAGAGAATGTTTCAAATTTTATGGCGCAAAGAGAGGAAATAAGAAAAAGGGCTAAAGAACAGATTTTAAAAGTGCAGGAAGAAAACAAGAATCTTTTCAATAAAAAGCGAAGAAATAGCACACAGTACAAAAAAGGAGATTTGATAGCAATAAAAAGAACTCAGTTTGGAACAGCTATGAAACTTAAGCCGATGTTTTTGGGTCCATACAAGATAACAAATGTGATTGGAAAAGATAGATATGAGGTAGAAAAAATATCAGACGGCGGAGATGGTTCTAAGAAGACAACAACTTGTGCGGAGTTCATGAAGAAATGGTCAGTATGAGGTTGAGGTTAAACGAAACAGTTTTTTTTTTTGTGAGTCGTATTTTTTTTTGGTTGTTGATGCTGAAGGCAGTTACAAAAGAGATGTTTATGTTATAAAATATGTATTATTTGTTAAGTAAGTATGAATGAAATAATTGTAAATAAAAGGTTTTTTTTTTGTACACGTTTTTAATTTGGGAACTGTAGGTGGAAGTGTCACTGAAGTTTAATTTAATATGGCAGGAAGGTTTTTTTTTAATTATTTCATAGATGATGTTTTTTTTTTTGTATGTTTTTATGGACATGGGTAATGGGTATTACATTATGGCTAATATTTTGTTGAGATTTTATATAATTGTGTAATTCGGTGATATTTAAGTTTTGTTTATGTTGAAGTGTAAAATGTAAGTTTTTATTTTAATGTAACGATGTTTTATTTTTATTTTAGTAGATTGTTTAATATAATAATGGCTATATTGTTATACATATGTTGTTAGTGTGCATGTCTGGAGGCCAGACATGGTCAGGAGGGCCGAGTGTGGGATTGTGAGTGAGTTTGAAGGAATGATTAAGAGGAGTGATTGATCGGTATGAACGAGGAAGCAGTGAAATGATACGTCATGGTTTGAAGATGTGAATGAAGATGCAAGCATGACCGATGACTGAACGATGGTTTGAATAAAGAATGAAAGAACGAACAAGAGTAGATGATTTTGAAATGAGAAGAATGAAAATGGCAGACTGAGAGGATCGCGGTGAAAGAAAGATGTCGTGTTCAATATTTTATTTTGTACTTACGATTTTAGACTTAGATATAGAGATGTAAAGACGTGTTAAAACGATAAAACCTAAACGAGTGAAGACGTGTATTTTATTTATTTCCCCGATCCTACATGTATATGTAGAGGTCTTGAAGAAAAGAGGTTGTTCAATGTAATCTCTTTACTATTTATTAAATACTTTAGCATTATTCGTATGACAGCACACATTACATGATTCAGTACAGGAACGCCATTGAGAATGAGAGAGTGTTGCCACACACATTCTGAATGGCAACTTAATTGGGATACCATTATTTAAATATAAATGTACCAACATCTCAACAGTTATCATGGGGGAAACCGTATCTCTACCTTTTTATATTATTTATTTATTTAATTAATACACACAGCAGATTACAATTATGAGAATACTTAGAATTAAATTGAATAACATTAGCCTAGATTGTAATCCAAATTATCAATTGCATATATTTTTGTCTGTACCTATAGTATTTTCTGTAAGTGTCGTGTCGTGTGGTGCCGGCACGGTAAAATGATACTTAGTAACACGTCATAAGAGGCGACTAAAGTAGTACTGCCAGAAATAGACGGGCATGTGTCTTCCTTTTATCATTGGCCAAACTGAGATTTCCAAGTCGCCTACAAAGTGTGGCGATTATGCCAATTCTAATAAAATTCATTACGGAGAGGCCTGTGTCCAGTAGTGGACTAAGATGGGCTGGTGATGTTGATATTATCTACTTTTGCATTTACAAGTGCGCTTATATAAACGGCGCTTTCCATACACATGACTTTGAAGCCAGCTTTAAAGTTGGAATAGAAATTTTCGTTTCAAATTTAATCGAAAAATAATTTGTGCTACACCCAGAGTTATCAATAAAAAATTATTATCGAATTCAGTCGACCCTGTACAGAGATACATAATAAACAAGCATCAAATTGAAAACATGCTTATTTTAGTCGGTTGAAAACGTAATAAAAGTTCATTCTGAAAAAGTCGCAGATTGGTATCCATTCGTCTTTAACTCTTTAACAGACAAAAAGGACAGCAAAGTAAATTTTGGATCACACAGACGAAATAAAAATCCGTTCACATAAATTGATTCTTAGACATGATCCTCTCCAATAAGAGGATATGCCATAGTTGCCACGTTTGGCAGGTCGCCACGTTTGGCAGGCGGGTCGACGGTCACTGTTCGAGCAGTGTGACCAATGATCCATGGTGGACGAGGATACTGCTCGGGCAGCAGTATCTTTCTAGCAATACTCCATAAGTCGCCTGACGACACCCATATGACGAGAAGGTGTGGTGCTATTCTTTTTTAGCTTTAGCCCAAGAGGCTAGACTACTAAACAATAAGCCGTTTGGAAACGCATTGTAATCTTTCACATAATAAATGCTGTATTATTATCTTAGTAAACATTGATTACAAATATTGCTATATTTGAATTCATATTTACATAAAACGATGTTCACAAAATGTTAATTTATTTATGAACTTCAATACGCCTGAATCTATATTTCTATTAGATAACTATATACCTAAAGATATTTTTTTACCAAAAATGGCTCTATCTTTTTTATAATAATAATAACACACTCATATGTTACACGAACATAAAAAAACAACATATTTTTCTAAGACTTTTATTGTTGCATTTAAAAAATTACAATACAAAAAATAAATAATTGTGTGATGTAGTTCAGTTTTCAATCAAAATCATACAAGTTATAACTTGTTAGGCTTTTCTTCTAAAGACTGAGTCGGGACTACACGCGTCAGGTTTGGCTCAGGGAAGTCCTGCGACACGACGTGGTGGCTGGCAGCCGCTCCAGGCTTAGGACCGGGGAAATCTTCGGAGATCTTGTGGTGGCTAGCAGTCCGCGCCATCTTTGCCCAATCCTCCTTCATGCCTTCTTCCTCGATGGTCCTGTACGCAGGGGCAGAGTAGCCGGAGTGTCCGTGTGATTCAGCGAGGTGACCAGTCACGATGTTTGGTGCGCAGCTAAGCAGTAGAGGGATATTGCAACCACCTACGTTTGCGTTCGGGAACAGGCCGACGGCAGGGCCGTATGCCGGGCCAGACAAAGCAAGGCCTCCACCCAACGAATGCGATCCAGAGCCGTAGCCACCGGACACAATGGCTCCTGAGTGAGCTCCAGAATAACCGGAGAGACCTCCAAGGGATGATTCGTAGTTTGATCGAGTTTGGTGGTCTTCGAAATGCTCCTCTTCGCGATAGTGTGGCTGAGGGCTCTGACTCAAATACAGAGCGATCGGTGCGTAAGGCGCGGCGCCTGCGCATGGAGCCCCGAAGGATTTCTTCGTTCGTAATAACTCCTCTCCATCTTCTACTGGAGCGGCGAAGCTCGATCCGACAATCACAGCTAAGACTACTATGGGCTTCATTGTTGGATGTGATGTGTGATGAATAGATTCGATCTACACTATTTATACTATAACTAATGAACATCTAAGTTTATCTATCGATGCAGGCAATCTGATCTTGTGCATTTCGGCACGTAGGCTGTACTCGTGCTATCTGTTTGAACTTACAAAACTGCTAAACGGCAATTAATCTAGGTATGATGATGATGATGATAGATAATTTAATAATGCCCCGCATGCACACCTTTTTAAATGTTCAGTTTGATTTATTATTTAAATTGACTATTATTATAAAAAAGAAGCTATATTTTGTCAGTATTACCATAGGGAAAGAGTATATTTCTTTCCCTTTGGCTGTACGTAGTAATTACTTGCTCAGAACTGTAGCAGCGTATTACTGTAAGCCAGCGCCAGGTATGCATGGAGATGCGGAATTTTAAATACTGATTATAATTGCACTTAAGTTGCTAAAATATCATATAAAGTATAGTTTGTAACGCCCCGTTGGTCTAGTGGTTTAAATACCGGGCCAAGATCTCGGGGTCCCAGGTTCGAATCCCGGGTCGGGCAACAAAAAGTTTCGAATTTTCGAACGTTGCTCGGGTTTGTGATCACCAACCCGCATTTGGCAAGCGTGGTGATTCTGCCAGTACACCCATCATTGCTGTGGTAACTTGAATTCAATGATGGAGGCCTTTTCCCTGCAGTGGCATGATTATAGGCTGTTTACTTTTATATTTTGGCAGTTTAGGTTCAACTAAGTTAAACTTTGTAAATTACTTGTCTACTTTGCTCTAGGTATTAATATTTGTAGTAAATTCGTTTTATTGATCATATTTCTATTATTTTGTCACATCGACAATTTATAACAATTTATTCATACAGTCGTATTATATATTTTGATAATTTCACCCCGTTTATAGTTTATCTACGATTTCTACTTTTTTATCAACGCAAACTATATGCGTAGTTTTTTGTAAAGTATGTGTATCTTATATTTTCTTACTATATTATATTTTTTTTAAAAGTCAAGTGGGTATCGGTGTCGTAGTTGCACATCACAAAAGCAGAGTTTTTGATTTTCTCGTTCCATAATTAATTACCTACACATCGATCGATCTTAAATATATACAGGATGAAATTTTAACCACTTTCCAAATTTTTGTAGGCGTTCGGTATCGTATTGAGAGCCCATTTATGAAGTAAAAAATGTAAATCAAGTTTTCACCCGAAAATATTTTTCGCAATATAGTTTTAAAATTTACAGTTTTAGGCCTGTTTAGGTATAAAGGGAAAATCAAAAACTTATGATTAGTATCATAATGAATAAATGTGATGTGCATTGCGTAAAAAAGTGTTGCTAGGCGGACGTAACAAAAATTTTAGATTTTTGGCGGACATTTTCGAAGTGCTTTATCTTGACATTTTTGTACTGGGCTATACCAAAAAGAAAAAATACGTCATTTGTTTTTTGTCTCGTACATTGATATATTAAAATTTGGAAGGTGCTTAAAATTTTACCCTGTATGTAGGTAAGTACCTGTTTACGCATTCGTAACTAAGGTGCAAAAAATATATTGGATCCAGTTTGCATATTTGCAATTGAATTTCTGTGCAGTATTAATCCACATAACCCAAAGGCGTGCCAAAGGCTCTTAATAAAATTATTAAATAGGTACCTACTATGATTATTATAATGAAAATCATCTCTTAAAGAGTAAGAAATAATATTCGAACTTTTTATGGAAAATAAATTATATCTCTTCGCAAAGAGATAATTTAAGAACTTAAGGGCTTCGGATAGTTTTTTATCTCAAAAGCGTTAAGTAAATGGGAAAAAAGCGCGGTAATAAATTAACCTAATTTGTTATGAAAATAAGAATTCAATCAAATCATCCCAGTTACCAAATTAAGTTAATATTAATAATTATAGCGGTGAATGGTATTACAAGCCAAAGCAGCCTATCTAAATATATAAAAATGAATCCCTATTTCCCTTGGTCATCGCATCACGCGTGAACGGCTTAACTGATTTCGCTAATATTTTTTTTGTTTTATTTGTTATTGTCAGGAGAATGTTCTTATGAAAGGAAAAATTAAGAAAATTTCGCGGAAAATTAGAAAATTTAAGAAAACTTAATCACCATACTAAGTTATTTGTAATGTAACCTTATGGCTTTTGACAATTAAACTTTTTTAATGTATGGCGTTTGACATAACATTGACAGAATGCGTGCTGCAAATATCGTCAAATAGGGGATAAATAAAATTATAATTTTGCACATGACATGGGGCCTAATTCGCGTAACCGAATCGCAGTTCGATCGTGATTGAATTGGACGATTTTGATATTTAGCCCATACTAGAACTGTCAAAAACCTGTCTTTCAATTACGATTGTGATACGATTCGGTTACGCGAATTAGGGGCCAGTAATGTTTGCCAGAAAAAAAAACAAAGAATGTTGTATACCTTTCTTAAAACGTTAATACAATGGGTAATTTTTTTTTATTAAACTGTTTTGTTATCAATTTTCATAGTTAAGACAGGACAACGTCTGTCGGGTCCGCTAGTTTTATTATATTTATTCAGAAGAATATTTATTACTATAGCGAAATGGCAGTATTACATATTACTATAGCGAAGTCCAAAAAATACTCCATGTAACACCAATTACATAACATCATCATCATCATCAGCCTATCACAGTCTACTGCTTGACATAGGCCTTTCCAATTGCACTCCACTTAGGTCGGCTCCTCTCTCGGCTTCCCGCATCCAGCTCTTAGAGATAAAATCAGAAAAGAGGTGATCCGGCAGAGAACTAAAGTTACCGACATAGCCCACCGGATTAGCAAGCTGAAGTGGCAGTGGGCTAAAATCAGTTGACCTCGTAAGTCTTGTGATTTTTCAACGGCAGCATTAATACCTATATTAAGTTCAAACTAAAAATAGTGTTTTAGACCAAGATAAAAAAATATTTGTAGTTTTCGAAGCGTGTTTTTATTGCTTACTTGTAGCATAATACTTCTTATAAAGGGACTATATAGAAAATAGTTTTATTCTGGAATTTCTTTAGGCTTATTTACAGTTAAACAAAAAATTAAATTCTAAGTATATTAGGCAGTTAAACTTGCTACGTCGTTTAAATGCCCCTAATTCCCCTAACCAAATCGTATCACAATCGTTATTGAATTGCAGGTTTTTGACAGTTCTAGTATGGGCTAAATGTCAAAATCGCCTAATTCAATCACGATTGAACTGCAATTAAAATAGCAGAATAAGGGCCCTGAACTACTATTTTTAGTTTGTACTTTTAAAAGTACGAGGGGACTTACGAGGTTAAAATCAGTTTTATTTCTGCAAATAGGCCCTAGGAGGCGCTTTTACGCGTCCCAATATTTAAACCTACCACTCTTAGGGATGGCCATATTAGCCGCAGGACCGACAACCGCTGAGGTAAATGAGATCGTGAGTGGAGACCGCGTCTCGGCAAACGTAATGTAGGACCATCTCAGGCCAGGTGGAGTGATGATTTGCGCAAGGTGGCTGGCAGGAAATACATAACACCTTTTTATAATTATTAGTTTTTTCATCAGTCTAAATGATTATGATAAATTGAGATCACAAGTATTTTATTTGCCTACTTAAAGAAGTATTTTACCTATTGTATTCGGCCATTAGGTACTTACTTATCTAAAGAAATATTTTATTAGATTCATTTTCAAAAATTTGGTATCTATTTCATTTTCAATAAATGGACAATTAACATGTAGGGAATAACTTATTCGTTGTGATTACATGATACCTACATATTGCAAAATTACAGCTTTTTAGTAATAATAGTCTATGATACTAGGTAATCGCAAGTCACAGACAGACGGATATGGCGACGGATTTTATGTTGTGGTAAACAAATATTGTAATATGCAAAAAAAAAACAGTATGAAACTTAGGATTTAGAATTTGTGTACGGCTCTAACTAGGATACTAGATCAAAATTGACTCAGACCATGCTGTAAGTAAATAACTAAGATTTATTTAACTAAACATGCAATGTCGAAAATTGCATAAGTATATGAAGGAAAAGGTGTTTAAAGTTATCTAAAATATAAGATAATAAGTGAGTCTAAATTTCATGGGTATAATCTCATAAACTTTAAGTTATTTTAAAGTAAAAGTTTTTGAAATATTTTTGACAGCATTAACCACACGGGTTTAACACAAAAAAAAACCAAAAGAATTATAACTATTTAAATAAGTACATTTATTAAAACAACCTACTATAACTAAGGCTATTTACAATTAAAAGTCCTAAATTTTACTGGTTTGCATCGGTGTGGGCGGAGTCGCTGACGTGTTCCGTTGCGTCGTGGGTTTTCAGTTCCTCGGCGTGTTCCTCGTGGAGGTCCAGGTGGGCCTGGTCGTCGACTCCTCGGTACGCGTTACCTCCAGCGGAAATCACACTGCCTCCGTATCCACCGCCGTATCCGGAGCTCTTCACGAGACGACCAGGAACTATGGAAGGCGAGCAACTGAGCAGCAAGGGAACGTTGCAACCGCCAACGTTAGCGTTAGGGAAGACGCCGTAAGCGGGACCCGTCGCCACGGCCGGCGCCAGCTGACCTCCGTAACCACCCAGGCTGGCGTGACCGCCGTATCCACCGTATCTGGCCATCGGCATATGCTCTGTCATACCGGGTTCCATGTCGGAGAAATTCAGGATTTCAGTTTCACCATCGTCGGCGCGGTAGTGAGGTGCGCCGTAACCGTAGCTCGGCACTCCGTAGGAAGCGTGGGCGCCGCCGCCATAACCGTAGCCCGCGTGCACGGGGCTCAGGTAGCCCCCAGCGGGGGCGATGGGGACTGACCCACCGCAGGGTGACGCGTAAGCACCGCCGTAAGCAGACCTCCTATCCCGATAGTAAGGAATCTGCTGTCCGTTGTACAGGATTCCGGATGGTTCAGATACGAACACATTGGAGAGCGCCGGCGCACCCGCTGCCACCAGGACCGAAGCCGCAAACGTACAAACCGAAATAACGACCTTCATATTGACACTGTTTTGCAACTATGGTGGTTGTAATCGACACCGCACCAATATTTATACGAGTGTTTACTCGGGCTGGACTTTTGGATCGAACTTAATTACTTAGGTTGCAATCTGCCTTTTGCGACATTTGACCGAGTATTTCCTGCAGAGTAAGATTTTCGTTGCCCTACCTAGTTGTTAACCCTATTAACAATGTGTCGAAATATTTGTTATCGCTAAGCTATTTACACAACCAAATAAAAATAAAGTTGAATGTTTTCAGGATTCAGATCTACATTTAGGACTACATTTAGACATACTCCAATACAATTTCGAAATAACTGTATTACTTTAAAGTTTTGATTTGTTATGCTTTAATTATAAATACACCTTATCTCACCCTATGGGTGTCGTAAAAGGCGACCAAAGTAAAACTGCCAGAAGAAGACTGGCAGCATCGACTTCTTTCCACCACTGATTAAACTGCGATAACCAACCCGTCTGCCAAGCGTTGCAACGATGACAAAAACATGATTTTATTACTAGAGGTATAGTATAAATTTAGTCGTATCTCCAGCATTGGGCTGATGTATGCTGATGATGGTTTTAATTTGTGTTGTACAATTCCTATTGTATAAATTCTTGATAGCTGTTGCCCTTAATGAGAAATGGTACGAATCCTTACATAAACGCGAATGTTAGGTACTCTGTCTGTCGATATGTTACGCTTTCTCGCCTGAGCCACTAAACGAATTTTAATAAAATTTGGTACTAAGATAGGGTAGACCTTAAGAATGGACCTACACACAGATACAGGTTTCCGCCCGCCCAATGTGACGTGTAGTTTACGCAGGCAGAGCCACAGGAAAAAGTTAGTCTTCTATATTAATAAAAAATACGTATGCGCATAACTTCAGACTAGCTGCAATGATTTTGATAATTATTGTTATGTTATGTTTATAATGGTTAGGAGAAGATTTGTATGGAAAATACTGTTTTAAAATATCCACAAGATGTAAAAGGTAAACTATGGTCATAAACATGGTCTAAGTTTTGCTTACATTATCTTTATTGGTAAACCCGTGCAAAGTCGGGACAGATAGCTAGGTTTCAATAATAATGATATTATGGTGTATTGAGGAAATAATGATTCTTTGACTAAAAACTTCGATGGCGTTAGGTGGGACTCTACTTTTTGCCTTTTAGGCGGACGATTTATTTTATTCAAATTTCATAGCAATTTCATTGCTTTAAAAAAGAGTTTTTAAGTATAGCTTCATAAAGTGCATTGTTAATGTAGTTATGGTCACGAAAAAACAAACGAAAAGTGTAGTCAGATTTATCATATATACCTATATTGACCATTTAAGATATACGAGATCATAGTTTGAAGGACTATCATAATTTTTCATACAAAATGGTGTTGTAAGTTGTAACCATGTTGTAACATTAGGTACGTCAAAATTCTTCTCTGGAGACTTTTAAAAAAGAAACCAATTTCGTTATTTAAATATTAGTCTTTCGTATGTATATATCTAATTTCTTTCGCTTGGTCTATATACTTATTAAATGTGATTCAGACCAATTTTTACACAATCCGATTAACGGTTCATAAACGCACATTCAAATTTAAACAATTTTATAACTTTACTTTCATAGTCACTGTACTGAAAGCTGTTTCGGGGTTTCTGCCGTGTACCTACTTTTTTTTTACCTTATAATATTGAAGACATTTAAAACACGTGATAGAAGCTCCAAAAGCAACTGACTCTTGTTACAAAAAGCATGTTTTTATTTTTAAACTTATTTTGATTAGAAAACAACAATAACATAACCTTTATGCTAAGGACGCAGGGTTGAAGGGAATATAATATAATATTTATACTTAATTAATATTTAACTGGTTGGAACCAGTTTCTAACATTTTTAAAAACGCATTCGCCGAACATCCTAGATAAAGGCAGTATTATCATTACAATTAAATTGCTAAAATATTACATAAAGTATTGAAACAGCTGTTTCATCTTAAGTGATTTTTAGACTTCTGTAAAGCTGTTTCTTTCGGGTGTTAAGAGTGCAAAACATATAATATCACTTGTTGGCATCTTGTTTGCTGATAACTTACGTAAAAATTGTAGGTGTCAAACCTTTTTGTTGAACTCTTATGTACCTACTCGTATATGTATGTAAATTATTATAAACTAGCTGTTGCCCGCGACTTCGTTCGCGTCAGTTTCTGTTATTATGATCGCGATTATTTTTGCAACATTTTTCACTGATGCTTCGCTCCTATTAGTCACAGCGTGATGTTATATAGCCTAAAGCCTTCCTTGATAAATGGACTATCCAACACAAAAATAATTTTTCAATTCAAACCAGTAATTCCTGAGATTAGCGCGTTCAAACAAACTCTTCAGCTTTATAATATTAAGTATAGATTTTATTGCGAAAGATTAGTTAAGTGTGGTAATAGAAGAACGGCTGAACGCATGTGGAGGAAATTTAGCACAATAGCGTTGTGTATTTCATAGAGCAAGCAATGATGTTTTTTTTAGTAGTTGCAGTACACTATCGTTAACATTAGGGAATAAATGTTGTATTATGTAGCTCGCCCTGTTTGTTTATTTAATTTATAGTGGTAGCTTATAGAGTCAGAGACAGGATACACAAATAAAAATTGGAAACTTTTAGAGTTGCAATTTTTGCATTATACCAATCAAATATTCCAAACGAACGAAATCACGGGAAACCGCATACGATGAGCTATGCTTGATATTTCAATTCTTCAATTTTTTCTTTTATTGTAGTTTTACTATGACTGGTTGCGTAGCGTACCCTATTGCAGCATGTGCCTCAATAGAAATTAACCTAAATATTAATTAAAATGTGTAAGGACGAAATACCGGGTATGATTTAGCTTTCTTTGTTCCAAATTAAACTTAAACAACCAGAGTAGTACTATCCTCCCTCAAAGACAGGCAAACATAAATTAAATACTCAGTTATTATTATGTAGGTTTCCTTTTTTTTGGTCTCATGAATAAAAGGCCTACCAAGGCACCATGACCATAGCAGAGACTATTATTGCGACATTGTTTTGTTTCTTAGAAAAGTTTGACTTAAAAACTTTACTAGGTATTGTTTGACGTTCATGAAGGTACTCAGTACCAAAACAAAATAACGAATATTATGTATTTATGAAATTGCGGCTTTCTTTTGCAATTTCTACTGTTTGCAGTATAAACAGCGAAAATTCTCATATTTTAAACAGAAATTTTAATCTTTACTTACCAGACTCTACATTGATAGGTGTTTAATATTATCATTTAAAATGCGCGAATAAATATAGAAATGACTTTGTTTTTTCATCTTTCAATTAGAAAAAAAGAATATTTTTATCAGTGAAAAATGAAAAAAACAATTCCAATATCGTTAAAAGTAAATCTGTGCTACACTAAATTCCTCGCGAACAAAGCCGAGGGAAAAGGGTATCTTTTTCATGACTGTTGTTGCTGTTAAAACTAGCCAATGGTTAAGATAAGGCAATGGTTTTATAATTGTTCTGTGTCAATTTCTAAGTAGAAGTAAGTTCGTTGAAACCTTTTTAAAAACGCATTATTCCCACAATATCTAAAAACATGGTTTATCTCATGTTTATCTTATGTTGACATGAAGTCCACTATGTAAGTTGTTATTTTTGTGCATAATATTTGAATGGTTACATATACCTAATCGATAACTTAAAATATTACTTTTATTAAGATAATGGAGTTTTTAGTAAGTAAGTACTTAACAGCCTATACCTAAATCAACCAATGCAGGGCAAAGGTCTACATCAATGAATTCAAGTTACAGCTATAATGGGTGCAGGCATAATCACCACGCTTACCAAATGCAGGTTGTTGATCACAAACCTGAGCATTGTTTGAAAATTTGTGTCTCTTGTTGCCTGACTCGGGGATTAAGCCCAGAACCCTGAGATCTTAGTCCGGTTCTAAAACCACTAGACCAGCGGTTCCTATTTACCGGGTCGCGACCCGAGACCGGGCCATCAAAATAAAATACCGAGTTGCAACATGCCCACCTTGATTTAAAAATAATGGCTTCTAATGTTCGACACATCGTAAATTTGAATATTCTTTTTATACTTTCGTAATTTTCCGCTAACTTGGTTATTGGTAAAAAATAAGCAGCAGCTCCATACTTCGCACTAAAATTTTATGACTAAACAGGCGATACAAAATTATGTAGTATTAATAAAACATTTTCTCGCCATCTTGCCAGGCTGCTCTTCAAGGGGAATAAAGATTAGCTTTCAAACATCACGTATTTTAGTTACCTACGTTTTATGGTTTCCTTTCTTTACGGTCCGTTATAGCTTGAAGGTGAATGCAAAGTAAAATAACAGCCTATAACCATCCCACTGCAGGGAAAACGTATCCATTATCTAATTCAAGTTACCACAGCAATGGTTAGTACAAGCATTATCACCACGCTTGCCAAATACGTGTTGGTTATCACATACCCGAACAATGTTCGAAAACTTGGAAGTCTTGTTAGCCGACCCGGGGATCGAACCCAGGACCCCCAACATGTTGGTCCGGTACTTAAACCGCTAGACCAAACAGCTTCTACTATCTTCAGTTTTGGCATATCGGAGATAGGAAACATCATTTCTATCTCTGTTTTTGCCGTCCTGAGAAACAAACACAGAAGTTGTTTTCTATCTCCGATATGCCAAAACTGAAGATAGATAGGTTATTGGAAATGACCTTAAAAGTCGAAAGAAGTCAGCGTTGTCTACTTAAAATAATGCACTTTAAACATTTTAGATATCCAACAAATGAACTTTACAATTTTTGTAAACAACTGTCGGTTAGAAAGTTATACTTATTTTTGACTGTCATAAAATTGCATAAATCTCTTAACTTTGATTCCACGTTACTAACTAAAAGGAGGAGGGCACATAACGTTGTAACAGTCCAACGCACTAAAACAAAATTTGCTCGGAGACAGTTTACGTCACTATCTGCTTATATTTACAATAAAATTCATAAAATACTTGATGTCTACCAATTAAATGTTCGTGAATGTAAAATTAAAATTGAAAAATGGTTACTCAGTCTTAGTTACAATGACGCAGAAACAATAATTATTCATTAATTAATTTCAGAACTCTAACTTCCTACGTTATTTTTATTGTATAATATCCTAAAATAATTTTAGACACGCATATTATGGACTACTTGCATATAGAATCCATTACGTCCATACATTAGCTCGTACCATCCATACGATTTGCTAGTTCTAACATAAGGTTGTAATAACTTGTATAAAATAATAATAATTGTTACTTATTTATAGCTTTCATGTATCAACATTATTTGTTATGTAAGAGCGAGATCTCCTATAACAGGCATATTATCTGCTTAAAAGGAGGGTCCCAATCACTTGTTTGTTCCACCTACATGAAAAGTAATAAAACATTTTCAAAACATTTTCAAAAAAAAAAAGGCCTATAGACCAGATAGCTTTTACTAAAAGGTATCAAAAATTTGTTATAAAAAATAAAAAAAAATGACAGAATTAAAGTAAATATTTCAAAATTAATTGTTTGACTTCTATTTATATTGCATGTTACGAGGAATTGTATAAAATCACGCTGCTGGCTTCAAATTATTGAAAAATGATTGAAATCTCAAACATTACTTTTCCGCCTTTATGGTATTATGTTTATATTTTAAATACCCTTAAAAAATATGTTTATCATACCCCAATAAAATTACCAAGAAAACCTGAGTAAGAACAGTTGTATAGTAAGCTTTATTTTATCAAATCACATAAGAATAACATAAATGCTTAATATTATTACGATGTTGCAACCTCGAAACGATCGCGAGCGGAATTTTATTTTTTCAAACGTCAGCTGATTTTGCACCAAGAAACACAGCCAATGTAACTTTAAAGCAAGTAACCTACTTTGTGAATATTTTGTTTTATAATTCTTTGTAATCTGATGCAATGTTTCAGAATATGCATGATTCATAGAGCTACCTTTTGTGTTAAGTTTTATTCTATTGACATATTAAGTATCTAGTAACTAAATTTACTTAGTTACAGCCTATAATTATCCCACAGCAGGGAAAAGGCCTCTATCATTGTATTCAAGTTACCACAGCAATGATGGGTACAATGGCATATTTACCACGCTTGCCAAATGCGGGTTGGTGATCACAAACTCAAGCAATGTTCGGAAATTCGAATTTTTTCTTGTTTGATCCGGGAATTGAATCCAAGATCTCGGGGTCCCGAGATCTTGGTCCGGTATTTAAACCACTAGACCAAAGGGGCGTTACTATTAGTTAACTTAGGTTCAGTTAATTACCCCGAGGGAGTTCTGGGTCTCCTACCGGGCGCGTCCCCAGGTGGCGGATAGAGGGGAACACCCTCCAGACATGGAGGATTGGCGCGGACCAAAACCCACATGGGAGGCGCTTCCAGTGGGCTTGAGCAGCCCGCTGTTGAATGCGTCTCCGCCAGACGGTGGTAGCAGGCTTCGGCCCGAAGTTGTAGATGGGGGAGGACGAATAGGCATACGCCGAACTCAACTTCCCCCGTCTAGCAGGCTAGTGGGCGTTGGACCGGGGGGCTCATCGCTCGCATTGCACAGCTTGCCAGACTGGGGGTGATTCCAGGTGTACAGAATCACCCATATTTTATGCCTGAGGCCCGGCATAGGCCGTACGTAGGCGGTGCATGGAAGGCATCCTAAGGGAAGCCCATACACTGTCAACATACGTTGCGAGGTACACGGAGGTAGGTTTAGTGGGTATGGTCCGTTAGATAGGAGTCCCACACACCCCTGCGACGGCCCCCTCCGTCACAAGAAGTACGTAACCTCATTCCCGTTGTATTTTTGTGTAATACAGAAGTATATACTCGTATCTTATCGACTAGCTGTAGCCCGCGAGTTCGTACGCGTGGTATACTAAATTAGACAACGTGTTCGTGATTTGGCATCATGTCACGTAAACGTAATGGTAGCCGTTAGTGCCAGTATCATCGTCCTGTAGATTCACTGTTAGCTTTAGACTGCCTCTATATAGTTTCCAGGTTTCAACCAGGTCACCTCCACATAAGAACCATAGTGTAGAAAATATTGTGGCTGGCCCAGTTTTCTAGGTTAGATTAATTGGTGTGAAGGGCTGCATGAACTTGTATTTACAAATGAGATGACGCCCTTCCCAGCGTTATATAAAGATTATTACATCTTAGCTAGGGCATCGAGAACCGATCTTATTTTAGAAACCAAGTCTTTCATATTCTTTCGGGACTCAGGAACTTATTCCGGATTCTTTCGGTTATTCTGGATGAAACTGGAACATCGATATATTGAATTCACTTCATGTTTGTGTGTGAGAAGTATTTTTTTACTGCTTATAAGTATGTTAAATAATAATCAATACATAATCGAATCCTGATAAATGATTAAAAAGTACCGAAAGAATCATAAGAACCTGGTTTTCATATTTAAGAACCGGTCCTCTTACGATGGAACCGGGGTTTCCCGTTTAAATAACTGATAGGGATAATCCCAGAATTGCACATAGGCTTTTTTTAAGTCTAAAAATGTACGTTTCTCGTGGGATAGATCTACGTGTACAAAGTAGCAGGCACCACTTAGTCAGCTAGTATTATAAATGCGATTGTAGATGCATGTTTTTTACTCAACCTCGCCAGAACGGCTGAACAGATCTTGCTAAAATTTGGCCCAGAGATAGATTATAAGCTAAAATAGCATCGAGGCTACTGTTTATTACGGAAAACTACGATTTTAATGAAATAGTTTCATATAAAACAATTCGATATACATATTACGAAGTGGTGGCCAACAACTACTCGTAGTAACAATATTTAAACACGTGTCAACAACATTCACAATACAAATATCACACTATTTATTTCAGTAATAAATACACTGTCCTAAACAGCTATGTCACTTCAAACTGTTCAAGCTTAAATACTAATAAGCAGATAATGTCTCATTATACCTACCGTTATGCTCATTAACGTTACGAATATGAGTTAAAGATGAATGCAGCTGTGGCAAAAGTGCAACCTATTTTTAGTCGATGGATGCTCATTGGTTAAGAGTAAGACGTTGTTTCTGTCACTGATTATGTAGTCACCTGGCCTATATTTTGTAAGGCATAAGTACATTTAAGAGAAAACACTACGGGCGAGAGAATTAAAAAATATGTATTTGTAAAATCTATTGCTGTCGCGCAGTGCCAAACGCATTCACCGCAGAGTGTGACAGAGACAACTGCTTCTTGGACCGAAAATACCTACTAAAAGCACACCAAATCAACGTTTCGTAGTCCCCCGATTACTTTTCCAAAACTAGACCGATTTAAATACTTTTTTCATTAAAGAAAGGCTTTGGCCATGTTTTCAAAATATAGCCGAATTTGTTTTCTGGATGTGTGAACACAGCGGAAAATCTGGAGACTTTTTTCGATTTTTAAAGGGCTCATATCTTTTTTATTAATTTATTTATGAAAGAACAGAAAACATACAAACATGCTTATAGTGGCCATAGATTTTTATAATAAAAATTATTGCTCTATTCGCATTATCCTAGGAGGAAACAGGGGACTACGTTTGTATGGAAAAACCTCTAATGTAGTTTTATTTTCCAGATTCAATACACTTTAATTGAATGCCATGATTGACTCATCACTTTCATAATCCGGCAAAATTAAAAAGGTTCCATCAGCCTAACAATAAAATTCTTTGAATGCACCTATCATATCAAACATACCTGGACAGTCGTGCACCAACAGGCAACTCTTGCTGTACTCGTCTCTGATGAAGCCCGCGGAACACCTGCAGCCCACTTTGCACTCCCACACCGATGTGCAAAGTGCTTCTCCTAACATAAAAACAATAAACGTATTCAATTCAAACACCAATTTTTGACCACCTGACAATCGAAGCTCACGTTATGTAACCATTATGTTTAACATCTTAGCAGTGTTATTTTTATTTTTTTATGAATTAAAATAGTCTAAGAAAAATGTTTTAAAAAATACTACTGATTAATTTTATTTGCTTCGGTCGGATCCTGGATTACTGAACCTTACACAGGTACGTACTTATACGTCACAGCGTGTTTCGAAATAAATAGCTGAATCAATCTATACTAATATAATAAAGCTGAAGAGTTTGTTTGTTTGTTTGCACGCGCTAATCTCCGGAAGTAGGTACTGGTTCGAATTGAACAATTCTTTTTGTGTTCGATAGTCCATTTATCGAGGAAGGCTTTAGGCTATATAACATTACGCTGCGACCAATACGAGCAAAGCATCAGTGAAAAATGTTGCAAAAATAATCGCGTTCATAATAACAGAAATTGACGCGGACGAAGTCGCGGGCAACAGTAGTAGTAGCAATATAAAAGGAGTAGTTATATTAAATGTATTTATGCTTATTAGCCTTTTTTGGTTATAAATAAAACAAGTAAAAATAGTTTAAAAAACTGTAACACGTCTATGAAATTGCAATGATTTTAAGTCACCCTGTATATTTGCTGTATTCCTTAAAATACATTTTCGCACTCA
The DNA here is from genome assembly GCA_949315895.1 of Anania crocealis. Taxonomy (NCBI): domain Eukaryota; kingdom Metazoa; phylum Arthropoda; class Insecta; order Lepidoptera; family Crambidae; genus Anania; species Anania crocealis. The sequence continues at coordinate 18,560,126 of OX438883.1, forward strand.
GAATTTTGTCTTTTCATTTAATACCCCACGTTTACATTTCGTTAAGACTGCAAACTTTTTTAATAGTACCCCAATATAGGTACTCGTATTGTTATACGAGTAGCATTCGCCATGAAGCTTATTTTAACAAAAGGTGGCATAATTATAATACCCGGACAATAGTATGGAATTGATTGATACCTTTACAGTTTGAAAAGAATACCTACATGAAAAAGAAACTTCAAACTTCTCCATTAAAAATGTTTTTTTATAATGCCATTATCATTATACTTAAAATTGAAGCCGAGGTTTGTCTAGTATTTTAAACATGCTAATAAATATCGGGTTAAATAACATTATTGTTTATCCAAATCCATTCATCTGTTGTATGGACAGAAAGATACACTTTATTGCACTATGATGTCAAAAGGAACAATATGCGGTCTTATCGCTGAAAACGATCTGGTTATGGCTAATGCCTAACAAAATTACAAACTTAACAAATCGTGCTAGGTACCTTTTGCCATCAACTTCAAGTTTACACAAGTAGGCGGACACTTCCAACCACAGAGGGAAAACTCCTCGTGATCCCGTAGACACATCGAAGTTCGGTAACCCGAGACTATATTTGCTAAGAAAACGATTGCAATGTGTTGAACAAACATGTAGAAGTTACGGATTGACGTCATAACATAAGTCCGTCTCAAAATAGCTATGCGATACGGGTACCGTCAATAACCATAAACCTACAAAAATCATCATTTTTTGTCACGTTAAAATGATCTTTATGCGTACCACTTAAAGAAACTCGTTGAGATTTTGAATTTATTGTTAGTGCACATGTTGTGCGGAATTACTCGTACAATAAATTTTTGACTAGCTTTTCGCCTGCGGCTCTGCCTGCGCGGACTACACGTTGTATTGCGTGGGTGGAAACCAGTACCCAGCCATAGGATACAAAATGTCCTTTTATAAGGTCTTATATCTTAGTACCACATTTATTTAAAATCGATTCGTTAGTTTAGGCGTGAAAGCGAAACATAAAAACTAACATTCACTAACATCTATACTAATATTATAAAGCTGAAGAGTTTCTTTGTTTGTTTATTTGTTTGTTTGTTTGAACGCGCTAATCTCTGGGAGTACTGGTTCGAATTGAAAAAATATTTTTGTGTTAGATAGTCCATGTATCGAGGAAGTGAAAAATGTTGCAAAAATAATCGTGATCATAAAAACAGAAATTAACGCGTACGAAGTCGCGGGGAACAGCTAGTTAAAAATATTTGTGGGATGTATAATATTTATATTAACTACTAGCTGTTGCCCGCGACTTCGTCCGCGTCAATTTCTGGTATTATGATCACAATTATTATTTCAACATTTTTCATTGATGCTTCGCTCCTATTGGTCGCAGCGTGATGTTTTATAGCCTAAAGCCTTCCTCGATCGATATTGACTATCTATCCAACACAATAAGAATTTTTCAATTCGAACCAGTACTTCCTGAGATTAGCGCGTTCAAACAAACAAAAAAAAAATCTTCAGCTTTATAATGTTAGTATAGATTTGCTTGGTTTATATTACATTTATGTAATTCTAAATTATGGAAGGATTTGGTGAAAATAATATTTCAAAAGTTTATAATACTAAACTACTGAGTGCATCAGGGGCATAGAATAATAGAAGTATTAGATCATGTAATTTTAACGTCTTTCCTATACAGGATGAAATTTTAACTACTTTCAAAATTTTTTATATGCGTTCAGTATCGTATTAGAGCCCATTTATAAAGTAAAAATGTAAATCAAGTTTTCACCCAAAAATATTTTTCGCAATATAGTTTTTAATTTTTACGTTCCCAGGTCTATAGTGAAAATCAAAAACTTGTGAATAGGATTGTAGTGAATGAATGAGATGCGTATCGCGTAAAAAAAGTGTTGCTAGGCAACCGTATCAAAAATTTTTGATTTTTGGCTGTTATTTTCTAACTGCTATATCTTGATATTTTTGTACTGGGCTATACCAAAAGAAAAAAATCGTCATTTGTTTTTTGTCTTCTAGATTGATACTCGTATATTAAAATTTGGAAGGTGGTTAAAATTTCATCCCTGTATGGTAAATGCTGCTGTAATCTCTGTAATTTTCTACTTATGGCTACTTTCCATCGTGCATCAGCGATCCTCATGTCTAACAGGCGTTACCAAGGTGAAGAAAACTATAAATAAATTTTACATGTAAGCAAAATTATTGATACTGATCAGCATGGTAGTCATTACAGTTTAGTTTCTGTTTATTCTGTATAAAAAAATACCTACTTTGGAGCTCATTTTAGAAGTTGGTACTTACATCCGTCGAAAAAAGTGTTTTTTAAGTCTACTTACATGTGAGTAAGTATACCTATTTTTCAAATGTATGTGCTGCTTCGATAGACTATATAACTATATCTTAAAGTTGGTAATTCATTGTTGGCTCAAATTTCGAAAGTACAGTTGACTCGTAAAACATTTTTTTTTTCAATTTAGTAACAAAAAGCACAAAATAAACCACTAAAATAAATCGAAGCCAAGCAAGAAATCACTGAGAAATTCATCATATCCACGGGCTCTTAGATTGGTGGCTTAATTAAGTACCTACTTTTGATTTCATCGGATTTTTCAAATTACCTACCTACCATCCTACCCATCTACTAGATGTACCGAAGCATATCCCCTATCTGTAAATTGGGTCTTGGTTCAAATCTCTTTCAGTTAGGTAGGTAAGTACTTACTTACACAACGACTTTTGACTTGCACGTAAATACGTGATGTTTGCGATACTTAACAGTTTTAATTGCAAATTAAGTAAGTGTAGTAGTAATAGTAATAATAGTCAATGATGTAAAATAATGAGGGCAGTGGTAAAATTTATAGGATTCATAATTCATTTATTCACTTCAAATTTGTGATATAGAACAGGTATAACTTATGATCATCAGCCCACATCTGCCCATTGTTGGAAATAAACCTCTAAAAAATGATTTTGTTATAATAGCTGGGTAGGTGATCAGTTTGGTCAATGGAGAAAGGAAAACGCTGCTGTCAGTCTTCATAAGGTACCGCTACCTACTACTTTAAAACTAATTAAGTCGTACCTTTAGTCGCCTCGTAACGAAACCCATAGTTCGAAAAGAGGTGCTGTCTATTTTGAGCCGACATCCTACAAGTCAGTAGATAATTTCACATCACTGTTGCTCAATTTTTGTTAGTGACCTAAGTCTTTGGACTTTATCATTCAATCTATGATGATGACATCTACAACATTCCGTATTAGAGAGATAATGAAGAACTGCAGAACATCAAAACGTGATCTAAACAAAATCAACTTCATCTAATCGTAATAATTATCAAGATGCAGGTTTACAGCAATATGTATTAATCATGCCTAGATAGTATAGTATAAAAAGAATTACTCCTAACTGGACTTCATTCACTTATCAACTCATCAGTCCTGTCTCCTGATACAATATGAACAGATTTGTTGTAATAGTCGCGGTTTCAACTATTGCAGCCTTTGCAAATGGACACGTCGCATTTACGAAGACACCGAATCATCTCCACCCAGTCCACGGGCTATACGTCAAGCCATCTGTAGACGGTACTACAGGCGACCTGTACGTCGCCGCTACGGAAGACAACGGCGCCAAGACTCAGTGGCTGACCGATCAACCGATCCACTTCTTGCCACTGCAGTCGCAGCCAGGATTACCAACAAGTTATACGCCTGAAGAACAGAAGACACAGAAGCGCGCAGTAGTTAACACCCCCGTGCAGTACGCATACGCGCTCCCGGTGTCAGGAAATACGGAAACCGCTACTGCTGCATACCCGTACGCTGTATCTGCAGGAAGCCCCACTTTGCCAGCCCAAACCGAGAGCAAAACAGAAACACCCGCCGCTGTTCCCCAGTACAACCCATACCAATTTTTCTACCCGCAAATGTTAACAGCTTACGCTAACATGATGACTATCTTGAAGGATGCCGGTCTTAATGATGAAAAAGCAAGCTCCGTTGTGTCACAGGCTTCTCCGATGTGGCCTCAAACTTATGCCTATCCAAATTATCCTTACCAATACGTGATGGTAGACCCCAGTGCATGGGCTCAAGCTCAAACTACAGCCGCACCGGTAGCGCCATCTACACCATCAAGCACAACAGCCGATGACTCTGAATAATTCTATCATATAAATTAAATTATTTATTTATATAATTTAAGTTTTATGTACAAACAATAAAGCTATTAAAAAAAGAGTTTTATTTTTATTTTTGTTTATATTTTAATATTGAAATAATGATTATTTTAATCTACTGGCTGTATAATTGTACTTGCCAAGTTCTTAAGTCATGGAGTTGAATGTTTAAAAATAACTAAGTCTTTTCAGTAAATGTCAGCCAACACCTGGCGTGTTGATGGTGTTAAATAATTTAGGAATTTAAGAAAACGTTTTACAGCATACTTTTAGATTTCATAACAAAAACCTAAAAAAACAGTATAAAAATGGTTTCCAAGAAGAAGAAGAAGGTTTGTGTATAATTTTATATTTAAAAAACACACACGTGTTTTTGTTGATCATAACCACAAAGATTTATTTTTGCAGTATTCATCTGGAGAGGGAGCACAATTTATGACGAGGAAAGCAGCACTCAAGAAGCTACAGTTAACCCTAAAAGATTTTAGGCGTATTTGCATCCTCAAAGGCATCTACCCGCGAGAACCACGTAATCGTAAAAGGGCTCAAAAAGGCGCTGGAGGCATTAAAACATTGTACCACACAAAGGATATTAAGTTCCTGTTACACGAACCTATTCTATGGAAACTCCGCGAACTAAAAGTAAGATGTTTTTATATTCCTAATTACTACCAGAATAAATAGCATTTTACAGGTTATAACCTTTTTTACTTAACTTTTAGGTATATCAACAAAAAATTCGCAAAGCTCGTGCAATGAGGGAATATCGACAGATGAGGAGATATTTACGTGATTACCCAGACATCAATATTGACCACATTGTCAAAGAGAGATATCCTACATTTGTAGATGCTCTGCGTGATCTAGATGATTGTCTGACATTATGCTTCTTGTTCAGCACATTCCCATCTCTAAAAAAGGTTCCCCGAGATCAGTCTATGTTGTGCCGTAGACTTACTGTAGAATTCATGCATGCAGTCATTGCAGCAAAGGCACTCCGGAAAGTATTTGTATCAGTGAAAGGATATTATTATCAAGTGGAGATTGAGGGACAAACTATAACTTGGATCGTTCCACATCATTTCTCATTTCAGGTAAGTGAGACTACAATTTTTATAAATGTTTATAGCAATTCCAGTGTATGGAAGTATCCTCATAGTTGGTAGAGCAGTTTTTCAGTTAGCAAAAGGTTATCAACTACTACATAAAACAGTTGATACATTTTTAAAAATGAAATTTTTCTTTTAAATATTCAAGTACACAAAGTTATACCAGTATATTAATACTTCAAAACCAAAATACTAAAAAAATTTTATTTCAATTACAGCCCCAATGTAAAAATGAAGTCGACTTCAAAATAATGTCAACTTTTGTTGAATTCTACACCATGATGCTTGGTTTTGTAAATTTCAAGCTTTATCACTCCCTTAATTTGGTATACCCACCAAAGTTGACAGGAGCTTTCTCTGCCGATTCTGACAAAGATCTTGTTGATGAACAAGCTTATGTATCTGAGAGAATAGCGGCCATGAACATCCCAGTAGTAAGAATAACTGGTGCCAATGATGTTGAAGAATTACCTGAAATTGATATATTCAATACTGAAGATGAGGACCCACAGAAATTGGAAGAAGCAAAGCAGGAGGCTGAGAAAGTAAAGAAAATGAAGACAATGTTTAAAGGTCTTAAATTCTATATCAACAGGGAAGTGCCAAGAGAACCTCTAGTATTTATCATAAGGAGTTTTGGCGGTGAGGTGTCATGGGACAAAGATCATTTTGTTGGAGCCACATTTGATGAATCAGATGAGACAATAGCATACCAAATTGTTGACAGGCCCAGTATGGAAAAGCAATATTTGTCTCGTTACTATATTCAACCTCAATGGGTGTTTGATAGTGTCAATGCCAGGACACTGCTTCCCATCAACAAATACCTAATGGGAGCTGTGTTGCCTCCTCACCTATCTCCATTCTCTGACAAGATCAGAGATCAAGTTTACAAACCTCCCGAAGAAAGGGAGTTACTTGATCCTAGCCTTAAACTCATAAGTAAGTAAACACTAGTACTAATTGCTACTTTTTAACCCCTAAAGTACTCTAAAACTTCCCATATTTTAATTTGATAAATTCTCAATCTTATGTTTACAGATGATGATGAAGGCTCCAACTCTGATATTGAAGAGGCTAGTGATGAAGATGAAAACGTAAAGGAATCTGAATCCGAAGGAGATCCTGATGAAGCATTAGCAAAACAATATCAGCAGGAAGTTGAGGATGAATCTTCATCTGATGATGAGGAGGATGGTGTTAATCCTGAAAAGAAAAAATTAGCGAAAGAAAAGGTAATTTATAAGAGATAATTCAATATTTCCTACTTTAATTCTTAATGAGTAGCTCTCGTGATCTCGGGGTCCTGGGTTCTATCCCTGGCTCTGGCATCAAAAAGTTTGTGACCTCTGACCTGCATTTGGCAAGCATGGTAATTATTTCTGTAACTATCATTGTAGGCCATCACTTTTTAGTTCTTGTGTTGCCATATACCTCATGCAAATATAATGCAAATCGATTTGTTTCAAATTACTTTTGGGTTTACAGTACAAAGGTGCAAATATGTAATAGTATAAAATATGTTACAATTTTAAAGGCATAAATGTACAATTTACAAGTTTTCAAGAGTCTTTGACCTACATAAACAGCCAATACGAAGATCTGAAAAAGGAACTAACCGACTTGAAAAAGCTGCTCAATTCTACTTCACTAGAGGTGAGATCTCTGAAGGAGGAGAACAATAAGCTAAAAGAGGGCCTTACTGCTTGTACTGCCCGGGTCAGAGAGTTGGAGGTGGAGAACCGAAAACAGCAACAGTGGCAGAGATTGCAAAACCTGGAACTTGTCAACATACCTGAAGCCGAAAATGAGGAGTTACTGAAAATTGTGCTGAAAACGGCGAATCACGTCGGTGCTGCCATTCAACCCACAGACATTGAATTCGCCCACAGAGTGCAGCCGAGACGTGCCGCGAGTGCTATCAGAGCACGTCCAATAATCGTCAGATTCAGACAGCGCACTATTAAGGACCAAGTCTTCGCGGCAGCTCGTAAACATCGCAACATAACCACCAGAGATATCGGTATTGGAGGTGATGAGAGTAGGATCTATATCAATGAACATCTGATTAAAGAAAATAAAATATTGTTGGGTTTATGTAGGCAAAAGGCAAAAGATACGGGGTACAAGTATGTGTGGACAAAAAACTGCCGAATTTATGTCAGAAAAAACGACATCTCAACTCCATTTGCTATAGACTCGACGAGCGATCTTGGAAAGATATTGTAACAAAGTACCTTACTCCCTACTCTAACAATTCTTATTACATTCCGATACTCACTTTAACACACATCACACGCAAACACACATATACTAACAAATCAACTTATACTTATTTTCTCACTTTAGACTTTACATACATAACATCGCGTATATTAGTAACAATTTCAAATTATCTCAACCTCTTATTCTTAATTCTCATGCGCCCGATGCTGATTTTCATACTTATCATTCATACTCTGCGTAATACATACTCACTACTTAAACCATTATTTCATTACCGTGCGAATCGATTGTTCTCGACTGTCTATATGGCCTTACTTATGATTTGTCTATATGTTTCAACACATTTAATTCGATCAAAATGAATAACATTAATATGAAGAAACTTAAGCTTTTTTATCAGAACGTAAGAGGGCTTCGAACTAAGACTGATCTTTTTTATAAAAACATTATATTGCAGGACTCCGATTTAATTATGATAACCGAAACATGGCTCTGCGATAGCATTTTTGATGCTGAGCTGACTGATGACAGGTTTACAGTCTTTCGCAGGGACAGGGGTTCGTTGGGGGGCGGTGTAATGATTATGTGTGCTCCCAATTTACAGGCACGCGCCAGACCCGAGTGGCAATGTAAGGGTCTTGAGTCGGTATGGGTAACTATCCCTGCTACAGCTATCCAATCATCGCATGACCTACATATTGTTACAGTGTATATCCCACCTAATGATCAGATTCCATCTAGATTGCAGATATTTCTAAATCAACTTTCTGAAATCAAAAGCCTACCGGCCTACTGCGATGATCACTTTATAGTCGCGGGCGACTTCAACCTTCCTAACATAGATTGGCAACATGGGGAACCAATCATTCTGAGGAAGGGCTCCATCGAACTTCAAAATGCAGCGTCAAATTTGGTCACTCAGTCTTCATTTCTTGGTTTATCACAATATAACTTTTACACTAATAACTGTAATAATACATTAGACTTAATTTATTCTGATTCGTCTGTCACCATCGAGAAAGCTACGCCTTTAGTAAAGGAGGATCCCCTACATCCGACTCTTTCTGTTGTGGTCACAGATATTTTAATTCCATCAATTAAACCTCAATCTCGCATAAAATATCAATATAATCGAACTGACTTTGATATTATTAACCAATCGCTTGAAAATCAGGACTGGAATTTTATATTTGAAAAAAGTGACATAGAACATATAATTACAAAATTTTACTCAATTTTAAACACTCTAATACAAACCTACGTACCACAAACTCGCTACTCAAGTACATATATTTACCCAGTTTGGTACAATAAAGCGATAATAAAATTGATTAAAGAAAAAGGTAGGACTCATGTGAATTGGAAGCGTCATAAAAACCCTATTGATTATGAACATTTTAGCAATCTTAGACGGAATATTAAGAAAATGCAGGCCGAGTGCTATCAATCATTCATTCGTTTCTCGCAACAAAGAATTAAGACTAATCCAAAATATTTTTGGTCTTATATAAAGTCTAAGAGAAAAGTAGGCTCATCTTATCCCCATCAAATGACCTATGATCTGAATGTGTTAGATACACCATTAGGTATTTGCTCTGCATTCAGCAACTATTTCGAGAGAAACTTTAGTAAACCTGCGGATCAATACCAAGTTAACTCATTAAATAAAGCTCCTAGATCAGACACTGTATTACATAATATAAAGGTTACTAAAGAATTTATCTATGAACTGCTTAAAAATCTTGACGTCACAAAAGGAGCTGGTTGCGATGGCATTCCGCCTGTGTTCTTTGTTCAATGTGCTAAATCTCTTTCAGGTCCTGTGTCATGGGTTTTCGATAGGTGTCTTCAGGATGGGTACTTTCCTAATATATGGAAAAAGGCCAATATAGTACCCATTCATAAAAAAGGATTGAGGACTTCAGTCGAAAACTATCGACCTATATCTATACTAAACGTGTTGAGCAAAGTATTCGAGAGGGTCGTCCATAAATTTTTATATCCCGTAATATCTGTCTCAATACCAATAGAGCAGCATGGTTTCATGAAGGGTCGTTCCACAGCTACCAATCTGGGAATATTTGTTGATCACGTATTAAGTAACATGGATGGTGGGTCTCAGGTTGATGTTATTTACACAGATTTTGAGAAGGCGTTTGACCGCGTGGATCACATTATTCTTCTACGTAAACTTTACGAACTTGGTATCCGGGGTAGCTTGCTTAGATGGATGGAATCTTATTTGCGCAATCGATCACAAGCGGTCGTTATAGGAGGATTTTGCTCGGATTTTATTGCGGTACCTTCCGGCGTTCCGCAGGGTTCCATTCTAGGACCACTTCTGTACGCTTCGTATCTGTATGACGTGGGTGGTTGCTTCGAACATGCTCGATTCCTGATGTATGCTGACGATACCAAAATATTTATGAAAGTTAAAAATAATATGGATTGTACTGCGCTACAAGCTGATCTTAATCGTCTAGAAAAATATTATACTAATAATCGAATAGGAATAAATATAAATAAATGTTCTTTTATCTCTTTTACTCGGAAGAAAAATCCAATCAGATATGAATACTTTATTAATAATGTTAAAATTACTCAATCGGCTTGTGTTAGGGATCTTGGCGTTCACATTGACTGCAAATTGACATTTTCTGATCATACCAAGCTAATCAGAGACAAAGCGTACAGAAGCCTGGGTTTCATATTGCGGGTTAGTCGACCCTTCTCTGACATAGGTTGCCTAAAAATACTGTATTACGCTTATGTTAGGAGTATTTTGGAATACTGTAGCATAATCTGGAACCCTCAGTATATCATTTATATTCAAGATTTGGAGAATATGCAAGAAAGATTCATAAAGCACTTAAACTATCGGTCACAGAGCCATCTTAAAAACTATGATGAATCCTGTCATTATCATCATCTCACTACTCTCAAAGATAGGCGTATACTTGCTGACATGTCTTTTTTACATGGAATTTGTAATGGATATATAGACAGCCCTGAACTATCAACCAAAATATTGAGTTTTTGTGCCCCCAAAGTTAGAACAAGACACACAAAATTATTCGCCGTAATTCAATCTAAAACTAATTACGCACAAAACGCATTGGTCAGTCGATTGCATCGAACTTTTAACAATAAGTTTTATATTACTGACATCTTTTATAGCAGTAAGAATGTGTTTAGAAAGGAAGTTCTTGAAGTGCTTAAAATAAATGGTTAATGATTAATATGTACATACAAACACACACACGAACACACATACACAAACACAGACACAGACATACAGGCGCGCGCAGAGAAAGAAATAAGGTTGATCAAGCTTGCCCATGTTTAAATTGTTTAAGATTTCTTAAGGATGTTGTTTGAAAAATTAAATTCTTACGTTATTTAATTCGGAATGCGATTGTCGGACGATTATAAAGTTACAAAGTTTAAAAAGTAGATCCGTTATTGGCTGTAAGTTTAGTTAATAAGTTAATTTAATTATTGTAATTAGAGCTGTGGATCTTGTAATAAAATAAAATAAAATAAATAAATAAAATGTTCACTTTGCTCATTTCAGAAAAAGGCCATGGCTGTCACGACTGGTGTGCCCCACAAAGAGCACCCATATCAAAAGGAAATAGAGGACAAACAGGCATTCAGACTGCGGGAGAAGCTTGTTCGCAAAAAGCACAGAAATCTTTACAAGAGCATGAAGGCAGGCCAAGAAAAACGCAAGAAGGAAATATGGCTTTTGAGGAAAAAGAGGCGTCTTCTTGATGAAAAAGCTAAGGAGGAAAAGAAGGCAGAAAAGAGAAAACAAAGAAAGCAGGCCATTGAAGCTGCATCTGCGTAATGTGGAATAAATAATACATTTATTGTAACAATCGTTTCATTTATTCTATTATCCATAATATTTACAATAACTAATACATACAGTAAAACAATTTAATGAAGACAATAGTAAATAATATACTTATGCAATATAGAGTATGTATAAATTAATCAAAATAATATTATTGACAATTTACTAGTTAGATTCAAGACATGGCTTGAGGGCTTAAGTGGTTAATTATGGAAAAAGCACAGCCCGTTCATTTTGCGTCTTTTTTTATTCTTAAAAATAAATAAAAATAATATGTGTCTATCAGTTACGATCTTTTTAGGAAACACAAGAAATGGAGATCGAATTCACAAATAAAAATGGACTTTCCCATTAATAAATAGCTGTTAAATGTTGGGAGGAATTCGATGATAGTATAGAATTGTGTATGAATATTAGAATCGCCCAAAAGGGAAAGTCATACAATATTAGTTCTATGGCTGTTGTAAATTATATAGGTTGTGCGATCTTAATCCGAATCTACGTCACTATCGCCTTCTGCATCGCTATCTTCTAGCTCGGGCATCGGGAAACGGAGTACAGCAGCTACCCCAGTCAGCTGGTCCAATTCTGTGAACCAAAATCGAATTATATTTCATAAAACTTCGTTCGTAGTCTTCACTTTAATTTAGACACCTTCTTTGATATAATCTTCTATGCGTTCATTATAAAAATTACCAAATTTTTAAGCTTCAGACTAACTTACAATCATTCATTTTATTTTATTTATAGGAAGAATTTCATTAGCGCGGAAATGCCTATGACCATAGTTCGTACTTTATCTTACTTTATTATTATTGACTACTAGCTCTTACTACTTAAAGCAACTTCATCCGCCTTGTCTTCGCTATTGAGTTCAGAACGAAATAAATCACCATCTATCGTATGTTACAAGACAAGTGACTTTACACAAAACACAAATATTACGCTGTGTTCCGAATATTTCATCATAATCCATTCATAAATACAAAATTTCGCGTAAATTTATAATATGTCAGAAAGAGCGAGCTCCTGGTCTTTCAGGCCAAGGGCCGCAAGCTAGAGAACGTGGCACCTGTTCTACTGAACGGGGTTGCTCTCAGCAGGGTGAGGGAGTTCAAATACCTTGGCCATGTTGTCACCGAGGATTTTAAAGACGACAGAGACATCGAAAGGGAAAGGAGAGCGATGGCGGTCCGCTGCAATATGTTGGCTCGTAGATTCGCGCGATGTAGCGCAGAGGTAAAAATCACGCTTTTCAAAGCCTTCTGCCAGACTTTGTATACATGCAATCTGTGGGTCAACTATACCCAGCGGGCCATCAACGCTCTCCGAGTACAATACAATAACGCCTTCAGGATGATGTTGGGGCTCCAACGTTTCTGCAGCGCACCAATGTTCGCCGCACGCGCGCACGGATAGTTTTCATACGGTGCTACGACGCCGCATTGCCTCTGCAGCGCAGGGTGTGCGGGTGCACTAACGTCATCTTGAGGGTGCTTAGCGAGAAGCCGGACTGCCCGCTGCGGAGACACTGGGTGCAAGCACATGTGCTGGTACCCGGTGTGTCCGAAGGTGGTCGTTATTTAAATTAGATATTTAATATTTAGAATGAAATGTAATGTAATATAACGATACCTTCAGGTTCAATTGTCGTATAAACCAAAACCGTACTTTTCAGGAGAGCCAAAAAACGTTTTTTTTTTTTATAAAAAAAATCATAACTTTTTTATTTCAGAAGCTATTAAAAAAAGACCCAAGACAAAAAATTTCTTAAATTTTGCGATGAAAAAATCTAAACATTTAAATCATGCCCACCTACGTTAGTTTTAAAGTTAGCTTGGATTTACGTCTTTGAAAAATACACTCGGTGGTTTATACGACGTCCTATAATGGATCTAAAAATACCTCTTTACGTCGTATTTGAATTTTTAGTAAACATGATATTGCAATTGCTGACGTAAAGACCGATAGATGTAGATTTTTTGGTTTTTACAACCATTGATTATAGTGATTTATTTAAATGAATTAATAAAACATTGTATAAAAATTATGTAATGTTGACTATAAGCAAACTTATATTGTTTCGAGAATGTATAGAAATATATTTTTAGTGTTATAACTATATTTGGTTGATGTAGATAAAATAAAATTGCCCGAGTACGAAAATAGCTTTCTATTATTGTTTTTATTTTACAATTTTGTAGCAAAATTATGGCACAATATTGAGAATTTTTAATAACTTTAATTAGAAAAAATCAACATATTGGAACTTAAAAGAGAAAACTAATATTCACTTCTGTGGACCATGTTTTGTCCAGCTGATGACCGCCCAGAAAATCTTGTGGTTCAGAAGGAATGGGACGACATCCTCTGTAATCTATTGTATTTTCGTTTGTTGAGTGGTGCCGGAGAAGCTGATTTGGCGCGTCTGAAGGCTGTCATAAGGCCTGAATCTGGTGCGTGGTTACATGCCTTTTCTTCTCCTCAATTATAATAACGATAACGATTCTTTAAGAATAGCAGTGGGTCTAAGATTGGGGGGCAAGGTGTGTGAAGCGCATCGCTGTATTTGTGGTTTAATGGTGGAGAAGAATGGACACCATGGTTTAAGCTGTCAGAGATGTGCGGGTTGCTTTCCGAGGCACCATTCCATATGAGATTATTCGTAGGTTAAATATTCCGTGTATTTTAGAACCTCCGGGACTATCTCGGACAGATGGTAAGAGGCCGGATGGACTTACATTGGTCCCATGGCGGAGGGGTCGGTTTCTCTTGGGGGATGCTACGTGTGTTAGCACTTTTGCTGCGTCTCATTTGAAACAAACCGTCATTTCTACGGAGTCGGCGGCGGAAAACGGTGCGAAGTTTAAACACTCTAAATATTCAGCATTAGAGTCACTCTACGATTTCGTACCGTTCGCAGTTGAGACGGCAGGACCATGGGGTAGTGAGGCTCAAGACCTTTTTAAGGAGTTAGGGCGACGGTTGCGAGAGAAAGGGAACGATTCCCGCTCTGGGTCCTGGTTGGTTTAGCAGGTCTCCATTGCCATTCAACGTGGCAATGCAGCCAGCGTCATGGGAACCTTCGGATCGGCCAGGCAGCGCGAAGAGACTGAAATTACTTCTTGCTAATAATTCTTTTGTAGTTAGTTATATTTTATGTGGTGCTTTTTTTATTTCATTAATATTTTAGCTTCCAAAGTTTATAATTATGCAATTATGGCAAAAAATTAAGACTTCTTTCCCGGTTCAGGGCTGCCGCCAATAAAATTGATTTCGATTGGTTGTGATGAATTTGAGACTTTTGAACAGGGAGTAGAGCCATGGTGTGCTCGGGAGAGGAATTTGTATTTTTTTGAGAAGTTCAATGGTGAATTTATCTTTTTACAACTTTCATTATTACTAAAAGTGACCATTTATGACAATAATTAAAAGTTTGGGTACTTTTAAAGAAAGAAATTCATTAGAGAGCATCTCAAAAAGTTTTAAATTGCTTTCTTGAGTACAGTGTGGCTCGTTTTCTTTGTTTTAAAGTCTTGAATTTATCACATTTTGTCAAAGTCGATAGGCTGCGGCACTGGACCTGAAAAACAGCCTTACAGTTATGAAAATAATTCCAAGTAGAAAAAATCAACTATACGTTTTTAGTGACTAATAAAATAACATATTAATAACAAAATAAGCCTAGGCCTATTTAGAATATGTGAAACGAAATACTAGTCAATCCGCTCTTACTCATCTTCTATATAACCTACTGAACCGGTGGACTTACGACATTGAAATCTTTGAATGCGTCTTAACACTCTTAACGTAAAAACCATTTGCAATTGTCATAGAGTTTTACGCCCGGGCTTATAAAAAAGTATGGTCATTACGTCTTAACAGAAATACCAAAAACAACCACTCGGCTTTTACACTGTTTTTATGGAATTTGTTTAACTTTTCGGCAATACTTTTTTAGGGTGTATAAACATTTTTTTTGCGAATTTAAACATTTCGAATATACAGATCGATAGAGAAAAAAATTCTGATCAAAATGGTATATTTAACTCGATTTGGCCAAAATGGTTTATACGCCAATTGAACCTGAAGGTATCGATAATATACTTAATTTAATTTAAATTTTTATTTGTAACTGAATTTATCAATAATAATAGTAATTATGAATATGTTAATTGAAATTATTTATTTGTCTATATTTATTGAGTTGATTATTATAATTAGTATTACTATTATTATGGAATTTAATTGTAATTTTATGGACACTGTCTGAAATGAACTGTTTATTTTTATTTTTATTGATTGTTATCCATTATAGATTATTGGCATGTGTTTAATAATTATGCTTACAACACATGCTTATAAACAATAATATCTTACATATTATTGTTTTTGTTTCTATCCATGCGCGGTTGGTGTGCCTTAATAAATAAATAGATACTCACGTTCACCAGATACATGCATGCTGGAGAATATCCTGACATCACCACCATTCTCTCTAACCGACTCCACAAGTGAAACATATTCTTTTCTTTTTTGTACATCTTGGCACCTGAAATAATAATATTCAGGTTATTTACCAACTGGACACAAGAGGCCGGACCGGAGTTGGTCAAACTTCAAATTATTATCACTTATTTCGTCATTATTTCACATCAACCTCCTCATGCCTGGATGGATCTTCAAACCATACCCCAAATTAAACAGGACGAACTTGAAAAATCAAAACCCAATCAATTCTGCTGCCAACTTTCAACAGACAGGTCAACTTTTTTCTTCTTTTGTCTTTGTAAATTCAGATATTTATCTATACTAATATTATAAAGCTGAAGAGTTTGTTTGTTTGAACGAGCTAATCTCAGGAAGTCTGGTTCGATCCGAAAAAATATTTTTGTGTTTGATAGTCCATTTATCGAGGAAGGCTTTAGGCTATATAACATCATGCTGCGACCAATAGGAGCGAAGCATCGGTGAAAAATGTTGCAAAACTCATCGCGATCATAATAACAGAAATTGACGCGGACGAAGTCGCGGGCAACAGCTAGTAATTAATATACCTAAGAGATTATTAGTAACGTACCTAAACAGTTTATCAGATATCATTAGTGTTTCGATAGCCATTGCTTCATTCGCCTTCTCACAATGTTTTTTCCCATAGAAAGCCTTGGCTGGTTCCAACTGCAGCATGGTATAGAAGTTCTCTAAGAGTTTCACCTCACTGGCCGCCTTAGTGTCTGATATCTTTGTTATGACAGCCGGTTCTTGTAATACCTCTGAAATCAGTAACTAAAATAGTTACTTTAATGTCACTATCTAATTTGTAAAAATATCTGAGAATATTTCGTCGACTTTATTTTAATTACAAAATTTACGGTAATGAGCTGGTTTATTTATAGTTTCTATGTTAATTTTTTTTTTTAATAAATTGGTACACAGTTTATTAGGCTTTTGTTCCCAAAGTGTATTACTAAGACTGCTGTCCGTCTATCTGTCACTAGGCTCTATCTCATGAACCGTGATAGTCAGACAGTTAAAATTTTTATTTTTGCCATTACAATAAATATTTAATTTAATTAAAATTAATAATATAAATATTTAAAAGGGCTCCCATGCAACAAACGTGTTTTTTTTTAATGTTCTTATAGATAATGGTATGGAACCCTTTGTGCGCGTCTCCGACTCGCACTTACCCGGTTTTTTTCTTGTGCCTAAAGAATGCACAAAGCAATTTGCATCTTATTAGAATTATGAAGAATTAGACATATTAAATTCTTAAAATCTTTCATTACCTTTTAAGGAGTGTTTAAATCCTGATGAAGCCTTTACTAACAAAAATTTACTTTTGTTTTCAATGAGCAGTTTATTGTCAGTTTTAACAGCCTGCTGCATCATGTACTCAAAAAACTGGTCCTTCACAAACCCTGGTGATGCAACGATGACACACTTGACAACACTGAACTCAACATGCCTTAAAATCCCTTGCATTACAGCATCATAGAACTTGTTTAGTCCCTGAAAATTAATAAATCACACATTGAGAAAAATACAACATGTAGCTTGTAAAAATTGATAATGCTATAGAAGTATTTTGGGTTAAAAGTATGAAATCAAAAAAAGATCTTTGAATTACTGTGTAAAAGCAGTGAGTATTTGCTCATATAATCCAAAAAAAATTTTACTTTTCTTTTAAAACGAGACTTTGTGACACTGGAAAAAAAATCCTATACTACACATTAAAAAAAAAACCTTTAAATTACTAAATATGCATATGAATGTCATGGAATTACTTTCTGGCACCGGCTTTCAATTCTAATTTCATATGAAGTAAGTTTTAAAAATGATAAAAAATATTTTATTATTAATACCAAAGTGTTTTTATGGATATTTTATGATGCATGTCTTTGAAAAAGAATACTCTAAGCAAGAACTGCCAGATTTGGGTAGCAACAAATAACATTCCTGGTCCTAGGTAGCTGCTTTTTTGAATTTTGCATAAAAATTCGTCTAATAAGAGTATTTATTCAGAGCAAACATCTTTACTAACATGATATTATTGACAAAGGCAAACATCAGAATATCCCGTAAATTTTGTTTAATATTAATGTAATTATGACGTACAAATAATTTAAAGATTATTATTAATTTTACCTTCTCATGCTGCTGTGTAAATCCTTTTCTTTTTCTTGGTATTGTCATGTCTATTTTAGATCGGACCAATGTCATTGATGGAGTGATAAGACAAATATGGGCTAGCCCTTCCTGCATAACTACTGCCGCAACATCAGCATTTTGAGCTGGGTCACAAGCCATATCCACACGTTCTAGTGCAACTGAATCCCATAATAACTTTTGCAGTGTAAACTTTCTATTCAGTTCCAAGTCCAAAGTGTGATAAGCTCCCATCTGCAAAGTTTATATTAAGTTTTGTGTTAATATGACATAACGCCCTGTTTGTCTAGCAATTTCAATACTGGGCCAAGATCTCGGGGTCCCAGGTTAGAATCCTGAGTCAGGCAACAAAAGTTTTGAATTTTTCGAACATTGCTTGGGTTTATGATCACCAACCCCTATTTGGCAAGGGTGGTGATTATGCCTATACCCATCATTTATATGGTAACTTGATTTTAATGATGGAGGCCTTTGCTCTACAGTGGGATGATAGGCCGTTACTTTACTTTTTTTCATTATTGACATTGTAAGTCAAACATGTTTTGAACCTTTTTTGTATGTGTGATACATTTATCCAAAAACAATTTTAAATAAGATAATTTTTTTGTAGACTGACAAAACTTCGGATTCAACGGGACAGGTATCTGAGTTGGCGCCTATTTGTTTGAATATAGCCAATTTTGCTTACCTTTACATACTGATTTTCGACAATATTACGCCCTTTCAACCGTAGCACACATGCTTGCGTGTCGAAGTCAATAGTCTCAACGCGAATGGTCAGCGTGGTTCTGACTCGGTTGCTGGTAGACGAGCCAGTAGAAGACTCCGTTTGCACTTTGCGAACAGTAGAAGCCATCACTGCGTCACCCTCAGCAATTAGATTATAGGCATGCCACATATCTTCAGATTCTTCTGGGATAAGGCTAATACTCCTGAAAATATGTTTATTATTTACCATCCCCTTCTGGTGACTTCACAAACACATATTCATCAAATTAAATATACTAACCCACAGCCATCTTTTTCGATATTCTTGTATACCAACTTCATTTTTCTATAGAATTACTCACTTTTTAGCCAAATTTTCACATTTCTACATTCAAGTTATTCTGCATTTTTTTAATTCGCGTCAGAAAGAGCTCTCTATCTCATTTTTTTGAAATTTTTGACAAGACTGTAAAGAACGTCAAGAACTTAAAATTGACGTATGCCGAACTAAGTGATAAGTTGTGAGCATAGATAATACATATTGTGAGGTGGTGACGTAAAACCTGGGATTGGACACAGCCACCAGCTACCTACCAATAAAGAGCAATGTAAAATTTTATGAAATTTTTCATTGGCAGGTTGAGTTGTGAGAAACTGAGAAGCTATAAACAATCTCACAAACAACTAGTCTCATTTCTGAGATTCGTTTGGTTTTTCCATTCGAATAGTGACAATTTCATAAATACCTACTTTTATTGGAAAGTTTGAGACAAATCTAAACCATAACAAATTACCAAAAAGATAACCTAAAAGCAATAATGAGCATATAATGAGCCGTTGTTTCTAAAATTCTAAAAAGAAATAAGTTTACACAATATAATTTTCTTCAATAAAAACAAAACGTAATTGTGATGTTTTGGAACGTGATGGACGAACGAACACAAGCGATTGTATCGCTCGTTAGATTTATTTTCCGTTACTTACGTGCTCGGTTCGCGGCTTAGCTATGTATGTGCTAACGCTAGACTTTTTGTTTTAATCTAATAACAGTTTTAGAGTGGTAATTATTAACATCCAACATGTTTTAAAAATGATTAATTGGTGTGTGAAGTGATAGTGATAACATTGTCAAACTCGAGCTCAGCTGGTCGTGACGAGCGGTAAAATAAATTCTCCCGTGGTTTTTCTTTTGAATACGGAAAGCATTTTTTGTGCTCTATTTCTTCAAGGTATGCCGTTATAATTTTCTTCTGTATGATATATGTTACCCAACAGATTTTTTATTGTATTTCGTTTTGATTTAAAGGGCTAGCGTGCAGATAAATAATATATTTTGCGCGATAACTTCGTATTTATTGCAGATGGTAAATTTTACCAAATCGGTTATTTGTCATTATTTACCACATTTCACATTGGCCGTGATCCAGATAGTGCGTCCGTGTTATTGCGCGGGAACTTGCGATATTTATAGTTTAATGGCCACACGATGACCTGAAACGCGTATAACACCGTTAATCTCGTATGGTATTTTTTCACAGACAACTTGACGTTGTTACTGTATTTTATAAAACAATGGGATCTTAGTTCCTAAAACAAAGTGCCTAAAAGTGTAAAAGAATGAATGAAGCACCAGAAACTCCACCGCTGGACACATCAGCGTCATCGTCGGCTGCACCAACGTCTGCAGTATCTTCATCATCTGAAACTCTGTCATCAGTCACCACATCAGCCTCAACACGGCCCTCATCATTACCCAAGCCATCTGGGTTAAAGCCTCCAAGCAAGATTGGAAGATTGTGTTCCAACTCTGCACCCAAACCGGCGATCCCCATCTCCCCAAGAACTGGTAAGTGATATGCCTTTAAAATAATATTAGAAACCGTGTTATGAGTCTTAATTTATTATTATTGAATATTATTGATATTATCGAGCTTTAAACTTACGAGTAATATAATAAGAAGGTACTAGAGAACTGTAGCTAAGGTTCAAATACTAAATGTTTTCTACTATTTTCAGCTATCTATTCAACATTATTACAAACTGCAATTGACCTACATTCTTTACAGTATATTAATTTTAGGAATATAAAAAATGATTTCAGCATTCATCAGAGCAATCATACATTCTACATGTTACTCTGGTTATATTCTGCTTAATATGTCTGGTTTACAATTGAGATTATCAAAGATCTATTAGGATGCTTTAGCCACTAATTGTAAATAAATGGATTTGACTTTAGCCTTTATTCTGACAAACAGATTATCTCCAATAAAAAATGAGTTAGGCACAAGGTCACCAGAGCACAGCTAATTGCTAACCAATACTCTGTATAATTCTTATTTTGTGTTGGTATTTCAAAAGAGACCGTCTGATGAGACTGCCAAGAGTGCCAAGTGTTTGTTTTAATAAAAATGACATCATTTCAAACAAAATTGCTATTGCAGTAAGTTTTGCTACACAGTCCTAATTTCATAAGATGCACTTTGTAATCAAACACCACAGACAGTAATATATTACCATTGCATTGCTTTAGTCCACTTGTAGGAATACAATCACATGTTAAATAATAGTACACAGACAAGAGTAGAAATGAGTAATCTCAAGAACCTGTTAAAGATAATGTGTGAGATTTGAGATCAGTCTGTTTTTTTTTTTGAGTAGATTGTATAGGTAAGTGTTTTTTTTTTTCTAAATTATTTCCAAAGTAATTTCTACATTCAGTAAGATTAAATATTGTTCCTTTGCATTTTTATCATGCATCATTTGATAATAGTATCATAATTATGTTACTATTGCTATTTCTTGAAAGATGACAAGATTTGATTATGGCTATTTTGTATCTCGCATCATTTTATTACATTAGGTCATCAGTGCTTATTATATCGATGAGGTAGGTGCTCGCAGGTCTTACGACCTCTACTCTTGTGCTTGTCTCATAAATTGAATTGTCGTTAAACATGGAGATTAGTGTAATATTTGACCGTGAACCACAGAGAGAAACCTGTCTTTTAGTCGTTATTATTCGCAGTTTTAATTATAACAACACGGAACGGCAATAATATATTAATTACGTAGATGGAGACGATTATATTATTATGTTCAATAATTTGTGTTGATGTTTTGATTCTTATAAACAATTTGGAAAGTGAGAGCAGTTACGCGTCCGTCTTTTGTTTTTTTGTTGTGGCCCGCGAACACCGAGTTTCACTTGAATCTGTGTCTGATGATCCGATCCAACGGACGATTTATTACGGTACGCCGTTCATGCTCGTGAGTACGCACTGCAGACAGACTCATTTATTGCTATAAAACACGATATCACCTGATCATTAAATAAGTATCCTTACGCGCATTTGAAATGGTGTTTATTTATGCAGCTAGACTGTTCCTATCATAGAGGTAGCTCTAGCTATCCAATTCACGCTAGAGAAGGCAGACATTCGAAATCATGTTTCCATTTCGCCAGGTAAAATGCAATAAAGGCTGCCAGTGAAATAGAAGATTGCATTCCTATGGCAATATGCATTTTTAAACATTTCCGGTAGCTAGGTAATATTATAGGCACACGGACTACGGAACCTTATCGGTAGAGGTCGTGCACTGAAGAAAGTGCCTATTTTGCAAAGTTACGAAGTTATCAGTTTCATAAACATAGGCCTCTTACAACCCTGACCCCATTTCGACAGTATAATTTATGTATACTTTGACGTAAGGGTACGGTGTTATTGTTACACAAAAAAAACTAATAGCCATGAGTATTCCGACTGATCCAGTTTTTGAAGCGAGAGTGGTTTAACTGTTTATGGTTTTTATATGCCCAACCTAGCAGGTAAAAACATTCCTATTATAGATTACAGTTACGAGTCGAGCCGACCTTTATTCGCATCATAAGAAGTAAAAAAAGCCAATCACGGATATCTGTAGTAAGTGATGTAAATTATAACTGCAGGGCAAAGACCTCGACATCATTGAATTAAAGCTACCATAGCAATGATGGGTAAAAATGTATAGTCCAATCTTCTTGATTAAAAATTCTTTTAAGTTTTGATTACCCAGGTGGAATTAGATGAAAAATCTTCTTAGGATTCATTCTTATGGAAATGTGCAACGATAAAATTAAAAGGGTTATTCCCAAAGGTCCACGACTCTATTGTTCTTCTTTTCCCACCGGGTCCATGAAATTTTAAAATTTTTATATATGAATTCCCAGTGGGGTCCACGAGATTTATTCAAAGTACAATCAGCAGAAACAACATAAACTTTCTTGTATCGAGAGTTTATGCTATTTGAATCGCAGAACAACTTCTATTTTAGTGTAAGATGAGATGGTTTACGGTAATTATTCTAAAACTATTTTTTTATGTCTAGTCCGTAGACAGTCTGACAAAATAAAGTTCATCTAGTCCTTGTTCATTTAGTCACTCTCTTTTATTTCAGCTTTTACTGTTGATCGTACCAAATATTCTCATGGACCCGCTGGGAAGAAAATGCCTTTTTTAATGTCGTGAACCCTTTGGGAATCAAAGTATGAACTTACGTTTTTGAAAACAATAGAGCTTTTTTGAAAACCTTTTGGAAACAACCCAATTAAAATGTTATAGGTAGGTCACAGGTGTAGCATTATTATAAAAAAGCTGACAAATGAATAATTTGCAACTGTCTATCCAAGATCAGTTTTTTAGTTTTACATAGACTTGTTTTGTTGCGAAATGTGAAGCCATGGCCATATAACGTCGAATTATTGCTTATTTATTTTTCGAAACCTACTTTTTATCATTTCTATCAAGAGCCAAAAATAGCCTATTCATGCTATAATTTGGAGCCTTCAATTTGTCTTGAATTGTTCGCGATTCACTTTCTCCTTGAACGTGCGTGCTGTACGCCCGCGCCGGCCGCCGCTCGCACAGGTCATCATCCATTATCAGTGCCTCTTATAAGGTTCAATAGTAGAAATTTTCTAAATAACGTTTGTCATGGTTTAGTCTCTTTAAGCTCCACACTTTCCAGCGATCTTGTATACTTACTTAGTATTGTTGTTTTTTTTTTAAATACCACATCTGGGAACACCACATAACATGGAAAGAATGAAACCCTTTTCTATGTTCTGTGGGGTGCACCAATACTAACCTAATACCAAAAAACCCCTTTTTTCCCAAAGAAATTAAAACCTACTTATTATTCAGTAAAATTAAGCAACATTACACTTTATATTTATTAAACTCACTCACTTTACTATTGCAGTAAACTTATATTTAGTTTGACGTTCCATTTCCCGAAAATAGGCTCCGTTAATATTGATCTTCGAGACGATAGTTTTGCACTAAAGAACATGCATCAAAATGCTATTTCGTAACAAGCGTAATTTACCTATTATTTTGATGGCAAGAAATTTTAACTGTCGCCTCTGGTGATATGATTATTTACAAATATTTGCGTTTCGATGAGTTATCCAATTCTTACTCAATTCACCACAATCACATGACCCCGAAGCAATGATTCTTCTCAAAACAATTTATTAAAATTTGGCTTTCTGTTGACTTTTTTAAATTGGCCACATAATTTTTTTAAAGATAATAAAACCCTCAAACATGAAAATAGAGGTCCGAATAAACATTATTTTTAATTATACTTCACGCTACATTTCGTCTATTTAAATCATAAAGATTTACTGAGAAACTCACTAACGCTTGAGCTTTATTTGGCGTTCATTTAGTACAAAGGAATTAATTTTCAGCACTTACCAGTGAGATAGGTAAACATTCACTAAAGGTAAATCAATTAATAGAACCGTTGCAACCTCAACCCTAGTCAGTCAATTGACAGACTTATCGTCACGGAACGAATTGACGTCGACTAAATCTTAAGACGAATGGCTCGTTCAGGTCGTACAACCGATTAACTATGTAAGTAGGTAGTTTGATTGCCTAATTAGATAGGAACAATTTATGTCTCTATTATAATCTTAATAATGCTCTCTACGTGCAGTACATATTTTTACTAGTTAGTATACAAAGGGCACGTGTGTTGGACGCTTAAATAAAATATGAAAAATTTACAATAAATAAGGTCACTTGTAATATTTCCAACTGAATAATAAAACGGTTTTAATTACAATGTCTTATTAGAAAACCGAAACTGTAGGAATTAAATATTATTAAATTCGTCCAAGTTTAGAAAAAATAGGGCGTATTTTTTTTATTTTATTAGTTTTAACTTCCTGGATTATGTTCTTAACTTGGGACAGACACTGCACTCTCATCATCATCATCTCCATAGGCCATAGGCCTCCCTAGGATCTTCACAACTCTCTCTCTCTCTATAATATGCCCACAAAAATTTGACAACTTTCCACTTGGTTTGCTATACAACAGCAATCCGCTATTTTTACATAAGGTTATGTACCTAATCGGACCTTATACACCATAAATGCATCGTTATATCAGCTTACAATAGTCTACTTCTGGCCCCTAATTCGGGTAACCGAATCGTATCACAATCGTAATTGAACGACAGGTTTTTGACAGTTCTAGTATGGGCTAAATGTCAAAATCGTCCAATTCAATCACGATCGAACTGTGATTCGGTTACGCGAATTAGGCCCCTGAACGTAGTTATATCTACGTCCAGTCTCTCCAAATGAAGTAGGTAGGTATTATCCTTCCAGGATAGGTCAGGTTAAACTACAAGCCTCTGAAGTAACTTGTCTTCACGTCATTGAAATCAAATTTTGCGACAAAAGCCGGCACCAACATTTCAACGTGTCTCCCAAGTTCCAATGCACGAATACAACCATTTTTAAAATATCTTTTCCCGTATTCATCCGACAGAGAATCGAACCCGGGACCCTTGCGTAGGCGAACCACTACACGAAACGGGTCATCGACATCGTAACACGTAGCAGGCGGGTTGATGATTGAAGTCTTGGAATTTGTGGAGATACCCGTTTTCTTCTGGCAGTCTGGTACACTTATAAGACGAGCGGAGTATGGTGCTTTTATATTAAAAGCACCAATTTTCACAGTGGCATCACAAAAAAATTTCATCTTTCAAAAAATACTTTTTCCAAAACAATCTATTATCAGTGGTCTGTAGTTAAGTTTTATGTTGAATGTTAACTTTCTATGTTCTTTAACGTCCATCAAATTGCGTGACTGACATTTACTGACATCTTTAAGCGCAGTTGTGTTAGATACTAACTATTATGACTGTCTAACTTTTATAAAAGTGTTGCATAAATAATATTTTGCAATTCCAAAAGTTTAGTCAACACTAAAAGTGCATTTATCATGGTAATGTTTCGCTTAACGGTTGTCCACACAAATCATCTATCACAATAAATTGTTTGGTAATGTAATTTTGCAGAACGAATTTGGCAAGCACAGGCATAAACTATACCACTTTTTTTCGCATTTTCAAGCCTTTTAGGTAATTCAACTAGCTGTGCAGGCCGTGCTGCGTTCAACCTATCTCAGATAGATATCTACGAATCAATTAATATACAATGCATTGAATTCAAAATATCACATACATACATAATCCAAGCGGTCGACCTTGGGCCCAAACATTCTATTCTCCGATCTAAACGTTAATCCTTGCAAATGTCAAACAAGACAAACTGGCGGGACTTCCAGTGCATATTTCATCGTTGCTGACTAAAATGTTAGAAAATCGTGAGAACCTGTTAACTTTAATTAACACTATACAGCTATAGACTTTTTCCCGACATACCAGGTAGTCAGTTTCACTCGAGAGGAGATAGATTGAGGAGAGCGCTTCTCAATTCGAAGCATATCTTTTTTTACAAATAACTTTTTTTATCCGATTGTGTTTAGATTATTGTTCGATAAGGTACCTACGTATTCACAAAGTTGTCAGTTTACAAGAAAATTACACCCATAGAGTTTTGAAAACGACTGTCATGCGTCAACACAAAATTAGTTTCTCGTTGTCGTTTTTGCTTCATTTACAAGACAAGTCCACTTCAAGGAATTTTTACTCTTAGGTTTTACTATTAAAATTCCTTGGTCCACATAGGCTCCTCCAAGTTTGACATTTTGCAAGCGGGTTAGGCGATCGCAGCTTCCAATTGATCGTCGATTTAAAATAATATTTTATCCTTATGATCAAGATGAGGATAATCTATCATAATGCGTATTAGAAAACTAAAAGGTGACAGGGAGTACTACCAGATTATGCCGCAGCGTTTTATCTGCATCATATGGCCCTTCGAGCAACGCGGCCTTCCGTTTACGGGACGGAAGGCCGCGTTGCTCGAAGATATGGCCAAACAATCGCTAACCCCAAACACTTCCTTTCTCCAAAAGATCCCTTCTTGGAAGGTGTCATTAAATTTAAAGTTATTAAAATAAGGCGATGCGTTTCAACTGCATGCATTTGTATACGTTTTTAAAAGAATAATGCATTTCACTAACGATCACAAATTACCAAAACATATGAAATATAACATGATATCGCTTCTCAGAGAAAGTCATTTTTTAACACTTTAAAGTAAGCAATGCGCACACTGTGGGAATAATTATAAGCCGTGGTCTGGAAACGAAAAAACGAAAAACCTATTGTCTTTATGTGCACTCGACTAATTGCCAAATTAAATTGTTTTTTATTGAACATCTCACACAAATTGTAATTACTACGGTGTGATAAAGTAACGGCATTTGCTATCTTAAAATGAGTTTTTACCTCTAAAAACTCATGACGACCACTCGTACCAATAAGACTTTCCTGGTGGTCTTGTCGACTGGCTGGAAACATTACAATATGATTGTGTCAGTGACACAATTGCCTAATGAGCGAACATCTGCTTGCATTGCAACTAAACAAACAATAACAGAGAATATGAATTTGCCACTGACATGCACTGGAGCTATAACAATTGACTGCCTTTCTCAGCACAACAATTGACTTCGGGATATTTTTTTTTCCAAGATTATCTTTGCACGCCGTATAAAATTATTTTGCAAAGGAAATACATTTAAAGCTGCACAATTGAGACGGTTAATGATCTCTCGTTGGCATCTTTCAGGTAAATAGAGAAAATTAGAACTGGCGACGTTCCTAAACTGTGATTGATTATAAAAAAGAGAATAAAGATCAAGTAGATAAATGTTATCAAAATCAAGACAAATACTTACAAATAAAATGGAAAGGACAAAATTTAAACAAGATTTTGATTAACAAGATTTTCAGAATTTTCAACATTCTTATTTACCAATTTTGTTTCTAATCCGTTGCCGACAAGCAATCCTAACTTTTATAATTGAAACTGGGTGTGATTTTGTACACTTTCTCTCGGCTTAAGGAGTAGCTCTTCCCGTAAGGATTCTTAAAAAAGGTTTTAAGAGCTTATGTCTGTAAGAGTTTCCCTTGCAAGCAAATAATGTTTTTTTTTTCTGAAATACGCGCGAAAGCATAAAGTAGCGGTAGGTAAAGTGAATGTCTCTTTGTTAACTTTCAAAACAATGACTTTTACTGCAAAGTCGTTAAAACATGAAAACATTTTTAATATAGGTACATAATAATATGTATGAGGCCTTAAACACAGTAAAATCCTAATTATGGCCCTGCGAGTTGTGCGAAGTAGTGTGGTACAGTAAGAGGAACTGCGGCCTACATCTGTCCACTGCAGAAAATAGCTGATCGCAGTTTGAACAATGTTGAAATAAAAAAAAACTGCTGCCAGTCTTCTTCTGGCAACACTCCTTAAGTCATCTTTTATTAGACATGGTATTCTATATTGTTTGGTATCATACCTGCTTTAAAAAAAACTGAAATTAGGTACAATAACTTTATTATTTTACATGCACACACTGTGTTATTAGTGTGTAATATTATACGAGGTGGATTGAAAAGTAGTCGGCCTAACACAGATCCATTTAATTCTAAAAAACAAGTTTCTCCCCATTATATAGTTCAGTTCAGACTTGATAGTTGTGTGAAGTTTGAAACATGTGCTATAATTAGTTTTGATTCTATAAATTTTTTAACAAAGCCATCGGACACAATTTCAGCAAATGGAACAAATCGAGCAGCGTGCCGTCGTTAAGTACCTCTATAATAAGGGGTTGTCATCAAAAGCCATCCATTATGATTTGGTCAGTACATTAGGGGATTCCACTGTATCATTATTCACCCGTCAAAAAATGGATTGCAAAATTCAAGCGTGGTAGAGAGAATGTGAAAGACGAACCCCGCTCTGGGAGAACTTCGACGTCCACTACTAACGAAAATATTTAAAAAAAAATGATTTAATTATGGAAGACCGCAGATTAAAAATTAGAGAGATAGTTGAGATTAAAGGCATCTCTTATAAACGAACTCAAAACATCATACTCAACGTGTTGGGTTTTCACAAGGTGTCTGCAAGGTGTGTTCCGCGACTGCTTTCAGTTGAACAAAAAAGGACACGATTGGCTATTGCTCGCGATTGTTTGGATCTATTCGAAGCTGATGAAGATGATTTTTGGAATCATTTTGTTACTATGGACGAGACGTGAGTTCATTACTGTACATTGGAAACAAAACAACAATCAAAACAGTGCAGAAGACCTGGTTCACCACCCCCTAAAAAAGCTAAGTCGATTTTGTCGGCAAATAAGGTGATGGCTTCAGTATTCTGGAACTTTAAGGGTGTGATTGTGGTTGAATATCTTGAAAGGGGTCAGACCATAAGCTCTGATTACTACTGCAACTTACTTCGACGTTTTCGGGAGGAAATAAAAGAAGAAGGTCCAGAACTGCTCAGAAGAAAAGTCCTGTTTCATCAAGATAACGCCCGTGTTCACACGCCTGTGCAATCAATGGCTTAAATCCACAACTATGGCTTTGAACTCTTACCGCATCCACCTTATTACACATGTTCTGGCACCATCAGACTTATATCTGTTCCCTAACCTGAAAAAGCAGGAGGGACAAAGATTTTTGACAAACGACAAGGTCAAAGCAGCAGTAGATGCATATTTTGACTCTCAGGAAGAATATTTTTTTTAACAGTCTAAATGCTTTGAAGGGAAGGTGGCAAAAGTGCATCAAACTTGATGGTGGTTATGTAGAAAAATAAAAATAATTTCGATTTAGTATGTGTTTATTTTCTTGGTTAGGCCGACTACTTTTCAATCCACCCTCGTACATCGTTTACCCAATTAGTAGCTATCTCCCCAGCCGCTAACAAGCGTCCTTGGCCAAACAGGCACTTTATAGCATATTAATAATTCTACTTGAAAAAATACATTGTTATTGAATGCTTTGATTTAACTTTGCAAACGATCCAACGAGCTCATTTCGTCGCGCCTACTCTTTAATATTAGTACAATATGCAGTCAGAAATGATGTCATCAACATACAAAGGTTAAAATTATAAACTCACGCTGTCTTTAATACATTGAAGTGCTTACTAACCAATAAACAATCTTTGATTAACATAAAACTGACTCAATTGACATACATTTTGTAACTGCCTTTCCTGCGTCCAGATTTTTAAGCATTCATGTGAAGGCAGGTAACGTGTGAGCTATGAAATTATTGCACAATAATTATGTTTGAACAAGGCAAATGTAATGTCTCACTTCATATAGAAAATCGTGACGTCGTTTGATTTCAGTAACTCAAGGTTACATTATTAATATCTGACTACTAGCTGTTGCCCGCGACTTCGTCCGCGTCAATTTCTGTTATTATGATCGCGACTATTTTTGCAACATTTTTCACTCATGCTCCGCTCCTATTGGTCGCAGCGTGATGTTATATAGCCTAAAACCTTACTCGATAAATGTACTATCCAACACAAAAAAAATTCAATTCGAACCAGTACTTCCTGAGATTAGCGCGTTCAAACAAACAAACTCTTCAGCTTTATAATATTAAGTATAGATTGATGTTATTCTCTGGAAACGTGCAATGCAATGACATAAACTCACTTAAGATAAACCGGTCGCTATTAACCTAAAACACAAAGTAATCTAAGTATATGTGAATAAATTACTGTTGAGCAAATTCAAAGTAAAACAACTAATTCGTATATTGTTTGGCGAGATACAATTCGTCAGTAAGTATTAGTCATATCCTGGTCTTTCACCTTAAACCTGGTTCTGCCACTGAGTGATTTGATATTCCTGTAACTTGAGCATCTATGTTGAAATCATTACTGGAAAGTGTTCTGGTCTACCGCGCTGGCCCGCAGCGCAGGTGTGGAAAACCTGCAAATGTAATGATTAATTTCAAAATTATATCGTGTTTAAATTGAACCTAACTAATCCGAGAATATAAAGGCGAAATCAGCAATTACCAACAACAACCTTGGATGCATAACGGACATGCATCGAATAAATGTAAAGGTACACCCGAGAAATTAAGGAAAATGCGTCTGATAAAATCTTGAGTCAAGTGTCTGCTTTTTGCAAAAGGCACGAAGAATAACAAAACCCTGATAGCAAAATTAAATGATAACAATAGAGTATTACAAAATCCTAAATTACTGTTAGCGTTTGTTCCAATTGCTTAAACATTAGTTACCTCTATAGAATCTACTGTTGGTTGATTGAGTCGAGGTTGGTAAATTAAATACGATTTTTGTACGTGACTGGGAGCAGGATATCGTTGGCGGTCACAGCTCACTGCCCGTCAGTCAAAACAAATATCCATTTGAATCTCACGGCGATACGATATCTTAATTCTCAATTATTTGCATTTACAAGTACCCGCTTTAATTAGGATATCAAGTGACGGCAACGAATATTGAATGTGAAAATCCTTCTTTTTCGAATCTGTTTTTTATTGCGAAGTAGGTAGAGAACATTCTGTTGCTTTCAGTTTAGCGTATAATTTGGCGAGACTTATTTGTCTTTATTTTCGTACTTATATTGTTTTTGTTTTTCTCGTCTTTACGATAGAAAATTCCAATGAATGTGCGCTTAAATTTACCAAAAATAAAATACCCATGTTTGTACCTATGTTTTGCACAAAATTATTTGCAATAACTTGTTTTATTACAGTTAGGTAATCATTCCAGAACTAGATTTTTAATATTTCCTTTTCTCGGCAAGCGAGAGGAAATTTCAACACTAACATAGATTAAGAGTCAGACTTAACAAGACTAATCATTTAATTTAATTTTAAAAGTATTGAGCAGGCCTTGGTACTCGTTTACTATAAGGATAGGTTCTCGTCTTTCTAAGCCGTATGAGTTTTATAAATACTCGTATTTTCCATTTGACAGTAGTCCTAAAAACCTGAAACAATTGATTTACATTCAGGTATGGAATGGGCGTTGGGTAGACAAGAAGTACCTGTTTTATTCAACTGTTGCTTGAAATGTATCCATAGATTCTAAAATAATCCAATAAGGTGAAAGAGCACGAACGGCTAGCTTTGCTACGTGCCTTCCGCCGTAAACTCTACGCGTCTCAGTCAAGGATTGTTTGAAGTATAATCTATCGGTCAGCGCCCCGATCTTATATGGATGGCTATTACATCGATGTAGATAATTAATTATGCCAATATATCTGTAATAAGCGGCCCCGTTCTAAACATGTTCGATAGTCTATTATATTATACTACGTTGCGCATCATTAAGATTTAGATCACTGCCACTACTGCCAGCGGCATCGCACCCTGTTCGTATGTCTTAACCTTGTTAACTCTCTGTTCGAAATCGTACCCTAGTCCTTTTTGTTTTATCTTTCTCTTTATTGAAATCAAATCATCCTGAAGTAATATAACTTCATCTGATATACCTATTCAAACATTTTTTTAAATAGGAGTAATTAAATGTAATTTTTTTCCACTAGGTAATTTGTGTAATCATCTACTTGATAAATTGCATATACATATAACAAATATTTTGCCACCTCCCTTCATGTATGTTTTGTGCAATAAAAGGATAATACATATTCTTGATATAATATGTATTTCCAAACTGACTTCACCGTGAAAAGTGTTCAAAAAGAATGTAGGTAGGTATGTTATATTGCCGCTCTCCTCATAAAATGCGTCCATATTTCAAAAGATGGCTGTGACCCGAAGAGCTCAGCAACATTATGCTTTGCAGTGTGCCTCCATTTGCCGCCTCGTTATAGACTATGAATAATCAAGTAGTTCTTAAAAAAAGCAATTCACAGGATACTAACACAAACATGTAAAAGTAACAGCCTAGGTATTCGTTCCACTACAGGGCAAATGTCCCTATAATCCCTATAACCCCATAATCATTGAATTCAAGTACCCACAGCAATCAGGGTACAGGCATAATCACCATGCTTGCCAAATGCGAATTGGTGATCACAAACCCATGTAATGTTCGAAAATAAAACTGATCTTACTATCAACGTTAATATATTATTCATGTAAGAAACGTACAAAAGAAAGGCGTGTTTCTTTAGTCACGTATGGAATTCGCAAAATAGGAGACGCCTTAAGTAGTGAAAGGAAGCTTGAACTTTACCGTCTGATATTGCATAAGCTCGCTGACCGCTCTAAAACACGGCTATTTGTTCCCTGCAACCTGCAAGCACAAGCGCACTTTCTGATTGTAAATTAGCTTTTGTTTGCTCACTTGTAGCTTAGTGAAAGGAGCGTATCAGTGTACATGATGAGAGGTACAATACTTACCATAATGAAATATGTTTGTTCCTTCCCTACTTAAGACGCTCTAACTAGACAATGAACTCTACATGTCATGTTCAGAATTCAGATTTTCGTTGGCTTGTATTCATTAATAGTTATGGAATTTCTCATAAAATATTATGAAATTTTTTGAGGTAGGAACTTTCTCGGTTTTAAGCTAATAGTTATGACATTTAAGTTGACAATGATAGGGGTTTCCGTTTAACCCATAATATTAACGGTTAACGTATACGATTGCTCATCGTTCACCGCAATGAAGGTCTGCTTGGATTTTTAGAATAAGTAAATCCTGTTCCAAAGCAGCATTTGGCCTTTCATCACATTGCAACGAGGACAGAAACATTCAGATTTCAAAACAGGATACGGATGGTGATGACGTGATTCTCTTGCTCTTTTAAATGGCTCGACCTCGTCGACTTGCTTTCTTTGAAGTTTGAAATGTTAGAAATCGTGGCTAGTTTAACCGTCGCTGTGGTTGCTGTCACGACAGAGAGCTCTGTAAGCGATAGCTCGTTGACTGGATTAAACTCTTGGGTAATGAAGCACGCGACAATATTTACATCCTCTGCTTTATCTCCGGCAATATTTACCTACGTGGATGATATTTTACATATTTATGAATCATAAGTTGGTAATCTTATCTCTACCGCGTTCTATATTAAAGATCATTTGATGCTTGAGTGCTGAGACACTTTTAAATGAAATCGTTGGTCTCAAATCATTCTTAAAAACGTTGGAGATAAGTTATGTTAACCAAGTCTTATAAGGTTAAGTTAAGAAGTTAAGTTGTCATTATTATATTTTAAAAGAAGGTGCAAGTTCAAATTCTGTGATGTTTGATTGCTTTGCAAGGTTATGCCTACAAAAATACAATACCTGTTTGTTAATGGAAAATAAATGTCCACGTTTCGACAACACTTGTTTGTCAGCTGATTCATAGTAAACTAGGTTCATAGTAACATACGACCCATTACATGGCTCAAGGCAGAACTATCCAATGACTAAATGTGAGAATCTTTGTGCCTTCTAGGTATGTATTACACATTTGTGTAAGAATTTACGGCACGCACTTACTATCGCCTGTTGGTGATAAGATAGCCGCGATAATATCTTAAGAACCCTTTGTTTCATTTATACATTTCTTGTTTCAACGTATACCTAAGCGCTGGAAGAATTAATTTTAGATCAAAATATTAAGAAGCAGAAAAATTAAAAAATGTAGCATTCAGGTAGCTGAAATTAAGGTATTATTTTAGCCGAGTCTGTAATTCAATTAGTTATGTACGATATTTGTTATTTTGTTTTAATATCTAGCATATAATGTTTATGTTCCGTGGATCCTAAAAATCAATCGATTTATTTAGTACCAGTATTATTGCGTTAAACCGTCACGAAATTGATTCGAAAATTTTCCACTAGAACAAACAAAATTCATATTGCTAATTTCGCATCGTTGGTCTTCTTGTCACTCGACGAGGATAGGGGCGTCGGAAAAACAAAACATGGCTATAGACTGAGTAGTGAGTAGGTTGTTATACTTACTATCAGGCAGGAGCGAGGGCGGCGCGGCGTAGGACGACCGGCCGGCACTCCGGCAGTGCACACTCGGCGAGCGACCGATCCGCGCGTTTATGCGACATATTCACCACCCGCGCATATCTGCACCACGCAGGACCCAAGGAACTGATAAATCTCAATTGCTGACAGACAACATTTGCACAAAGTGCTGAAGAATATTCTTGCAAATTTTGAGGCCACATATACCCAACGGAAAGATGCCCGTCGAAACGAAAATTAGCTTCTCCGGTGAGTTCGGCTTAATTTTTAGATGCTCTTTTAATAAATGCGTATTGAAACTGTAGATTACTTGTAAATTTTAATTGAAAGCGGTGAACAATGATAATTTTTCAGTAACAGAAACTTACACTATCAATGTTGGTAATATCTTATTTAGAATACGTACGTACATGCTTATAAAACTTGTGTTTTAAAATCCAGTAAACATAGTGCTTTACAAACCGCAAGAATGTGCAATCTTTTCATACTGTACGAAATGATTCCACTGTTAATTTTCAATTAGTACATAACAGAACCTAGACAATACCTAGAACCTAGAGGCATTCAGTAGGCGCTAACAAGTTCGTGTAGTGCTAATAAGTAATGCCTATGCTACTGTAGCAAAGCTAAGTTGGTGCAAACTATTGCGAAAACAGCATTGCATGACAAAACGTGCGATACCCATTGTAGTGATAGAATTTGCTATGAAATCTTTTCTTTGTCAACATTGGTCCTGCAATGAATATGGCTCCTGTTTTCCAAATGTTTTAAATTAGGCTAAAATAGTGATACAACAAATTAATGCTAAAATAGCAGTTCTCCAAAAACACTTAATACATCTAGTCAAACAAATTATCACATTTTATATATTTAATAATAAAACGTCTGTTCAAGTGAAAAAATAAATAATAGGTATTTGCGAATCAAACGTAGCGTAAGTATTGTCAATCGTCAACAAAACTGCGGTTCGCGAATGACGCTTTATAAAAACAATCTCTTGATTGGGCAGAAATTTATTAAAATAGAATAAGTGTCGTTCTTAACATATTGGAAAAAAACTGTAATGTACTAAAGACCACCGTTAAGATTTAGAAATTAGAAACCAAATTTTCTGCATTATATCAGAGCAAATTCAGTACCTATATAGGTATATCTCAAATTGTCTTTAATGTCATAATGTTCACAAATATTATAAATATGTGCGTAATTTATTTCAATCAAACTTGTTTAGCATGGATTATGAATGCATGATTCGTCACTCTGTTGATGTCATAATTATAGAGCAATCATCCGTGATCACCATGATGATAATAATACAGACAAAATTCAGAGTGTATTGAAATTAATATAAAACATCAATGTGCATTCTTATTCCGGTTGACAATAACTTTCATTGTGTGATCGCGATTTCACTAAATCCAATTATAGATTATGAAGTAGAAATTTCTCCTGGTCTAAACTATTGTTGCGTAGGTGAAATTGTATCGATTATTATAGTTTTGGACGTTGTGGTAGCAAAGCTTGTATGTAAAAACAATCCTTTGCTTTGATATGGTTCTTTTAATAGTAGTGTTTCATTATAACTGTTATGTTATCCTAATGTGTAGGTAGTATTATAGCAATCTCATAGGCGCGTCTGGCTGGGCCTCCCTGAGGGCTGCCCCCGCTACCCACTCGCAGCCTGTCTACGAGGGTGAGGTTATACGGATTCTTCCCAATAGGTCTCCACAACACAATTTGTATAGCTATACTCTACTTCTTTGTTAGAATTAATTGTAAAGCGGCCAAAATTAAAATATAATGTTTTTATAACTTAAAAAGACGATAACTTCATCAAGTCTTTAGCAATTTGATGGTTCTAATTTGTTTAGTGTAATTACTACTGAACATGGTACTAACCAAATTATTGACCACGTGGTTTAAAGTATTAAATAATGATACGATAAATCATCAATCAAAATAAATAATGACATGTCTTGGGGCGTTATTGGACGTAATTACTACTTAGCAATAATGCGCTTTTGTAGCTCTACCAAACTGGTCTCATTCAACATGACGAGGTGAGACGGCGTCATGTCCATTTAAGCCTGCGACAAGCTTTTTTTCTAGTTATTTCGATTTTATTATTAGTTACACGTTGGTGGTCGACATTAGTTTTCTATGCCTCCATTTAGTCAAAGACGTTTACCGTGACCCCTGGACATACGGACTCATGATCCTTAACTCATGTATTTCTAGTCTACACAACAGACTTGACCTTGTTTACCGTGGCGGTGTCATGCCACTTCGATACCATAACTGCATCCTGACCTTGTTCGTGCCTCGTACAAAGAAAATTGCAATTGTAATGTAAAAAAGCGAAACCCATCGACCGAGACGTCGGGCCTCATGGTGATATCAATGTCTGCTGCAGATATGTTGGAGACTCACAAAAAACCGTCCCATACTGTTTATTTATCTAAATTTAAACTTGCAAATTTATTCATCACACTATCATTTCCTGTTTTTGCAGTTTCTGAATACCTACCTTTAGTGTAAGGTGCTTACAAGTTTCTGTACCTTATCGAATGTAAATTGAAGGTTAATACAAATAGAATAACAAAATAAAGAAATTTAATCGCACGTTTTAGGAAGAAGCAAACCGTTTCTGTGTTATCGTTGCTAAATTACGTTAACATTATCATGAACTAAACACGCTATGAACCCTTTTGTTTGCAAATTCACTCTTAGCATGGAGATAAATAACTCTGTATTTACTGACTTTTAATAATAGGCAGTTGCGTAATACTGAGTGTTTCTTTATGATTTTCTGTTCTTCATAGCGTGACACACGTCATCTTTGTCGCTTATACCTAGCGATTCTGCGGTGGCTATTGGTTGTTAAGGCATTTACGGCACGTGACGCGATAACAATTTTACAAACTAAACGCTTAATCGAAGGTCATCTTCATGCTAGTTATGAACAGCCATGCCATTAAAAGCTGTCGCAGCACAGATAATATTTAAAAGACATACCCTCAACTTCCTGTATTTTACCCTCGTCGGAGATGTGCTCCGCATGTTGAAATTGCTAAATTACGCGAATCAGCATTGTTATCAGCCAACCATAGCGAAGCTGCAGGACAGGTGTGACCTGCCAGGGGCTTTACGTGACTAGGTTACACACGGTAAACAAGTGTCATCACGCACGCCCCATAAGGTCAACGTTTTAGCATTGATCACGCCGCCGATACGTTGGATCATCTGAAATCTCTTGTTAGTAATGTAACACAATCATTGCATTTAAATTTATTACTTACTTTGTTTTTATTTTATTACAGTAAATTGATAATGTCATACCTTGAACTACGGTTTCAATTTCATGTCGATAGTGATTCTTCTCGAGCGTATCAGACCGCACCAAACATGTCTCGGTAATCAATCGTGAGCGCCGGCTTGTTTTACATGCGATTTTTATTACGAAATTAAAATGTAAGTTGCAATGATTATTACTGGCAGCACTTGCTGATGATTGTCCCACCCACGCCGGAGGCCAGTATGATAAATGCTTCGCTGATCCGGGACCATTGCCGGGACCTAAATTTGTATAATCGTGCAATGGCTTTGGGAAATCCCTTTTGAAGTTATCTTTACAATGCAATGTCTAACATCCTCTTCGTTACGATACCAAACATTGCATAACTAATGTTCGTGGAGATTCTCGAAGTTTGTCGGGATGACCTGTTTATGTTTTGTTTACTTTATTTGAGGCTCATTATTTCAGATTGCTTCAGAAAACCGTCATTAATAGCTCCATGTACGTACGATAATATGTTGCTACATTCTCTACAAATGAAAATCAAGAATAAATAGGAAGTAAAATATCTCAAAATTCTCAAATGTTTCTAAATTTGTTAATTTTTTGTCGTGAGCTTAGTTACTTGTTGTAGTCTCAGGGTTTTTCCTCATATTTAAGAGATCAACTAAGACATATGGACACACAATGACATCAATATACATCTTCTTTCGATTAGCTTAGGCTAAAGGCATTAAACTTACTGCAGGTACTTACTGTTTAAATCAAAACATGTTTTTGCGCAGCATACAATATGCGAGATCCCACGTGATTTACGTTTTGTAAATTCATGAACGTAATTATTTTGTAAGTACCTGTGCATAATATTTTCTTAACAGTTCTTTTGTAATTCTAACAACACGACAGCTATTATCGCGCTATTGTCCTCATTTTATTTATTACTAGCTCTTCGCCCGCAGCTCTGCTCTCGTGAACTCAACGATCATATCGCACGGTCGGAAACATGTGTGCCTAGTGGTGGCATATAGAAAGATAGATTAGGTAGGATACATTCGTGTCTGTAAAACCATGGAAATACACATACAAAATTTCAACCCAATCGGTCAAGCCGTTTAGTACTTAGTTGACATACCGACAGCAGCGCCACCTACCGGGTCCCGCGGCAAAAAATAGCCTATGTTCATCAAGGATAGTGTCAGCTTTTGATAGTAAAAGAATTTTTAAAACCAGTCCAGTAGTTTCAGAGTCTATTCAATACAAACATACACACACACACACACACACAAAAAAATACAAATCTTTCCTCTTTATAAAATTTGTATAGATTAAGATTTGTACTCAAATTAATAATCACCAGCCTATATCAGTCCACTGCTGGACACAAGCCTCTCCAAGAGGAGGACTTTGCCATAATCACCAGGCTTGACTGGCGGGTTGGCGATAGCAGATTTACCCATTGTGGAGGGAAGACGCTGCTACCTCATTTTGTCAGTATCTACATCTACAGTTGCCTCTTTTTAAAGTGCCGCCACCACACGAAATGATTATCTAAATTACTTACAAAAATATTTCGTGTAAAGAAAGTAACAAATTCTATAGTGTATTATATTTATTTACGGAGTAAAATTTTCCGTGTGCCATGAATTCTAATCCCAGAATCCCTTAGTCTCGATTTTTAAGATTCTATAAGTTATATTTGTGAACTTCACTGACACAGACAGATGACCCTTGGCTAATCCATGATCTAGTTCTCCTGTCCCCGGCGGATACGAAGAGGAAGACCAAACGGATAATTCCGATGTGCAACTGGATTTTTGCCAAATATATATTTCAACTTGTAGGTTTTATAATATCAACGTTAATGGGATGAAATAAGTAGAAGACGTTTCAGTTATTTATGATTGTTGGGATAGGCGACGCTGCGTCTAGACTGACCCATTCATGAAGTAATCCGTAGTTGTAAGAAGTACCAAACTTATTCTTCATGCTCCTGGGAAATGCGACCTAAAAAGAGTTAGATCCGTGTCTAAATGCTTACAGTAATAACTATCCTTCAGTCATCAAGTTCTTTCATATAGCAATTAGGTTCACTTTCACTTATTGAGTTCCAACAGATAATAGCCATAGAAGTGGGGTTGCCTTATCTAGGTGGATTTATGGCATCTATCCTCGCAGTCTCTAGGGCGGTTATCTGTGTTCATACAGAAAATTGTGTAATCACTCGGTTCCTGACCGGCTTTAGAATAGAGCTCTATAAAAAAACTGGCGGCAACCAACTCACTCCCATTGACGTTATCTGTGTACTGTGTACAAACCGTACAGCAAAAAGCACTTTGCAATGTTAGCTTTCAAAAAATTTAAACACGATTTGTTCACTTTTTTATAATTTCTGCACGCCTAACCAGTTCGTACATTCATAGGCCAGTTTCGCCTTGTTTCCTGTTTTTCTATTCCAAATGTCGCTTCTGATAATCACAAATTGTCAAGACGACAATGCTATGACTAGTAAACAACTAGTGCGACATTTGTACGTTTACTTACATCTTTCCTGTCATGTACTGGAACGCTTGGGCGTAGACAATTTTAATATTCATCGTCAATAACCGATTTACGCACACGTTCACCTTAGCATGAATTTCAATCGACAACCGTGTATAGATGTGACAAAAACGCCTCCACAAATATTAGACCTATTGTAAGTATATCCTGATAGTAACTTTGTTTTATTTCTAATTTCTTTGTTATTCACCATCTAAAATGTTAATTGCGTTCGCAGGTAGCTCGCTTCTGATTTAAGTTAAATCTGAAGAACTTTCCTAACTTTTAATCCCATAGGATCCGATTACGTATCAATATTATCTTTATTAAAATTTGTTGAATCGACATAATATGAATAAGTCGTAATAACCTCAATTACCTGTACCAAAAAAAATTATCATACTTTGCAAAAATGTCGTTAACATGTTATGCGGAATGCCGCCATCATCATATTCATCATTTTGTTATTGCGCAGTTTGATTCGATCTTGTATAAATGTAAATCAAATTTAGATTTTCGTTCGGTCCTAATCCGTAAATGTGTGTTTAATTTATCTCTATCATGTTTTTATGTCCATTATTACAGACTCCAGCAGGAGGCACTTACATTCAGGTGCGAATTGTTTTATTGACAAAACACTTACGTCACTGTTAGCCTAGCTGAGACGCACAAGTTCAAGGAGACAGGTCGACGGGAAACTCATGTTTGTCTCGAACATCGAGAAATGTATACAGTTAAATAATGTATGAATGAATTCCAGCGCAAAATTTAAAAGTCTAAACAAAACCTGTATTTCCTTTAGTTTGAGCTTTGACGTTTGTTTTTATTGATGTCATAAATACGCAGATGCGAGATTAAATCCGTAAATAAATCTTTCATTTCAACGTATAGTGTTCGCGTAGATTCAAAAAACCAATACGAACACTAAACATAAATATTAAATTTAGCGAAAACTTAGATCCTTTAAATTATGTGATGATTATGCGAGGCACATTCTTGAGTATTTGCGCCACGTCATTACTGTTATGTAGGTACACAGTTGGTTGCAGAGGTACGCTCCATTTCTATATACATGTTACAACTATGTAGCGTGCTGATTCACGGTATATAGACTCAAGTGAACAAATAGTTTTTTAGCCACGGATAAGGGTCTGTGGAGTATCTCACTCAACAAGAAAGATTCCATCTTGGTGTTGATGTCATTCCTAAACATGCGACGAAGCTAAACTTGGATATCTATTACATAATTTCATACTTTAACCCCTAATATAATACATACTTACTTTGCAATAATTTCTGTCTTTATTAAGTAGAGAGCGAAATACTAAGAGTAACACTCTAGGATAAGATGGTTCCGATTGAATATTCTTGAATTAAAATATTTCTAAGTGCCCAATAAATAAATAGAATTGCACCGACGCCCTGCAAGCTTCTTTACGAGAGGCATTTATCAATGCCTCGGATAAGAATCTGAGCTGTTATTTCTGCGGGCGTGAGAAACAAAGGCTAACCGGCGCATGCGGCGCACATCGTGATCGTTGCAGCGCCTAACTGCATCAAGGACTGCAGTTAACTTGCAATAAAGCCACTAGTCTTTCAGATAACGCTTACTAAGCAAAATGTTCCACATTTTTTCTGTCCGCATTATTCCATATTCGAAAGATATTTATTATTTATTAATTTATGATTGCCATGCCTCTTAACACCAGATTTTTAATTTTCATACCTTTGTAACTATGCCCATTAGAAATTGACTTAAGTAAGAATGCTCAATCTAATATCTATTCAGCTACAAGGTACGAGTATACCCTTAAGTAAGTACAATGTGTCTCTTTCATATTTCTTGGCATGAAAGCTATTGGCACATTTTTTGGCTTTCTTTTTTGCGACTGTTGTTATTGTGAGATTTGAATAATAATACGTGTACTTACTACAGAAAGAAAACATTAGTGCGAGTCATGTCCCTACCATATACGAATTACTATGTATCCGTGCTCAAATAAACAGTCAGAACAAATATATTCATGTTTTTTCGCTTCAGTTTCTGTTTCGCTTTCGGCAAGTCAAAAACGTTTAGTTTATATCCGATCTTACGATAACGTTCCAACTCGCGATAACACGAGCATAAAAAGCCGTAACTATTATGTCAGTTT
Source organism: Anania crocealis (assembly GCA_949315895.1). Taxonomy (NCBI): domain Eukaryota; kingdom Metazoa; phylum Arthropoda; class Insecta; order Lepidoptera; family Crambidae; genus Anania; species Anania crocealis. Next base: position 18,603,082 of record OX438883.1, read on the forward strand.
TTTCCATAGCGGCACATTATATCAATCAATCATAATGTCTTCTTGTCAGCAGCAAATAATTTGGGATCCATTCAAAGGTTTATTGCCTTACGATGGTGTTATTCGTTTGCACTGATATGTTTGACAATTCTATATCAAAATACTTGTAGCCAATCGTTTTCCTTCCTTCTTTCCACTTTTTAATGGTCAGCAGTTCCTTTTTTGCCACGAATTGCGTTTCACCCGTTTCGTCTTTCGGTTTAATTAGCATCGTTTAGCGTGTGCGACCGGCCTCATTTAGCATGCCAGGTGTAGTGTTGGTGCGGCTCATTACTGCCCATTATCGTGTGGAGGGCGCTACGTGCAACGAATCAAGAGCCAATTTCATACCATACCCGACCCTTAAGGGACGCACCGTCAATTACACTTCTGAATTATTCAATTTCTTAACGATTGCATTATTAAAAGCTGGTGTTGTCTTAACGTCTGCGGTTATTAACCAACCTTATAAGGAAACTCTCACAAAAGCGCCGATAGCTCCTTAAGTTAATCGTTCGTGACAAACGTGAGCTCCATTAGTGCAGCTTTAGTTACTCACATTACCTGAAATGATCCGATCTTATGTTTTCAATTTATTTTATGTATTATATTTATCTTTAAATAGGCTTTGTAAAAAAACAATGTGTGCTGAGTCACAATTAACGACACAATAGTCTATAAATCTTAAAGATTCAATAAATTAAAATATATGTATACAGCTGCCATCTGTTACTTGCTGGCATATCAATTGCAATTTTGGCAATGGTCTGGTACTTGTTAATTCGCAATATACGAGTACCTTTTACGATTTAAAACACGCCATAGATGGCTAGGATTGAGCTTTATTTTCATTTGCCAATAAAAACAAATTATAGTTTCCCGTTTTTCTGTTTACGCGATGTCTTATCATTTTAAGGCCACAGCACCATTAATATCGTCTCCCTATCCCCATACAGGTGGATGAGTCACGCCCTTCAGATGAAAGACAATCATCTTAAATGTACCTGAGTTAAATTCTTACCAATAAATATTGCAGTTATGATAATGACCAGATAAATGAATGCTTGAAATACGGGATCGATGAGTCAGTAGTGTTTATTGACATGACCCCGATGCCGCCTCACATGCAGTGGGTCAGTGAATATGTTAATCAGTTTTATACTTCCTTTAGAGGAGATTCATGAATCTACCGTATATAATGTATGAACGCCTTTGTAATTGATAAATAATAAAATAGCCGCTCACGGTACCTTGGGTACTAGAGCCAACTCGGTCACTCACTAAGTATTTTCGTAAGTAGTTCTATAGACGCCCAACACTTCCTTGTGATCTAAATAACCTGATGTTTATAAATAAGTATGAATTCTAAAAATCTTATCGCGATGAACTCAAACTAATTTAGAGTCATATGTTACAAGCTTCTTGTTGAAGACAGACACAAACTTTATACTGGCACTTTTCGTGGACCTACCACCCCGTGTTAATTACTAGCAATTTCGCTAATGGTCTTGGATTCACTAGTAAGATAAGCTCAAGTGTGTAATTGCCGTTGAAAATTGCATTGGTCTTACAGCATGTGGTTAATAATTGTTAAAACACCTCTCTGGACCATGAGAGTAACACAAATTGTCCTCAATTGGCGCGTTAGCCTCATCACCCCGTGAAAGTGTCAGTATGTTTAATTGGAGCACTCTAATTTACCAACGCTAATAAAATGTAACAGTGCACGTATCACACACGATAGTACTGTCATGCATGTACGTTTTTTAACAGAAACGTGCCAAAAAAGATCCTAGTGCAATTTTTATTCAATTGCAATTTATTGCAATTCCTCAGTATTGTAGAGTGCTTCAGAAATAAAAACTGTATGTACAATGTCATGATGTGTCATGTGAGTTCGTACTTCGTATGCTGTAGGTATCTAATATGACCCTAATATCACGGTATAATATGTATAGTGCTTAAATATTTTCAACTTGAACTTGACCACAAAACCCAAAGTCATGTACATAATCCGCTTCGGCCACGGTCCGTTGTCAAGTATCTCTCGTCGTCTGCTAATAAATTGGATAAATAATGTTTGTGCTGCTACGGCAATTACATCATTTCAACAAACATTTTTTTGTGATATACACATCTTAACCTATATTGAACAAATTCTGGTTTTAATTTTTGGATATTAATATTTGTTTTAAATTAGTATTAACGCATATCTGCAAATGATAGCGCCATTATAGCGTAGGAAGTTAGCTCTTTTGTATTATTCATAAGACACCTGGGTTACTGTGATACGCAAACAATATTCTTGGATATTTTACCACAATATCTATAAGGTTATCTTTAAACTTCTCTTAAGCGCTCTTGGACACGAAAACATTGTTTTTATCCTTTTTGAAACCAACAGATGACAAGTGACTGATGTTAAAATACATTGCTGCTATTTGAGCCTGATTCGCAAACTTGTTGTCAAAGTATGAATTCAATAACTATGACAAATGCCTTCTTAGCATGACAATGGGAGTTCGCCGCTTTACGGACAAACGTGAAAAAATGTCTTGTTATGTTAATATAGCCAATTTAATTTAATGGCGTCTTACATTTTTGACAACAGAGGAAGTAGGCATATCTCATGACATCGTCGTCGACGTCTCTAGCCATATACGTTTTGCAAACATGAATAATATAATGCATCAATTATAAAAAAATGGAATACCCATGGGAAATTTTGCAACTGCTCAGTATACTAACAGTGAATGGAGCTTGTCGCGTTCTATTAAAAGTTAAATAATTTAGTAGTTACTGCAATGCAGTATTCTATGCTATCAATTTGGCTTGCGACAGGTCTTATTGCCTCTATTAGCTCACATACAGTGCAAGAAAGATTATCATCTCTTGCAAAGAGTTCGATTGGTGACGTTATTGTTGAACCTACGCGGAAAAGCTGTCGTCTCGTAATTTATAATCTAAGGTGAACGATGATTGCATAGTTATTCCTGTCTAATTATAGTTATTGTGACAGGTTTTGCAATAAATTCGCTCGAGGTAAAAACGATCATCTGTATGTATTGTAGGTAGTAGGTGCTTCGATTGTATCAGAAATAGATAGCATCCGTCTTGATCCAGAATTATCTCTATGTAGTTATGTTAAGAAACTTATGATTACTGGTTATACTGAGTAATATCTTATCGAAACGTAAATAAATATTATATGATAGGCATTAAGTGTTCCTGTCCATTTTCTTTATAGTTTGTACAAAAAATTTTAGCCTTCCGAACAGCTCGGGATGTAAGATAAAATTTAATATCCGTTTGATTTCAATCTTCTTCCGATATTTATGTACAAGATGTGCCTCATATCTAAGTTATAATAAGTAAGCCTACGCGGTGTGGCAAGGCCAGCCCACTACGCAGTTGTCAGATGATTAATCGGACTCCGTCAGTGGTGGACGCTCTCGGACACCAGCCGGCTAGCTCTTGGAGCCTCCTGCCTTCAGCTGCCAAGTCCTATCGTGTGAGTTGCTCAGTGCCGCGAGAAATCAATAATAAATTACTTCAGTGAATTTCTACGTTATGCTAATACATCTCCATCCATCTTCTTGACTAACTTGTTTTCAAAACCAGCTAAATTATATTATGTCACTTTCATTTCATCAATTTCACGTTAAGAGTTATGAATGACTAGCTAACGTGTGATTTAAATAGTTTGATGACAATTATAATCAAAATCAAAATTAGCTACGCTCATAAGAATAGTTAAAGCCGAACCAATCTTAGTAATAATTGGGTCTCAGAATAAATACAGTCTAAACTAAAACATCACCGCACCGCAGTTTGTATGCCTACTCAAACGTGTCGATGTATTAATTAGTTGTGCCTGGTACCTTTAGTAGTAAGACTCGTGAATTAACTATTTTATCGTTATCTTTCTTACCTCAGTTGTAAACAAACATCTTTTTCATGGAACATTGTCTTATCGTTATCAATTTTGCATTACAACGTCTTCTACTTCAATCGCAAATATTATTATGTTTCTAGATCTTTTTTGTCGGCATGATTTATTTTTTTGCTTTATGTGTATTTGTTTTTGTTGTCATAGACGGCAGTTCGGACACACTGAGGAAGCTCAGCGACGATTCATCTAGAAAACATTTGTCAGGTGAGTTCCGCTTTCATTATGTTGAATAGATGATATGATCTTCTTCGTTGATCGTTCTTGATGGCATGCGTGCACAAAGAACAGAGCATGATCTATGCTTACTTCATTGCATGCACGCTTGTTATTACCTCTTACCACTGTCCATTTTCTTTGTTGTATATAATGTTGTTCACAATGCTTTTCTATCATCATCTGGGGCAGACCTTATTGAAGCTGACGAAGACGAAGTGTCCAGCAGTCTGCCAGACAGGCCACGCTCGCGACGTAAGGCCTCCAGTAAGTCTGTTCCTCTAATCGAAATGCTCATCAGAATCATTACACTTAGAAGGTGGTGGACCGCAACGTTATAACCTGGTTACGGGCAATTGAATCTATAGCGGTTGATAAATATTTTAAATCGTTTATCAATTAATTACCAGTATAGGAACTATTTATTATGCAGTGATATAAAAATTATATAATAACACGGAAATAATTGCTATGATAAAAAAAATGCATGACAATGTAAACGGAGACAGCAAAATAACACGATATTATTTATGGATCAGAATGCTATAACTTTATAATTTGTTTTTAACTTCCATAGTAGAATATTAGTAAAGGTTTACGGAAGCTTATTAAATTTTTACACTTGGAGTTAACAGAGTAATTGGAAATACCGAGTAATTAAAATTTTTAATACTAATGAAAGAAAAGCTACTTATCAGTACATTCATACTGACTTACTCGTAGATTGTTAAATATCGGGAAGATGTACATAGTTGTAGAGTCACAATGGTATTTGTGAGCGGACAAAGGACTTAGATAGACTTCTTAGTGTTTACGCCTTAACGTAACTTTCCTGCAAAAATATTAAACAGTTGAGTTTTCCTTAAGGATTACTATAACCAAGAAAACTAAACTGCTTGATTTGCTGAATATGTTCAGCTTTTTCGTAGCCTTAGGTTTTTAGAAGATTGTCTTGATAGGAAATAATTTAATAAAATCATTCACAGTGTTTAAACACTGACAAAGTTCCTTATTCAGAAATTATAGGAAATAAAAATATCATATATTATGTACATTGAAATACATTTGTCAATGGAATGAATGAGCGTTTAATTTAAGCCTTATCGCAGCATTTTCCTAAGTATCTCTATCGCCGTTAGCCGTGAGGCTTGCGTGCCAATGTCGAATTAAGTCTGCACTGCTTGCCTCAACCCGCTCCAATCCAACCACGTATAGTTAAGCACAAAAATAAGTCCATCCTTCGATCTTATTGCATTGATCCTAAGACTTTATTTTACATAAGTTTTCCAATCTGACTTTACCGCCAACGTCCGTAATTAACCGTATTGTCTCTTCGACAAAATCGTAAATCTTATCTATTGTTTTGCTCTTTTTATATACCTGTTGTCCGTTTCACAACCATGACGATTAATAATAGAATAAGAAACGCTTGTTTACAATTCAAAAAGTTATGTTTCCTCGTTTATTAAATTTAATGTCCTTGTCCATTTCTTTATTTGGAAACCGTCGGATATTTCAATAAAATTTATTGCATGGAACGTTAACAAGATTATCGTGTAACTTAACCAAATATCCTAAGTGGTGTATCACAGTACCGTTTTATTCAAATTCATTTGAGATGCAGGTGTTAACTAAGTAAAGGCTAGTCTGTGTGAGTAGTGGCTAATGTTTGTGTGTGTCGCTTGTGTCGTGGCAGCCAGCAGCACGTTCAGCATCACCTCCATGGACTCGCTTTGGGAGAAGCACCCGCGCCGCCTCAGCGAGGCAGGCCTTAGGAGGTCTTCAGGTAAACCCCGCACCGCATTTTTTCATGTCAAAATGAATCTACGATCATCTCTGCACTTACTTATCTTACAAACTTCATATTGCGTCACTTCTTATTTACCACTTAGGTAAATATCTTGGAAGATAATTGTTTGGTTTAAGGGGAAAGAAGTTTTTATTACTGCTATAAGAACGGATGAAACGAAAATTGATATTATACTGAAGCAACAACCACAACAACTAGGGAACTCCAGCTCAGGTTCCGGGTACTATTCCCAGGCGAGGTTACGTGGAGAAACCATTTTTCTATATCTTCTCCTTTCTTTTTATTTGTGGTATCTTCATAGTTTCTGTTACTACAAAAACGACTGCTTTTATAGCTTCTTACTGATCGGATCATAAACAATGTTTTTAAAAAAAATACTGTTAAGTACCAAGAACCATTTATGTGGTGTTTTTAACAACCATTTTTTATACAAAGCACTATCTGAGACTTAAGCTAAAAGTGTAATCAAGTTTTAGTGTAGGCCATTCACGATTATCGTAGATTCGTTTTGATTAAGACTGTTTTCACTTCGTTTGATTAGATAGCAAGTCATACACTTCAGTTATCACGCAACTCCTATCACATGTTCCTATGTTTCTGTCGAACCAGATCTGCTTGCTTGTGGTGATTGTCACGCACTGTTTGACAATTTGTTGAAAGCATGGTTTTTATAGTGCACTCCACCAATTACAGCAATCCATCATAGTCAAATGCAGTTTGTTACTAGATATCGGTAATGTGAATGAAGCGAAAGTTTGTAATTCCGATGTAATGCAATGATATGCAAACGGGATCGCAAATGGTATACGGCGGCCGTTGCACTTGCTTACAACGGTATTCAAGGCGTATGCACATCATAAGTGTGCACCGAATATGGAATGCCGAGGAGATATGCATATTCAGAAGCAATTTTCTTCTTGTATTAATTATTTAATCTTTGCTATAGCATTACATTAATCAGCTAATTTTGACGGTTGCAATTTTCAGATCATAGTGTCATATTGACTGAGGACACTGACAGTTTCATTATCGGCGAGCGTGTTTGGGTGGGTGGCACTAAACCCGGCCAAATCGCTTATATCGGCGAAACTCAGTTTGCTCCCGGAGAGTGGGCTGGGATCGTGCTCGATGATCCAATTGGTAAGAAAATTGGAAACCCCTCAATAAATTGCTGTAGGCGTGAAATTTTTTCTTCAATATTCCTTTCGTTTTCAGGCAAAAACGATGGTTCGGTAGCTGGAGTACGATACTTTCAGTGTTCAGAAAAGAGAGGAGTTTTCTCCCGCCTCACACGTCTAACACGCACGCCGTTCATAACGCACGCACCGCACGATGGGTCGCCAACGTCCGACGCGGGCAGCGTGTTTGAGCGCCCGCCCTCCGGCGCGGCCAGGCCCAGGCGCACGCTCTCGCCCAACGGCAGCGTGCGCAGCTTCGTCAGCAGCAAAATGAGTTAGTAGATCTTCTACGTGACGCCCCATCGAATAGGTGGCTAGGATCAATGGTTTGAAATTATTTAATATTTCTTCAGATGCTTCGATTTCGACAACGACAAATGGAGAACTTCGACTCGGCGACCGCGTCATAGTTTCGAGTAGCAGAGGCAGCAAAGCCGGTACGCTGCGCTTCGTTGGAACCACAGATTTTGCTACCGGTGTGTGGGCTGGGGTCGAACTAGACGATCCCTTGGGCAAGAACGATGGATCCGTTGATGGAAAGAGGTATGTGTGACGGTAACAGCAAACCCTAATTTTATCAAATATGAGGTAAAGACGCTATTGTTTTCTAGGTACTTCGAGTGTGCTCACCGTTTCGGGCTATTCGCACCGATCGGGAAAGTGTCACGATCGCCATCGAACCGTAAACCAGGCGCGTGTGCCATCCACAGCAACGGGCGTGCAACACCTCTTCGGCGCTCCAACTCTCGCGAGTCGCTCACTTCCCTCGGCACGTCGATCGCGTCGTCCCGCGCGGGGGTGAGGCTCGGGGTGACGTCGCTAGGCGCTCAGGTAGGCTAGCCCCGCGCACGTTCGGCCGAGCCCCGTTCGCCGCGCTCGCCCCCGCCGCCGGCCCGCGCGCCTCCTCACAGGAGCGCGCCTAGCCTCCTCGACAAAACGCTGCTGGTGAAGCACGTCGAATACGACCGCTGCGCCATCATCGCTCTACCGCAACCGCGCGTCTACTACGACATCGTGTTCCGTTCGAATAAATCGAATTCAAAAGACTTGAATCCTCGCCGGTGGGCGAGCGAAACGCTGCCGAAGTCTTGGCGGTGTTCGGAGAGCGTATTGAGCTTTGAGAGCAGAGCGAGCGAGCGATCACGGCGCAGCGAGTCGAGCGGCGGCAGCAGCAGCAGCGCGGTGTCGGGCGGCGCGCGGAGCGGCGGCGGCGGCGAGGTGGTGCGGTGGGCGGGCCGGCCGGCCGCCGTGACGAGGGCCAGCCACGGGGTCGCCGCAGCTACCGACATTTTCGTGGAGATGCCGCCGCCGCGCACTCACTTTTCGGGCTTCGGGAAAAGCTACCATTTCTCTTGTGTGTCGCCCTTTCAGTTCACATATCCATACGTCGTTTACATTTAAACATTAGTCGATCAGGTTTTACACTTGTAGGCGTTCTTTTTGACAGTAATTTACAAAAAATACATGTGATGTTCACAGTGGCAACATATGCGCAAGATATTTTTGTTTCATAAGAATTGTATTTCAAAGAGTTATTTAGAGAATGGCGTGACATGCAAAAGTTATGGTTTTCATGTAGAACTAGCTTTTCGTTTGCATGACTTTTGGTCCGTAGCTGGCACCCCTTGGTTTGGCCCTTGTGTTAATTTATTTTATATTTATTTTGCATTTTATCGTGTTCATAGTTCCCTATTATCATTTAACTGCTTTATAATAGTGAATCATGAACATAAAAATGTTAAGAATTATATCGCATTCACTTTTTAGTTTTGCTTTTAGGAACACTTAGTATTTTCAATTCCATAGTTTCAAAAGACTGCAATAGTTTAATCTTATGATCCCTAACAAATATGATTTCTGACTGTGATATTATTTTTAAGATTCTCCTATTAGGGCTTACTGATTAGATCTGTAAAAGTATTTATTGTGTGTATATGTAATTAACGTATTTCCTTCGCTAGTTTTTACTCATACTGCGTGTGTTTATAACTTCTTAATTCTTATTATTTTTGCCTTGAGAGTTCACTAAACGTAAAAGCTCTTATATAACTATATCAATATATAAAAATATGTATGTATTTCTTATAACATATTTTATCTACCTAGTTACTTATTTTTTCCCTTTTCTTACCTCATTGTAGTTTATTTATCTGTCCGTATCTATTTAATCAGCTTGTATCCTAATAATATCTCTAGTCTGTATATTCTAGCACAGTCATACATAAGACATTTGCAAATTAGAGTTTGATAGAGCTTATGATATCCTATTTTTGCAATTCCGATCTTCGATTGTCTCTGGGTTTCTATTTATATAAATTTAATAAATATGATTATACACACCTTTTTTTCTATAAAGTTGTGAACTTGTGACCTTATCATGAAGTCAATCAAAGATCGGATCCATTTTGTATATTTTCAAAAACAATTGAAAGTGTACATGATATCGCTATGTGGTGTAGCAATGCGTTCCGAATGCCTAAACTAGGAACTTAATGCCGCAGTGCAGTTGAAAGCAGGCTAGAAAACTTTGTGAATCTTCCGTAAGCTATGAGTAAAGAGGCCCAACTAAGCAAATCGAAGCCCGTATATACGGATATATTTGTCTCTTTCACATACTCTAAGACATTGGCAAAGAGATTATGTAAAGAAAGCTTTCGTGTAGTTTTAAAAGAAAATCTTCAGCTTATCTTTTGGTTTAACGTTTTAAGGAAATCTTCTAAACAGAAATTACTGAGTAAAAGTTTCATAAAAAGTCACAATGGCGGGTTTTTTGTTTACCTATACTTTTTAAAACTAAAGCTTACGGAGATTATAACTGCTGATTCACCAGAGATAAATATTTAAATGCATCGGTTACAATCGGGAGTTAATGTTTTACTGAGATTTGTAAAGATTTATTATTTATTTATTTGTTATTATTTATATAATTAAAAGTAAATAACGTCTTTATTCACTTAGTTCAGCTCTGGCAGCTTGGCAGTCCGTTTGTATCCCAAGACAAAAACCTCAATGTTTAGTTTTTTTTTAAAAATTGACAATAATATTTCACTGCTTGGAATAAAAGTTCAAAACTAGCCTTCTTACAACTGCATTTACACCTGGAACCAGGTTCTGCTTGTCAAATTGCAATGACTATTTTTATCAAAAATTCGTACCAAATCTGCCAAACAACAACATTGAACGACTATTGCAATTTGAATAGCAAAATCTAGTCCTTGATAGCGAGTGAGTGCGTTAACGCGTGTTGTTTCCCCCTCATGTTTTTGCGTATTCGCACTGTCACTAACGGCACGGCGGCAGCGTGTTGGTGGTCCGCGCGCCTCATCCACCCCGGTCTCCGCGAAGAACGCACTGCAGGTACGGTACCCCACCATCGCGGCTCGGTAAGCCGTCTGACGTGCGAGCACGTGTGTTGTACGTCAAAAATCTCGGTATATACCGTTTTGGCCATTTTTTTACACACACGAGGGTACTACAGATACATCTTCCGGTTACAGGCTAGCTGTCTCCTGAGGCCTTACTACAACGGAAAGTCTGTATTTACAGATCTATCTGTCTCTTTTAGATACTCTAAAGCAATGGTATGAGTGAGAGAGGCAGATAGAGTCGAATATTCTGGCATAAACTTGCAGCGTAAGACCTCTGTTGTGAATAAACAACTTTACAGTCATGTAGCCTGTTGTACCCCTGCTGCGTGGAAACAGCAACCGTGTGACTACACAAAAAAACTAATTTCAAACCTTATCTAATTATAAGAAGACTAATTTGAAAACAATTAACAATGTGTCATTTCAAATTGTCGGTCATATAATTAGACATAGCTAAACCATGTTTTATTTTTTGTAGTTACACTGCAAAATGTTCAATGTTTTTGAAGTTCAGCACACGTTTGACGCAAGTGTCGGCCGACTATCTTGCTGCTTTTAAGGGGCTAACATTTTATGACTGTTACGTCTGCTTTAGCAGATTGATTTTTAACGTATACTAATGGACACAAGCAACAAATGTAAAGTGACCTTATTGTTTTTCATCATTGAAAAAAAAAACAATAAGGTCACTTTACATTTGTTGCTTGTGTCCATTAGTATACGTTAAAAAATCACCTTATTGTTTTTCATCATTGAATTTTGTAACACGAACTAAAACTCTTAACAGTTTTTTTTCAAAGATTTTAATGTTATTTATTCAACAGGAATATGTTACAGAACTACCTATTATACCAAGGATTTACAAAAGAACTATTTTCCGGTTTTATTTGTAAATTTTTGTTTGTGTTAAGTTGCCTTAGGACAATAAATTTGTCAGTTATTATGACGCACTATCAGTACAAAAGTCATCTATTTTTATAATCATGTTCCACAATATATCAATCAGACCGATGCGGCTCAAAAAGTCGCAATGTATAATTTTATAATACCCGAAATAGATATTTAGATTTTTAGACCCAGAACTGTGATATTGTTTGATTTTATATTCTTATTTATTTACAAAAACATCTATGTATTTATAATTGTTTTGGTGCAATGAAATGTTTGACTTACCTTTTTTGTAATTATTTTTCTTCTATTAATTTAAAACTACCAGTGCCTGTAAGTGAAAAAGATATTCATTAAATTAAGTACCTATTAACTTAAAAACAATCATTCCCTTGCTTTTATATGTTTCCTTAATTATAAGTGTAATTTGTATTACTTATTGAACTTGTAGAGTAACATAGGATTAGATTAGTTTCTAATATTGAACGCAATCATGTATGACTGTTAATTAATTTAATAATATGGATGATAGGAGTCAAATAAAATGTACCTTATTCGCCTTGTATCATTACCTCCTGGACTGTGCTTTCCTTGAATGGTGTTAAGAATAAAGTATTATTTTTAACTGTGTGGTTGTTTTATTGCACTAACGCCGACCGCTGTAATTTTGCTTGGAGCATGATCTCAGTTCGCTTGGCTTGCATTAATATGAAAATGTGTCGGCCCTAGATAATCACGACCGAGAAATGTTTGAATAACATGTGAATAATAAATCATGACTCCTCAGGGACAATACTATTGAATAAGAAATAAGCAATTGTTGTTGACGCGATGTTCCCCATGTCTCATGTTAATTCAATCAACTTTGCATACGTATATGGGCGGAAAAATATGAATCTTGACGGTGGGAGTCGATGACATAGTTTTAGTGATTTGGTGACGATTTTGGTTAGGTTTAAATGAATTAAAATGCACAAATGGTAAAGGAATTCGTTAAAACCTACACAAATCTTAAATATTATGACGGAGCATAATATGATAAAGTGTAAAGTTCGCTTGGGAAAGGATATAAGCTTGTTGTACTAGAATATTCCACTTGAATAAATATGATTTTGCTGTTGGCTAAAGTGAAAGTAATTTTAAAATTTCTCGCTTTCTAAATAGGCCATAATCATTTTGAAAAAAAAGGGCGATGATATTAGATACTTACTCAAAGATAATTTTTTTAGGGGACTGACTAACTTAAAAATAAAATTAAAAAAAGAACAGAAACTTACCGGTTATTTAAAAATAGAAAATCATTTTGATGTCGGTCCAATACAAAATGTGGTGTTTGAGCACTAGAACCCAAATGTTTTTCAATTGCATCCTGTAGACTGTACTTCCGTTTGCATGTAAAAAGTTATCTAACAATGTTAATAATTTCTGAGAACTCTAGCAATATTTTTCTATTTATATTTCTTATATTATAATGTCTAAATCTTGTAAGAATGCAAGTAAGGAAAGAAAAGGCTATGAAAATTCACCTTTACTAATTAAAATTAGGGTGACCACCCTAATTTTAATTAGTAAAGGTGAATTTTCACCTTTACTAATTAAAAAAAAAAAAAAATTAGGGTGGTCACCCTACGGGACTCTCAGGACTCAATACATGTTTATCATTTTCACGCGCAGCTTATAATTTTTATTTGGTCACAATTTGCACAATTTGCGGATATACCGCAATTTGTTTTATTATTCTAGGGACTCTTATAATCACTCGTCTATAAATGTATGGGTAGGTATTTCGGGAATTAATAAGCAGCCGGGGCCTCTATTTGCGTAGTAGGCAGGTAGGAGGAAGCCGAAATAACCGCAATTTAAGATAACCTCCGCTATTTCTGTGCCCACCGTATCCTACCATTCCTACCTATACATCCTTGCCAATTTAGTCCCCTCCTAGTATAGGCGATTACACATAGTGCAACATAAGAGGTAAGCCATATTTTAGAATATGGTACATGTATGCTTAAGTGCTTAGTAGCCCTGGTAGGTACCAGGGCGACCTTATTTTTTTAATAAAGCGCCATCTATGAATAGTTAAATTCGTAGCAGTTATCACCATTTGGTGGCACTATTTCAAAAGTATTTCTGAATGTCAATAGATGATTTAAACAGCGTGTTAGGTAAATGGTATAACAAGCTGAAACCAGCCTATTTAACATATATATGCATATAAATAGTGTAGTAAAGTCAGAAATTTTATTTAATTATTTAAAAAAAAACATACAAATCGGATTCTCAAAAATTTTGTTTGCATGAAAAAACATATTTTCAGTTGTGTCTTTACAATAAATGCAACTGTATGTATAGGTAGGTATAAAATGCAAAGCCTAATTTAATAAGTACAAAATTCGATCCAAATCGTTAAAGCCGATATAACTTAGAACATTTCCTGGCTTGAATATTACCAGATAAATTAAAGCATCACAAGATCACAGTCAAAGAAATAGGAAAATATTCTAAGATCTTAAATCTCAACCAGTTGACCAAATACTTTTATGTAAGAGGCAACATTACTGTCCATGTTTAAATAAGTGTTTTTCAAAACCTGTTTAATTTAATAAGCATATAATATGCTGAAACATCCGAAACTTAAGTATACACTTCGTATAAAAAATCTTTAAAGGTAAGGGTAAAAAAGACCAAATCGTACGGTATTTAACAAAAGGTAAAAATATTTTTTTGGTATTTGAGAATATTTGTCTATACAAACGAGCTTGTTATTTCCAAACTACCCCAACCTAGATAAAGATTCGATATTAGCTGTCTTAACATCACGATTTCACCAACTAATCTTTATATATATAAAAATGAATTTCTGTTCGTTAGTCTCGCTAAAACTCGAGAACGGCTAAACCAATTTGGCTAATATTGGTCTTGAAATGTTTGTGATAGTCCAGGGAAGGTTTAAACGATGAGAAAATATGGAAAAATTGATAGGAAGATAATAAAAACGTAAATTTCATATTCCCATATAAAATGTTCTACATCAAATTTTACAATCATTTTAGCGAAGGGTCAGTTTAAATGTTGTTAGGATAAGTGATACGAAGTACACCGGGTCATCTAGTAAACTATAAAATTACGTTATTGGTCCACAAATTAATATAATTATTATAGACAAACGCTCTAAATGTTTAGTCAAGATGTACCTTACGGACACAAAGTAGGTAGGTATGTTAAAAACAAAAACAAAACCTATCTAGGTAAATAAAATAAGATAAAGTAGCAAATTTTATAAATAAAAATGTAATATGCAACCTTTATTAACAACCTTGTTTGATGGATTACTTATTATGGATACTCGTATGTACCCGCTGGCACAATAAAAATAGTTACATCCTAATTCGAAGAAATAAGTTCAATCATAGTCCCGTACTAATTGATTGGTTAACTGCCTCGGTGTTGACACATACCTTCATCGGCTAATTGCGCAATGTTTTAACATTGGAAGTAATTAGTAAGAAATCACAAGTTCACAGCCTTTTATGTTATACGAATACGACGCATTAGGAAAAAAATAATCAAATAATATCTTCTCATTAAAGAACATTCTTACAAACGGCGATAAATGGAAAATATTTATCTGGCTTTGAAAAGTCACATAGACCTCGTACTACTCGTCTCTAGCTAGAGTAACGCACGATGTGTACGCCCACATTTAGCAAGGTGTCGCCTTCTCCGTGGTTCGGGTTCAATTCCAGGATGGGTAGTTGTAGAAAAAAAAACTTTACTATATTGCCTCTGGTCTGGTTGTTTAAAGTATCTTCGTTGTTTCTGATTTCCTCAAAAACAATGCTTTTATAAGTCATTACTTACTTAGGGGTCAGAGTCAGAACTATGTATGTGATTTTGTCCACATTTATTTCTTTATTGTTTATTCTATGATTAGGAAATTGCTTTTAATCCGAAGTATTCCTTTTACACGGTCTTAATATACTTTTCAATCGTGTTAAATTTTTACAACTTGCATTTCCTATTTTTTTGATTCTCCGTATGCGAACAGAAAGTACTTTTTACTGTTACTGTTTTAAATCAAAAGGTTGTAGATATTGAACATACATACGTCTAATTACGTGCATGATACTTTGTTTATCTAGCCTTGTTAGTTTCGTCCTTGAAATTTCAGTTACACCAGAATAGAAATACAATTTGACCGTAACCTAGGCAAATCGATACGCATAGTAGGCGAAAGTGACCTTTGTAAATGTTTTTGTTTGTGAATCAATACGAGCCTACTCGTTACATAATCAAAGAGAAACAATAATATGTAGGTAATTCGCCCGGTTCAATGAATAAAAGGAAACAGTTCAGAGTTATAAATCATCTGCACTACGCAGATGATTTTATCAAGAAAATAAAAAAAAATGTTATGACCTACCGTTAGTTTATTTAGAGCGATATAAATCTCCAGAAACGTAACTAAATCTGACGGTTCCACGAAATAAAATCCGCTGCAGGCGGGGCATATAATAAGGACAGCGGGGCACGTCATTTGTAACCATAGATTTAATACAGCAGTATATTAAATCTATGTTTGTAACACTGGTAGTTCTGTCAACGCGACAATCTTGAAAAGCCGTATGTCATTATAGAAACGTGAATGAACGCCATGTTCGCAATTAATATTGAAAAATACAAAAAGGACTCTAAATAGAAAATCGGTTCAGTAAAATTACGTTTTATCTGTTGATATGTCGACTGTTCAAGTAACCTTAACATCCATGTATGATGTGGTTTGTTTTTCTTCGAATAATTGATTGTTAAAGTTCGAATTATTTGTGAATGGTGTCGATTCAGAAATAATTAAAAAAAACTATTCCTTTAAAGTTACACCTCTTGAAACCGATAATCCAGATTTAATTCGACTATTTGTTCAATAACATTTTTGATTGCTTTAAAATCAATGAACAGTAAGTTATTTGAGTACGGTAACTCGTGACGTCATAGTCTACTACTGCCATACAAAATCGCGTTTTGAGAGATCATAAATATAAAGGATAGCTGTTCCCCGCGACTTCGTACGCGTCAATTTCTGTTTTTATGATCGCGATTATTTTTGTAACATTTTTCACTGATGCTTCGCTCCTATTGGTCGCAGCGTGATGTTATATAGCCTAAAGCCTTCCTCGATACATGGACTATCCAACACTAAAAGAATTTTTCAATTCGAACCAGTACTTCCAGAGATTAGCGCGTTCAAACAAACAAACAAATAAACAAACAAACTCTTCAGCTTTATAATATTAGTATAGATGTCAATGTTTGAGGTATCATCTACCCTTCCTAAAACAGTACTTGTGAATCTACAGTGCTTTATAATAAACATAAAAAGTCCTGTGCTGTTATGAATAGGTGTTACAACAATGCTAGAAGTTTTGAAAACATCTAACTAGCTAGATGCATGCATGGTTTATTATGTTCGTCGTGATTAAGTATTGCATATTACTAGGTAGGCACTCATGCTTAGATACACGGGTAAGACCGTCGGGTATGTATACGAGTATGTAGAACAATGAAAGACCATATTTGGAGGATGACTAGACTCACTAGAAAACCCAAGGTAAATTGTTCAATCAATCAATTAATAGGTAAAGGTAGGTAAGGTTTATGGTAACATGACCTTTACCAGCTAGGCAGCAGCGTCTTCTCTCCACTGTTGGCAAAATTGCGATCGCCAACTCACCTGCCAAGAGTGGCGACTACGGCGAATTCCTCCTTTGAAGAGGACTGTGTCCATCAGTGGACTGATGTGGGCCTACACAATGACTAGACAACTGCTTGTCAAAAACAAGTATTTTAATCACCAGTTCTTCAAATATCTTGTCAAGCTACAAGATGTAGAATTAATAGACACAGGCGTTACTTTGCGGAAATCCATAACTAAATATGGATTATGAATTATTAATTGCTAATGATTTCCGCTTGTTAACACTGGCCTAGGTACCTTCACCACCACCCGCACTAACACTGATTGAGCAAGCACTATTTCATGCAAGAAAACCACCCGCCTCCCCTTAAAAATGCATGCAGTAGGTACAGTTAATGCAATTATTAGTACCCAATACCGATATAAGAAAAACCTTTCGCCACTTCACTTAGCATCCTCAGGAGATGTTGTCGCCTTCGCTGCGTTCCGACGTAAGTCGAGGTTATTTTCATAAAAATTATATTTCTAAAAATTAATGTTCTATATCAAACGTCTATTAAAAAGCGTCAGGTAATTTTCAATTCATTCGTCGCTTGCTCTCTACTATCTAGAATCAATCAATCCGAGAATCGATGATCCAAATGAAGCATTTACTGATTCGGATCTTAACACTGATCCAGATTCAAATTATCCTATCTTTAGAAATATAGGTACCTACTACAAGATGTAGTACATATTAACACTGGCGTCATAATAGGTCCTACTATAAATTGTACAGTTGTTTTTTGGGTTGTGTTCAGGTATGCCATCAAGATGGCTGAGATAGTAATAGAATAATATCAAAATAGAATGCACCACCTGTGCTCTTACTAACCATGAGAAGACAGGCAGAACGTTGCGGTTATTGCAAAATGGGTAAGGGAAGAATATCGCCAGCTCTGGACTGACATGGACTAATGGTGATGACGATTATTATTACGATTAGCAGGCACATAAAAATAGATCTTATTACTATTGTTTTAATAGTCACACTACCAAAATATAAACTAATTCTGGTAACATATCCCACACCGATCTTGGCGAAGGGTTATCTGTGACCGATCGACCCGTCAAACATTTATAGTTGACCAGGCAATGTAGCCGTCACTAATCCAGACCGTAGGCTGTAAATAACCATATACCTACCTGCACACTATATTAAACATTTTTGTTGCAAAACAGCTCCTATTTCAACCGTATAAGATGCCCCAATGTTTAGCCCGATTTTCTGACGTCTGTACACTGCCAAAACGTACCTTTAATAATACGCTGGTAGGTACATAATATTTTAGAAAAAATATTAAATATCTCTAGTTTGATGTCATATTTAATAAAAAAGCGTAAAATTAAAATTAGTAATAGTATTTATTAAACTATAGAACTATTAATATACTACTTACTAAAATACATGATATCACATCTGAGAGAAGACATACCTACGTCCTCGCTAAGCATTTGCTACGCTGATGATACGAAGAATTCTACAAGATTTCAAGAGAGGAGTCAACAGTGAAGAATCCTAGCTGATATTTTACTAGAAAAAATATCAGATTGCCGCAGTTGGCTTTGAACTTGCGCTATCCGGATATTTGTCTAACTATTACTGCTACGTGGACATTACTCATAAATCGGTTAATGTTTTCAAGAGCTCACCTGATACAGTTTTAATTTTTCAAGTAAAATATCATCGTACTTAGAATAATCATTAAATTGTACTATTAGACCTTCTTAATTGATAACTATGATTAGTTTTTATAGGTTTGATATTGAACATTACATTAGGAGAGTGTATGGAATAGTATTAACATTTTTTTATTATGCTAGCTAGTGTAAGCTCACAGATGTCTGTGATATATTTTGGAACATGATTGCCTTCATAATACATTTTGTATAAGAGCGTCACATAATTGGAAACAACAGTTCCCGATAATTCCTTTACGACGACTTTCCCGAATCTTAGCTTAGACGTATGTAAAATCCTTGTAAACCAAAATAGGAGCTGCTCAGAGAGAAGCAACATCATTTGGAGCGGCTGATGAGAGAACGCGAGTTGGAGCGAGCCGAAGTCGCAAAGGTATCCCTGCAAGCAGATCGAGCGGAGAGCGCGCTCGCTCAGCTCAAGAAGGAGGCTACACAGGTAAAATATATTATCGTCAGGAAATATTGCAATTACAATGCCGTTTAGAATGGCTGATAAGAAATCGGGACTTCTAATTCAAAGCGAAAGAAACATACCTAAGCTGACTTACAGCGCGTTGATACTCATCTTTTCTGTCCAACATCCGAAAGAAATATTTTTAGGCAATTAATTACATTACATTGATAACAGTAGACAGATGCCCATCTTCCAAGCACCGATGTTGACGAAGAATTAAAGTATTTATTTCACAAGAACATCAAGAACGCATTACCTTTACCTGACAATGGATTCAATTTTAATATCCTTTTGGTGCATATTTCAGGCAAGCACTGAGAACGAGAAACTGAAAGCTGAATTGAACAGACTAAATAAGCAGTTGGATGATGAGAGGCAAAAGGTCGAGGACCTTATGTTCAGGAATGAAGAGGAGAACATTAACAAAGAGGACTATAATGTGAGAAAAGCAAACTTGTTCTTAGTATTTATATGACCGAATTGTTTGTTACATAAGTTTTAATGGCTGTTATTTTGTTTTCAGCGGTATAAAGACGCGATGGAAGTAAGTATATTTTTTATAAATGGCATACGTACATTCACTTAAGTTATAATAGTAACTGCCCTGATTTAGTAACCGTTGAACTGGTATCTGTTACAAGAAAATTATTAATACTTAACTGCATAGTGCATGTGGCACGTAAAAACCAAAACATTCTGTTTTGGTAAAATAGTATCTTCATCAGACTTTTCTTATAATATGTTCAGTCCATTAACAATATAACTGAATCGCAATGATAATTAAGATATAAAACACAATTAAATTGTAGCAAGAGAAAGCGACACATCTACATCGCATCCGCGAGCTGGAGGCGGAGGCAGCGCTTCAAGCGGCGCGCGCTGAAGCCACAGCGGTAGCGCTTCAAGCGCTTGAGGAGCAGCGCAGCGCAGAGACCTCCGCGCTACACGAGCAACACAAAGAAGAGTTGACTGCTGCTCACAGTAAGTATCAGTTATTATATTTAAATGTAACACTTGTTAGCGATGACCGCTATAGCGCTATAAGCGATAAAGGCAACAAGGCAGAGACCTCTGTGTTACAACACATTCCGCACTAAACAAAAGACTACGGAAGGAAGAGCGGACTGTAACTATACTAAGGAACAGTAACCACACAATAATGTAACGCCCGCTTTACAAGATTTCAAGCATCAGCGCGTAAGAATTGTGAATAAATCAATCAAGCAGTTTTTAAGCTACACATCTTAAAAAATGGTAATGTTGCTGTGTGATAGAAGTAATGACTTATTCATTTTATTTATCTTATAAAACATGTTTTTGGTCCAACTGTCGCAGCCAATTTCTTTTTTTTGACTCATCTGTCATACCATTTCTATTTATAGTACTTCCGAGTACCTACTTGCAGTCCAATAACTCATTAAAAGACAAGGTTTTAAGGTCTGATTCATTATTATCTTTATTTCAGCGTTGTCTTCTGAACTACAAAAACTATTAGATGAAGCATACGCACTACTCAAAGAAAAGGAGCAAGAAAAAGACTCATTAGGTAAGAGTATGTCAGAGGAACTGTCAAAACTTAAGGCTGACTCCGAAAAGGCACTAAATGAAGCCAAAACTAAGATGGCTATTGCTCAAACAGAGTTTGAAACGCAACTATCAGTTTTAACTGCTAAGTTGCAACTCGCAGAATCTAAACTTGAAAACGAAAAACAGAATTTAGAAAGATTAAATAAGGAAAACAGCCAAACTATTATAGATCTTAATGCTAAGCTTACTCAGCTGCAAGCAGCAGTAGATGATAAAACACTTGAATTAAACAAAGGTAAGTTATAAACTTAACTGTTTACTCATTATAAATTTATGATTTTTTGTTGAACAATCAACATAATCTGTTTTTTTGTCTTCTTTCAGTCATGGGTGCTAGCAAAGAACATGAGGTTAACTTAAACAAAGAAATAACAAAATTGAAAATGGAACTAAGTGCCAAAGTATTAGATTTAGAACAACTGGAAGATGCCAAACGAAAACAAGAAGCAGCATGTCAATTGTTACAAGAAGAAATAGCTCGTGTCAAAGAAGAATACTCGAGCAAAGCTAACGAATACGAAACATTGCTGAATGAGGCTTGTCAACAAAATGAAAAGAATAAAATAGAAATAAATGATCTACAAATAAATCTTACATCAAAAATTCAAGACTATGAAAGGCTTCTATCAGAATCGAGTCTATCGACTAACTCTTCTGAAAAGCTAATTACTGAATACAAACAAACTATTACCGAAAGAGATAAAGAAATAATCAAATTGAAAGATGATTTCGAGCAAGCTACAGCCAGCTTCAATATAAAACACAGCAAAATTGCAGAAGAGCATAAAAAAGAAATAGATGATTGTAACAATAAAATTGAAGAATTAATGAACGAAATTAAAGCCCATATACAAGCTTTAAGTCAAAGTAAAGTTGAATTTGAGACTCTCAACTCTCAATTTATCGTTAATGCTGACGAATTAAAAGCTTTGAAAGCAGAAAATGAAAAGTTAAAACAATTAGTAGCAGAGCTGACGCAAAATAATAATGAGCTTAAGACGAAAATATCAGCTATGGAATTAGAAATTGGTGAAAACAAACGTCAGCTTGATAGTACTATAGAAAGATGTAATGAACTTCAACAAACTAAAGACAAGATAGAAAACGAATACATGAATCTGACTGGACAAGCTACTGATTCTAACGAACAGTTTAACAGGTTATCGCAGCATTTAAAAGATACTGAAAGTGAATTACAGCAGCTGAAAGATAAGCATAGAGAAACTTCAAATAATCATGGTAGGATTGAACAAGAACTCAAACAAAAACTTTTTAAGCTACAAGAAGATTTCTCCGTGGAACGTGGACAGTTAGTGCAATCTTTAGATGAACAGATACAAAAGACCACACAATCGGAAAATAAAATTAAAGAGATTGAAACACAAATAGCAGAGTCTAGTAATCGTATTATGGACTTGGCAAAGAACAATGACAAATTGCTTGATGAAAATACAAACCTTAAAAAAGAAATCGAGGGTCTTAAACAAAAAGAACTAGAAATCAATAGTGAATTTGAAACTATCCGTAAGAAACTGGAAGTAGATAATGAGAAGTATAAAGAAGAAATAAATATTTTAAAAGCCGATGGCCAATCGTCGGAAGTAAAATTAATGGAAAAGGTAGACCAACTAACAGAAGCACAGAATGACCTTAACAACAAACTTGAAGAAGCAAGAAAACACGAAGATTCTCTACAAAGGATATTAGAAGATATGACGATGCAATTAAATAACCAAAAAGCTCAGTTTGAAAGAGAAATATCTGAAGCTCGTAATCAAATAGTTGCTGCTGGCGAAGATTTGAATAAACAAAAAGTAGAAGAAACCAGATTAATAGGATTGCTCCAAGAAAAGCAAAATATTGTAAAAGATCTCACGTTGAAACTTGAAATGTTAGAAGTTGATATTAAATCTAACCTAGAGATGGTAACTGAAAAAGACCGTCAAATAACACAAGTCAATGAAGAACTTAATAAAGTTTCAGAAAGTAGAAAACAGTTGGAAGAGAAATTAAATAATATGGCCATAGAAAGTTCCTCGTTAAAGCAGAAATACGAAAACCTTATAGTCAATTCTTCGGCTGAAGAATCGCTATTAAAAGGTCAATTGGGTCAAGTAGAGGCGCTTAGAAAAGAAATAACAGTTTTAGTACAAGATAAATCCATGTTAGAAGCTAAATGTACAGAGCAACTAACCAACCTTGATAAGTTAAAAGAAGAACACGAATTTCTTGCCAAAAAGCTACAGGAACATATTGATATTAATAGTGAATTGAAAAAAACCTTAAACGAAAAAGAAACTCTGCTAAAGTCTCAAATTGAGAAGAGTGAAACTGAATCAAATAAAATAAAGTTGTTAGAAGAAGAGAAAAATCAATTGTTAAAAGACGTTTTAAGCAAACAAACATTAGTAGAAGAAAAGGAAGCACAACTCAATACAGTCAATAGTTCTTTGCAAACTGAAAGTAACGAAACACAGGAAACTGTAAAACGGTTACAGGAAGAAATTGCTCAAATAAATGATAAATATAAAAATGAAAAAGAATCTCTAACTAATTTAACGAAAAAATTACAAAGTTCTCTTTCAGAAAAAGAGAAACAAGTGGAGGATTTACAAAAAACTAAAGCGAAGGTGACTGAATTAGAGCAGCTTTTAGCCAAATCTGAACAAGACATTAAGCAATTATCTAATATTAACGACGGGCAGAAATCGAATTACGAGGACCTTAATAAGCAATTACAGTCGCAGTATGATGAATACAAAAAAGAATGTAAACGAGTCAAACACGATCTCAAAGCTAAATTGCACGAATATGAGAAAGAGCTAGAAACTTCAAAGGAAAAGCTAAGAATAGAAGTTACAAAACAGAGCGATCTTCAATCAAAACTAAACAAAGCGGAAGAAAATATTCTGGAATTGACTCATAAGTTAGAATTAGTGTCAGTTCAACAGACGTCCGATACAGAAAAGGAATCTAAGTTAGAAAAATTAACTCTTGAATTGCAAGCCACTAGGAAATCGAGTGCAGAAGCATTAGCTAACAGTGAAACTGAGATTAAGGGCCTAAAAAATGATATTGAAAATAAATTTAAAGATTTAAAGCATAAAGAGGAGATAATTAGTAAATTACAGGAAGAAATAAAGGTATATTATTTTTATTATTGAATACTATTTGACAGTTAAGTATTTTACTATCTGATAATTTTGTGAATTTTGTCCTGAATTTTAGACTAATAAAGCCAAAATCGAAATAGCAGAGCGAGAGAAGGTGCTACTCCAAAATGAGTTAGCAAAGGGCAAAGATTTAAGAGACAAAAATGATAATAACGCCATGGGTGTATTAGGGCAAGGAGACAACGTCGTACAAAAGTAAGTATATGTCAAACATAAAAAATAAGAACTAGATATACATTTTCATACAAAAATTACACTTTGAAATGTCTGGGATCAAACCTACGTAGCTCTATGGAAATTCAAGATTATACATGACATAAAACTAAATGTTACATAAGTAATGAGGACGTTTTTTAGAAGCTGTGTATCTAGGTTCTATATTATATCTATGGAGTCTGTCTTTAAATTGAAGTAATCATATTTAGTTGTGTAAATTAGAGGATTTTATGTTTTGTTTCCAATTAACATTATAAGTAATTGTTTTATAAGCTGGAAAGACTCCGGCCAATAGTCTGTTTTATAGTTAGCGTCAGGATGGCCGGTCACTAGACGTATTTATCGTTGAAATTATGACCAATAATTGCTGCCAAATTGCTTTGGAAGGTTGCAACCGCAATTTCTGATATTTTTGGATAATTAAAGACACATCCATGTTATAACACTTTTTTTTCTCTTTCTAATATTAGGACAGAAGAGAAAGAGATGATCGACGGTCAAGTGAGCTTCCTAAACTCCGTGATAGTGGACATGCAGCGTAAGAACGAGCAGCTGATGGCGCGCGTGCAGGCACTGGAAGGGGGCAATCTCATCAACGATTCGCCTGTTTTGTAAGTTCCTTGATGATTGTCTTCTTGTAAATTAAAAAAAATACTCGTCTATCTACCACCAACCCCTCATATACATGACAAAACGTTGCAACGTTTGCCAGGTCAGCTAGTAATAAAATAAAAACTTCCGTAATTCCTTCCAGTAACGGTCGCAAGCCCCGTGCTGTGGCGCCTCGTCTCTTCTGCGACATTTGCGATGTGTTCGACGCGCACGACACTGAGGATTGTCCGCGACAAGCGGCAGACAGCGACGCAGCGCCGCCCACCGCCAGCAAGCGAACCCCGCCAGCGCCCAGACCCTACTGCGATATTTGTGAAGGTAAAGTAACTAAGATGCCACGATAAATCGGAAAACCGATAAATATCGATATATCGACGCCCAAATATTTCGATATTTATCGATATCGACGATACGCCGATATCGATGTATATCAATATCGAAAAAATATATTTATCGTAACGAAATATCAAAAAATCGTAAGGTATAAAAAAATTACAGACTTAAGTAGTTGTAGGTACAGCATTACTTGAATTGTCTGGAAGGTACCTACTTGAAGTATTCCTGTCCTCTACACGAATGGGCCACCATCATCATGTCATGCTGATGATAACCATTCGCTGTACACTGTCGAGTCAACAATTGACTTTACTAAGGCCGAATTTCTTTTTAAAACTATAGTAAACCACAGTAATTTACAGCGAATGGTCACTCATATCAGTACACTGCTGGACACAGGCCTAACCAAATGGATGATTTTGCCATATTCCGATAGTGGATATAGATTTTATTCAAATTGGTTTAATAAAGGTAAATCAAATAAATTTTCCCTCATCAACTGGTTGTCGGAATGGGGGCTACCGCTAGTGAATTTGCCACTAGAGGCGCTAGTGTCGCGTGAGGTCCAATATCATTGACTTTGTACTGGTTTTAGCGGAATTTGTTGCATAAATTGTAATTTCTATAATTTAGCTGCTGGAAAGTGATCTCCTTCGTAAAATATCGCAAACATGGATTATTTGGCGATTAATGTAAAAGCTTTAAAAGCGGAATTAAGAAAAAGCGCAAAAATAGGCAGCCTCAAGAGCAACTATTTTAGAAGTTAGTTTGTTGATATCAAGATAGTTATTTATAAACAATATAACCTTAATTAGATTCAAGTTAAAACACTTTGTTTCGGCGCCAATCGCCTTTGACAGCTATACCTCCGGACCTCAGTCTACAGTGGCGCCATATGATGAGCAAAGAAACGGTAGTCCCCATTGACTTTGACGTGAAAGCCTGAATGCTGCATTATGATTATCTTTCTTACTTTCCATTACTTCCTTATTTAATAAATTAGTTATTTAGTTAATGGTTTGAGCTATTTATGTATGTATGTATGTATATGTTAATATTTTACATGTATTTAGTATGTATAATAATTGTCTAAATATTAGTGTTTAGTTTATATGTAAGTATAGGTATGTATTTTTTGTAGTTTAGTATTTTTTTTTTATTGATAATTTTATTTAATAACTTTTTTTTTTATCGCACCGCTTACTAAGCATTTCTGTTTAGCCCGATGGTAGACTGGCAGAGAATGCCTCGTGGCATTAAGTCCACCTTTTGTACAATAACTG
Organism: Anania crocealis; assembly: GCA_949315895.1. Classification (NCBI taxonomy): domain Eukaryota; kingdom Metazoa; phylum Arthropoda; class Insecta; order Lepidoptera; family Crambidae; genus Anania; species Anania crocealis. Next base: position 18,629,602 of record OX438883.1, read on the forward strand.
TTCGTTTGTGCAATAAAGCTTAAATAAATAAATAAATAGATGAACGCCGTTTTTAATAAATGTTTGTATTTTGTTACAGTGTTCGGTCACGCGACGGAGAACTGTGATGAAGAAGAAACATTTTAATTTATTTATTTAACATTTAATTGTAATGTTACCGTTGTTGTTGTTTCTTGTTTCATTAGGTAATAATTATTTATTGATTTGCCATTGCAATAGCATCAGTTATTTGCTAGTTGAATATTTTAGACGTTGTTTGTAAATAAGAAGAATCGATCTTTTTATGATAAATTAAATATTTGCATGTTATTTTTATAGTATCAGGTGAATGGTTTTAATTTTTCATTTGCATTATCTGGTTATAATGCACATTGAGAAAGATTTAATTATGTAACGGCACAAACTGATCAATTTTCCATCACAATCATGTTTTATTTTAACTTTGTGTACATCTGTACTGCAAACTTTTACTTCAAAAATAATGAACACCAAAATATAATCTTTTATAAGTAATAAAATTATTTAAATATAATTCATTGTTTTATTATATTAACTAGCTGTTGCCCTCGACTTCCTTCCATGTTCGATCATAGTCTAATAAGATAAGGGTAAAAGCACAGAACATAAAAAACTATAGAAGTAGTAAGTAGGCGCGCCCCGCGTATCACACATCGGCTACGCATGGCGCATATCACGTTTCCGCCCCCTTTTACGCGCTTCAGAAGATGACAGTTGCTAGAACGTATTGACGTTGTGCTATTCTGACAAAAATCTTAAAATATGCCGACCTGCACAGTAGAGTTCAAAAACAAAAGCACTAAAAAGAATTTATCCAAAGGAGGCGTGCGTGACATACCATCGGTAAGTAATATTGGTGTTATTATTCTAAGGTAATATTATATCGTTATTTTAATAGAAATTATAAATTTTGCGAATATTAACAATCCTTAAAAAGTACAACCTAAAACCATTCCACTGTTCATAGAGATAAGGTCGAAATTATATTTTGGTAATTACTTATTTTTGTAATGTTTCGAAACGCTACTCATTTAGGGATGTGATCAAAATAAATATTTATAAATTGCTAGTTTTTTTTGTTATTTATAAATGTTAATAAAAAAAAATTAAATATACAAAAAAAAACAGTAATCTATGAAAGTAATACGTTACAAAAAGTCATTAAATATACAGGGTCTTTGGTAGTACATTGTGTGCCAAATTAAAATGGCTTGCAGCGAGAGTCTTTTGCTATCGTTTCCTGCATTATTATTTTTTATCTTATAAGTAATAACTTGTTTAAATAAATCAATACACGTATTTAATTAATTCAATCCAAACATAAAAGGAAAATGGATTGAAGCAACCGGTAGGCCAAATTGGTATCCCGGAAAAACATGCACCATTTTATTTGCTACTTCGACTCGTTTTTTATGTTCTGTGGGTAAAAGAGCACCCAAATCTTCAGTGGGTGCTTATTTTATGTGGACGTTATTTGTCAGTTTTTTTTATTTTATTTAATTATGCTTTTATGTAATACATATATTTTATGAAAAAAGAAATACCATGAGCCTATGCTATATTAAAACAGCTTATTCTCGAAAAAATAAACTTTTAAGGATTTCGAGCAAGACCAGTCCACTAACTTTTATAAAGTTTTTTAACTAGTCTATTGAAGCTTAGACTGAGGTGTTAGTTACATAAAACAATCTATAATTATAAGAGGCATTTGGGACATGCAAATATGATATCCTTAACTGCACATGGTCTGACCTGACAGACACAGCTGGTTTTTCTTCTTTTATTCTACATCTATACGAGATCTATTTCTATAATAGGTAACCCAATTATTTGCTGATTAAAACAAGTTTTTAAATGTATTCATGTTTAATATAAAATAATCCTATATAAAATCTTATTTTACACCAGGTTAGGTACATACAAACTGAATTATTTAATTAGTATGTCAATCTAATCCCTCCTTCTTTTCTTTTATTGCTTCCTGAAACAATGAATAAATATTTTATCAGTACTTTTAATAAGTCTGTATTGTTAGCCCATCGATTGTATGTTATTCCAGACACAATTAAAATCAATTGTTATCGTGACCGCCGGGAGTTAAAGTAGGCATAGTATTCTGTATCAAATCTTATAACATCTATGGATTTAGAATCATCACAGCTTTATTTGCAATCTACTAACTGGGTCAATCTTGAAATTAGGCGTATTCGGTTGATTCCCCTGGCACTCTTTTAAACTTAAGAGTTTAAACTTTTACTAACAAAAGGCTAAATACTAAATATCACATCATTGTAAACATATTTCACAAATAGGCATCACTATCACATGTTTAGATATAAAAATATATGACTTTAAAATTTTGGTGCCAGGGGAATCAATATAAAACATTTTGTATAGAATAATCGTTTATTTTAATTAAACTTACCAGTCTTTTGGTTTCATTTTGGTTCTTTAGAGTCATCATTAATCTTATAAGTAGTATTATAAAAATAAAAAAAACAATATCTCTCTTAAGAAACTATCAATCAACTGTAACAAATCAACATATCTAAAAACTATCAAATTAATATAATTAAATCATCTAACGTGCCTACAATATCTAACACAAGTCAATATTGTAGACGGTATTGTATGCATAAAAGTATAACACCTTTAATAGCTAGGATAATAAGAATATAGGTATATATTAAGTAAGAATTAGAATTATTCGTTAAAGTATTTGAAAATTGGTTGCAATATTTAATCCTAACCCAATAAAATATTTAACTTACAATGTATAGCATAACAGCACATGATCTTATATAATAACATACACTTCGCACCTCTTGCCGCCTCTATACCTATCAGCGGTGCGAGAGCTAATATTGGACTGCAGTGTTCAGTTTGATGTGCCATTGATTGTACACAATAGTAAAATTATTATTTAATGCGTGACCCATAATCATAATATGAGAGTATGATAAATTAAGGAAGCTTTGATTCCCCTGGCATTTTGCCAAGGGAGTCCACAAAAGTTAATCTTCTTTCGATTTTGTTTAAATGGATTGATTTTTGCCACTGATTATTATAAAAACAATGAATAGTCCTATATACCCTACTGTTAATCCTAGTAAAGAAATTCTTAATCATCAAAAAACATTTTTTAAAGTGGCCAGGGTAATCAATGACCTAGTGAAACAAAGCCAGGGGAATCAAATTCTTACCTTCGTAAATCCGGCTTGGAAACGTCGAGACGCGACCTCTCCTCGTGATGTTCAGAGCGCAACTAAAGCCACCTTGCCGATGTGCACGCCGGCACGTTGGCCGTAGACATTCATAATAGCAAGGCAGCTGGCATTTAGTGACACGCGAAGGGAATCAATCGTTGCACTCGGACAAACACAAACTATTTTTTTTTTAAAAACAGTGATTGGCACAGACTTTGTGTATTTATTAAAACATTAAACAACTCACCCTTTAACTCTTAAAATACAAAAAATCTTAAATTTATGACTATATAGTTAAATTATAATTGGTTTGTTCAAAAAATGACAAAGGGACAGCCCAGGGGAGTCAATTATCAAGGCTTCGAAGATTTTTTTCAGATGTATTAAGCTAAAATAAACACCGTTTTTGTTGTGCCCCATTTAATTTAAACATTAAAGTAACAGAAAAAAAAACCTTACATTAAAATTTAAATGTTATGGGTAGTTTTTGCCCCCGGACAGTGTTTTTTTTGGCTTTCAAGATTGACTCAACTAAGCCATTGTAGCTAAGCAGTCTACAATGATTTAGTAGAGTGCAAATAAGGGTGTGATGATTCTAAATCCATAAATATATAAGATTAGATAACACTATCTTAAATAGGTTAGGTTTGAAAGGTATTCACAACAACAATTTGGTTATACTTTATTTGATATTTTAGCAACTTAATTGCACTTTTAATATCAGTATATAAACTTGAAAAACCTCGAACCCTCATCTCCTCGAGTCCCGCCTGAGACAAAATTTTTCAAGTTTATATACTGATATTAACAATTTGGTTATTAAAAGAGTAACTGCAACATGCCAGATAAAGTAGATCTACACATAGTGCAACCAAAGTTTCGCATCCAAATCTACATATTGACAACCCATTTATGTAGTGGTGCAATGGTAAGGTCAATGTAGAAGTCAATTGGGTCTAAATTGACCCAGATAGAGTAAGAGCCTCCCATATATTTTAAACATAGATTTACCTTGAATCGCTCCTCAAATAAAGACAACTCTGACGTAAGATCAGTAATAGCATTCATGAATGCTTCTTGTGGGGTATAATCAGAAGTTGTTTGAATCCGCAGAACAAACTTGTGTTCCAAAGGATGAGGTATTTTATAGCCCGCAAACAGTACCTTTGGATCTTTTAGAAGTTGACTGTAACAACAGGAAAATAAATTATTAATAACCCAATAGTCAGCAAACCTAACCATCATTACTGGCAAGACTTACTGTCTAATCATGTTTCCTAGTGTGTGGTCCTCTTTGTTTACGGTAAATATAGCAGCATTTGTAACTTTTGTGTCTTCCTCTTTCTGTACCCTGATGACAACACCGAAAATATATTATGTATATTTATAATGACGCTACTAATATTGATTTGGACCAGTACTTACTTTTTTTCTCCGTCGTAAAGAAGAAACGATTCGAATGTTGGCGGCGCATTCATATTTGATAATTAAGTTTAACACGCAGAAAATATTTAATTCAAATCCAAGCAAGCCAATCGAACATACAATTTCACATCAACGAGTAAAATAACTATACATACAATTTCACATCAACTGACTGACTGACAGAATGACAGTTTATGACAGTTCATTTTTTTTGTAGTATTTTTTTCCCGTTGTTGTCGGCTAAGGTCTGAGACCAATGCTGCCATGTTATTAATGCGAATTCAATCATTCTTAATTAATACATTAAATATCATAAATACTAACTTAGACTTAATAACTTAACCTTACCTAACTCATTGAAATGTATAGATTGGTGGTTTAAACATTTCAAAGAATTACAGGTGTTTTAATTTTTATTTGAGTCAGCTAAGGTTAAAGACCAAGTAGCCAAGTCATTAGTGATAATTAAAGCCAATTCAAATAAATACATAAACTAACATAAAAACTTACTTTCACACAATAACATAACCTAACCCACCCAACCCTGGATCTTACTCATTGAAATGAATGAGTGGTGAACACATTTCCAAGATCACAGGATTTTTACGCGAAAACGTCGATCCGAGAAGATGGGAGCTTTTCTTTATTTTTCACTTTATTTGATTTATCCTACTGTTTATTATAAGAATAGTACCGTTTTATAACAATAAATCCGCGTATGATAATTTCACAGAACTAAAAAGCAAGCCCATCTTTATCATTGATATAGGATACAAGTAGATCGACTGACAGCCCGATAATGCGTGACCAGTTTTGATTTGTCAATGTGTGTGTTAACTAGTGACGTACCTTTAACATTTTTAGGCTATCGATAATAATTGCAGTTTGTCGTTTGGAAAATAATGTTTACTGTCACACTGTGTTTATCTCGAGATTATGCACCTACTTTGCGGCATACCTAACTTGACTTGCGCCATCACTTCTTACAACTATAATAGTGGGCAGATAAATGTGCCCGGTGAGTATATTTTTTACATATAATTTAAAAATAAACAGTTTTCATTAATAAGAAAAATAACAGCCATTGTAAATTAGTTTTCTTTATTTATTTCTTCAAAAGATTTTCCCGTGTCATCTGCTGTGCCGTGTGAGCTCATCAATGGCAGTAAGTGAAAAAGAACAAGTAAACAAAATCTGAATAAACATTTACATTCTTATGAATCAATCCCTGATTATTGAATTTTAACAAAATTATCTTAGTTATGTGATTCCTTACAGTTTCCTTCTTCAAATTGTTAAGTTGACATTCATTTGAGACGCTAAACGTAAAATAACAACAAATTTCTCCGGAAACATTCAAGATAAATGTCGAGAATAGTATCGATAATTTTGAGTCAAGCTCTAGCGTTCATGTAAAATATTTCGATGAATTAATTATCCACCAAAATAATGTAAATAATCAATACATAGAACTTTATCTATACAAAATATTAAAATGAACAAGTGGATTAAAATAATTTTATATTTACAACATAACAACAAGATCAAATTCAAAAAAAATAACGCGTTTCAAAGATATTTTAAAGTATCGATATGTTAGATTCATGATAATTCGCGTATTGAATCTGTTCCGCCGAGCAATCCAAACCTGCACACATCGACAAGTTTCACTGATAGTGGTAGTGCAAAGAAAATATCTTTATTTTCTTTGTGGTAGTGGTAGGTAAGCCTAGTTTAAAAATGCAAGATTAGCGCCTAGAAAATGTCCGCCAAAAATTTAAAATATTTGATACGACCTCCTAGCAACACTTTTTTTACGCGATGTGCATCTCTAATTACGAATAATTACGATACTATTCTTAAGTTGTTGATTTTCCCTTCATTACCTACGTCACAGGCATAAGACCGTAAAAATTGAAAAATATTTTCGGTCGAAACCTATGATGGTTTTTAAGTTCTTGAATGGGCTATAAATACGATCATAAAGCCTATAAAAAAATTACAGTGATGAAAAGGTAACCTGTATCGAGAGAAAAAAATTTTGAATTTTAATATAAGTTGCAGATTGCTGTCGGTCATACTATGGTGTAAAAAAATTAAGTCGAAATAAAATCTTTCAACGAATAATATTTTATAATTTTCCTTTCCTTCCTACATTTATGCTTAAATATGATAACATAGGCTGAGTTCGGCTTTTATAGGTACCATTTACCTAACACCATGTAGGTATAGATTTAAGTTAGCCTACATCAGCCATTGACCATCCAGGACTGACTGAAGTACTCGTTTAGATCCATACTTTTTTTATATGGACTCCCAAAATATACACATTTTCAGGAGACTCTTTGGTGCGACCTGGGGCGACATTTACTAACGATGTACTTTTTAAGCTGTCGCTGCACATAATTATTTTAACACGAACGAGAATAAAAAGGTCTGCCGTGTAAATCCAAAACACTGTAAGCCTATCTGAAAAAAGCCGGTTTTGAAAAAAATGGTTTTTATACATTTTGGTTGATTTCGGCATTATTTTTCAAATAAAACATATGTTATTAGGTATCATTGGAAAGGTATTTTCATGGTTGATATAGCCATTACATGGCTTTAGAGCAATATTGTTTATGTAATTGCATTAATCTTTATAAACGTGTGTAGCTTTAACAAAGCCGTGATAAACCTAGCTAACGTGTCAAACCAAAACAATGTAGAAATCTATAGTAAAAGATCTTTTTCTCGAAATTGGACGTACTGAGCTGTACTATCTATCCCAGATTATACCTACGTAACGGTCACATCTTGAATCCGAGATTACCCTAGGATAATATTTGCAGGCAACGTCTTTTTTCTTCTTTAAAAAATATCTTTAATTTTATCATAGACTGTTGGAGTGGTTATAATATTATACATTTTTTTATGATTATTTCACTAAAAACCTAATATAATAATATGGGAAATGCACTCTTTTTATTAACTCCCAAATCTGACTGCGCCACTCGCACGCGCTGCATCGTGGCCGCTGAAAGTAGAACTTCCCCACACCCCCCGCGCAGGGCTTGCGCCAACCTATCGTAGGGCTAGTGCCGCTGCTGCACGGGTCCGATTTACTGGCTAGCTATTACACGGTAACTTTGGTATCGCGGAATTAGTATAGCCAATAAACCGTAATTCTAGTTACAGTATGATGCCATTACAAACGGGGAACATTTTTGAAATACAGTAATACTCATATTTCATTCAATATGATGTAAAACTCAAAAAATGTTTCATAAGGGCATGTAGCTGACTAAAACACTGTAACTCGAAGTGTTTTGAGTTTACAGGGCTGAGGTACCTATGTCTGTTATATTTTTATCAAGCTTTTACCCGATACTTCGTTCGCGTGAAAATCCTCTGATGAAAATATAATAAGTACCTAGGTAGGCATATATGCCACTGAAGCCGGAAAGGACATTGTTATTTTTTGACCCCTAGATAGACGATCACTGCACTTAAAATCACGACGATCCCAGTAACTATGAAAATCAAACATAGTAATCCCACGAGAACCTTACATTTTTTTGGTAATAACAGTAACAGTAGCCTATTCTATCGTGGTCATATACTAAGCACCTAACTGCTAAATTTCATTTAGATCTGTTCAGTCGTTTTGGCGTGATTAAGTAACAGATATCCATGAAAAAAATCACATTTATGATTTTAGTAAGATTTTTTATATTTTGTAAATTCCTTACACAAATAAATAGTTTTTATTTAAAAAGAAAAAGAAACGTGTACCACAATAATTTGTGACATATCTATCGATAACAAATTGCTTCCTATAATACATTCAGAGTAACCGAAATATGTTTATGATCGCAAATTATTTCGTCTCGGACAAAGAAAATAAGTTTATCTTTTATTTTCTTTGGTCTCGGATCAGCTTTCTTCATACGAAGACTAAATATAAGTCAGATAAGTACTAAGCCTTGCGGCGTGAAAAAAAAACTCCACAATTACAGCAGAAAACACCGTTTATTTTATAATTATGAGAGAATTTCAGATTGATAACCTACGTACAGAATATGACTATAAAACCAATCTAAATTGAATTTTACATGTTTGTGTCCAGAATCTCACTGTTTATTTGTAATACAATACTTTAGTTATGATAATTCAGTTTTCAGTGTTCCTTTATAAGAAGATTACAAGACATTTTATTATAAAGAGGGATACAATTTTAATATAAATTCTGAAATAAGTACTTATATAGGTACAAGAAACTTCGTAGAACCATACTAAACTATGTATTTCAACATTTTTGTCTAAACTAAACAAACATTATAATAATAAAGTAACACGATTTAAAATGAAACAATAAACTCTAATATTTCCAACGTTACACATCATTCAACGTTAAGCAACATCAAATATTTGAAAGAACAAAGCCCAATTTGAGAATACTCGTTAATTACGAACATTTAACTACAATCGAAGTCTAGCGACTCTACTTTTAAACAATATAAGTACACGCGATCACATCGGCCCGATTACCTTATAGATTCATCTTTTAAATCAATCTAAAATAGTCGCGGATAAGCATAGAAAAATAAGGTACCTATCGATATTGTGCCACTAGGAGACGCCACCCCATAATTATACGCGTTCTACTTTTCGATCCATTCGAATCAGTTAATACAATCCCGTAACGGAGGAATATTGATGGTGTGATCGAGTATACTTGATAGTGGATAAGACCTTTCAATTCACGAGCAAGAAGTGGTTTCATCTTGCAGTTGATTTAAATATACCGAAAACGCTGGTAAGATGCGTTAGTCCATTGTAAACCAACCACAGGGAGATCGCACACGCACTACTGAACTGTAAGAAATGAACTAGTTAAAATTTTACTCCATATCTCGAGTACGCAAACGCAGATCTCGACGGTTATGTAAGTAGTTACGACGTGCTACTGTATCAACATAACTGTACGATATTAACGTTTTAGAGCTCGAGCTTATAAGTAAAACTTATAACAGTTCCTATGCTGTAGCAAAAATTTGCAGGATCAATATTATCGCGGAGATTATTCCGTGCTGAAATATTGCTGTGATACCGACAATACACATTTTTTGTGTAGAGAATAAATTACGTAGAAAGACCCCGAAATTGCAATTGCCTTACGATTATGATGTATCAATCTTCTAAGTTTTGTAAGTATTAGATTAATTCTATTCAGTGAAAGTTTTACAAGTAGTTGAAACATGAAAGTTATCAAATGTGTCTAAGACGAAGTCACAATTGGTTACCCATTTATAATACCTGCTACAGTAAATGCTACATTACACTAATCTGTAAAGAATCAATAACACTTACAGTAGGATTTCGTAATGATAAATATTTAATGGGATTGTAAATTGCAATTGTCGGTATCATAACAAGTAAAGTAGGGGACACCCTAACAAGAACGAGTAAATAGGAGAATTCTGTAGCGAGCAGAAAAATGAACGAATATGCTTGCAGGTAATATTTGCGAGATTGAAATAAAATACATAGAATACAGCTACACAAAATACAAGTTTCTTTCTCATTTTACAAGTCGGATTGCCTCAAAACGCATGACTTTATTATCTTACAAATCGAATGTTCGTTGTTTCTTAAATTCACCAAGCATAATTCCCAGAACGTAAAAGTGTTTCATTTAGGTATAAATACTAAGGGACAAACAGAATTGAATTAGATTGTTAAATCTAAAGAGTGTTCATTAATTGATAACTGTTCCACTTAAGGGTATTCTTCTTTTCATCTTATTTCATTCATCCGATATGAACACAAAACTGTTGAATAAGCTTAATAAACAGCACTGTTATTTTGGAATACGTTTAACACTTACTAGCTATCATTTGGTAATGTAATAAAACGCTATAAGAATTGACACATAAGTATATAAACTATACTAATTGTGTACTTATACAAAATTAGCAATCCAATCAACAATATGCAATACTATTGATTATGAAAATATCTATTTATTTATGTTTCACGATAACATTGAGATTTGTTAGAACGCGCGTCTCGACGCTCCGCTCGCAGGCGCCGCGGACGCTGAACACGAGACCTCACTTATGTACACTAGTAACAGAAGAATATAACTGCGATATTAGTACGATTATCAGAATAAGAGATCATTGAAAGCTGACTAGAAGTTTGTTATGCCTACTCTAACATTTTATTTTACAAATACGACTCGGGCGCGAAGAGTTTGTCGCCGTTAGCGGTCTAACTCTCCTGCCGACCAGCGGGAGCGTGCTCCGCGCGTTGTGCGAATATGTTTCCGGCCCGAAGCGCGGGGTCACGACCTATTTGCCGCGCCGGGCCTAAAGATGTAAAGAACTCGAGTCTTTAGAGTCCTAAATATTGAGCGCGACTCACAAATTGCACTACTCGACTCATTACAATCAGACTCCCAAGACTACTCTAACTCAAGTCTATGAGCTCTTGAGCGCAACATGGTGTCATTTTTAGCGCTCGAGTCGTTTTTACGGGGCGAGACGCACTCGTGTCGTTTTCTGTTTGGAGTTCCCTTTTAAATCAGGTAATAAAATATTACTTTAGTGGGATATATTCGTAAGAAGAAGCCTATATTGACAAAATAAAAGCGTTAATTAATAGGAAAAATCATGTTAATCAGCATGAAAAAATATTTTAATCAATAATACACACATTAGTCATATTTATATTATTATTTGTAGTTTCTATTATTTTTATTCCAATAATAGGTAAGCCGCAGAAGAAAAAACATAAGTTAAATACAATCACAAGCAATCAAAATTTATCTGATGATGTACATATAAGTATGTATGAAGCAAAACCTTAATACACTCATATTAAACCTTAATACGCTTAAGGCATAAGACTCAAGCTCTTTTGAGACTCAAGCTTTTTTAAGACTCGTGCTCATTTTAAGACTCAAGCTCTTTTTACGAGCTTGAGTCCTATTTTAGCGCTCGAGTCTTTGTGAAAAGACTAAAGCTCGGTTCGACTCAAGACTCCGAGTTTAGTTAGTTCACCGAGTCGTGTAAAATTGAGCCGAGTCTATAGAATTAGGACTCAAAGACTCAAGTTCTTTACATCTCTAGCCTGGACTGGCGTCGATGATGACCCACGCAGTGCGACACTGCGGCTCCTACCGTTACGATACATTGGTGTCAGGTACGCGGTCTCGCAACGAGACCATACTTAAGACTATAAATACGATGAGGTTAGATGCAACTAGCTAGTGTCAGCGCGATGACGTCGAGGTGTGCGCGGGAGTGCGCAACGAATGCGGCTAGCGTATGCGTCGCCGCTGAATGCTAACAGCCAACAGGGCAAATTTCTACCGGCATAAGTTCTTGAGTCTAAAGATTCCTGAATAAAATGCGAAGGAAATACCTTCTACTTAGTATATTTTTGAGCAGCACCTACCGAAAGAATTTCTTTCGATTAGTATTGGGTTGTTATTGTAGGAGAATTGGAGTGGACCCAACTCTTTAACTATAAGCAATTCACAGAATGCAATCTTCGACTGTGGCCACTCACACGACGACGCCGGGTTTGCGGCATAGGAACTAGCGCCTGCTCGGAAGACAAGCGACAATTGACTGGCGAGTGAAATTGCGACTGACCTCACTTTACAATGAAGCTACCGAGAGAAAAGGTATCACCTAATTTCTCTACCGTTACGAAGGCAACTAGATGAAATCCTACATTTAAGGATAAAAATCTAATTATGCTATAAATGTTAAAATTAACATTGCTTCATATTCTTATATGCGCACGCAGGACGAGGGCGCGTGAGGGGTCTCGGGGAGTTAGTGCCGTTGTACTCGCGTCGCTCCCACCCGGATCCCCAACATCCATATTTCAACAATATGCCATTATGACGACTACTTTTAAACCTTCGCAAATATCCTTTAATTATTACATATCATTATTTTCTTATAGGAAAATGCTAATATAATTAATATTGGTGCTTAAATTTTCGAGTGTTTTTTTTCTACGAAAATGTAAGTAATATTACAAACGTAAATAAAATACTGTTCAATGACTATTCATATATTGCTGAAGAATTGAACCTTCAAATTTATTTAAAAAATTATCCTAGCTAAAACGGCTACATTATGTAATCTTACTGTACAACGAAGAGCGTCTTAAAAAGTACGAAATTAAATTTCAATTACATATTCATTCAACTATAAGTCTGATCATTAAGCGCCAAATTTGTATGATTGTATTACTATATTGAAAAGTTTTAAAAGTACTCTTACTGTTTATTAAAAGTTACACTCACAATAACAATTCATTATATTATAAAGTTAACTAAACAACAACTGCATCTACTATCACACATTCGAAAGTTAAAACAATTTTACAATTGTAATCGAACATTATTGCTACGGCGTCGGCACGCCGGCGCGATATGCTGTGTGCGGGGGTGCGGCCGGGCCCGCGGGCTGCAGTCCGCAGGGGCCCCGGGGCCCCGGGGCTCGGCCGCGGCGCGCCCGCATATTGCAACCTTACGGCTACACCACACTCCCAAAATCAAACAATCGGCTGAACATACCTATTTTGGCGCAAGTAATCTCACTTGCAATTACGCTGCGAATTACTTGTATAAGGTGAGATAGAACCATTATCCCGTACCATTGTACCGAATCGAAATACTAATAACTTAACGTCGTACTGTCTTCTGCCCTTTAAATATTTAAATTTTACACATTAGCCATTTTATATTTAAGTTAAGTAGTTTCTGAAAATGCTACATTATAATGGATTGCGTATTTTATTTAAATATAGTAAATGACGTTGTAGTTGTTGCATAAATATGATAACGTGTAGTGTTTTTAGGCTGATTTAAGCTTTCACGCTTAGCTATGTTTATACTAATAATACAATTACTAATTCCGTAGAAGATTTATCCGATAAACGAGTAGACGATCTGTGGATCTTTCAGTTACAAGAATAAATTCACGAAAACGGCCTAAGTATTGTTATTAATGTCTACATATTGTACTTACTAATTACATTCATGCATGGATTATTGCGTCTTAGAATAATTTGATTAAATGAACAGTTTAAGCGAATGCTCATGTGTCAACAACTGTAATATGGCAGAGCCTGCCCTAAGGTGGTGGTATACCAGGCCACGCGCAGGGCGGGCGGAGGGGCTGGCCAGAGTGACGATGCGCGGATGAATTGCTCTGATTGATTGTAGCCAGGCAGAATGCAGGCACCATTATGAATGCGACGATTTTTCTTGTTTGTTTCACTGTCCTGGAAATTTAATTTTAAACTAATTATATATTTGTTAACAAAAGATAAACATACAATATGTAAATTAAATCTAATATACTTACATGATGTGTCTAACAATTTAGGTTGGGATAAGTGTAAGTTATGTAGCATATTATTAGTAAGCCTTTCAAAGCTGAACTACATTAGATCCTTAAAGTTGAATTGTAGAGATGTTGTATTGCATTAAGTTTATCAACTGTTATAAGTAATGGAATAGTTTCAAAATAAAAAAATACCCAAATGATTGTTGTGTGTTACAAAAAAGTTATATGTAGTGTACATAGTAGCAACTACGTACCTAGGAGTTTCCTAGTTTCCTAAATTAATCTACCTACATTAGTTTAAACTCAGTAATATTAAAATAATATAAGTATAAAGAAAATAAATAAGGGTGCCAGAAGAGAAAAAATGTGGGTGTTAAAAAGGGTTATCTAATTCATAGTATTTCAGTGTATTTACTACATACGAATCAAATATGTTGTATAGCACGAGTAATCATTAAAATATCATGTAAAACTCTTTTAAATGATTTCATGCGCAATGGCGTAACAATAAATAAAGGGCCAATTCAAGCAAAAGGGTAAGGTGCCCCAAACGAAGAGGGCCCCTGGAGTGAGAGAATATGTATTGCCAACAAGTATACTACTCGTACTATATTAGCAGTATAGACAACCACTTATCACATTACGTCAAAATGTTTTAATTATCATTGGAATTTATATGATTTACTTTCGAGTTGAAAATTAGTCAAGGTAAGTTGCTACTGTAGAGTGTACATATTGTGTCCTCAATAATATCAGACTTACGTTGCCGTTGACTTTACAAAGGAGATGACGTGTCTCTTAAAGCTAAACTAATAAATTAGACAACCCATTAAAAATAATTACGCCAGATATCTGTAGGTACTGGTTTTTATTCGATGATATATTTTCTTTAGTTTAGATCAGAGAGGTCTGGCGTAAATATCAAAATAATAATTACCTACCCAAATAGTGCCTAATTACCTTATTGTCCGTACGCCTCTAAATTAAGGAATGTCAAAATTAAATTAGTTTTAACTTTACAAACCATTAATTTAAACTGGCATACTAGAAATAAGGGTTATTTGAAGTTCAATATACAAAATAATAATAACTACAGATCATGCAAAGGGATAAAAAGATGTCTTATAAATAGTATACCGATGTTCTATGTGAGTGTGAGTGAAGAGAGGTGTTATTTATCTTCTGAGCCTGGCATTTATAAGACTTCTGCTACCACTTTATTATAACTATATTTATTAATTAAAATCAGCATCTTACAAGGCCCTACTAGCGAGGTGGTCTTTACATATATTCAAGAGTACATTAGACCCATGCAAATTTGTTTACCCAATAATTGTTATGCTTATATGCAGGCCGTGTCATACTTTTTGGATCTAATTTTGCTTGCTCAACAACATGTTTTGATAATGGTTCTATATCATGATTATGACATTATGATTATATTTATAAATTGATAATAATAATTCGGCCATCTACGCAAACGCAATCGACATTAAAAAAATCTAATATGCCGTTCTATGAAGCCCAGAATGATACGCGTCAAGTCAAACCTGCCCCCGGTAAGTTAGAAGAACGTGTTATACACGTAGCCGGTCGCAATCAGGCCCAGCACGAGTAGGCACACCATAATCATTATCTTCTTCTGCACAATGGACAAACACAACACACATTAGTGACTAGTAATGGTTAGCGAGCAGGCGTGGGTGTCCGATGCGTCCGAGAACAGCTTTTATATTAAGTATAAAAGATGTGTCTCATAATTCACTATGCCATAATCGTTAAGGGCTGCCGCACACTAGGCCGTTTTGTGGAAACCAATCCCTCGGCTTGATAGGTAGGTGGCGGCCACAAATCGTTTGCGAATATAATCGGGGACAGTTAAAACTTTACTATAAAAAGTCACGATTACGCGTTTGGTAACTGATCGAGTAACTCCGAATCATTACTCTGAAACAAGATTACCGGTACGGCCAAACTAACGGTTAGATGCGATTGTGACTAGTACACAATAAAATTATTATACAGGTGAAATTTTAACCACTTTCCAAAATTTTTATAGGCGTTTTCAGTATCGTATTTAGAGCCTATATATGAAGTAAAAAATGAAAATCAAGTTGTCACCCGAAAATATTTTTCACGATATACATAGTTTTAAATTTTTACGGTCCTAGACCTGGTAAGGTATAAAGGGAAAATCAAAAACTTATGAATAGCATCGTAATGAATGAATGAGATGCGCAACGCGTAAAAAAAGTGTTTAGATTTTTGGCGGAAATTTTCTAAGTGCTTTATCTTGACATTTTTGTACTGGGCTATATGGCAAAAGAAAAAATACGTCATTTGTATTTTGTCTCATAGTATTGATACATTAAAATTTGGAAGGTGATTAAAATTTCATCCTGCCGCATGTATAGTGTAGTATATTTATTAAAGTCCACCACAACGTGCTACGATTAGTGGCCGCCACTTATGGCCTAGTGTGCGGCAGCGGTAACTCTTGTCAAGCGAATATGACACGGTGTAAGTTTAGTATAAATCGATATTGCAGTTCTTAGACGCCGACGCCCCGCTCGCCCGCGGACGACAGTAGGAGTTACCTTTGAGCGTTTAGCGGTCGCGGCCGCTCACATGAACATGCTGGACACGTAGCCGACGACCACCAGGCTCAGTATGAGCAGGCACACTAGGATCATGATCTTCTTCTGTTGGCGCCGGTGGCGAGCATGCAACAGTACGCTTTACACATGTCCAAGTCCAGGGATATTAGATCCCTACGGCCTCTCTCGGAATTAAATGATTCAAAATAAAATAAAGCTCCGTCGGTTTCAACTAAGGTGCGTGCGTCATTTGCATTTGCCTTGGTAAAGAGGAAATTAAAAAAAAAAAGAAATCATATCGAAATAAAATAAATAAATGTAATCTTTCCAAATTATAAACATATTTACATCTCGAGTAAGATTTGCCAGTACATATTTAACAATTTGCATTTTAAGGGAAACTAAAACTAGATATTAGATTGATTAGGAAAAAAACTATTAATTTTTTAACGAAATTAAGTAGTCAACAATTGATAATATTGAAAATGGCATTAAAATTATATCACACAGTCTTTTGTTTAATTAAATGTGATAATAAGCTAATAGGGACACAAACATAATTGTATGCCAACATTATTTGAGCTAGAACAATTTACCATAACATATGAAGGTAAATATCTAATCACTGTGAGTAATATATTGAACATGTGACGTTTTATACACTTTTAGGTTACATTTAACAAATATTTATGCAAAATATTTAATGATTAAAATGCTACAAATTAAATGCAAATGTATTTAGAAGGGAAAAGCTATTCATACATCATACTAATAACATTGTTGTGTTCAAGATTTAAGTAAACTATTCGATAATTATTGTGACAATATTATACAGAATATAACACAGAAAGTTGTATGTTTAAAATACACTATAACAATGTATTAAGTATGCATTTTATTCATAGCATACAATTTAACTTACACTATCAAGAATATTGAACAAAATAATAAACAAGACAGCATTTTCCTGGTAGTACTTACAAATTATAAAATAAACATAATTAAACTTAAAAAAAACAACAACTACTAACAATTATACGCTCAAGTTTTAATTCGTTAACTCGCTAAAAGACATATTACTGAATACCAACACTGGAACCTGCGAAAACTAAGAGCGTTTCAATATAGTGGTTCTTTCCAGTAAATATTGCAGCTAATTAGCTTATTTTAAACCTTTCAATTAACAGCCTAGCCTTTTTACAGAGCGCCGTACACTGATAATCATCGATTTGACATACATTCAAATGGCTTGCTTCGCAGAGACATTTTAGTTACATTTTCTATCAGGTGGCGTTAAAAATCTAAGTTTGTTTGCTGCAACAAATCAATGATGTTACTTGCCAAGACTCAATACATAACAAAACAGCGATGAACTCTATTAAAACAAAAGCTAGGCTAGCCCACAGAGTATCTATCTATATAATCGATGTAAATTATAATTAACTTGACCAGGAATATTGTGCATTATGCAACAGGGTTCTTCTGGGGAAACGTGCGTCTACATTTTGACTATCTTAAGCAAATAGTAAAAACATTCCATAACTTAAATAAAGTAAAAATACTGATTGCCATTTGATTATATCGTAACTTAAAAAAGATTCTCTTACTTATATAAATACATTCTGGAGAAAACTTGTAGTAACTCCTGCATGAATTAAAGTCATAAAATATCGGAATAGTTACTTTACTTTTTTATGTCTAAGCCTCATAAGGGATCAGAAGAAAACCAAAACGATCTTACTAAAAATTAAAAAAAAAAGTAAGTATGAGTTTCACTTACTACAAAATCTTTTAGGAAGTAACAATGAAAAAGATTGAAATAGAACAATCGGAAATTTTCGATTATCAGTTACAACATACGAAGTTTAAATTGTGTACTTGAAACATGTGGTGCCCCCATTATTTGTGATAATAATAAACTAACAATAATTAATAAAGGAATATTTCGTTAAACTAAAGTGTACTATATACAGATATATTTACTAGTAAATAGTTGCGCGATATTTTTTTCAAAGCTATATTGAAGACATTTTTAAGATTTAGTGACTTAAAAATCTAAAGCACAATCAATTTATTGCACTTTACAATTATATTGTCTTTATTCAAACTATTACCTACCGTGACGGCAGACTATTTGTTCCACAGTTATACCTATGAATCTAATATTTTAATATAACAATTCAATACATTAATAATAACTTATGTACAGACTGTGTTACAAAACAAATAAATTATTTTCGTGATGTATTAACTTTAGCGATATATTTTGTGAATTATGACAATATTTTATAATGACATGTGGCAAAAAAATATCTTCAGCTCCATTCCGTAACACAGCCTTCTTTCGATGCCACATCGTCATACAATGCTTAAGCTGTAACGTCATGCATACACTATGCCGACTGTTGTTAACAACAATGTTGCTATATTCAAAATGCAAGCAACATCCATTCGAATATGTTAATGGTATACAGGCGAATATCGATGTTGTATTGTTCGCGGCAATCAACTGAATTCGTATAGTCCAGGAGTCGGCGCTGCCCCGCGTCTAACTCAGCGCGACCGCAAGCACTATTATTAATATAACCAGCGTAACAGACAGGCATATTATGATGAAGATTTTTTTCTGGAATGACAAAGGAAAAACAACAACAAAATAAAAATCGCTGAAATGATGGCGTACCTAATGTTCGTGATGACTTAAATCAGGGTAAACATAATAAAAGGGCATTCGTAATGTATTAAGTAGGTATTAAACTGCATAGTTTTTAGGAAATCCAAATACATTTCTTATTATAAGATTCAACAACGGTTGCGTCTAAAAATAAGCAATACTTTTTTCTAAACTGTATGTTAATAACTAAGAATTAAAATTATACTTTTGTATCATAGCACCTGAATATTTCGATTCTATTGGAAAAAGTCACATTATGACATAAGTTTACTTGTTCCAATTCAAAAGCTCGCATTAGTTTAGCATCGCTTTCTGCAGAGGCATAGATTCATAGCAGAGCGAGCGTTGGCATTGCACGCTTGGTGTCAAACTGCTTTCCCTTAAAACATCGACGGACCAACTAGACAGTCGAGTTGCCGCTTGCAGACTTACATTGAATAATACGTCAAATGAGATTATACAGGTTAATGGTATATCAAGCTAATACTGGCCTTATGAATATAATTACTATGGTGAAATTAGATATCATTTATTTAAAGAATATTTTCATAAAAATCAGTACGTAAAAAATTTGATTGGTTCACATGAACACGTTCAAACAATTCAGTGTTTTGTGAATATTTCAAGTCCCTAATTATTAATATCGAGCAAAAAGGGCAAAAAAATCGCGTTTGTTACAGCCATAAGAATATGCTTATGCGATGAGATGCGGGTTGGAGTCCCGCCTGAGACATATTTTTTTCAAGTATATACTGATTGATAAACTTATTGCACAGTGGAGAGCGTGTATTTATAAAAGTAATCTCGTTGCTGTAACATGTTGGACGACGATGTCATAAATAAAAAATAAAAAAAGATTGTAATTTGCTTTGTTGACAAATAGATGTAAAAAAACCGATAAATAATCCGAGTAACACGTGCTCTTTACTTTAATACCTTTTTTTAGTTAATATCTGACAACTTAATTGTAATGAAAGTATTGAATCAAAGGGGCTCTCTTTTTTTTAAACTTGGTTTTACTGATCAACTAGATACGTAGCTTTACAGGCTTAGTTAACGGCTATCTTAGGTGCACTTTGCGTAGTGACGCATAAATAAACGTCAAACACCCATAAATGTGACGCCCGAGCCCGACCGTGTTTTGGAACAACAGAATAAGATATCAGTTGCTATGATACATTTTTTTAAATACAATATTCTGACTCATGCAATATCCATCACCACAACGAAAGCAAAGTTTCCCAAACCAACATAACTGACAGGCATTTTTTTAGGAATATTAGTGTATGGAATGGCACAGTAAAATAAGAAAAATATAAAATTTTAAAAAAAGTGAGGAGAACCGTTCGAATACGATTTTAGGAAGCCTTATCAAAATCCGACAATATTGTATGTTATATGAAATACTAATCCATTCTACATGAAATGATTATATTTAGACATAGACACACTTGAAAAATAAAGACTAAACTATTAAACTTCATGGTATTTTTTTTGTCTCTGAAACTCTAAACTCATTCATTTAATATTTTCAAATTTTACTGCTAATAAATACGTCTTTAAAAACTATCAATACTTTTATCACATAGAATTTAAATATATTGCTACGTTTACATTTTATTTACTAATAACAACTACATAAGACTATATATACAGTTAAATGGCAACTACTGCACTGATATGATGATTTTTTTTTTCAATTTAGAGCAAGCAGAGCCTAGAGTAACGGAGACGTGACGGGCCGGTCTCTTACCCGCCACGAAACGGTGGTAGGCGGTCCCTATGTCCGGATCGAGGGACCGATAGCACTATTTATCAATATACTGAGTGTAACAGAAACGAACATTATGACGCCGATTTTTTTATCGGTACAGGAAGTTTGAATTGTAACTGACTATCACATATATGAATCTTTTATTATAATTGATTCATCAATTACATATACGCACGATGTAGTAGAAATTAATCTTCCCAAACATATCCATATTTTGCAACTAATTGCATTCTATAACTATAAATGTATCCTATTATATGGATGCAATAGTATGCAGGCGCAGTAACTGTAAGCTGTGAGTTTTTGAAACATGCATTAATTATATTATACAGGATGAAATTTTATGTACTTTCGGAATTTTTTATAGGAGTTAAATATCGTGTTTAGAGCCCATTTCTGAAATAAAAAATGTAGGTCAACTTTTGACCTTGAAATATTTTTCGCAAAAAAATTTCTAATTAAAAGTGGTCGTCCTACAACCTTGAACGTAAACATTGCATTGTAAAACGAATTCGTTTTAAACACTTGAGTACTTTATTTATCTTACCTCTTTTAATCCTCTCCTAGCTCCCTTAAGTAATCCATTCCTACTTATGTAGTAAAACTTTTGCCGAATTCATAATAAAATTGAAACACGCACATTTTAGGTTAACAACATGTAGGAATCACCAAACTTGTCTTTCGAGTTACACTCTTGGCTTGGTATTTGCCCATAAGCTTTCTCAAACTCTCATTAAATGTTTTTCACGTATTCACTATTAAAACTATGATTAAAACCCACATAATTTATTATTTATTCAGAACAACAATGATGCAAGAACTTAATATCACAAAATGCAGCCATCTGACCTGTCAATTCTTTACAGTCCTTGTTGTTTTTCGATCCTTTCGGAACCGGCTAAGGTCTGAGACTATGCTGCCATGTCATTAGTGTATGATATTTTATAATTAACATAAACACTTACTTAAACTGGTTTGGTTGGTTACTGGTTGAAACTATTAATTAATTAAAAGAAAAGAAACATTACTAGTATTTTAAAAACTGTTCGAAATGCAGACCGTTTCTCTCCAAACATAATCTTGCACGTTTTTGAATATTTTCTTTAAGTTTGTTGAGAACTACATTTTCATTTTTCACTTCATTAAAAGCTAACACTATCTGAGCTTTTAATGCCTCGAGGCTTTGGGCTTCTTCTACATACACGCGTCGCTTTATCTCACCCCACAAAAAGAAGTCGCAGGGTGTCAGATCAGGTGATCGCGGCGGCCACGCGACGGGACCCCCGCGACCGATCCAGCGGTCACCGTATTCAGAACTTAAATAGTCTCGTACGGAGGCGGCGTAATGCGGGGGTGCACCATCATGTTGGTAATAAAAATCACGATAGTTCAATAAAGGCACATCGTCCATTAAGTTCGCCACAACATTAGGTAACATATCCAGATAGGTACCACCGGTCAGTCTAGTAACACAATAATGAACAAGCTAGTGATTGATTACTAGTGAAGAAGGAAAGAATAAGACGGTTGAAGTGAATGTACGATTTTGCACTGTTTATAATGTTTTGATACATTTAGCACGCACGAATTCAATGTCAATTTGCAATGCCATAAAAAAGAGCAATGTGCTAAATTTAAAGTGTGTTTTTTTTAATTTATTCGATACAATACCTTTCAAAAAGTACTCACTGAGTCAAAGTATCGTATAAATCACCCATAAATTTCGATAAGTTAGGTTAGTTTAGGGTTAGGTTAGGTTAAGTTATTAAGTGTAAGTAAGTGTTTATGATATTTTATGTATTTGTTAAGAATGATCGAATTCGCACTAATGCCATGGCAGCATGCGGTCTCAGACCTTAGCTGCCTGGTTCTGAAAGGAGCAATAAACAAACAAAAAACGCAGCTGTCAGTCTAATTTATTGCAAGTGCATAATTATTTTAGTTTATTCATAGTTTTAATTATTATGGTATCGTGAATGTGAAAAACATTTAATGTGAGTTTTAGATAGCTTATGTGCAAATACCAAGCCAACGGGGTAACTCGTTAAATTTAATTTTGGTGATTTCTTCATGTTGTGAACCCAAATGTGCGTGTTTTCGATGTATTGTGTTGTTCAATGTATTGTGAATTCGGTAAAAGGTTTACTACATAGGAATGTATTGCCTATGGAGCTAGGAGAGGATTAAAAAATGTAAGAGAAATAAGTAACTCAAGTCTTTGTTTTAAAATGAACACTTGTAGGTTATGGTAATGTTTTTGTTTTTCATACTGTTCCATACTGTATTTGTAATTGTTTTTGTTGTGGTTTCTAATAAAGTTAAGTCAGTTTTAGTTTGTTCAATGAACATTCATTAGCTGATTGGAGCCTTTTGCTTTTTACGATCCTAAGCCTCTCAAAAGTCAACAACAAGAATAGTTTCGTAATGAATTAATGAATGCATGAATGAATGAATGAATGAGATGCGCACGGTGTAAAAAGTGTGTTGCGAGGAGGCCATAACCAACATTTTAGATTTTTCGCGGACTTTTTCTAGGTGCTTTTTCTTAACATTTTTGTACTGGGCTATACCATAAGAAAAAATACGTCATTTGTTTTTTGTCTCGTAGATTGATATATTAAAATTTGGAAAGGGGTTAAAATTTCACCCTGTATAGGTAATGAAAAAGCTATAATGACCTTTGGGAATAGGATGCCGACAATCAAGAAGACATCACGATGCAAATTCAAACTTGAAATGCTCAGCATGCATGTGATTGAATAAAGAAATGATTTAGGAAACAAAGTGAATTTTTAAATTGATATCATTAACTTAGTGGCACGGCAAGTATAGCCTCAAGATTTAGGTTACGCATGGAAGCACCTTTTTTGGAATTTCCCCTGTAGTGTTTGTATGATAGATCTTGTTAGCTTCGAATCCTCAGTGAAGTGTTTTAGAGTTGGTCATAGTTCTGTTAGTGGAGTCAACCCGTAAGCCTGTTCGTTCGTGGTGTCTTTACCTTTCGGGCTTTTTGGGCCCACTTGTAAGCCAGAGTGAGTTCGGTGTGGCCGGTGTCCACATACTCGGCGGCTTGTGTGACATGGTGCTCGACGCGATCTATCAGTTCGCCCTGCTCGCGCTAAGGTTATGGCGCTGGGAGGGGGCGGGACGTATGCGGCCGATTGGTTCATACGAGTTATACAGTTCCCACGGGTAAGTTACAGGAACCAACCAAATTGATGCTGATTGAGAATTGTTAATAGACAGTGAGAGGACAGTATTATAAGGTCAATAAAAATCATTAAAAAAGAATAAAATATACATATTAAAACTTCGACACAACGAATATGGTGTTACATTGATGACATTCAGTGTTAAATTAGAAAGTACCATTGTCAGTTTGTTAAGTAGTTACATTGATGGAAGATTTGTTACATAGTACAATGTTTTATAAGCGTTAGTAACAGTATGATAACAGATATTATAAACATATGCAAAAGGCAAATTACGCACACACCAAATAAAGTTAAATATTAGTGACACATAAATTAAGACAGATAGGGAGTAGAGAGCCCATTTCCATCCGTGTTAATTGGAGCAACATGAACAGTTAGAACACGACAGTCAAAGCAAAATTGTGATGCAATGAAAAACATAAATAAACATAAAGGCATGGTGTGAACCAATCACCGAATTATAAACGTAAACAGAATGGAGGATGGGATGTCGTAAACATTCACGAAAATAAAAACAGGGGCAGGATCCGGGAGTCGGATGACAGGATGCGTGTAGGGGAGGGAGAAACAAAACAAAAAACAAAAGATTAGCAACGAATGATTCTGCACTGGTACAAGGCAACTTACCCGTCGAGCTTTGCTCTGATATTTTAGGGCCTTCTTTGTATCTTGTGTGGCAGTTTGGACATAGTCCACAGCATGTTCTACATGATACTCAATGCGGTCGATCATTTCGCCCTGCATTCATAGGAACTTATTTTATTAACTACCAGCTAAATACTTATATCACGGAATCACAAGAGGAATCCTCATAGATTATTTTAAGTGGATTACTTTGCTGAAGGCTCAAGTGTATTGCTTTAAGTGAATAACATATTGTAATATGGAAAGATTGTATGACCTGGCTTTCGACGAGCATCGCCATGTCCATGAACATGTCATGCAGCTCGCGGATGGAGGTTTCCAGCTTGATGATGTCGGCGTGCCGCGCTTCTATGTCAGCCAGCGTCTGCTTGGCCTGCTGTGTCTCCATTATAATCTGAAACGATTTTTTAAAACATTTTAATTATGTTTTCTTTGATCTACGATCAACATCACCCGCATGTACATGCTTTCTACATAATGTCAGTTTTAAACCATTGAAGTAACCATTAAAAAGTAATGATCGAAGAGGTTCCGACACAGTGAAATTTATATTTTTGGTTTAATTTTATTTAGTTCCAATCACTTACTATACTTAGGTAATTTTACTCTCCCGGGCCCGCTCAATCTTTTTGTACATCTAAATGCAGCGAAGTTGTCTAGCTCAGATACCGATCGGTTTTTCAACCGTGTTATGTCCTTGTTGTACAAGTGGGACGTTTGAAAAAACGATGATTAACATTCATTCACAAGAATCCTTCTCATTCGACCAAATAAGTCTCAGAGATCCATTGAACTAAACCACTGCGAGTCATTTTTCCTGTTAGAGACCGGGCCCCGACTTAGTAGTCAATTTGATAATAAACTAAATTCTTACCCTCATGCATATTTCTGGCTGCAGAATGCATTTGCATTCAGAGTATTTTTGACGCGCGGTCTCCGACTTTCTGCCCTTTCTTTCTGATAAGAATCGCCAAATATGCCTTTCGGTACCGGCAAAATAGAATACCTACTACCCTACCCTACTCTTTTTCTCTTATGGCCATCGTAAGAGAAAACTAAAGAAGTAAACATTACTTGGTCTTTGTATCCATCACCAACCAAACTGCGATTGCCAACAAGCCAAGCGTTTATGCGATTATGACAAGCATCCTTCTTTTGCAGAGTACTAAATGATATGATGAATAAGTATCGCTATTTGCTACACGAATGTAAAATATGTTTAATTGTACAAACCCCCTGGGTGAATACGGCAGAGTTGCCCTGCTCCAGCATCTCCTCGAGCTCGTCGTCGGTGGTGGCGCGGCCGGTGATCTCCAGCTGCCGCTGTATCCTGCTCTTGCACCGGTCCCGGTAGTCGGTCTGCGTCCGGTTGTACTCGGTCATCACCTCGACGAACTTGCGCGACAGCGTAGAGTGCTGTGTCTTTCTTATCCTGAGATCCGCCGACGATTTGTTAGAGTGCTCCTCTTGTTCGATGTTCTGCTCTATGTCTGTGGATATTGTTTTGATGATGTTTTGTATAATTATAAATAAGAGATATACATATAAAGTGGTTTACACTGACAGATTAGTGTAGACACAGGAAGTTACAAGAATATTACTAGCATCTAGCTAGAACGTTTTAGGGATGGGTAAAAATGTAAGGAGGGAGTTCCTACTTGGTAGGAAGAGTTGGATTAAATTTTCGTCATGAGCAATATTTTTTGCAGTATAAGAGATGATATTATATGCAAAACTATAAATGCAAAATTCTTACACCCGTAATTATAAATTGCTTCTTTTAGCCTCTAGTACTGTTCTGGTAGTCTTGCTGTCGTTTTCGTAATAAATATGATCATGCAAAAATGTCTAGAAAAAGTATTATGGATTATGGATACTTACTTTACCGAAATAAATAAATACAATTGATATTTAATTTAAACTTTAGAAAGTGTCACCTGTTTCAATAAAGTAAATTGTTACCATTATCACAAAAAGTGTAAGTAATCTAAACAATTGTGTGCAACAGGAAAATAGCAGTGATTGTTTTACAAGCCTTGCGCCACATAAACCTTAGCAATGTCTGGTGATTACCAACTTTTTGCAGATTTTTACTTACTATTAATTAATAGAATAAATAACTTACGTTTTAATTTTCCTCTGACTTTGTTGGCAGTTTTCTTGACGTCAGCCATAAGATCTTCTAATTCGTGCTTTGTTTCTGAAATAAGCAAATACACCAGATTAGACTGTTATGTGAACCGATATTCACAAATTGTCTACACTCCCACACGGGAATAATTGCCAATATCTTGTGTGGGCGACATAATTGTCTATGTAGTGATCTCATCATTGAACATAACGGTTTCAATTAGATAGAACATAATGGTTCACACTCAATATGTTTTATACATAATACGAAGTATAGCTTTTTCGATTGAACCTACAAGTATATTTAATATATTATTGTCGCCTTAATTACCCCAAATAGGTTTATTTTACGTTCTTTATTATAACGTTCAGATATACTATTCTTTTTAGGGTTCCGTAGCCGAATGGCAAAAACGGAACCATTATAGATTCGTCAAGTCTGTCTGTCTGTCCGTCCGTATGTCACAGCCACTTTTTTCTGAAAGTATTAGCATTACACAATTGAAACTTGGTAGGTAGGTGTATTCTGTTGGCCGCTTTACGATTCTCATACAAAAAATTAAAAATAATGATATTAAGGGGGGCCCATTTCCCATACATAAAACTAAAACAAAATTTTTTTTTACTGAAATCTAAGCATATGGGGTATCTATGAATAGGTCTTTTAAAATGACATAGAGGTTTCTAAAACCATTTTTTCCAAAAGTCTAACGTTTGGAAGATAGACGCTTCCAAAGTGGTATAATGCCCCCCCCCTCGAACTTTAAAACTAAGCAAGTGAAAATTTTGAAAAAAATACATAATGTAGATCTCTTAACAAAAACTAACAACGAAAATTGGTTTGAACGAGATCAAACTGGTAGGGGTGCGTCTCATGTTGTATACAATCATTTGATATAATCAAACTTTAATAACGAATACTTTACACAACACATGATATAATTTTGTTTGAGATAACGATTACTTTACATAACATACAGTTCTTTTAATACTATTTATTATAACATTCATAACAAATAAAATCGTTTGAAATAAAACTCATTTTATGTATCGTTCATTTAATATAAATTTGTTTGTTATACGCATCATTTCGTATATCTATAATTTAAGATAAAAACGTTTTAAATATTGATTAAAAGAAATAACCGTACTGACATACATTGGTAAAATTAAGACGCTGACATGAGCCAAATTGAGCTCAATGAAGATTGTTTTGCTTTAAGCCTATGGCTCGTATTGTTGCCAAATTCTACGAGGGCGGGTCTATAAGTCCGTGACTTTTTGAATTTCTGACCTCTTTACTGAAAAAGCAACACTACTCCTGTCAACAGGTATCTGTCAGTTGATTCCTATCAAAATTTGAACTTGCTGCGTCAGTTAGTTTGTGTTTGACAGCTATTTTTATCAGACTACCCAGTAATTTGAGGAAAAAATGGAAAAAGGTGAATTTCGTGTGCTTATTAAGCATTATTTTTTGCGAAAAAAAACCATTACCGAGACCAAGGCTAAGCTTGATAAATACTATGGGGACTCTGCACCATCGATTTCAATGGTAAAAAAGTGGTTTACCGAATTTCGTTGTGGCCGTAAAAGCACTGAAGATGCCGAACGTCCTGGACGCCCAGTTGAGGTCTCTACACCCGAAACAATCGAAAAAAATCACGATATGGTGTTGGCCGACCGAAGATTGAAAGTGCAAGAGATTGTGGAAGCCGTAGGGATCTCGCATGGCTCAGTGGTTTCAATTTTAAAAGATCAATTGGGCATGAGAAAGCTTTCCGCAAGATGGGTGCCGCGTTTGCTCACAGTCGACCACAAACGCAATCGTGTAACAACTTCACAGGAAGGTTTGGCGTTGTTTAATCGCAATATGGAGGAGTTTTTGCGCCGTTTTGTAACCGTGGACGAAACATGGATCCATCACAACACACCAGAGACCAAACAACAGTCAAAACAGTGGGTTTCTAAGGGTGAATCGGCGCCGAAGAAGGCCAAGGTGGGTTTGTCAGCCAATAAATTTATGGCGACTGTTTTTTGGGATGCACGTGGGATAATCCACATTGACTACCTTCAAAAGGGAAGAACAATCAATGGGGAATATTATGCCAACTTATTGGACCGCTTCAATGACGATTTGAAAAAAAACCGACCTCATTTGGCCAAGAAAAATGTCTTTTCCACCAAGACAATGCAAGGGTGCACACATGTGCAGTTGCCATGGCAAAAATCCATGAATTGGGCTATGAATTGCTCCCTCATCCACCCTATTCTCCAGATTTGGCTCCGAGTGACTACTTTTTGTTCCCAAACCTGAAGAAATGGCTTGGTGGAAAAAGATTTGACTCCAATGATGAAGTCATCTCGCAAACAAAGGCCTATTTTGAGGACCTCGACAAATCATATTTTTTGGAAGGGATAAAAAAATTGGAGAAGCGTTGGACAAAGTGTATAGAGCTCAAGGGAGACTACGTTGAAAAATAAAATGATTTGTTTATCAAAAAGTCTGTGTTTTATTCCAAAAGTCACGGACTTATTGACCCGCCCTCGTATGTAGTTGTAATTGATCATATTTTCGACCAGGTTGTTTCCAAAACATGATTCTAAAAACTTTTCTCGATAGAAAAAAATCTCAAAGTAGCCTCTGAAAATACATAAATTACCATTTTTCTCAGCAGTCCGTATAACAATGATAATAAAATTTTGCTATATTGTATATTACATGTTGCTTAAGCAAATGGCTGATTTATATTTTTAATAAAATGGCAATTTTAAATTGCACAACGAATTTTGTTGTTTGGCACTTAGGCCCTTCTATTCCATGCGCTTTTTCTCTGTCACTCGGACTACGAGAATTGACAGTGATAGCTGTGGCGCGTTCCAAAGAAATTCAAAGACGAATAAATTTGTGGGCGTGTTCATTGCTCAAGGTCATCGGCTGCAGTCAGCGTCTTAAGAATTTGGTTGAATCCCGACTCGCCGTGGTCTTTCGCCGTGGTACTTGTCTGCCCTACACTAGAGTGCAATTTAAAAGCCGGAGGCGCGGAGGGATTGCAGTCCTCGCTCGCAGTAACGAAGCTCGGGCGCCCGGGCGAGCTGTAGCGGCTGAGGCTGGTCCAGCAAGCCGAAGCTGCGGAAACGAGTGTGGGTGCCAGAGATTTGTTACGCAAGGGCGGAAGGACTGCACTTCCCGCAGCGCCGGAGAAGAGCAAAACAAAAGCATGCATGCTTGCCTACTTGCCTATAAGCATGCTTGCTTGCCTGCATGCATGCATGCATGCATGCTGCTTGCTTGCGCATGCCTGATTACATGCATGCTTCTTGCCTGCATGCATGCTTGCTTGCCTGCTTACGTGCATGCATACCTCCTTGTGTAAGTGTTATCGTTAATGAACGTTATACCAAATGTTATTATATTAAATGTTTTTTTTTTGTTTTTAGCATTATATCATGTGAGTGTTATAATAGACGGATGTTATACTAAATGATTTTATCCCAGTTTTTACTTATACGTTTTAAAAGTATGTAATTTAAAATTATATCTTTTCATCATTATTAGAAAGAGTTATATTAAACGAAATTATATCATTTGATTGTATATGTTTTGATCATTATACGATATGTTGTTATACTATACAAACCCAACTGGTAGTTTATGAGAAACAGCACATTTTTAACAACCGCAAATATAACTTTGTCCTTCATACAAACCCTATGAAAAACAAAGTTATTTTTGCAGTCAATTAAATATTGTGGTATTTTGGCTAAGTGGAAGTAAGTGGACCCCTAATTCAGTTAGTTGGGACGGAACCCTCAGTGCGTGAGTCCGACTCTAACTTGGCCGGTTTTTTTGACACATATAATTAATAAAAGACGTAGTTAAATACGTGTTTAATAGTATACATACATGGTACCATTTTAATACATAGTTAACTTGCATCAAGTTTGATTCTACTGCTATCTAATAGAAATTTACATGAAAGTGAGTAAATTCACAAAATAAAGTTTTATTGCTATACAAGTCATCAGTTCCAAAGCAGCAGTGGCATTTTAACTGACTAACAAAATAGGGGCACAAATAGTTTGTATCGAACATAACCGAACATTGGCAATCAAGTAATCTGTCCGGTAAACAAGAAGTCATGTGCTGGCGACGATAACAAACTTTAGTCGTTTACGAGTTGACCTGAAGCTGCTCAGGCGCCCTCTATTGCCGAAGTTGCTGAAGCAGTAATCGTTTTAACAAGTATACTAACGTTTGCCGTACAAGAACTTAACGTAGCGACACAATTACTTGATACTTTGTTATTAATTAAAATTTCAGTTTTTGATTATCTGATCAAGCCAATCGAATACTTAATTAATAAAAGGTAATACTATCCAAGTGGCTAACACAAATAGGTAAAGATTACCGCTGGAACATGAGAAGTGGTGGCACATAAAAAAATGGTCTATCCCAGCAGTAATGTATACCTACATTGGTTAGTTAGATAGACAAATAGTTTAAGAAGAATATTAATTAAATTTATACACGCTTTAGTTTAAATTGTTTGTTTCATCATCAAAGTACAAATATGTTGTTACCTACATCAATAAATGCAACTGTCATACATTATGTCTAACTATATTTTGAAAAATGTTAATAACAGTAAGGGAAACCGGCAACATTTCGTGATTTTGTTGTAGCCACATTATTAGTTTATATAACCCCGTTAATTGAAGCCTTGACCAGCCTGACCTGAGCGTTATGCAGGTAAGAGTAAAATAGTAATTTTGTTTCTAGGTCAATTAAAAGCTTCAAGCGCTTAATTATAAAACCATGTGAGTATGACAATTAAACAACGTCAAAAGGACAATAATTGCAAATTAATGCAGGTACAGTGTTTCTGACATATATTTTCAGGCAAACAAAGTCTTTGCCTGGCGCCATAGCTGAATCAGCTTTTTGGATAGCTAAGTGAAGGTAAAATGATGAGATAAATTTTGGTCAGCTAACTATTTAATTTAAATAAACGAAACAATACTGTCTACGGGATCAAACAAATATTGCTTAAGATCATCATTATGACGAAAGGTCCTTGCCGGCAACCAAATTAGAAATACAAGTAAATGTAAATAATATCGGCGTAATTTATACACTTGCCACACACATTACTGATTGTTCATAGCGAGAGTGAATTTCCCGAATGACGACGACGAGGAAATTGCATTTCCTGTGGCAAGGGATCTGGCTCGATCTGCAGCGATTGATTATTGCACGTGTTATTGGGACGCAAAAGCCCCGTAAAACAAAATGAGTGGACACAGATTTACCGTAAATACCGCGTTGTGTAAAGACTCCCCAGTTTAGCCCAAGGTTTATCAGGTTGCGTCTGACCCGCTTCAAATTTGCATAAACTATTTGGAGTGTGCATACGCAAACGAGCGAATAAATTCCCGATAGCGTTGAATATTTCATACAGACCAAACAATCTTATTTTGCTTATTATAAGCTGCGAAAAACAGCGGTTTTTGCGGATATTGTAAATATAAACTGTTAGTAATTCTTATTAAATACACCACGTTAAAAAAAAGGATTTTTACAACCTTATTCCTACGAGGGACAAATGATTATGTGATAGGCACGACCGTTTAAGGTATGATTCATAAGATGAAACAGTATAAGTATTGCCATAAACCTACTACAGAATATTACTGATTCAGACTTTCATGGTCACCCATCATAGGAGTTAGTTGCTTCGAAGATTTTTACCAGTAACATGGTCACGGAAGGACTTTGAATCGAAATCGGACAATTGAGCTGTTTCGATACAAAATCTGAAATAAACACAATACCTACATAATGTATAAAATACCTATATGGATATTGTATAACATCCTGAGATTTTCAACATATGTGCCTAGTAAAACATTTGCATTGCAAATACTACGATATCAGACGAAAAACCTAAAGGAAAAATAATATTCATTAAAACAAATAAACAAACATAAACAACGAACAAAAAATTGCGATATTTTATGTTCAGGCTCTCAGTGGCCACAAAGCTGTATAAGCAACGTGCCCGAGTTAGGACCATTGTTGTTCCAACAACAATGTTACTTCGCAATGTGATCTCTGGAGGAACATTAGCGCTAGTAACAAAGTAAACAGGCGTGGGATCTCTGCTCGTTGACCTTTGAGCGCGACTATTACTATTTCATAGTTATTCTTTACGACTACAAATTCACCTCACGAGTTTACCTATTGTTAAAACTATGTTAGGCAAGAATTCATGGGTTTACTGAAGTACCTAATTAAAAAGAATAAGAAAAAAAATACAAACACTTTATTGCATGAACGTATAAGAGCGTCCTTTGTAAACGACTTTTTATACAAACTTTCAAGTCAAACGATCACACAGATGCTAACTATACAATTGCCATACAAAGTCAGTCAGTGAGGACTACAAAACTGACAATAGGATTTTTTAATATGATTATAATAAATAAGCAATTATGTTTTATCTATATCTAAGATATTATTTAATCTTTAATTTTTCTTCAAACCATTATATTTACTATAACCAATAGTAACTGTCCATAGTATATTAATGGTTAAAACTTAGTCGATTTATCATTGCTTTTATTACCTCCTGGCTGAACATGTAGGTATACCTACCTACTGTTACTCGTGTAATAATTACATTCCTAAATTTTCTCGGTAACTGTAAAATAATATTTCCAAACTTTCAACAACAAGGCGTGAACCACGTACTTGTGTTTAAATTATTGTGTCAGTTATTTTGTCGCAATTGTTACTGACATACGAGTTTGCATACGCATGTTTCTATGCATGCATGCAATATTGTTGATAATATTATATTTCACAAACACAATAACTTTTACGAACACAAACACGACTAAAACACATAAATTTATACGATTGTGGTGTAGTTTATTTGCACTGACTAATTACTAAATAATAAATACCAATTACCTACCTATAGAATTTCTAAAGCTGTCAGTACTATAAAAAAAAACGATCTAACTCCAGATGAGATACTTACAGAGAAATTAGTCATCGCTCCTTTCTTGCGTGACATACTCTACATTTATTACGTGGATATTAGGAATAAAATATGTACTTATATACTGCATTAGTACTTTTAATTGGTATTAATAACCTTTCTAAATATGGTAACTATAGTTTAGCCTGGATAACGGATTTTAACCATGATTGATAAATAACATTACAGCATTTCAAATATTCACGCGATTACTTCCATGTTATCACGAACAATATTAATTAATGAGAATAACTAACTACTCCAGAGGAAAATAAATAATCACGCTGTAGAGGTTATTTTCCTTATCAGAGAATGAAAGGCTAAAAATAAAAACAACACAACGAGTAACAAAAGTTTCTTTTTCTGTTCTACTATGTTAATCAAGGGGACAAGCCGTAATGTAATTACCTAATTGTAATTAACGTCACTGATAATAAACAGTCCAACTCGAGAAAATATATTTGAGTTGGTTCTGTATGACGAGTTAATAAGCATCATTTCTATGCAATGAGTTTACTAATTCATTATTCGTAGTGCGAAAGATCTCAATCAGTGTTTGTAAACAAATGTGTCAAATTTTGGTGAGAAAACGTTACACATGATACAGATACGAGTATAATTAATTACAAGTTTTGTTACTCTTTTGTTAATTTTATTAGAACGCCGCGGCATATTTCATAGGTATTCTAAGTCGTTTAAACTAAAAGAATAAATTTTCGATTCTCTGATGGACAAATTTTACCGGACAGGTATGAAGAAAATCATTTTATCGAAGCATTTTACCTAACTTGAAGTTGTTGTGACAGAACGTATCAAGAGCTATTCTACTAAAACTTTTTTAAACTCGTCGTTTACTTTTAAAAGATAAGGGATCATAAATAGCCTACCCTTTTCCTCAATTTTGTGTCCTAAAAAGAAAATAGCTACAATTCACGACTTAACTCGCCTACACAACCGTGGGTACTATAGGACCAAACCATTACATTTTAAAGGTCGTTGTTGCGCTATTTGTGGCTGTGATTGCGAGAAATTTCAAACGTCTCGGTCTGATTGTGTAGCAAAACAGTTCACAGAATAATAACGAACAAGGAAACAAACGCGGACGTTTCCTACAAAATAACTGTATTAGCGACCCTAAATCCAATTTATCACGCGAACTGACAGTTAACAAGCTACAAATATAACTAGAGTATTTATTCATGTCGTGATTCAGAGCGTCCATTCGATCTCATTAAACGATCTGGTTAAAAAGAAAACCAAGTATTTACTGTGGTAACAGAGAAGCCAGTCAAACCTAGTTACGACCTTATACAGCTCCACAAATATTTCTCTTTTTACAATTTCGACCTTATACAGCTCCACAAATATTACGTTTTTCACAATTTAACATTCTTGACAATACCTCGAAACCTTTCTATAAAATCAAAAGATATGGCTTTACTTAGATATAATGACAAAAGCTAGTATTTCTATGAGTCACCTTTTTTAATTGCATCTTGAGGATAATGTTTATTCTTAGAATTACAAGAAGATGCGAGTAGATATGACACTAGAATTGTGTAATGTAATTGATAAATCGTTCGCGGTGATTTTTCTTCATTGCATCAGTGATTCGAATTGACATTACTACCTTAATAAATGTGTCAAAATATACGATTTAGATTCAATTACGATTCAATTGAGCCATTTGTAAATTAGCGGAAATGGGGGCCAGATAATCGTGGGTATATATCGGATTGCCGAATTATTTGTACTCCTAATTGTCACTGGCACACAAACTTTAAGCCTAAAATTTTTTCGCACATTTTTACTCTTCCTAAACGTGCTTAGCCTATATTTACTACACCTTACCGTATATCGCCATATTATAATTTGCCAAATGCGACATTTAGCCTAATACCTACCATTTACAGTTCCAAATTTTTTTCGCAAAAAGTTAAAACTTTATCAATATTTTAAAGAAGTAAGCATGCATGCATGCAAGCAAGCATGCTTGCAAACAAACAAGCGTGCATGCAAGCAAGCAGGCGTGCATGCAATCGAGCAAACATGCATGCAAACAAGCAATCATGCATGTATCCAACCAAACAATCAGACTTCCGTGACGGCTTCGGTGCTGCGGGGCTCCGGCGGTCCCACGCGTGCTAATCGTCGCAGATGGCTTACACTCAGCACCGCAGCTTCGGCTTTCTGGCCGGCTACGCCGGCCAGCCTCAGCCGCGCCGCCTCGTTTACAGCCTCCTTCTCTTCAGCCCGCGGGCCGCCTCGCCCCACCGCGCCTACGCGCTTTTAAATTACACTAGGGGTACGGCAGACAAGACTGCTTGGGGTCGGTTTGTGAGCGATTCGTTTCTTTAACTTTTTCGGATTAAAAAAAAATGGCTTCCATTACTAGGCGTTATGCCAAAAGAAAGATGCGAATATATTTTAGTGCATTCGATATTAGACATACTAAAATTAGGTTTTTAAATTTTTAGACCCCACTATGATAGTGCGAAAACAACTGTTAGGCTAGACAATAATTATACGTCATAAGTTTAGGCCAATACGGTTCGGCCAAATGAAATTAGGACTTCAAATTTTAGGCGAACCGAAGGGCACCCGATAATCGTTTATCGAACTACATCAAAACTTATTTCATAAAAAAAAACTGATATTGAACTTTACCTAGTTCCACTTTTAAGTTTTATTAAATCAAATGAGTCAATTTGACGCTTTTGTGTGCAGATTACTATAAAATATCATTGAGAGACATAAAATATCATTGAGTGCAGATAGTTAAGCTCTTGACTGTACAGCACAACACAAAACGTAAGAGAAAATCTGCACATAATGGCTGCATTATTTGGGTCGTTTGAGTGTAACGTTCACGCTCGCTGTTTTCCAACTTTGAGGTACTATGAGGTCATTTGACGAGGCACTCGCAAAAGTAATTGCCAGACAGGCACAAACAGCCGCGGAAATAAAAGACTTGAAATAAAATCCAATTTCACCACTCCGGCAATTCATGTTAAAGTTGATCCCATCTATTTCTCAGAAGGAAAATTTAATGGGTTTTCTTTCATTGATTCCTAAAACGAATCTACCAATTACTTTAAAATGTTCAAGGAAAGTCGGAATAAAATGCGATATAAACAAAAGGAAAGATAAAAACCGATACTCCCCTATTACACCTGTGTGAATTTAAAAATGGCACAAAACTTATTTATAATAAATATTTATATTCTAGTAAGCATTAAAAGATATAGAAAGGCATGGTCAATGAATCTTTAAAAAGAGAAGTGAATAATAACAAAATGAGTAATAACTAAATAAATAATTCAACTATGATGATTAATAAATAAAGATAATTGTAGCTAATTTCCTATTCGTAAATTTACAAGAACTCATGATGCTATGTCCGTTCTCGGACAGACATTTATGAATCACACAGAGGCATTTTAAGCGATATCTCATTTATAAAGCGTTACAAATACTTTATACATCGTGTTAACAGATATCATACGATGAGATGATAAATCAATGCGCAATAAACAGGTTTCCATGAAACAAACACTTTGACTTCGCAACGAATTTTGGTCCTGTTACAAAATTAGTCAAAATTTTACAAGATGTTTTATTTAAAAATAAAATATTGTATTCACTAGCATATAGCACATTTTATACTTACTTCAAATACTTCTAATACCATAACATAGTTCGAAGGGTACAAATTCGGTACATTTCAATATTAATAGACGCTTAAAGGTTATTGTTAACTTTTTTAGTATAACGACTCCGTCGATGGCTTATCCAGGGCTGTTTAGGTCGGGTCAATGGCTAATCGCGAGTATCGTGACCATTCGTGACGTCCCGACAGGGTTCACCGTCGCGGGCGTTTAAGTGGTTGTAGGTCCTGTACTAGAATTTAACAACGCCATATCATAATAATACAACAAAGTGTTTTTATTTTTAAGTAACAGCGTACATGTAATCACCCACTCTGCAGGGAAAAGGGCTCCATCATTGAATTCAAGTTGGCCAATTGCGGGTTGGTGATTTTTTCTAAATGTTTTAATCCGACGAGATAAAAAGATGAGGTGTTAATACGGATATATAGTATTATATAGTAAACTAGCTTTTCGTCCGCGACACTTCACGCGAGAGCTATACACGAATATCGCGCGAGTGGAAACCTGTGCCCAGCAGTGGAAAACATAGCCTATGTCCTTTCCAAAGGCGTGAAAGCGTATCAGACAGACAGACAATAATTATTTTCGCAAAAGTACGATAGTAAGAATAATATATATATTTTTATGAGTGGTTTGACGAATACAAACGAATAATTTTCTACCATCGTAGTAGTAGTGCTTATTTCTAAAGCCTTCACAAATTTAATGAAAAAAAGTGTAAGATTTTAAACTTTATT
Source organism: Anania crocealis (assembly GCA_949315895.1). Lineage (NCBI taxonomy): Eukaryota > Metazoa > Arthropoda > Insecta > Lepidoptera > Crambidae > Anania > Anania crocealis. The sequence goes on from OX438883.1 coordinate 18,668,093, forward strand.
GTTGCCTTTCTCAACACTTTCAGTCATGTCATGAGACGTCGGATAGGTAAAATACTATTAACCTTTAAATAATTAGTTGTACAGGTCCCCTGAAATATAAAGTTTTGAATTAAAGTATTTTTTTCACATTATATTAACCCACGAAAAGCGTGAAATAAGCCACCAATTTTGAGTTGATGCCAAACGGTCAGTAATGTCTACTGATAATTATTATTATTTTATTTATTTATTTATTTAATATTCGGAAGACCAACAGCTAATGCAACACAAAAAAACATTAACAGATAAGTACCAGAAAGCCAATAACAGGTCCTCGCAATAATAATTAACAATAGACTAGGCGAAAATACATTAAGCGTCGAACACATCGAGTTAAATAATGCTTACATATTATCGAGTGCCAGCTTCAAGCAGCAACTCAAAATGGTGGTTCATTTCACGCTTTTCGTTGGTTTGAATTTTATGTAAAAAAAAAACAGTAATGAACGTTATCAAAATACAACAATAAGAACAATGTGCTCGTATAGGTTGGTATGTTACATAATAAACGTTTAAAGTATAAACATCTTTATATGGAGGTTATATAGTTATTCGCGTCATTACAACGCTATTAATAGACCTAGCGACTCTTGGTTGCATCTATCGGCTATCCACTATGAGGTATATGTATATTGAGTATATATATCATCAGTCATTCGGTATCGAATTCACGACACGACTATGCTATGTATTTGCAAGGTCTCTCTTTTCGGTTTATTCAAAATAAGTTAAGGACTTCCTTTTTCTTCGTACAATTAAAAAAAATACAAAACAATAAAACCGTAAGTTTATTTTAGTTCACGAACCAAGCCGAATAACAAGTGAAAATTATTTTGAAAAGTAGTAAGAGGTATCTGGAGCGCATATATCTACATAAGCTCTAGAAAGGTTAAAAATGTTTCGATGGAACAAAGCTGAGGCATTACTCCATAAACCTCGCATAAAAATATGACGCAAGCATATTTCAGAGTTTATCGCGTACAGTAAAATATTGCCGAATTAAATTTTCATCTAAATATGGAAAGCCCCAAACATTAAGTATGAACAGTCCCACCGCCGCCAGTTGCGAATGAACTGGCTATATTTAGTTTATTAGACTCGACTTGATTTAGAAAATGCCACTATAGGATAATAAAATGGTTTGATAGTTAAAACGAATTTCTACAATAACCTAAGAAACTATGTCGATAAATTTTCTCCTGTCCTGTCTACAATTCACTTTAGAGGTATATTCAAATCCGAGAAAGAATAAAAACGTCTTACAATAACAAGAACGAATAAAATGTTGTTGAAGATTTATCTCCTCTTACTGCAACTCTCATTGCGATTATACGCCACGTCAAAGAAACGGTATATTGCATTTATCAAGTTTATATTACAGAAAGAGAACTTATGACCTCACAGAATGGCAAGAATCCCAAGAAAATAGACGAGCCGCCCCCGCTATAGTCTGGCTGGCGTAAATGCCACCAACTTCGCCCTTAGTTAATGTGTGGGCACACCACAACTTAAGGCAACCCACGCTCTACAGCATCAAGGAAGACGGCTGATATTTTTAGATAACATTTTATTATTAGGATTTAATAAAATTGCGTCTATTGGAAAAACCCGATATAGCCTTCTGTAGTCAACATTACGCAAATAAAGGATAAATGCTATTTTGGGAACAAGATATTTATAGATATTTGAAGATTCTAAGAACTATATTGTATTACATAAAAAATACTTTAATTTCTCAGGGAGATACCCTCGACAAAAAAAATATCTCATAAGGCATTACACAAGGATGTCAATTCTTTATTACCAGATCCCGACAATTGGTTTGTTTTTTTTTAAGTCACTATAAATATTAGCGGCACAAATGTTGGTTTCGCTAATCTCGCATTAAGGGAACCGGTGTGGCTTAACTTACTTTCATCTGACTGCGGTGCTGATAAGATGGCACTGTGCTTCTTCTTTACTTCTTCGACGTTTGCCTGAATCTTGTCTATCATCTCTCGTATTTCTTCCACCTGAAAAGATAAACAAGAATTCTGTGAATTCTTTGAAAGAAAGAATATCAGTCAATAAAAGGCGTGCTTGTTCACAACTTTTTTTAAGTCATTAGTTTAATAAACTTTTTGTGCTTTATTGTTGGGGTAATTTCTTGAGATTGTGTTCCAATTTTACCCATATATTTACTAGGTTTGCAAATAACAAGAAGAAAAAATTCCATAAGCCTAAATGAATGGGTAATATTAAAATCACGTTTCTCGGCATGTGCACAAAAGAGGGTGAAAATCGTTTAGTGTTTCTTTTGAATCTTTAATATGAAAACCATTGAAAAAGGTTTCGAAGCCTTTTCAACTTTGTAATACGATATGAAGTAGATAGATATTATAATTATACTTTGCAAAGGGGGATTCAGGGATGTATCAACACAAAAACACAAAAATTTTACAATTCAAGCTGTTTAATATGACGATTAATTTTCAAATGTAACCTATGCACAAATATGTTTTATTTATAGAATTAGTCAGTTATAGAAAACATATCAGCTATAATGGGACTGAATAACGAAAATTAACTAATTAAGTTAATGCCGGCTCGTTCATACAAGAACTGGAGTGTCTTGAAACTCATTATAGCTGGGTTTAATGTCGACCGCACGAAGCCAGCTATGCTTTGAGTCCGTAGTTAATTACAGTAGCTTGAAACGATTTTTTTCTGCTGCTATGCAGTTCACTGTTTATCTCTACATCGTGTTTAGAGGGCGGTTCTTAGACAGACTAGACGAAACGCCGCCACGCCTTGGCAACGTGCCAGGCCAGCGCAACCATCCCCGTGTTTTATAGAAAAGTTAAAAAACAAATGCGAAGACTCTTAAATAATTTGGATGAAAACGCTCCGTTTTGTTTACAACTCTTCATAAGACGCTTACGAGATTTGCAAAAAAAAAAAAACATGATAAACTGTGATAGTACTTAGTGTAACAACCCAAACTTTTCTGATATGAAAAATGGTGATTTAAAAAAAAACTCTGTAGATGTTTTCCTTTATAACTATGGTAATAAATAAATTCATCTACTAATAGATACTATTTTAGAAAATAATAATGCAGTAGAATAACTAAACAATGTACTAATAATACATAAAATCAAAATACAGTACATTAAGAAATAGTTTTTCGAATGTGTGTATACTTTGGTTTTTGGCTCAATGGACGAATCCAAGGACCGCCGCGCCGGTTTGACAGCTTACATACTCTTTGGTTTTGACGTTTTCAAGGGACGCGCTGGAAATTGCGCCAAAAGTGGAAGTTTGTGAGGAAACTATGTGATTGTTGAGTCAGGATAAATTGTTTGAGATATTGTAATAATAAGTGCGATATGATTTTTATCAATTACACGGCTAGTTAAAAGGGTTCAGCAACCTTGAATTATAATTTTATAGTTGTTATATGCAAGCTAGCATAGAAATTGAAGAGCCTCGCGTACTTTCCTAGTTTAGGAAGTGTAAAAGAAGTCCTGGTAAGAAAGTACATAAGAGTCAGCGATGCTTAGGGAAAAGGTATGCCAGGATGTTAATGGTGAGTGATTTTAGTACAATTGTTAGATTACCAATTCAATGCCAACTATCTTAGCAATCTATAACAACTTCTATGGAACTTTTGCAAAGTTGTTCTCAATCAAGACCTGTGAGGTTTATCTTATTTCTATTAAAATCCATAGAACCCAACAAATGTCAATGACCTTAACCTTTTTTAGAAAATTAATAACAATTAAATCACTTACACAAATGTTATCTGGCTCTAAATAATATGCAATTGTCTTACCATTCCTGTTTAGTTAGAAAGACTATTATTTAAATTTTATCTATTTACTTCAACATTCTATTTATTTTGTAATAGTCGGAATCAAGAAGACTGATAAAGTTTGATCTTATAATAATTTAAGTTATGGCTTAATTTATAGTTATTATCTTGTGTTTTTTATACTACAGGTAAAAAAGCCATAATCTTATTCATTAACTGTCACAAACTTTAAAGCAACTATCTTTGAACATACTTACTAATAAAAGCATCTCTAATTGCAAAACAATAAGTGAGTTTAAGAATTTAGAGTTATTTTCTGATAATAGGCAATTAGCAGTTTGACTGAGATGTATAATAGATTACATACATATTTGTTTTAGACTTGAGAAAATACAAGTAAAGATATCTTAACCGCTACTCATTATCTTATATGAGAACATTAATTGATCTCAATCGTTAATTTATTGGGAAGTAGGTCATTTTCTGATTAAATTGATATTGATATTTTTGAAACAAATCAAATATTATGATAATCTTCTAAATGAATTAACATAAAATAGTTATGTAGTTAGTCATTAAGCTGTAAGAGTGGGAGTGAAAAGTATACCAGCAGAATTAATCTATAACTTGTTGAAAGGATTTGGTCTGAAAGTTGTGTACCTAATCTCATCAAATACCTAAATCTGCATTTGCATTCCAGATTTGATTGGAAAGAAAGAGAAACAAGAGTAGTGAAGGTGAGTGTCGATTAATCATAAAGGGTACCCTTAAACCTACATCCGAGTCACAAGTCTCGGGGCTACTCGGAGTTTCTCTTTCTGTCACACTACAGACCGGGCATTCACATGGTGAATCCATGGAATGTTAAGAATTTGCCTCTTCCTTATATGATGTAAGATTGTCTCTAATTTACCAGAATATGAGTAGTCAAGGGAGCCAAACGGCATTTAATTTTTATACTGAAATTAAATGGTTCTTAATTTTAATAACTTTCAATGAATTTATTAGGGCATAAGATGGAGAACCATGCTCATAGAATCCTAGAAGTATATAGATTTCCTTACTCTGAAAGTTATTTCATTAATTTAAATTTGTCAAATTGGCCTAATTAAAGGTTATTAATTGAGCTATTTTTAGACATCTATCATTAGGTTATTAGATCTTACTATACCATTTAATCAAAAGACTGAGACTGGAATTTAGTGTGATTTTGTTTATTAATTATGTTAACATTTTATAAAATACTTATTAAATTTCATGCCGAATAATTTTGAATAGACTACCAAAGTATATTTTATTGTTAATTTTGTTATTTGAATAAATTCCTCCTAATCCGAGCTGATGTGATAATACCGAGGGCTTTTAAGGTCGACCACTGATTTCATTATGGACCTTTAAAGGAGTGTTCGGTATTTTCAGATTAGTTTGAATTACTGTAGGATCTAAGTTTAGAATAGTACTTTTTTAAATTACTTCCGATGGGTTCCTTCTAAATTTTATTATTTAATTAAAATCCTCCTAATCCGAGCTGATTTGATAATGCCGAGGGCTTTTAAGGTCGACCACTGATTTCATTATGGACCTTTAAAGGAGTGTTCGGTATTTTCAGATTAGTTTGAATTACTGTAGGATCTAAGTTTAGAATAGTACTTCTTTAAATTGCTTCCGATGGGTTCCTTCTAAATTTTATTATTTAATTAAAATCCTCCTAATCCGAGCTGATGTGATAATGCCGAGGGCTTTTAAGGTCGACCACTGATTTCATTATGGACCTTTAAAGGAGTGTTCGGTATTTTCAGATTAGTTTGAATTACTGTAGGATCTAAGTTTAGAATAGAACTTCTTTAAATAACTTCCGATGGGTTCCTTCTAAATTTGATTATTTAATTAAAATCCTCCTAATCCGAGCTAATGTGATAATGCCGAGGGCTTTTAAGGTCGACCACTGATTTCAGTATGGACCTTTAAAGGAGTGTTCGGTATTTTTGGATTAGTTTGAATTACTGTAGGATCTAATTTTAAAATAGTTATATTTATGTGAATTCCTTCTGATTGGTTCAGTCTGGACTTGTTCAAGTTGTTAATATCCTCTTAATCTGGGTTGATGTGATAATGCCGAGGGCTTTTAAGGTCGTACCACTGCTTTCATTATGGACCTTTAAAGGAGTGTTCGGTATTTTCAGATTAATTCAAATTACTGTTGGATCCTGAATTTTCCCGTTTAATTAAATCCTCTTAATCCAGACTGATGTGATAATGCCGAGGGCTTTTAAGGTCGACCACTGATTTCATTATGGACCTTTAAAGGAGTGTTCGGTATTTTCGGATTTGTTTGTATTACTGTAGGATCTTGAGTTTGTTTCAATTAATTAAATCTTCTTGATCCGAGCTGATGCGATAATGCCGAGGGCTTTTAAGGTCGACCACTGATTTCATTATGGACCTTTAAAGGAGTGTTCGGTATTTTTGGATTAGTTTGAATCAAAACAGGATTTGAATTTGAAACAATGTTTAATTAATTCTTTCCGGTTCGTTCAGACTGAATTTATTTAAATTAATTGAAACCCATCTGATTAGGTTGATTTAAAGGAGTAATCGGTATTTTCGGATTAGGTTTGTTTTACTGTTGGAGTATGGTTTAAAACATTTTCAAAGTAGCCCATCGCAAGGATTTTAGCTTAATCTAGTAGTTTTCTACTTTGGTGGATTATTCATTAAGTTGTAAAATTAAATAACATCAAATAATTATATTAGGTAAATGTCTGTAGGTTCAGTCGATGCCGGGTTGCATAACAATTCAGATTAGACTCTTGAAGAATATCTAATTGAACATCTACGTACCTCTAAAAGAATCAGGCTTACTACTCTCACACAACGTACGGTCCTACTATTATATCTAGACGATCACACTGCCAAATTATTTAATTGTTTATTCAATGGGGTTTATTTTGAAGTTTGAAACTCTTTTAAAAATAGGGGGGGTTTGTTACAATTGGTGCCGTGACCAGGATGTTAATAATCATCCTCACGGTTATTTTTATATAACAGGCTTTTTAGCCTACAATTGTTGCCGTGAAATGGAAAGAGGTTGAAAACGTCGATGTTCAATTATTTATAGATATCAAAGTTGACTGGCGTTTGCATTTAGGAAGTTTGTTATAGCGGGGGCGTGATGATTAGGAAAGTTTTGAGTTTTAAAACAATGATGAATATAACATCGATAAAATAATTAATGTCAATAATTTTTTTTATAGTTACTTAATATGATATGTTCGCAATTTTATTGCAATAATAACAATTTATATAAAAAAACATAGGTATCAGTTTTAGGTTAGATTTTCGATAAGGTTCGTCTAGATCAGTTCAACTCTGAATCTTAAATTCAAATGATCGATTATTATCGGGGCGAGTGTTAAATTAAGAAAACTGTAGTGAGTCGTTTCGTGTAAAGCTGCGTAATAGAGGTAAAATATTTAAATTGCATGGGGGCGCGAAAAAAAAATCTTTAAATAGTTCAGAGGTTTAAGAACTAAATCAGGCAATGGTTTTTCCCTAACGTGCTATGTGTTGTCAATTTTCACGTAATGTATCATCGTTAGTAATATTTTAGTTTATTGTAGTTAATTACCTACTCGTGTTACGGAGTATCGGTTTATTAACGTTTTAACCCAAAGCACTCACAACACTGAATTAATTGAGGAATAGGTGTTAGGTTAATGTGTTCAAGTTTGCTATCAATAAGTAAACTGAACAATGTCAGTTTTGTACTGGTCCTCAGCTGATTCCAACTCTACACCAAACCAGATCTAAGCACACTTCACATGCTCCATTTAGTTAATGGCTGGTAGATAGTGCTAATTTCTGCATCAGAAGATTGCTTCTTGTAAAATGCCGTCTATTGCTGTTAAACGTGAATTATTTTCTTGTAGGGTTAGGTTGGTGGTATCAGTTTCCAACGTATGACGGGATTGATAAAATCAACTTAATGTCACTAGGACTGAGCTTGCCTCACAAACAAGCATCCTTATCGAGAAACTCTGATTCCCTGGCGATAGTACCACCAGTACTTAAGTATATTGGAGATTCGGAACTTTGTGCTATTGGTGCAGCTTTTGCTATTTGGTCTAAATACACACAACTCGATATTTTGGGTACAAATGTTGATAAACCGTATTGGTAAATTATAACGTGTTTTATGTCTGTACATGAGAACATGCTACTGTTGAGTGGCATACCTAAACGTTATCCTATGCATGCAGCGCAGTTGGCTCAATAGATTTTGATAGCTTAGTGTTTAATATCATTTAAGGTGAGAGCTAATGCCTGATTAGATTCTTAAAAATTTCGGTGGATATAACATTAAAAAAAACCCTGTATTTATCTTACATTTTATTTTAGAACCAAAGGGGTCGTGTAATTTTTTTTTTGTATCAAAGAATTAGGTGTTAGCATTTCATGATTATAGGTTGACGTTTCGGGGTGAATTAGGAAATTGAACAATTTTGCTCAGCTCACATCGTTTCACTTTATATTATTTACCAATAAAGTATACATTGACTAAAGTTGGGTTGTCCTTAGTTGAAAAATTTTCATTTCAGTTAATTTCATAAAAATTTTGGGGCGATTGTAACAACCCAAACTTTTCTGATATGAAAAATGGTGATTTAAAAAAAAAACTCTGTAGATGTTTTCCTTTATAACTATGGTAATAAATAAATTCATCTACTAATAGATACTATTTTAGAAAATAATAATGCAGTAGAATAACTAAACAATGTACTAATAATACATAAAATCAAAATACAGTACATTAAGAAATAGTTTTTCGAATGTGTGTATACTTTGGTTTTTGGCTCAATGGACGAATCCAAGGACCGCCGCGCCGGTTTGACAGCTTACATACTCTTTGGTTTTGACGTTTTCAAGGGACGCGCTGGAAATTGCGCCAAAAGTGGAAGTTTGTGAGGAAACTATGTGATTGTTGAGTCAGGATAAATTGTTTGAGATATTGTAATAATAAGTGCGATATGATTTTTATCAATTACACGGCTAGTTAAAAGGGTTCAGCAACCTTGAATTATAATTTTATAGTTGTTATATGCAAGCTAGCATAGAAATTGAAGAGCCTCGCGTACTTTCCTAGTTTAGGAAGTGTAAAAGAAGTCCTGGTAAGAAAGTACATAAGAGTCAGCGATGCTTAGGGAAAAGGTATGCCAGGATGTTAATGGTGAGTGATTTTAGTACAATTGTTAGATTACCAATTCAATGCCAACTATCTTAGCAATCTATAACAACTTCTATGGAACTTTTGCAAAGTTGTTCTCAATCAAGACCTGTGAGGTTTATCTTATTTCTATTAAAATCCATAGAACCCAACAAATGTCAATGACCTTAACCTTTTTTAGAAAATTAATAACAATTAAATCACTTACACAAATGTTATCTGGCTCTAAATAATATGCAATTGTCTTACCATTCCTGTTTAGTTAGAAAGACTATTATTTAAATTTTATCTATTTACTTCAACATTCTATTTATTTTGTAATAGTCGGAATCAAGAAGACTGATAAAGTTTGATCTTATAATAATTTAAGTTATGGCTTAATTTATAGTTATTATCTTGTGTTTTTTATACTACAGGTAAAAAAGCCATAATCTTATTCATTAACTGTCACAAACTTTAAAGCAACTATCTTTGAACATACTTACTAATAAAAGCATCTCTAATTGCAAAACAATAAGTGAGTTTAAGAATTTAGAGTTATTTTCTGATAATAGGCAATTAGCAGTTTGACTGAGATGTATAATAGATTACATACATATTTGTTTTAGACTTGAGAAAATACAAGTAAAGATATCTTAACCGCTACTCATTATCTTATATGAGAACATTAATTGATCTCAATCGTTAATTTATTGGGAAGTAGGTCATTTTCTGATTAAATTGATATTGATATTTTTGAAACAAATCAAATATTATGATAATCTTCTAAATGAATTAACATAAAATAGTTATGTAGTTAGTCATTAAGCTGTAAGAGTGGGAGTGAAAAGTATACCAGCAGAATTAATCTATAACTTGTTGAAAGGATTTGGTCTGAAAGTTGTGTACCTAATCTCATCAAATACCTAAATCTGCATTTGCATTCCAGATTTGATTGGAAAGAAAGAGAAACAAGAGTAGTGAAGGTGAGTGTCGATTAATCATAAAGGGTACCCTTAAACCTACATCCGAGTCACAAGTCTCGGGGCTACTCGGAGTTTCTCTTTCTGTCACACTGCAGACCGGGCATTCACATGGTGAATCCATGGAATGTTAAGAATTTGCCTCTTCCTTATATGATGTAAGATTGTCTCTAATTTACCAGAATATGAGTAGTCAAGGGAGCCAAACGGCATTTAATTTTTATACTGAAATTAAATGGTTCTTAATTTTAATAACTTTCAATGAATTTATTAGGGCATAAGATGGAGAACCATGCTCATAGAATCCTAGAAGTATATAGATTTCCTTACTCTGAAAGTTATTTCATTAATTTAAATTTGTCAAATTGGCCTAATTAAAGGTTATTAATTGAGCTATTTTTAGACATCTATCATTAGGTTATTAGATCTTACTATACCATTTAATCAAAAGACTGAGACTGGAATTTAGTGTGATTTTGTTTATTAATTATGTTAACATTTTATAAAATACTTATTAAATTTCATGCCGAATAATTTTGAATAGACTACCAAAGTATATTTTATTGTTAATTTTGTTATTTGAATAAATTCCTCCTAATCCGAGCTGATGTGATAATACCGAGGGCTTTTAAGGTCGACCACTGATTTCATTATGGACCTTTAAAGGAGTGTTCGGTATTTTCAGATTAGTTTGAATTACTGTAGGATCTAAGTTTAGAATAGTACTTTTTTAAATTACTTCCGATGGGTTCCTTCTAAATTTTATTATTTAATTAAAATCCTCCTAATCCGAGCTGATTTGATAATGCCGAGGGCTTTTAAGGTCGACCACTGATTTCATTATGGACCTTTAAAGGAGTGTTCGGTATTTTCAGATTAGTTTGAATTACTGTAGGATCTAAGTTTAGAATAGTACTTCTTTAAATTGCTTCCGATGGGTTCCTTCTAAATTTTATTATTTAATTAAAATCCTCCTAATCCGAGCTGATGTGATAATGCCGAGGGCTTTTAAGGTCGACCACTGATTTCATTATGGACCTTTAAAGGAGTGTTCGGTATTTTCAAATTAATTCAAATTACTGTTGGATCCTGAATTTTCCCGTTTAATTAAATCCTCTTAATCCAGACTGATGTGATAATGCCGAGGGCTTTTAAGGTCGACCACTGATTTCATTATGGACCTTTAAAGGAGTGTTCGGTATTTTCGGATTTGTTTGTATTACTGTAGGATCTTGAGTTTGTTTCAATTAATTAAATCTTCTTGATCCGAGCTGATGCGATAATGCCGAGGGCTTTTAAGGTCGACCACTGATTTCATTATGGACCTTTAAAGGAGTGTTCGGTATTTTTGGATTAGTTTGAATCAAAACAGGATTTGAATTTGAAACAATGTTTAATTAATTCTTTCCGGTTCGTTCAGACTGAATTTATTTAAATTAATTGAAACCCATCTGATTAGGTTGATTTAAAGGAGTAATCGGTATTTTCGGATTAGGTTTGTTTTACTGTTGGAGTATGGTTTAAAACATTTTCAAAGTAGCCCATCGCAAGGATTTTAGCTTAATCTAGTAGTTTTCTACTTTGGTGGATTATTCATTAAGTTGTAAAATTAAATAACATCAAATAATTATATTAGGTAAATGTCTGTAGGTTCAGTCGATGCCGGGTTGCATAACAATTCAGATTAGACTCTTGAAGAATATCTAATTGAACATCTACGTACCTCTAAAAGAATCAGGCTTACTACTCTCACACAACGTACGGTCCTACTATTATATCTAGACGATCACACTGCCAAATTATTTAATTGTTTATTCAATGGGGTTTATTTTGAAGTTTGAAACTCTTTTAAAAAAAGGGGGTTTGTTACATTAGGCACTGATATAAGCCGACTTTAACTCTTGTGTCTTGTAGAACACTGAAGAAAATGTAAAAGACGTTTAAGATTGCTAACTCCCAGTTTACAAAATATGCAGACCGAGTTCTAACTTCGGATATGTGCTATAAAAAGGATGTTATCATAAATATTGTAAGGCATCGTCATATTATTATTGTCCTCTTATATATATATTACTAATATTATAAAGCTGATGAGTTTGTTTGTTTGAACGCGCTAATCTCAGGAGTACTGGTTCGAATTAAAAAAATATTTTTGTGTTGGATAGTCCATTTATCGAGGAAGGCTTTATAACATATAACATAACGCTGCGACCAATAGGAGCGAAGTATTAGTGAAAAATGTTGCAAAAATAATCGCGATCATAACAGAAATTGACGCGGACGAAGTCGCGGGCAACAGCTAGTATATTATAAGATATTAAGATTATAAGATAAGATCTTATAAAGTAGGTTATACAAAAAAATACTCCTATAAACGCACCACCACTACCCTTTAAATGTAATTTTGACTTCTGTTCAAACATATATTTTTATCAAAATAATATACATATAAAGTAGGTTCCTAATAGATAATTAAAAAAATTATTACATTTTATACAAAATACTAAACATTTTATTTTTACTGGCTATGTTTTGTTGCCAGTCAACATTAACTTCGACTAGTGTTGACAGACTTCGGCCTGTCTGGCGTGGGATGTTTAATGTAGCATGGGATTCAAATATACCCCTATTGGATCATGTAAGTAAAAGGTTAAGATGTTTATTTTAAGTTCATTTAAAAACTCTTAGCTATAATTAATTGATATACTAAATTACTTAATAAACCATAGACTTTTTCGTGACACGACTACTTGTATGTACAGGAATTGAGATTTCATTACAAAAGCTCTTGAAATGATCTCGAAGCACCCACATCCTCATAAATGTTTCGCATTCGCAGGGTTATTTAAATGTTACTCTTTGATGTTGCTTTTAAGATACGGGAATAACCGAACCAAAACATAATGGAGAAAGGAAAAAGTTCTTAACATTACCATAGCGATTTCTTTGATATAGTACCTGAATCTTATACTTAACTTAATAGCTATCTGAACGTCATCGTTGTAGAGACATACTGCACCATATTAATACATATGGTTAGGTGGATGCCGGATTCCTCGCTGGCAACAGGCCAACCACAGAGCAAACGCTTCTGTTACGCTTTGGTGACCGCCGCGAGGTCTGGTTTATAAAAACAAAATAATAAAACGGATATTTAAGTTTGTTAAGTGAACATTTTTCAGATACGTGATAATATATGATGATGACCTTAATAAGCTTTAACCCTAAAAGTTACATAACTTCGTACAAAAATAAAAGTATCACAAAAAAGTACCGAAACATTTCGTAATATCCTTTGTTTACTTCTTTAACTGTTATAGCTAGAAATGTTGAAACCTTTCAACTTTATCAGCGTAAAGCCGTGGTTCCTGTTACGTAAGTATATTCATGAAATAAACAACACTTTAGCAAATAAAAACCTAATTCGAATTACACATCTAAAGTATGGTATGTCATCTTGCGCAGTTGCATAGATTATTTTATCATGATTTAGGAACAAAACAATAAGTAAATTTTTTTACTCGACTTGAAACTTATTGAACCATGCCTAAGCTTGCTTCCCTATGAACACGCTTCGTTCGTTCGGACGATTTACATTGTAAAAGAGATGTCCCGTACCAGGCCCAGACATTGTACAGTATTCTAAAAAATAAAGAAAAATCTACTGACATTGGGAAAATACAAATAACTGTATGTAACGTATAATATAGTGGCTCAAAAATAAATACAATCTAATAAATATCCTTCTTAATTAGGCATACAAGATGGCGTTTGATGAAAAAAAAAAGGTAAACCATAAACTCTAAATGACAGTAGCTGTCAGATTTCCTTTGTCAATATTTGACATAACCGTTCTTTACATATTTTTGCCAATCGTCATAATCACAAATATATATCCTTTAGGCATTACATAAGTTAAAATCACTTTGTTTGTTTGTTATTATTACAACAAGCACAAGTAAGCAAACAACAACACTAGTTCGAATCGAGATGTACTTTTGAAATTGTCAAAACTGACAGTTGTCATCAAAGTGTCATCTTCCGCCATTTTGGTTTTTTTTTGTTTAGTATTGCTATTCTAATAAGTTTATTTTTGTTTGAGCCATTAAACGAAGCCATTTTAAAGAATTTGGATAATAACAAAGTGTTGTAGGTATATTGCCCTAACTTTCGTCAATGTGTACACTTGTACAGGTTCTGGGCCTAGCCTCCATACAATTTGGGACATCTCCTTTATACGGGCAACTACACAAAAATAATATTAAATTTATTCGGTTTATCCATACTTAATATTATAAATAGGAAAGTGTGTGTGTCTGTTTACTTGTCCGTTTTCACGGCAACGGAGCGACGAATAAAACGAGCGCGACATAGGCTACTTTTTGTCTCTTCCTAGCCCCCAATTTCCCTAAAATGGGGGGGTGGAAGTTTATATGGAGCATTCCGCAATTGTCAGGGTAGAAAGCTTAAAATTGGTATGCGGACTATTTGTGACTAACAAAAACATCGTGCATCTTTTTTTTTTTTTTTTAAATCCGCCCTTAACACCTTTAAAGAGGAGGTGAAATTTTATATAGGGCTTTTCGTAGTTTTTAAAGTGGAAGCTTAAAATCGGTACACATACTCTTTGTTACCAAAGAAAACTACCTGCCTTATTTTTTTTGAAATCTTTCCCCAGCCCTTAAAATAGGAGATGGAAAATCATGAAAGGCGAACCGTGTTACCCAGAAACCGCGGGCAAAAGCTAGTACAGAATAAACGAACTATAACATATAGATTATCTTTGCTCGCCTGTGACTTAACTCACGAGGCTTATACAAACGATATTACGGTTCTAATAAGATTCAAGAGCTACATAGCGACAGGTAGATACGTTTGATTTTTTGGCATTCGACCATAATCGTACAAGTTCACGGTCGGCAAGTATCGGCTCGATAGTAGGCGGTCGTTCTCGCAACACTATGAGTCACAAATTAATCAGATTACGACGATAAGCGTTATCGTCCGGCCGCTCGATAACTTACCAGTCACCAAACGTTTTCAGTGTTGCGTTTACATCGAGAGCATGAGCACTTTAGCGAGCAATTGAGCATTCAACATTAAACATTTTTAGAAAATTAAGCCGAATTTTAAATATCTCTTTCCAAGATACAATTACAAATTAGGTTATCTGACAGAAAAAGTAATCGAATTGAATCGACATAGCTCAAAGAATAACGAACACCAGACTAGTCACATTTTATGCTGTCGATGAGGTATTTTAGGTAGGCGGAAAACTTGTTATTACTTGGCAGCAACTTGGGCAGGCGATGCAGCTTAGCACGCAACAAGTTGATATTTAATTGTTGTGAAAACGGAAGCAATGGTAAAAGAACGAGCTAAGATCAGGCCAGACTGCGTATACCATAGTTATGGGAGTTTCAGCATTGTAGATGTACTGGTAATGACAATCCCGTGTAATTCAGGGCCATAACAACATAAAACTTGATCAATTCAAGATATGAATATTTAGATCTCAAATTGAAATAAATCTAAATGTTACAAGAGGTACATGTAACAAAATCCATTTCCCATAAAATTGAACCCGTTATGTAGGTACGGTACAATCCTTACTGTTTAAAAAAGCCAACGCGTAATTAGTATTGCCGAATCAAAGTTGTTTACTTACATTCACGTTGTGTATTTCACGTAATAATAAATACATAAACTTAGGAGCTGATAATCTTATATTTGACGACCATTTGGATCAGCGGTAGTTAACGCTGCTTCTGAGCCATGGGTCGCGGGTTCGATCCCCGCACAGTACAAATATTTGTGTGCATGAACATGTTTGTTTGTACTGGTCTGGGTGTTTTCTATGTATTATAAGTATGTATTTACAAAAAAAAAAAGTATATAATTAAGTTTATCGCTTGTCTAGTACCCCATACGACAGGGTACTTAATAGTACCTTAATTTGGGACTAGATGGCTCAGTGTGGCCCGGTGAGGCATGTCTTAAAAATATTTATTATTATTTCTTTTTACAAAATATTATATTTACCTTGCCATGGGACAAATTGTGCAACTAAACTTTGAAGCAGATGAAATTTTGTATGTTTACACGTCATTCGATTCAATTTTGTTGGTATAATTATTTTGATTTGATTTAATCAAGCAGTATGAAATGGAATATCGGAAACTATCGCGGTTTTGTGCTCTCGGAATTTTTGGCGGAAGGTCAGAAGGTAATTCTAGAGTACTAGTCGTACTAGTTGCACCATTTATTGAAAGTCAAGAGTTGTTGAGCCGATTTTTATGTTCTAGGATTTTTTGCATTTGTCTCCCTCCCTCCATCCAGAATAGCAGAATATCTATAAAAACATCGAAAATCTTAAGTCAGAACAAAAAATAATAAATGTATTTATCATCAATGGTATTTTTCTCTTTTTTTATCACGCCATATTTCATGACAATGAGACTAAGGCTGGTTTTAGTCACGCTGATCATCGGCGCTGACCGTCAAAATGTATGAACTTGAGCGCTGACGGCGGTCAGCGCTGACAGCGATTTTTTGACCAAAAGTATGGACATGAGTCCAGCCGTCTTTTATTGATTCGCGACAAGAACTGCACTCATTTACTTAGTATAATTTTTTTTTTGATGATTGATGACTTTGAGGGCGATAAAAAAATATAGAATGAATAAATAACATTTTGTGTATTATTTTCCTTTTCCCGTCCCAACAAAAAAGTAGTAAATTAAATTCATGATAATTTTTTAGGGTCTTCTCTTTGTTGACACTGATCCTTTAATTTGTGAAGTATCATATTTGCTACTACACGAAACTCTAACTCTAGTTATGAGAATAATAAGTTTTAACATGTTATAACAACCGCATACATAAGATAATACGATAGTAACCGGTACGTATCAAAAACAATATTAACATTCTAGTCATCTAAAAAGTCACTTCATGGCTTTGAGGCAATTAGAATTAGATTCTCGTTTAGATCTTTTGTATGGCTGGCGAATCGAATAGTTTCCTCATTTAAACGTGACCATGTAAGAAAAAAAAAATTATACTCGGTAGGCAATGTGACCAAGATATCTAAGCTCAAATGGTGATTCGCAAATGAGGCGTATTCACAAAGGGTAAGTACTTAGTACATATTCGCGTAATAAGTGCGGGGCTCGCGTCGCGTACGTTAGCACGTCTCTTTTCCGTACACATAATAACATGTAAATGAATTGCACGATTATGATGAATACCAAGCGCAGCCTGAATATTTATAACGCCGGCTTCTGTTGAGCGAGTTGTGTCGTGGATTAAATGAAAAAAAAGCGTACGATGTATTCACATCACGAAAGCAAACTGGGACGCATTATTTCATTGTTCCAAGGAAAGGGCGAAGAAGACCCACAACTAAAAGTTCTATAAACTTATGGAAGTTTCTTGGTGGACTCGATGCATTTCTTTTGTTACCTTTTGTCTTGTCATGACTATTCACCTTTCTGAGCATTTCAATGGCCTTTTATTCTGACTGAAGTGATGTAGTTTTCATTTCCCGTTTGCAATTTCTTAGAACTACTATTTAGCTAAGTGGTATGTTCTCCTGTATACAGTAATAGGATAAAAAAATTACGTAATTAGAGACCTTTTTCCTAGTATCGCTTTATTAACGTCGCAGTAACAAATATGAAACTATTCAAAAGGATTTATTATAAGGCTTGTTGTTAATGGGACTTTTAACAAATATTCTCATCGTATGACGTCGCTATAGAGCGAGCTTTCTGAACGTTTTGTGCGCTATGGTATGGGGGTCACCGGTAACTCAAAAAAATTTTTTTTTCTATTATATCTAGCTTCCTGACAGTTAACGACATAAGTGAAAGCGATAAGTGTCCCTGAGACATAATTATACTACTGCCTAGCAATATCGTTTTAAAAAAAAAAAAAAAAACTACCACACATAGATATTGATTTCAATTACGTACAGAATACAACGTGCATCATTCCCACAATTAGTGACACCGGGTATAATGCGCCCGTATCGACGGCATCTAAGCACTTAGTCCTTTATGAAGTTAACGTGGGAAAATCTGAAAATTGCGCGTTGTGCTGCTACTAATATAATCATAAATAGTGGGTTAGTTAATTGCTGATATACTGATTTGTCAACTTGGTTGTTCCTAAACACATTTTTACAAATCAACCCGTTCAAGTGTTAAAATATAGCTTCTCCACCATCTGAAGTCTCCAAAATATCTGAATGCACTGATTGATAAATTAGTCGATTAGCCTTAATTACTAAATTTGCTCGACTGAAGTAAACAGTTGTTACTTGGGAGAAGGCCTCGGTATGGCAAACCAGAGTAGGGAACTCACCATTAGAGCGATTTACACAAAGCTGCTGTCAGTTGATATAAAATAATAGCCAAGGATTAAGCGAGACATACATAGGTAATCTATGTTTAACATTTAATGATGTTAACTGATAACGGTTTGCACACAGCAAGAAATTACACGCTTCCCTTCTATAATAATACTCGCTCAACGCTCTAGCGCTTTGGCAAGCGCCAAAACCTGTCACTGCTATGTGTCTAACGCAAATTATCACTAAAACATCTGATTTGGTGTCGATTGCGATATCAACTTGAAGCTTATGTATATTTCAGTTTAAATAATGTCTGACGAACTTTTCATGCTCGTATTGCCAAATAAAGTTCAAAATGATCTCTAAACAATTGGTCACAATTCTATGCATATCGATAAGTAAAGAAGATACATATGAACCGGAGGTTACCTATTGAATTGAAACGCATAACGTTTTTCGCCATAAACTAACAATGCATAATGATGATGGCCATAATAGTCAATTGCCATAAGCCATTAAAGCTTAACTTCATTACGGATAACATCATTTGGCTGAAACCTTAAAGGCATAATCAGAGATGTGCATAATTTTGAAAAGCTTAAGTAATGAAAGGCGTAAATTTTGTGGGCCATAATATTCAAAAACATAATTTCAAGCATACATTCAATAAACATAACTGACCAAATCCCTCAACCCCTAATTAAAATTATTATAATAATTGAAATAATGACAACAAACATTATGTGTTTTAAAGGTCACCTTAACATACAAATTTGAAATAAATAGATTTTGAGAATAATTAAAATGTTATTTTTATGTTAAGTTGAGCAAATAATAACAGTATTCATAGGGAGGGGGGATCTAGGGAGAGCGCTCGGCGGCGCTGCCGCGGCCCGCTCGCTACGCTCGCTCGAGTTCGCGCGTTTAGGGTCACTGTTCTAACCTAACCTAACCTACACTTTATCTAATCTACTGGACTTTGTAAAACTTTGCTTGAAAGACTACTTAGTTACATACTATTAAGCCACTAAATTACAGGAACCCACAGCAACGGTCCGTCTATCATACCTATCATCAAAAATATGACCCTAAATAATAAAATAATGTATATGTAGAAGACGCTTATGTTGAGAAAATATAGAGAACCAAATAACAGTAGGTATAATAAATGTTTATTGCTACACTGATATTATGTAGTTGAATGAGTCGGGCTTAATACTTTAGTGTCGTATTATATTGACAATTCCTTATTATTACTTCAAAACTTATAGTACACAAATTCAAATTCTTTATTGCGTGTCGCATAACTTACTAGGTATAAGGTGGTAAATAAATGTAAAAGCATTTGTGACGCCCTGCACAGGGCATAGCAGGGTGAGGCCGTGGATTTTGCCACTTTGTAACGTATAGTAACGCAGAATATTCTACGTTACAGTAACACTAAAGTAACGCGAAAGTAACGGTATTGGATTGTTAGGCTTATATCATACTGACACTTAAGATAAAAAAAACTTGTGGGTGTACACCCACTAGTTTGTACTACACACTAGGTGGTAATAAAAATTTTATTTTTAAATTGTAACAAATTCTTTTTTAAACTGCGGGAGCAAGTAACGAGAATCACTTAGGAATTTATATATTCTAAAATTATAAATCCTTAAAAAAACGTATACGTAGTTATTATACTGTAATAGAAACAGAAAATTAGCATAATTACTTAATATAACAATTAAAATCAACTTTCTAACCTTAGAATACAGTGCAACTGACGGGTAGACAATTATTTAAAATATACTTCATCGAAGTCATCCACCAAGTAATATTATCTACGCTAACCACAACACGGAAAGAGTCTGAAACTTGCATCTGACTGACGTCAATTCACATATTAACCTATTGTTTGTTTTACCAATTCTTGATTATAATGGTACAATTTTGGTTGCGTTTATCTGTGAAATCTGACCATATTTAACTTTTACACCTCTTTCGACTTTTAAATTTATTTCTATTTACATAGAAAAGAGATAGTGATTCCGACGATTTTTCAATAACTAGCGAAATTCCAGACCATCCACTTGTCGCAATGTGGTCACTAATAAGATAGCGACCCTTCTTCTTTTTTTTTGGCCTGAATACTCGGTGTTGCCAACATCATTCCTAATTTCTATTAAAAATTACATTTATATGTTTGTGTATCGAAATACCGGTACGAAGAAAAAAGTAACGTCGAAGTGAAATAAAGAAGACAAATGTTTGAATGTTTATAAATCGTATGACGTGTGTGTGTGGGTGTTTCATTGATAGGTAGGTATGAGTAAATCGTTTTCATTCAAAAGTTCATTCATAACAAGGTAAGGGTGTTTTACATAAACAGTCGTGACTTTTTAGAATTATTTTTTATGAAAAAAACAAACAAAAAAAAATTGAAAAATAATTCATTTATGCAATTTGTTTCTTTATCATGGTCTGTTTAATACCCTAGAGTTATGGGATATCAAAAAAACACGTTGTATAGTTATTTATGCAAAATTAAATTATGAGTTTTAAAGTATGCTTTATAAAATTATAGCAAACAAAGATATTGACTTATACTTTTATTATTATGTCTTTCAACAACTCTGCGTTTTTATGTTTATGCGTAATAAAAAGTTTGCTAAAAACAATTATGCTTTTTCATTTGTATGCCAAATGATGTATGTGAATTGAAAGTATGACAATGAACATTATGCGTTTCAAAGTGTCACCATAACCGGAATTCGGAACGAACGATTTTTATTTTACTTTAACAATCGTTCTTTTCACAACAAATTTTCAAACACAATGCACTGATAATTTATTTACGAGCTACGAGTACCTTTGAAACCAATGGAAAATACGCATATAAAATTTAAAAAATAATATTATTTCTATACGGGTTCATTATTTTATTATGTATTATGTACCTATTACAAAGTAAATAATAAATGATAGGTACAGTAACAAACATTTGCTTACAATTGTGAGGGGCAATTCATTCCAGTCATTCATACCATGCATGATCTTGTTTATACCATTTTTTCATATTTTACGCTTATAAAGCACCATTTATCCACCACTTTCGGTGATGTGGGCTTGAAATTCAGTAGCCAACTTGCATATTTCATTCAACAACAACCCATCCGGGCTTAAGAAGGCAGTGACTTGTCGAAGAAAGGGCAAATACATTCTATTTATGAATAGAAAGGTTTGCTTGCTCATACTATTACACATTATTTCTTCAATGTTTGTTTTATTTAGATCATATTTAATGTATGTTTTTTTTTCTATGAGCTATCACTACAAATAAAACTAGTCAATCTAGTAAAAGGGCAATAATAGAAACTAATTCAACACTTAAACCTCCAAAAAATTTATGCAGATATACAATTTTGACAACATTAGCATATTTTGATAGCCCGCTAGACCTTAAGGATAGGACTCGTCAAAAGAAAAAATATCCTTATAAAATAATTTACAATAACAATTTTTGCTTGCTACAATACTTACTACAAAAAGCGATTATTTGGCCAATGGTGGGGAGAAGACGCTGCCAGTTCTGGCAGTATCCCTTTGTGGCTGCTTTACTACAACACCCATAGAACGAAAAGGGTTAGTGTTATTCAATTTAAATCGGCACGGCCCCATTGGCATTTCGTGGATGACATACTAGAGGTAATAAATTTTACCTCTGAGCTGTTGACCGCTCAGTATTTTAACACATAGGCTCTACGCAATTTACATTGGTTTATATGTTGGATGTTCATATGAGATACGTTTAAGGATATTTATCATTTATTTATGATGTAGACTGTACAATCCGAATGATTTCAATATTTCTTTGTGTACCTTTTATATATTCATGGAAAAAGTTAGACGAACCTCGAGCAATTTCGATAAGTTTTTAACATAAATGTGGCCATTTCTGTTTGAGCGAAACAATCACACAGTTCATTTGTTCAACTGAACTGTTGAAACATTTTTCGTTCAAAATAAATTAATAAGATTGGAATAAAAATGAAAAGGTCCAAGTGCGAGTAGGGCTCGCACACGATGGATTCCTGTACCATGTTTTTTTGTTATAATTTACTGTTATAGCGACAATAGAAATACTCACTCTAAATATGACAATATGCTACTATGATACGACTGCCCGGAGTGGCAACCTATAATGCTTGAAGTATATTAAACCATGATGCAGCCTGCAGAAATATATCTATATATCTTTGACGACTGATCACCATGTCACAAATTAGCTTGGCTGCAATTGACGTGGGCTCAGACAAAAAAGATTGAAAAACACCCACATCTGCTGTTCTAATATTTAATAACCTAGTCAAAGACTCGCGCTCTGCCCGATTCTTAACACATTCCACCAACAAGTGCTGCACGTCTTCTAATGTACCACATGCTTCACAATTTGGGGTGTTAGATTTTTTCATCAGATGTGCAAACTTGTTTGATGGAAAGTGACCGGAGCGTAACCTATGAAGTATTACAATGTAATTTCTACTCAGATTTACATTAGCAAACCAAGGTATACGAGAAGGCTGATTTTGCATGGTTTTATACCAAATACCCTTAATGAGAGAAGTTTCGTCAAAGTGTTTTTTCCATATTTCAAAACATTCCTTCTTAAAGTTAAATAAAATTTCCGAATAATAAGGCTTTATGTAACAAATCGTACCATCCTCTATATATAACAGATGAACGGGCCTATTTAGGCTGCGTTTCCACTGACGCGGAGAGGAGCGGAGAGGAGAGAAGAAGAGCCGTGAAAAGAGGTGTTTCCACTGAAGTGGAGCGGAGCGGTACCGGTTGAGTGGTACCGAGCGGAGCGGGGTGGAGCGGAGTAAAAAGAAAACCGGTGCATATCAGTTACAGAAGTGGCATTAACTATTTCGGCTTTTTTAGGTTCAAAGAGAAAACATAGATTTTGAATTCGACAATATGTAGAATTCCATTCTGAGCATGGGGAATTCTCAACTTATTTTCGAAAGTGTGACGATGAAATGTTTGAAAATTCATTCAGGGTATCAAGAAAAGTTTTTTATGAATTGCATTATTTACTTAAACCTTATTTTTTTCCCTCTAATCCGCCCCCCACCGCCTAGCCCCGCTCATGGCCGCACCGCCGCGCGGGGTTGAGCAGAGGCCTCCATTCAATCCACTCAGAACTCCGCATGCTCTTAATTTTATATGAAAATCCGCTCTGCTCCCCTTCACTATTTCCACTGAAACGGAGTGGAGATCTTGAGCATTGTGATTGGTCAATTCATGCACCGCTAAGCTCCTCTCCGCTCGTCTTCGCGTCAGTGGAAACGCAGCCTTAAAGGGGCCTGTTGGCAACCTTTTAAAATGTTCATAACTAGAAACATTAATGTAGAAAACGTGAACGATAACAGCGATATCGACGCGTGCCAAAAGCTGAATGACACGTAATAATTACTATACACAATAGCAAACTGTTTGCACTTGCTAGCCGCCATTACTGTGCGATGTTATAGAGCAATAGGGCAACAGCGGGGGGAAGGTATGTAAATACCGGCACAATAATATGCCTCTTCGCACTATTGGGTACCGGAATAATAAATAACTTTAGGCCTTAGTTTATTAGTTAATGTCCTCTTAAGGTGTAATCCTAAAGCGAAAGCAGTAAAAATCAACTATACCTATATGAAACAAATATCTTGCAAAAGCTGATGAGAGACTATTTTAAGGAAGTGTTTAGTAATTTTTCGATTTCAATGTCGGTCCCTAAAAAGTTGTTGATTTGGGGCAGAAGAATCACTTAGTAAAAGTGAGTTATCTTATAAACTTCCTACTCCTTTTCCTCCTGTCATAGAGTTGTGTTTATAAATATTCAATAAATAAATATTATTGGAGAGCACTTTGGCAACCAAATCAAATTTCCTATCAGCCCCGATAGTAATAAATAAAAAGCTCGATCAAGTCAATATCAGAAAAACAACAGGTTAGATTCATTGTATAACCATGCTTTTGGAAGTACAGTATTAATATTTTAATTGAAATTTGTTTTCACAAAGGGGGTCGACTTACAATCTACATTTTAATTAAAGGTATTTTTAATTAAACGTTACTGCTCTGAACGTTACTGCTCTGGAATAGCTAAATTGCTCTAAATTTGTTAATACTGCCATTTATTTTTTTTACTATCCATACATAATTAACACAAAGGTTAAATTAATAGAACAGTTTTTATTAACTTAACTACCTACTATTTATAATAAGCTAGTTTGCAGCGCAAAGATCTTGAAAAATCCGTCGTCCTCGTCGTAAGTAAGTCAGTTGAAAGAGGCGTTTTGTTAGTTAGAAGGTTCGAATACCATTTCAGGCTGTCCAAACCTTAGAGCATTGAACCATGCTCATAAAAAATATTAACACGGGCATTGCTAAAACATTCAATAAATTCAAAATTCATAAAATTATTTTAAAACGTATTCCATGATAACTGTTTATTTTAATAGTTTGCTTAAATAATATCTTTAGACTTAGGTTATGGTATGGGACTGACGTAAGGTTAAAGTCACAAAAATCTTAATCATCGTCATTCATCATCTCAACCAAATGATGCCTGCCGATGTCAAAGGCACAACCAGAAGAAGACAGTGAACAGTGAGCTTGCCTGCTAAGCGTGTGTTTCACCAATGGTATTTGTTTCTAATCGTTATTAATTTTATATTCGTAACGAATCCCAAAATACATAATTAAAATTGGGTATTCATTCGGAATAGAAAGGTATCATTGGTTTTTGGTATTAAAAAGGAATAGATCGTGATAATTTTTACAATAATATCCTATGTCCAACTACAGTGGACTCACTCAATGATACATTTGTGCGTGTCCAAGATATTCTTAACAGCTTGTTCCATAATATTACCTACCCTATTGTAATTACTTAACTCAAAAAGTCTTGACGCTTCGTCTATGATGTATAAAGTGCCTATTAGAGAAAACCCTGGGGAGCCAATAAGAAACCAATTTATTCCGTACCCGCCTGCAGTTGACGTTGATGTTTATTATTGTTGAATGTCATTTTTATTAGAAGAATATAGCTGACATTTGATAGTCGAGCTCAAAAGCCTTTCTTGCTTTACAGTGTTATAATGAATTTATTCGCTAATAAGCAAGGCAAGGCAAGGCAAGTACATACATCTCTGAGATTAAAAATATAATAGCATGCAAATATTTAGTAGGTAAGACGTTTAGGTTACTCAAAATAAAGTTTAATGGTAACATTAAAGCTTTTACAATTATATTAGTATATTTAAAAATACATTATTGTGTAAAGATTTTAAAACTATATCAAACGAACGAGTTTGAATTGCGATTTTCAACGATTGAAAGCAATAACTGAAGTATCCACCTGGTTTGGTAGGAATAATTTCAAAATGTTAGATATCTGTGACCAAAATATATGTATAAGAAACATATCATTTACTTCAGTATCATTAGATAACTTATCTATTTGTGTCGTCTCTAGTAGGACAATTTATCTGTGAACGTAGTTTACAACGCGGGCGAAGTCGCAGGTGGAGCACTAGGTATAAAGGAGGTTGCTCACACACATTTCACGTATATCTGTCAGCATTCGTAAGTAATTATGATCCTTTTAACTAAAGGTCTGTTACAGTCGAAGAGAATTGCACTACTAGTATTTAGATTGGCGTTTTAAATTTTATCTAAAACAACAACCTCAGGAGCTTTTAAAGAGACGTGATCCATAAAAATTTCTTGTTCACGAATGAGAACTTGATGAGAGATAGCGGTGGAAGAAAAGTTTAACTGGGTGCGGAATTAAGTTTGCGCCAAAAATTCGAAGAATGTCCACCAGCCTTATGCATTTATGCGCATTCTTTATTCGTCATTTAAGTAGAAAAACATTGGAGATATATTTAATCAACACAAAGCAGGAATTCACTGTTCTTGAGATATTTATTATCTCAAATTTATTAAGGAACCCTTCGTCTCAGGTCAGTGCCAATTGATATTTATTGTGTTTGTTGTAATTAGTCGTATACTAATTTGGATGACAATCTTAATTAATCTTTAACAGTCATAAAATAATCACAAAATCAGTTCCCTTTCGGCGAGACAAGTATAAGAATTCTAACTATAAAGTTAACTTTTTTTTCTTTCAAACGACTTTAAAAATATTTACTGGCTCTACAAAATTTTCGGGCCCTGTAGTATTAATAAACGCTTTAAAGCTTTGGAAAGTGCTGGAAAAAGGCGAACGAAACACATGTCACATTTAAAGTTCCAATAAATAAAAAGAACCAATGAATCTTGTTCAACTTTTTTTTCTGTAACATGAAAGAAAACTTTGTTTGTTTTATCAAGTGTAACGTTTTATATAAGTATGTAACTTTCATGTTGTCATTTTGTAAGCATTAAGCACCAAAGTACACGCGATTATTACAGCCCCAGAATAAAACTTTCACATTCGTTATTTAATATGTCTGGTACAAATAAGTAATAAACACATGGTCATATTCATTTAACTACAAAAATATATTACTGAACTTTTAACAGAAACATTAATTGTAATACTTACTTAAAAAAATTGCAGTTATCAGCAATTTTGTTTTTGTCTTCGAAATTGTGAGATTACAAATTTAAAGTACAATCCCCTTTTAAAAAAATGGTTAAATCAATCAGAAAAAATGATTTTTTTCTGGCATATTTTTATATGTCTTATCTGTTTAAGACGGTAATAAGTAGTAGATCTAATTGAGTAGAAATAGGTTTACTCTTTACGTGAAGACTATTATATCAAAAATCATGGCGCAATTCCATTTAACGAATAAATCTGTACTTATTTCCACTAACTTTTGCTATTTCATTTATTTATATATATATTATTTATATTATATTATATTATTATATATATAAATCTAAAAAAATTTGTATTTACATGCTATACATTACTTACAAAGAATTGAAACAGGTTTGCTATCATTTGCACGACGCATGCTCCATTTACGTTAAATTTACTTATAAAAAGCCAATTGACTTATCTCTGGTCAAAATAAAATTCGATGCAATTTGTTATTCGGCCACCTTAATTAATCAGATAAAGCGGCACATTCCGCTCAATGCGTGCCAAACCAAATATACAGTAGTTAACAAAACAGTTTGCATTTTTGCACTAATCGAAAATACTACAACATGCATGGTAAGCGAAGTTGATTGCCTGCCGATAAATACTGCGCAGATTAGGGTTGCCATTTAGACAAAACATGATCTGTTTTATGTATACAAGATGAACATTACTTCGATTCCTTTTTTTAGAAGAAAAGCTAAAAGCTAAACTGCTTACGTACTGTTTAGCATTAAGATTTAATAAACAGAACGTAAGGCTCCAGATTTTACGAAAAGTTTGAACAGGGGAGCTGTTGCAATAACTGCATTTCACCAGTCACTATCTAGGTACATATTATTATAATGGTATTGAACAAAAATAATGTCGACCGACCCCGTCAGAGTGTCATCAATAAGGAATGGGAGGATATTATTTATTATTATTTCATCACAATACTCTAGTCGACTAGTGGACAACCAACCAATCAGATCCAATGTGTAATACAAAAAGGAAACTTTATATTAGTCTAATTATCTTACTTAAAAATAAGTTGATATCTTCTATTTTTAAGCATTTGAAAAATTTAAGCAGTTAGTTCTAAACATTTTTATCGTCTGCTGAACAGCTCCATTTACTGACAAGTTAGTCCTGTCAAAAGGCTAACTGTATGACAGCTTTACCGATTATGCCGGACCGGTCATAGCATAATCGGGATATCTGGCAGCCCTACGCATGCAAATATATAACCAAGTTACGTCGTTCAAACAACCCCAGCAATATCGGGGATTGCGAGCGGACAACAAAGGCTAAACAATAGAGCACAACAAGCTGAAACTTTTATGAATGCAAGCACATATTCAATAGAATGTACATTTAGCTACTCGTTCGATGTCGTGTAACTGGTGCACCTACCCACCCGCGCATATGAGATTTTTATTTCATGTTTATTCTCGTACACCTGTTGTCGTCAGAGTTGAACTAAAGCTCGTGTGAAAAAGTTAAACTAAATCTAACTATTTTTCCCCATTTCAAATGCCGTTTTTACAACTTGCCGTGTTATTTTGTTTGAATATACATACTATGTAGTTCAGTGCGAGATAGTAAGATCGTTTCTAATTAGGTGATATTGCTTACCTGCCTTTAAAAACACGGTTTACGGCTAGAGATTATTTGGGATACCAATTTTGAAAATCTGATCTAAATCCAATTACTATTGTAAGCAAAAGTTAGAAAACATAAATTGAAGTCAAGTTATGTTAAAGTCTTAACATACATTTATTTTGATTTGTTCAAGTATTTAGCCTTTTGCAATCATTGAGGGACACACATTATTGCTAAAAGCGGCCGCTCTTGACGTTAGCGACAAATTCAACTTTATGAACAACTAAATGAAAAGTTTACTGTTATTCAATAAATACTAGAGGTAATTTACTAAAATGATAGTATTTTAGTTTTTTGAGAATTGGTTTTGTTTAGAAATAATAAAATTAAATCAATTGGGAGCAGCACCTAGCTCGAAGACTAAATAAGAAGAACAAAGAAAAATTAAAGATGGCATATCCTGAAGGATACACAGCTCTCCTTCCACCACTTATCTACAGCCAGTCTTTCGAAATAATCATACCAAAGCATTTGTGGATTTGCGGGTTGTAGTCGAAGAGTTTCCGGTGGTAAGTTAAAATTTAAGTCTCGATACTTTCTTTTTTTGAATGCAATGTATTAATTAATGCTTGATGACTTCTTACAAGGAGTTCGAGTACCGGTCGTGTCAACTTAGGAAACGATCTTTTCTGGCTGAAAAAGTCCGTTTCCTTGTGTGGTAGGCTGTATCGATGATATGTTCAAGCTTGCGTCCGTATGCTGCTGAGTTATAATACAAATTGCGTGAGTTTGAATTGAAACGCAACGACAGGAGCAATTTGCATCGCAAATTTCGTGTACCTTGCATACCGGGTAAAAATACCAAGAGAGTGTTTTATGTTTTTGTAACAGAACATGAAGGGATACTCACGGGTGTTCATAAAGAGTCATTAATTAAGCGCCGACGCTAGCACCATTAATTAAATTAACGCCTACAGCATGCAGTTTGTGTCGCAGAGAATATATTGAATTTAGCATAGATCTGATGCTATGTACAGTATTAATAAAGCGTTGACACATGTAACGGGGAAGCGGGATTATACTTTGCTGATATTTCAAGGCCGCCAGGCACACGTGGCGTGCGAGATTTTAGGGAGTTCGTAAATTGAAGACTGTTGTCAAGTGGAGAAAATCATACGCCAAAAAGTTTATATAACCTTCCTTGCGAAGTACTCAATCACTTACCACTTTAATAGAACGTCTAGGACCTGTGTTTCGACAGTAATTTTGTATTCTACCTATAAATTATGCGTCAGTTCTTACGAAATATATTGATTTACAGGATAGCTCAAAACTGGTCCGATTCAAACTCGCAAAAATCTCAAATTGAGTTGTAAATTAATGTGGACATGATACATAAAGATACTCGTAAACTACAACAACAAAAATAAACTTAAGTATGAACCTTGTTATGCCCTGTCAAACCTGATGACATTAATTGTGTTTTGAGTCAGTAAAATTCTTTGTTTTAATTTTCATGAAATCTTACCTCACTGAAGAATTCATCCATGTAGCCGCCTTCAACGGCGACGTTGACATCGTCGGGCCCGACGTCGTCATCGTCGCTTTGCGCCTGTAACAATATAAATTACAATTAAAACATTTGATTACACTCAACTCGACAAATACATTCGTACGAAGAACAGTCACTTCTTTCCCTATGACAGTCACGAATGGCGATTGCGCTATGGAAGACGACCACAAGACTCGGTGGACTGAAGAGTCAATTCGCTTGAAGTGACGACCTATTACCAGCAGTGGACTTTTACAGGCTGATGATTATGATTAGTATGATAGTAAATTATTTCCAGGTTTCTACCATCATATACGTACATACCTTATTTATTATTTGATCAAAGAAATACTAACATCGGAAACTATAATATAATAATATTTGAGACATGCCACACTGGGCCACACAGAGCCATCTAGTCCCAAATTAAGCTACTATTAAGTACCCTGTCGTATGGGGTACTAGACGACCGATAAACTTACTTACATACTTTTTTTTTTTTGTAAATACATACTTATAAAAGTTATAATACATAGAGAACACCCAGACCAGTACAAACAGACATGTTCATGCACACAAATATTTGTACTGTGCGGGGATCGAACCCGCGACCCATGGCTCAGAAGCAGCGTTTACTACCGCTGATCCAAATGGTCGTCAAAACTGCATAATAGGAACCTCGAAATAGTCGGAAGTTGAAATACAATACGAAAAGTTGTACAAGAGGGGTTTATTGGTCTAAAGTCTAACCAACATAATGATAACTTTTAATAACTAATGAATTTATTACGTTCATCCTACCCGTGTCAAAACAATCTCTCTAAATTAGGAAAATATTAATTAGATCCACGACGGCATGATAAGGATAATGAGGTAAAATTAATCATGACTTTGTTTTGATGAGTATAAAAAGGTGAGGTTTTAAAAATCAAAAGCAACACATTTTTTTTTAAACAGTCTGAAAGCGGTTTCTAATGAGGTTATCGTACGCATTTAGATTTATTCAAAGTATAGCTTTGTCATATAACAATTTTGCCCGAAGTAGGTACGTTGGCCGGGATCCAGTAAGCGAGACCCGTGAGTTTGATTTACACGTTTTCGCCTTACAACAATAATACATTAATACTAAATTATATTCTAAAAAGGTCCTTGCATAACATTATCATATTTTCGTCGAGTTGTTAGGTACTCTCGTTAGCTGAGCACGTACTAATTGTACAGTGAGCTACAGAATCAACATCCAGTCCAACGTTATTCAATTACCGAGAAAGTTCGTATTCACCACAAAGGCCTACCCTGGAGTGCGGACACATTTATGTACAGTGACTGAGAGCCGGGGAAATTTAATTGCGCGGTCAAGATGTTTCTTTTCCGTTTTATTGAGAGTGTAACACTCCTATACAACCCATGACCGGTGAGTGGATTGAATAAGTAAACGAGCCCTTTTTACCGATGCCGTCTGTCTGAGACGATTAAAGCATCACAAATTATGCATACTTAGATATGACGACCCTTTTGTTATAGACACAAATTATTTACAACGGTTTGTTACGAAACAAAACATCTTTGGAATGTAAACATTAAACAATTTACATAGTTGCGGTCCCTTCATCCCTTGCTGCTTCTAACTTTTTAATAGGCGATCCATCTTATGGGATGTGTCCAATAGATAACTGCGTGTTGTGGAAGTTAAGAGTGGCTAGTAGTGACGCAAAGTTAAATGTACCTACTTTACGCCAAGCCAAGGGACTGCCTACCTTTATAACTTAGTCTGGAAATGTTGTAATGAAGATACGAGCCTACAAATAGCCAAATAGCACAACACCCAATTTGCTTTTAAACGTTTTTTGATTTTTTACGTAGTTACTTTGCTAGTTTCAAACATGGCACTAAAAGTCTGCGGTTAACATGTTCAGCGCTGGACCAGATCGATATGAAATGTTTAACAAAAAAACTGTGATATGGGTCATGGAGACAGCGTAGGTCGATAATGCGCAAGACCATTATTGCAAGGGGCGTTAGAAAGGTCCATTAGTGAACCCAATTATCAGCACTTTTCGTTATAATTAAAACTGGAGTGTCCTAGTATATTGAATTTGTGAACTTCGAAAAAGGACTTCCAGTGAATATATATTAGTATATTCAATAATTTAAAAGTAAGTCAATAAAGCATCAGCTACAATTGAAAATAAATTTATTTGTCTCTTAACATAAGGTTACAAAACGTGAGCTACTACTATAACACTAACTGATGTTGTGTTATGTAAAGTCATCAGAAATAGCAAGTTAAGGTAAATAACATCCTTTCACCTGAACATTATGGACACATACAAGATCTACATAGTTATTTCGCTAGATGTAGGACTCTAACTGATAGAATTAAAAAAACATTAAAATATTTTTGTTTTTTTTTATTTAAACTGTTATTGTAATCAAAACATTTAAAAATCTAATTACTCTTAACATAGTTAACTCAGTGTAGCGAGCACACGTTGATAGCAATTAATTTGAATTGCGAGCATTCATAACGTAATCCAGCATTTATATGTAACATAGCTTAATTGCATTACAGTTTACGAGTAGTATCCATTGAACAGATGGTATTTAATGGCGTCTGTCCATTGGAGAGAGATATAACATACATTAATTAATGTACTGGTAAAATGGTAAACTTATTTTGGGCGCTTTTAAGTTACATTGGACGATAACGGCACCGCAAAAAAGAGGAGCCAAAATTAAAAAGACTCCCACATAATATCTAAATAGCGCGTCATTACTTTTTCAGTTTTTGATAAGTGCACAACTATGCCATTGGACACTACATTCTGTATTGTAAAATCACAAGACGAGCCAATAAATTTAATTGGATTATTATAGGTATGCCAAAATTAATTCTCCAATAATCACACTGCTCATAAATACTTTGTTTTTTTGTATGTTCTTCAAATTTAGTACAAATTAACTTCAGGCGGAGCTGCCACACTCGCGCAGAAAAATTATATGTTTTATCACTTCATGATCAGACCAATTATTAAAAAAATCTTTAAAGGCTGCGCGCTCTCAACTCTTTATCTCGATAACGATTCAAAATAGTTTAAAAAAATTCAAACATAGGTAGTAGGGAATTTCCATAATATTGACTAACATTTTATAGAATTCGC
Source organism: Anania crocealis (assembly GCA_949315895.1). Lineage (NCBI taxonomy): Eukaryota > Metazoa > Arthropoda > Insecta > Lepidoptera > Crambidae > Anania > Anania crocealis. The sequence continues at coordinate 18,701,402 of OX438883.1, forward strand.
GGAGAAAGACTCGGAAATCCTAAGAAATGTTAACTATGTAACTATTACGAGAGTTTTAAAATTAAATGATAAATTGTGACCATGACAGAACGAGAACGATATACTGAGCTAAGAGACAACGACACTGATAAGATAACACTCATTTTCTGCTACAGGAATAGAATTTGAATATGTTATTTATTATTCTTTTACTTACTTGTATATAATATAGATATTTTTCAAAAACGTAATTGTTACATTCTTTGATGTGACATTGCAAGTGGTTGCACAAGCTACAGAACTGAATGGAAAATTGGTACGTATCTAGTTTCTAGCTAATATATATTATTTTTCATAATATTGCGATTATGAAATAGGTATAAGGAGTTACATACAGGCAATATTAAAAACAGTGTTTACATTTTAACAGTTAAAACAAGGTAGATTCTAATAAGCTACCATTAATTAATATAATAATAATAATATTTTAACCTACTGTATTATTTACAGCAGTAAGTTATTATTAGTACAGAATCAAATGTCAAGGACATGTTTTTATGTAGGTGCCTAACCGGAATCTGGAAATGAACATGAAAAATTTACAAAAACATGACTACTACACCCAAGTATTTCTACGAGAATTAATACACACAAATCTATTAAGATTGAAGGATGTTAGACAATCTCTGATATAATCTTTGACCTATTTTTATGATGATAATAAAAAATACATATTAGGCGACGAACTCCAAAGGATTCTAACATCTATTTGCTTTCGCCTAAAACGCAGCCCGCAACATTCCCAACGCCAGTGTTTAATATTATCCGGATAAAATATCTTATACCTAGTTACAGCTTCAGCCTAGAATCCAAGGAGGAGCAATTCTGAACCGGTCAAGGCCGCCGCCGGGCTGCCAGACAAAGGGCCGTCACCGATTAACATACCCTACTCGTTCCCAACCTTTGCCTTTTCCTAACCTTTTTACATCTGGTTTACTGCACGTGAAGACACAAAATCTCTTTTTAGAAATCTGAAGCAGTCATATTACCAATTTAACCGCTTACGCGCTTGTCATAACATTTTTAACCAGATGAGCTGATGATGGGAGGTACAAATCCTTAACGGTTAGGAGTAGGAGGATTATTCTTTAAATATTATAGGCGCGTATAGTCAGATAGTTGTCCTCCTTCAGGTTATTCACGTGAGCTGATGATGGAAGGTCGAACTTCTAAGCAGTTAGGAGTTGGAGGATGATTCTTAAGATTCTATAGCGATGCGATGAGGAGTTTCTCAAATAATTCATACATTTTCATCTAGAAGTCGTCATCACTATTTTTATGTAGGTACTGTTTCCGGTCAATAGAGGATTAATAATTTTGTAATTTATTTAACACTAAAAAGAGAAAAAGAAATTATTTTATAAAAAAAAAAATTGAACAGACTTAAAAAAAAAACTCACTAAAAATTACAAAATAACACAAGAACAATGTTTTATTTTAAAACCTATTTACCTACTTACAATATTATTTTAACTAACTAACAACTAAACAGATTGAAGTCGGTGCCGAGCCCAAACAATAAAAAAATAATTCTACAAATGAAACAAAAATCAAATATAGAATTTAAAAAAAAATTGCTATGTTGGCGAGCGGCAATCAATTCAGTAGTGATTATACTCCTATTCTATTTCGCTCGGCAACGACTTCGATCTGTTTAGTTGTTAGTAGTTTTATTTAAAAATAATTTATTATCTCGATAAATCTAACTCATGTCACCCCTTTTTAAGAGCAGACAAGAAAATATTACAGAGTTAAAGTAAGATAATTCAAAATAATACTTTACAGATTGAGCTGACGATTAAAAAAGAAAATGTATTTAATGTGAAAGAAATTAGTAGGCCCTACATTTTTTAAAATTTATACACATCAGGAAGTATACGAGGTCGATTTATTTATACTTGCTCAACTCAAAAGTATCACATGGACGTAGAAACTAAAGGAAATAAAACAACGCAAATGAATTTCACTAATCACCGTAATAATTACGTAAACGAAATCAACACGAACGTTCGCTCGTGGACTCGTGGGGGGTACATGAAAAAGAGCAATAGTTAATTAAAGCCGCACTATACCGTCGGACTAGTGATGGGATTTTAACAAAGCGGAATCATAAACAAGCCCATTGTGTTTTTAGTGATAATTGGTCTGATGATATCCGATGGACGGTAAATTACAAACTCGAGCATGACATCGCAATTGGAGGAGGAATTATATTGAAAGTGACTGACAGCCATACGGAAAAATAAACATTAATATGGATTATAGACAATACACGAACAAGGTAGCGAGCATTAGAACAGAGAAAAGCATATGTTCACAACCTTGCAAACGCAGATCGATATCACTTTTCAAAATACTAATTTACAGAATTGGGTTTAATAGGATTAATACAGACCCCACGCGCCAGCAGTTTAAATGGCAGTTATACCAATTGCAACCACTACAAGTTCTTCAGATCGCTATTAGATTGATCTAAGATAAAATAGTAAAATCATTTCAGCAGATACCTAATCAAGTGAAAAGCTATAAAATTTTATAAAAACACTATTACAATCAAAGGTATTTCGCTCCATGTAAAATATAATTTACAGCAAATTGGGACCAGTCGTGCACAAAAACGTTAACGTTGAAAAGCCTCAATGCGTACACTACTAAAGCTCAAGGTACGATATTACCCACCCACTAGGTAAGAAAAGGAACACTTTAAGAAATGACAGAGTCGCTTTTGTAAAACCCTCATTTATCTCACGCTAAATGTATCCACATCCCTAGCCGGGTTCGTAGGGCGAATCGTTTCAACATGTTGTCGAGTGTTGGGGCGAGGAAGCCACCGAATCGGAGAGTCTGGGCACGTATTTCAATCGAACCACAATATATGACTCAGTATTGGCTTGCTGGTAGCCAACAAATACCATTTCGTTAACATTAATAATTTCTTCATAACCCTCAAGTACGTGCTGCTGGTTGACTAAAGTGGTTAAGAAAACTTGTACGATGGACTTTTGTAGTAGTAACACATTCGATTTTCGGAGTATCGTCAATTTCAATTATACATTATCGGAGAACAATTAGTCACTGTAGTAAATGTTGTAGTCACTTATTCATAAAGCTCAGTTTTAAAAAGTACCAAACCAGCAATTTAATGGAAGTTTTATTTCAGGCTATATTTTACTTAAAAAAAAATTCTAGGCCGCTCTGATTAACTTTCCCTTTATTAAACGATGTTTGACTTTGTAAATATATTTTTAATGAGTTCGCTCCACCGCGACAGTTTCCACTTTCAAGGTACCTACAAGCATGATGTCGCAAGCCAAGGGCGTTACACGGTAATCTGGGTTCAGCGATTAAATCCGGTACGTGTGTTTCAATTAAAACGAACGCGTGACACGGGCGATCCTCAGTCCTCCGCAATCTGTATGATTGAGTGAGTTCATGTTAGAGCTGATTTTCTGTTTCTTTAACAGTTATTTAACCTTTTTTTCTATGTACAATGGAATAAAATTAAATGCTTTTCTCCGGTCACAAAGGGACATTACAAATTTGATTTCAGGCTAATTGAACAGCTACGGAAGCGATACTCACAACAAGATAAATTTGTATTTTTTAGATTGCCGAAGATAACTTTGACGGCGAGTGATTTTCTGAAGGCTAAAAAACGGTTGTCGATAAGTCATAACGCCGAACTCCTACAGAATAGCGTACTCAAGTAGTTACGCAACGAACAATTCGGCCTTCACCTTCCCGACCGAAGCCTCGGATCGGGCGGACCCCAGGGAGAACACCGTGTAACACAAATTTATCTCCGGACGGTTCTAAATTCGCCTTAACGTTATTTCTATAAGCGGACTGTATAAATTTAGTTATAATAATCTAGATTTATATTTGATATAGCAACAAAATCTATCTATTTATATAGATAAATTTATAATTGTTTAAATACAAGAAATTATAAACGAATTATACTTAATTTCTTGTATTTAAAAATTATGTAACATGTTAGCCAATTAATGGCTATCAATCAAGACATAATATTACTACCTTTTAAACCAGATCAGAGATTTAACCGGATTAAATTTTTCTTTATTTATAGATTAAAGTGGATTTCTAAATCACTGAGCGATTTACGCAAATGTAATTTAAACTTTATTTTAGATAACTATTTATTTTTGGGTCCGGATTCAGCAAAAAAAAAAACGAAAAAATGTTTTTCTTCGGAAATACGCCGGCTTAGAATCCGTCACCAGGGGGCCGGGCGGGTCGTTACGGATCCGCAGAAACAATACAGATTCTGGTACGGCTCACGGCTGTCGAGGGGATCGTGCGGATCTGAGGCCTTACTCCGCAACACAATGTCCGTATATTCGAATCCATCTCTCCCTATCACTTATACCGATGTCTTAAAGTATCTGAAAGGGACAGATATATCCGTAAATACGAGCTTCGTGTTGCAGAGTAGGGCAACTGGGTCAACACAACGAAATCTCTAAATCTCGGCACATAATTACAGGCAAACGCGTGGCGTGGCATCTAGATCGCTCGTTGCCACTTACAACTTTTCGACCCGGCCTATTTGCCCTTTCTCGGAAACAGAAGAGATTAATTTGAGTAATTTTATAATTCAGTACCCATCTTCCAGTTAGTACGCTTGTTGCACGGTATCGTGCTTTAACAAAGTTACTTTTTTATGCAAACAAGGATTTAAGTCGCGTATTAAAATTTTAAATTGTATTTCTCTTTGAAAATTAGATAAGATTTTTCAAGATTTTTGTCTTCTGCAAGACGTATAAACGTATAAAAACCTTTAATAAACTGACAGCTATACTGTTACATTGTAAAGTTTTAAACAGAGGAGCATTTCAAAATATCTATTATTATCTATACTAATATTATAAAGCTGAAAAGTTTGTTCGTTTGTTTGAACGCGCTAATCTCAGGAAGTACTGGTTCGAATTAGAAAATTCTTTTTGTGTTGGATAGTCTATTTATCGAGGAAGGCTTTAGTTAGACTATACAGGGTGACGGTGACTGCAAACGGTGACGTCCAAAATTTTTTTTTTGGATCCCTTACTATAACTAGCTTTAACGGAAACTATTAACTTAAAAATTTTTCGGAAACTTTGGTTAGGCTTAGCTAGCTGATAATTTTATCTAAGTAAGTTTGATTTATAAGGATCATACTGCAAAAAAAAATCTGACATAACATAATAAAAAGTGGAGAAAACATTTTTTAAAACTGATTACACCGAAAATTCTGAAAATTTAAGAACAAAAATGTATATCTCGAAAACTAAGAAAAATCGGCTAACATATAGGCTATATTTAATATTTGGATAGCCCTGGATGTCAGGAATCCAAAAAAATTTTTGGGACGTCACCGTTTGGACTACCCTGTATTACATCACTCTGCGATCAACAGGAGCCAAGCATCAGTGAAAAATGTTGCAAAAATAATCGTGATCATAATAACAGAAATTGAAGCGGACGAAGTCGCGGGCAACAGCTAGTATTATTATAAAATAAAAAAATGCGCTTGAAACCCACGAATAATTTTGTTTCAATCCGATACAATACAGTTCCGCGATTTGTTTATGGTTAGGTGCTAGTTATGTGTTTCAAAGCCACAAAATTAAATGAATTAACGAGCGTGAAAAGTTCATTGATCGTCAAGTCAGTTGTTGGCTGTAGCGGTTTGTTATTATCAGGAAAGTGGACTGCAGTTAAATTTATTGATTGCCTCCTGAATATAGTTGTAAACCAGTGGCTTGTAAGCGGGTAACTATCGAAGCCAGCGGCTAGAAACGAATAACCAGCCGCTTGATACCGGGTAGATACCCGACTTGAGCATCGAAAAACAATTTATTATATTCAATTTTTCATTGTTAAACTCCTTTTTAGGGTTCCGTACCTCAAAAGGAAAAAACGGAACCCTTATAGGATCACTTTGTTGTCCGTCTGTCCGTCCGTCCGTCCGTCTGTCAAGACCCTTTTTCTCAGGAACGCGTGGAGGTATGAAGCTGAAATTTATATCAATTACTCAGGTCTACTGTCCCTTGAAGCTGTGAAAAAATCAAACTTCTAAGCCAACGCAATCAAAAGATACAGCCGTTTATGCCGCAAATTTTCGACACTTGCAAGGGAATCAAAACCTACAGGGTGCTTCCCGTGAACTCAGAATCTTGAAATTTGGTACGAAGCAACGTCTTATAGCATAGATAAAGGAAAAATTACGAAAACCATAAATTTTTAGTTACATCACATAATATATTTTTTTTTAATAATTTTAAACTTACTACCCATTTCCTCATAAACGCGTAGAGGTATTAAATTGAAATTCATACCAAATACTCAGGTCTATAATACCTTTAAGCTGTAACAAAATCAAACTTCTATGTCAACGCAATCAAAAGAAACAGCAATTTAAGCTGCATATTTTGAAACTCGCAAGTACTCGCAAGGGAATCAAAACCTAAAGGGTACTTCCAGTCGACCTAGAATCTTGAAATTTGGCATGAAGCAACGTTTTATAGCACACATAAAGGAAAAATTCCGAAAACCTTAAATTTATGAACGAACTTTGTAAACCTTGCAGGTTTGTACGGAACCCTCGGTGCGCGAGTCCGACTCGCACTTGGCCGGTTTTTTTATTATACAGTAGCACTTACTATGTTCTGCTATATTTATTAAGCAAGAAAGATCCCGTTTATACATAACTTAATTCAGGGACGAACAGGAATTTTGAGGTTTTAACACTAAATACAGATGTAAAAGTCAGTGTTTATGTCAATTTATGTTAAATGTATCTTTTAGAATAAATCAGAAGATAAATATCAAAAACAAGTTCCTACCTCATGTTAATATTTCAATGAAATGTAAGCAGCCGTTTCCAGCCACTGGTTATCGCTAGAAATAATAATAAGCCAAATAAAGCGTTTCTAGCCGCTAGGCTAGAAATGTTAGTAACCAGCTTTACATCTATACTCCTGAAGCGTTGTGCTGTGTCAACTGCGTTAGGTACTCAATTTTAACTTAGGTACTCAATTTTAAGGGAGTCATACTAGATATCGAACGTCGATGCAACTATTGTCTAGATATCGACAACAATGCATCAACGGGTCGCTACATCTACGGTACTCCATATTAACAGACTTGGAATCAATCGGTCGTTTTATCAGTGTCATGACATCGTGTACTCCACTTCGAAAGTCATGGAATCAATCGGTTGTTTTATCAGTATCATTAAATCGAAAGTCGTGGTGGGTAAAAACGAACGTTTCAGGGTGGATCAATAGTAATTATTTTCCTACTAAATTTTGTAGATAAACAACATTAAATAATTAAGAAAAACAAACATTTAATCAAACAATTTTATATTTAAGTTACCAGATAAGGTACTTGATATACTACATATGTTTGATTGAGTAGAGTACCATTTTGAGTACGTACAATAAGTATTACAAAAAAGTATTGCTTGCTATTCATTTAAGGTATTGTAAAACATCCATATCATCACGCCGTTCAAGAAAACGCGAGATCTTGATGCATCCTCTTTTTTTTTCCTGTGCCCCGTGTATATGCTTTTTTGTCAAAGAAAAGTCAAGAATGTTATGTACACTTCTTCACGGAGCTAAAGCGTTATGCGGATACAATATTTGACTCCAATGACAACGAAGCAACGGAAGACACTTTTACCCCACCTATGGTATTGACAGACTTTGAACTTGCGGTTATGAATGCCGTAAGAGTTGTGTATCCTGGAACTGTCCACAAATGTTGTTTATTTCATTTGGGGCAGAATATTTGGCGTCGAGTTCAAGTGTATGGGCTGCAAAAAAATATGTTGAAGATGGCGAATTTTCTCTTAAATAAAATAAATGTGGACAACATCACATACATTGTTCTGATCCCAATTTGAATAACTATTTAAAGCATTCGTATTTTGGAAACCAGAAACAACGAAGGTACCACAAACACCCAGACCCGAGAAAATGTAGAAAAACACATTTTTTCTACATTGACCCGTCCGGGAATCGAACCCGGGACCTTGGAGCAGGCGACACCTTGAAAACCGGTGTGTACGCCACTCCGCCACGGAGGTCGTCAAAAATCCGTAATTTGCTTTAGCGTATTTACCACCCTTAGAGATACCGGCAGTATTCGCACATTTGAAGGAAAATATGTTTCCTACAGATGATCCTCGAATCGTAGAATAGTTTGAAACCAATTACGTGAACGGCAAACTGATATCGCGAAATACTGGTGACACCAAACTGTTGATAGGTAGAACAGTGCCACTATTCCCTCCTGAATTGTGGTCTGTGCACCAAAACAATATGAGTAATTTGCCGAGGACACAAAACAAAATTATAGCGTGGCACAGACGCTGGAATTTGTTAATGGATAACAAAAAAATGGGTCTTTATGCTACCATTTGTGAGCTGAAAAAAGAACAAGCGGCCACTAACGTAATTATTGCCAGAATGGAAAGTGAGGTACCGTACTCCACCTAGAAAAAAAAGAGGATGCATCAAGAAGCAATCTCGCGTTTTCTTGAACGGCGTGATGATATGGATGTTTTACAATACCTTAAAGGAATAGCAAGCAATACTTTTTTGTAATACTTAGTGTACGTACTCAAAACGGTACTCTACTCAATCAAACATATGTAGTATATCAAGTACTTTATCTGGTTACTTAAATATAAAATTGTTTGTTTTTCTTAATTATTTAATGTTGTTTATCTACAAAATTTAGTAGGAAAATAATTACTATTGATCCACCCTAAAACGTTCGTTTTTACCCACCACGACTTTCGATTTCATGATACTGATAAAACAACCGATTGATTCCATGACTTTCGAAGTGGAGTACACGATGTCATGACACTGATAAAACGACCGATTGATTCCAAGTCTGTTAATATGGAGTACCGTAGATGTAGCGACCCGTTGATGCATTGTTGTCGATATCTAGACAATAGTTGCATCGACGTTCGATATCAAGTATGACTCCCCAATTTTAACTTAGGTACTCAATTTTAACTAGCGCTCTGCCAGTGACTTCTTCGGCGTTTCAATTCGTTAAATTCGCGGTATATCCCTGTTGAATATCAATGCCCACCCTCATGTTGTATCTATGAAGAGTTTATTGAAGATAACTGGCTGAAACAGCTACGATGAAACTGACACATGATGAATATCATGACATTAGCCTTGTTGTGTTTATCTCTCCCAAAATAATTATCTGTGTGTATTTTTCTAATATTAAATTTTATGTTACTGATTCGCTCCTTCGTGTGATTCTAAGTGCTATTTCCCCCTATCAATCCCCTAATAGATACCAAGTTCAGTAATACTTGATTTACTATACATACACCTCTAACTCCTTTTTCATATCACTATACGGGAAACTACCTATCACTATATCAAATTTAATCTAAATCGGATAAAAAAATATTGATTTCCCGTTTGGTCTGTGAAAATGACCTGGCGCAGAAATACATTTTTAAAACACGTAGTTATAAGAATAGAAATAAAGTTTTGTCACCATAAATCTTTCTCTCAACTCGAATCTTCTCACCAATACAAAGAAAGAAAAGTTCAAACCATGTATTCAATCAAATAAAATTGTCGTATCCTACAAACGTTAGTTAGAATACAACGTTGTAATGAAATATCGACTATCGTTTTACAAGGTTATTGTTATGCAGCGAACATGTCGTGACCCATTTCATATTGCGATACTAATCAAAATGGGTGACAGCTTCAAAGCCGAAGTTTCGCGCGGTACGCCTGTTTACAGCATGGCCGGTCGTAACGCTGAAGGGCAGACCGCTGTACTAACGCCAGTACATTTATTTACGACCCTCTAAATAAGAGTCTCCAAGGATTGATCCCTACAGCCGCATTGCACAACACAGCCCATCATAGATTAATAGTTGCTTCAGAACTGATCAATATCCTGGATAAAAAGTTTTAATAGAAAACACAGAAAGTGTTGTTATAAAAACTTCATTACAACTGAAACGGTGCAAAGTTAGTCGATAAAAAAGCTGAGCAGTAATGCAAGCAAGCATGTGAGCGTTGACAATAGGCGCCACGATGTTCAATCTCGAAGTAAGCTCTCTAGGGTTGTGACTCCGTAACTTAACAGATTTCAGATCTAATTAAAATATTTGTTTGAACAACATATTAATGCTTTGTGAGTAATTCTTCATTTCAAATACTGTATATTGTTTTAGTTTAAGCGTAAGCGTGATTCCAATGACCGCACGAGCAACCCTATCGAAGAGCGTTGCGGCATGCAAGAGTTACGTAACCTCAACCCCCTTGCGGCACTGCCGCGCCTGCCTTGACACTTCCATCCAAAGTTTCGCGAGCAGCCAAAGCGACCGACCGCATGCATTATTGCAACCAATATTGAATTGAATTAGACGATCTTACCAAAAGTTGCAATCTTCGCAAAATTTAAACGGATTTTAAACTAGGAAGTTAGGTAAGATGAATACGGTTCATTCATGGTGTCCTCTAAATCTGTATAGTTTTTAATTAGTGGTAAAGTTTTAAGTTAATATGCAGAAAAGACCGGTAATAGTGGCATGTTTACAACTATTAGAAACCTGACCTGTTAAAAGATGTTTTGTCTATGGATCTTCGTGATTTCTATTCCGTGCTCCTAGTTATTGACAGTAATTATTATCATAGTTTAGGCTCAGCTATATGAAAACATAGTAGTACAACTTTTGCTTTGTTGTCAAATGGTTTCAAATTTTAATCAGTAATTCAACCTGCTCTTAAAGTCAATCATGTCCGTCCGGCTTCCCTTATCTAATTTTGTTTAAAGGATGGAAGTAACGGCCTTTGTGGAACTCGAAGTTTGATATATGTATTTTTTAAGTTGAGGTCTAGTGAAGAGCTTGTTTTAAGAGCTGTCAGTAGCCAATTTTTCGGATCAGTCCAGTGTATCAGACCATCAGACACACTACTCAAGTATTCAGGTCCATCTATCAAGGGTGACAAATCTTGCGGGCGAGTCCTAGAACACCACAACGCGTTTTGTGAATCTTATATGTGTTTTGGGCATAACCTTTAAGACAGAGAAAGGGCAATGTACATTCCGTGCGACTCAATAAATTTGCCTTACATTCATTTAGAAAACATTTTACTTCGTGATGCGAACAATGACGCTAAGAAAATAATAAACGTTGAAATTTCTACAATTATTATCTTCCTTCTTGTTTCTGGGCAGAGGGCTAATGAAAATACAAGATAGATAATACAATGGCGTAATGGAAAGGTGAAAACTAGAGCTATTCAAATCAAATGATAACAGTGCCATGTTGTTTCCGCATTCAACCTATGTAACGATGTCACGAATCCGCCCGATCCCTTAGGGCACCCTTGTTTACAGTTAATTACCAAGGAAATAACAAACGCCTATTCCGTAGCCGTAGCTTGGCACACTAAGAACTTAGTACATAACTGATTTGAGAACATTGATTTGATTGATGTTATGTCATGTCATGTCTATTATTGACGGAAACAATGAATTCTTGTGTATTTCTATGGTTTGTGCACCTTCTTTATAAGAAGAAATAAGGAATATCTGTTATTAAGCCCGGTAATTTTTATCGACTTTTTATTTTAAGAAGTGAACTGAGATATAACCATTACTAAAGCCGATCAATTTTTAATTATTTTATCATTATTGACAGAGATGCATATTGCCTTTTTCTTTGTCTCTCTGGAAAAATGCTTAAGCATATCTGTCGAGTGTCGATATGGCGGGAGAGCCACGTTATGTGGGACTCTGGAAACCACATGAAATTCGTATATCCACTTAAAAAACCAGCGGAATCCCTCCGGTGCCCTCTGAACTGGGACTACGGATTTCGCCTTCGCCCTATCACCATATTATGGCCCATAGACATACTTGCAGTCACGGTACGAATATGAGTATTGCCTAATGTGTGTATAAAATAATGGTGCTGTAATTATTACCACTTTGTTGGTTTTTTTTATGAACCGAACCAATTTCTTGATCTTTTAACAACAATACAATTCCCTATCTTATCTTAAATAACAAGTCAATTAAAATTATCAACAACAATTCCTGAATTTGGGTCTAAACATACTTGTTGCAACTTTGTACTAAATTTAAGCTTCGATAAAGTTACTGTAAGTTATATGAACAGAATACAGCAAAATTTTCTTAAGGAATTATTTCACGCCTCATAAGGAGCGCGCTAGCGTAAAGTTTCACATCGTTTAAGAGTTTTCGAAATGTTTTATTACGTTTTACTATGTAATTCCAGATAAGCAAGTCATTTTAAAACTGGCAAAGATGTCCAAGTTTACCAATTACATTCACATCGCAGTTAGTTTGTATATCGTTGTCATTTCATCTATCTTAACTAGATAATTTAGTAAGTAAGTAAGTAACAGCCTCCATCATTTAATTCATTTTACCACAGCAATGATGGGTGTACTGGCATAATCACCACGCTTGCCAAATGCGGGTTGGTGATCACAAACCCGAGAAAATTTTAAAAGTTCGAAAGTTTTTGTTGCCCGACCCGGGGATAGAACCTGGGACCCTGAGATCTTGGCCCGGTATTTAAATCACTAGACCAACGGGGCGTAACTAGATAATTTATCATCACAATATTAAATAAATTGTGTATGTAAAAACATTAGCTTAAATTTGTAAAGGACCATATTATTATCAATACACGAAGTTGTAAAATTGTTCAGATAATCGTATTTCATTGGCTGTTCGAACACGCACAGATTTTGTTCAATGTTTATTTGTTTCATGATATCATACAAGTAACAGACGCCACCGGATGAAGCTAGCCACATGCTGTAATAAATGGAAATAAAGTAGGTGGGAAACTTATAGGTACACACCGATACGCGAGGGTTACAAATAGTTCAAGAAACTTTAATAATAGGCTAGACTGTACGATTTGTATTCGATTCCAAAGCAATTCAAATACTTTTTAATTTGTTCTTTGTGTCTGAGTTTAAGCAGTAAATTCCAAAACTGTTTCTCACCGGAATTGCAAGTAACATGGCGCCTTGTATACGTAAACAGCACAATGTATAAACTTCCGATTCTGGTACTGGTACAGCGTCGCTAAAATTAGAATTACTGACACTGCAATGTGAATTTTAAAATAAACATATCCGATTGATTTTAGCCGTTTGGTGCCGGCACAAAAATATAATAGCACCACTCCTTCTCTTTTAATGGGTATCGTAGGAAGCGACTAAAGGATTACCACCAGAAGAAGGCGGGCAGTCGCGGTTTCTATTAACCATTGGCCAATCAGTAATTGCCAACCGAACTCTGTCAAGTAGTGGACTGATGTGGGCTGAGGATGATGATGATTGATTTTATCTATGCACTAACTACACGGAACAATGATTAGAATGGGTCGACGACATGCTTGATGTCAATAAATCGTGAATAGGATAATTTGGCAGAGGAAGCGTCGCATCGACCCCAGGCAACCCGCTGAGAACAGATCGCGGTTTCTATTATACATTGGCCAATCAGTAATTGCCAACCGAACTCTGTCAAGTAGTGGACTGATGTGGGCTGAGGATGATGATGATTGATTTTATCTATGCACTAACTACACGGAACAATGATTAGAATGGGTCGACGACATGCTTGATGTCAATAAATCGTGAATAGGATAATTTGGCAGAGGAAGCGTCGCATCGACCCCAGGCAACCCGCTGAGAACAGATCGCGGTTTCTATTATACATTGGCCAATCAGTAATTGCCAACCGAACTCTGTCAAGTAGTGGACTGATGTGGGCTGAGGATGATGATGATTGATTTTATCTATGCACTAACTACACGGAACAATAATTAGAATGGGTCGAAGACATGCTTGATATCAATAAATCGTGAATAGGATAATTTGGCAGAGAAAGCGTCGCATCGACCCCAGGCAACCCGCTGAGAGCAAACTTGATTTGGACATTCGCCAGTAACATTAACACGAATATCGCGAGTGACAGACTTGGTAATTGTGCGAACTGCTAGTACTGGTGTTTGGGATACGGGTAAATGTTGTTTCAAAACCTAGATTCCATCTTATATCAGTATATAAACTTGAAAAATTATGTCTCAGGCGGGACTCGAGCAAGCAGATGCGGGTTCGAGTCCCGCATGAGAGATAATTTTTCAAGTTTATATACTGATATTATAATTGCAATTTCATTGCTAAAATATCAAATAAAGTCCATCTTATATTCTGCAGCCGTTGCGACATAAAATATATTTTACTTTAAGCATGTTTCTTTCAAGAAATTTCATTAGATACTCGTATTAGATCGTCCAATACTATATTACCTAGTCAGGTCATAAGTTCTGTCACATGTGTAATATGAAATAATTTAGACATGTTTATTATTTATGTAACCATTTATATAGCAAAATGAACTTAATAAAACATAGATTCATATGGTAATAAAGTTTATTCAAAATGACCCCAGGGCCAGCGATTTTGAATACAGGCCTTCAATCTGCGCGGCCAGTCGTCTATCGCAGCTTGAGGTCCATGATAATATAGGCGGCTGCCTTAATCAAGGATGCCTTGAGTGACTCCAAATCAGGATGAGGCTTTGAGCAGGCCTTTTCCTCCAAATGTTGCCATATCTTGTAATCTAACGGACTGAAATCTGGACTGGAGGAGGGCCAGTCTTCGTGCCGGATGAAGTCGATTTCACGCGCCGCCAGCCAGTCTTGTGTGCTTTTCGCTCTATGAGCTGGCGCAGAATCTTGTTGGAATACCCAGTGCCTGTTATTAAACATGGTATGAGAAACAGGTTCCACAAGGTTCTTGAGGAACCTGTTGAGGACTGTATTCTGATAAACAACTGCATTCGTTTTTACGCCTTTCTCATAAAAATGTACCTCAGTTAAGCCCCAATAAGAGACTCCCAACCAAACCATGAGCGAGGATGGAAAATGACCTCGTTGGACACGCGGAATACGGTTGCTCGCTTCTTCACTGCTGTGTGCGTACACCTTATTATTTTGTTTGTTGTACCTCTCTTCCACGGTGAAATTTTTTTCATCCGAAAAAAAGAATTTCCCGATGTTTTTTTCCCGCGTACCGCTTCAACAAAGCGCGGCATCTCTTCAGTCTCAGGTCCATTAAACGAGCGTCCAAACGATGTCCTGTTTTTCTTCGATATGCCCTAAGCCCTCAGTCTTCATTTAACACCCTTTTCACCGTGGTCCTGCTTAACCCCATCTGAAGGGCCAACAGTTTCTGCTTACGTATGGGATTTCTTTGAATTCGCACCTTCACAGCTTTTATCACTGCTGGAGTCCTAACAGAGCGAGGGCGACCACTTCTTGATCTGTCATCTACACTAGAGTCTTCATTGTATCGTTTTATGGTACGATAAACGAATCTTTTGGTTATATTCAAATTTTTCAGTAAGTCGAAAATCTGAATTGGCGCCTAACCGCAACGATGCAACGCAATAACCGCGACACGGTCTTCTTTAAGTGTCCACTCCATATTTAAAAATGAGGAAAATTCTAAAAAGTACACATTTTTATTTTCGTGAAAAATTCGAAATTCGAATTCAATAAACTTTTTTGTGGCCAGCATTCTAAATTCAAAACTTTATTGTGTGACAGAACTTATGACCTGACTATGTATATTTAGTCTTCTTCTCTACATTAATCAATTGTTAGTATTAATTCCATATAAAAAAATAATTTATCTAATCAAGTTCCTAAATTACATCCAAAACTAAGTGACAAATTGTCTATAAAATATTTTCTGAGAGTATGACCGAAACAATAATTGTTGTGAGTACTTGCCTACAACGACCTTCAATTCAACAAGCTGGTTATTGGATGAAAAGTATTTTATATTCAATGAAATATGCCAATAAATATATTACAAATGGGTTGCTTAAAAAAATTCAGTCAGTCCAGAGTAGAATTTTTTAAATTCGACAACCGAATTTCAGGACTGGTTTTTCGCATTCAACCCTGTACCACCGTGTTCATAATTAAATAATCTTATCCTATAAGCAAAATTATGAATTCAAAATTTCAACGATTGAAACTATGAATATTTTCTAGAAAACCCCTTTCCGCAAATTGAATCGTAATGGATTTGCAAGGCTTACTAGTTTAATAAAACACCTGGCACTTTTCTTAAAAACACTTAAGATTAAAAAATGCAACTCATTACGGCACAAATGGTGCTAATAGAGCCCAGAAGAGTCGGGGACATACATACTCAGGGTTCAGTGACATATTAATGTTGGAAGCGGTGGTAAGCTTGTCTTCAGAGTCTAGCTAGCCTTTAGTCATCTAGAGAAAAGACTTAGAGTTGAGACAACTAGCTACCACAGGTCAACTCTGTCATCGAGGTACTTTCATGAGATAGCATCTAAGCAAGATTATATGGAGTTTCCAGAACCTATGTAAACTCAGATTTTCGGCAGTGAGGGAAAGCATAACGAGTAGGGTAATCTGCTAATGGCACTGACATAACCCTAGGTTAAAGTCTCATATTAATTAAACAAAAAATTGGATTCTGATCGATATTATTTTTCATTTAATTAAAGACTGTTGCACAAAAGACAGATCATCAGGCTGCACACTGGGGCATCGCAATAATTTTGAACAAGTGCAGTTCCTAATACTTCATACTTTTCTTTTTATATTTTAGACCTGCCTAGTGTAGTTTGTTTATTGTTCATTTGCTAATTAAAGTGTAATTTACGGTAACTTAAAATGATGGTAAATTTTGATTGATGATTTATCTCATCTGTGATTTAATATTAATAAATGAAATAATTAAAAAGAGATATAATAATTGACTAGGATTTGTCATGTGTCTCGGCAAATACAAAAAGGTCGAAAAACCCTACAAGAGTACACCTATATCTTGTATATTCTTTCAGCAGTACAGTACTAAATCTGAAATTCTAGTCCAAAAATAGTCATATTGTCGTACGTCCACTCATTTCCTTACCAAAAAAGTTTACTAAGGTTTGAACAAAATATGTAATGGATTGCCTCATTTCGGATCATGGTCAAGCGTAGTAAATTACGAAAAACTAAAATTTCGGTTGTGCTCCGTAATTAAAATTTAAGAGTGTTACAGCAGAAATGACCTACATTGCATACTTATGTCTGTGCAATGCTAAGTACCGAGAGAAGCTAATAATGCGTAGGTACTCTAAATTCGTGCTGACACAAGCAACAGGAATAAGATGAGAAAAACTTCTTAGCGGGCCATGGATTCACCGTGTGGGTGGTGCCGGGACCATCGTGTGGCAAATAGAGAAACTCCGAGTAGCTCCCGGGACTTGTGACACAGGTGTAGGTTTAAGGGGCTCCTTTTCGACGTACATCAACATTCACCTTCACTACTCGTCTTCTCTCCCTGCCCAGCCAAATCTGGTACGAACCTGCTAATAAAACTTTAGACACATAGGACTTACTGCAATTCTGGCCAAGCCAAGGTCTTTCAACAGTTTATAGAGAGATTTTGCTGGTATACCTCTCACTCCTACTTTTACAGAATTAGACTAACTACTTAATCGTTTTTCGTTAATTCATTTAGGAGATCATAATATTTGTTTTCTTTCATTGCGTGGTCTTTAGGTATGTTAGTTTCCCACGGCACGGTAAGCTCTACAAGTACTTTAACATTGAAATATATGTAAGCCATGCATTGATGTCATAAAAAACTAGATACAATCAGCGTCAGAAATGTCCCAACCAAATGTGAACCTAAGTACTTATATGACATTTACATTTTTAGTACAACCAATATCAATCGAATAGATACAACATTACATAAATATCCATATTAATGCATGTCGCCATAATTTGGCCGGGTTATATAGTTGACACTGACATAATTTAAATCCAACGTCAATCATTCAATCGAGGACAGTTTTAGGCATATCCTAAGTTTATGATTTTAGCTGTCATTTTTGTATCGGACTGTGAATATATGTAGTTCTTATATCTATGATGTCATGCTTATTGTAAGCAAGCAATTAGATAAGTACCTACTAACAGCTAAGTTAAAAAGAACCTTAAAGTTTCAAACGAAATTTATTTTCATTTAATTTGGCAATGAATAATTCCCAACAACAATTCGATGAGACATTACGTAAGCAAATGAGATAGAGGCATCTTTGAAAGATGTTTTAATGTCGCCTATTAAATGAGAAATACTCACATTAAAATGTAACTGCACAGTAAAGATTTTATTGGATGCAATTATTTTTGTTGATATTCGAAGTTTTGTTTTGAAATTCGAAGCCAGAATCCGGGTCATACTAAAAGTTTTATCCATACTCAGACAAGAGGAGACAGATTCTTTAAATAAACCGGTCAAGTGCGAGTCGGACTCGCGCACGAGGGGTTCCGTGCCAAAAAGGCCAAAAAAAACGGGTTTGTTGTATGGGAGCCCCCCTTAAATATTTATTTTATTTTGTTTTTAGTATTTGTTGTTATTGCGGTAACAGAAATACACAATTTGTGAAAATTTTAACTGTCTAGCTATTGCGGCTCTTCAGATACAGCCTGGTGACAGAGCGACGGACAGACGGACAGACAGCGAAGTCTTAGTAATAGGGTCCCGTATTTACCCTTTGGGTACGGAACCCTAATAAATACGATGAATGAAGTCAGCTGTTGCAGAAAGTGACGTCATAACTACTACATCTAAATAAGAAATAACCTCATTTTCATATCCATCATCTTACTTAGAAGCACTGAATGCTTCTTCTTTTGAGATTAAACAATAGTTAACAATACATATTGGATGATCTCTTTAAACGAGGAGTGTATTTAATTCAAATCTCAAAAGTACGTGATTATAATTTACAATGACTCTGATCTAACATAATTTATCGTACACTTTACTCTAGAATACAGATATTTCCGAGGTAAAATAAAAGGAAGAAATTCTTTAGCAATCAAAGTATTTGCAAAGGTACCTCAAGATAAAATTTTGTTTAAAAATACGGTTCGGCAACAAGACGAATTGCTTTATTACATTAGGCACCGTAACTCGTTCCCCAGAAGATAACGAATTTAAAAGTAACACAAGGTTTTATACAGTATTATTTCAGCAGAATTTATTAGAACAACAAGTTAAGTTTTTAAATGTAAAACCCTCAGTTATCGATGTCATAGTGATACTGAAACAGTTCAATAGTAGTTTGGCACTATTTAGAATTTATTTGTTACATTATTGATTAAAAAAGCAGTAATAAGGTTCACGTAGGTACCTTACCGTATTACTTACGTACTCGTACGTGTACCTACTCAGGTTACAAATAAATTTTTCTAAGAATGATTTTACTGATTGGTACGAACTTAGGGAGGGAAAAGCTATCTTTTTACAAACGCAGATAATGAGGGAACATCTATAAAAAAAAGATAACATAGAAGAAGCAGCGCTAATGGTGTTCGCTTGCACTGAACGGGTTTTTTCATAGACTTAACTCACGAAGGGGACTCCGAGATTGATGATGCAAGTATGACGGCCAACTGTTGTTTTTATGAGTCAACTCAGCGAAGGCCGTACGCCGGATGACGCCCTCGCCGCTGATAACAACACCAAAACTAGTACTGTTTTTGCAAAATTATAAAACAAAATTTAACAAATTTTACCGAGTAAGCATTCCTTTACAGTATTTTTCTCACAATTTTACTTGCCTAGTGCCGTGATGTGACTCATGTGCGACTGCAGGAGTAGGGTTGCCAGATCGCTAAACCTAATAGCCGGACAGACCAGCCTGACATTTGTGTAGAAAGGCCGGACACCCTTCATTATTGAGGATTTTGTGTCTCAGTATTAATGGGTACGAAAAAATTGTATGTTAAATCAAACTTTTTTGATTATTATCATAAATCTTTGTTAATTCTTTGTAAATGCGAGAGCGACCGATAGTCGGCTGGGCGCTCGCTCGTTTGCGATATTTAAAAAACCTATTAAATTCCGGTCAAGCCAAACACCGTTTATTTTGGCCAGACACGATATCAAAAAAGCCTACCTATGTCCGGCTTTATCCGGACGCCTGGCAACACTATGCACATGCGGGAGTCGCAATTAGGCTGTGTAATTCATGTATTACAATGAAATATTGGACTGGACATTCCCAATATTGAAAAACCTTAACGCACGTGACATGATGCTCACATTTTAAGTAAACCTAAAGTCTAGAATTTCCTTTACAGTATCTACCTATAGAAATAACATCATCATCATCACAAGCCCGATATCAGTCCACTACTAGACACAGGCCTCTCCAAAAGTAAGATTTAGAGGAGGCAGCAAACGATACTACAAAACTAACTAGGTACTAAATAACTACAACAACCCTTAATTCCGACCTTTGCTCTTAAGTTTATTAAAAATTTTTTTCAAAACCCTACTGAAATAACATGTACTTTCATCCAACTTTTAGGGTTTCGAAACCAAAGGAAAATCGTAAGCCTTAAAAATTGCTGTCGCACTGCTGACTGTACATAATACAGTAGAACCTCTATAAGTCGAACCTCAAGGGAGACGGCAAAAAATTCGAGTTATAGAGTTTTCGACTTGTAGAGAATTATTTCGACTTAGGCGGATTTTGATTCGACTTATAGAGGTTGAGATTCATTATTATAAATTTTGAGTTAAAGGGGTAAAATAAATAAAAAATTAATAGAGGTTAGAGTCTCAAACAATCGCGTTGCAAAGGTTGTAAAATAAAACATTGCTATTTTCGAGATACAGAGGTAAAATTTAATTTTTCGAGTTCCGGAGGGAAAATACGTACCAAAATGGCTTAGAAGGACTCACTGATTATTTCGACTAATAGAGGGTTGAGATTTCGAGTAATCCATTACCAGGTTTTGGTGTTTGAAGGGAAGGGAACAAAACATTTTTTCGAGATTTAGAGGTTTTCGACTTATCGAGGTTCGAATTAACGAAGTTCTACTGTATATGATTAAATCTAGAAAACGATTACCTAGTTAGTTAGGAGAATTTCATCAGCTAAAAAGCATAATATGTAAACCATTTTTTAATTCAAGCTTCTAAAGTTACAGCACTGAGGATTATAAATCCGTCATCAATGCCATTTTTGAGACGATGTCTACACTCTACAGAAAAAACTATTCACCCATTAATAGTCACAAGCTCCAAACTTTGTGTGACTATGGGGGAAGTGGAAACTATAAAGTTTAACAAGATATATTTTAAGTCTGTAAGTGTGAGTCACATGTAAAATCCGTCCCAAGGGAGAATGAAAGAAAAGGAAGTAGAGTACAGAACCCTCGTTGATGCGTAATTCCGACTTATAGTTAGAGATTTTTATTTATGTTTATTTTAACAAATAATTACCTAACCTATAAACAAATCGGTGTGGTACCAGGACATAAAAAGAGCACTACCCTTTATCTTTCTATGAGCGTCGTGAGAGGCGACTAAAGGAGTACTGCCAGAAGAAGCGGAAGGCAGCTGCTTCTGCTCTAGACCACTGGGAATGCAAACCAGCCGGCCCATCACAGTGGTTATTGTAAAATGCTTCTTTTTGGGGGGCCTGTGAAGGCAGCAATAGACTGATTTTAGACTAATGATGGCCTAATTATTTAGCTCAAAATGTTCCTAATGCAACTTTAAAAATGTATAATTACCTATATATCCTAAGAAAATAAACTATTGGCCAGTCAGTGAGTCTTTAATAATTTTCCTATACACTGCAAAATCTTGATTCTCTTTGAATTTTGCTAATAACTAGATTAAAGGATAGAGTATCCAAACTTGCTGAAGTTGCTGAAGCCATTGTTGCTTATACAGAATGTTTTTAAAATAGGCGTTACAAAGAAAAAGTTACTGGGATTTGGGTAGTAGGTAAACATAATACTAGAGTTATTTAATTCGGGGTTTATACCATGTACCTTATTTATTATGAGTTTCCGATATTTCGGCACTGTTGCAAGCGCCATGATCACGGGAGAACTGTTGTATCTGCGGGTGGGTAGCTGTTAAGAGCAGACAAATCGATCTACCCTCCGTCGTAGTCTTTTATTAAATAAAATATCGGAAACTCTAGTGATAGTGACCATGAAAGTTTAAATCAGTATAGGTAAACATAATGTTAACTTAATAATGTTAATGCTTTACAGGCTTTTGATAATACAATTACAAGAATCAAATCACTTACAGAATTAAATTAAAAGTGTTACACTGACCCTTTGACGATTCCAGACTCAATTAAAATCAATTGTTATCAAGACAATCGGTTGTTTCTTGGGGCTTGAAGCATTAAATGAGATACTGTGTAAAGGGATTTATCAGATTTCGATACTTTTATCTCATACTCATGACAGTTTTATATCATAATTAATTTGTATGTTTTCCTAGCAGTATCAGCTTCTATGGTCAACAATTTGGAGATTTTTATGGGCAATTGTCAATGTCATTTTAATTGGTATTTTATAGTATGCTAAAATGCATGACCAGCAAAGGTGCTTTTTAATATTAAAAATATGGCACAGACATGGAGAAGTGGAAATTATAAATTAAAATGTCTTAAGCTTTTATGGATGAACACAATAAACCAATCACTTTACTGACAAAAATCCGCACAGATTGTTCTCATTATAGAACTAGATTAATAATACTAAAAAAAATCTATAGCAACTTCTAAAATTAACTTTTTAAGACTTAGAATATTTTTCGTCATGTCTTACCTATTATTTGACATTTGACATAAATTAATAAGGGTATTGATTGATACATTTTATTATTCAATAGTATGAAAGTTATGTTTATGAATTGTTAATTATTTTCTCAAATGGTTCAATAAGTCATTAAAACTATTGGTACATGCCTTTTAGAACTACCTATTATGAAAACAAT
The DNA here is from genome assembly GCA_949315895.1 of Anania crocealis. Lineage (NCBI taxonomy): Eukaryota > Metazoa > Arthropoda > Insecta > Lepidoptera > Crambidae > Anania > Anania crocealis. The sequence continues at coordinate 18,724,363 of OX438883.1, forward strand.
TGTTGAATCCAAAACAAATTTTTGTAGTTGTAATTTTTAACAAATCTTACTGAGATATTGTTAGGTTTGGGTTTGAGCATTGAACATCTTATCAGATAATATCTGCTGGTTAGCATGTTATCAAAATGTGATAATATAATCTTCCAAACTAACAAGAAAATTTTCACCGTAAAATCTGGTTAATGTAGGTAGGTAATAATCAACACAAATATTTTTTTTTACATTTGTTTTTTGGTATTATAATATATTATAAATTTGGAATTAAATAATGTTACTGTACCATGATAACAGAAAAGAGCAAATAAATTGTAGGAAAATAATTTTAACAGCAGCACTAATCTACTTAAGTTTTTAACGGCAGCACTAATCTACCTAGGAAGTGTCCCTCTGTTCAGGGTGTCTCTTATGACTGAATTTTACAGTGTGGTAAGCACTTTTCTATGAGTAAGGTTATTTGACTGTGAAGTGCACCTCTGCAATGTATAAAGTAAAAAAAAGTAAAACCTTAGTAAGAAACAATAGCTATTGTTGATAAGGCGACTGGGTCGCATCACGACGACGAAAGCAACAAATTGTCTCGCTTCAATGACAGCTATCATTCAAGTGGTGTCAAGTCAGGGGTGGGGCGATCAGAATTCAAGAAAATAATGAAATGAACCTTTTGCACACTCATCATTCCATTAAGCTTTGGGAAAGACAAAATGCTCAAGGGTTACCCTAAAATAGAACATGATCTCAATGCTATTCCATAGAATTCGAGGTCACCAACGAGACCTTTGGTTATAGCAAAGCTTAGAAGAAACGCAAGTCAACTCACCGCCTGAAGCGCCGCTAACCTGTCCTTCGTCATCCTTTACAGAAAATCACACACCAAATAAACGTTTTATCTTATTACACAATCCCATTCACAGATATTTTTCTATCAAACGTCACTAAACTAAAGGACACGAACACTACGTTCACTTCACTCAAAAAATCGATACACACGAAACGAACGAAACTTCGCTAGCCATCTCATTTGTGTCAAGCAAGAATGAAGAAAATTTGAAAAGAGTTGTAGATGGCGCTGCCAACAGTCACAGAAAATGACGTCAAATTACTATCGGTAAAGCAGTATTCTGTTAAATTCATGTTTAGATACTATTTAATTTTTTTTTAAATGTTAATAGCAGTTTAAGTGTGTTTATTTGTGTTTAAATTTTAAAACACATTTAAATTATTTTAATATAACAATTCCTATTGAAGCCTGTGATTTACACTCAAATTAAATGAAATCTATTTAGTAGCTTCCTGACTACCCAAGTCACTGCGTCTGTCGCTGTCAAAGTAATCTTCCGTTTAGTCAAGTGACGCCATTGTGAGCCGTAACGACTTATAAGTGCATCGAGTTTAATCTCATTTTACTTAGCCAATCTCGGTAATTGAAGTTATTATTTTGAGTGCTTTAATTCTCTACGTGCTAAACTTTTTATATATCACAATATTTAAGGTGTCTCTGTTGTAATTTTGCCGGAATTCGCTTTAGTGTTCGGTATCACTAAGCTAAATTCCTGTGAGCTTTTCTGAGCGCCATTCGGTGAAAACTTAAAACAAATTCAACTTGTCAGTTAACTAAACTTGTATTTATTCTAAAATTCTACTGCAGAACTTGTGGAGAAACAGTGCTAATACAAAGTTGGTCAATTAGTAAACACAGTAAATTAACGGTCATAAAGATGTACGCTTGAGTCATATATGAAGTCATGGTTTCTATTGTCCTTAACGTATTTGGTTTGTTTTCAGGTCTATAAACAGAAATAAATCAAAATGACTGATGATATGCCCACATTCAAATGCGTGCTAGTAGGTGACGGTGGTACTGGCAAAACTACATTTGTAAAACGACACTTGACGGGAGAGTTCGAGAAAAGATATGTCGCCACACTCGGTGTTGAAGTACATCCCTTAGTTTTCCACACAAATCGAGGACCTATCAGATTTAACGTCTGGGATACGGCTGGTCAGGAAAAATTCGGTGGTCTCAGAGATGGTTATTATATCCAAGGTCAATGCGCTATCATCATGTTCGATGTAACCTCCCGAGTCACCTACAAAAATGTACCAAACTGGCACAGAGACTTGGTTCGAGTCTGTGAAGGCATTCCTATTGTGCTATGTGGAAACAAAGTGGATATAAAAGATAGAAAAGTCAAAGCGAAAACAATTGTTTTCCATAGGAAAAAGAACCTTCAGGTGAGTCTTCTGCTATATCTTTTATTTCACTTATTTTTGGTGGTGTGTTTGCTCTTTAATATTATCAAAATACCTGATTCTTACAAACAATATACACTATTACATGTTCAAGCTTATTTTATTTAAGCATATAAATTAAACTTTAGTGATTGCATCTAAGTTGCAAAATGATGATGATGATGATATTTATGGTGGGTGGTAATATATTATTAAGTGCCACTATTCAAAACATTTTTTTACTCTTGGTTAGATGTTAAAAAACCTACTTAATCCCTCGATTGTGAGTTATTCCAGACACAATTGAAATCAATTGTTATCGTGGCACCCAAGTGCCTCCTGGGGGTTAAGGGATTAATAATAATATGTTAAGACCAGTTTGGAAATAATAGACCGCAGTTAGGTTGTTGATGCAGTGTGGGTTAGCCGTATTCACACTGGTGGCTGTGCTGGTTCATATTTACTGTTTGTAGTAGTTTGTAATAATTAGACTATTCTGTTTATGTTTTGAGTACCAAAGCAGGTTCCAGCTTCTTCTCAGTATTATTACCATCTCGGTTAAGTGACACTAGCTTTAATTTTGTCAAGTACAAGTGTCTATACACAGTCACTAATGTCTATGGTGTTATATATGAATTTATTTTTATTTGCAGTATTATGACATTTCTGCCAAATCAAACTATAACTTTGAGAAGCCCTTCCTTTGGTTAGCAAGAAAGTTAATTGGTGATGGCAACTTGGAGTTTGTTGCTATGCCTGCCTTGGTTCCCCCAGAAGTTACCATGGACCCACAATGGCAGAACCAAATCGAGAAAGATCTCAAGGAGGCCCAAGATACTGCACTACCAGAAGAGGATGAAGACTTGTAAATATAGAATGTTAAATAAATTTCCAATGCGTCTTACTATGTTTAAAAGTTGTCCATTTTCCAATGAAATTAGATCAAAAGCCGAACAAGACGATGGTCTTGCATTCTTATTTATGTTTATGTTTGATCTGGTCTCAGTGGAAAATGAAGCTGAAATTGTACACAATGTGTCATTTGTACTTTCATTCCATTAGGTTCCAGCTGTTATAAATAAAACTAAAAATTTTTGTATTGACTAATCATTAAATTTTTTCAATCTTGTGCATGTACACTTATGTCTGGAACAACTAATTAAATTTATACGATGTTGTCTTTATTCAAAATTAATTTGTGAACAAGATCTAAGATAACCGATTTACTAAGTAAATTGTTTTTTCTTACAAATTGATGACATTTTAAAAAAGTGAGTAAATTTGTATTTCATTGTTAAGTACATACTAAAACTGTATTTTTGTTTTGTTTATATTCCTTGTTTTATCATCCACAGCTTTTTTTCTAAATAAATTGTGATGGAAGCCTATAAATGTTTTTTTAATCGTCTCAAACTATGATCTATCGAAGTGTTTTTCGCCCCCAATTAATATTGCCGTACGCCTCCGTAGCAAGTGGACAGATTCGCAACTGGACAGGACATGTACAGTCCATAACATAACGAAAACCTCTCGTGCAGTCATTTGTGCAATATTAATTTGATGTAATTCATTATTACTGCAATTAATATAACTTCTTTACATTTTTTTTCACTAGTTCAGTTATGTTGTTTTTTCTAGCCAATTCTGTTGATTACTTCATACGACAAAAAAATTCAAAATATTTTATTAAATATATACAGACACTTAAAACTGCTTTGTATACATACGTGTATGCTTCTATGTATGGGCTTATAACTTTATTTTTGATGCGAAAAAAGGGTTGATTAGGTTTTATAGAAGTATCTAAAGCATTATTAAAACTAGAAGCTTGAAACTTATTTTTCAATGTTGACGACTGCTCTGTCCAGTAGCTAATCCGTCTACCTAAGAATCGTTTAGGCGGTCTGTGACAACTTGAAAGTTGAAATGTCCTTTTCTAGATATTATGACTAATTCTGTTTTGGACCACTTTGCTTCTGTTTTTAGGGTACCGTACCCAAAGGGTAAAAACGGGACCCTATTACTTACTAAGACTTCGCTGTCTGTCCGTCTGTCCGTCGCTCTGTCACCAGGCTGTATCTCAAGAGCCGCGATAGCTAGACTGGTGAATTTTTCACAAATTATGTATTTCTGTTACCGCAATAACAAATACTAAAAACAAAATAAAAGAAATATTTAAGGGGGGCTCCCACGCAACAAACCCGTTTTTTTGGCCTTTTCGGTACGGAACCCTTCGTGCGCGAGTCCGACTCGCACTTGGCCGGTTTTTTGACTACAAGTACAGTGAACAAAAAATAACAAGATGTTATAGAAGACTAACTTTTATTTACAGAAAATTTTAGCATAAATATTTTTTAATCAGGGGAAATACTAATATAATTTCTTATTTAAATTTTTTTTTACCCCATGGGATCCCCGTGAACTCATCTGTTCATCAGAATCCGATTTAAATAAAAGTAAATAAAGTCAATGTCACAATGAGTATTTTTATTAAAAAAAAAACAGGAAACAAATTTAATTAGATAATTAATTCATCTATTTTTCTTCTTTGTTAATTTATCTTTTTTTCTCTTTATTTTTTTTCTATAATTTATCTTTTTTTTATTTTTCTCTCTTATTTTTTTTTCTATAATTTATCTATCTATCTCTTTTTTAAATTATCTTCTTCTTTCTTCTTTTTTTTACTCTAATTTATCTTTATTTATCTATTTATCTTTTTAGTTAAGGGAATCCTAGTGGACGAAAGGTCCATAACTCAGTTACAATATCTATTCATCACACAAACATTTAAACACTGGACCACAAAACCGACGACGAGGTCTGTTTTGTAATGTGGATTATTGTTCACACTGTACTTGTAATAGTCATTGCACGAAACAGTCAAAAACAGAAGCAGGCATTACAAAACCGGGCGTAACAAGAAGTGGTCCAAAACAGAATTAGTCATATCTAGAAAAGGACATTTCAAGAAGTTGTCACAGACCGCCTAAACGCTGAGAATCTGTCCACTTGCTACGGAGGCTACCGTAGAACACTTACATTCAGGTTTGGGCAGATGTATGAGCATTTACTACTTATAAGCTCTGTGAGGGTCTGACGCATTTGGGGCAGTTCGCAAATCGTGCACTCGACAAAAAAATTACTTTTCGCATTTGGTGCACTTCTCATTATGAGCACTTCGCAGAATAAGCACTTTTTGTGAGAGTTGTTAGTTTATAAAAAGATATGGCTACTGGTATTTAAAATAAAATTAACACTAACAAAATAATCATTTATTTAAGAAGTATTAAGTTCACTAGGTTTCGATTGTCAAAATGGAGTTAATATGACATATTTTTAAGCTATTGCATAGCTTCTATCGCGGGCCTTGAGCCTGGAGACCGAATCCAGAAATTCCGTAACGAAAATAACCTAACGTAACACTCGGGGCGAGGCACGATCGAACAATATTGAATTTCCGAAATTTAAAAGAATTTAGAAGAAAATAAGGATTATGACAGTATGGTTGCCTATGGTAACCATATCTGCCAAAATAACAGAAAAATTTAATTACAAAAGTCAAAATTAGAAAATACATAAAATTAGATAAAATTAAGCTATTGCATAGCTTCTATCGCGGGCCTTGAGCGTGGAGACCGAATCCAGAAATTCCGTAACGAAAATAACCTAGCACCACCCCCCACTCCGACCGGCACAGCGGTGATACTTTTTAGCTTAGAATATATTATTCTAAGCTTTTTTTTAGTTTTATAATTGTATAAGTTGATAAAAAATGCTATGCTATAGCTTTACCGCGGCAGTCTCCGAGCGCCACACGTCTTTTTTTTTACTCTTTTTTATAAAAAACAATAAAGAATCACATTAAAGTCGTAATAAAAATACAAATAACAATCACATTTTAGATTACAAAAAACTTTGTATGAAGATTTAAGCAGGTAATTATACAATAAAAAGAGAATTCAATTACTTCAAAAACTGCAAAAAAAATCCCATTTTGTAAAAACTTAGACACTGTTATACTTCCGTTTTCTAATTTAACCAACAGCTTGTTATATTTGCGATCAAAAACAGTGTCTTTTTGCTTGCGATTTCTTTCAACATTCTCATATAAACTGTTAGTACGCATAATTATGACGATCCCAATATTTGCTCTCTTTTTTTAATTTGTGAATGAACATGTTTGTGTTAGGATTTTTGAGTATGCGAGCGTTGAGACGGTGATGCCACGCTTCTAAGGCGTTAGTTGTCTTATGCCTTTGATTTGCACAGCTCAAAACCGTTGGCAACATTTTTGGGTAAGTACCACGTTTTTTCATAGTAATTTTGAAATCGCCTCATTTTTGGGGTTTCTGGTGGTGGAAATATTTATTTTGACAATCAAAATCGGTACTAAATAATGTAACCATTAACAAATAAATATTTATCTTACAATCAAAACTTAGTCGTGACATAATGTAACATAAATAAACGATTACAAGTTTTTATATAATTTTAAATACCCAGTACCTACCTATACACCATTTAGTTTTTCATATCTTTTATATAGGTACGTAGAAATATTTATTTTGACAATCAAAACCTCAAGGGAGCGTACTTGGTCCCCTTCTGTTTTTACTGTATATTAATGACCTTCCTAAATCCATCAGGCACGAAACAGTTCTTTTCGCAGATGATACCACTTTAATAATTAAATGTGACGATAAGGATAACTTTGAAAAAGATGTGAATGAAGCTCTTAGGGATATAATAAAATGGATGAAAAATAACAACTTGCAAATTAATATTAATAAATGTAAACAAATTCAATTTCATTCATACAACTCTCGGCCCCGACCGCTTCAAATAGAATTTGAAAATAATACAGTAGATCTAGTGAACCATCATAAATTCCTTGGAATCACTATTGATAAGCATTTAAATTGGAAGGAGCATATAGAGCAAGTGTGCAATAAGTTAAACCGATTTGTTTTTGCGTTGCGTAAACTGAGACAAACAGTTTCTGTCGAGGCAGCTCTAACAGCGTATCACGGCTATGTATCAGCTGTTCTTAGTTACGGCTTGATACTATGGGGAAACTCAGTGGACGTTGACCGGGCTTTTGTACTACAGAAAAAGTGTATACGAGCAATTTGCAGTGCTAAATTTGATGACAGCTGTAAACCTTTGTTCAAAAAACTTGGTATTTTGCCTTTGCCATCGTTGTATATCAGAGACGTTTGTTTGTTTGTATTCTCCCATCCAAAATATTGGAAAAAGCGATCAGAAGTAAATTCGAGGCCAACTAGGGCAAGAGTTATGAACAGATTGTACCATCCTCCTTGTCATAAACAAATATACAAAAAAAATATTTTTAATATGTGTATTGTGTTGTTTAATAAATTACCAGATGACTTGAAATTAATCCATGACTTAAATATATTCAGGACTAAATTGACAAAATGGTTACTGTATCACTGCTTTTATAATGTCAAAGAATTTCTTGAACATAAAAATAAAATGTGACAATTTCTCAAATATATTACTGTAATTGTTTTGAGTTTTTCGTTTTTAAAATTATTAAATTGTTGTTGTGAGTTGTTAAGATTTACTATATATTTGCACGCTATTGTTTGGCTGGATGCACAGGACTTAGGATATTAACATCATTATGATCTGATGTATTGAACTGTATTCTTGCAAATAAATAATTTTTACTTTACTTTACTTTACTAGTGGACTTAATACTCCTTAAGTAAATGATTACTTTGATACAGTGTTTATTTTATTTTAAATATCCAGTAGCCATATATTTTTATAAACTAACAACTTTCACAAAAAGTGCTCATTCTGCGAAGTGCACATTTTGCGAAGTGCTCATAATGAGAAGTGAACCAAATGCGAAAAGTAATTTTTTTGTCGAGTGCACGATTTGCGAAGTGCCCCAAATGCGTCAGACCCCTCTGTGATGCGCCTGCCCCGCCTACATGAACATCGCCTTTCTAGCCTACTTTCCGTGTTCTGTGCACTAAAGCGATACTATCAATAGTGGAATATCGAGCGGCAACACTACTCCCGATAATATTTAGGTACCGTCCTAATCTTAATGTTGCTGCTAAGTAGGTACTCTTATTGTAAAGCTACTAATTTATGATTAAACCTGAATGTATAGATGAGCTATGAAATCATCTATATTACCTTTTAGAAGCAAGCAATAATGTATCGTTAAATATTCGACGTTTTGATTTTGTAGAGCGACATTATCGAAAATATAGACGAGTACCTATCCTATCGATAGTATCAATATAATTGATAGGGTTTTTACTGATACTAACGATACTATTGAGCTTTAGCAACTTATAAAAGTTATTTTTATCTATAGAAAGTATCGTCAAGGCTCAATATAGTATGTAGTATCACGATACCATCGGTAGACTTTCGCTATCGCAAAAACACCAATATAGAGTGGATATGTTTGCGCTCTTGTAGACACACAGAGGAGCTCTGTTCCCATCCACCAGAGCGGTTGCAGATACGCAAGATACGCTTGAGCAGGTAGTTCGCAAAAAATGGAAGTGGATACCTGGCTTTAGATCTCCCATCCTTCTGTATTCGCCACTGCTACCTCTTTGACTTCCGCGATACTTGGCACAAGAGATCATATCTTCAGCGTCATGTGCCAGGTGAAACATTGCCCCTAGATACGTGTACGATGGGTTGCTCGCCACTATTATTAGTCGGCGCATGCAATTAAAGTAAAGCTTCTCGGTTAAAAACTTTATACAACTGTGTGAGTGTTACGTTTTATATAAAGTACTTTAACACTTTTTAATTGTAACAAAGTTTTAATTGTCCGCTGAATTGTTGTAGTTCCACGGGAAATATATTATGTAGGTACTTCTTTGATATAAGCAAAAAGATAAGATACTCATTATTTTTAAACTAAAGAAAAATAAAAACCATGTGATTTTTGAGTTTTGTATATTTTTTACATTTTTATTTTAAATGCATACATTCATAAAATAAGGGAACTACATTTCTAATCTAAATTATATCTAATATTTACTTCTTCGCCGCGGCCTTTTCTCGTGCTTTCTTTCCTTCCATAAGTTTATTTCTATCTTCTTCAGACATATTATTGTTGATTTTAGTGATAACTCCAGTACCCAGGGTAATGTCGCCTAAACGTAAAGTGAAGCGCTGTCCTGTTTCACACACCATGGGTTTTACAAGTTTCAAGTGTAATCTGTAAAAAATGGATTGCTTGATTATTGATTGATACATAAGTCACAACAATTTGAGCGTTTAGTCGCATAATGCCTAATTCGCAAAATGTAGGCATTTTCATGTCTCAAAAGGACTAATTCACAGAATGCCTAATTCTCAAAAGGACAAAAGATCATAGATATTAATACTAATGAACGTTAGATGCATGAAAATAAAAAAACTTGCATTATAAAATAATTTTGCTTAATGTCTAAAGAAATCAACTGAGAGTTTAATTATTATTAAGATAAGAATTTGTTTTGACATTAAACCAAAATTATTTAATTCTATAAGTTTTCTTTATTTTCATGCATCTAACATTCATTAGTGTTAATATCTATGATAATCAAGTTTTAGTCCTTTTGAGAATTAGGCATTCTGCCTATTAGTCCTTTTGAGAATTAGTCCTTTCGCGAATTAGTCCTTTTGAGACATGGTAGGCATTTTGCGAATTAGGCATTATGCGACTAAACGAATTTGAGTGACTTAAATACTATAAGTTATAGTATTATCCGATTCAAATGCTGTTAGGATAAGACTTTTTGGAATAAAGCGCCATATGACGTCAACTGACGCCTGTCAGTACCGTTATCAACGAGAAAGCCCGTAACACGCGACATTAAAAAATATTTATTATCTATCTGTCTATAGTAACACATCCTTGGAAGTATTTCTTTTTAAAATATAATTATTGGTATTTTTGTGACAAAAATGAAATGCTTATGAGAGTAAAAAAGGAAGTCAAAAGATTTCGAGATTATTATCGAAAATTACCCACCATCTTAAAAAGATCAATAATATGTATAACCGAATGCGAGTATGCCTTGATACTTTCAAAAAAATTAATTAACTGATTAATATTATGCATCTGTCTTTTTTTCTGGCTCTACATGACATCACTGTTGGTGAACGCAACTTCAAAAGGTCGTATCCAAACAGCATTTGAACCGGATAGTATACTGTCAAGAGTCCGTGACGATATCCACAGCCGAATAGCATTTCTGAGCCAACTGATTTAGTATCAAACAATATGTTTGGTCTGAACAATCTTTTACAAGTCCATGAAGTCAGCAGGTTTCAAAGAAAAATATAATTTCAGAAATTGCTTTCAGTTAGTCAGAAATACTGTTTGTCACGTCTTCGTTTTAATAAGTAAATTAGGTAGAATTTTTTTATCAAGTCGTCTTCTTACCCTGTAAATGGGTCAAATGTACGTCACATTCATTTAAAAAAAATATATATATTTAAAAGTATGTCTTTTCTACCGATTCTATTCACAAATTCCTACCTTAAAGATACGAGGGCGGGTCAATAAGTCCGTGACTTTTGGAATAAAACACAGATTTTTTGATAAACAAATCATTTTATTTTTCAACGTAGTCTCCCTTGAGCTCTATACACTTTGTCCAACGCTTCTCCAATTTTTTTATCCCTTCCAAAAAATATGATTTGTCGAGGTCCTCAAAATAGGCCTTTGTTTGCGAGATGACTTCATCATTGGAGTCAAATCTTTTTCCACCAAGCCATTTCTTCAGGTTTGGGAACAAAAAGTAGTCACTCGGAGCCAAATCTGGAGAATAGGGCGGATGAGGGAGCAATTCATAGCCCAATTCATGGATTTTTGCCATGGCAACTGCACATGTGTGCACCCTTGCATTGTCTTGGTGGAAAAGAACTTTTTTCTTGGCCAAATGAGGTCGGTTTTTTTTCAAATCGTCATTGAAGCGGTCCAATAAGTTGGCATAATATTCCCCATTGATTGTTCTTCCCTTTTGAAGGTAGTCAATGTAGATTATCCCACGTGCATCCCAAAAAACAGTCGCCATAACTTTATTGGCTGACAAACCCACCTTGGCCTTCTTTGGCGCCGATTCACCCTTAGAAACCCAAGGTTTTGACTGTTGTTCGGTCTCTGGTGTGTTGTGATGGATCCATGTTTCGTCCACGGTTACAAAACGGCGCAAAAACTCCTCCATATTGCGATTAGACAACGCCAAACCTTCCTGTGAAGTTGTTACACGATTGCGTTTGTGGTCGACTGTGAGCAAACGCGGCACCCATCTTGCGGAAAGCTTTCTCATGCCCAATTGATCTTTTAAAATTGAAACCACTGAGCCATGCGTGATCCCTACGGCTTTCACAATCTCTTGCACTTTCAATCTTCGGTCGGCCAACACCATATCGTGAATTTTTTCGATTGTTTCGGGTGTAGAGACCTCAACTGGGCGTCCAGGACGTTCGGCATCTTCAGTGCTTTTACGGCCACAACGAAATTCAGTAAACCACTTTTTTACCATTGAAATCGATGGTGCAGAGTCCCCATAGTATTTATCAAGCTTAGCCTTGGTCTCGGTAATGGTTTTTTTTCGCAAAAAATAATGCTTAATAAGCACACGAAATTCACCTTTTTCCATTTTTTCCTCAAATTACTGGGTAGTCTGATAAAATTAGCTGTCAAACACAAACTAACTGACGCAGCAAGTTCAAATTTTGATAGGAATCAACTGACAGATACTTGTTGACAGGAGTAGTGTTGCTTTTTTTAGTAAAGAGGTCAGAATTTCAAAAAGTCACGGACTTATTGACCCGCCCTCGTAATTTCTAGGACAAAAACTATCCTTTTCCTATGTATCTCTATACCAAATTTCATCTCTAGTATGAGGATGAAGCACACTTTTAGAATTAAAATACTTTAATGATATTTAAGCAATTTAATTGCAATTATTATATCAATTTTAACTTGAAAAATTATGTCTCAGGCGGGACTAGAACCCGCATCTCCTCGTATGCCGGGCGCGGCAGGCGGTGAAGATGCGGGTTCAAGTCCCGCCTGATAAATATTTTTTAAATTTTTAATTCAGAATAAAAAGTCCGCAGTTTAGCAATATGCAATTATGCGTGGAGCAAATTATTGTACCGTAATAGTTAGGTTCAAGGCAATCATGAATCGTGATCGCACTTGCGTATATCTGTCCAAGCAGATTGCACTAGAGCAGAAGTCCGAAGAGTTTTTAGGATAAAAATACTCACGTTGCATCTTCGCCGGGCATAACCATTTCTTTGTCAGGAATAGTAACCTGAGAGGCACAATCCCAAGTCATTGAGAACATCTGTAGCTGAATGAACGATGTAAATGGTTTAGACCGTCCACCCTCTTCTTTGCTCAATATGTACACTGCAGCCTCTATATTGTCATGTGCCTTCACCGTACCAGGTTTAGCCATAACCATACCACGTTTGATCTGCTCTCTTTTTACAGCTCTCACTAGGGCTCCCAGTTGATCACCGGCCTGAGCCTCTTCCAATGTTTTATGGAACATCTCAACTCCTGTGACTGTAGTCTTCATTACTTTACCATGTCCAACAATTTCACATTCAGTTCCCTTCTTCAAAACACCTAGAATGTTAAATAAGGACTTCTCTTTATAATTCATCACTTGTTGATTTGATTGACTTTACCTACTTTAATGTGAGTAATTTATACCTCTGTGTAAACGCCCAGTAATAACTGTTCCTCTTCCAGGAATAGAGTGCACACTCTCAACTGGCATGAGGAAAGGCTTGTCCAATTCTCGTACGGGTGTTGGTATGAAAGAATCCACTTCTTGCAGCAGCTTGGTGATTGCATCTGAACCTATTTCAGGGCTCTTACCTTCCAGGGCACATAAAGCAGACCCTAGAAAAACAAAAAGTATTAAAAATCTTTGTTTAAAATAATAGTAAATAAAAAGTATTTGTTATACCTTTGATAACAGGTATTTTATCACCATCATAGCCCATTTCACTCATAAGTTCTCTAATTTCCATCTCTACAAGTTCCACCATCTCCTCATCAGCTGCATCTACTTTATTAATGAAGACAACAACATGTTGAATGCCGATTTGTTTGGCAAGGATTAAGTGCTCTCGTGTTTGAGGCATTACTCCATCAGTTGCAGCCACGACGAGGATGGCACCATCCATTTGAGCTGTACCAGTAATCATGTTCTGTAATAGACATAATATAATACACATTTTAATATCAAAAACTTCCAAAAAACTTATACTATCTGGGGAAATACATACTCTTTTCACTAAGCTACAATCTAGTGTCAATGACTTTTTCTAATAAATTTGTGCCAATACCCTGCATATTCACATCCACATCTTGATTGATATCTTTAATTCGAATTATTAAATCGCCAAAAAAAAAACTAACACCATGCCAAATACCATTCAAATCCGTTAAATTAAAGCTATTTATTTTCATACATACTTTCATCCCCTATTCCCTTTCCCTTTTCACCCCCTTGAGGATTAAATTTGTACAAACTTTAAATGACACAAAAAAAATTAAATATTGTGTAATTAACTTGTTATCAATAAAGTAATTGTAATTTATATCTAATCTACAGCCTAAAATATAAACTCCCACTTTCTAGCTTTAAAAATAATTATGATCCACACAAATTTTCAACCCCTTACAACCCTTTTTTCTCATTAAAAGTAGCCTAGGCTCTAGAGTATAATAATATGTGTACCAAATTTTATTTAAATTGGTTCAGTAGTTTTCTCATGAAAGCGTGACAGACAAACAGAGTTACTTTCGGATTTATAATATGTATTAAGTAAGGATTGTTCAAAAACAACAGTAGCACAGATTAATCCCTCAAACCCAGAAGGCACTCGGGTGCCACGATAATAATTGATTTCAATTGTGTCTGGAATAACTCACGATCGAGGGATTAAGTGAATAACTTTATATAAATACAGACAGGGTATGGTGTTGGGCTCTAGTAACATTGCTCCAAGGAAAGGCAAAGGATGGTGAGAAAGATAATTAACTACCTTAATGTAATCAGCATGGCCCGGGCAGTCTGTATGTCCATAATGCCTTTGCTCGGTTTGGTACTCAACATGAGCAACGTTAATTGTGATACCACGAGCCTTCTCTTCTGGAGCATTATCAATGTCTGAATAACCTTTCTTTTGTGCCAAATTGAGATCTGCTAATACTGTAATTTAAAAGCAGATAACTTGTACTTTTGCTACTTAAATATAGTTTTTGGAAGTAGATTTACAATGGAAAAACTAATCTGCATATAAAATTTTGGTCAAATCTTATGTTTCTGAGATTCACAAAATAAATAAGAACAGTATACAAGAATTGCTTAGATATGTATAAGATATAGTATATTTAAAGGACACAAGTGATGATTGATATCTATGTACTATTTTTTATACTATACATACTAATCGATTCGCAAGTAAGATAGTGCTTTTTAAAATATTATAGAAATATTTGTAAGATGTATTCACTGATATCATCAAACCAAACCTAAAGGAATTCAACATGAATTGCTCTTTAACGCTTTGAACCCCAAGCGACAACCGGTTGTCGCGATAACAATTGATTTTAATTGTGTCTGGAATAACTCACGATCGAGGGATTAAGTGTTTTAACTGAAACAGATAGATTAGATCAATAATATTTAGACATACCAAAAAATAGAGGCTAAGGACAAATATTTTTAACAATAGCAGTAACAATACAAGTATATCAGTAGTTAGAAAATTAATTTGTAGACAATATTTCTAAACTGCCAGTTTACCTTTAGTTATGGCCGCTGTCAGTGTTGTTTTACCATGATCTACATGCCCAATAGTGCCCACATTGCAATGAGGTTTTGTCCGTTCAAACACAATCTTCTCAGCATAATTCCTCCTCAATACAATACTCAAAGGGGTTAAGGTGGGAAGTGCTGAACATCTTAATTGTGAACAGTGGTTTTGCTTTAACACCAGCTTGAGTGCTGTAAAAAAAAAATTGGATTGATGGAACTGCTATGTGAAACTCATAAGCATTTGGTAATTAATTGGATGTTCACTGAAATTATTGTTACATCTATTTAATTGATTCTGCGTTAGTGTACCTATTATATCGCTAAGAAGTTCTTGAATTCCGACGTTAGAGAATTTAAAAAATGTCAGCAACCTAATCAATAAGATAACCTAACTTTTGTAACTTTAACTATAGTCGCAGCTTACAAAGACCTCGAATCGCCGGGTTATAATAATGAAGACCAAAACTGAGTGTGATTTATCTTAAATTTAATGAGTTTTACATAATCCAACATAACCAATGAAAAAAAGCAAGGAGGCAGTTTTGAAACAAAATCATTTATGTTTAAGTACCTAATTAATGACTTTAATACTGAATGTTAATCTTAAGGAAAGATAATTTTTACTAAGTTTTTGTAAAAGCTCTTGTGTTTTACCTGGGTTAACCAAACTTTTAGCGAGTGATATCGTCGCCATTGGTGCAATTTACTACACCCGTATCTGTAAACAAAATATCACGATATGATGTCTGAGAAATTTTTAAATATTCCTTTTACCACAATTCTCTTTCGCAAAGAATACACACCAAAATCGCACCACGAAATCGACAGACAAAAAGCAAATTAGATTGGATTATTGGATTGGAAGGAAACTTCACTTGTCGATTTTTTTTTCTTTAGTAAGTTTAACGGCCTCGGATACTTGTTCATACAGCCAATTCTTTAGTAATTTTGTCTTTATTTTTGCATTAAAACGTTGATGTTAGACGTTTTAATGCTTCGATGGAGTTTTTGGTGACAGTCGAAAGATTGAAGGAATGTAGAGAAGTCCCCAAGAAAGAGGTAAACTGTTCGCGTTCCCGCGCAAAATTCACGGTCCACTTTTCTTGGTTACGACCCATACACCTTCTTATTTCACCGAACTGTATATTGTTCACTCGCACGACACTTTGTTTCGCAAAATAACACCACTTTTACGATCCAAAAATCACTATAAACAATAAAAATTCGATAAAATAAATGGACTCCAAACGTATCTCACGAACTCCCGCCAAAAAACCTTCACTTGTCGAGACCACTCCATAGACTACAGACTACTCTCTAGTAGTCTGTAGTCTGTGGAGTAGTCTCTCTATTTTTTTTTTTAGTCTCTCTAGAGTTGCTCTAGAGCATGAACCTACAAAATTAAATATTTAAATCCGTGCTCTAGAGAGACCACTCCATAGACTAGAGAGTAGTCTCTCTAGAGATGCTCTAGAGACTACTAGACAAAAAGACATAAACCCATGACATAAACTATGTCCATATGTTAATCTGAGATGTTTTCAATAAATTTTTTTGTTAATTTCGGAACCGGCTAAGAAATGAGACCATGATGCCAGACCATGATCTACAAAATATATCATATAAATACTTACATAACAACTTAACCTTTTTTGTTTTGCATTACGCATACCTACTGCTTTAGGGGCAGCAGTAGGGTATGTGGGACTCTCTTGTCGGTGCCCGACAAGCATACCCACTAAAAAGACCTGCGGTGTACCTTGCAACGTATGTTGGCAGTGTATGGGTTTCCCTTAGGATGCCCTCCATGCACCGCCTACGTACGGCCTATGCCGGACCTCAGGCATAAAATATGGGTGATCCTGTACACCAGGAACCACCCCCAGTCTGGCAAGCTGTGCAATGCAAGCGTTGAGCCCCCCGGCCCAACGCCCACTAGCCTGCTAGAGGGGGGAAGTTGAGTTCGGCGTATGCCTTCTCGTCCTCCCCCATCTACGACTTCGGGTCGGGTCCGCAAGCAAACTCGCCGACCCGATCCGTGGCCACCCTTTACAATGACATTGCATGTCGTTGCAAGGGACCGCCAACGTCTAACGCCCACTCGTTGCCCAGCATAGCTCAAACCATACTGGGAAGCGAGCGACTTCCGTCCGCCGCGGGGCTGGCGCCCCAACGGCAACACCGCCGTCGCACCCTCCAGCGCGAACGGCCACAACAGGCCACGGGCCGAAGCCCGTTACCACCGTCTGGAGACGCATTCAACAGCGGGCTGCCCAAGCCCATTGGAAGCGTCTCCCGTGTGGGTTTTGGTCCACGCCGGCCAAATGGCCGGTACCCTCCATGTCTGGAGGGCGTTCCCCTATCCGCCACCTGGGGACGCGCCCGGTAGGAGACCCAAAACTCCTTCCCTGTGAAGGGCGGGACATAACAACTTAACCTAACCTAACCCTAAATGAACCTAAAACCTTGTTAAAAACTTGAGCAGCCTTGCACTAAAACCTCAACAACTCCGGTATCTCAAGCTCAACCCCTACCAATCTCACAAGATAAACTACCGAGAGAACGTGAAAGTGACTTGTAGGGGTTGTGTTCTTGAGAGAAGAGTAATACTCGGAGTCCAGGTTTTGTAATGTTTTTTTTTTTTTTTTGAAAGGACCTATGCTGTGGCAGAAGGCCGTTACAGCTTCACCGGGCGGGTTGATTGAATTGATGATTTTATTGTAAAAATGATCTCAATATATACAAAAAGTTACTAAATGCTAATAGGCTAAAAATACACAGACCAATAAAAAACAGGATTTATAACCAATAAGAGAAAGCTTCGATTTAAAACACGGCGTCATCATTTCGCCATATGAGTGAGTGAGAGGGCTTGATCGGATGCCTCCCTTGCACCGAGGTTATAAATATAAGTCGAGTAAAACTCACGCGCTCCGCAGTCTGCTGTTTAAATAAATAAATAAAATCGTTTATTTGCACAAAACATGGTAAGTATAAAATGGTAACATTAAACAATAAAAGGTGCTCATGTTTCGCTAATAATTGAATGGCATGCAAATTTATGTTGTAAAATTACCCGTTGATCTTAATTACATTACATGGAATAAAAATTAAAATAATTAAAAATGTCAGGTATTAAAATTTCAAGATTAAATAAATGTCAGTAAAATCCAGCTAGTTGTCAATAAATTCCTAAACACTATAAAAATTGTTGTCACTAAGCCATTTAGTTTATCTTTTTTTAAATAGATAAAGTACTAAATAATTATTATTTAGTACTTTAAATTCATTAGGGATCTTACAATGGAATGTCCAAATTTAAAAATTTAAAAATCACGGGATAGTTGTATGTCCCGAGTAACGAATGGGCCATTTTTTAAATTTTGCGCGAGCTCCTCTATTATCCGTGTTTACTAGTGCTGTGGCTATCAATTGCATTTGAAAAATCGATTATAAGTCGATTATTAACTGTACTAAAAGATAGTGCAATCGGAGCAACTCTATGTAACACAAATTTAAAAAAATATTAATCTGAAGTGACTCCATGTTGTGCGCCTGTTTGTCACTGTAATTTGCGCTAAACTTCAATTTGTTTCAAAGAAAATGAAGTGATTTGTTTTAAGCTCAGAAAATGTCTTTAGTACTTTAATATTGAAATATTTATGCTTTAAAGTATTTGTTAAGATTTAGGCTTTCATAGTTTACTAGTGTTGCTTCCTCCGGCTCCTCCGAGCGAGGTGACCCGTCGGTAGTCATCGAAGCGACGACTACCTCCGGGTAGTTGCTGTAAGGAACTTAAAAAGTTCCCCCAGCAGGGATTGGTCCGCCATTACGGCGGTTTCCGTGTTAACGTGACTCTACTACCGGTACACAAGTCGCAACCTCCGAGAAGAACCGGCAAGAAACTCGGAGGTGTACACGGTGTGTGTGGTGACCTCCCTTCCCTGCGGGTGTACAGGTCTGGGCCGTGTCGATACAATGTGCCCTATCGGTTTACTACTAAGTAGGTAAACTACAAAGTAGGGTGTGTCGCCTACGCCTAACTGAGCTTCGGGAGGGCCCGGGCGAACGCGGGATATGCTCCCTCAGGGATGGAAACGCAGGAGAAGAAGGGGAGACACGCCCGGCAGTGGCTGGCGGGAGTTTTCCTAGTGCCTTAAAAGCGAGGAGGACCGCCTCGCTCTCTCAAGCAGACCCTCCAGGGGGCCAAGGAACTCCCCCGGCGTACCGGCGGCGGAGGGAAACTTTCAGTGCCTTAAAAATGCGCTGTCTGTTGCTCCCTAACAACAGAACCCCTTTACAGTGTTTAACTAAACCAGCTTAGTTGGGCTCGTTAGGTTTTCACCGATTTAGCCACAGGAAAACCACGTTATCCTGGAACCATGAAATGAGGACTCTCAACTGAGCGAAACAACGGGTAGGGGGGAAGCAGCGGCGTGACACGTACGTATAGCGCGACAGCTAGAAGCGGAAACTGTCTAATGTATACCGAATACCCTCAAATGCATACTTCCTTTAATTTATCTCAATTTAAAGTATCGATTTAAAATGTATCGATTATTAGTATTGAATAGGCCAATGTAGTGTCAAAATTTACGAAAGAACTATCGTTACATCACATTGTTTTTATTTATTTTAGTCATACGTATGCACGACGATAAACGAACAAATGATCGCACACCGTGTGCGTTGAGTCCGCGGTAAGGGCGCTTTTAGTGTCACGCGGGTGGCACGCATTACACCTACATTGCATGCTATATTTGATAGATGATACTGGGCACGAGTGATCTATCAAATAAAGCTAACAATGTACTCGA
The DNA here is from genome assembly GCA_949315895.1 of Anania crocealis. Classification (NCBI taxonomy): domain Eukaryota; kingdom Metazoa; phylum Arthropoda; class Insecta; order Lepidoptera; family Crambidae; genus Anania; species Anania crocealis. The sequence goes on from OX438883.1 coordinate 18,744,254, forward strand.
AATGAGCGCCATCCGCAATCCGCATGCGGACCCGCGTGACACTAAAAGCGCCCTAACTCCGCGACGGACTTTTTTCGCGGAGAAAAGTCCGTCGTCTGCGCAGGCCATAAATATATAGGGAAATGGTCTCGTGATGTAGGTGCGTTTATTCGATAAGTAGAGATTAAAATTCTTTGAAACATAATGTTCGTGACAATTTTTATTTCTCAATTTGGATACAATGTTTTGCAAAGCTTTAGCTATTTCATAAAGTACACAGAACATTTAAACTTGTCACTTTATTATTCACATTTATAAATACATTCACTTTTTTTTTTATTAGTTGTTACCTAAGGATAATGGTGAATAGAGCCATTGCGCAATTTAAATTAATGTATATAAATGCCTCTTGATCTTAAAAAAAAGTTCAGTGTCTTAAATAATGTGGTCAAAAAGTGTAACGTTAATTTAATCACACAAATGTCGTACAAATGTATTCATAATGTAATAATAGAGTTACACAATGAAAAATGTTGGCTTGTGCGTAACTTAATTTAACATAAAATTGTGTTTTTTTACCATCCCATTCTTGCTACTATTCAACTTATGCTTAATATTACAGATTTATTTCAATTATTTTTTAGTTAATTACAAATCCGTGGTCTGTGAAATGTTTGTAGTGGCTTATAAATACATATATGCTTTCGCAATTAACCGTGAGATAATCTCTGACAAACGTAACGTGCCTGCCTTAGCATAGGTAATATTTAAACTAGTTTGAGGATTATCGCGCGGCTGCTTGGAATTTTTTACATAGGCGTGGATATATTAAAATATATCAATCTTGCATACACTGTAAAAGTTGTCGTTTATGATACGCGATACGTTCCCGAGCACATTTTATTAATTGATATGATTAAATATGATATATATGTCTACAATCCACATGAAAATGTCTGCAATATGTGACGGAAACGTTGTGTTATCATGTGCAGTCCGCGACATCAGTTTAGTGTAAACAAGATTATCTATAAAACGAATCTTGCATGCATCCAGCCTACCTAATTGATGACAATGAAAACATTATTATTTTTAATGTACTGATAGCACACGCTATTTATTTGACCGGCTAGATAGATGATTAACCAACCAGTGGTAACTAAAACTGCATACTCATACAGTATGACAAGGCTATATGAATAGGACTGATATGCCGTCAAAATTTAATAAATTTCTTTCGACTAAATAACAGCACATTAATTTGATAGCCTACATTTTTTGCAGTCATCCTACTGAAAGAGTCTATCGCGATAAGGTTGACATTTCAAACTACAACTGGTCGTAGACGGAAGCGATAGGGGCCAAATTAGACTTTTAATTCGAGTCAGTAATTTTAAAGCAATGCGACAAAGAGTCTGCAGATGGCCGAAAGTGTAAATAAACATATTGACGAATAATAATTATTGAATAAAACGTAACACGACACTGGTCATCCAGAGACGTTAACGAATTGCCTCGTATTTTATAATACCTTGGTGGATCAGCCAATTCTACTGATAGAGCCTTAAAAACGCTTATCGTCGAAATAGGTCCGCCCCACCAATCATAAGACCTACTGACATAGTATGACATATCATGAAATTTTGTGTAAGAACAACTTTCGACCGACGACAAACTTCTCTTGTAGCGTAGCAGCCGTTTCTAATATCGAATTTTAAATCTAATTTTGACTATTGCCATCATACAACACAACTGTATGGAACAGGTATGTTAATAAATAACGAGTAAAGTAATAGTTGATGTTGCTTCATAAAAGCGAAATTGGTTCAACTTGGGACATAGCTAATAGCGTGTTCAGACCACAATAAATTTTATAGAGCTATGTTTGTTGCGTGTTAATGTTGAATAGCATCAAGTATTTTTTTGTTACTTTAGGTTGTCGCCAAGCAATGAATATATCTAAACAAACAGTAATTGCGATCTGGATGTACGATGATGAATTATATCAACTATGAGCCATGATTTTAAGTCATGGATGTCTGTGAAGCCTAATTTTAAGAACGATTTTCATACGCTAATAATATCAAGGAGGTACACTAATATTCTAACATGCGAAGTCTTGACTCTTGTCTGGTGGCCAGCGATTGCGGGACCTGCTTAACCCTGCTATAGACAATTAATCTTGTAGCCCAAGTAATGAATGTTGACATTAATAAATTTGAAATGAAAGATATGTTTACGGATTTAGTACGCGTTTATTTTTGATTTTAGATGACGTTTTGAACACTTTACAGCGGTCATGGTCACGGCCGACTGCAGTCTGCAGTCGGGCAAAATCAAAAATAAACGCGTACTAAATCCGTAAACATATCTTTCATTTTAATGTGTAGTGTTCGCGTAAACTAAAAAAAAAAAGGTTTAATAAATGTGTTATGTTACGAGTAGCGATAGCTGGTTTTGGTTTGGAGCTAGATCAGTGTTTTTATATTTGGATGATTATTATTTGTACAGGTATTAAATGACAATCGGTCCTTTATAAAGAATTTGTGGGACTTTAAATCAAAACGATATTTTTTGGGCATATTAACAAATGAAAGTGGTTATTATTAGAGTTCACACACATCCAAATATCAATCTTGAAAACTCAGCCTTGGATCTGATCTAGGCTGTGCGCTGCATCCCGGTGGCGAAGAGGACCTTCTGTTTGTTCTTCTTCTTTTTGCCGGTGGGCGCGGTCGCAGCGGGCGCTTTGCTGAGCGCCGCCTCGATGGCTTCGTTGAGGCTGAGCGCGCGGAGGGGCTCGTCGTCGGTCGGCGGCGGGGGCGCCACGGCCGTTTTGCGCACGCGCCACGTTCCGCTCTTGCTCGCCATCTACGGAAAAAGAATTTATTATAGGACTAGCTGTGTCCCGCGACTTCGTCCGCGTCAATTTCTGTTATGATTGCGATTATTTTTGCAACATTTTTCACTGATGCTTCGTTCCTATTAGTCGCAGCGTGATGTTATATAGCCTAAATCCTTCCTCGATAAATGGACTATCCAACACAAAAAGAATTTTTCAAATCGAACCAGTACTTCTTGAGATTAGCGCGTTCAAACAAACAAACAAACAAACAAACTCTTCAGCTTTATAATATTAGTATAGATATGCTCCATTAATTAGTTGGTCCAGCGGTTTAAATTTAGGGATTTAGGGGCCCGGGTTCGTTCCCCAGGTCAGGCAACAAAAATTTTAAATTATCGAACATTTCTCGGGTTTGCGATCACCAACCCGCATTTGGGAAGCGTGTTAATTATGCCTATACCCATCATAGCTATGGTAACTTGAATTCAATGATGCCTTTGCCCTACAGTGAGATGATTATAGGCCATTACTTTTTTTTATATTCCATGAATAAAGCCAGTCAAGGTTATATCATTGTTTATTTAAAATGATCATCTTTTATTAATTTCTAAAGTTCGTACAAAAAAAAAGAAAAACAAGACCTTGGGCCTAATTCGCGTAACCGAATCGCAGTTCGATCGTGATTGAATTGGACAATTTTGACATTTAGCCCATACTAGAACTGTCAAAAACCTGTCGTTCAATTACGATTGTGATACGATTCGGTTACGCGAATTAGGGGCCTTAGCATATTTAGATTACTATTGTAAAATTTTGCTCTAGTGTGTTGCCAGTACAAAAATAGAATAGCACCACGGCACGGCAACACTATTTCTCTCAACCGTTGGCCAAACTGCGATCGCCAGCTGAACTGCCAAGCATGGCATGGATTATGCCAAAATCATCCTTTGGCAGTGTACAAAATAGGATGATCTAAATGTGCGAGATATAGACGAGTTACCTTAGCAAATGAAGGTCCCGCGGTGGGTGATTCGACGCTCGTAGTTGGACTGACAGTTTCCTCCGTGGAGGAGAGGGGCGGGTCGAACCCGCCCAGCGTCGCTGCCGCAGGCGGGAACACTAGCTCGGAAGAGAAGTCGGGCCTGGGCGGGCCCTCGGTAGCCCGACGTAGGGCCCATTCCCGCCTACGCTCGTCGCGCTCGTGACGGGCGCGGATACGTGCACGCCTTTCTAAGTCCTCTGTTAAGACAAGAACAATATATGAATAGTTTAAGGCGGTGTAGTTCCAAGAGGCAGCGTTTTTGAGTTTTTAAAACCCATTTTAAAACTAGAAAACAGCATTTTAAAGTCTGAAAAAAATATATGTATTCATTGAGAATCTATTCTAGTCACAGTCGCTAACGGTTACACGATTTGATTAATTTGGCTCTATATAAAAAAATCACAAACCTACCTCTCTTCGAAATGTTTTTTTTCAATTTCACGACTAAACTACGGACATTTTTAATAAAAATTTTATGCTAGTTTAAAACTGCTAAATATTTATAGACATATTCGCTGAGTTTAAATTCATTAAGTACATGAAATACTTAATCAAATAACTACAAAATACGTGAGCGCGGCGCGCGGCTCGTCAGGCCCGTACTGTCGCGCGCTGGCGCTTACGGTGCGCATAGGCACTCCTTATAGGCGATCGAAGCATATCGATCCATACATCACGAACTACTGGGACTTTAAAAAACTGTTACCCAACTACGAAAATGCAATGATTTTAAAGTCACCTGTATATTTGCTGTAGTATTATTTAAACAGTTTTGTATTACTTAGAATTTGTCTTCTTTCATTTGACACCCCACTTGTTATGACAAACTAATTTTTTCAAAGTACCTCATATATTGTATATTTACTTTAAGAAGTTGTAGCATTCGCCATATAGCTATTTCTTTTAGTAAAAGGCAGCCTATGTTACCCGGACTATAATAAGGAATAAATTAATACCTCATTCACTAAAAGCGGCAGAGTACTTTAGCTGTAAATATGGAATCCACATAAATACCCACATACATACACTGCTAAAATCATAACCCTTCCTGTTGGCTTTGCCGTAGTCAGGGAAAAATTTGAGGGTTTTTACATTTTAATGCTACATTTATGATCTCCATCATAGATAGTCTGGTGTTAAGAGTTTTCCAAGCCGCCTATAACAGGATTCTGACGTGACCCGCTTCTAAGACTGATTTTGCGTCAGAAGCCAGCGTTTCAACAACTTTCGAAGCACGATTATAACTACACTAGTACACTACACACTTTTAGCTACACCTTCTAAACTGAAGTTAGTGTACAAAAGATCGTTTCGTAAAATAAGCTGTCCAGAAATAGAACCTTGGCCCTGGACCACTATACCATATCATCACTACACTGAGAAGGTTGTTCCATATCTAAGGTGAATTATTTAAATTTAAATCAAGGTATTCATTTAAAAGAGTTTGTCTAAAATCTAGTTAAACTGAACTTTCATTGTAAAACACTAATAAATTTTATCAATATAATTTTTTTCATACTTTGTTAAGTCAGCATACCTTACGTTGCTCTTCTACTTTCTATAACATTATTTTTTTTTTCCAATTGTGTAGATGGATAAAATTAACGTAATAAAGAGGAGCAAAATTGATTTTATTATATTCATGATTCTTTTAGAAAAAATAGAAATTTTAGCAAAATAATTATGTGAAGACAATAATTCGCATTACAAAGGACATGCAACCGCAAAGGTTAAGTAGTCACACTACATAAACTGCTAGCCCCGCCCACTTAAACTAGTGCAAGACACAATGAAAAGAAATATATAAATGGTTTTATCAAAATTATAGAAATAATACTAGTTGACAATGTTTTTGTAAATTTTCATAATAATAACCGAGTTCATAATCAATTATCAAGGTAGACTATCTTGATAATTAATTATCTATTGGTTAAATACTTAAAACCAACTGCTGAGCCGTATAGAAATATGGTGGTAAAAGCAGCGATCGAGAAAATTCAGTATAAAAAAAGCTTGTACAAATAACTAAACATTATTTCACACGAAAGCAAGTGACTCACTCTCGCTCTCTCTCTCTCTTTCCCCAAGGACATCCAGTCCTTAGCATTTCATTATGAAACAGAAGTCATGTTCATCACTAGTGAACTATCCTGACAGTCCATTTTGAAGTGTCTTTGAATGAGCTATTAGACACTAACTGACCTCCTCGCGCACCCTGTATCTTTTTGATGTTCGTGAATGCATAGTCTTAAGGCTGTGTTGGATGTATACCACAATCTTACCTGAAAAATTCTGGAGAGCTGCAGTTGTCACATGGGGTGGTTGAAGGTCAATTTCGACAATGTCAAAGGAACAATAGAGTGGCAAGTGGGCGGTGTACGGCATGTGTTTCCGCGTCTGTGAAACAATATTTAGACAGATGTTTCTTATGGATGAATAATTCATTTTAACTATTTTGTATTATTAGGCAGTGAGAAAATCTTACCACTCAGATAGCAATAAATGTGAAACAATGCTTTAAAAAAATAAGACTGGACTAGGAACGGAACACCAATGGTGCTACAAAAAATATTTGTGACTCCAGTCATAAAAGTAAAGTAACAGCCTATAATCATCCCACTGCAGGGAAAAGGCCTCCATAATTGAATTCAAGTTACCACAGCAATGATAGGTGTACTGGCATAATCACGACGCTTGCCAAATGCGGGTTGGTGATCAAAAACCCGAGCAACGTTCGAAAATTCGAAACTTTTCGACTTCAGTCATAGGCAACAGAATATTGTATATACATGTACCTGTTCTGTAAGTGGTAAGGTTTCCCGATGTAACACGCGACCACGTATAATAGGCGGCGCTGCGGCTAGAGCTCCCCATGAAGCGTTCAGAAGGCGAACATTGAAACTATTCAGGAACACTTGCTGCCCATCTTCAGCTGTAAACACGATCACTTGAAAAACCCATACATAGTCATTCCAATAACAAGCATAAGTCGTACCTAGTTAAAAAAAATGCTATTCTACGAATGTTTCGAAGTGTAGAAATTACCTTGATAAAAATAAAAGTATTTAGCCTGATTTTGTTTATCTATATCTGTGACTGCCGGATTTTCATCAATTGTTTCATTAGCGGTATCAGGAGGACCTGCATAGTCACATAACGGGAACTCTGCAGAATAGTTATCATTAATGTCAGCAATAAAAGTTGGGGCTTCAGGATTAAGGTTTGATTCATTTGTTTCAAGATTTGCCATTTTATCTTGAATCACCTCGAGACTGGCAGCGCCGTCTTCAGTAACATCAAACCAGTCAATTTTCTTTTCATTTACTTCCTGTTTTTCATAAACAATAGGAGTTGTACTATCATCAGGTGTCTCAATTTTAGCAGGTTCATCAATTTGAACTTCTATATACTTTTCCTTAGCATTGAGCATCTCTAGAGCCTCTTCCATGTAAACAACTTCACTTGTGTCAATTTCTGCTATAATTTGGTTACGGATTTCTTTACGCTCTCTTTCTAAAATTTGTTGCACCTACAACAAACAATAGACTATGTGTTGAGCTTATACATACATTATTGTAATTTTATTTATAGTTACTACCTAATAATTACTTTTGTTTGAAGACGTCTGCCCCTGGCTTAAAACAGGCTAGATATTGAGTTTAAATTAATTTTCCACTATCACATCTACTTTGATATGCAAAATTATTACAAGTCGTCAGTTTTATTAGATTTACATGTCTTCTTTAGCAAATGACATTATTTTTTTTCTTCCTTTTATTAAACTACCTGTTGTTTTGTAGACGTGAAAAACTTGGAATATGGTGCGTTGTTTATATTTTCTAGTGGCTGTACTGGGTCGGGAGGCGACTGGAGCAACTGCCCACGAGGCGGAGCAATCTCTACGGTGGTCGAACCTCTAAGACGACGCACCAAACGCATAGTTACCTGCAAAAAGATTTGAAACTAAAACATAATGTTTAACATACAATCATTTATTTATTAAGTGTAACAATATAAGTTAACAATACTCCATACAAGTTTACATGTGACAAAGTTGTATCCTAATTTTTTTAGATATTAAATTAATATTTGTAACTTAATCTATGATTTAATCCCAATTACCCCAAGCCAGAGTTTGAACAATCAACTACTGGCTTTTCGTGTAGGATCACTGGACTTAGGATTAACGATTGTGTCTTACTCATGGGTTAAGACTTAAGCTGCGTTTTCACTGACATGGAGCAGACCATGGATTAATCAGTCACAGTGTTTGAATTCTTCAGATTGCTGATCACAATTACGGACACAAACTGGTCAATTCACGATACGCTCGTTTTCTATCTATCCAGATGCACGTTAGTGAAAACGCAGTTTTACATTTCATTATTGACTCACTTCCTCAGCAGGCGATTCCCACTGCACCATTCTCGTCGGCTTCATGTCTTTGACGTGTAGAGGGGTGGTGCACACTGGACAAGGCGGCGGCTGCTTTTCGTGGGCTGCAGCGTAGTGAAGGACGCAAGGCCAGCAATACACGTGCCCGCACATCCCTACACGGCCCGCCACCGGTGTTCCCAGACATATAGGGCATTCCGACTTGCCAGTGCTTCTCACTATCTAAAGTCATAATATAAGAACTGAATAAATATTGAATTTTAAAAAATCCCTTGAATAAAATTTTTTGTACTGCCTGAGGTGGGGACTTAAACCATCCTCTGGCTTTTCATATGTGTCCATTAAAATAGTCCAGTCCAGTAAGTCTTTTGTTTATGAACATTTTACAAAATCACTAAAGGCTTTAGTTAACGTGATGTTGTCCACATTTATTATTGAAACCGGTAGCCCCATTTATTTTTGTAGCTTATTAGTTTATCAACCAGAATATCAATAACTATATCAAATACTATTGAAGATAAGCAGCACCCTTGGAGTAGTCCTATATTGTACTGTAGTATTCAATCTGTATTTCCATATAGAGTTTAACTTTAAATACAATCCTCTCCGGCAAAACTATAGTTAAGAGGAAACACAAGGGCCGTTTTTCCATACAAACGTAGTCCCCAGTTTCCTCCTTGGATAACGCCAGTAGAGCAATAATTTTTATTACAAAAATCTATGGCCACTATAATTAGCATGTCTATGTTTTCTGTTTTTTCATAAATTAATTAATAAAAGATATATGAGCCCTCAAAAATCGAAAAAATTCGCTAGATTTTCCGCTGTTTTCAAACATCCAGAAAACAATTTTGGCAAAATTTTAGAAAAAATGCAAATTATACGAGCACGGCCAAAGCATTTCTTTAATTTTTAATGAAAAAAGTATTTAAATCGGTCTAGTTTTGGAAAAGTAATCGGGGGGACTACGAAACGTTGATTTGGTGTGCTTTTAGTAGGTATTTTCGGTCCAAGAAGCAGTTATCTCTATCACGCTTTGCGGTGGAGGCGTTTGGCACTGCGCGACAGCAATAGATTTTACTAATACCTATTTTTCAATTCTCTCGCCTTTGTTCGCCTCGCCTCGTTTCCTCTTAATTATACAGATTCACTTACAATTTCTTCAATTTGATCCCACTTGACAGGTATGTCAGGATCTAGCACATTCACATTGTAATCCCAACTCTTCTTCATCACAAACTGACAGCTGTAAAAAAGAAAGGAGATTTATCCTACTTATTTGTTAGAGACAATGGTATGATAATATGATATTTGACACAAAATTTTTATTCTAATACCTATTACAAAAGTGCAATTATACCCTTTGGAACAATAATGGCAATCTAAAGTTTTTTTAATGTACACAATTTGGAGTGGTGGAATCTACCTCCTAGTGGTCCACCCTGTGCAACGGCATCTTTGGTTTTCTAACCAATGATAACGGCTAACAGATCCCTCTGCGGTGGTAGGCTTCGTGAGAGGCCGCTTGGATGCTACCACCCTGCTGCCGGAGTCCAGCACCAAACAGTGTTCCGCTGGTGTGTGGGAGAACCAGTACCTCTGGGTAAGCTCGCTCCATCTTAGGCTTCTTAACCGTGTAAATACGTATGTAGTCAAGAGCAAGCCCGTTTTTTTATTGAAAAAAGTAAAAAATATAATGATATCTTGATACTCACTAAGCCCGAAGATAAAGATCATGTTCATGACGTATTACTACTCTATCCCGGTGCTGTGTTGGACGACGGCCACGTGGCTGTAATGCTCTGCTCTCAGCACCAGCACGGCTGGGGTACATGAAGTTTAGCAAATGGTTCATGTTTTGCTTTTTGCTTCCAGGCACAAAAACTGAGCCGATTTCCGGCTCATTATCGTCTTCTATCCTGTTAATCAAAATACAAATGTTATTAAAATCCAAAGTATTTTTACTGTTTAGTCCCTCAACCCCCAGGAGGCACTCGGGTGCCACGATAACAATTGATTTCAATTGTGTCTAGAATAACCCACGATCGAGGGATTAAATTGCATTTGATAGTCACAGAATAATCAAAAAGTATAAGTCCATCTACCATATTATAATTACTTACCCGGTGTTCTGCGTTCCACCCACGTTGAAACCGGTGGGATCACGCGTACGGGGTCGCCGATTGATTGCACCCCTACCACGCTGGGCTGGGACATTCTTGCGGTACGGTTCATTCTTAGGTGCACTTCCAGATCCTTCACGTTTCTTGTTGTTCCGAGGCCAAGGTTTACTAGTAGATTCTGAAGTAATTATAAGAAATATTTTGTTATGTAGCCTCACCAATTTACAGTTTTAAAACCCTATCAAAGAAACCAATGACAAAACAACAGGGAGTTTTTTTTTTAAATGGTAAGGTATCATAATAACTAACCTATGTTTATGTATGTTGTGAATTCGATGTTTTATATAATGTTTTACCCACTCGAATCAGTTGATGAAATAAGATGGTAATCGTTTAATTTATGAGGTGGGTATGACTTGACCTTTATTCTACCTACTCACTTACCAGAATTTTTTTTACAGTCGATGGCTGATGCCCTCGACTGTGGTTGAGAAGATCGGTTTGAAGATTTTTTGTCCATTTTGGATTCCTCTAACATCCACAATAAAAGCTGAGCGGGATACTCCGCGAGGAGATAACGTTATTACGTGCAAGACCGACATTTTAGAAAGCCATGTTTATAATACGAAACAAAGAAAAACAAACAATATTTTCTTTTGATATTAAACTTTACCTAGCGGTAATAAAGGTAGATAGCACTATAACACAGAAAAGGGAGTATAATTTACTCCCTTTCGTCGCTACCGACGAATTTTTATGAAGAAAACCCAAATCTCACACTCGCCACAATATGGCGACCAGCCGGCAGCCAGCCCAATTTTAGATGCGCACTTCCGTTATAGTAATATTTTTGAAAGGTTATTGATTAGGTAAATAAAGTTTAATTTTTGCTTTTATATTATTAATCAACTACAATCGTTCATTAACTGTTAGTGAAATTTAATGATTGAAAGATGATAGATTTTCTATTTTAAGTCATTGATTTGACTAAACTTTGAATTTACAGGTATTTTATCATGCGCATTAAAGTCGTAGTTTTTAACAAAACCAAAAAAAAATTATTGAAATAGTTATGTACAAGTAAAAAATCAAGCACAATTAAAAACATTTATTTAAGCGAAATAAAAAGTACATTAAAATGAAAAAGTACCGATAAGTTAATTAATGCAGAGTTATTATTCTTTGCAAAGATTTGACATGTTTAATAACCAGTGACTTGGCGGGAAAAGTCTAAAATCTATTTGACTTTTTCATTTTTCGCCATTCGTTAGGTATTCAATTATTCATTTTCGCGAGGCGCCTTTCCTTTTTTGGCAACCAAGAAATATTGTTTCATTTTCAAATATGGACGTACCAGACGATTTGCCAACTGCAAAAATAGCTAAAGAACCCGAAGAAGGAGCTCAGCAACATTCGGTAAACTTTGTAGTCCTTAGAAATATTTTTTTATAACTACCTAGATTTACATGATTATATTGTGATTGGACAGACTACCCACTTTGAAGACTAATTTTTACAGTCAATTTAAAGAGTGAAAGGGATGCTGATTAAATGCTGATTATCTTTCAGAGTAAAATCGCAATGTCGCCACCTATGGAGAACAGGCCGACAGGCACACAAATTTCAGAAATATCTTCTTCCTCTCAATGCAATAGGTAAGTTTTGTTCCATCTAGTCATATCCGATTCATAAACTAAGTTGCTGTATCATTTCATTACTTAAAAAACTTCTCTTTGTTTGAGTCTTAAAACTACATCTAGTTATTTTTATTATTAGGGTTGTAATCAGTACCTCACTGTATTTGTCATATCATAATTATTTGAGTTCTGAAAGACCAAGGGCATTAAATAAATAAAATCAAATTCCTAATGATCATCTCACAATCACAGCTATTACCAGCTCCAAACTCATCAAATCATAGGATATTTATAAATTCGTAAAACATACATTTACCCCTTGTTTGACTTGAACAAGCAACTGCTGATTTAGTATCGCGATATGCGATGCAAAGACGATCGTTAAAAATTGTACGAATAATTTATATTTTCTTTTTCGTTCAGTTTGTACAAGGAAGCTTTAAGCCAGCCTGCTCCAGGGATGACCCAGCGACAGCGGCTTTTATGGCTGCAGAAGCGACACAAGACTGGCCTATGGGTGCAATGCGACGACTGCGACCAATCGCGGTACCTGCCTCATGTGCTGGATAGGAACGAGCTACCAAAGAAATGGTACTGCAAGATGAACCCAGGTATTACATTGCCGACTGTACCGGCGAGACTCATCATTATTAGCTTTCCATATCAGTCTACTGGACGTAGGCACCTCCAAAATTACGATTTTGCCATAGTCTCTATGATTGGAATGCGGGTTGGCAATCGCAATTTGGGCCATGGTAGAGAGAAAATACTGCAGCCCATCTTCGAGCGGTTTCTGTTAGTCATCTCTTAATTAGTCTATCATCATCATCATCAGCCTATCTCTAGTCTATCATCATCATCATCAGCCTATCTCAGTCCACTGCTGGACATAGACCTCTCCAAATACACGCCATTTAGGATCCTCAGCTTTTCGCATCCAGCTCCTGCCAGCCACCTTGCGCAAAACACCAGGGCTGGAATGGAAGGCGTCCTACGTTTGCCGAGACGCGGTCTCCACTCAAGAACTCGTTTACCCTAGCGGTTGTCGGTTCTGCGGCTCATATGGGCAGCCCTTGCTAATCCGGTGGGCTATGTCGGTAACTTTAGTTATCTGCCGATAAATTAGTCTATAATCTCAAAAAGAAGGATAAGAACGGGTGGTGGTATTCTATTATAGGCCGGCTCTACCAATGGCAGACCAAATATGCTTAACAGACAAGAATGAGCTAGAAAAGAAAATATATTTTGGGATAAACCACCGTAGGTTTTTTTTAGTTGAGCCAGCTAGGATAATATAAAGCCATTACGGTTATACAGATAGCATGGATGTTGAAGCGACACGCGTGAATCCGCCAAGTTCGTGCACAATGTTTGATTTAGATATACCTATGGTGGTACTAGCTGTCTGCTGTTGCCCGCGACTTCAAAACTATGTAATAAAATTATTCCACTAACTAGGCTGTTCGTTCATATACTGTATTTTCCTGGGATAAAGTATCCTATTTGTTATTACAGCCGGTAAACTAACACCGTGCCAAATATTAATCAGATCCGTTGAGTCGTTTTAGCGTGAAAGAGTAACAAACATCCATCAAATCCTCACAAACATTTGCTTTTATAATATTAGTAGGATAAGAACTACGTTTAAAAAAGAGTTTATTATAAGTATTTGAAATCAACCCTATTTTTTATTATTTACCTATTGCGTTATTATATATTTGTTTAGAACTTATAACTAAAACACTATAAACATCGACGATTATTACAGGTTTATTATGTATCGTTGGATTTGATTCCTGTGGTTTGGCAGCCAAAAACAGAAGAACACTAGCGTTTTCGTCCGGTTTTTTAAGAAACTACTAAAGGAGTATCATCGGGTGCTTACATAGATATAAAAGCAGGTTTCCGGTACAGACACATCTGTAGGGGTCTGAACTGATCGATTCAGGTATAAATTGTCTTATGCGCTTAGGGGCCGTCCACAAATTACGTCACACATTAAGGGGGGCGGGGGGTCTTACTTTTTGTGACATTGGGCAAAATAGTATAGGAATTATCGTAAAAATTTGTCTGTTTCTTTATATAGGCTATTCTGCACGGATCCGTACCGACTCGCACCGACAAATCCGTACCGGGATACCCGCTTCTTTATATTCTCACCCTAAGTTCTCTAATGTACAAGTTCGTCGGACGACGAATTTCTTCTAGCATGTGTTTACTGAAAATATAGAAAAGAAGGACGCTTTTTATTAAAAAAATAAATAAATTTGGACAACATTACATACATTGCTCTGATCCCAATTTGAATAACTATTTAAAGGACTCGTATTTTGGAAACCAGAAACAACGAAGGTACCACAAACATCCAGACCCGAGAAAATGTAGAAAAACACTTTTATTCTACATTGACCCGTCCGGGAATCGAATCCGGGACTGCGGAGCAGGCGCCACCTTGAAAACCGGTGTGAACGCCACTCCACCACAGAGGTCGTCATCGTCACTCTTGGTGTACCTAGTATTAATAGTTAAAGGAATAAAAAGGTTTCAACCACCATTTATTAATAAAAGACTATTAGTTTGATAAAGACGAATTTTATGATTATAGCAGGATGACATACACATTCGACTATGTGTTAAATAAAATAGAACATCTCCTAACGGAAGAAAAAAGAACTTCGTTATCTATATCCATTTTAAACATACCCTCCCTACTCCGACAAATGTTCTAGCCTACCTATATGACCCGCTCCAGCTAATCGGTACCAATAGCTCCCATTGGAATATTTTGCTTGTACGGGTCAGTACCAACCCGTACCGGTTTGCCTGCACCGGGAAAGTCTAGCCCAGATTTGCTATGTTATTTAGAACTTTGTTTTTTAAACCTTTTGTTTAGATAGTGCGACAGCCGATTGTTCCATACCAGAGAAACCGATTCGACTGCGTGAAGAAGAAGACTTGATTCATAGCGAATATTCGGCAGGATCTGTTGTGTTGGCGCGACTCCCAGGATACCCTTGGTGGCCAGCTATGGTCGAAGATTGCCCTGATACGGAACAGTTCTATTGGCTTGATGGATTTTCTGATATACCAGTAAGGACGTAGCATTTTTTTTATCTATGGTAAGAGTAAAATAAAACTTTAAGTTTCATAAGGATTTAAAAGCTAAAGTAAGCCATAACAATTCTGTTTCACTGTGTACTAGTATAACATTATCTGTGGTATTACTAAGACTTCGCTATCTGTCCGTCTGTCCTTCCGTCTGTCACCAGGCTGTATCTCAAGAGCCGCGATAGCTACAACAGTTGATATTTTTACAAATTATGTATTTCTATTGCCGCAATAACGACAAATACTCAAAACAAAATAAAATGAATATTTAAGGGTATACAACAATCTCGATTTTTTTGCCCCTTTTTGCTCGATATCAATAACGACAGCAACAGGTAGACATATGAAATATTCACAAAGCAGTCAGGTGTAATTTTGCTATAATAATAATTAATAAAATTACACATGTCGGTGTCACATCACATCGTAAAGATAAATGTTGTCTAACAGGCCTCTGTGAGTTGGTTTGGGTCCCTTGTACGCCTTCCAAATGTCCTGGATTTAGTCCTTAGTCCCGTAATCGGAAACAGACGAACAGAATAAAATTAAAATTAAATATTTAACCCCGGCTTTAATACAAAAAACGCCAGTTTTTGCCTATTTTTGCTCGATATCAATAAGTGGTAACAGGTAGACACTACATTAACTAAATGTATGTACCTACCTACTGTTGTTTACCTAGTCAATGGTACTACGGTACCCTTCGTGCGCGAGTCCTACTCGCATTTGGCCGGTTTTTAACGGCCTTGTTATAAGTACGTGTTGGAGAACGATAAAAAAATTTTTTTTTGATGGATTGTGTACTTTCAGACTTACTACAATGTCGTCTACTTTGATTCACACGAAGCCACAAGATCGTGGGTCGCACCTAAAAACATAAAACCGTATAATTCCAACAAAAAGGCTACGAAACATGCCGTCAAAGACAAAAGATATAAGAATCGCCTAGATGTAGCCTACAAACAGGCGGATGATGCTGACATGCTACCCCTTGCAGAACGCCTATCTAAGTACAGTTTTTTGAACCGATACAAAGGAACTATTGGCGAACCAAAGGAAATTACAAAACAAGAAATAATAAGGTTCAAGAATAAACTCAAACGAAAACTTAACATTGACTTTTCTGATGATAGTGATTCGGATGAAAGTCACCAATCCGATGGAGATGTAGCATCGAAAACCAGAAAAAAAGCAATGAAAAACAATAATGTGATTTTAATCGGAACACCTAAAAGTACTAAAAATAATGAAGATCTACGAAAAGAAGTGCATGACGGCGTGTTTGATGCAAATAATACCAATGGTACAATTCCAAATTCGCCAATTAGTATTGCAGAGTCTAATAGATCTAGAGAGCATCGTCTGCCTAATTCTAAGCAACACAATTCTTTGACCGTCCAGATTGGAGACACAATGATACTTGATGATGGTACAAATTTCCTAATTTATTTTAAAATAATATAAACATTTTTGCGATTAAATGTTAATGCAAGGGTATTAAATAATTAACTTTATTTACAGACTCCTCTAAAACTTACCTGCCAGAAAGCGAAATTGCTGATAAGCATACGGAAGTTACCCAGGGCGAAACAGACATCCAGATTCGCATAGCTACACCCAGCAGCGATGATTTTGAATTTTAATTTAATCTTATCTAGTTACCTAATACCTTCAAAGATCTTGCTTTTCGCGAGCGCGATTCGTAGCTGGACCTAAGGTATAAAGTAGGTCTAAGCGCGAATGCACCACACGACGCGACCGGACAGGATACAGCGGTCTGTGAATTGTAAGATCATTAACCTATGCAGTCTATCATATTAGTTACTTGAATTTACTCTAACACTTTACTTTAATCCCTCGATCGTGAGTTATTCCAGACACAATTGAAATCAATTGTTATCGTGGCACCCGAGTGCCTCCTGGGGGTTGAGGGATTAAATGAAAGAGAAATTTACGGATTCGCGTTTATTATTATTCGGAACAAAGTTATTATTTGAATTTATCCTGACGTTTCTAACATTTTACAGCTTTCATCTTAAGTCTTTTCGTATGTCCATGTACGTGCCCTTCAAGAGGCCACTGTGGAAAACGAAGGTTTCGTATACATAAAGATTTAGCAGAAACTCTAAAACAATTGTAGCCAGAATGATAAATTTGTAGCTTTTGTAAGTTGTAAGCTACAACTCGCCGAATGTGGTCCCTCGGATGAACTGTGTCAAATAGAAATTACACACTCTAAATTAGATCAAACGCGCATATTGATGAAATACGAATCAATAAAAAGTGTACTTATTTATTTATTCCATCACTTTCCGTTAATCTTCTGATGTGTGGTTACCCTAATACGAATATTTTGTTCACTTAAAAATGAATCAGTTTTATTTCAAGAAATAAAATATTTATACACCACACAGATACATAAGTTTGAACTACTAAATGACTACATTTTTATATTATTGTATAAATTAATACACCTTCCACCTTGTCTCTAAATATGATAACTACTAATTAGTTTTATATTCAAATTTGTAGCTTTGAGAACTGAGGGCCCATCATCTGATTGGATTTTCTTTATTTGCAGTAACTAGGCAGAGCTCTTATTTTCGTATGAAGTCCTACAATTTACCTTCTAAATATTACCATTCATCAAAATCATCTTATTTGGTCAGATTTAGTAATTTGGTATTTGACACAGTTCATGTGAGGGACCACATTCGGCTAGTTGTAGCGTACAACTTACAACAGCTACAAATTTATCATTCTGGCTACAATTGTTTTATAGTTTCTGCTAAATATTTATGTATACAAAACCTTAGTTTTCCACAGCGGCCTCTCGAACGGCACGCACATGTATGTCCGACCACAAAACGTCAGGATAAAACAAAACAAAATACCTAAACGCGAGTTTAATCCGCAAATATTATATCTAATTGTATGTGTAGGAGCTAAATTGTAAGGATCGTGTTTGTGTCTTAAAAACGTGACATTTCGATACTTACATTCAATTTCGCAAGAATTAGGGCTTTTAGAACGCTCCTAGTTTATGAAACGCATTTGAGGTAGTAGTGTCTGGTTATTTATTTTTGAGTAACTTTATTTTTAACTTCAAAAAGTGTTCTGTATTTTTTCTTATTGATCCATTTAAATGTTTAAAAAGACTGGCGCCTGGTGCAATAACTGCGCTATAAGAGTAATACATTGAATTTTATGTGAGAAATAATAAAAATAATAGTGGTAAGTAATTATTACACAATAATATGTTAGGTTAAGCACGAATGAATGAATTAATGTAATTGAAGTATCCATTGAGAAAATATATTGTTGTTACATAATTTTAAAGGTTTTTTTTTTCAAACTTCAGACTAATTGAAACTAGGTAGCTACTATAATCTAAACTACAGATTAATCGGTACCCAAATCCTAATAAGACTTTTATTTTTAGTAGTTAGTACTCTTTAGTAATTAGTTATTTTATCTTTAGTTAATTTAATAGTCCATAATACTAGGTAGGTATACCAAATTCTCCCACTCGATCGGATAGTATCGAATAAATGGAGACTAGAAGAAAGGAGAACCTTCTGCATATTATATCAAAAAGTGTCCGTCATAAGAAGGAAATTAAAGATGTGCCTGTGGATTGAGTGTTCTTTTTCAAATTCGCGAATGTTTTTGGAAAAAATTGTGAAAATGCAATGGTATAAAGTATTATTCTAAGTATAAAGATAAAAAAAAAGTTGTGCGTGTACTAGTGTACACACGTAAGAAGTGAAACTTCTTTATGGCCTTATTTTTCGAAAAATGACCTACATGCAACTTTCCAGAAATTGGTTAAATTAGTTAAATTGGTTAAATTGGTTAAATTGGTTAAATTGGTTAAATTGGTTAAGTTGGTTAAGTTGGTTAAGTTGGTTAAGTTGGTTAAATTGGTTAAATTGGTTAAATTGGTTAAATTGGTTAAATTGGTTAAATTGGTTAAATTGGTTAAATTGGTTAAATTAGTTAAATTGGTTAAATATTATTTCACTTTACCTTTTTGCTATCGTCTGAACCAACCGTGGTAGGGGCAAGAAAAAGATGGCGCGTAACCGAAAAATGTGACGAAAATTTGACGCAACTTTCCAGAAATTGGTTAAATTTGTTAAATTGGTTAAATTGGTTAAATTGGTTAAATTGGTTAAATTGGTTAAATATTATTTCACTTTACCTTTTTGCTATCGTCTGAACCAACCGTGGTAGGGGCAAGAAAAAGATGGCGCGTAACCGAAAAATGTGACGAAAATTTGACGCAAAACGTGACGGTAAATTTTTTCCAACGCCGATAAAGAAGTTTCACTTCAAAAATAATAGAAAACAGCACACTCAGGCACGGTAGAAAGAGTGGGAGATACTAGTTCCTCTCCCTTCCCCTCGATCTTACGCTTTTTCGATCAGCATCACGTGACCCTGACGCGAGTTTGGAAGTTTTTACCCATCCAACAAAAAGTGCTCAGCGCCGCTAAAGAAGTTTTCACTTCAAAAATTTGAAAAGTATAGAGAGTAAGTTCGGTCAATTAACTAGAACACTCAATCTATATTTTAAGGACTATAAGCAATCCACACACACATTAAAGTGGCGCCATAGTCGCAAGTGGAAAGATTTTAGAAATTGTACCACTAGGACAACATAATAATACAAGAATTTCATAATTGTAATCTAAATAATAGGTCTTTCTTTACCTATGAAATTGCCTTTCTGCAGTACCTACTGGCCATTTCAAATCAAAATATTTTTTGTTTGGCTAAGAATTCTAATTTCAAATTAATTTTATTTTAAAAACATGGAATTCTTTTTCCAAAAGCAGTCATTTGTTTATTGATTAGGTAGTGTTATATTTTCATCGCATTCAATCTTTTTCGTCATCATGGATACGTTAAAAATTCGAGTAATTATGGAATATGAGTACCGTCGTGGCAGCAACGCGGCACAAGCGGCACGCAACATCAACGACGTTTACGGAGCTAACACTACAAACCAACGCACCACCTGTTATTGGTTTGCTCGCTTCCGTTCCAGAAATTTCGACCTGAAAAATGAATCTAGCGGTCGTCCGAAGACTATAGTCGACAATGACGAATTAAAGGCGATTGTAGAAGCTGATGATACACATTCCACGGCTGAATTAGTAGCAGCTTTCGACGTTAGCGTCAAAACAATATTGGTCCCTTAGAATACTAAGATTGGTCCATTTGCGTTAAATTGGCAAGGTAAAAAAGCTTGACAAATGGGTGCCCCACGAACGCCATGATCGCCAGCGTGAAGTATGCGTCGAGACGTGCCTTGCACTGCTCAACAGACACACAAATGAAGGAATTTTGAACCACATTATTACCTGCGATGAATAAATTACTTTTAAATAAAAAAATTAACCGACTTAATCCCTCAACCCTCAGGAGGCACTCGGGTGCCACGTTTTTTTTTTGTTTTAAATATTTATTTTATAAAGCCTTTTCTACTGTACAATGTTGCA
The DNA here is from genome assembly GCA_949315895.1 of Anania crocealis. Classification (NCBI taxonomy): domain Eukaryota; kingdom Metazoa; phylum Arthropoda; class Insecta; order Lepidoptera; family Crambidae; genus Anania; species Anania crocealis. Next base: position 18,764,890 of record OX438883.1, read on the forward strand.
CTGACTCCCGAGCTAGTATAACTGTGTTTCAGGAGTCAGTTATTTTCCCTTAAATATGACTATACAAAAGGTTAATGTTAACAAAAAAAAAAAAGGTTAATGTTAACAATCAAAATTAATACATGTTTTTTTATTTATTACTACCTTGGAATGTGCGTAAGTGTGTGTGTGTGTGTGTGTGTGTGTGTGTGTGTGAGTGTGGGGGGGGGGGGTGCGTGTGTGTGTGTAAGTGTGTTTATATGTTAAATATATAGATTCTGATTGATAAATATATATGTAATGTACTAATTGTCTACAGCATAAGAGATTCTGTACTGTTATAGTCAAATAGCTTAAGCCACTCCTTGATCTTAGCTTTTATTTGGTGGTTACTGCAAGTATGTAAATAGTTACTAATTTTGTGTAACTTATTGTACAAATGTGGGGCAAGATAGTATTGTCTTTTTGCAAAGGCGCTACGAGTTCTAGGAGTCTGATATCTGAAAACTCTTATTTTAGAAATTTTGATGTCAGGCACAGATACTCGATGGTACGAGTACCTTCGAATGCATTGGTATATAAACAGTTTTCTCACACTCAGCACCTGGGCTTTATCGTACACCAGGTTGTTGAATAGCGGTAGGGAAGTGACATCATAACCTTTAGAATGCAACGCTGGGCTCGTTCTGCTTCCAGTAAAATTGTTTTACACGCGCCTCCCCACGCACAGATACCATAAGCGATCACTGATTCACATAGTGCCCTATAAGTTTGCAACAGTAACTTTGGATTTGCTACACATCGCAACATCTGAAATATATACACAAGTTTTCTTATTCTCTTACCAACAGTTGTTATACGAGTATGATGTTTCCATTGAAGCCTTTCGTCAATTACAATTCCCAAATATCTTATTGTGTCAGTTTTCATAACATGAGAGCAGCTGCAGGATGCTGGAATTTCAGTAAGTGTGTTACATGGAGTTGTGTGGATTTTAAGTTGGAATCTGTCTCTGGGTTGACCAGCCAGAGTCTTACTAAAACAAATCACTTGAGTTTTTGAGGTATTGAGTGATAGCAAACTATTATCAAGCCAGTGTGAAATTTTAGCAAGACCCGCCTCGGCCACCCTTTTAACCATATCCCAGGACTTTGCACTAAACAATATGACAGTGTCATCAGCGTACATAGTGACATTGGCGGCGTCTAAATCAATGTCACTCAGATCATTTACATAGGTTAAGAATAGAGTTGGCCCTAAAGTGCTTCCCTGTGGAACTCCATTTGCACATATCATATCATCACTCACAATCCCATCAAACCTAACGCATTGCTTTCTATTACATAAATAACTTTGAAACCATTGCTGAGTGATACCTCTTATTCCCATATTCTCCAATCTTCGCAAGAGAATCGAAGTGGAAACTGTGTCAAAGGCTTTTTGCAGGTCAATAAAAACACCTATACATTTGTACCCTGCATCTACGTACCTATTTATTTGTGATGTTACCTTGATTATGCAGTCTTCTGTTGATTTCCCTCTTCTAAAGCCAAATTGGTTGATGGAAAGAAGCTTAATGGATTCTAGGTAGTTGATAAGTCTCTTATTCACAAGCTTTTCCATGATTTTTGATAGTACACACAGCAAGGATATGGGTCGGTAATTAGATGCAAGAGTTTTATCACCGGACTTATAGATAGGCGACACAGTGGCTTTTTTAAAAATCTCAGGGAAAACACCTGACGAAAAGCTAATATTGCAGAGGTGCGATATTGTCTCTGATAGGTATTGGTGGTATTGTTTAATAAAACGATAACAATTGATTTCAATTGTGTCTGGAATAACTCACAATCGAGGGATTAAAAAAAGCTCACGAAAAAGTACTAAATAACACAAGAACAAATTATTTTAAAACCTATTTACGTACTACAATATTATTTTAACTAATAACAACTAAATAGATCGAAGTCGTTGCAAATACTGAAAAACCTTAAGAAAGATATGCAAAAATGTAGTAGACGTGCTTATAAAATTTGAGGGTTTCCCTCGATTTCTCTGGATTCCACCATCAGATCAAGACTTCGTTGAAACGGGACCACATGGGAAGCACCACCTATCAAACAAAAAAAGAATTTTTAAAATCCGTTCAATCAGTCCAAAGTTCTGAGGTAACAAACATAAAAAAAATATAAAAAAATACAGTCGAATTGAGAACCTTTTCCTTTTTTTGGAAGTCAGTTAAAAATGGATCCTGGTTCAGCACCTAAACAACGCCCTAAACGAAAATTTACCCCTAGGAAAGTGATGGTCACTGTTTGGTGGTCTAGCGCCGGTGTGATTCATCACAACTTCTTACCAAACTGCAGAAGTGTACTGCGAAGAACTGAACACAATGACGGAGAAGCTGGCACACCTACAACCAGCATTGGTTAATCGCTCGTCTTCGCTGCTCCTGCACGACAACGCGCGACCTCATACTGCACAGCAGACGGTCTCTAAGTTGCAAGAACTGGGGTTGGAAGCTCTTCGTCATCCACCCTACTCACCAGACCTTGCGCCTACAGACTACTACTTTTTCCAGAATTTGGATAACTTCTTGGAGGGAAAAAAATTCAATACCCGAGACTAGAGGCAGTACAAAATGCCCTTGGAAGAATTTGTTGCCTCCCGTCCAGCTGATTTCTTTAAGAAGGGCATCAATAAACTGACACTTCGTTGGCAAAGATGCATCGATTGCATGGGTGATTACTCGATTAATACAAATAAAAAATACATGAAAAAATTGTTTCATACAAAACGGCAATTTCATAGGTAAAGACCTAATATAAAACTTTTATAATCGCGTATAACAGGCAAAAAACTAATAATTTATTATCAACAGTCCAGTATAAAAATAAAGAAATTGTTAAAATTATTCATTTTCGACAAAAAATAAAACGTATAATATCATAGTAGGTAATAGGTAATTGTATTACAGTTAAAAGTTAGTCATTTTACGCTATCTTTCCAATGTTTTTAACACTTATTATCCTATTCCTGAGTTTCCTGATCAAGACAAATCCAATAAAACCAAAATTATAAAAATCTGTCCAGCTTTTCTCGACTTATAAGTGGTGTAAGTAACACGACTTTCTTTTATATATATTTAGAGGAAGTCGGGTGTTCAGTAGAAATAATAATAATAACTGTGCGAATAGCTACATAGATTTTGTTCTGTTTAAGTGTAAATATCTAATTTAGTTTTGCTTAGTTACTGACTGCTGTGATCTAATACATTTTTTTTTTCATTAACCACCGTGCATGAACCTACACTTAAGCTGGACTGCGCAGTATCTAAAAAAAAAAACGAGCCGAGAGAGAGATTAGAAAGTAGAAGTGCCTCCTTTTCTAATACGGTGTCCATAAAATATTATCTTCTTGGATAGCCTTACTGGATTGATAAATACTTATTGTATTAAAAATTATCTAAAACGGATTTTAAGCACTAATAGTCACCTGCTAGCCCAGGCTATTTATCTTTATTTCATTAGGTACGTTCTTTACTTTTGAGGAATAGGAGAGTTATAGTGAATAAAACATGAAATTAGTGACAAAAAAATATTAGATATTTAAACATTATTGAATAAAATTATTATATGCAGCCGTTGTCGCATCGTCAGTTTTTTCCCCGTCATTTTAAGAGCATCTTCGTTGGCGTACGTTTTTAATCTTTAGCTTAATTATCTGTTTGCGATACTTTTAATTAGTTTGTGTCTTGATTTAGTAGTAAGAGATTGTACTGGATGATGAGGAATACCATTTAAGCGAGAATAAAAATGATATTTTTTCGAAAAATTTTGTTGTCATTGGTGGGTAACACATATTTTTTTGCCAGGTTTCTTTCCACTTTCCAGCAGCAGATTCATCCTTAGGCATCCTGTACAGCAATAAAATACACATAGAGTAAAATGTAACTAAATATTTTTATTTATTAATTTATGAGCCGTGGTAGCCCAATTGGAAAAATGCTTGACTCACACTATGAGGTTGCTGGTTCAAGTCCCAGCAGTGGCTTAAACTAATGATTTTTAATTAGTATTTAAATTCATTTTTGGATCATAATTAAATAATTATCATACTACACAATAATATCACACATTTTGACGATTAATTAATAAGCTATCATTATTAAACATCAACCATCAAAATATGCAATTTTAGACAGTGCAAAAAAACCCGGTCATTTCTAAATTTAAAAAAAAAATATTACTATAAATTAATTATAGCGTGGACACCCTTCTCCAAAACATACTTGCTAGACAAGGACACACTACTATTTTAGTTATCTCCTTGAATCGTTTTCCTACTTTTCCATTTGGCAGAGAAAAAGTAATCTTAGCGCTTTTTAGAGTGCACATTTGAAAATGTGAGATATAGAAGTACTCGATCCAGGTTAATATTTAAATCCGTGCACCGTGTATTTGCCCCATTCGTAACCTGTGTTTCGTTCGTGACATTAGCGAAATTATATGACGTATGTTCGGTGAAATAACATGGTGTATGGGTCGTAACCAAGAAAACCAGTTCACCTCTTTCTTGGGGACTTCTCTACATTCCTTCAATCTTTCGACTGTCTCCAAAAACTTCATCGAAGCATTAAAACGTCTAACATCAACGTTTTAATGCAAAAATAAAGAAAATATTACTAAAGAATTGGCTGTATGGGCATAGTTCCCTTTGCCTACCCAGAATGGGTGAAGAAAACAACAACAACAACAACATCATATGACGTATAGTATTGTGGTGGTAATGTCAAAGTCAATGTCAAATTGTCAAAACATTTGCTTCCTTCTTCACCACCAAATTCACCACAACCCAAAAGAAGAAGAATACGTTCAGGAGAAAAAATGTGAATTAACTTAATAACAAATCGACGTCTAAATTGAATGATTTTATAATAAGTAGTGATTTAACCAAGACCATTTTTTTATAATCGAATTGCAGACCTAGGATGTCTTCGCCTCAAAAAGATTATATTTTTGAGCCATTTAAGGTTATCGAAGTAAAATATCGAGATAATCGGTGTCCCAGGCCCAGGAGTGGTCATAGAATAGCATGTGACGATGCCAATATATACTGCTTCGGGGGCTATAACCCTTCATTACCCTTGCCACGTTTTGAAAGGGAAAACGCTACATGGACTCCTGCACGACCACTTTTTAAGGAGTTATGGAGTTTTTCTATTGCTAATAAAAAATGGAAACGGCACAAGATAACAGAAAATATGCCTGACGAACTAGCATCAAATGCAATGTGTATGAATGGTAGATTCCTAATGGTTAGTGATAGTTACCTACTCATTTTTAAAATATATTGTCTTTTCAAGTTATTGCCAGCATGTATAAATATGTTATAGATTTTCGGTGGTACCGGCGCTCCATTTGGAAATAAATGCAGCAATGATGTGTTTGTATGGCGTGCTTATTCTGGTGAAACGAGACTGCAGATCATGGAAGTATTAGGAGCCAAGCCTCCTGGATTGTATGGCCAGTCAGTGCTGTGTCATAATGGTTATTTCTATACCATTGGTGGTACCAATGGTTTTGCATATAACTGTGATATTTATAGGTAACATGATTATATAAACACATAATTAAACTATTTACATATTATTATTTAAATATAACTGCAGGCATTCAAAATTGTTACAGATTAGATCTTCGGTCACTGAATTGGGAACCAGTGTATGTAGGTACTGGTCAAGAAGGTGAGCCAATGGGACGCTATAGACATGAAATAGCCAGAGTTGACAACAAGTTATACATCATCGGAGGAGGTACAGGAGAGTGGGCATTTGATCTCATGGAGCTTCCAATGTATGACCTTAATTCCAACACATGGACTATAATTACACCAAAAGCAGATGATACTACGAAAGAAACACCAATACCTTTTCCAAGAAAATGTCACAGTGCAGTCCAAATAGACACACCAGATGGAGTTCAAGTGTTTGTAGCTGGTGGATCTGATGGACAATCTGTGTTTAATGATGTGTGGAGGTTTAATGTGAAAGATTTGCAATGGAATATTATGCAAAAGACTGTCCTGCCACGTCCATTATATTTTCATGGATCAACAGTTACTTCATATGGCTGTATGTATGTTTTTGGAGGAATAGAGGAGGACATAGAGAGTCGGAACAATACTCTGTATAAAGTTTGGCTATGCATACCAAAGCTGAGCGAGATTTGTTGGGAAGCTATGCTTAGTTTGTATCCAAATTTACATGAACTAAGTAGGAGGACATTGCTGAATATTGGTTTCCCACTGCATCTTGTGGACAGGCTGCATTCTGACCCTAGCTAGTTTAAAAATGTTGCTATATTGTTTATTTATATAATGTTACAGTCAACTTTTATGTGTATAATTAATATTAAGGGTTTTGCTACTAACATTGAAGGACATTTCACAACTGTTAGACATATGGAATGGGGTTGTATTTACATTTTCATTTAACTAGAGGGTATAATCCATGAAGGCAGTTAGGCTGTGCCTCCTCAGAAAACATTGCTTTATACATTAAAAACTGTAGTTTTAAATAATACTTACATACACCACTGTGACAAATTGATGTCAATTACATATTGGATAATTAATATAAACTGAGAAAACCCTAAAATATAAAGTGTTAATAATTTTATATAATGTTATAATATGGAAATAGCATTGCATGAATATTCATTTGAGTTAGTACTATTATTTTTGAGGCATGAAAAGCCCAAGGTTCAATTTCTGTTATTATTTGTATATAGGGTGTATTGGTATCATTGATGAACAGCACGAGATGAACTCTATATGGCTATATGAACATCTGTTGTGTTGTAAAGTAAAATATGGTCTCTTATTTTGTAAATATTGATTTAAACTTTTATGTGTACAGTGTTTTTGGTCAAATAAAGCTCTTTATGATATGGACAGATTGCTACTCCTTAGGAAGACAGTTTGCATACAAACTTACTTTTCTTGACTTAACTTGTTTGTAGTAGACCAGCCAACATGGCATCATAACATTCCTCCCATATTTTATCACTGAATTATAAAAATTTGTGTCTCTTCGTAATATCAGATGAGTAATAAATCTTATTTATTAATAACTATTGTATATTTAAAATTATTAATATTTTCTTATCTGTTAAAATTCTGGGCCTAAAATGGGTTTTTTATATTTCTTATTGTCACTAATTAAAGTAGGGGGCGATTTTACTACTCAAATATGTCAACTTCGTCAAACCAATAATGATGAAAAAAACTCAAACAGCTGTCATATAATCTCCGAGGCTGTTACATAAAGTATTAAAAAAATAACTTTTTTTGAGATATAGATTCTATCCATTTGTATATTCTTGTTGACATTTAAATCATAGAATCGTCTCCTATTAGTGGCTATTAGGAATATGACTTATTAAATAAACCCCTTTCGTTAATTCCACACATTTTGGTACTCATCTTATCAATCAATGAAAATGTCAATATGGCAACACCATATACATATATTATTTTTATTCTGATTTTCTTATTATGTATTTACTCAACTTTTAAATTAAAAGCATTTATTTTGTGTGGAAAGTTGGTGTTTTATTGCTAAGCAGCCAAAAATGTAATAAATAATTTCGTTGCCTAATTTTTTCCAAGTTTATAAGGTATGGTAGGTATGACGCGTAGCCAGGACGAATAGTCAACTCATAGTAACCGCGCGTTAACTATCTGTCTGCCTCTATTTATTAGTTACCGGCACGTTGCGATACGAATCCTATTCAAGGATTAGGTGTCATTCCGCCACAGCACTTGTTGCGTCGGCGTATAGCGTCCCGAACGCTCGCCGCGTTTCGCGCCAAACCGCGGCCGCAGTGGCGGGAAGTGCGCGTCGCGGAAGGGACATTGCCATTGCGACCTGTTCTCCAGTGGCTAAACCTAACTTGCTTAATACTTTTCAAGTTGGTTCTAAAATGGATTTCCTCAGAAATATGGAAGAGCAAAGTCGGATTCCAATCAAATCTAATGTTAAACTTTTCAAAGTATTCAAAATAAAATATGGGTTAAATGTGCTTCTGTAACTAAGCCATGGCTGACGATACGACGACAGAAGTGTCCACATTGGCACCAGCACCACATAGAACCCCCACTCCAGAACTGCACGCGGCGTATACGACTTTAGAGATATTAGTGGCGTTAGTGGCTGTTGTTGGGAATGCTATGGTGATCTATGTGTTCAGACGCGACCGGCGGTTACGACGCCGCACGAACTACTACATAGTGTCGCTGGCGACTGCCGACTTCCTCGTCGGTCTTTTGGGGATACCGTTCGCTATTCTGGCTTCAGTGGGCCTGCCTAGGAACCTCTACGCTTGTTTATTTACTGTCTCCTTACTGGTGATGCTGTGCACCATCAGCATTTTCTGCCTGGTCGCAGTATCGGTTGACCGCTACTGGGCCATTCTTCACCCGATGTACTATTCGAGGACTGTACGAACGAAAACTGCTATTGGTAAGTGTTATGAATAAGATCCGTTTTCCACTTTAAAACTATTTCCATCCATAAATCATCTACAGAGCAAAAGTGACAATTTGTATAATATAAGTTTATGAAGCGCTCAAAGACTCTTTATTTGGCAGTTAAGTTCCTAAGAGGTCAATACCTACGCATCTTTTATTGCTATTTGTCAATGATGATTTGAATACAATAGCCTCAGCTCAGAAGCATCAGTTCCATAAACGATCGCAAGTAACTATTCCGATCACCTAGTTTGTAACTGGACATAATAAAATATCGATAAACTTATTAAGTGCCACCGATAAAATTTATATGAGACGAAACAAAACAATACAGAACAAAAAAAAAATAGGTCAGTATCATATTGTTCGACATTTCAAACTTTAGGACTAGGTACAGTAAGTAACTTCTAAGGTTTTGAATTTTGCAGGAAATAAAAACAGTTGCTGACTGTCACTGCAACGTCTGGCTTATTCGTCCTTCAACTTTGCTGAAGGGCATTCCGTAGATCAAATAAAAGCAGTGATATTAGCTCTAAAATCACAACAGTTTTGGTTTTTCGTAATTCGTATCTTATCATGACTTTTAGCTTTATATCAGCCAATTTATGTAGGTATACGTGCATATACGAGCACTTGTCCAAGAGTCACGTCACGAGATACGTCGCTTTAACGTTAAAGCTGTGTCAAACTAGATAATAAGCCAAATCTTCCATGTTCATTAAAATTTGAACTTCTCTTCTGATATATAATTATTAACGGGCATAGCAGTATGGCCTCGGGCGCTTTCAATTTGCGGACAATTTCTTATATGGCGCGGTAACGTATCAATCTCCTACCTACAGAAACACATTTCGATTCGATAGAGACTTTCCCAGTAAAAAAACAAATTCAAACAAGGTTTCGGTTACATTCTGAACTTAAGATAACCTTAAATAACTTAATTGGATTTTTTTCTAGATTTAAAAATAGTTTATACAGCAGATTCACGTACTTAGTTTTTAGTTTATACGTTAGCGCTATTTTCACAAATAATTTCAATCTCTAAAAAATATACATTCAACCCCGGCGATAAAAGTGGAGTTCTCTGTTCTATATTATTATGGAGAGTGGAGAAGGACCTAGGTATACCCTTTTATTTGTAATAGGTAAAAATATATTTGACTGGCTACAAAAAGTAAAAATGTTTGGCAAAAATTCACGATTGTCGATGAAATAAATCACAATAAAACTTGTAGAAATAAATTAGGTAGGTAACACGAAAAGCACAAAATAAGTCACCACCATCTCTGTCTGCAGTACTTACCTACTAAATAAGGAATTTTCGACATTGGTCATGCACCAACTGAAAATTAGGCGGTTAATAACAAAAAACTAGGAATCTACTTAATTATATGAAGGTTAGAAAGACAAACAAGTTTCAAACCTTATGAATATACGACGTATTCTAATAATCATTGTACTAGTAAAAATAATGTAATGGTTTCCGCAGAATACCAGTGGCTGTGTCGCACTCATTGCGGCTTCGCCTCATACTGAGCGGAGACCATTTTGGTGCCATTAGTTTTGGGTTCTATTGTAATCTATCTAGTCTTAGTTATTTTGTAAGTACTAATCTGTTGGTGCCAAATAAATATATTTTCTCTCTTTCTTCCTTTCTTTCTTAAAAAATATGTTTTTACTAGTCTAGTTTCAGAATAACTAAACAATTTATAAATCGTACTACGACTTTATAAATGGTTTTACGTGTGTTACGAGTAATAGTTAGTTGAGTCTAAAGACGTCATACCCATCGATATGCTATTAAACCTACTGTTAGCAGTCAACACACGATCAACAAATCGGAAGTTATTTAGAAATAGAAAGTGAGACGAGGAGCTATTAGCAATTCGCAGCCAGCCCATTACTAGAATTCCAAATCAAATGGTCAATTTGTTAGTAATTTGTTTGCGGTTTAATGTAAAAAGTCAAAGCAATTTACACTTTTCGTTCGATATTTGATTCAGAACGTTATTTTTGTGTGTGTGTTATTGATGTTAGATACTATTTAGTTTTGCTAAATCTATTGAGCTTACGTTTCATGAGTGTGTTCATTCAATTCAATCCTACTAATATTAGGTATAAACACGAAAGTTTTAGATGTTGTTTGATTTGTTGGAATAACATACAGGCTGAAATTTTAATCAATCTACGAAAAAATAAATGGTGTTTTTTTTATTTTGGTATGGCCCAGTACAAAAATGTCAAGATAAAGAAAGCACTTAGAAAATGTCCACCAAAAATCTAAAATTTTTGATACGGCCGCCTAGCAACACTTTTTTTTACGCTAGTTTGATTGTAATGTTACTTTTACATCATATAAACAGTGTGGTGCAGTGATGATGTCGTTATCAGTTGAAAGTTAACTTTTAAAGATTACGAAATAGTAGGAAATACTTATGTATTACCTAATATTTCGTAATTCGAATTTCGAATTAACACTTTCGTAGACAGTTATGCCGCTTAAGACATAAAAATCCATAAAACTTTTAGTAGGTATGCACGTTAGGGATACCTACTTTCCAAGAATGTATTAAAGTCATCTTCATAATATTGAATGCTTAGATTGAATGTGTACGTTTGCATTCAGGTCAATTTCCTCATAAATACACGTTACTGATTCGTCATTATTAACGTATTAAAATAAATAACGGATATAAGAAGGAAGGATTAAAATAAACTGAAAGTTATACGCAACAAGGATGACGCATAGATGGTTTTTGCTGAGCAAAAACTGGATTTAACTGTAATTCTTGAAAAAATAAAAGATCTTACACTGGGATGTTCGGTAGGTACATATTTACTATCGGTATGCCACTCGCAGTTCAAAGTTGAAGACGACCCGGTTGCTGTGGTGGTGTGTGTGATGATGGGCTCGCTACGGGTTTAACTCTAGTTCGAGAAAATGCAGAAAAAAAAATTAGCTCTGAAAGGAGTTTAGCGTCGTGTTGCAGAAGGCACATTGAGCAGCTTGTTTCGACTTATGTCGTAAGATATGAGTCGTAAAAACAGGTCACGTTAGAGACCTGTAATAGGCAGCTTTATAAAGTTCTGACACTAGACTCTCCTTGAAAGAGTCGTATAAAGGACGAAGATCAAAGTTGGCCCATCAAAAAGTAGTTTGATGTCTAATAAATAAACAGCAACTCATCATAATATCAAAAAATAATGTAAAAAACTAAAAATTTTATTTAAATGCGCTAAAACGTTAAAAGACAAAGAAAACTTTTCAAAAGTGGGCGAATCGGCAATAACCCTTCTGAGCGAACTAGAATTTGCACGGCCTCGTAGTTAATTTATCGACTGACGACGCGAAAGAGCTGGTAAGCGAGAGCGTGGTATATCGTTTACAGCTTAGAATAATAACGCTTATTCTTAGGGTTTACAGCGGTTTTTTTTAAAGATAGTTTTTTATTTTCAATCGGTTACAAGTTTTATGTTGGCACTTCTACTGTTTAATGTCTTCAATGTTTCTGTTCCATTCAAAACAGGTGTTAATCTTACACAGAACATTTCTCGATCATCGCGTAAACAAAAACTATTTAATTTAAATGGTTGTGAGTGCGTGGTTTATTATTATTGCAAGGCGCAAGGCAACTATTTAATTACAGAAATAACCAAAATTTTTGCAGATAACATACTGTAAAATAATTTCGTAAAAGCGATTAGAAATCTGCGATCTAATTTAGTATAAGGAACGTTGTCATTTGTCGAAACCCTAATGTAAATACATACTACAATTTTTTTAAATAATTTTTTTGGTGTTATTTTATTAGTATATAAACTTGAAAAATTTTGTCTCAGGCGGGACTCGAACCCGCATCTCTTTGGGTTCGAGTCCCGCCTGAGACAAAATTTTTCAAGTTTATATACTGATATTATAAGTGCAATTAAGTTGCTAAAATATCAAATAAAGTGTTATTTTATTGTTTTTATAAGTACTAAGTAGTTATGTAACGATTTATCTTACAAATTACAGAAAACGGCTGTAAAAATAATTTAATAATAGGGGTTAAAGTATGAAATTGCCGATTATTTTCCCACTTATTATTTTGTTTATAGCTCTTAAGTATAGTCATATTATTGCGTAATTCTTTTTGTATTTTATCAAAAACTAAATAAAGTAACTTTTGACTAAAAAAAAAATGCAATACTAGTGCCTATTACTTCAAAGGAAGTCGTTGAAAAGACCGCTTACAATGTGTCAGCTGACCTTCTTGCTTCAATTAATTATATTTGTATTATATACTTTGATTTTCAGAAATTTAAATACTATAATGCGTAGCTTTATAACCATCTAACTTTCACCTTTAATTGCATCGAAAACGGTTCAGGCGTTTTTAAAAAAACTAAAAAATTGTTAGTATGGAAAAATGACTTTTCTCGATTTCGTCCATACAAAACGGCAATTTCATACTTTAATTGCGATTGCGAATATACTATTTTAAAATATATCGCCATTTACTGATTTAAACTTTAATAGTCACTATCATTAGAGTTTATTGATACGGAGTTTATACCATGTACCTTAGTTTTTATGAGTTTCCGATATTTCGGCACTGTTGCAAGCGCCATGATCACGGAAGAACTCAATGCCATGCTCAGTTCTATTGAGTTTGTCTATTGAGACTAAAGTGTTATCTACGAAAGAGCATTTAGATCAAAGTAAAAGGTGTTTTGAAAATTGTTTATCAATCTGATATAGCTGTACTTGTAATATTTGCTATTACACATTTGTAGACCGCAATAGGTTACAACTTATAATAATCATATTCACATGATTATGGCGAATGTGCTACGAGTTTGTGAAAATGCAAATGCTAATACGAATGTTTGTTACATCACTAGACGCAGGCACCTATTTAAGCTTCTATAATACAATGTTTACCTAAAACTTTAATAGGGCCAACATCGAAAACTCACCGTGGTTTACGAAGTCTGTAATTAGGTTTATGGTTTTAATTAAATTTAGAGATCTCAGTTTAGTTGTATTTATCCTCTAACTGAATTTCCTATTAGTTATGATGGTTTAAGATAGAATGCGGTTTTTCTTAAGAACGGCGGTAGCTTAGTTAATTTGAAATGAAAGATAATTTTCGGTGTTACGTCGCGTTATCCTTGAACACTTTACATCGTTCGTATGGTCACGGTGATTGGTGACTGATTTAGGTACTGGTGAGTTATGGTCGTGATTGAGCAGTTTCTCTGTCGTGTAAAAAACACAACATTTGTTTTGACATCAACCATCCTAATAACAAAGTAAAACTTGCAGTGGGCCAGTCACTGGGCCAACCGGCTTCCTATAAACGCTTCAAGCTTAATCCGGGTGCAGGATGGACGGGCGATTAGTTAAGCCGCGTAAGCTCAGGCACGGGACCCTAAAAATCCACTACTATAAAGCTAGGTGTAACTTTAAAGTAAATTTTTATCATTAGATCTATATACTTTTTATATTTCTATGAAATTTTATTTTTTCTTCTTGGTGTTTCCAAAACTACGTCGATGGTAGCAAGCAACAAATGCATTGCTACGACTGCCGTAGCAGTCGTAGTTTTACTTACCTGCAGCAACAATCAACAGACGGTTATGATTTCTAAAAATTTGTACGTGTATTTTCAACTATTTCCGCTACTTATCTTAATTAGGTGTCAATTGCCAGAAGCATCTTGATTGTCTGGTGGTTAGCTATGTGACGTAACATTTAATTTAATAAGGCGTAAAGAAAATAAAAATAAAAATTACATGCTTAATTCGTACAGAAACTGAAATTTATATTTATACCTCAGACAAACACTTCAATTTTACTTCTTCTTATACATAACCTCACAGCCACCGAAGGTCGTGTCTACTACTTTGTGGTCACAGCACTAATACCTAGTTATGAATGAGTAATTGACCTTTATCTAGTATTATCTGAGTTGGATTATTGCACACATTTCAAGTAAAAAAAAAATTTTCTCTCTCTATGAATTATGATGTGCCTAAAACGTCTCGTGCCGAAGCAAAGAAGTACCTGTATCGTATATTCATTCATAGTTGTTTTTTTTTCAATATACAAGACATGCCTCACTGGGCCACACAGAGCCATCTAGTCCCAAATTAAGCTACTATTAAGTATGGGGTAGTTGATAGTATTAAATCTACGCTAAATGACATACAAAAGTAAATAAAAACGCTTAACTTTGAGCAAAATATAGTCAAACAATCTGTGGCTGAGCTATCTCTAGAGGTAAACAACATTAAGTCGTCTCTGCAGTTTCATTCCGAAGAACAAAGTGATCTCAAAGGGCTGACTTGCATAACCATGGCTCCGATCTTGTTGATGCTACGCTGGCTAACTTTGAAGCAAAACTTGAATCCCTGGAGCAACAGGCGCGTCAATGCAACATAGAAATTAGCAACGTGCCGGAAAGGCGCAGTGAAAATCTGCATGATATCCTCGATGCCATTGGCAATATTATCAGCTTTCCTGTATGTAAGGCGGACATCGTCTCTGTGCATAGGGTGCCTCACGCGCAACAACAGAATGATAGGCCAAAGAATATAATTGTTAAGCTCGTGACACGAACTTTACGTGACAATTTACTCAGCGCATTTCGTAAGGCAAAAAACATCAGATCGGACCTAATTGGCGTAACCGGGAGTCCTATGACTATCTATATGAACGAGCACATTACACTTAATGATGATGGTGGTGTGCTTATTGCGATACTTCGCAAATCACAAACGTCTGATATCGATATAAAGTATTTAAGGCCGCCTGGTGAAATTGAGCACTCGATTGTCGAATTATTGGGAAAGGCAAGGTCCTCCAAATACACAATTAGTGCTGCGTACATACCACATCGTACAACCACAGAAATTTTTGATAGACATTTTGAACTACTGCAGAACATAGTTAATAATTCTAGTTCAGCCAATTATCTTATTTTAGGTGATTATAACATTCCTGAAGCAACATGGTCTCAGTTACATCCATCAAAAGGGCTTCAATGTGTTGGATCTTCTGGTACATGCATTCATTTAATTAACTTCATCTCATCTGTTAATGGATCTCAATACAATAAAACAAATAATAGGGTACTAGATCTCGTAATCTCCGATTCCATATGTAATGTCTCACACGAATTAAATGCGTTACTACCTCCGGATGGGCATCACCCGCCTCTTGTGATTGAAACTTCAATTAATTTAGATCATAATCCGATGGTAAAACAAGCTACGGCGAAGTTTAACTTTCGTAAAGCTGATTATGAAAAAATCAATCTTGCTCTTGGCCAAATATGTTGGAGCGAGGAACTTAACCACTTACCACCAAACGATGCAGTTGATAGTTTCTATGAAAAACTATATACTATCATAAAGGAACATATTCCAATTAGTAAGCCTAAATCATCTAATTACCCAATATGGTTTACACCCTCTTTAATCCACTTATATAAAAACAAACACAATGCATGGTTAAAATGGAAAAAATATAAAAATATTCATGATTACGAACAGTTCTCTTTATATAGAGCCAGATTTAAAAAACTGTGTGCCAAATGTTTTCAAAATTATTTACAGAGTGTTGAAAACAGCCTCCGTACAAATATAAAGTATTTTTGGACCTATGTTTCTAATCGTAAAAGTAACTCTGGAATTCCTTCGCAGATGTTTTATAACAACACAATTACCAATCATGTTTGCAGATTTATTTTTATCGGTATATGAGCCTAGAACCTTATCGGAACAATGGTCTCCACCACAAGATTATTCTTATAATAGCTCACTTATCACTAATATTAACTTTACTCAAACACAAATCATCGAAGAATTGAAGCGTTTGGATCCTTCAAAGGGTGCTGGTCCAGATGGACTGCCATCATCCTTCTTAGTACATACTGCCTCAACTATATGTAAACCTTTGTTGATATTATTTAATAAATGTATTAAATTTGGAGTATTTCCTAGTATATGGAAACAAGCTCATGTAATCCCAGCCCATAAAAATGGATCCAAAAATAATATTGAACATTCTCGACCTATTTCCATAATGTCAGCAATAGCAAAGCTCTTTGAGAGGTTAGTTCATAATACATTATATCCTTTTTTACATCATTCTCTAATAAAACAGCAACATGGTTTTGTCAAGCAGAAATCCACAATTACCAATTTAGTTCTATTTACATCCACTATCTTTAATAATATTGATATGCAAATACAAACTGATACAGTATATACTGATTTTCAGAAGGCATTCGATAAGGTAGATTTTGAAATACTTCTTAATAAGATAGCATACAATGGCATTCGTGGCAATTTGCTACGCTGGATTGCTTCCTACATAACTAACAGATCACAAAAGATGGTGATAAATGGTTATTACCACTCAGGTATATTCAAGTGACATCAGGAGTACCACAAGGATCGATACTTGGGCCCTTATTGTTCGTAATTTTCATTAATGACATAACAAAGTGTTTCACTATTTCTAAATTTCTATTGTATGCCGATGATTTAAAAATTTATAAAGAAATAAGAACATTAAATGATTCTGCAGGTCTCCAACATGATTTGGATAGATTAACTGATTACTGCAAAGATAATAAACTACAATTTAGTATTCCTAAATGTCATGTCATTAGTTTCACAAAATAGAAGAGCATTGTTGATTACCCTTATACTTTAAGTAATAAACCTATTGGACGTGTAACATCTGTACGAGATCTTGGGGTTCTATTGGACTCAAAACTCTGTTTGGATAAACATATAAAAAATATTACTAATAAAGCATTTCAAATGTTTGGATTTGTAATGCGCTCTACAAATGAATTTAAAAAGGATCAGTCATATTTACTTTTATATAAATCGCTGATTAGATCCCAGTTGGAATACGCAGCACCCATTTGGAATCCATATTATAATAAATATAGTTAAATTATTGAAAGGGTACAACGCAAATTTCTTCGTTCCATGCATTTTAAATGTCATAGATCTTATCTATCATACTCCCAATTACTTAGCCGATACAACATACTCAGTCTAAGTTCTAGACGTAAGCTCTTAGAGGTTACGTTCTTATATAAAGTTATACATAATAAGTTTGATTGTCCTGATTTAGTAGAAAAATTGTACTTTAGAGTACCACGAACAACAAATATGCGCCTTGCTCGGTCCTACGAATTATTTGCCACTACCAAAAACCGCACTAATGCCGGTAAACGCTGCCCCATGAATCGCATAATTAAATCATATAACAATAACTTTGTAAATTTAGATATTTTCGCAAACTCTCTACCGATATTTAGAAGAACTGTTTTCTCAATCTTATCTGTATAAATTAGCTTAGTTTAAGTTTAGGATATTCAGAATGCATTGATCAGTTTGATTTGTTACTGTTCCATGTGCATACGTATAGTTTTTAGATAAGTACATACTAGATATTCTATTCTCTCTATGTTACTCAATCTGTTACATTCTATACTTTGAGTAAGTTTTATTGAATGGTGCAGTAACGCCCCTAGTATATAGTTTATATCTTTATATAGTAACCTGTGGATAAAGTTGTGGGCTGCAATATTAACTAGACATAAGTTGCTAACACTAATATTTAAACACATATTGTAACAGTTTTTTATCCCGAATAAATAAAATAAAAAAATTAAATAATAGACAACCGATAAACTTACATAAATCCTTTTTTTTGTGAATACATACTTATAATACATAGGAAACACCCAGACCAATACAAACAAACATGTTCATGCACACAAATATTTGTACTGTGCAGGGATCGAACCCGCGACCCATGGCTCAGAAGCAGCGTTTACTACCGCTGATCCAAATGATCGTCAAATGTTATAAATAGCATCTCTATATTTTTTAAGTAATAGAACCAACGTACAAATAGCACATGTTCAGTGTGGGGGGAAGCCTATACATTCAGAATTCAGATAGCTCTAGAGCTATGTTAAACAGATTTTAAGGCGTCCATAATTATCATCTATGAAATTCACCAAGGATTTTTTCCTTTTTTCCACATGCCTGTTTCAGACATCGTGCCCGCCAAGCAAGCACTTAATTGTAGTGTATACGACTGTCATATTTAAGTATTAAAACTATTGTTTATTTAGGTATTAAAACACTAGTCAACCTAGTTTAAACTACGCATACGTGCGTCTTTTTTTTCACATGCAGATACCATAGCCTAATTTAAAATAAAAGTGTACCGTAATAATGAAACATCTCAGATTAAATTGAACGATCTGCGTTTACTAGTTTTGATCGAATGAAAATGAGTTACCATACAACAGTTGATGATGGAGTTACAATTCTTATATACTGAATGAGTATAAAAGACCATCGCCTTTAAAAAAATCCTGTGACTGAAACGGAACATAAAAGTGGCACAGATAGAGAAGTGAGTGTCCTTAAAATTACCTAATAGGTTCCCTTTATTAAGAAGCTTTATTATTTTATTAGATAACTGAAATATGCTACTGTATATAAAAGATTTAAGACGCACTTACTAATGGTACCTACTATGAGCCGTTATTAATAGTAATGTCCGAACCAGGACATAATATTTTTTTACCTTTAGTGTTATACGCTATCACGGTTAGGACTTAAGAGTGATTATTTTAAAACTTTTTTAAGCAATTGATTGCTGATGTAAATTGAAAAACCAGTTCCTCGAACTCCACTATCTTCTGGAAGTACTACTTAAGTCGCCTCTTACCAGTTTACCACACTCATAGGAAGAGTTTGGGAGGAGCTAGTATTCATTTCACGTGCCGCATTCACATGGCAAAACAACATCAAATTCAGGCCGGTATTTGAGACATGCAACTACGGAACCCTAGACACTTCTCGTGGCATGACACGCGCTTGGCCAGTTCAAATAAAAACCTAGCGAAAAGTATTCAGTTACGTGTATAAGTGTGCTTGTACCCATCATTGCTGTGGCAACTATAACTCAATGATGGAAGCCTTTGTCCTGCAGTGGGATGATTATAGCCCGTTACTTAACTTTTAAGTGTGTATGACAATTTCTGACTCGTATGATTGAGGCGGTTAGCCAGGTGCCCCGCATCACGATCATTCAATTAATTTGAGAATAGCAATTGTTTAATGTTTGCACAGTTGTTATGAAGACTCAGAATCTACTTTAATCTCGTTCGACAGAAACAATTTCTATAAATTGTATGGTGCCTAATTGGTGTTGTTCAGGCTGTAAAGGTCTTAAGGGGACTACTAGAACTAAGTGCTGCCCCCAATTGATTTAATTTTATTAGGTAGGTACCTACTTCTAAACAAAATTAATTCTCAAAAAACTATAACAATTTAGCAAATTACCTTTGGTATTTATTGAATCACTCTAGTGACTACTACGGGGACTCCCTGACACAATTATTTAAGTTTCGATAAAAAAAAAAAACTTTTAAAATGTTCTGCTTTCTTCAAAAGGTAACCAAAGTATTATAGTGGTCAGCTCTCTACGGATTAGTTTTATTACGTTCTCATTTCGTTTTTTTTTTTCGAACAAATTGTTGAACAAGG
This sequence comes from Anania crocealis, assembly GCA_949315895.1. Taxonomy (NCBI): domain Eukaryota; kingdom Metazoa; phylum Arthropoda; class Insecta; order Lepidoptera; family Crambidae; genus Anania; species Anania crocealis. The sequence goes on from OX438883.1 coordinate 18,784,978, forward strand.
AACTGTCCCAAACGTATTAAAAACGGTATTTTAAATAACGTTTCCGAGCCCTGCCTACCTACTACTGTATTTATAGATAGGTCAAACTGCTGATGGCCAACCCGCCTGCCAAGCGTAGCGAATATTGCAAATTCCAGATTTTGGAGCGGTCTGTGTCCAACCGTGGACTGATATACGATTTTGAACATGGTACTTGAAAATAATGTTCTAGACTGTGTAGTTAGTGTCGATGACGTCAAACAAGTTCATGGGCTCACTAACTCATGTTGTGACGTAATTGTCTTCATATAGTGTTTCAAATATTAAGTTATTAAAGAAATCGGATACCACAATGTAGTGGTACTATTCCGCGATAATGTCTACTTTCGTGGCCTTGAGGGAGCAATTTTATTAATTGAAGTTGCGTTCGATGCGAAATGGTGTCCAGGGCTTAACCTAACCCGTCAAATAATCACCATCGGCCCAATTCGGTATACTGCTGTACACAGGCCTCACTTGAATGGTCTCTCTGCCATAATTGTCACGTTGGCAGGCGAATCAACGATCTACTTTAGCCAATTATGGCGAGAAGTCAAATGCTGCTGCTTATACCCTTCTGGTCACCTTAGTCACCTAATAAAGGCAAATGCTAATAGCAGTATTGTTTTATATTAAACTTTATATGGAAAAATAAATCAACCTTATTGATACGCGAGCTTGTTAGCCCCAGTAAAAAGTACTTACAAAATGTTGCTATAAGTAGTGAATTATCCCGCTTGATTCTAACAAAATAGTATTTTAAATATTATAATTCCACGCAGCAAAAGCTTTATCAAAAACTGGTCAAGACTGATTTAATGAAGCTGCAACGGTCGCTTGGTTGAAAATTGTCCTATTGTTCCCTATCTGCGAATTAAATTATGGGATCGTAGAGCTTGTATTTTCTTTTTAGGTTTTATACATTAATAGTTGTTTTAGTAGTCGAGTTTTATGTTTTATTTAATGATTAGTTTTTCCAAGCATTTTAGTTTATCACGGTGGATACAGCCAGGTGCCTGAGTCGTACCCGCAAGTTCCATAGAATCGGAGAAACGTCTCCCAACTCTTTTCGGATTTTTTTATAGCCTGTTACTCCCACAGTCAAATAAATTTAACGAAATTAAAGGCAAAAAATGTAAAAATCTACCATGCCGTTTGGACTGAAGGTCGTGCCAAACAATCATACATACATACATACACTCTAAAAACATAAACCCCCTTCTGTGACCATACCATAACGGTCCGCAGTCGGGTAAAAAGAAAGAAATATTCCAACATGTCCTGGAGGTACCCTAAAATAAATCATTATCGCACTATTCTGACTAGGTATCATTATTTAGTAAATGTTGCTAGTAATAAGGAGGCTCAAGAGAAATATTTCTGAAAACGAGTTGCTGGAATTATTTATGAGGTCCCAGAGGTACACTTTAGTGATGGATAACATATTATACTGGTTAAAAAAACGATGAAAAAAATAAAATACGTGATTTTTTTGTGTGTTTGGGTAGCACCTAGTTTTCGTTTCTTATTTTATCCGAAAAAACGATAATTGAATTAAAAATATCGACTGCACAAGCATACAATCCCACGAAAGCCCAACTAGGGATCTTTATAGGATTTAATCCAGTTTCTCCTAAAGGAGGACTTTTTCAAAATTACAGGCAGATGATGGATTGGCGATCACCGTTTGGTTAATTAATAGTGGAATGAAGACGGTGCTCCCCGTCTTTTTTTAGCAGGACTAGCCTTCAACTCCTTAAGTAGCCTTATATATTGGATGGGGTGTTGCTTTTCTTTTTGAGGCTGACACCACATTGCGCAAGAATATTGAATCAATAAAATACATTTAATAAAAGATGAACTAATGCGCTTATCAGTCATCACAGTGCTAAAACTGTTGAAGTGTAATTTAATTCTATACGAAGGTAGTATATACCTTATCTATACTAATATTATAAAGCTGAAGAGTTTGTTTGTTTGTTTGTTTGTTTGTTTGTTTGTTTGTTTGAACGTGCTAATCTCTGGAAGTACTGGTTCGAATTGAAAAATTGTTTTTGTGTTGGATAGTCGATGTATCGAGGAAGGCTTTAGGCTATATAACACCACGCTGCGACCAATAGGAGCGAAGCATCAGTGAAAATTGTTGTAAAAATTATCGCGGTCATAAAAATAGAAATTGACGCGTATGAAGTCGCGGGGAACAGCTAGTACCTTATATACAGTCACAAATGGAGAGACGATGCCACCATCTAACGACTGTGTTTACAAAGGCTTAATTTTACCAATTCTCATCGTGAACAACAAGGAGCTCATAGTTAGGAAGGAAAGCTAAAAAGTTACTTAATAAAAATTGTTTTCCTTGAGGAAAAACTTCGCAGTTGTATAAAAATGAATAAATTGGCTCTTCTAAATTAGTTTATTTTCGTCAGCAAATTTCAAGGGGAAATTCTGCTGTTTAGATATGTCAACTTTCTCTCTCAAATAAGATCAAAGTTATCGATACTTACAAAAACAATTCAAAAACTGTTGCTATCTGTCTATACGGGCTTTCTGGAAAATATAAAATTAAAATCTAAATATATTTTATAATCTGACATAGGTACCTACGTTATTTGTCTATCATCTACTATAATTATCACTGTTGGATTTTGCCAGTATTGCCATGATCGACATATGAGTTGGCTATATCGCAATTTGACCAATGAAGGAAAGATGACGCTACTTACAATACCCGTACAACGAGCAGGGGAGGTGCTATTTTCTTTTAGGCTGGCACCAAACAGTGTAGATTCTTCTTATATAGAATATTCTTGTCTCAATACAAAAAACCTTCTGGACCTGGTGGAGTGAAGTCATATGGGCTGCAAAAACCGAAGGGACGCTGGTTGTAGAGTTCTCTGAACGAGAGTATGCTCAGCAGAAGATCTCTAAAGACTGACGATGAATGTCAATAAATTAACAATTTTGTTCTGAATCAATTTTATGTGTTTGCAACATTTAACTCTGTATGATTAAAGTTTTGTATTAACATTAGACTCTGTATAATTAAAGCTTTTCCATTGTCAATTCCTCCGTAATCATGGTATTTTCTATAGTACAAATGTACCGAAAATTTATAAAATCCCCGTACCGAATAACGGTTATGTATCATTATGAAGTTGGTATGAAAGTTTAAAAAAGCTGTTGTACCTTTTTGAATTACTTTGTTAAATTTTGAAAATACCAAGACTGTCAAAAATATTTAGTACTACTTTCTTCGTTAGTAATGGGAAGAGGCACTAGGGCATACTCGTACCTAACAGAAGGGCTACAACGCCAACAACAGGTCTACAAATTCTGCGGCCAATAACATGCGTCTGCGCACAATGCCGCCCACAACGCTTCCTGTTAAGCCGTGTACGCACGCAAGAACAAAGTTGCGTTGCATGATACGCAACAACTTTGTTCGCACGTGTGTACCACTAATGAACATCGAACACTCTCTTCAGCAAACATGTTTGCGGCGATCCTATTTGATGTTCCGTATGAACGGTGTTTGAATAGCTATATAGAATCGCCGCCATGGCTATTGAGATAGAGTTCACGAATGTTGTGCGCGAACTCGATTAGAACTATGTTCGGGTTCGTGTTCTGAAATGCCGTCCATACGTACAAACCAAATGTTCATGTTTGATGTTTGTGTTCGCTATGTTCGTGTGCGTACGTGCGTACGCGGCTTTAGATACCCAGATGGATGACATCCTGACCATTGTAACCGATCCTTGAGCAACACGCTATGCCAGATAGTTAGCGCATTATGTCATCATTTTTGGGGAGTCGTGAAATCTGTTTTAAACATTAAACACTTTGAATTTTGAATTATATAATATTCGGTCGTTTTTAAACGTTTTAAGGCTTGTACGAACTATACATGCCAATGTATATATTCCAAAATAGTTAAATTATTAGGCGAAAATTTAAATTTGTCGAAGGACTCATCCATCAGTCTCTTACCCGGGTGAAATTAAAGCGTCTTGAATCTGTTATAATTAAATTTCTCGTGTGTAAGGATGAAATTCATTTGTGCGACGAAGACCATCTGGTCGGCTGAACCACGCCGAGGTACTGGACGACAAATATGACTAGTGCCGATAAGAAACCGCGTAGAAAACTCGTTCACTATTTGTCAGCCACTTTTTAAATTATATTACATGTGTTATTATGATATAGTGTGCGATACATTCACTTTGCAGTGTTAGATCTTTGGCAACCTTGTTATTTATAAAACCGGTTTCAGGGTTCAAGTCTGCATTTCTATTAAAACAAAACCTCGTAAAGGAGATGTCCCATAATAGGCCCAGACATTGAACACCATTTTCAAAAATTAAGAAAAAAATACTGTTTCTGGGAAAAATACATATAAATTTATTTAACGTATAATTTAGTGGTTAAAAAATAAATAAGATCGAATAATTTATCAAACTCCATTAGGCATTCCAAGATGGCGTCAATCTAAAAAAACTTTAAATGTCAGTAGCTGTCAGATACCCCTTGTCACTTTGGCATAATCATTCACTTCAAGTTTTTTTTCTGCTTGTCGCGCTTTTATTGTAGTTCATTATAACGACCTCTTTTTCGTTTTCTGTATTTAGTATTGATCGACACATTACTTTCATAATGTTTTTTGTTACTACAGTAAGCGATGGCACTCGACTCCTAGCTACGCGATTTTGATTCTGACAGACGTCATCATAATGTCATCTTCCGCCATGATGGTTTTGTTGTTTTGTATTGCTATTTTCTGACTTATCTCTTTATTTGAACCACTTAACGAAGCCATTTTAAAAGAATTGGATAATAACAATTTCTTGTAGGTGTATTGGTCTATCTTTTGGTGGGGTGTACAGGTTCTGGGCCTGGCCTCCATACAATTTGGGACATCTCCCTTGTTTTAAAAAGGCATAGGTACAACCATAGATTTAATATTAAATCTATGGGTACAACATTAAATCTTGATTTAATGATACATCCTTTACATTCATATGTTTCCTTTTACTCCGAACATTGCCAAAGACTTATCATAGGATTGAATCTATCTTGAACTACGAACAAACAGCTTTTGAACATTTTTATGAACAACTAGCTGTTCCCCGCGACTTCGTACGCGTCAATTTCAGTTTTTAAGATCGCGATTATTTTTGCAACTTTTTTTACTGATGCTTCGCTCCTACTGGTCGCAGCGTGATGTTATATAGCCTAAAGCCTTCCTTGAGACATGGACTATCCAACACAAAAAAAAATTTTCCATTCGAACCAGTACTTCCAGAGATTAGCGCGTTCAAACAAACAAACAAACAAACTCTTCAGCTTTATAATATTAGTATAGATAACAATACGGTCAATAATTGGTTCAGGAAACTTGGTGTTTCCTACCCGGTTGATATGCTAGTGAGATTGACCAACCATCCGTGGTTTGGAGTGTTTACTAAAACTTAACTATTTACAAACACAACAGACATTCTTGCCCTTGACTCGGAAGGAAGATAATATTAAATCTCCAATGTCAACAATATTAGTGCTGGAGCACAAAACAAATGGGGGAAGGGAAATGAGATGCTTCATTAAGTAGGTATTTTGGAAAATATCACAGATAGTCTGGAAATGCAAATATTCGAAACAAGATTTGCGTATTAATTAAAACAGGATAAACATTAAATGAATTAGCAGATATGTTTTTTTATTTGATATATTCAAATATTTTAAGCAAATAAACATCCATATATCAAACATTAAAAATCATTCAAAGTTGTATTGAAATTGAAACTCAGGGTACAATAATACATTTTGTAATTAAATTCCGATTCAATTAATTGGTACTTCGGTACACACATACACTTATATAGACAGACATACAATCCACCCTCCTCATCTTGTGTGGGTTCGGGCGCCGTCTGGCGCCGCCGAGTCTGATGCAGGGCGCCAGCGCCTGCTCCCCGCGATGCGACGCCATCGCGCCAGTCGACCGCCGGGACCCGCCCGTCGCACGCACCATGCCTTCTATTCACTACTTTTTATACATCGCGTTAACCACTACTCTCACCTGTGCTAAATTCAGTGGAACTCATCACGCAAGCTACGGTGGACATGCCCATTACTACGGACATCACGTCAGTGCACGCCATGCGCACTACTCCTACCATCCGCCCAGCCAAATCAAATTCATATGTCGACATTGTGCTAATCCCGCCGCTTACCCAGTGTACCACGGCGCCCCACCTTCATACGTGTACGTCTACAGAGAATCAGGAACCAGGTACGGTGGACTTTTAACCGGTCTAGCTCTTTACAATCTGGGGAGATGCTGCGGAACCAATCACGACGCAAATGTGTACACCCCGCTCAAAGAGGAAAAGTGTTCGCTCCAAATCATCGATCGATCGCATTTCGAGGAAACAAAGTTCCCTTGTTTTATGATGTCGTCCTTTATGGAGAATGCGAATAAAACTAATATGGAGACTTTATCACAAACAAAGCATAACGAGACAGAAATGCAGAAGTCCAACTCGTTTGATATTTTGGCGTCGCATGTTAACGTGAAACCGTTTCTGTCTGCTAATGATTCTGAGTTGGAAGTGCGAAGGGACCAAGAATGCGTTATATGGCATAATTTAACGTTTAACAGGGAGCGCCATACGGTGCCGTGCTCCTTGCTAGAACAGTACGCGGAGACAATGAAACCATCTGGAGTGCCTGTGTACATTTGGATGCCAACATTATTGGGCACTATAGTAGCGATTTACGTTTTCTGCTATTGCTGCTGCAGAAAGAAACCAAAAAAGGAAGACGCTCCACTTAACCAGACGACGGTGCCTGGATATTGTTCCAATTATTAGTTTGAAACGATGTTTGTTTGTCATTAATATATAATAAAAACCTATATAATAAAAACCTGTGAACCTAACACAGTTCGATACGAAAGTGACAACTAAAACTGTCCTCGATTGATGTTTGACGTTGATTTTATGTCAATCTAAACATTATAACCCGGCCAAATTATGTCAACATGCAATTTGTATGGATATATATGTAATTTTGTGTCTATTCGATTGATATAGGTTGTACTTACTAAAAATGTGACGCTGACTGTTTATCTAGTTTCTTATATTACATTAATGTTGTTTGTAATAGAACATTTCTTATTAAGTGTTTCTGTGACAGTGCCACACCGAGCTCAACAGATCGGTGGCGTCGGTCTAGCTAATATTTTGCTGTAAAGTGTTCCAATACGCCACGTAAACATAAAAATCACACTATTCTGAAGCCATGTTGGTTCTCGCGTAACAAAATGTTACTTACTAGTTTTTACTAGGTTAGTAATTTATTCGAGTATAATTCGCTGTTTAATGTATGGTATCCCGCTTTAAAAATAACAATGACATTTAGGTATTCTATCTGAATATACTTAAAAAATATTTAGGGGTGAGCTTAATATTTCAATATATCTACTCGTATTTAATTAAGATTAATTAAATTATTAAAGTTGGTATGTATATACTACTTACTTAATACTTAATGTTGTCTCAGTATTTTGGAAGTGTAGTACTACTCGTTGTATGCTACGGGCATTGCATTATGTAAAGCTAGCTTGTAAAATCAGTACTCACTAATACTTAAGTTGTGCATGAGCTATGAGGTAGCAGGATTTGTATGAAGCATAGCTATAAAAAAGTGTAGGTAGTGGTCTATGGACGTGGAAATTAAAAAACAGTGACAAAGAAAGTTCTTTGTCAACTGGTTTGAAATGCGCACAATGTATTTTAAGGGGACTACTAGAGGTCAGTGCTGCCCCTAATTGATTTTATTTTATTACTTCTAAACAAAATCAATCCACAAAAAACTAGAACAGTATTATTTTAGCAAATTACCTCTTGCATTTATTGAATCACTATTAACTGCTTTTCATACTGGCTTTTGGCGTTAGTGACAAGTTTGTTTAGAAGTAATAAAATTAAATCAATTATTTTATTATAATATTGTAATTTAGAGTTGGTTAAGTATTTTTAATATACCGGATCTTTTTGAGAATGCCTTTGGTGTACTTAGTTAATAATGGGTGTGTTTGAAATATGATAAGCCAATTAAATATATCTATGTGTTTTTCTTTTTTATATTAATCTGCTGCAAAATTGTAAACTTGGTCTTCCCAATATCAATAAATAAATTAATGACCTTGGCAAGTCTGTAGTATTTATTAGCATTACACTTAGAAATAGCACTTTAAAGATTACGTTATTATAAGTCCTGAATTTAAAAAATTGTATTCACTTACCTACAATATTTTTCAAACCCTATTCAATGACACCACTATGGCATCGATAAGAAAAAAAAAGACGTGTGGCACTCGGAGACTGCCGCGGTAAAGCTATTGCATAGCAATTTTTATCAACTTATGCAATTATAAAACTAAAAAGTATCACCGCTGTGCCGGTCGGAGGGGGGGGGGGGGGGGAGGGGGGGGTGTTAGGTTATTCTCGTTAGGGAATTTCTGGATTCGGTCTCCACGCTCAAGGCCCGCGATAGAAGCTATGCAATAGCATAATTTTATAATTTTATGTATTTTCTAATTTTGGCTTTTAAAATTAAATTTTTCTGTTATTTTGGCAGATATGGTTACCATCGGCAACCATACTGTCAAAATCCTTATTATCTTCTAAATTCTTTTAAATTTCGGAAATTCAAAATTGTTCGGTCGTGCCTCGCCCCGAGTGTTAGGTTAGGTTAATTTCGTTACGGATTTTCTGGATTCGGTCTCCACGCTCAAGGCCCGCGATAGAAGCTATGCAATTAAATAGCTTAAAAGACGTGTGGCACTCGGAGACTGCCGCGGTAAAGCTATTGCATAGCATTTTTTATCAACTTATGCAATTATAAAACTAAAAAGTATCACATCAGTATATAAACTTGAAAAATTTTGTCTCAGGCGGGAAAATTTTTCAAGTTTATATACTGATATTATAAGTGCAATTAAGTTGCTAAAATATCAAATAAAGTATAAAAAGTATCACCGCTGTGCCGGTCGGAGTGGGGGGGTGTTAGGTTATTTTTGTTACGGAATTTCTGGATTCGGTCTCCACGCTCAAGGCCCGCGATAGAAGCTATGCAATAGCTTAAAAAACTTTCAACCTCACTTTACATTTAAGGACCTCCTTAAATGTAAAGTGAGGTTGACAGTTTATTTTCAATATAGGTACCTACCTATATTTTGAAAATAAATTACAATATTATCTTTCATCACTATTATGACAGGATTAATGTATGCTAAATCACGGTTTTCTAGTTCTAACAGTCTCTGAGATTAACCGCGGACGGACGGACATAGAATCACATGGTAAATATTAAAGGCTCCTAGTTTTGAAAATGGAACCCTAAAAATACTAGCTTTTATTAAACTGCCAATTTCAATATTACTTTGTTTAGAGAAGTTTTTTTTTAGATGTTTGTTGGTACCATTACTATTGAAAAAGTTTTTGTATGTTAGTATTAGTCTCTATCAGGTTTTTGTTCGCACTGGGTTTTTACAGCCTGTATTAAATTAACTTTTCAATATAAATGAGATAGTCTTCAAGATTAAAATGCAACAGCCCTTGAATCTGTCAAGACAGGCAACATGACTGTTATTTCCATATTTTTAAAAGCTAATGTGTACCTACAATACTAGGTAATCGAAACCCGGATTTGGCGAGTAGTCGCTCAAATTTATTACAGTACACACGCCTTTGAAACGTGATTAGCCAGGCTCAAAGTAGTGATCAATAGGGTTGAAATTGGAATAGCATCCATTCCCCGGCTGTAGATTATCCGGGTTCTAATCAATGTCCGACGAGTGATTAGTCTTAATATAATATGCTGTATCGATACTTCATTTTATCGAATACTACTCGTGTTGAGGTTTAATGGAGGAAGAATATACTTATCGAATGGATATAAGCATTAGTGGCAGTTATTTTATTTCTTAATAGCTATATTACACAATTTTATATGCATGTGATATTTTGAAGTTGCATCAAAATCAACATCATATAAACATAGTGAAAATATGCTCTGTAATATTTTACAAAAAGGACGACCCTGTCAGCTTCAGCATACAAAAAACGGATTCATACAAAATAAAATGCTAACATATAATAAAATGTAGGGATAGTTGTATAAACTCTTCATAGTTAGGTACTTGTATGGATGAGTAGGTTCTTTGGCTGTAGGGCGCTTAAAAAAAAAAGTTTTTTCAATTTTAGCTTAGATTGGTGTTTCATTATATCTTTTTTGCATATATGTATTAATGTTTTTAAATGCCTAATGGTTTAATGAACATAATTGTAGTTCACTGTAATGTAAAACTTTTTCGCTTTTTTTAATTTGTGGAATTATTTAATTGTTATTCTTTCACTTAACAAGAAATATCATATTATATTAGTTTAGGTTAGGTTAACAAAGTAACAGCCGAACATCCAGTATTTTACTACTACAATAAGAGTACCTAACCTGCCGCCGACAAACTGCTGAGCAGTTTGGCAGATGATACAAATGTAACAACTAATTGTACAACTGAATATAAATAAATTAAAAAAACCTAGCAAACCTAAACAAAATTGGACACTATAGTAATTAATCTACATACATAAACGTCTGTGTAGTAGGGATGTAAAGGGGCGAACCACCATCTTTCGCCCCGAGCCAACCTCCCCTGCACGCGGTGCAACCTTCTGGATGACGAACGAGGCTCTGGCGATCGATCGACCGATGACGGTATAACAACCCTAACTCAAGGCGTAGTTAAATGTAGCAGGCCGGTGACGGGCAGCAGCGTCACCGGTGCGAGAAGCTACGCCCTGCGATCGCCAACCCGTATGGCCAGCGTGGCGATTATGGGCAAAACCTCCAATACAGACGCAATATAGGCCACGGCCCCCAGTTCCTGACGATCCCGCTATTCCTGGTCATGGTGGCTACCACGGAAACGGCGGGACGGGGGATGCTAAGAATCTCCGGGTTACCGGAGGCCACCAAAACCAATTGACCCTAGCGACCTAAGTGGCGTGCAACTGCAGAGGCCTATCTCCAGCAGTGGACTGCGATAGGCTGATGATAATGATAATTGTTTAAACAGTATGGGAAATTAAGCATGCTAAATGATTTATTTTATACGAACTTTGGCAGTGACCATGTGGGAGATGCATAGGATCATGATTTGATCCGTGACATGAAGGAGGCAGGACGTCAAGTTGTGTACGAACAATGGCTGTTGATTGATTGATTGAGCGTTATGCCAAAAAAGTTTGATATGCTTCTTTTATTTAATACAAACTATGTATATCCCCAATATAAAATATGGTTTCCCAAAATTTATGTTATGAAATAATTTGTTAAATAGATTCAAACTACTCTGAACCTACTTTACCCTTGTCATCTTCATATCACATTGGAATTTGAGTCGGAGTCGTCTCGGAAATGAATAATCACATTATCGGACATCGAGGCCAGTAACTAGATTTGTTATTGAATATGGTCGTCACACCACCTTTTTCAAAGTAAACCTTAAAACATTTTGTACAACTGTCGTTTTTTTTCTAATGAGCATCGAACCTTATGTTTTTGTATTGAAAACTCTATGATATCTAATATATAAAATTCTCGTGTCACAGTTTTCGTTGCCATACTCCTCCGAAACGGCTTGACCGATTTTGATGAAATTTTTTGTGTTTATCCGGTATCTATGAGAATCGGCCAACATCTATTTTTAATCCCCCTTAATGTTAGGGGTAGTCCACCCCAAAATTTTTCATTTTATTTTTTAGACAAAATTTTTAATTTCTAATTTTTTATATACAACATACAAAAATACATACAATCCTCAATTTTCACCCCTCTACGATCAACCCTTATTTTTTAATAGCCATTTTAGTAATTTAATCATTTTTCCTCCCCGGTCGAAAACTGATCAATTATCGTCTTTTTTGTAAGGGTAGGGTAGGAGTAGGGAAGGGTTTAGGCTAGGGTTTAGGCTAGGGGTAGGGTAGGGGTAGGGTAGGGGTAGGGTAGGGGTAGGGTAGGGGTAGGGTAGGGAGTAGGGTAGGAGTAGGGTAGGAGTAGGGTAGGGGTAGGGTAGGAGTAGGGTAGGGTAGGGATAGGGTAATTTTTTTATTATTTTTGGACAAATTTTTTTGTTTTTATTTTTCTATAATGTGGCATTAAAAAATACATACAACCCTAAATTGTTAACCTTTTATCACCAATCCCTATTTTTTAATAGCTATTTTAGTAATTTAATCATTTTTATGGCAAAACAACGTTTGCCGGGTCAGCTAGTATAATAATAATAATCTAACTAAAACTCTTGATCTTTTAGTTAATAAATGTTGACGATATTCAACTACACTTCTTCTTGTCGTATTACGAGGTTGACATAATATCCTTTTAGTATACGAGTAATCTGGTGTCAGTTTTCCAAACCGCCTTTTTAGGCTTCTCACTTAACCTATTTTGTGACAGAATACGAGACCTGTAGCTATATATATAATAAACTTTCCCTTCCAGACCCAAGTCAACTCAGGAAAGGTCGTTTTCTAAATTTTTCGGACCTGAATTCGAACCCGGGACCTTCGCACCACTACACCAAGCGGGTTCAGTGTAGAAGTCAAATGAACTTAAAAAAAACATTTTATATATTCATTTGGCTCGTCGTTTTTGGAGTTAATTTTATAAAAATGGATGATCATCAAAATAATACCTACACAAAGTATAGTAAGTACCTGAAACATAATAAAAAGTGATTTTAGTGCTCTAACTCTAGGTAATCAATCGTTCATTATCTACCTAGATATTGTTCAGATAATAAGCTGCCATAACATGAGATAAGTGATAACATACCTGTACTGACGTATGATTACCGTCAATGAGTCTGATGACCTTTAGACTTGACAAATAATAATAATAATGCATTTATTTATTCAGACTACAGTGATCCAATTAAGGTTAGAAACAGTAATATTTAAAGCTATAATTATTGACATTAAACAAATTAACGAAAAAATAAATAATAAAAAAATAAAAACTAAAACTAAAAATCTATTTTATTGCCCCAATCACTAATCCGACAAGATATGACTGAATGGGACAATCGAACTTATCCGAAATAGTTCCCTAAACATTGTCAGGAGTTTTCGAATTGGTGATTGTATGAAACTCAACTTACAGAACTGTGGACCAAAATGTTGTATGAAAATGTTACAAAATGCAAAATAAATCAGACACAGCACTGCCGTTACCGTTACCGTTACGTCTCATCATTGCGATGTAAAATTAGTAAAATCAGATTTATTTTTGCAAATTGAGTCGTCTTTCCAATATACCTACTGCTTCTTAACATGCAATATGTCATTATTCTGTGTAAGTAACTTGCCGTTCCGACATCAGTCCAGACAGAGACCCACAGAACATAGCTATGTTCTGTGCAGAGACCTATATGAGCACCACATTGCAGACGAGAGTCCGAAGTTTTACCTGAAAAAGGTAGAGTTTGTATAGCACCTATCTAATGGTACATCTTTTACAATTATATGAGTAGTATATAACTTTACATTGGGCATAGTAAATTGGATATCTAGCTAGCTAAAAAGAGTTTGGACCCCGGTAGATGAAAGTAAAATATTAATTTATTCAAAAAGTAGGTATGCATAAGTTCAAAAAAATCTTGCGACGTAATTAAGACTATCAGGTTCAGTATTCAGTTCATTGGATGTCTGCAACGAATCTTTCGCTGTTCATGGAGGCTGTAACTAAAACGGCTCGAAGTGCCCTTCATTCTCTTAATTAGTTCATCTCATTAGCATAAATCCACGACAGAACGGGCGTTGCGTAATCTTATACGGTGTATGTGTTGCTCTGACAATATAAGATCCTATTATATTAATTTAGTACGTTTTTTGGGTTATTATATTGTGAACATTACCACTTTTTGACGTACAAATATCCTAATCGTCGAATCCACAATACCTCAGCGACTAGCTGCTTAATTATTTATCATTGTAGAACATTTGATATTATCTCTACATGACATGAAGATGTTTGTTTTGAAGAAAATATGTGGAGCCTTACCATTAAAACCACCTTACGAGTTAAGTAGTTTTAGGACGTTGTGCACTGATAATATTTTTAATCTTGAGGGATTCGACACGCAGCTCCGCAGTTCTAGTTATTTTTCAATCACCTATGTAGTAAACGTAAGAGAATTTGCGAGGGCGTCTGTAGATATGAATATAATGTAAAAAAAATTAAAACTCTATCTATATTCAGAGGAAACTTCGCACATTGAGCATTTAACATGTTTTTTTTCTCTCATAATCTATTATTTTCAACTTTGAGTGTGCGTTCTCTAATAATCAGTTGTAGAGGTACGAGTATATATGTCATTCGTTTCGCGAGAATAGTCCTTAAATATCAGTGGTTTCATCGGGAAGTACGTAAATAGAACATCTCATATGTAGCTGATGTTTTGCTGAAACAAAACCAAATATGTCATTTATCAACCTAATTTTGGAACAGATCCAAATGCACAGTTTAGAGCTGTTCTTGTGAATGTCTGACTCTGACTCGCCGTAACCGATTCATATCACTTACATAACAGAACTGTTAGCAAATTGTTTATGATTGTGTCAGCATTTCTCGTATACACATTTATTTAATCTTATATCACACGAATCGGTCTCGAAAGTTACGGTAAGTCAAAAAATAATTAATTTTGCTTGTCACGTGTCAATCTTCAAACTTTGCGATGAGCCTGCAATGTGATAACGAGATATGATGTTATTAGGAAGTTTAATCCTTAATCAAAACTTTATGCGGATGGATCAGCCTACCTGAAAATATTGTTGTTATTGAACATTGTTCATGTAACGATACTATATGATTGGATAGCTAAGCCAGGAAACAGGTCTGCTGAATTATACCTAAATTGGCAGTCGGTGTACCAGGTAGCATATTTATCAAGGTCAGCCATTCTTACCCTGGTATGACGGCTGTATTATGCAAGTCGGCTGGTACAAGCCCTTATCAATCAAATAGATATAACTCCTGCACCTGGTCTAGAAAAATAAAATAGTGCGGATTACCGTCCTTAAAGAGAGTTTTTTTAAATCTTTTATTTATTCAGGACTTTTATCTAACATAGAAATATACGTCAGTCCTATCATAAAACTAACCTAGATTTTTAAGGAGAGATGAGTTGGGTAGGTTGGTTTTCAAGATATTAAGGTGAACCCTGCCTTAGGTGTGTGCTGCTACGTAAGGTTGAATTACGGACATTCAATACCGGTGTAAGTAACAATTTTGTATGGGGCTGTATCTAGTTATTATCTTATAATTGCATACCTATCTATAGTAAAAATAGCTAAAAGACCGCAGATACCGTAAAGTAACCGGGTGTTATATTCGTCATCTGTACAGTAAACAACGATTTAATAGTTTTAAGCTTTACGATAATAGCCGTGGCAAAGGCGCCGACGTTATTCACAATACGTTAGCTAAGACATTAACTAAGATTATGAGCAACAGTAACACAGTGCTAGGTCACAATACTTGTGAATATGTGTCTCAATGGTTTTAAAACCTAGTTATTTTAGTACGTTTTATGGAATCTTAAACAAGGAACAGTCATACAAAATGCAACTATTGAAATTTAATTACTTTTAAGTCCTTTCTCTTCCTGTAGGTGTCGTAGGAGGCGACCAAATGAGTACTGTACAGATAGGTAAAAAGGGGAAATAAGAAAAAGGGAAGCAGGACCTTTTCTCCGAAATTGGCAAAGCTGCGACCCGCCGTCGCCAACCCGCCTACCAAGCGTAATGATTATGAATAAAATCTCCTTTTGGAGACACTTGAGTCTAGCATTGGACTTAAATAGGCGCTGATAACGACGATGATTACTTTTAAATGGAACCTAGAGCTAAACATAGGTATATTATATATTTAATTCTCAAATAGCAATGACAATAGGTATTTTTACAGAGCAAAATTAGTTTTTACAGAGCAAGTTTTTTAAATGCTCTGTTGTTTTGCACACATAAGCACTAAAGTAGGTATCAATAAATAGATAACAATGTTTTAAGATTTCAAAATTGTTGTAAGCTTAGGTCGTTGATTGTTTGTTTCCTTTGGCACATACTCACAGTTTTTTTATTATTTAAATTTGTATATGTTTATAGTTTTTTGCTTCACTCTATCGTATATTAAGATAAAGTTAACATGAAAAACAACGCAATTCACCAAAAATAAATAAATCTCAATGAATCCACTGCAAAATGTTGGCTAAGTGAAACGACAGGAATCAGCTTAACATGTGTGTGTGATGAGATCCAGTTCGATCACAGTTTGAATACCTATTTCATTAAGTTACACCCTTCAATTTGATTCCTTTTCCTTATTTGCGTACGTCTACATTTCGAAGCAAGCTTAAAGCTCGTAGCGGGAGAGGTCTGCAGCTGATCGTAGCACTTGCATTACATTGACTACGAAGCTACGAAAACTTCGTTACGGTCTACGAAGGAAAAAACTATGTAAGAGTTTTTTAATTTTAGTATTTATTTCCTTATTTTTAGTGGATCAACTTTTTTCGTCTAACCCGCTATTTATCGCCATGTCAAATGTTGTGCTAGCAAATGGGTGTAGGCTAAACCTGAACTACACAGTTTCATTTTTATAAATCTCACTAAAACTTGAATAAGTATATCAATTTGGGCAACTGCTCTTTCAAAATGAGGCATTAACTCATTTCTACATAACAGTAAATTTATTTCCGTGGATTGCGATGCATTGAAGCATTGTTTTTTCCGTAAGATGTCAACATTAATTAGAAAAGCACCACCCCTGCTCTTCAAATGTGTCGTAGGAAGCTACTAAAAGAGTATTGCCAAAATAAATGTTATGTTATTCGCTAGCTCTGTACCTGTAACTTATTTTGAGAGACTAAATAAATAAATGAGACAGGCAGCAGCGTCTCTCTACCATCGGTCAAACTGCGATAAATTCTCCTTTTGAAGAGACCTATGTGTACTCATATATAGAGTAGTGGGCTGGTGTTGTTATACAGGATGAAATTTTAACCACCTTCCAAATTTTAATATATCAATCTACGAGACAAAAAACAAATGACGTATTTTTTCTTTTGATATAGCCCAGTACAAAAATGTCAAGATAAAGCACTTAGAAAATGTCCGCAAAAAATCTAAAATTTATGATACGGCCGCCTAGCAACACTTTTTTGTAGCGATTCGCATCTCATGCATCCATTACGATACTATTCATACGTTTTTGATTTTCCTTTACACCTTATCAGGCCTAGGACCGTAAAAATTGAAAACTATACTGCGAAAAATATTTTCGGGTGAAAGCTTGATTTACATTTTTTTACTTCTTAAAAAGGCTCTAAATACGATACCGAACGCATATAAAAATTTTGGAAAGTGGTTAAAATTTCACACCGTATTATAAATATTTAAAAAAAAAATAGTAAAGAAAAAATGACTTCGTAATTTTTTTTCTCTTCTTTAGGCTAGATGTTATTTAGTTTTTTCTGCCACTAAGAAATACCTAAACGAAACAAAATGCCAAAATAATAGTTGGGGGAAGTTGCTTTTTACCGTAAAACGTTACGCAAAGCTTTGATAATAACCTCTAAGTGAATTGGCTGTGCTATTGGTAATACTCACGTAATAAAATGTTATGGTTTGACATTGCATTTATGTTCTATCGTGCTTGTAAAACCATTCTGTGAGTCGTTCTGTTTTATAAGTTTGTTTACATCCTAAAAACAAAGCACTACTTTCTTCTGTTGGTTATTGGCATTATGATACAATTCTAATATTTAAAAATGTATATTCAAATGTTACTGTTTTTCTATAAAGTTAAGCACCCATCATAATATGCTCTATATAACTGACAATATCTCTAAACCCCTAATCAAAATTATTATAATAATTGATATTATGACAACAAACATTATGCACTTCAAAGCGTCACCTAAACTTTGCACCTCAATATTATATATTTTTTGTAAATTGTTTTTGAGAATATTTAAAATGATATTTTAAGGTTAAGTTGAGCAAAAAATGGCAGTAATCACAGGAATGTGCTTATGCTTTGTGCAAGTGCGTCAATGAAAAATATAAAATTAAAGCTTTATGAGATTAATTATAGTTAACAAAAATAAAGATTTAAACCATTATGCTTTTTAGCATTATCCTTTCAACAAATCTGCGTTTATAAAAGTTTGCTAAAAACAATTATGCTTTTTAATTTGTATGCCATAATACTCGTATGATGTATGTCAAGTGAAAGTATGACAATAAAGCGTTTCACCTGTATTTCTAATGTTTAAGACATTATGCTTTTACAAATATTTTTCAGGCATTGCGTCAATATCATATTTTAATTCATGGAACAGACTACATCATTAATTATAACTAATGAAATATATACTACATGTTTTATGACCTAATTTTAATAATTAAGAACTATTTTCATTCCTGACATTTCGACACGTAGAAACATTGCAAAGATTACAATGGCGAATTTCTTTTATTCTTTCGAAGCCGCAAATTATTAATTTACTGTGATGGAAAATCATGATTTGTAATAACAAAACGTAGCGAGTTTGTGACGAATCAACGTACTAAACAATACGTGGGTCGCACTGCAAACTGGGGCATGAAGCCCGAAGATCGTGGCCGCAATTTTAACACTCTTTTGTTCAAGGATGACGTGGAACAAGGCACAGGGCTATTGTTAATTGCCTCTTTGTTTATTTGAAAACAATTAAGGAGCACTGTTATTACCAGATTGTTTAGATTAAGAAAATGCGCAGTTTACAAATAAATTAACCGTTCTTGTTGCCTATTTGATCGATTTACAATGGAAAGAATATGATGGTGAACATAATATATTACTTAATCCATATTTTGTTTTTATTTTGCGTATATTACCACTTACAATGTTTTGATAGCTCAACCAGTTGAGAACAGTCGTCCTGTGAGCGGAAAGCCCACATACGGCAATCTGAATTTTTATACAGGTAATAATGTGTTTCTTTTAAACTAACACTTTAATGCTTAAAATAGTATCAAAACTTATTACGGACTTAATGTTAATTGGTTGCTTAATACCGTAGTTTCAACTTTAGTTTTTTGGGTTTAAAATATAAAACTTAATACCTATTTTACTACCTCGCAGTAATTACTTTTTTGTGTTATGGGAAATTTACTACTATCTGTATATCTATAACTATAGTATATACATATGTAAGAGGCCGTCGGCTGTTGTAAATAAGTAACATGAAACATTTTAAAGACCGATCTTCCGTTTTCAGTCGATTTCCCAATGCCGAAGGCTTGACCTTTTCATGTAACTCTAGCGTATTATTTTCTTAATGTATTTCGTTTTTCTGAAACATATATTGCGTGCAGAACCGTCGGACAAAAAGCATATTTAGGCAGTCCATTGCATCAGGACCTTTTCGTATCTTTTTAGCGGTAATATATTTTGTTTCTAGACTTTTGCTTGCCAGGTTAAAAACACATCGGTACCCGATGGCATTTAAAAGAGATTTTAGAATTGCTGCAGAATAAATATATTAGCGAAGATTATAATATGATAGAAATTTTATTTTAAAGCTAGAGAAGCATGTGCCTTTACGAAAACGCATCTTAAATTTTTCTATCTATTTATGTTGGTTCAATTCAAAAAGTTTTCTGTGTCAAAGATATTATCGGTAAAAAGAAGTTTTCGACTACGTTAGTTAGGATTTAAATACTTTTCGCTTTCTTGGTATTAGAATTAATTTTGTCACATTGCGTATGTTGATAATCTTCTAAAATTCTAATCAAACTGCGCTGTACGGGCTGTACCTACCCACAGTTAGCCAAGAAGACATCGTTAGCACTTATATACCCGTGCCTTATTTACATTCACACGATAATAAACTTTTAAAAAATACACTATTTTATATATTATTTATATTTCTAATTGCCAAACCTGATTTTAGAAATAGACGTTATCAGTTTTCCTTATTGGGTTTCTAAGAAATATTCATTCATTAAAGCATTCATTAAATAGGGTTTACTTTCCAATATTTTCAGCATTGACAGGAAGCGACATTTTGAAATATCACTTTGTCCAAGGGCGTTTTTCGTTTGCGCCTCGCGCCCATTTAGCTCTGGCTACGTTGTGACGACAGGTCATTAGGAGGCTGCGATATATTTATATTATTCCGTCGATATTACAGTGCCGAAACATAAAAAGCTTTTCAAATACATGACAGTTGTACTTTTGTTGCCAATATAAAAGATTACTGAGTAACTAATACTCATATATAATCCCAGGATGGACAAAACTTGTAGGTCGTGGACATAGCATACAGGATTAGCAAGCTGAGGTGGCACCGGGATGATCATAGCTGTCAAAGAACCTATGGCCGTTGAGGCAAACGAGTTCTTAAGTGCAGATCGCAACTCAGCAAGAAGACGCGGGTAGAAGCTGTGGGACAAGCTGATGAGGTTGAAAGAGCTTACAATGGGGGAGACCCGTGTCTAGTAGTGGACTGCTAATAGTTGATTGTGAAGTATGTCTGTGTTTTTTTATTAACTCCCAATAATGAATTCACTGAATGAGTCATGTTTTAAATTCGATGTCTGAGGTATCGAAATGAATAAGTTTCATTGTTTTAAAATAAAATATTAAAAAAATTGCATCCGAAAGACTTAGGAAACATTATGTTTTGTAGATGTGAACTTAATATTACTTATATGTAGAGACACTAGTTCCATTTATAAACAATATTTACCTTAGTATTAGGTTTTGGTAGAGTCGTTACCAAGCACCCCAATCAATTTGAAATTGTCTTAATACTTATTTGATGTACACTGATAGATTATATTCAGTCCAGTTTTATTTTTATACTAGTTGACCCCGCGAACTTCATATCGCCACAGAATAATTTATTCTTAAATGTCATTGTCACCAAATATGGCGTTTACTTTACCAAGTCTTAAAGAGTCAAGAAACAAATAATTAGCAATAAAACTATATTGCGACTATAAATTGAAATGTAAGCTATCCTATCTTTCAAGTTGGATCAAACTGCACACGGTGTGCAAATTTGATTAAAATTGGTTAAGTAGTTTAGGAGTCCATCGCGGACAAACAACGTGACACGTAATGAAGATATTAAGAAGATAGCTGACCCTGCGAAAGTCGTATCGCCTTAGTATAATTTAGGTAATTTGATTTTGAATTGTCGTTGTCATCAAATATTTTAGCGTTTACCTTACCAAATTATCTAACACTTGACATCTGTAAAAAACGTATGGAACTCACAGTTTCTAAAATAATAAACAAATAATTATTTGCAATAAAAAAATAATACGACAGTAAATTGAGTTATAAACTCTCCTATCTTTCAAGTTGGATCAAACTGCACACAGTGTATATCTCTATGTATATGTATATCAATCACTAGTTTAAGTTTCCATCGCGGAAAAACAACGTGACACGAAATTTTTATATATTAAGATTTATATGTGCTCCAATACAATTTAAGTAAATACGTAATTAGGTACTAGAAAACACTTTTGTTTATCTCAACGCAACAGAGCTTTGTAAATCCTTGAAACAGTATACGACAAAAAAGTTCGTTATCTTGTCTTGCGACGTTACGGTGACGTTTATTTCAAATAATTTTCAGGAAAAGATAAGAGACTGCGTATTTTAATTAAGAAGGAAAGGCATCTTTTTCTTTCCAGTTAGGTAAAGAGTATTATGCTCTCATGTTTGTGGAGACCTTGTAGAGTCGTGAAATACGTCTTTAATCCTAAAGTATACGATGCCTCTTTTTCACTAGAGTGCTAGCGGCCATTTTGGGGGACCCGTTAAGTACGTGCCGTATTATACAGCAGAAAACAAGAATTTTACCATTCTTTTCGTCCTAAGGGTGTCGTGGGAGACGACTAGTGTCGAAGTAGACAGAAGATGAAGAGTGTCCTCTCTTCAAATTGGCAAACTTAATTGCCAACAAGGACTGGAACCGCTTACCTTTAAAGGGGTATTTGTTCGGGTTTTTAATAGGCTTGTTTTTAAAAACCCTATCCGAAAGGTAATCTTATCAACGGGCTTACCCCAACGATATGCTAACCCAAACAATACGATTAATCCAGGTAAGCGCTTACCAATACTGAAAACCCCTTTATAGGCTTACCCTATAAAGTGTTTTGGAATGCTGTTAGGCTATTTTTATAAGCGGTTTATTTTGTAAGAGGTGAAACCTTATTTACAAGGTTACCGAACTAATAAGCTAACACAATCAAAGGTAACCCTATCACATGGGTAACCCTATCACATGGGTAACCCTATCACATGGGTAACCCTATCGCATGGGTTTTTAATAGTGTTACTCTTAAAAAGGGATTTTCCGGTCCCTGATTGCTAACCCGCCTGCCCACCGTTAGCTAAAGACCTCTTTTGAAGAGATCAGTAGTGGACTTATATTCTATACCTATTAATTATCCGGAAGCCATCATCAAAGATTCAAATCGTTGGGTAAATACTTTTCTTTTGTTTAATTCAATGTCTTCCCCGTAGCACAGGGAAAATTATCTGTATACAAGTAGAACAACAAACAGCAAAGATTTAGGATTAAGAGAAAATGCTTTAGTACTTAAATCCAAATATGACTAAATTCGTCTCCGACAAACTCACATAATATAATGCACTTTTCATAATTCATACATTCAGCAAATATTTTCCGTTACAAGGGAATGCACTTAACATAGTGTTATTATTACGTCTAGACTAAGTGTTCGACTTCACTTAAGAAAATGTCATACAACTTTTATTTATTTATTTTAACTTTATTGCACAAATGCGTAAAAAAGTAGGTATACCTACAAAAGGTGGACTAATCACCATATGGCACTCTCTACCAATCAACCTTTAGGTTGAACAGTAATGGTTTGTAGGTGGTGCGATATCATTACAAATATTTCATTTCTCTTATTAAATGGCTTAAAATATCTTAGAACATGGACCTCCTACTTCGGCAAAGTGTATCAAAATCATTCTTTTGTATGAGTAAGCAAGTATGATATGAATACCTATAAAAACCTAAAAGGTTTATAAATGAAAGAAAGAAAGGAACATTTATTCGACACACATTTGATAAACAAATACACCAAAACATTACAAATAAAAAGGTGTCAAAAAGGACTACAGCTTAGCATATTATTATATCGTGGCAGCTTAAAGCGTGCCACGACGCTGGTATTCTGTGGGAGCCTATATTTTAATTAATTTAAATAAAAAAACATAAAAAATATCAGAAAAAAGTACATACGCCAGACAATAATAAATATAATACTGTCAGAATGTTGGCTGTCGTGCACTCCAGTTGTTCCCAATCTTAGTGGTTATACTTCACATAGAACATTACATATCTACAATCAAAATGACGGCGTTGTAGTTTATGTGAAAAATACCCTATCAAATGTTTCTATTTTTGAGCCAGTAGTTTCAGAATGCAATTGTCTAATAGTTACGATTGGATGTAATATAAATTTTTTTTGTATCTACCGGCTATACGCTTTTAAGGATCCGTCAACCTTTATCCAATCCCTAGGCAGTGTTTTGGCTAACTATAGGACATACGCAAACATTATATTGATGGGAGATATAAACATAGATATTACACCTGATTGTCAGTCAATATACTCTCTGGATTATCTAGACCTGTTGGCTGATTTCGGTTTGTTCACCGGTCACAGATTTAAGACACATGACAACACGTGCTACAATCATGCTAATATCAAAACAAAGTATCATCCTAAAATATTTGTGCTAGAGACAACCATAACAGACCACTTCGCAGTTATAACTATCTTACCGCTTAAAAAGCCCCTGGAATTTGTCCGGTCTAGTCGAACTATTATAGACGATGTTAAACTTTGTGAAGAGTTAATTAAAATAGACTTTTCCCCTGTCTACTCAACACAAGACCCCAACATAGCACTGAAATATCTAATGGATCCTATCTTCTTAGCTTTAAAAAACAACTCAAAAACAGTCCTATCATCCCGAAAACGTAAGCGTACTCCAATTAAACCTTGGGTAACACCTGGTCTCCTCAAATGCATGCGGCATCGAGATTTCCTACGTAAGCAGTCAAAGTCTAACCCCTCAAATGAAGTAATGAAGATTTCTTATAAAAGATACAGAAACTACTGTACTGCATTACTTAGAAGGAAAAGAATAGACTATGACAAAGCAGAATTTAAAAAAGCAAAGGGTAATAGTAAACAGGTTTGGAATGTAATTCAGAACGTTTCTAATTTTAAGAAACCTCAATCTTCTGCAGTCCAGTTATTAAATGGTTCAAAAAATGAAAACGACACTCTTTCTGAAATTAATTCTTATTATGTAAACCTGGGTGCACATCTTGCTGAAAACATTAATAGTCAATACAAACACAGGGCTATTAAATTACCGAAACCGCAAAAAGAATCGTTCGTTCTGCTGGAAACCGATGAAACTGAAGTTCACAACCTAATTCTGTCGTTGAAAAACAAGTGCGCTGTTGGTGCTGTTGGCATATCCTCTTATTTTCTAAAGAGGCATAAGAACATCTTAGTTCCCCTTCTGACATACATTTGTAACCTATGTATTAAGTCGGGTATCTTTCCTGCTCTTTTCAAAAAAGCACATCTACATCCCATTTATAAGTCCGGAGATCGAAGCCGTGTTGAAAATTACAGGCCCATCTCGGTTTTGCCGGCTATGTCCAAAGTACTAGAGAAGCTGATGAACATAAGACTGGTTGCATACCTAGAATCTCGAAAGTTATTGTCCAGCAACCAGTTTGGATTTAGAAAAAAGCTCTCTGCGGCTGACGCTGTTCACGGTCTGGTAAATCACATTGTTCATCAGCTAGATAAGAGTAATAAATGTATGTGTCGCTCTATTTCTTGACCTTGCTAAGGCTTTCGACACGGTTTCGATCCCGATACTTTTATTAAAACTAGAGGTTTTGGGTGTGAGAGGTGTACAACTCTCCTTGTTCCGTAGCTATTTAACTGATCGTTCCCAAAGCATTAAAATAGGCGCAAAAACGAGTTGCGAAACTCCAATCCAATATGGTGTCCCGCAAGGCAGTATCGTCGGCCCTACCTTATTTTTAATCTACATAGATGAACTTTGCAACCTTGATCTTGTAAATAGTAAAATTTTTACTTATGCTGACGATACGGCCCTTGTGTTCTCCGCAAAAACCTGGCATCAGACCTATTTTTTTGCCCAGGAAGGGTTCAACATTGTAAAAGAGTGGTTGGGAGAAAATTTGTTGACTTTGAACTTATCCAAAACTAAACTTATTAAATTTACTATTCGAAATTTTAAACCAAATAACACTCAGAATGATTTGAATATAGTCGGTAACAAGGATCAATACATTGAAAAGGTAACATCCATACCCTATCTTGGGGTGATTATTGATAACTACCTTTCTTTTAAACAACATATCATCCATCTTTCAAATAGAGTTCGCAAGCTGATATACATCTTCAAGCAACTGCGCCATTCAGCTGATGCAGATACAATGAAAATGGTATACACTTCACTATGTCAATCTATTTTGAGTTATTGTTTGTCCACTTGGGGTGGGGCAACTAAAACGCATTTTTTGCTGATTGAGCGTGCACAGAGGGCTGTCCTTAAGGTGTGTTGTTTCAAGCCTCGCTTATATCCAACATTTGATCTGTACGTCTATTGCCAAGTTCTGACCGTCAGGCAGCTTTATATATTAGCCGTGGTTCTAAGGCAGCATGCACTGACGCCTTTTTACCCGCGTTTGATTCGTCGAAATGAACTTGTCGCCTCCCGTAATTTGCTGAAGACTTCCTTTTCTAACAAATTCTTTATATTTCTCGGCCCGTATATATATAATAAATTACAAAAATTGCTAAGTATTTATGGTATGAACTACAATAATTTAAAATGTAATGTTATCAATTGGCTTCTCAGACAGTCTTATGATGAAACTGAGGCTTTACTGAGACCTTTCTTTCCACTTTGTGCATTTGTGGTAGTCTTTCTAGTTTCGTTAGTTTTGTGGAAAAAAGTTCATGGTTTTGTTTTAAATTTTTCATCACACATACAACACATCTTCAATTCGCTAAGTACATACTGTTATAAGAGGTGGGACCTGGTGTCCTGTTTCAACGGGTTCTTACTACCCAATACAGGCACCAGCGATCCACAACCTTTGACTGTAATTTACTGTAAGTTAGCATTAAGTTTCTTGTTAAGGTCTGTGGTGAGAAATAAACATTTTTATTATTATTATTATAATAATTTAACTTCACAAGAAACACATACAAATAACTAAACAAAAAAAAACAGAAACAAGAGAAAAAACAGAAAAACAAAAAACAAGTGAAGGCCATAAAAACTATGTTAAGAACATTTTTTACCGGAGAGAACGCAACCACTTAACGCTATGCTCAAAACAATGACTAAATAATAATAATAATAATTAATTTTTCACAAATTAATCCAATTTTGAGTCGGTGCATGTTGTTCATCGGTGATTGCTGCTTTGCTAGTTTGACACCGTTTGAAAATCGATTCATTATCATCAATCCATTCAATATCAGTCCGCTGGTGGACACAGGCCTCTCCGAAAGGAGGGTTTTGCCATAACCGCCTGGCTTGGCAGGCAGTTTGGCGTTCGTAGTTTAGCCACTCCTTCTACTACTTGACAGAAATGCTGTGAAGATTGAGAGTGGTGTTTATGTGACGGCACCACACGACATTTATACACGTTTTCATAAGTAGTAAAGTAACAGTCTGTAATACTCTACCTGTAAACTGCAGGGAAAAGGCCTCCATAATTGAATTCAAGTTACCAGCAATGATGGGTGCTGGCATAATCAGCACGCTTGCCGAATGCGGGTTAGTGATCACAAACCCGAGCAATGTTCGAAAATTTGAAACTTTTTGTTGCCCGACCCGGGGATCGAACCAGGGACCCCGAGATCTTGATGCTGTATATAAACCACTAGACTAACGGATTTTGACTCCATAAACACACATCACATTGAGAACCTCTTCTTTTTCCGTCGGTTGTAAAAAAATGTTATCGCAAAAACATTTGCCAACAATACAAACGCGGCGTGTAAAGGCGATAACACACTTCAGTTGCGCAGCTGAAGTTTCTCGTTTTCTGTTTCAATTCACTTCAACCGTCGCCGCGTCGGTGCGTGATCGGAATCGTTACCGTTAGTCAAGCCACTCTGGATTACTTACCCTGTTGCCCATTATAGCTATAATAGCACTTCTGAAGTACTTTAATTGGGGAGAAATTAACTGTATAAATGTCGTAGAAATTATTCGGAACGTTGTCCCTAACCTCAGACACATTATTAAAATGTTTACACATGCTCTTTAGAGTAACTACTCGTACATAAAAATGTTACTTTAGTTCTGTGGTACAAGTATCTGTATATCTATATTAACAAGTTATTATTTTAGTAATGATTGAAAATACCATAAAAAGTGGTTGGGTTTTCCTAAAAACACTAGACTGACGTAAGAACTAGTTGGAATCTAATAGTTCTATCCCAAAAAAAAATCCCTTTTTCGGTATTATAATATTTAGTTTCAAACTATATTCATACCAATCTAAATTGCTTTTGTGGTAACAGAGAGACAAACAGACTACAGATTTGTTTAGGCAAATGAGACCAGTCTATCACCATCAATCAGATGATGTAGGTATAGTTATCCAGTAACGTTACCGGCGTTATTGTGATAGATTGAATAAATGTTTGGAGATGACAGAGGTAATCTCTTGATCTACTATTTAAGGCATAGGTTTTAGACGAACTGTCTGTCGTAGTACTGAGTTTTAGTAGACCTTAGAGTTATTTGATTCGGGATTTATACCATGCACCTTATTTACAACTCGTATAAGTTTCCGATATTTCTTCGGCACTGTTGCAAGCGCCAGGGTCACGGAAAATCAGTATATTAGTAGACGGTAGTCTAATTTTAACAAGAAATTGTATGCATTATAAATTACTGGACTAGCCTTAGATTCATTTAGATTTTTCTAGACTTCTTCGGAACGGCTCGAGCAATCTTTGTGTATATCCAGTAGATCTGGGAAAAGGATAAGAGCACAAAACATGGAAACAGGTTAGAACACAACAGGTACAGAACATGAAGAAAAAAAAATTTAGTTTTGATTCTGATTCCTATTCCTATTTAAAAATGGGAATAGGAATTAGAATCGAAATTGAATGGTGTGGTTGTGGATACGGATGATCATAATCTGATTTATTTGTGTTATAATTGCATTATTTTAAGTTGTGTATATTTTAAATTTGTGTTTATAGTTGCAGTATTTTAAATTTAATATTTTAATTTAGTATTAAGTAATCAATGTATGGAAACGTGTTTCTGAATTAAATAAATTAATAATAATAATAATAGAAAGGCGATGTAGGCGGGGCAAGCGCGCCTAAGAGGTTATAAGCAAATGCTTTTACTTCTGCCGAAACGTGAGCGCTGTGATTGGCTTCTTTTGAGGTCGCGCGACCAAAAGAGTTCGCTTTATTGGTGTTCTTTGAACTCTTTTATGTGTGGCGGGGCGCAAGCGGCGTCATCGGTTCTCATACAAATGGCGCATGACAGTCTTTCTAACCTTTTTCCATGTTCTGTGGATGAAAGCAATATTTCATCCCGGGAAAAGTACTTACGGTAATATCATATTCCACGCGTACGAAGTCGCGAGTAACGAATGGTTATTAATAGAGATGTGCCGAATAATGGTTTTACCGAATAACCGAATACCGAATACTATTCGGTTTAACCTTTACCGAACCGGATATTCGACCGAATTATTCGGTTTACCATAATTTCATTGCAATGCCGCGTAAACAAGTTCTTACATGTCGCTACGGGAAATATGACGAGCGGACCGTATGTCATTTTCAAATTAAAATAAATTTTGACTACAATACATACCTAGTTTAAGAAATATTTTCATTTTTGGTTCAAAATAAATGTTGACTTGAAGTTAAATTGATTTTATTTTATTAGCTTTATTCAACATATTTTTCATAGCACTTCTTTGAATTTTATCAGAAGTAGTTGTGTCTGTTAGTTTTATATCGGGTCATGTAGTCAAGACAATAGAACCTAATATATTCGGCACCAAAACCGAATACAAATAGTGGAAAAGATGCCGAATACGCGGAATACCGAATACTAAACGAATATTCGGCACATCTCTAGTTATTAACTATAGGTATAGATAACTTTGGTTTTCATCGCCATCGTGTTATTTTAGAAATGCTACTGTTCGCAGACGTGAGTAAGGGTGGCTACAATACTGCAATATTTCACGGCTATGATTTGAGCCGACTTCACGCCTTATATCTAAATCACTCAATGTGTATTCATTAACACCGCTATACCACATTTTATAATGATCAAAATAACACCCTTGAAACTTTACCACTAAATCTCAGTCAATCAGTAAAATGTGTTTTGTTCTTGCATCGAGGTCTTCAAAAGGCGCATCCACGTTTCAATATTTTAACGTTACTTAATAAATTTAATACGGTGCGGTGTGAAATATATTTGGATCCTAACAATAACTAAACAGTTTAAATAAGGTTTGTGTTTCTCATTTTATCCTCAGTAATTCTATAAATGTGAATGTAAGTTTCATTTTTACGCTTTCACGCAAAAACTACTTAACCGATCATCATGAAACTTTTTGCACATACTCTTTGAGGTATTAAAAGTAATAAAGGGATACGAAATAACGCATACCACCGCTGGGCATAGGTTTCTTTGCGATTAATGTGTAGTCCACGCAGGGCAAAAAGATAGTTACTTATAATTGAAGGTAGCGTCAAGCTTAAGTCCAAATATTTCAAAGTTACCATTAAATGTATGCTGGGTGTTAGAATGACAGCGTCAAGCCGATACACTAGTGCAAAAAAGTTTACTAAAACTAGAATAAAGATTGCTCGGTACCAAAATATCTAAGATACAAAAACATAATTCAAACAGTGAACTCATAAACCTATCAACTCCCAGACTTTTTGTGTGGTACATATGAATAAACTTTACCGCCGACATCAGCGAAAGTTTTTGCCTCGTTGACAACTGCTGCACTTTATTAGTTGACGGGATGGATATAACTTTCAATATGAAGCCTCTTTTGTTGCTGAATAAAACAAAAACTTGACGTAACGACTTACAATAGTGACCATGAAAGTTTAAATAGAAGTATACATACACCACTACTTTTTAACTATATCTAAAAAAGTAAAGTGCGTATCTTTACCCTTAACTAACTATATATGTGCAGTTAAAAGTTAAAAATTTACATATGTAATTAAGTTATTAAGGTTTATTAGAGTCCCATACTTTGGATAAAATTTTAGACTGTGCGTTTGAATCTCATTCATTAGTCGAGCGTAAAATCACCGCTATAGCGTACATACATGCTCTCTCGCTCACACCCTTGCCCCGCCCACAACAGTTAAAATAATATTACTTAGGTAATAATTATAACATTTCAAAGACAATTTTAGGACATTTTTTTTTAAACTTATAACTGCACAGATATGTTCAGTAACGTATTCTGATACCCCCATTTTTTTTTAGATTTACTAAAAAAGTAGTGGTGTATAACAAATAATATTTTGATCCACTTTATAGTTTACAAAAATACACACTTCATTCGGTATTAAAAACATTATGTTGCAAATATCATTAAATATTTTTGCCAATGTTAGTATTGTTTAGGATATTAAAAACAAATATATTTCTTCAACAGTCATGGTTTGAAAAGAAATCTGTTGAATAACAAAATACCGTGGGTTCAAAATTCATGTGATATGAACATTTTTTTCAAGTAAAACATCTAGTGCACTTTGTTCAACATATTTTTCTATTAGGTAGGTACTGAAAAAGATAGTAGTTCATATAGTAAAGGAACGATTAAACCTTGTTGCCATGAAACCAATTCACCCTTCTCACGAACACTGAAAGAATGTGTTTTCTGGAATGTGCTTATTTTATGTTTTGGAGAAACGGCTAGATGAAATTTCAGTACGCTACTGAGATTAACATAAATAACATACATAAACTTTTTCATAGGTGTCGTTGTATGAGTACTTTAGAAAATATCAGAATGCCTTAAGTCAGAATCGATCCAAATTTGGCAGAGACGCCAACTGTATCAGCTGTTCAGGCAGTAGCTAACGATATTAACTAATCGAATTCTTTCATGTGTTTTGATATTGCGGCTAAGTTGATTTAGATTAATAATAGGGGTTAAAGTATGAAATTGCCGATTATTTTCCCACTTTTTATTTTGTATATAGCTCTTAAGTATAGTCATATTATTGCGTAATTGTTTTTGTATTGTATCAAAACTAAATAAAGTAACTTTTGACTAAAAAAAAAAATGCAATACTAGTGCCTATTACTTCAAAGGAAGTCGTTGAAAAGACCCCTTACAATGTGTCAGCTGACCTTCTTGCTTCAATTAAGTATATTTGTATTATATACTTTGATTTTCAGAAATTTAAATACTATAATGCGTAGCTTTATAACCATCTAACTTTCACCTTTAATTGCACCGAAAACGGTTCAGGCGTTTTTAAAAAAACTAAAAAATTGTTAGTATGGAAAAATGACTTTTCTCGATTTTGTCCACACAAAACGGCAATTTCATATTTAAACACCGAATAATAAAATGGGGACCACATCATATACATTAAGGATCAGAAGATCCTAAAGTGAATAACTATTAACACACTCGTATCGTGGAAATCAGAAACAACGAAGGTACCGCAAACACCCAGACACGAGAAAATGTAGAAAAACACTTTTTTTACCACGCTTTTATTAGCTTGGGTTGTATCTATGTATGTATGTATGTATGTATGTATGTAATGGAATCTTTGAGCTTAATTTTCACCGATTTCCAGAAGTTTGATTAATTTGAAACTGCACACGTATCAAGGGCCGATGACAATGCAATAATTTAATAACAGTTTTCCCAGTTTTCCTCTGTAAGAGGGAGTAAAAGAGATAGAGCTAGCGCGCGATCTGTATCAATTATGTTTCCTGCATAGGTTTGGACTTACAGTCGGTAAAGAAGGAATCAAATCTTATAAACTAAACTAAAAAGTAAAAAATAAATTATAGTTTAAAAAACTAAAAAACCACGCTTTTAAAACAGATTGAACTAAAAAATTAAAAATAAAACTGTAGTAATCAATTGAAAAATTCATATTATTGTACAAAAAGCGTGGGGGGCTTGATTTAGATTGTTGTAAATATTTTATCAATAATTTACTATATCTGTGGATATCATAACAAGCACCCCACGCTTTTTGTACAATAATATGAATTTTTCAATTGATTACTACAGTTTTTTTTTTAATTTTTTAGTTCAATCTGTTTTAAAAGCGTGGTTTTTTAGTTTTTTAAACTATAATTTTCTTCATTGGCGTCCACGCCACGGAGGTCGGTCGGAAGTTATAAAGTTAACAAAAAATGAAGGCTAGCAATATCAATATAGAATAACGATAGAAAAAACTAATGCATACGCTTGTTAAATTCGAACAGTTCTGAAGTAACAAAATGCCAAATTAAAGTTCCTTATAGTCCTAATGCTAAATAGTACTCAAACACTGAGACATTAAATTACTTAGGAATAAGACTGAACTAACAATAATCACGATCCGTTATCTATTTCAATAAACCTAAATCAGTTTTCCAAAAACATGTAAAGGCTGGATAGGTTCTTATCTAAATTAAACGAACTTTGTGAGCAAAAACTCTTTGTTCCGAAACTTGCTCATAACGTACAATTTCTTCAAGTCAATTTGTTGTAATGTACCTACTTTATAGAGTTCTGCTTTTACTATTAACCAATAAACTTCCTCGGTAGTGCGGTTGTTGACATACCCGTGGCGAGGACTCTGACACTCTTCTATTAGTGTTTCGTAGGGCTGACTACTCATTTGTATGAAATATATTCGCAAATACACTTAGGTACTTTAATTTTTTTTTTGTGAATTTTCCGTGTAACCTTCAGCTTACCGGGCGAATGCTCTAATCAAGTGTTTCCCATTTACCGGGTCACGACCCGGTACCAGGCCATCAAAATAAAATACCGGGTCGCAACACTCACGCCTTGTTTTAAAAAGAATACCTATCAATCGACGCATCTTAAAAAATGTTCTTTCGTAATTTTTCGCGAACTTGGATTCCTTAATAAGTAAAAAATAAGCAGCAGCTCCATGCTTCGCACCAAAATTTTGTGACTAATTAGTGTATAATAATATTTTTACTGTTGATAAATGTAGGTACTTATATTGTTTTACCTAATGGAACCACAAGCTGGTTCAATTTACATAATTTAATAATTATAAATTGAAGAAGATTTCAAATTATTTTAACTTTTCGTGCTAGCGTGCAGTACTGTACGTACCGAGAAAAATCTGAAATGGAAAAAACAAAAAAAAAGTAGGGTCATTATTAAAAAAAAAACTTATTTTATTCTTCCTTTATATTCTTGAAAGCGTCTGTGTATAATTTTTTAATAGCAAATTTGTGGTAGCCCTAAGAATATCCACATTGTTTTCTCTTGATTTTACTGTCCTCGTGACCTTGACCAGGCGTAAGGTCGAACAGGACATGATCCTTACAGATAATATGCTGGGGAGTAGCACTTTTTCACATCCATTTTATGCGGGAGATAATCTGGAGATAGGACCATGTATGATGTAACTGAGATTGTAGCTTCTGAGAGGGAACAAATAATAAAGGGAGTGCTTTGTATGGATTTTATGATACCACCGAAATATTTAGGAAAAAAGGAAAAACAAACATCAATTTCTATACAAAGTATTTTTTGCATGGTATTGTGTAAAATGATTTCTTCTTATTCTTAAAAACCAAAATATAACGGCTGGAGTTCAAAAAGAACACTAAATTTTTGAATTTTGTTGCAATCTATCTTAATGTCTAGTAAAACTAGCTGTAGCCCGTGTCTACGTTTGCGAATAATTTTTAGCCTATACTAAACTACCACTATGCAAAACCCTGTCATTTTGATTCAATATGAAAAGCAATCATAGTGAACGGGAACCGTACATAATTCCGGTTTTTTTAATAATTGGAATACCCATGTAATTATTATTAAGGGTTGGAAATAAACTTATTTCAAGTAGCCTATATGCTATTCCTGACCAAATTTTGATTTACATAATATCCATCCAAACATTCACATTTATAATATTATTAAGATAAGTAAGTATAAGTATAAAGTCACAGAATAAATAACACGTCTCTAACTATTAAATGTGATGTGAGATGTGGTGCTGGAGGCGTATGTTGCGGATACCCTGGACCGCCATGCGCACCAATGCAACAATCCTTACACAGCTTCGTGTCCGAACACACCTATCCACAGTTTATCAACAGCGCATATTATCCTATTTCGGCCACATATATACACACACAATAACAAGGGGAGACGAGGGCCTTGAAAAACTGATCATAGTTAAAAACACGGAGGGCAGATGAACTCGGGGACAGTCTCCAGCTAAATGGAGCGATTAAGTGAAAGGCTAATCATCAACCAAATTCTTCTCAGTAGTCAAAGATGCGATGGACAGGCGCCGGTGGAGGCAGATAGTACAAACTAGATGTAGAACATCCAAATCTATCGATGACCACGATCCTCAGTCATGAGGGAGCGACCACACATAGAGAGAGAGAGAACTGTTAAGTACTGTTAAGATAGTCCGGTGTAATTGAATTGACTAACTTTAGCGTACCAACCACGACTCTTTTCTAATTTTATGTTGATTTTTGTATGAGCATGTTCTAAGAATGACCTAGGTTTGGGATTAAAAAAAATATAATTTACCATGCTCGTTACACGTCGTTTGCAAAAAAAACTTTTTTTTAGAACTAAGTTACTAGCTCTGTCAGCTCTTATTTACGAACTTAAATGTTGTCGATTGCATTTTTATATCGCTACTGAAGAGATTACATCAAGCCACCCTGAAATATAAGTATTATACCCAACAAAAACCGGAGTGTTGTATCATAGACAGATATTAATGAGTTTCCGGATGATTGACTTCAGAAAAGTAGAGATAACAGTAGCTTATTGCAATCTCTTTATCCGAAAAAAAAAAAAACTAGGTGTTTTTTTTTTCTTAAGGGCGTGTCAGCTTACAGCTTAGGGCTTTTATAAACAAAACTAAATCTGTTAAATTAAATTTGAAGCTCATAAAATTATCTTTTGAATTTATACTAATCGTTGATACTGAGAGTTCCATGAAAGTTGTTATAGTTGTTATTGTACAGTATTAGTTTAAGTCCTCCTTGTTGTTGGCGATCATTTCGTGTAAAGGGTTTATGAAAACCGTTAACACACGTATAACACATAGGCACGACACGAGGTAGATATAGAATATAGATATAATAGATAAGTTGAGGATTTATTAGGCACGAAAATGTTACATACTTCATTTGTGGGTGCCGCCATTGAATATACGAGTATTACGATGTATCCAAAACGGATTCGATGTTTTAAATGACTAAGCGTTATGTAATATTTTTCATAATAAGTTTATTCATACATTTTTACATGCAACATGGGTATCTTAACTAGTACAATGTTTGTTTTTGGCAACTGCTATTTTATGATAAGTTTGAACGTTAGCGACTGTACTAATTTTATGGTAAAACTGTATGACAGTTGCTAGCGCCTTCCACCAGACTAAAGGATTCTAAAAATTTAAATGCCTAGGTAAAAACTTAATTTACAATATTTGTTACATGCAAAATACGTTTAAGTATGGTGTGTGCGTGTGCGTGCGCGTGTGCGTGCGCGTGTGTATGTGTGTGGTGTGTGTGTGTGTGTTTGTGTGTGTGTGTTTGTGTGTGCGTGCGTGAGTAACATAACAAAGATCACCTCAATAAAGATTTAGTAACTTGCGATTTAAAATTTCGCTTACTGGTTGCAAAAATATCGATGCCTTTAAAATAGGTGTTGTAAGTACGGACAAGGCGTATAAGAACAGAGTTTTTTAAATAATTAGTTTTACACCGTGGAACCTGCAAAAGAGGCGTGTTTCGAGTTCGATATTTAGGAGTGCGAAACGTTACTTCAGACAAAAGTTCGAAACATAACGGCAGTTCGCAGTAAACGCTTTCTCTTAATGAACGATTGTAATTACTTAATATCACTGTTAAGTTTGACCTCGGTCGGTGTACGCATGCAATCTATTAATTTGTCACACGTGGTGATGGTCTTTGGTAGGGTTGTATAATGTGTATTCTAATTTACCGCCTACAGCCTTTATTATGTATGTTTGAAAAAAATATTAAGTCCCTAAATTTACTAAATTTTTAAAAAGATTTACTTACAATTCAATAATATGTTTTATTTAAAATTACTATATTTTTTAAATAAAACATCCATTCTCAACATCTATGAACACACATTACCTATTCATTCATTCAACACATTACCTATTTGCTATAATAATATTTTTACAGCTACTGAATCTGAAAATACTTTTTGGTCAAAAAGAGTTGGCAGCCCTAGTCTGTAAGTACTTAAGTAGTGACCTTTTGAAGTGCAACTAATCGAGTTGTTTTATACTCTTTTGATCATTAGTTCAACCGAAGAATAAAATAAGTTAGGACTACATATTTAATTCGAATGACCGAATGCCATGAATGGACCAAAAAAAGGTCAATTTAAATATGAAAAGTAAATTCAAACCTTAAAAGCTAGAAACAATAAAAAACAATCTTTTATCATTTTAATTCATTGTTTTATAATATGTAGCTTATCATGTCTAAGTAACACATTGTAAGACTATGCTCTATTTGTAGAGTATAAAATTGCAATCATAATAAGAAATTTCTGTAATTTTTTTTAAAGGTATTTATTAAAGTAAAGTAAAGTAACAGCCTATAATCATTCCACTGCATGCAGGGAAAAGGCCTCCATCATTGAAATCAAGTTACCACAGCAATGATGGGATATGAAATAATCACCAAGCTTTCCAAATGCGGGTTGGTGATCACAAACCCGAGCGATGTTCGAAAATTCGAAACTTTTTGTTGCCCGTATTTTTAATATATTTTACGATATTAAACATTTTGTTATGCATTCGTCGTGGTTACTAATCGCCAACCATGATATCGATTAAGACATCCATCGACATATTCGGTGGGTACCTTTGCATTTCATTTGATCGAATCTCTACTCAAAAAGAATACATCACATAATTATTTGATATAGGTCTAGTGGTTTAAGTACCTACCGACTTAAGATTTCAGAGTTAGGACCTGGGGGTTCAATATCCGGTGTTCGGGTAGAGCAACAACAGTTCCAATTTTTTCGAACAGTGCTTGGTCTGTGATAATCAATGTAGCAAAACAACCGTTAGAGTTATCGCAGTATGTATCAGCATTCACGTTTTAAAATAGAGATTTCCATTGATTTTTGTTAGAACTTGCTTGCAAAAATTGAATACATTTATGTAATTTCCATAGAGTAGAGCACTGCACGACATGTCAATTTTTATTACTTATTTACTTAGGTATGAACCATAGATTTATATTCTACGTTTATGGTATGAACACGATTTAACCACGGACCTAAAAAAAATACGGACGTAACATCACACTAAAAAAATGTGAAGCATGCAAGCTACTACAATTTCGTTTATTGTACATGATTTATACTCACACAAACACACTAGGTCCGACAACCCGCTGCCATTTCGTCCCTTGTGACAGCGCCAGTGACACGTACTAGTGCGTACGTTGCATCCACGATTTATTTTTCAAAAATGCCGTCTTGTGTGGTGAAATCGTGTAAAAACGTACGTAAATTATTACGATTCGTGATATTTTTCATTATTTATGTTTTAAAATTTTTACCAGAATTCTAGAAGTAAAATGCATCAGTGTTGTCACTTTATTTACGGGAAAATTTCCCTAAAAGTGGGGACATCTGTATTTGTATGCAACAAACTATGTATGTGACTCTGTGAAATCTGATTTCGTCAGTTTTTGGGTGCCGTTTCTTAAAAGGAAAAAAAAGATCCCATAATTTGAATATATAATATCTCTTGCGTCCTTTTAAAAGGTTTCCTAGAGGCAAAAAGCGTAGAGATAACTGGATTTTATTTATTCGAAATTGCAGAGGAGAAAACAGTTGGATTGGAACCCATTATCTGCCAGTACCGTGTGCAGTGCACATTTTGATGACATAGATTTTATGACTACAGCTAAGGGGCTACGTTGTTTGGTTCCGTATGCTATTCCAAAAAGAGTAAGTTTTATTGTATTTGAATTAGGTCATGTCGCCTGTTCGCGTCCATTTAGTGCAGTTGGCAAGTTAAAGCGACTTATCACTAATAATGTGATGTGTAAAAATACATTTCTTTACACGTAACATGTGTCTTATTTTCTATCACAGTGGTCATAAAAATTATGTTAGGTAGGTCAACATAGGTCAACTGTTTAAATTTCTGATAAAAAATATAGAAGTTAACTGGGACCGATTGGTTCCACCTCGCGATTGAAACAGTAGGGTAATTGATGATTTATATGGCAACCCTTAAATCACACACACAACATAAACAGGCGGCCAATATCATGCTTCACTCATGATTAGACGAGGTTACGTCCGTATTTTTTTTAGGTCCGTGGATTTAACATAATAATATTGTTTATTAGTGTCTTCATTAGACATTATTGTTGCTTGTACAATACTCACACTTCTCATTCTATGAGTGTCGTAAGAAGCGACTGAACGAAAAATTCCAGTTAATGACAGACGTCAGCGTCTTCTCTCCTCATTTGGCCAAACTGTAATCACTAAAAAGCCCGTTATGGTGATGGGCATGAAAAAATCCTCCCGATTGTAGCGAACGTCAAGGCTGATGATGAGTAGGTACACATTTTGTATGATATATTCTTTAGCTGTGTAAACACAAAAGTTACAAATCATCTTAACAATTTTCGCAACAATTGACGCGTCTAAGACGCGCTTACGAGTAGCATTGCCACATATCTGTTATGTTATCAGACTATCAGATTGAAGGATCTGAACCCTTACCAGTAATGTCAAACAACTGAACAATGTTGCATTAACGTAAAACTCTTAATGAAAAACCAAAACAAGGTTAAGATACTCATCCTTCTATAAGAAAAGCACTGGATAGTGAAGGTATTCATACCTAAATGTTGGAGTGACGACATCGCTGCCTTGACATTACTAAAACTTCATATTATTTTACACATTTTAATAGCGTAACACTTCTTCTCAACCAAATAAAGTTTAAAATACAATCCAACTACTCTATTGAATCATCCCAAAACGGTTCGATTGTTGAGTGTTATTACAATGTTGCCTGTTGTAAAATGATAGCAAAGGTTTTATGATCTACACATTTGCTACTTTATGCCTATTGCCAAACTAGTCGTCTTCAGAAGTTCTGAATTTCTGTTTTTAATGTCACTACAAGATATTCAGTACCTACTTAAGTTTTTTAGTAGGTATTCCATTTTGTCACTATAAGTATTTAGTAATCTGTGGTTTAGGTAGTAGACGTTAACGTTACTAATATAAAGGATAAAAAATGACAATGTAACAATAAAAAATTATAGTTTAAAAAACTAAAAAACCACGCTTTTAAAACAGATTGAACTAAAAAATTAAAAATAAAACTGTAGTAATCAATTGAAAAATTCATATTATTGTACAAAAAGCGTGGGGTGCTTGTTATGATATCCACAGATATAGTAAATTATTGATAAAATATTTACAACAATCTAAATCAAGCCCCCCACGCTTTTTGTACAATAATATGAATTTTTCAATTGATTACTACAGTTTTATTTTTAATTTTTTAGTTCAATCTGTTTTAAAAGCGTGGTTTTTTAGTTTTTTAAACTATAATTTATTTTTTACTTTTTAGTTTAGTTTATAAGATTTGATTCCTTCTTTACCGACTGTAAGTCCAAACCTATGCAGGAAACATAATTGATACAGATCGCGCGCTAGCTCTATCTCTTTTACTCCCTCTTACAGAGGAAAACTGGGAAAACTGTTATTAAATTATTGCATTGTCATCGGTCCTTGATACGTGTGCAAAGTTTCAAATTAATCAAACTTCTGGAAATCGGTCAAATTTATGCTCAAAGATTCCATTACATACATAGATACATAGATAGATACAACCCAAGCTAATAAAAGCGTGGTAAAAATACAGTGAATTTCCCATCCTTTCGTTATTCGGATTCGCAATGGAACCAATTTGCATATTTGATATTAGTATTATTAATTTTTAAAGACACTAATGATACGTCATTATTTTGTGATTAGCATTTTTTGTTTTCAAGTCTCTAGTTGTTGATTATGATTATGTACTAAAATATGTTCTTTATGTTAAGGGTCCGTTTATTGACAATGACATCACAAAAATTAATTTTAAATGTATAAAATCTACAATAGGTACTCAACTTGACATTAAGTTTAGTGGACGCTTATTTGCATACACTAATGCGTTTCCTCTCGGAATATTAGAGAAGCACCTG
Organism: Anania crocealis; assembly: GCA_949315895.1. Lineage (NCBI taxonomy): Eukaryota > Metazoa > Arthropoda > Insecta > Lepidoptera > Crambidae > Anania > Anania crocealis. Next base: position 18,825,736 of record OX438883.1, read on the forward strand.
ATAAAAAGGTTACATTAATTATGTATTAACCGCTCGTATGCGGATAATTTCAGTTATAACAGAAATCAATTGTCATTCATACGGCGCAGATCTGCGCCTAAGCAGCCAGAGAACATAAATTCATAAATAAAAAAGTTAAAACCAATTCAACCATGTTCATAAATAAACTATATTCAATAATGATTTATGAAATTGTGTCTACAATTATATATTTATATTATGTAGTTATATAAAATACATTTATTTCTTGCTCACTAAATTTAAGGTGGTCCCCAAGCACCACATCAGCTTTGACAGATTCTGATGATTGGTTTTTGTATCAAATAGAGCTTAAACTCCCTTAAAATTTTAACACAAAAATGCAATAGTTGTATGCATCGCAGAGAAGAGAACAAGTTTGTGTTAAGCAAGTCTTAACGAAGTAAAGAACAGAAATAAAAGATTTATCTGTTGACAAGTTCCTAGCTGTTTCTAGTATATTTTTTTTTATCTCAGTTTTGTGTTGGCCTAAAATAAACTAACACATTTTCTCGCCGATGGGTATAGTAAGAGTAGAATCGAAAATAAATAGTGTATACAGCAGCAGCAGCAGCGCTCTTTCGCCAACATACCAGCCACTGGTTGGATTATGCAAAACATTACTTCTGGAGTAGCCGTCGCTAGACATACGAGTAGTGGACTGATGTGCAGGGATGATGACTATAATATCTTGTGACGATGCCGTCTTAGATGTTACTCAGTAGGTTACAAGCTTCCTGTCTTGTATTTTTATTCAAAACACAAGGCAAAGCTTTTATATATAATAGGGGTTAAAGTATGAAATTGCCGATTATTTTCCCACTTTTTATTTTGTTTATAGCTCTTAAGTATAGTCGTATTATTGCGTAATTCTTTTTGGATTGTATCAAAAACTAAATAAAGTAACTTTTGACTAAAAACAAAATTCAATACTAGTGCCTATTACTTCAAAGGAAGTCGATGAAAAGACCCCTTACAATGTGTCAGCTAACCTTATTGCTTCAATTAAGTATATTTGTATTATATACTTTGATTTTCAGAAATTTAAATACTATAATGCGTAGCTTTATAACCATCTAACTTTCACCTTTAATTGCATTGAAAACGGTTCAGGCGTTATTAAAAAACTAAAAAATTGTTAGTAAGTATGGAAAAATGACTTTTCTCGATTTCGTCCATACAAAACGGCAATTTCATACTTTAACCCCTAATATTATTATGTATGTAATACTTGTATCTGCTTCAGAATAGGCTATTTGACTGGTTTATGGAATCCATTTTATATTATTAAGTAGAGGTTGAAGAACCCAGTAAAAGTAGTTTTTTTTAATTCTGGTACATATTAGCTGAAAAATATCAAAATGAAAATTGAAAATTGAAATAGCGCGCCAAAACGCTATTTTGTCAATATGGCGCTGCAATGCGGTAGGTGACATCACCTGCCTGTCTTGTGTTCTGTAGCACATAATCATCTACATACATTTGTTGCAAACAAATAACGATAGTGCGATTGGATCTATATTTTAACAGTGACTTATGTAATAAAATGAGTTTCAAATGGTATGCAGTACCAAAATGTGTATAATACTTCTACAAAAACTTCGGAAAACTATTTGTAAGTGTTCAAAAGAAAGTCTAAGTGTGTCAAAAGTGGTTGCATTGCACTGTTTCGGAGGGATCCTAATAACATAGCGAATAGTACAAAATATATTCTCTTCTGTGAGGATCATTTCGATGTAAGTATACATAATATTTATAACTTTTAATAATTATCAGGAATGTAAATATTTTGTTATTGTTTTGAGGTTATAATACTTCTAATGTTTTTAGCAGAATGCCTCTTGCAACTCACTTCGAATGTTTCCGATGTTTTCATAATATTTCAATAAACATTACACTTAAAGATCCCGAATAAATAATTTGTTTGTTACAGATAAATGAATGGGCAGGTTACTGCTTTCTGCTTTACAAAATCGTTGTCCATAGTAAAAGTTGTTGAGAGAATTTGTAAAATATTGGAAATAAATCACACAAAAACAATGGATTCTATTATTATAGGAAATTATTATCAAAACATTTTGAAAAGCTATTAAAACACAAGAAGGGAAACGAAGTTATCAAGCAGGTGATGACGTCATCATAAACCCGACCAATCAGGAGCGTTTCGTGTCACGTGACAAACGTTTAAATAAATGCATTTTTATTTCTGGATTTATAAATAAATCTAAATAACCATTTTTAAACTCATAATATAAGCTGATAATAGTTATTCGCACTTTATTTTTCGCATTGTCAAATAGCCTATTGTGTACATAAAATTAATGAAGTACTTATTCGTAATTATCCTCCATAAGGCGATATACGAATACTCGTTACAATACCTATATTTGCACATTATGATACATTAAACAACAAAACGTGCCACATCCAAATGTCACCGGATTACTCCCTGCCCAGCACTAAATAACTATATTAGTAATCTCTTAAATAATCACCCTTATTATTTGTTCTTTCGGTTGATTGCAGCTATCGTAGAAATTAATAATATTTGATTATTTATTCTATATAACGAGATGTATATTTGAAGAAGAAACTAACTTCAGATGAGGCCGATAACAGCTAGCGCAATTAACATCAATTGAAATCGGTTTAACGAAGTTATATATTTCTGATAATTGGAAATTAGCAGCAGATAGGAAAGAATGATCAGTGGTGTATTAGGAGAGACCTATGTGTAGTAGATGACTATTTAGCTGGTTACGATAATGATTATATTACAACAGTATTATTGCACTACCTATAGATAAATTAAAATAAAATATTAAAGCAAGACATCTCGAAGGCTCAACTAGGTACGGAACACCTCTTTTATATGTTCTGTGTCCGGAACACTCCATTGAACTTACACACACTTGATATTCTTTTTTAAAATTACCAATCAACAGATAAATTCGTCGACACAATGCACAATAGCTCAATTGGTTAGAGCAGTCACACGTAGAGTTGTGGGTTCAAGTTCACCTATTGAAATTTTTATTCAAGGAATTGCTTTTCAATTTAAAAAACAGTTTTAAAACACAAGTAGGAATCTGGTCAAAACTTTTACATCCCTACAGATAAATTAGTCTTCTACTACGCTTTGTATTGTTTGGTAATTAGCAAAAAAATTTCGATGCGTTAAATAAATTGCGGAAACCAAAAAGAGCGCTTATAAATCATGAATATGGAAATATCTTAATCCTCGCCTGGATAATCTATTCTGAATTTAAAATAGATGTCATCAAATGTACATTATTGGTAATTCGAAGCGAACAAACAAGAGTGCTAGTCAATTCAATTAATGAGAAAATGCATCGCATTATTGATCTATGGATCAATCCTTTCTACGGAAAGGCATAAATTAATTCACCATTTTAGCCGGATTATTCAGTATGAATAAAAAAAGCACTTAACCAGTACTCTTGTTTGTTTGGAGTTGAGCAGGTTTTTGAACCAAGATTTTTCAAAGCTATTGATATTCAATGAGCCTCGTACTAACCGATGACCATTTCCCGTTTTATATTGATGATCACTAACGGTATTGATCACAGAAACTCCATTGAACATATGTTTCTTTATTGACATGTTTAAATAAATTTCATTTTTTGCTTTACCATCCGGATTAAGGTCCATTTTTGAATTGGGGGATTACTGTATGCTGTTCGTCGGTTTAAAAAAAAACTAGTAGTACCTATTCAAAATTTTGTAGATTGTCATACTTTTATAAACTTAAGAATGGAATAAACCTTTTTTTTTTTAACTTTAAAGCAACCAATTTTGTGCTACAAAATGCGTACTACGTATAGAACAAGAAAAAAAAACCCTTATTTCGGTTGTTAGAAGCGACAATGACAGTATGATGATATTTTATATGGTACGAAAACGTTGAAAAAATAGATAATTTCAATGAAATCAGGACTTAAGGATACGCTTGTATACTCATTCTTTTAATGTTTAAAGTTTACAAATGTGGTAGTAACTTCTGATAGCTATACAGGCCTCTTTTAATTTTATATTCAGGAATTCTGTTAAATAATAATTCTTTATTTTTCCGTAAGTAAAAGACAGTAAAAAAAGTATTATGAGAGACTAGCGACTAAGCTGGATGAACTTGTATTACAAAGTGCCAGCAACTTTCCTCTCTTGTAGTGATCTGTGTGTATCACACACAGACCAATGTTTCTTGAGACTATCACAAACACGTAAAAGTAAGCTAAAGAAATATTAAAATACTAATTACATTAAATAGGAAGAAATATGCTAAAACGATTCTTAATGTAAAGGACCACATTCTTAAGATACTTAGTACTTTTAGAAGAACAACTGAAGTGGCCATTTTACAAATAGTTTCACGGTTTGTAGGCGCGACCTGTTAATTTGTTCGACTGTACGGTTAATTAGTCACGGTATATAAATTCACGTACGTAACCAATCCTTCTATTCACTCTAGTGGTCTAGAGTCTCGAATATTTTGTTGTCCATGTGTTAAAATAGTAAAACCTTATTATTAAATGTATTTATTTTGATATATAAATAAATAAATAAATAATAAATAAATAATAAATAAATAAATATTTAAGACATGCCTCACTGGGCCACACTGAGCCACCTAGTCCCAAATTAAGGTACTATTAAGTACCCTGTCGTATGGGGTACTAGACAACCGATAAACTTACTTATACACTTTTTTTTTTTGTAAATACATACTTATAATACATAGCAAACACCCAGACCAGTACAAACAGACATGTTCATGCACACAAATATTTGTACTGCGCGGGGATCGAACCCGCGACCCTTGGCTCAGAAGCAGCGTTAACTACCGCTGATCCAAATGGTCGTCAATAATAAATAAATGTGGACAATATCACATCCATTGTTCTGATCCCAATTTGAATAACTATTAAAAGCATTCGTATTTTGGAAATCAGAAACAACGAAGGTACCACACACACCCAGACCCGAGAAAATGTAGAAAAACACTTTTATTCTACATTGACCCGTCCGGGAATCGAACCCGGGACCTCGCAGCAGGCGACACCTTAAAAAAACCGGTGTGTACGCCACTCCGCCACGGAGGTCGTCATAATAAATATAATTGCATTTTATCTACAATTATCCTATTATGAAATGAAAATTGCTATAAGGTTCGGAAAAATTAAAGGCACGTGCTGTAAATCCAATTCACGATCGCTGTTGACAACAGGAAAAGATTTCAATCACCAAGCTATCACGTACTATCACCCTCTGCAAAGAGCTAGACACTTTACGTATAGATTAAAAGCAACAAATCTGTTCTTGCTCTTTCGCAAATAAAAAGTTTCGTTAGTTCGACCTCCAAGGTCCTTTTTTAACGTTTTCAACTGTAAGCAAACTCGCCAGCCAAGCGTGACGATAGTGGCAATTCTTTCAGAGATCATCTAATGTACCTATTAATAGGCTGATAATGATGCGGTTTTTTGTCCTAACCTACTTAACCTTTAAATTATAAACAGAAGCTTGAACGATATAGTTTTTACGTCAAATTATAAATAGAAAAACAACTTCTAATGATTATCCTTCAATTACAGTCTGGTATCGAGAGTTTTTCGAACTGCCTGTTTCAGGCCCCTGACAAGACTTGTTTTCACGAATTCTATTTCAAAACAGAAGCCCTGACCAAGGTTACAGCAAGTTAAGGCCTTGGCCTATTAAGAAAAGATCATCCCCACTATTTGACTCGACCGAAAATCGTATCCTAGACCCTTGAGATGTAGCAGAACCATAACACCATTTCACTAACCGGGTCCTCCAACAAAGTACTTAGAAGCAATTTAACCGTAGTAATTTTGTTTGATAATCATAGTCCTGAACAATGGCACTGTTACATAAAATTTGATTTGTGTTAGAGTAAATCACGTGATACCTATGCACATAAGTATTCTAAAGTTTCATTTCGGAAAATACTTGAGTTTACATTTGCACCTACTTGAGTAGATAATAAAAGTATGTTGAATATGCAATGCTATTTAATCAATATGGCACCGTTATAATATCTATATGTATACTAAGTATGAACGTGTTTATGCCATAGCAATTGGATTTTAATTGCCATCATTATAGGTTTGACAATAAAATAGTAATAAAATGCAGTATAGCGCTACTTGTGTTGTAAGTTTTAATGCTGCATACATTTTGCAACTGTGTCTACAGTATATTCATATTATTATATCATAAAATACAATTTTATCGCAGGTAGGTACATTTTAACCACAGAACATGGAAAAAGTTAAGAAAGGCTGTCATGCGCCATGGGTACGAAATCCGATGTCACCGTTTGCGCCCTACTACACTTATACGAGTCCAAAGAACTCCAATCAAGCGAATTCTTAAGACGTCGCCCAATAGGGTCGCGTGACGTTAAAAGATACCAATCACAGCACTCACGTTTGGGCAGAAGTAAAAGCATTAGCTCATAACCTCTGTGGCGCGCCTGCCCCGCCTGCATTGCCTTTCTAACCTTTTTCCATGTTATGTGATTTTAACCTTTTTTCTAGAGCATAAGCTCAAACTCATATAGTACTAATGTTATGTATGAATATACGAAAGAGTGTCTATTTGAGTCAAAGAGTGGGTCTTAGGATGAACATGGACAAGACGAAAATCATGTTAAATGCCCATGTTGCACCCGCTCCAGTTAACGTTGGGAACATTGCACTCGAAGTTGTTGACCACTATGTTTACCTGGGACAGATAGTCCAGTTAGGTAAGTCCAACTTCGAGAAAGAGATCTCTCGTCGAATCCAGCTCGGATGGGCAGCGTTCGGGAAGCTCCGGCATATATTCGCGTCCGAAATACCTCAGTGTCTCAAGACGAAAGTCTTTGACCAGTGTGTGTTGCCAGTAATGACCTATGGGAGTGAGACGTGGTCGTTTATCGTCGTCGTTTTGGTCTCATAAGAAGGCTCAAGATCACCCAGCGAGCAATGGAGAGAGCGAGGCTTGGTATTTCCCTACTCGATCGAATCAGAAATGATGAGATCCGCAGGAGAACTAAAACAACCAACATCGCTCGAAGGATTGCATCGTTGAAGTGGCAGTGGGCGGAACACATAGCGCGGAGAACCGATGGCCGTTGGGGCGAAAAGGTTCTCGAATGGCGGCCGCGTACCGGACGACGTTCCGTGGGCAGGCCTCCTACAAGGTGGACCGACGATCTGATCAAGGTCGCGGGAAGCCGCTGGATGCGGACATCACAGGACCGATCGTTGTGGAGATCCTTGGGGGAGGCCTATGCCCAGAAGTGGGCGTCGTTCGGCTGATATGATGATGATGATGTCTATTTGATGCGAAACTCCACGAAATATGTAGTTAGTCTTTCCACCTTATCAGATCTGAGTGGGTCTGTCATTCTTTTACCTCGTCACGTTTAAGCCACTAAATTGCTGTAAATAAAATTTATAAAACCCACAGATACCTAGATTAGATTGCCAAAAGAAAGGACAGAGTAGTTTTTATACCGGAAATGATACATAAAGGTGTTAAAAGGACTCAATTTTCTGTAAAAGTTTGTATCAAAAAAGAATTTCAAGAGATTTAGATGACATTTAATATGTCGATAGTTTGAAACGGAAAATTACTTAGGATCGTTTATGTCCTTCAAATTGTCTGTTAAAATGGCTTCAAAGGATTAAAAGGTTCAATCCAGGACGAAACCGGATGCGATATAGCGGATTCCTACAGAGTGGCGGGCGAAGCTCCGAAACTGAAACCAAGAAGTCGATGAAAATAAAGCCAAGGCAGTATGAGTTTATGTTGTTATTTATTTAAATGATTAGGTTCGTTATGAAACTTACGTAACTAACAATAATTACGACATCTATAAATATTACCTAAAATATTATAGAGGTAATTAATTGTTAAGTCATTTTAGAATTTGGTGAATAAAAACAAAAATGAGGCTGCAAATCTTGTTCTCTGAACAATCATGATAATGGTCAGTAATTTAAACATAAGCAGGTAGTAACTAGTAGTTCATAATAATACATATTTGAATGCCAAATGTTTACCATCTGTTGGATCAATCAAGTCAGCTACTCCTTGCTTTTATCCCTTTATTTAGACTTAGCCAAAAGTAATGCACAAAATTTGTATTTTTTCATTACATACGAATTGCAGTTGAAAAACACATAAAAAGTTATTTCATCATCCATTGTTTAATATTTGTACAACTATTTGATCGGTAGATACATAAACAAAAACTTTGAAGAAACTCCGCTGCACATTGTTATGGCGACCGGCGCATGCGCACCGAAGGACGCCTTTTACTTGTTGACGGTCATTTTATCGTACCATCGACCTGCCCATCATTTCCATGTTTCTTAGGTTTTTAAAATTGAAACCCGGTGAGCGGATGGTCGTGGGTTCGCGTCCCACCTAAGCCAGTCGAAGAACCGTATTTTCAACATACTCTAACAATTTAATCAGCTCAATCAGTGGCTACTATCCAGAACAACTAGCTCTTCATACATTAATCAGATCTTTCAGAAGCAAATACATATAACGACTGATACTTATGTTGGATACACCTACAACGTGTGTCTAGGTTTATATCAAAAATGAAGATGACTTGTGAAACGAATTAAAAGTATTATAGCAGTTTTTCATCCGTCGTATGATTACAATACAATTGTATGGGAATAAATGATACGTAATTGGAACTAATTTATTGTCTACGTGACCTTCAGTGTAGTGTATTCGTCGTTTTCACACTCTCGTTCTTAACTCAATTGATGTTCAGTTAATATAAATCAACAATAATAGTACTTATAGAATGCGGCACGGAAGGTCACTCAATGAAAAGTCAAAGTTCATAATGGGACTTTAAACTTGTTTCTTGCATTTTATATCAAAAACTTAACGGGTTTTACTGCAATCAAGTCAATTATTTAAATTATTATTTAGGTAAAATAATATTTTAACTTCCTGATGTTTCGATACGATTGAACGAATCAGAATCACGGACAAAGGGCTTAGTACTTTTAACTTTTTAAGTACCTAATAAATAATAGGGATTAAAGTATGAAATTGCCGATTATTTTCCCACTTTTTATTTTGTTTATAGCTCTTAGTCATATTATTGCGTAATTCTTTTTGTATTGTATCAAAAACTAAATAAAGTAACTTTTGACTAAAAAAAAAATGCAATACTAGTGCCTATTACTTCAAAGGAAGTCGTTGAAAAGACCCCTTACAATGTGTCAGCTGACCTTCTTGCTTCAATTAAGTATATTTGTATTATATACTTTGATTTTCAGAAATTTAAATACTATAATGCGTAGCTTTATAACCATCTAACTTTCACCTTTAATTGCAATAAAAACGGTTCAGGCGTTTTTAAAAAAACTAAAAAATTGTTAGTATGGAAAAATGACTTTTCTCGATTTTGTCTATACAAAACGGCAATTTCATACTTTAACCCCTAGTACAATTTCTGTAAATTCTGTGTCGTATTAATTTTCAGTTAAAAGTTTTCTTTAATTGCAATTTATCTTAGATTTGCTTTAATAAATAAATTATATTAAAAAAATCAACAATAATAAAGTAATATCTAATAGTTCTTGATTAATATTCAATGCAGTATATCGTAACACACTGCAAATATAAAACTTCATAACAAGGAAGACTTCTCCATTAAAAATCGATTAAAAGGTCACCTGTGCTAACAATTAGCTATAAAATAAACGATGTGATCACATACTTAGGAATACAAGGAAAATGCAAATCCATAGCACGCTTAGCTGATTACGGGGCCTCACCGCCCCGCCTCTCATCCTCTCGTTCACATAGAACAAAACCCTTTCGCAGTTCACTTTGTAGTTACTCATTGCGTCCCGACTGTACATCACAATTTTGCAATCCGCATTCTTAGATACGTAGAGCCTCATACGCGTTATGGGGTCCAGAACAGTCGTGACCTTCCAGTCTATTATTCCCTTCGGCTCGATCATCGGCTTCGGGACAACATCGTCCTGAGGCCGAGCGTCCTCACTCCAGAGGCTGACGTCGACTTGATCCTCAATCATCTTCCTGGAATTGTAGTCGTGGATGTAGTTTCTTAAGAAACCATGAGCGATATAGCAGAAAACAGTAACAGTTTCCACGAGCTCGTCATCTTCGATCCTCAGCCAGCACTGATCGGAGCGTTCGTTTCGGTTCGGCATCTCCAAGGGGATGGGTAACGAGCAAATTTTCGTATCAACGGAATAACTACTGTACACTTCACTGAGTATCGTTAATAGCACTCCGAGTAACATTTTAAATGTGGTGCTTTTGCGGCGGCATGATTGAAACTAACGAAATGCGACAGTTGCGACAAAAAGCGTGGAAGAATAGCGAGGTTGACATCGTGAATGATTACAGGTTGAAGAGATTATTGGATTGAAATTTACAACTCATTGTTATGTGTTACTGGACGGAGCCGCGCGACCCATGTGACTGCTGTGGTCTACGTTGTCATATTATTATGTATTTTAGGTCAAAAACTTTTTCAGAAAAGTAAATTTTAATAAAACTTTTTTGTTTTTATTAATAGTGGAGTTTGTACTGTCCTAATTGTACTGAAGTATTGAATCATGTTAATAATGTAATTTTATTAAAAAGATAATTAACTGTTATTCTTTTGAGAAAAGAGATTTTTTATGCCTTTGTTCTTAATATTGCGAAAGTTTTAATAAATAGATAGTTACTCACCCCAAAAACGCAAAACAGATTGTAATAAAGTTTAGCACGAAGATAGGTTAAAGCACAGATAATATAATACGTTAAAGACTGGAGTAGCATATAGGTTACTTTGTAGTAAGGTTCCCGTGGTTACTTTCGAATTAAAATTTTGTCAAACACAACATCTTTCTATATAAAAATTACGTGTCACATGTTTGTCCGCGATGGACTCCTAAACTACTTAACCGATTTTAATCAAGTTTTGCACAACGTGTGCAATTTAATCCCAATTGAAAGATAGGATAGCTTACATCTCAATTTAAAGTCGCAATATTATTTTATTGCAAATTTTCTGTGTAACATGGTAAGGTAAACGCCATATTTGATGCCAATGATATTGTGTGACGTCTTACGTCAAAATCCAATTACCTATAGGTATTATTCTGAGGCGATACGAAGTTCGCGGAGTCAGCTAGTATTATAATAAATTGCGAAAGTTTAGATAGATTAATGGTACTTTGTATGATATTTTAGCAACTATAATGTTAGTACGACGCGGTTATTATTTAGTTTGACGACCTCCGTGGCGAAGTGGCGTACACATCGGTTTTGTCGCCTGCGTGTCGCCTGTTCCAAGGACCCGGGTTCGATTCCCGTACGGGTCAATGTAGAAAAAAAAGTGTTTTGCTACATTTTCTCGGGTCTGGGTGTTTGTGGTACCTTCGTTGTTTCTGATTTCCAAAATACGAATGCTTTAAATAGTTATTTAAATTGGGATCAGAACAATGTATGTGATGTTGTCCACATTTATTTATTTATAATTATAGTACCTACATATTCAATTGCAATTATAATATTAGAATTTAAACTTGAAAAATTATGTCTCAAGCGGGACTCATCTCCATGCATGCGCCCATTATGCATGGAGAAGCGGGTTCGAGTCCTGCCTGAGTCATAATTTTTAAAGTTTTAAATAGGTATTAGATTTATGGTACTCAATCACGCCAGAAGGACTTGTACGGATCTAGATACAATTTTGGAATGGAAATATATTATAAGCTGGAATAACTCAGAGATTAATTGCAGTTCGGAAAATAACTATAATTCCCGTGGGTTATTTTGAAAACTGCACACGTAGGACTACTTAGTACGCTTGGTACTAATTTTATCATTGCACATTACATGCTATTTGCATGGTGGTAGGTTTGATGTTTGTTGAAAGGTATTAAGAATTAGTCGCTCTAAGGTTAATTTAATGATTTTCATTAGTAAAAATTTTAAAGTTCAAGAAATTTCAAACTAATATTTGACTAATTTTATATTTAATTGATTTAATGGTTTAGAAATGAATAATATGAATCGGATAGAAGTGTAAAAAAACTTCTCATATTTTAAATATCGCCGTCTCTGTTTCTTTTTCAAGGGTTGATTTAATTAACTTTACTTAATTAATGGAGGTCTTGTCGCCACGTTGGTCTAGTGGTTTCAAATACAAATACAAATACAAATATTTTATTTGCCATTAAGTAGGGTACAGGTACATAGAATGTGATATAGATTTGATATAAACGTTCTTTAACCTACTTAGCCAAATGTTGTAGCATGCAAATAATAAATTAAATTAAATTGAATTGAATTAATTAATTAATGATTTTATACAAGATTCAGAATTCAAGAACAATGCAATGCAATTTGAATACCGGGCCTAGATCTCGGGTTCCTGGGTTTGATCCCCGGGTCGGGCAACAAAAGTATTGAATTTTTGGGCATTGCTCGGGTTTGTGATCAAGCCGCATTTGGCAAGCGCGGTGATCATGCATGTGTACATCATTGCTATGGTAACTTGAATTTAAAGATGGCGGCCTTTACTTTACTTTTTTTAAGGAAGGTCTCCATAGAAAAATTAATAAAGTCGACAGTGTTTTAAAATCGTAGTCATAGTACATGAATGAAATGCGTTAGGGCTTGAAAATTATTGGCAATTTGTCACTTGAGTCTTTAAAACTAATACTGGTTAAATAGTGTTATTAATCAAATATACATTTGAAACCTATTTGCAAGTAATTATATTTATCTAAGTCGTCTTTAGCCATTATTATAATTCGTTTTTTATACATAAACTACCGTTATTGTTAACAATAGTTAACTTAATTTTCTTCAACAAGTTCTTGTTTTTATTTCGCAATTAGATACAACAATTAGTTAACAATAAACATTATCTTTGATATACCTACTAGAAAAAAAAAGCTTTACCATCATCGTCTCTCCGGAGGATTTAGATTTTGGTTAGCGATAGCAGTTTGATTGAAAAAAGAAAAAACTTTGTTTACGTCACACGCACAGGAATAGAATAGGCGTTGCTATTCATTTTTTTAAAGTATTCCGTTACTGGCATTATTGCTAAATTTGTTTTCTCCTCTAAATTAAATAAAGTTATTCTCCTCGCGAGGAGATGCGGGTTCGAGTCCTGCCTGAGACATAATTTTTCAAGTTTATATACTGATATTATAATTGCGATTTAATTGCTAAAATATCGAATAAAGTAAATTTATTTTTATTTTTAATAGCTGTGGATTTTGTTAAATAAAAATAAATATACACACACATACACCCCACGACTGACTTTGCATTCAAATGACCTTTTGCTTTTCAACTGAGCTGCCTCGACTTTATTTGCGTCTATAATAATATCTCGGTTTTTTTGGTTTTCAAGGACAATACCTACATATTTGATAAACATTTGCATTTTATTTGATACAAAACCAGTTTAAATTATTTATCTTACTAATATTATAAATGCGAGAGTTCGGATGGATGTTTGTTACTCAATCACTCACCAGAAATGCTGAACGGATTTGTTGAAATTTTAAACAGATATTTATTTTATTTTAGTTTAAGTTTTAGTTCTTTGGAAAAATTACAGCTAAAACTTAACTAGGATACTAATGTTCTACATACTAACGTATAGTCAACTGGCTGTTCCCCGCGACTTCGTGCGCGTCAATTTCTATTTTTATGATCGCGATTATTTTTGCAACATTTTTATCTGATGCTTCGCTCCTATTGGTCGCAGCGTGATGTTATATAGCCTAAAGCCTTCCGCAATACATGGACTATCCAACACAAAAATATTTTTTCAATTCGAACCAGTACTTACAGAGATTAGCGCGTTCAAACAAACAAACAAACAAACTCTTCAGCTTTATAATATTAGTATAGATTACAAGTACAGCATTTTGTACGTATAGCATTTAAAAGTTAGTCAGTTATAATATTAGGTGATAGTCTGAAATATCACATAAACTATTTTGTAACCCGGAAAAATGTTCGGTTCCCGTGAGATATACAAATTTATTTTTAAATTTGAAAGGGAGTTTTGAAGGGCATAGTGATTTACGGGTGGGAGTATTAATAGAGTAGGTATAAGGCATAGGCCACATTTTATATCAGCGAACGACGTAGCGGGCAACAGCTAGTTGTAAATAGAATATTTTGTTTCTAATTAATAATTATAAAATATGATTTAGCTAAATCCAAAATAATATTTGTGTGTATAGTAGTAGAATGTATTTGTATATTGTTTTTATAATGTCAAAAAATGACAAGTAATCTTCTTTTATAATATTATTATATTATCTGCTTCTTTTATATAAAAATTACGTGTCACGTTGTTTGTCCGCGATGGACTCCCGAAACTACTTAACCGATTTCAATCAAATTTGCACACCGTGTGCAGTTCGATCCAACTTGAAAGATAGGATAGCTTAAATTTCAATTTATAGTCGCAATATTATTTTATTGCAAATATTTTGTGTATTATGGTAAGGTAAACAACATATTTGATGTCAATGACATTGTGTGACGTCTATGTCAAAATCCAATTAAGTATATTATTCTGAGGCGATACGAAGTTTGCGGGGTCAGCTAGTAATATATAAAAATTTCGTGTCACGTTGTTTGTCCGCGATGGACTCTTAAACTACTTAACCGATTTTAATCAAATTTTTTACACTTTGTGCAGTTTGATCCAACTTGAAAGATAGGATAGTTATTAACTCAATTGAAAGGCGCATTATTTTTTTATTGCACATTATTTGTTTATGACATGGAAATTTGGTAAAGAAAAACGCCATGTTTGATGATAATGACATTTAAGACGTCATAATCAAATTATATTATATAGGGATATTATGATTAATAACATTTTACTAATAGTTTGGTGATTATTAATAAATATGTAGGTACTTATTATTTTACCTGTTTGGCACCGATTTATGTAGATTTGTTCTGATTTAAGATTGGAGCTTTTATTGAGTTACATTTCTGTTAAACGATTTGTTCTTTTCTTCCCTATATGGTGGAATTTTATCTAAAAAATTTTTATGGAACTGTCTTTATGCTAAAGCTTTTCGAACAAAATACATTGTATAGGTTGTTAGGTAAATGTTAATAAACCTATTCTGCAGCCGTAGTATTAACTAGCCTATATTAACATACGTTTTAAAATAATATTGCATAATAAAATAAAATAAAACAACAATATTCTTATTCTATGGAAAGGTTATATTTATACACAAAAACATAAAAAACATTTAATATAAGAAACATTTTTTAAATGATATTAAAATAATAGCCCCCACCTCTTTTCTTTCTATCACGACATTCTATTCATTACGACAACCATAATAGTTGTCGTAACAGGCGACTCAAGGAGTACTGCGAGAAGAAGATGGACATCAGCGTCTTCTTTCTACCACTAGCCAATCATGGATCGCGAACCCGCCTGCCAAGCGTGGCGATAATGGCAAAACCTCTTTTCGTTCAGCAGTGGACTAATATGGCTGTTGATGCAATTGATAAACTTCGCCATGGTATGTAAATGCATTTACATACCGGTTTCTGCGTATAATATTATTTACCTAACAGCGACCAATCAGTTAGATCAAAAAGAAAAAAAAAACCTTTTTTTGTTTTATTTAATAGCCGTTATTGGCCGTAAGTAATACTCGTAATACTTTATATGACTTTTATTATTTTTGGCAATTAGCACACGCGAGACAAAGGCAAAAATGTCTGCTAGAAAATTACCGAATCACAATACATGATCGTTTCAAAAATTAAAAATTCTTAGATAACTATATAACGACCTTTAAAGAAAAATGTTTAAAACAAGCGTAATGTTATAACTTTAATATTTTTATCAAGTTTTACCACTCGATGGTATGTTACCGTGATTTTAAATACAAGCAAAACAAGCCCCTGTCCCACGGACACAATTGCTTATGCATCAGCAGTACTTAGTAATATCTCCCATGATACAATTGTTATCTGCTACTTCTAAAAGTTAACTCTGGATCCGATGTATTCTAATCTTCTTAAGTTGTACTTTATACTTTAGAATTACTCAAGTATAAGGAAAATTTAGGCGATAATGTCCCATCAAACAGAACGGTGAACCAGCAAACAACGCGGACAGAGCGTGGCGTTGTATTTGTTTAGTTAACTTGCGCTTATCAATCGACTCTAACGACCACGGGTGGAGCATCAATTAATACACACATTCCCAGAATATCTGCTTACGTCATACGCTCCGAGCCACAAAGTATATTTTTAATCATTCCTCGTTCGGATTGGACGCAGATGTGTATTCCTGCGCGCGGTTTGTTGTGATTACGTGAAATGGACAACAGAATAATTCTGTTGTGTCTATTGCTAGCATTATTAGCAGTAAACTTTGTCGAATGTGGCCGAACTAGTGGAGGTCGTTCACGTAGCGGTGGCAGTCGGTCACATAGTAGTGGCAGCAGCAGTTCGAGGTGGGGGAGCAGCAGTAGTGGTTCAAAGTGGGGCTCAGGCAGTGGCAGTAGCGGGTCATGGGGCGGACATTCATCTGGTTACAGTCCAAGCAGCAGTAGTGGCTCAAAATGGGGTTCAGGCAGCGGAAGTAGTGGCTCATGGGGAGGACATTCATCTGGTTCCAGTTTGAATAAGTACCCCTCATCATCTTCAGGATTATCAGGATCTGGATCTGGATCAAGCTATCCGACTTCGAACTCGGGCCTTTCGGGATCAGGATCTAAGAACATCTATCCATCATTAGCTTCAGGTTCAGGATTTAGCTATCCCACTTCGATTTCTGGTTTGTCGGGATCAGGATCTAAGTTTACTTATCCATCATCAAATTCGGGTCTATCAGGGTCTGGATCAAAATCTACCTATCCATCATCGAATACAGGTCTCTCAGGGTCAGGATCAAAATCTACCTACCCATCATCGAACTCAGGTCTATCAGGATCTGGGTCCAAATTTACCTATCCATCATCGAATACAGGTCTCTCAGGGTCAGGATCAAAATCTACCTACCCATCATCGAACTCAGGTCTATCAGGATCTGGGTCCAAATTTACCTATCCATCATCGAATACAGGTCTTTCAGGGTCAGGATCAAAATCTACCTACCCATCATCGAACTCAGGTCTATCAGGATCTGGAAAAAATGCCTACCCTCCATCTACTGGTTTGTCAGGCACAGGATCAGGTAAATATCCACCATCATCATCGTCAGGATCATGGATCTCTGGTACAGGAAATGGTCTAAATCATCCATCCTATGGATCTGGAACCCAGAAGCCTACCTACCCAAATACGAATGGAGGATTATGGTCTAACAACAACCACAGACCTACTAATACTGACTATCGTCCAAGTCACACGTATAATACTAATAGTAACTATGGCACACAATCTAGTGGATATGGACACGGAGGGGGCCATCACACGTATGGTACCTATTATAACCCACCAACTTATTATACAGCGCCTCAACACGTTTATGTTACTGAATACAGGAACTCAGGAAGTCGTTATGGAGACCTACTAACGGGATTAGCGTTATATAATTTAGGACGCTCCCACAACCATTACCATGACCACTATTACCATGACGACTATTACAACAGAAGATATCAATCGTCTGGTGGAGGATTTAATACCTATAGCAAGCCAAAGGAATCAGCTACATGTGTTTTAAAAATTAAAGATCATAATAATATTGAAACATTAAAGATACCATGTGAAATAGTTTCTACTTTTACTGAAGATAGTAAGAAAGTTACGACGCAGAGCACCACTAATAAAACTGTTTGTGTAACAAAAACTGTAGTGTCTAACAACACATTGACAAACAATACAATGCAAACAACGAAAACAACGCCTAATTTAGTTAGTACGCAGAAAATTGATTACTTAAATGTAACTCAAAATGCAATGGGTAATGTTACTAACAAAACTGAACCACTTAATATAGCATCAGCAATATTGACAAACGAAACAATACTAAACAATGTAACTAATGGTTTTCTTAATGTAACAAATGATTTCATTAGTAACACTGGTTTAAATAATACTGCTTTGAAAAATGTGACTGTAGGAAACGTTACTCTATCATCCAACCAAACAAGTGTTCCTCCTGCAAACGATCCAT
This sequence comes from Anania crocealis, assembly GCA_949315895.1. Taxonomy (NCBI): domain Eukaryota; kingdom Metazoa; phylum Arthropoda; class Insecta; order Lepidoptera; family Crambidae; genus Anania; species Anania crocealis. Next base: position 18,843,977 of record OX438883.1, read on the forward strand.
TATTAGTTCAACCTATTCTGTCAAGTAATGCTACCTCTTTTAATATTCTATCCAAACAGATCTCTACTAATATAACATCAGGTGTAAACACAGTAAATGTTACAACATGTACTACTACTGTCAGTACAACTGATCCGTTGAAAGTAAAAGGTCCAGCAGTAGACCCTTCAGGTATGGAATGTATTGTGCAGATACTAACAAAGGATTCAGTATTGCAGAATAAAGTGGACTGTCAAAAGTTGATACAGTACGCTAGAATGCCTGAGCCCAAGAAGAAAGAGAGTATACTCATGCCCTCAAGATCTAAGCTTAAGTCCTGGCTCGCCAGCCCTCCTTGGTGGATGTCCATGTTTATAGCTGTATAATATGTGTTATTTTTGTATCTTTAAGTACTAACTATTTTAGACTGTAATGAGACCAAATATAAGTTTGTTTAGTTAAATAAGTACTATCAATTTTTTTATTATTATAAGGTTATGTTTCATAAAGTGCTATAGTTTTAATTTATATAAACTTAGTATTTAATATGGTTGTGTAATTTTATTTATAATACAATGACAATGAAAGCCTAAATACCTTGGCCAAAATTACAATAAAGTATGATAGTTTGAAAGATCATAATAATATTAATGATTGTTTTAGAGTTTTAGATAAAAACCTTGATGGATGGTTAAACCTGAACGGGTGGGTTATTATCTTAAGTGCAAAAACCTTATTAAGACTGCTTTCTAGTGTACAATATAATGTTTTTTTAAAGTAAAAGTTTTATTGATTCACTTTATACTTCTAAAAAATTCAGAAAAAAATAATCTTCTTCCATAGTTTTACTACACTTGAGCTCAACACTATGTGCCGTTTTGTTCGATAACCTATTGGCACTATGTAGATATCTACTTGATTCCGATGCTGTGGAAACTTTAAAAAATATTTATAACTAGCTGTTTCCCGCGAAATCGTACGCGTCAATTTCTGTTAATAAGACTTCGATTATTTTTGCAACATTTTTCACTACTGCTTTGCTCCTATTGGTCGCAACGTGATGTTATATAGCCTAAAGCCTTCCTCGATAAATGGACTATCCAACACAAAAATATTTTTTTAATTCGGACCAGTACTTCCTGAGATCCAAACAAACAAACAAACAAACAAACTCTTCAGCTTTACAATATTAGTAAGTATAGATGATATTTTTAGCAATTTAATTGCAATTATGATATTAGTATTTATACTTGAAAAATTATGTCTCAGGAGGGACTCAAAACCTCATCTCGTCGCATGCCATTTAAAAAATATGCAGAATCCTAAAATGAAAGCATTGTATGATTGTAAGACCAAGATTGAACGGTGCCGCGGTTAGTTGCATTCGCACTGTCTTATCAAACTATTTTTTTTTGCTGAGAAGCTAAATTTATTTCTTGTGATTTTATCTAATGTTCCTCAAAAGACCACGCCCAGTAGATCAATTCTGACACGTTTTCTCTATTTCCTGCTCTGAACTTTTACCGCGGGAAAAAACATTGACTTACTTCTTTATTGCCATTAAATAAAGAAGTAAGTCAATGTAAAAATGTTCCCGCGGTAAAAGTCAACAGGCCTTCCAATCTCATCGTTACCTTATTGCGCAATAATCCGGGTTTTGCTATATCGGAGTTTGCCTGTACCTACTTTGACAATGTTCATTTCCGCACGTTCTTATGTGATCCATTTCGCATATTCATGATCCTTATAAAAAATGGTTTGATTTGTTTAAAATGATACATTTGTTTACAGATTTACAATGTCATTAGTCATAATTACAGATAACCAGTACAATTATTAGTATTTTACATAATCTACATAATCCACTTATCCACTTATAATATTAATACAGAGGAAGGATTTGTATTTTTGTGTGTGTGTATTGAATAGGCTCTGAAACTACTGGACTGATTTCAAAAATTATTTTTCTATTAATAGCTGACACTATCCCTGATGAACACTGGCTTTTTACCTCGGGGCCCGGTAGGTGGCGCTGGTTTCACAGACACGAATGTATTTTAAGTCTACCTAATCTATCTTTCTAATATATGCCACCGCTAGGTACAGGTTTCCGACCGTGCGATATGACGTGGAGTTCACGCGGGCAGAGCCGCGGGGGAAGAGCTAGTATTTTATGTAGGTGTTGTGAAGTAATTTTGTTAAGTAAGTATGACCACGCATAACTTTATACCAAGTGGACCAAGTTTGATGTTTTGTTTGGTTTGCTATGGTATAGTTTGTACACCATTCATATTTGAAAAACATCCGTCCCGCCAAAATGACCATCCATGTCACAAAAAATCTGACAAAATGTTTGAAATTAGTAAATTTCTGATTTTGAGTCAATTCTAAACAAGAAATCATCGGCATTTCGAGATATGAAATCAAACTTAATTTGATATGTTAGCAACTAAATTGCAATTACAATATCAGTATATGAACTTGAAAAATTATGTCTATAATTTTCAAATCAAAGTTATAATAACTTACTTATTCTTTTAAATCTGTGTTGATAGCGCAGTCCATATCTACATAAAGAATTACACTTGACTAGGTCATATCCAGTCATTTTGTAAACATGATACGAGTACAAGTTATCTTCATTTGCTACCAATTTGCTATCATTTAATAATGCGACATAGTATTTTATGATCTGTGACATTGAATATTATTTATACGCATGCCAAAGCTGGTGATGGATGCTGGCAGAGTGGCTGGATGAAGTTAAGATCGCTGGTGGAGCGTAGCGTCACTCAACAATGTTCTACAGGTCATAGCCGACAGTGGGGACTGTCTACAGGGACACGATTCTCATGTAATCGAATTTGAAGTCGAGCACCTAAGTAATATAACTAGGTCACTTTTAACTATTAAGTCTAACATAGTTATAAGCTTGCTGTTACTAACGTTTAAGGATCTTTTGTAATCTGAAAAATAAACGTTTTTTTTATTTTTATTGAGGGAGGCCTATGTTCGGCAGTGAACGGCCAATAGTAGCTTATATGATGATGATTATACTAATATCTACTTGCTGATCATCAAGGACTAGGTTCTTTCAAGATTTCATGACTAGATGTGGAATAATTTTGTAAGGTCTTTGTTTTGTTAGATGTTTAAACGAACGATTCTTATATTTCTTTATTAAGGTTTTGCATTTTAAATTTTGATATATACCTAGTTTAATTTGAATTTGAATATCTAATACCAGTCTTTGGATGGACCAGGATGAGGAGGATATGTTAAAGAAGAAGTATGCAAAATTTTATTTAATTTAAATAACTTTTTGTTTGTAATTTTAAATTAAATAACTGTCATTTCGTTAAACGCCTGATCGCATCCAAACCACCAAATACGTAAGGCAGGTTTTGCCCAGTAAAATTAATAGTGTTACTAGCAAAAATTTATTTACTAAAATAATATTCATTTTTACTTTTTAGCACACAGGCATATATATATATATATATATATACCTTCAAGTATAGCAGGTTATGCAGGAATGCTAACAAGCAAACATAGATGCAAATAGGCATAAAAGCAATCACTGAGTAAGTAGCGTTAGCGGACAACGATGAACAGAAAAATTTTGGTATTGGGACTCATATGTTTTGTTTGTGAATTCCAAAATTAAGTTTAGCCTTATTAATATTTTTTTTACTTGGATTTTTATTTCGCATAGGTAGGTACCTAAATCAAAAAGTATTTAACTTTTAAGAATATACTGACTCGAGTTGCAAGTCATATTTATTCATGCTATGTGCTTCAGAAATTTTAAATGTTCCATAAAAACCACATAATTATATGTATGTATTAAAAATAGAAATACACACGTTGTCTTGTTGTTTGTTCACTATCACTGTTAGGTATACTTTAAAGGATGAAATTTTAATAATCTTCCAAATTTTAATACAACAATCTACGAGACCAAAAACAAATGACGTTTTGTTTTTAACGGCTATGAAAAAGTCATCCGTATAGGTACTTAGTAGACAGTTGGAAAAAGGATGATATTTGTCATGTATCTAAAAATAAAATTTAGAAGTAACATCTGTTTTTATGTACGATTTATAAAACAAATCATTATCAGCCCATACCAGTCCCCTAATTCGCGTAACCAAATCGTATCCCAATCGTAATTGAATAGCAGGTTTTTGACAGTTCTAATATGGGCTAAATGTCAAAATCGTCCAATTTGATCACGATCGAACTGCGATTGAAATAGCTGAATAAGGCCCCAGATCAATGCTAGCAAATACCTACCTGTTCAAAAGGAGGATTATGTCGTAATTGCCACGCTTGGCAGGCTGATTGGCAGTCGCAGTTTAACCAATGTTAGAGAAGAAATAAGTTAAAAGTCTTTTAGCAGAAGTCCTTTGGTCGTCTCTTACGACACCCAGACAAGTAAACAAGAAGGTGCTATTCTGATCAGGCCGCCACTATACGGTTTGTAAAACAATACGATTATGAGGAATGTGAAGTAAAACAAAAACCATTCTGCAAACTAAACAAAATCTACGCGTTGTTGATACTATAGTATTTACTATCAACAAGGAGAACAAGAGAACAACGTATGTAGCACATTTAATCGTCACATTTTAGGTAGGTACTTGTATCGATTTTCACCAATAATTATCGACAATGTGATTTTGCCGTAGTTACATTGCCCAGTTGTTGTCACGGCTATTCTAACTTTTCTTGTTCTTGTGAAATCCACAAAACGATAGTGAGGCGAATGACGTAAAATCTGAGTCAGATGATAATGTGGTGTCTCCGGTGACGCATCTGCGTCATACTCATAGCTTACGTTTTTTCCCGTTATCAATATCAACCCTCACCACATGTTGTAGTTGGCTGAGGTTTTTTAATATAAAGTGGTATTTAATTAAGTTTTAAATTAACTTCTTAAAACTTATTAGAGATGTTTTGAGGTGTTTGTAACGATGTGGTAAAAACAGAAATGTCTAGAAAGATACATGCTATAATGTAATAGAGGTAGTTCGCTCGATTCTCGTTAGATGCCGCTGTGAATCGTAACAAACAGCAAACATCTGGCGGCAGGTAAACATTGTTGGTAAATATGCAGACATCACCGGTCTCTATTCAAAATGTACTATTAGAGAGAGACAGATTGTACGACGACCTTAGCAAAAAATGCCTTTCAAACCTGTGAACACTGACGTATTTCTCCTTCGAGGCCGATGCGTCAAGATCTATCAAACAATACTTGTTTTTTTCCCTCCCAGTGTTGTTCACGTTTAAAATATTCCCGTTATGCGGTAAATTACAGTTAAAGTTAAATTGGCGCATTCGGTAATAATTAGTTAGCAACTTACTCAAAATTATATTGACCATGAAAGTTCAAAGTACACAGTATATATTATGTAAAGTATAAATAATAATATGTAAAATCTAAACTTCCCTCTGAAAATAAACCCATTGCTAAAGACTCGGTGCAGTAAGTTTCAGAACTAACTTTCCATTCTTGCTTTCACGAATATCGATGACATGACAAGTTTTGTGGATAATTGTGTCTGTACCGACTTATTCCCATCTGATTCCCTGAATCTGATCCACCGTCAATTTAAATTCCCAACTGATCCCCTAACATTTTTATGGTGCCAACGGATCCCCTAATTTTATTTCTAAGGTAGGTGGGTAAGGAATGTGGGCAAGTACAATCGGGAGGAAAAGAAGTTTTGCAATCACATATTCATTTATTGAGCATTTTATTGAGCATTTGTTTTCAAATGTTTTTTTTTATTTATCAGTTATCTTATGAGAAGTCATTAATTTGCTAATTGACATCTTTAAAATATGAGATGTCAATTAGCATGATTGTGTTTGTTTGAAATTAAACCTAATTTCTTAATACACATAAAAAAAAATTGCACCTGTAATAAATAAGCCAGTGATGTCCAATATTTTATAAACAAACTAGGAACAAATTGTTCTAAAAAACATAAGATATCAAACGATAATAAACAAATGTTTACAACCATTAGTCAAACTTGATAAAGCACATCCTTCCTTTACATTTGAAATACTAGATTTACATATTGAACCTCTTGCTGAGTCAAAATTATCACGATGTAATTATAGAAAAGGCGACTTCGAAAGTATCAATAAGCTTTTAACGGAATATGATTGGCACTCACTTCTACAACCACATGACACTGAATCTGCTACCGCTTTGTTTTACACACATATTAATGATATAATTCGCAAGTATATACCAATTACAAAGTTAAAAAAATCAAACTGTAGGTATCCAATTTGGTATAACTCCGCACTAATTAAAATTATAAAAGAAAAATGTAAAGCTCAGAAACGTTGGAAAAAATATAACAATAAACTAGACTATGACGAATTCTGTCTACTGGACAGGCAGCGACGAATACAGCAGATTTGTTATAAGGATTACATATCTAACACTGAAAATGCGATCAAAACTGACTCAAAAAAATTCTGGGGTTACATTAAATCTATGCGCGGAGGATCCAATTATCCTAAAACATTCACACTAGGTGACTCTAAGTACTCAGATGGAAAACAAATATGCGAAGCTTTTAATATTTTTTTTCAATCTGTATTCGGTATTCCCTCTAACCCAAGCATCCGCCTGGAAACAAGTAATATAAACACTGACACTATATCTGGGCTATCAGTCTCGGCGGAGGCGCTCGAGCGATCATTAGAATCATTAAACACTAACAAGGGAGCCGGCTCTGATGGTATACCTCCGTTGTTTTGGGTTAATTGTGCTAAAAGTTTATCTGCCCCTATATCCATGTTATTTAATAAATCTTTAAAAGAGGGTATTTTCCCCAGCATTTGGAAGAGAGCCCACATAGTGCCTGTACATAAAAAGGGTTCCAGATCTCAAATAGACAACTATAGGGGTATATCAATACTCAATACGTTGAGTAAAGTTTTCGAAAAAATTGTTTATAATGCTATATACCCAGTAATAATGAAGGGAATTCCCGACGAGCAGCACGGATTTCTAAAGAGGCGATCTGCTGTGACTAATTTAACTTGTTTCACAGATTATGTTCTCTCTAACATGGAACGCAGTGGACAGGTAGACGTGGTTTATACGGACTACGAAAAGGCGTTCGATCGCGTAGATCATAGCATTCTAATTGACAAGCTCTATAAACTGGGTATACATGGAGATTTGCTCCGTTGGGTAATATCGTATCTGAATAATCGCTGCCAGGCGGTCGTGATTGGTGGTTATAAGTCGGATTTTATTGATGTACCTACTGGCGTTCCACAAGGCTCCCACTTGGGGCCTCTCTTTTACAATGCACACACGATACATACTTATACATACACGATATTACTAGTATCTTTAAGCAAGCTAAATACCTTATGTACGCAGACGAAAAAAATTTTTTTATGAAAATACAGGATCTTGATAGCTGTCAGACACTTCAAGCAGAATTAGATTCATTATATAGGTACTATCAGGATAACAATATAATAGTAAACATACAAAAATGTCAGTGCATAACGTTTACCCGCAAGAAAAATCCAACACTCTATTCGTACAACCTTAACGGTGTAGCTATTGACCGCGTGGACGTTGTTCGAGACTTGGGTGTGTATCTAGATACAAAAATGCTCTTTTCCAACCATATATATCGTATCACAGAGAAAGCTTACAGAAACTTAGGGTTCGTATTGCGTTCATGTCGCCCGTTTAAAGATCTGGATGCAATCAAGTCCGTGTACTATGCCTATGTACGTAGCATATTAGAGTACGGTAGTTCAATCTGGTCGCCTCAGTATACTGTCTACAAGGACACCATTGAACGTATACAAAAAAAATTCGTCAAGAATATCCTGTATCGTCGCCGGCTACCTTCCTGTTCCTACAAAGAAGACTGCCTTAATAACAACTTACTCACATTGGAGGACAGGCGGACGTTGCTGGATATGAGTTTTCTGTACGAAATATTGCGCGGTAGTTTGGACTGCCCTGAACTGGTGCAGGGCTTGGCGTACAACACGCCTTCTCGGCGCACGCGGCACACTCGGATGCTGCATGTGCGGCGTCACCATACTAACTATGGTGCTAACGCTGTACTGTCTAGCCTTCCGTGCACATATAATGAGCTGTTCGCGGATCTCGATCCCTTCCTACTTTCCAAGGTTGCCTTTAAGCGTAGTGCGCTAAAGATATTAATTTCAGACAAGTAGATCAAACATTTTTTTTAAAATCCTTCTTTTCTCTCGAATTTGGTGCAGTTTATGCGAAGTTGTGCGCGTACAGACATTTGGGTGTTTCATATTTAATTACAGAGAATAAGTAGATTCTTTGAAGTAGTCAATGTATCTATGCCTATTAGTTGATTTGAAGTTCATAAATATACATTTTTTAAATATATGCATATTAGTGCTTTGGGTCGGTTTGGGTATATAATATTATACGTTGGTCATGTGTTGTGTTGAGTTTCCTCTCTTCTCGTTTTTAGTATTTAATTTTTATTTTTTTATTTGGATAAATACTTGTTTATTGCTTGCTAGTTAAATTGTATAATGCGTCCACAAGTCTGTGTTTCAAAACATACATTTGGTTTTTAATTAGGGAAACCTGTCATTAGCTATACTTTAGGTACATTTCATAATTATTTATACTGTAATCTGTAACGCTGTTGGTTTCTATAAATAATAAACAAAAAAAAAAAAAAACTAACACTAAGCATTATTATTTATTACCTCTTATCGTGGCAACCTAAAAAAAAATATCTGGAATGTATAAAAATATATATAAATCATATTTATAACATCACTAAATGTTAATAATTGATGACAAAACAATGATACATACGATCTCTCAATGATATTTTTTATGATCAAAGAAAAAGGTAATTCTTAAAAACCACAACTGAAATTTTGCCTTAAATTAGAAAAAAATAAAGAATTTTAATTAGATAAAAATTAGAAAGAAATAGTTGTAATAAATTAGTCATTTCTAATAAACTAAATAAAGAACAAGTAAACCATTTAACGTATTTTACTCGTATTGTTGAATGTACGACGTTACAAACCAAAAACAGGTCAGTAAGTATTAAAGTCAGGGGATCAGATGGGAATAAAAAATAATTAAAAACAAAACCGATCCACCAGGGGATCGGTTGCAGGGGGTCGGATGGGAATAACTCTTTGTAGTCTGTACCAAGTTTGTATCTATTATTTAATATTGAGTTTTATTCGGTTACACCATTTATTGATAAAACAAGGTGTTAACATTTTTACCACTTAAAAGCCGTTAGAAAACAAATATTATGTTATGTTTGATTCTTTTTGATTATTAATTTGACATTGGACTATGGGTAGCCTTTAAATTGTATTTAATTTAGTTCGAATTATTTATTTTAATTTGAAATATGTTTATTTTTAATTGCTTCTAAATGTAGAAAGTTGACGTGTCTTAGTGTATTGAATTATCAAAAGATGAAATAAATGAATATGAATAGTCAATGCAGTATTAATCAAGATAAAATCTCATTAAGGTTCCATAGTGCTATAGAAACAATGTCAAACAAAACAGAAAATGTCAATTTGACAATAACTAAGAACTGAGATTAGATAAAAATCAGAAATATCCAAATAAGTCAAATAAAACCTAAAATTTGATGGAGATAATTATTATCATAGCATAGCAAATGGTTAATTTACAAGTTGAGATGGCAACATTTAATTCTGCCCGCTTGTTAAAGGGGCGTAACGTCAGCCGACCGACTTCGTTGCTTACTTCAGTTCAGTTGTATAAACGCGAGTCTTCGACGCATAGCGCCGCGTCTGCGCTTTCTAAAATAATTATTTCATAATGTCAAAGTTAACTCGTGCGCTGTTTTGCGCACTCTTAGTTTTAGCTACTTTAGGACCAATTAACGGTGGAAAGTTTGGTGGCAGAAGTGGTGGATTCGGTCGCGGTGGAGGACACAGTTATCCAAGCTCACACAGTGGACTCTCAGGATCAGGCTCACGACATTCCGGTGGACTTTCTGGCGGCGGGCACGGGTATCCGTCATCTAGTGGCAGTCACGGATATCCTTCTTCTGGAGGACTATCGGGATCAGGAGGCAGCCACGGGTATCCTTCATCAGGTGGTAGCCATGGCTATCCCTCATCAGGAGGTAGCCACGGCTATCCCTCGGGAGGACTCTCTGGTGGAAATCAAGGAAGCGGAAAACACACATATCCTGCTGGTAGTGGACTTTCTGGAGGACATTCATCAAGTAATAACTATCCCAACAGAGGAGGCAGCACTCATACAACACATACAACCATCAACCACAATTATAACTACGCACCGCCCAAACAAATCAGCTACTCCGCTCCGGGGCAACGACCGGTTTCTTATCCAGTTTACCATGGCTCACCGCCGACCTACGTATATCAATATAAGAATTCAGGAAGTAAATACGGAACTTTACTGGCCGGACTGGCACTTTTGAACCTTGGAGCTCTCGCGGGCACTGCTTACGCCGTGAGCCAAAGCCATAATTCGCATTCCCAATCTAGTTACAAACCACAGCCAGGCGAGTACTGCAAATTCGGCGTGAAAAAAGACAATGGCGACTATGAGGAAACGAGAATCGACTGTCAATTGATAACTAGTTTCATATTCCAAGAGCAGGCGAAGGCGCTTGCTGGCGGCACTAACTCGACTGTTATTACCACAAGCGTGACGAACGTCACTGTTATGAACACAACGAACGGCGAACAGACCACGACGACAGCACCGAATGTTTTGTATCAGATGCTGCCTAATGGAACATTGGTCCCTGTTAACGTAACTCTTCCCAATGATGTTAATGCGGCGAACGTGACGGACGTCTCTTCTAATGGCACTGTGACATCTTCAATGACCGTCACGACAACTACAACTAACACGACAGTGACGAATGCCCTAGACGTGAAAGGTAAAGAGATACAGGTCACACCGGGTATGCAATGCTTTTTGATGAGACACACGCCGACATCAAATATGAGGAAGGCAGTGCCCTGTGGTTTGTTGCAGTCCTACGCCGATCAGTCTATCAAGAAAAACTCGGCTGCTAGAAATATACCGGCTTTCACTTTGTTGTGTGCTGTCGTTGCATTTGTATTTCATTAACATGTGCTTAGCGCCAACTTCGATATTTTGTTGTGCGTTCAAACGTTAAGTGTGTGGAATTTAAGAGATCTGCGTTTACTTTTATTTTTTTGTGGCGAAGTGAAGCCGTTATTTTATATTTATTCTTTTGTCTATATTTTATAAAATGTTGAAAGTCGCGGTTCTCCTTTGTGATCAAAAGTACTGACAACGGTAGGTCAACCTACCCAAAAAGTTAAAGGTCATTGAATTAATTTTCAACTTAAAGTCCAACAAGTAGAGATTAATATTAATTGAGAAAATTTGACGTTTTATGGTAGGTTGACGTGCTGTTGTCTGTACTTAAGTTAGAGAGAAAATACGAATCTTAAATGTTCAGATTTAGTTATGATGCTGCTTGATTCGATGGCAATAACCCTTAAAATTCAGCTACACTGTTTCACAAGTAAACATTATTTTATTGTAGACAGGTGCACACAGTGAGACAATATGGTTCTTATTTGAGAGTGAGTGTACTTAAATACATTACTGAATTATTAACTAAACTTTTGTATAGATTTAAACTATAGGTATCTACTAGAATTATATTTTTGATAACAAATGTCTGGCCAAAACATGTGTGATAAATATTATACATTGTTGTTGTTATTTTGACTGATCACTTGTTTTTTTTTATTTTATTCTTTTCTGAAGAGTAAAGAGTATTACGTCATGCTCCACGTCAGAACTACTTTTGATTTAACTAGTATAAAGTAGGTACTCAAAAAAATCTATGAAACGTCTATAAAATTCTAGTCCTATTTGAAAAAAATGTATGTCTCAGGTTTCGCCGTATTTTGTTATTGAAAGTAGGTATCTTTCCAGCGAAACCACCACGATATATCTTTTTTTTCCTTTATTATCATTTTACAGAAACGTTGAATCATATACTTTTAACTGCACTGCCATCAACCACTGAGGTTAGTTCACAATGCAGGCATCAATCCGCCACTTAACTAACATACGGCATCTATAACTATAACTATGCATACTATAATTAAATATGTGGTATCAAATAATTCTACATTGAATAAGGACCCCCAAATCCTCACTAGTATTTAAATATACATGTTTCATAATTCGTATTAGTCATTAAATTACACGGATATCGAGTTCAGTTATCCCTGAGACGGTTTTTGTAAGGATTCGTAGGTATTCAAGGTTTTAAACGTCTATGTTAGTCACATAATCAGTTATGCGTAATGTTATTGTTATCATACTACTTTTTTAAATTTACCCAAACACTATACTTACCTACATTGAAATAAAAGATAATTTGTTATTAATTTCTTCGGCGAATATATTTTTCCCACATGTCAAACATTCATAAATGATGTCATATATATACATAGTGTGTAATCTTTAATAACGGAAACCCGCGGAGTTTACCTAGATAGATGTAATTTTTTTATTTATTAATTGCGAACATTTTAACGAAACTACTGTAACAAACCCCCCTTTTTATGAGTTTAAAAACTTCAAAATAAACCCCATTGAATAAACAATTAAATGATTTGGCAATGTGATCGTCTAGATATAATAGTAGGACCGTACGTTGTGTGATAGTAGTAAACCTGATTCTTTTAGCGGTACGTAGATGTTCAATTAGATATCCTTCAAAAGTTAAATCTGAATTGTTGTGCAACCTGGCATCGACTGAACCTACAGATATTTACCTAATATAATTATTTGATGTTAATTAATTTTACAACTTAATGAATAATCCACCAAAGTAGAAAACTACTAGATTAAGCTAAAATCCTTGCGTTGGGCTCCTTTGAAAGTGTTTTAAACCATACTCCAACAGTAAAACAAGTCTAAACCGAAAATGCCGATCACTCCTTTAAATCAACCTAATCAGATGGGTTTCAATTAAATTAAATAAATTCAGTCTAAACGAACCGGACAAAATTAATTGAACTTTGTTTCTAATTCAAACCCTGTATTGATTCAAACTAATCCGAAAATACCGAACACTCCTTTAAAGGTCCATAATGAAATCAGTGGTCGACCTTAAAAGCCCTCGGCATTATCACATCAGCTCGGATCAAGAGGATCTGATTAATTGAAACAAACTCAAGATCCTACAGTAATACAAACAAATCCGAAAATACCGAACACTCCTTTAAAGGTCCATAATGAAATCAGTGGTCGACCTTAAAAGCCCTCGGCATTATCACATCAGTCTGGATTAAGAGGATTTAATTAAACGGGAAAATTCAGGATCCTACAGTAATTTGAACTAATCCGAAAATACCGAACACTTCTTTAAAGGTCCATAATGAAAGCAGTGGTACGACCTTAAAAGCCCTCGGCATTATCACATCAACCCAGATTAAGAGGATATTAACAACTTGAACAAGTCCAGACTGAACCAATCAGAAGGAATTCACATAAATATAACTATTTTAAAATTAGATCCTACAGTAATTCAAACTAATCCAAAACTACCGAACACTCCTTTAAAGGTCCATAATGAAATCAGTGGTCGACCTTAAAAGCCCTCGGCATTTTCACATCAGCTCGGATTAGGAGGATTTTAATTAAATAATAAAATGTAGAAGGAACCCATCGGAAGTAATTGAAAGAAGTACTATTCTAAACTTAGATCCTACAGTAATTCAAACTAATCTGTAAATACCAAACACTCCTTTAAATCAACCTAATCAGATGGGTTTCAATTAATTTAAATAAATTCAGTCTGAACGAACCGGACAGAATTAATTGAACATTGTTTCAAATTCAAACCCTGTATTGATTCAAACTAATCCGAAAATACCAAACACTCCTTTAAAGGTCCATAATGAAATCAGTGGTCGACCTTAAAAGCCCTCGGCATTATCACATCAGCTCGGATCAAGAGGATCTGATTAATTGAAACAAACTCAAGATCCTACAGTAATACAAACAAATCCGAAAATACCGAACACTCCTTTAAAGGTCCATAATGAAATCAGTGGTCGACCTTAAAAGCCCTCGGCATTATCACATCAGTCTGGATTAAGAGGATTTAATCAAACGGGAAAATTCAGGATCCTACAGTAATTTGAACTAATCCGAAAATACCGAACACTCCTTTAAAGGTCCATAATGAAAGCAGTGGTACGACCTTAAAAGCCCTCGGCATTATCACATCAACCCAGATTAAGAGGATATTAACAACTTGAACAAGTCCAGACTGAACCAATCAGAAGGAATTCACATAAATATAACTATTTTAAAATTAGATCCTACAGTAATTCAAACTAATCCAAAAATACCGAACACTCCTTTAAAGGTCCATAATGAAATCAGTGGTCGACCTTAAAAGCCCTCGGCATTATCACATCAGCTCGGATTAGGAGGATTTTAATTAAATAATAAAATGTAGAAGGAACCCATCGGAAGTAATTTAAAGAAGTACTATTCTAAACTTAGATCCTACAGTAATTCAAACTAATCTGAAAATAACGAACACTCCTTTAAAGGTCCATAATGAAATCAGTGGTCGACCTTAAAAGCCCTCGGTATTATCACATCAGCTCGGATTAGGAGGAATTTATTCAAATAACAAAATTAACAATAAAATATACTTTGGTAGTCTATTCAAAATTATCCGGCATGAAATTTAATAAGTATTTTATAAAATGTTAACATAATTAATAAACAAAATCACACTAAATTCCAGTCTCAGTCTTCTGATTAAATGGTATAATAAGACCTAATAACCTAATGATAGATGTCTAAAAATAGCTCAATTAATAACCTTTAATTAGGCCAATTTGAGAAATTTAAATTAATTAAATAACTTTCAGAGTGAGGGAATCTATATACTTCTAGGATTCTATGAGCATGGTTCTCCATCTTATGCCCTAATAAATTCATTGAAAGTTATTAAAATTAAGAACCATTTAATTTCAATATAAAAATTAACTGCCGTTTGGCTCCCTTGACGACTCATATTCTGGTAAATTAGAGACAATCTTTCATGAGTACAAATTGGAATCATTAAATTAAACTATATAATTCATACAAAATATGATTAGCAGTCAAGCTATGTGTGCTTTATTTGTATTCTGGTTAAGCTAAAACAAGAAAGTATTTAATCTGAAATAAAATTCTTGGAAATATTGAATAATTTACAACTAATTAACAATTGAAATCAAATTACTATATTTCACATAAAATCTGAATAGCGGATAAGATAACTTTATTTGTATTTTGTTAAGTCTAAAACAGGCATCTATCTAATCTGTTATATTATATGCTTTGTAATTCATGAATTATATAGATATTATAAGGAAGAGGCAAATTCTTAACATTCCATGGATTCACCATGTGAATGCCCGGTCTGTAGTGTGACAGAAAGAGAAACTCCGAGTAGCCCCGAGACTTGTGACTCGGATGTAGGTTTAAGGGTACCCTTTATGATTAATCGACACTCACCTTCACTACTCTTGTTTCTCTTTCTTTCCAATCAAATCTGGTATGAATCTGCAAATGCAGATTTAGGTATTTGATGAGATTAGGTACACAACTTTCAGTCCAAATCCTTTTAACAAGTTATAGATTAATTCTGCTGGTATACTTTTTACTCCCACTCTTACAGCTTAATGACTAACTACATAACTATTTTATGTTAATTCATTTAGAAGATTATCATAATATTTGATTTGTTTCAAAAATATCAATATCAATTTTATCAGTAAATGACCTACTTCCCAATAAATTAACGATTGAGATCAATTAATGTTCTCATATAAGATAATGAGTAGCGGTTAAGATATCTTTACTTGTATTTTCCCAAGTCTAAAACAAATATGTATGTAATCTATTATACATCTCAGTCAAACTGCTAATTGCCTATTATCAGAAAATAACTCTAAATTCTTAAACTCACTTATTGTTTTGCAATTAGAGATGCTTTTACTAGTAAGTATGTTCAAAGATAGTTGCTTTAAAGTTTGTGACAGTTAATGAATAAGATTATGGCTTTTTTTTTTTTACCTGTAGTATAAAAAACACAAGATAATAACTATAAATTAAGCCATAACTTAAAATATTATAAGATCAAACTTTATCAGCCTTCTTGATTCCAGCTATTACAAAATAAATATAATGTTGAAGTAAATAGATAAAATTTAAATAATAGTCTTTCTAACTAAACAGGAATGGTAAGACAATTGCATATTATTTAGAGCCAGATAACATTTGTGTAAGTGATTTAATTGTTATTAATTTTCTAAAAAAGGTTAAGGTCATTGACATTTGTTGGGTTCTATGGATTTTAATAGAAATAAGATAAACCTCACAGGTCATGATTGAGAACAACTTTGCAAAAGTTTCATAGAAGTTGTTATAGATTGCTAAGATAGTTGGCATTGAATTGGTAGTCTTACAATTGTACTAAAATCACTCACCATTAACATCCTGGCATACCTTTTCCCTAAGCATCGCTGACTCTTATGTACTTTCTTACCAGGACTTCTTTTACACTTCCTAAACTAGGAAAGTACGCGAGGCTCTTCAATTTCTATGCTAGCTTGCATATAACAACTATAAAATTATAATTCAAGGTTGCTGAAACCTTTTAACTAGCCGTGTAATTGATAAAAATCATATCGCACTTATTATTACAATATCTCAAACAATTTATCCTGACTCAACAATCACATAGTTTTCTCACAAACTTCCACTTTTGGCGCAATTCCCAACGCGTCCCTTTGAAGACGTCAAAACCAAAGAGTATGTAAGTCAAAGATGTCAAACCGGCGCGGCGGTCCTTGGATTCGTCCATTGAGCCAAAAACCAAAATATACACACATTCGAAAAACTATTTCTGAATTTACTGTATTTTGATTTTATGTATTATTAGTACATTGTTTAGATATTCTACTGCATTATTATTTTCTAAAATAGTATCTGTTAGTGAACTTTGGCAAATGTACTAGATGTAGATGAATTTATTTATTACGTTGGTTATAAAAGAAAACCTCTAAAGGTTTTTCTTTTTTTTTAAAATCACCATTTCTCATATCAGAACAGGTTGGGTTGTTACACTACTTCGATTCAAATACGTAGTTAATTCAAATTAATCATATATAATATATAATCAATTAATTAAGTCAATCAATTAATATAAAAAATAGGTACATTGTTTACTTATACCATCGAAGTAACTCACCGTTAATTCCAATAGTTCACATAATGACCTGATAAGGTAATTGTTCATTAAATTATTTAATCAATTAGTTAGTGATTAATAAAATGAAACTGACCATTCTCCTTTGTGGGTAGGTACTTAGTTACAACTACTAGACAAGCAATGGCAGATCAGGCTAATTGCTGGGGTATTTCATGCAGTTGAAATAGGTGCGATTTGTTTGGTTAGATGTGCAGGCCAAGTATATAGCGAGCTAAACAATTACTAATGTAGTAGGAGTGTGTGTGTGTGTTGTCCTACGAAAAGGTGGAATATCACAAAGCACAAATAAATTCTATTCTATTCTAATCTAAATTTATTATAAATAAAATTATTAATAAATTTAGATTACTAATTCTTCCACTTGATGAAATTGTTTGAAATGTTTTAAAATCCGAATGAGTCTGAATGGATTTCTATTCCATGTGTTTTGGATTTCCTTAACAATTCATCCCAAAACACAAACTCTGGCTGTTTACAGTTAAACAGCTTTGTCCCTCTCCTATAGGAGGATTATTATAATCGCCACTTGGCAGGTGGGCTTGCTATCACTGTTTTGGTAAAGGTGGACGACAATGACACCATCATTACTATTTGAGATTATTTTTTTGTGAGTGCAGAGATCGCAAATTCCATCATAACGGACTACGTAGTAATTGGGTTATACTTAGTCAAAGTTAAAATTGAGTTTTCACTTCATCTAAATGAACATCCTGTGATTACGCCCCTTTTTCGCCAAAATGTACAAGAACAACAGCATTTTTTTTATTTGATTTTTTAGCAATTAAATTGCAATTATAATATCAGTATATAAACTTGAAAAACTATGTCTCAGGCGGGACTCGAACCCGCATCTCCTCGCATCGGCCATCCGGCATCTCCCGCCCGGTATGCGAGGAGATGCGGGTTCGAGTCCCGCTTGAGACATAATTTTTTAAGTTTATATACTGATATAACAACAGTATTATTCCTACACGAAGAGCTATTATATCATACGCTAAACGACACTCTACTCAATAAAATCATTCCAATTGTTTTGTTAAAACAGATTGCGTAACCTATTGCAAAAAAAGTTCATTCCTTTTGCAAACTATTTTTAATGTTCGTTTAAAAATAATACTAGGCGAACGTTTCGAATTAGAATAGGATTTGTTTGCTTGGATATTACGTTCGGATTTGATATTATACCGAATTATACAACTGGATGACGGGTGTGACATTCTGTGGGACTTTGGTATTAAAAATCACCCTTTTCACAGGCAGAGCTGAAAATGTTTATTAGCATAAATGTAGCTCCATTGAATCAATCATCGCATGATATGGGCACCACATCTGCCATTGTCAAGAAGTTAAACAGAACTTTATTCCAAAGACCCAATTAAAAAATTGATGAGAAGCTATTTTTTTTAACAACCCCTGTTTTCTCTATTGCCTCAGTCCTACAAGGTCTTAATCCAGCGGAGTCAATTTGACTTTTGCCCTTTTTGGCACGCTGTTTTTTAGACACCGACCTACCTAAATGTTTGATCGTACCTAATAGCACAGATAGATAATACTACAATAGTATCATGCTTTGATTGACACTATTATAGGATTATCTTAAGCATCGGTATGTGTGTGTAGACAGAAAATATGGCGAGTAGAATTATGGCGTAGAAGATGGACCGAGAATATAGTAAAGTTCGGGAGAAGCCCTTGGAAGCCCTAGATGTTCGCTCGTAGCGTATGATCGCCGTGGAGTTTATCATTTATGTTTTAGGTTTAGGAGAGGTAACTAGTAGGCGTCGTTTGAATGAAAGAAAACTGAAACGAAACTGATTTAAGTAAAAATGGATGTCAAAAAGTTGTTGCACTTACGAGTATTTGAGGTTATCAACGAAACTTTTGTATTGAGATAAGATAAAAATGTCTTAAGTATCTTATTCAAAAGACAAAATACTGTCTACTAGATAAAGTTTTTGCCTATTACAATGTTCGTTTAATTGATGCCTGTTCTACTATTAAACCTTAAAAACTCGTAGAAGCAACATAATTTATATAAATTAAACTGTCAGTGCAAAGTAGATACTCGTACCTGCCTCTCGTATTTTATATGATGAAGGTAAGGTAGGTAGGATATACATATATTCAGGAAAGTTATGTGTAATGTGTAATGTTACATACGAGTATTATTAAAATGCAAAAGTTTGGATGGACGTTAGTAACTCAATCGTCAGAACGGCTTTACAGATGTGGATATTTTGGAATAGCACAGTCATGTGTGTACATTGTACAGTACGGACGGTGCATTTTTTAAAAAGTGGAATAAAAATATTTGTTTTTCAAAATGGCAGTTAAAGGTTATTATATAGAGACAACATTTTATCCTCGAACGTAGTCGCTGGCAACCGCCATTAATTTTAATCTTTAATTTTTAGATACCGTTTTCCTCGTTTTATAAGATGAAACGTTTTGAGCAGAGAGATAAAATCACCTAACATTGAATTATTGAGAAAATATACAATATAACAGACAGTTAATGTTAGTGGTTTTTGCAATAATACGAGTATTACATTATTTGACACATCATTTGATTTGTTCTTAATATTTGTTGTGATAATTTCAACTATCTAGCTATCGCGGTTCTTGAAATACAGCCAGGTGACAGATAGACGGACGGGAAGACGGACAGACAGCGGAGTCTTAGTAATAGGGCACCGTTTTTACCCTTTGGGCACAGAACCCTAAAAACTAATATACTCACTTCCTTTACGGTTCCTGGCTAAACGATTTGAAAAAAATATAAAAATGTTCTAGTTGAAATTGATTCAACAAGTTAATGATAAGTTACAAGTAAATGGCAACACTGCACACAGACGTGCAGGAGTGATTTGTCTTGCGCTGTCCTTTCTCCGTTTTCCTCATGGTTAAGTCATTTTGCATGAAAGTAATTTTAAATCAGCCACAGACGAAACTTCTTTTTTATAAAATGAATTGAAAAAAGCGACACTCCATAATAAATGCACATGTGAGCGATGATTTCTTACATTTGGGGCTGATTACAGGCTTTTCGTTTCTTAATTATATTATTTGTAATATTTTTTTTAAACATAAATGGGTCTAACAAACTTGGCTTATAGACTTTGCACCGTATAAATCTCATAATAATGATTGCATTTTATAGTACAGGGTGTTAGGAAAATGGTATATCAAGCAGAAATTAGCTTAAACCATTTACCTAACAAGCTGTATTACATCCACGGGAAGTATTCATAAGGATTCATTAATGAATGGAATGATCGTTTTTAATCACATGATTCTAACATAGATGTACTCGTATGTTATCATTATAGACGCAACAAAAATATAAAGTTTATTTAGTTTTTATTAACCTTGTCTTTATAGGTCTGAGAATAGGCCATAGGTTTCATTATATGTCGGAAAAATCTACAGTATCTGTGGTATAGTTACAAATTCTAAGTTTCACGCGTGCGATGCCGGGGGCAACTACTGGTCCTTAATTCCTTCTAATTATAATTTTGAAAGTAAGTTTGTTTATTACGCGTTCACGCCAAAATTACAGAACGGATTTTGATGGAATTTGGTACAAAGATAGATTAGACCCTAAGAAAGAATATAGGCTATTTTTTTATCCCACCGCTGGGCATAGGTTTCCACCTGCACAATATAACGTATAGGTAATTGAAGTCAAGTAGGTAAGTAATAAGTTTATCGAACACCGCCTGTCACGCCAGGATGGATATAATACAATATGGCCAGTCTATGAACCATACAGTCGTTCGACGCCTTTGATCTCATGGAAAATGCCGACAACGTCTAGACAGTATCGTGACGGCCAGGGTTGTCAAAAGTAAACAATATATAAAAATATTTATTTATTGCAGATAAACACTCGTAATCAGCACCGTCAAAAATACGTCCGCCATCTTAGATTTTAAAAAGGATGGCATAATGGTAATCAGCACCCTAATGAACCTTAAAATTGACACCCGTGTCAAGTTATAAAAAATTACGTCCGCCATCTTGGATTTAAAATAGGATGGCATTTTCGTAATCAGCAGCCCAATTAACCTCGAAATTGACAACTATTTATCTTATTAAAAAAAAAAATGTTCACCATCTCGAATCATTCGATATCAGCATTCCAATAAATTCCAACAAACAAATATAAAATAATTTAAAACACAAACATTTGTAAGCCCTGAATGCTGTGTCCCGAACTGCTAACATCGTTTTGTTCGCAGTCCGGGCTCGGCCTTCCCGCGTCTCGCCCCTCACACCCCGCACAATTGCCCTGTCTAGACGTCTTCGTCGAACGACTGTATGGTTCATAGACTGTGATATGGCCATGAGATTCGTTGAAAACAGTTTAGCTGAGCCAATAGGTGTTGAAATTGTTACGATGAGATCTGTGTTTAAGTTATCAGTTAACAATTTAAAAATATCTGGTCCAAGTTGTTTATCCTCTTCGATTGTCCTTGATTCCGGCGCCCGTACAGACAACCACATCAGGCTATACACTAAGGTATCTTAATTTCTTTGACATAGATGCGATTTTGCAATGGAAATGTGCAGGCCTCTGTACATATCGCGTGTTTGAGAACAAAGTAGGTAAGTATCATCTTTTGGTATCATAAAATCATAAAAACAAACACATTTGATGTTATAATTTCAATTTAATTGCTTAAAATATCATATAGGTAAAGTAATATAGTTAGTTCTTATATTTTTGTCGTCGTAAAATTTTACAAAGAATTGGGATACATTTTTATCAACTATCGGTAATTTGCATTTGTATTGTATTGTAAAACTTGCCTTCTCAATCGTTGTAGGTACCTATAGGCCGTAAAAAAAGATGACTACTTGGTTTCTCAACAACTTTCTTATCAAAACGACCTAGTGTAGAAAACTCAACATTTACCTTCTACGTCAGCGGACCATTCAAATACATACATTGGCTTTTTGTAGGGCTGCCACACTGAATTACTGGAGTATCACGAAGACTCTCTGGAGGGCTATATAAATGACAATGACATGCAATTAAGAAAAATAAACTATTATTTAATAATTATACAGGCTGTTTCAAAAAAGGCACGCCAAACTGACACTGATAATAGGTAACCCGAAGACTATTTAGATAAAATGAATATGAATCTCATTAAAGTCTCATGGTTTTAGAGAAAATGCAACTTTAATGTAATTTTCCGTAAAAACTATTTTTATTTTCGAAATTGTTGCGAAATCAAGACAAAGGATTGATCATTGAACAACGGTGACAGAGTCCCAATTATGCATCTCAAGGTCCGTATATGCGGATATATTTGTCTCTTTCATATAATTTAACACGCAGGCAATAATATAGTATTAGTAAGAGTGACAGATAACAGAAGCTACAGAAAGCTACCGCAAACATCAAAGCTACAGAAGCGTAATGGGATGGGAATCCCATTTTGCTGACTATGTATAGCAAATCCCATATTCACCGATCTCTCTCGCAGATAGTCGAAGATATTGGTAAGAGTGAAAGGAATTGGTTACGAATGTATCTGGACATTGTGTTGAAGAGTAAGATCTCAGTATGGATAATTGGATCAGATGGCAACCTTAGTTTGTGTCAACGTCGACTCATTCATTGTTCTATTTGGACTTACCATAATAATATTATTATAAATAATGAATGACTCAGGCAAGACTTTTTTACTGGCTTCTTTTTAACGTTTAATTATTGTTTACTGTTAATATTTTTATATTACATTTTTCAGTAACAATTTTTGATTAGACAATTGCTATGAAATCATGCTTTATAAATTTTTATTTTTGGGGTGCTCTATAAAAGGGGGCAACATCCACTAATGACACTAGTATGTGCAATTACGTATTTTTGTTTAGGCATTCCCACTTATTGTTGACGGAGTCATATTAAATACTCTTCCATAATCATACAAATTGTTGTATAATCATTCTATAATAATAAGTGTCATTTGAAAAATTTCTAAGGAACCTAAAAAATAATAATTGTAACGGGAATATACTTCTGTGTATCGGGTAATTTTTTTAAGGTTATCTTATTCCCATGCGTGACATGTGAGTAAGTGCCTTGTAAATTCCAACACATAATTATTATTTTTCTCACACACTTATCTACGCCTAAAACAGTTTTTTAAAACCAGTACATACGCTCACATTTTAGGCATTGTATCGGTGTTATTGACTGAACAAATACTATTTTATTTGTTCATTTTTATTATTACAAAACATCTGTCTTTATTAAAATTTTTAGTCATATCTGTCTTGTGCTGCCGTAGTGGAGTGCCCGCCTATTACGCAAGAGTCTTAGGTTCGACTCTTATTTAGTACTGCTTCAGTAGATACCATTTCAAAAGTTGCACTCGTTTGGTAGGTACTGTTTTAGTAAATACCTATCATTTCAAAAGTAAAAGCCTAGATTCGTCCGTTACAAATCACTTGCGAACAAACTATTTTGTTACTTTGACATGATAATAAAGAGTTCAGCGACTTACGATAGGTACTTTGGTTGTTCATGCAATTTATTGTTCATTTGCATACTTAATAATAAAAAAATGCGTTTATTATATAATAAAACCATAACAAACTTTTATAAGTTTGCCTGATTTAGTCAAACTTCAGATAGCGTATGCGCAAGATACGTGACAGCATAGAACTTGTTTAAATGAAGATTGGACTTAAGATTTAAAGAGCTCTCAGTACAGAGGGGAGAGCCTCTGGAGACAAAGCAGGCACTTTCACAAAATGCGTTTTGCACGGGTTAACATATTACACACATCACACTCGTAAGTTTTAAATATGAGTGCCACAGAATTTCCCTTATGCATGATTGCAAAGGTCAGTAAAGGTCATTATTTGTGCGATTTTTAGAATGGCATTATTAATGAGCATTGGAATGAGAGAGAAATAGTTGCTTCGGTACGAATATCCGGTATCATTGTTTCATCGAGTCAACTTTGATGCAATTCGAAGTTACATTAACCCGTGTATGGATACTGTTGTATTTTAACTTGTGGTACCTTCGTTTTTTCTGATTTCTATAATACGAGTGCTTTAAATTTTATGTCCAAAAGTGTTCTTCACTTGTAAAGGGGTAAATTTTGTAAATCTCATTTCCACGTATTTCATATCAATTGCTTCGTATGTACTATGAATTTTTGTTGCCATATATTTCTACAAATTCAGTTTTATTATACGGCCTCTACTTTGGTTACCTGCGATTTTTTTAAATTTTATTTTCATATTTGTAATCTAGTTTTGACGTGATAACGTCTTTAAAATCGTTTGAGTCGGGTGACATGTTCAGAAACTTGTGTCACACCAAAACCTCACGAGCGCGATCGCAGGTATAACGAGAGAGAGACGGACCGATCTCCCGTCTCATCTCGAGCGCTGCCAGTCATTCCGTGAAACTTGTCACGCGGAATCCTCACGAGCGGAGGCTGGCATAGCGTTCGAGTGAGTGGACCGATCTTCCGTCTCTCTCACTCTAGCGGCATACAAACGAATGGAGATTTTCTCGTTATCACGTAAACATCTCGATCGTAAACCTACTTTACAAACAACCAATTTTTGACGTGATAACGTCTTTAAAATCGTTTTAGTCGGGTGACATGTTCAGAAACTTGTGTCACACCAAAACCTCACGAGCGCTATCGCAGGTATAACGAGAGAGAGAGACGGACCGATCTCCCGTCTCATCTCGAGCGCTGCCAGTCATTCCGTGAAACTTGTCACGCGGAATCCTCACGAGCGGAGGCTGGCATAGCGTTCGAGTGAGTGGACCGATCTTCCGTCTCTCTCACTCTAGCGGCATACAAACGAATGGAGATTTTCTCGTGCGGTTAAGTTTTCGTTGAATGTTTAAGATGTAATTTAAAATTTGAAAAAATTGTTATCTTCATTAATTCCTTACTTCCCAAAAACTTATATCACCAATAAGACGTTATCACGTAAACATCTCGATGGTAAAACTACTTTACAAACAACCAATTTTGACGTGATAACGTCTTTAAAATCGTTTTAGTCGGGTGACATGTTCAGAAACTTGTGTCACACCAAAACCTCACGAGCGCGATCGCAGGTATAACGAGAGAGAGAGACGGACCGATCTCCCGTCTCATCTCGAGCGCTGCCAGTCATTCCGTGAAACTTGTCACGCGGAATCCTCACGAGCGGAGGCTGGCATAGCGTTCGAGTGAGTGGACCGATCTTCCGTCTCTCTTACTCTAGCGGCATACAAACGAATGGAGATTTTCTCGTGCGGTTAAGTTTTCGTTTAATGGTTAAGATGTAATTTAAAATTTGAAAAAATTGTTATCTTCATTAATTCCTTACTTCCCAAAAACTTATATCACCAATAAGACGTTATCACGTAAACATCTCGATCGTAAACCTACTTTACAAACAACCATTTTTTTTTTTGCTAAAAAGGTTTATTTTTTGTTACACAGAGAGTCCTTATCACGGGATTTTTTATTTCTTACCCAATTTCGCTCACCTTAGGGATCACTTATTTTTTTTGTAATTTCAATCTTTCCCAGCAAATATTTGCTGGGAAAGATAGAAAGGTATTATCTGTGGCCCGATAAGCGCGCGCATTTTTAAGACTCAAATACGCTCTAATTAGGCCGTTTTTTGCAACGTCCACGTCGAGTGCAATCACGAGCGGTGATCATTAAAAATTATAGCCATCTCTTTCATTTGCGTGCTATTTCGCATCTTTTGTTCTGCTTATCAGTGAAACTTTTCAATGTGTGCAGTTTAAGATTGCTCGGAATAGATTTTATACGTGAATTACTATGAAGGTAATTATCTATAAGTACATTGATTAAATGTACTTATATTGATACGCCAGTATGTACCGTCCAATAGGAGTATTTTGCCATAATCGCCACGCTTGGCAGGCGGATTGGCGATTTCACCAATGATAGAGTGCGCTTCTGCCCGTATTTGGCAATCATTCTTTAGTCGTTTCTTTGACACCCAAAGGATGGGAAGATGGTAGGTACTAGTTTTTGTTCATCCACGGCTCATTTTAAGTACCTACTCTATTATCGTTCGAATTCAACAGCATTATTTGTTTTTGTCTGCAGATTTAGTTATTTTTATCGATGATGATACCTATCTTCAATTATTGCATGCCTAGATCCGCAGCTGGTAAACAATTTTTTTAAGAAATTATTTTTCAATATAATTGATTCTTTCTGTCATGTACCGACGACAGCACATAAGGCAATACTGGGGCATATTAAAGCATTAAAAATAGGTGCGAATTTAGACAAAACTATAAAGCGTGATATTCAGGCCAACAGTTGTTGAACATTATACTTAAAATCCTTTTAACTAGTAGGAGGAATTGATAAAGAAACATTTAAAAAATTTTTGTTTGAATTTTTTTTAAACACTTTAAGGAAGCACCTACAACACAAAAATATTTTTTCAATTCGAACCAGTGCTTCCGAAGATTAGCGCGTTCAAACAAACAAACAAACCAACAAACAAACTCTTCAGCTTTATAATATTAGTATAGTTTTTAATGCTGTACCTGCTCCTCCTTATGACGATTTATTTATTTAATTCAGCCTATATCAATCCACTGCTGGACATGTTACTCTCCAAAATTGAGATTTTGCCTTAATTAACCCTCTTAGCAGGCGCGCGGCGGGTTGGTAATCGCAGTTTGGCATAATAATATGGTGTAAAGAAGACGTTGCTGCCCGTCTTTCTGGCAGTTCTCCTTTAGTCGCTATTTACGACACTCATATGAAGAGAAAGGGCAGAATAGCACCTATTCTTTTAATACGCCGGCACCACACGACACTGCTGGCCAGTGGCGCGTGGCGCCGCAAGGCCTAAACTTAATAGGCCCTCTGATAATAATATGGGCAAGCACTTTGCGAGGCCCACTGATGGTATAATTAATTTTATGACATAGCAGCAATATTATCTAGTATTTCATTCACATTTAAGCCAAAGAGTAGAATATCTTTAACTTGATAATTAATTATAATGTATTTATTATGTACTTTTGAGCTTTCCATCCTTTTTAAATTTATTATAACTGTGAGGCGCGAGGCCTCGTGCTCGTGCGAGCGAGGCCGGTGGGCCGTGTGAGCCACCGCATGCCTTACGCCGCCTCTGCTGCTGGCACCATACGATACATTATAACGTTTTTTATTACCCGACTAAGGCAACAGGAAGGGTTATGTATTATAGTATGTGGGTATTTATGTGGGTTCCACATTTGCGGCTAAAACTGAGCCGATTTTGGAGAATAAGGTATCAATCGATTCCTTATTAAAGTCTGGGTAACATACGAGTAGGCTACCCTTTGATAAAAAAAGCTTCATGACGAATCATCATCATCATCATCAGCCTATCGCAGTCCACTGCTGGACATAGGCCTCTCCAGTTGCACGCCACTTAGGTCGATCCTCGGCTTCTCGCATCCAGCTCCTGCCAGCCACCTTGCGCAAATCATCACTCCACCTGCCCTGAGGGCGTCCTACACTACGTTTGCCGAGACGCGGCCTCTACTCAAAAACTTGTTTACCCCATCGGTTGTCGGTTCCGCGGCTAACAGGGCGAATGCTACAATTTGGAGAATTTTGAAAAGATAAGTAGTCGTCATTTAGTGGGGTATCAATAATAATTGTAAGAAGACAAAATTCTAAGTACAAAAATGTAAAATTACATC
This sequence comes from Anania crocealis, assembly GCA_949315895.1. Taxonomy (NCBI): domain Eukaryota; kingdom Metazoa; phylum Arthropoda; class Insecta; order Lepidoptera; family Crambidae; genus Anania; species Anania crocealis. Next base: position 18,872,048 of record OX438883.1, read on the forward strand.
CAATATACAGGGTTAATTTGAAATCATTGCATTTTCATAGTCTGGCCAAAGTTTTTTAAATTATTTGTACTTGTTATTTCAAATTTCAAATTCTTTATTTGGCATAAACAGGGTAGAAAATGTTGTTAGAATACAGGTAATGTAGCTTTTAGACCTATATAGCCATAAAATATAGCATGCAAATTTTCATCATACATTAACACAATAAGTATAGCAATAGATTTTAAGATGTCAAAGCTCAATGCAATTATTTAATGGGGGTTATCGCTAGTGAATTTGCCACTAGAGGCGCTAGTGTCGCGTGAGGTCCAATATCATTCACTTTGTACTGGTTTTAGCGGAATTTGTTGCATAAATTATAATTTCTTTAATTTACCTGCTTTAAAGTGATCTCCTTCGTAAAATATCGCAAATATGGATTATTTGGCGATTAATGTGAACGCTTTAAAAGCGGAATTAAGAACAAGCGCAAAAATAGGCGGCCTCAAGAGCAACTATTTCAGAAGTTAGTTTGTTGATATCAAGATAGTTATTTATAAACAATATAACCTTAATTAGATTTAAGATATAACACTTTGTTTCGGCGCCAATCGCCTTTGACAGCTATACCCCCGGACCTCAGTCTACAGTGGCGCCAACTGGTGAGCAATGAAACGGTAGTCCCCATTCATTAGAATTATATATGTCAATGAATATTTACGATTTAGGCTCACCTCATGTGAAATATCATATTCAAAGTCACTTATATACCTACTATTGTCATTTCGAAATTTCTTAACGCTATAATAACATTTCTTTGTAAAGACAAGACATGTATTAATTAAGTAGCAGGTACATTCTCCTAAAGTTCTTTAGCATGCCAATTTCGTTATTTACAGTGATAATAGCAGTATGTTGGGTGGCCGGTGCTGGAGTGGGCCTGCTGCCGCTGTTCGGTTGGCACGCCGCGGAGTCCGCCCCTGGCTGCTACTTCGTCGACGTGATGGACTACAACTACCTCGTGTTCCTCTACTTCGCCACCATCGTCACGCCCAGCGTTCTTCTTGCTGCCTTCTACGCCCATATCTACAGAGTCGTGGTGAAACAGGTTAGTACTTCATGTGATTGGGACTGTCGTAAGTCGTAAGATAGGACTAAACAAATTCGGTTACTAGACCAGTCCCCTTATTCGCGTAACCAAATCGTATCACAATCGTAATTGAACGACAGGTTTTTGACAGTACTAGTATGGGCTAAATGTCAAAATCGTCCAATTCAACCACGATCGAACTGCGATTCGGTTACGCGAATTAGGCCCCTGAACTAAGAAATAAATTTTGACAGTATCAAATGCATTGTTCTGGTCTCAAAGTAATTAGCTATTTATCAAGTAGTTTCTAATTACCACAGAACAAGTCATAATCATAATTTCCACTAACTTTATATCTCACTAATAAATCGATTTAATAAATCTTTATATCTAAAATAGAAATATCAATCGGCTGTGTTCGACATAGTAGAATCCGAAATCAACAACTTTAGTATTTTATATCCCTTTACTACGACTTATAAACCTACCAGAAATACCTACATCTCGAGTTTGGTTTTTTAATGGAATCATCTTCATCAATCATAGTAATGAGATAGTAACTAAAAGTAGTCCTGAACTACTTATCTGATAACAAGATAATAATAATACGCACCTACCTTATACCTACACTATAATAATATAATGAATAATATAAGTATTGTTATTTCATTTAATAAGACAACTAATCTTGTACAACGTAAACAAGCTACTAGTTATTATATTATATGTATACATATAAATTACTTGTATTTTATTGCAAAAACAATCACATCATTACCATGGTAACTTGAATATAATGATGATCTATTCCCTTTCTAATACCAAAAACAAATACCATTGGGATTTGTTTATGTCGTAAATAATTTTACTATTCCGAACGAATACTCGTACCAAATTTAAATATTTCATAGGTATCGTATTTTGGTTTATAATGGACTCATGGTATTCGTACGGAATAAAAAAATAATAACGATAAAAACAAATACCACTGGTATTAGTTTTTAGTATTAGAAAGGAATAGATCTTAATGATGGAGGGCATTATATTAATTATTGAAGACATGCCTTACTGAGCCACACAGAGCCATCTAGTCCCATTAAGCTACTATTAAGTACCGTGTCGCAAGGGGTACTAGACAACCGATAAACTTACTTATATACTTTTTTTTTGTAAATACATACTTATAATACATAGAAAACACCCAGACCAGTACAAACATGTTCAAGCACACAAATATTTTTACTGTGCGGGGATCGAACCCGCGGCCCATGACTCAGAAGCAGCGTTTACTGCCGCTGATCCAAATGGTCGTCAAATTTTTTACATTGTGTAGACCGTTACTTTACTTTTATTGCAAAAACAAGTACTTAATGTTTACATTTTTAAAATGCAAAATCGTTACTATCTATACTTTATAGGACAATGCTTTTTCATCGTTAATTGAAAAAAAAAACAGGTGATGTCTTTAAAATCAAAACGGATTGAGACATTGAAGTAAGCTAAGTGTGCTAACTTTGATTTTTCATTTTCGTAAAATTATAGCTTGGTTTATTTTGTAACATGAGTTATACCTAAAAAAAGGGTTTGTACAGAACAAAAGTGACTTAGGTATTGTCAAAAACTCGTCTCATTCCAGCTGTGTCGTAAATAAATCAAGCGGGAAAAGGCAATCGTTCGGTTTTCGCTGTAACTAAGCGGGAGGATATAGTTTAATGACGTAACGTTTCCAAATAGTTCAAGTTATGATCAACCAACCCTGCCCTTACTGTCCATCGCCCACAGTAATTAGTAAAATAGGTACTAGTCGACGCCAGTTAAGGCAAGATCCCAGCTTACATCGCCTTTGTTTTTCGACACATGCACCTGCACTGTGCATTGTTCAAACACTTATCGTTATTGTTTATCGGTTGACAAGGCATTAGCATGCCGTTGCAGTTATAAATACTGTAAACTTAGATGTATGTTCAAATGTCTACTAGTAAGAAAACTTATAAATAAATTGGTATAGTTTATAATTTATTACATTTGTGACACTCTCAAAAATTAACAAACCTAGGATTTACTAAGACAAAAATGTTGAAGTTGTTGATTGAAGTGTTTTAATATGGAACTCCTGACTATACCTATATTGTTTCACTTAAGTATAAATATACAAGCTTCGAAGGAAACAATGCTATCTACAAACATGTGACGGCATACCGCATGATGTACTAATTTAATGTGAGAGACCTTTACGTGCCTCAGTGCATTTATTACTGAATTGGTTTTCATGTTTTTTTTTGGTATTTTCAGCTGAGTGCGGTCGTAACAGTGGAAGGGAGTCGCGGCAGGCTCGCCGGAGGAACAATGCTTCGGGTGCTTGGGGCTGCTCAGAAGCGGGAAGTCAAAGCCACTCAGAACCTCGCAATTATAGTATTCTTCTTCATCGTCTGTTGGATTCCGCTCTACACAATTAACGCTGTAAAAGCTTTCATGCCAGAGTTGGATATACCAAATCTTCTGACATATTTCTGCATAATATTTTCACACCTAAATTCTGCCATCAATCCCCTATTATACGCGTACCACTTAAAGGACTTTCGAGCAGCTTTAAGAGGTCTTATTTGCACGATTATCGGAAGAGGTGTGGTACCCATTCCGGCTGCGTATCGACCGCCTGTACCTGTAAGAAGGCCAGCTTTGGAGCGTTGTAATGCTTTAAGGGAACGGCCGAAGGTCTACGTGCATTCGCCCGTTTGGCTTCGACAAAAAGAAGCAGAAATAAGTGGAGTAAGGGTAGAAGAGAAACATAATGCGGCCGCATCTAATGTGTTGGACGCAGAGCCATTCCTGAACCGTAATGCGACCGATAGTTCAAGCGGACATCACACACCCGAAGGTCACTCGGACGGACCGTACCTCATACAAACGAACGAGGAAAGATGTCAGAGTCCGTATAAAAGAGTCGAGGATTTCCTACGCAGAGTGCGAAGTGTCAATGGCGATAGCTGACATGAACCTTACCGGGGATGCCCGGCGTATAGCGTAACTTGAATTTTGGCTATAGAAATCGTCCTGATGCAGACATTCCTACATGTACCTCACTAAAACGTTGTAGCGGTTAAACAATGATAGAGCCTTGTTCTCAATGTCAATGATTTAGCTAATTACATCAATAACAGACTACCAACCAGCCCTTTGACAAATGAAAAAGGTTTTTGAGTCACTACCGATAACGTAAATTACCTAAGTTAATTCAATAAATAAGTATTTAACTGAATTTTTATTCTTGTACGTTACGTATTTTTAGAAAGTGTAGTTTTAAATGAATATCGTATAATGGATGACCGTGCTGTATTTATATTGTTGCTTATTTAAAAGTTTGTCAATTGTTGTTGTCTTACGTAATTAAATATTTGAATAGAAGTCTTGTTTATTTCAGATTTTCTCCAATGCAACATTCCCGAGGTTCTTGATTTTAAGGTATGACAAATTGCAACCGTTTCCATTGTCTTATTTTGTAAGTAAGGTATCATCCTTGTCTTGTGTACTCATTGCAAATAATCATAAAGGAGCAGTTTAAACCTTACTCTAACTAAATTTTAAATCTCCTAACTGTAAGTAGGTACGCTCTGTCTTTTATCATTGGTTGGTATCCTGAGATGATGATGATAATTCTAACTCTCATCTCTTTATTTTTAAATTTTTCAGTGTGTAGGTTTCGAAGGATACAATTTACTGAATGAATGTTTTATGAGCTGTTTTTTGAAATTATTACTTGTTACCGGGCAGATAACTTACTGATAGTTGCTTGTAATATATTAATCAGATTAATTTCTGAATTGGTTTCCATTTAAGGCGTACTAAAAACAGCTAAAAAATGTTGATTAACCCGACTGATTATGAAATTTCATTCATACCAATAGTACCTAAGCTAAGGCTTTAAGGAAAAGATGAGTTGAATACAAAGCACAATACAAAGCAAACCTGTATTCTATCGTTGAAACATGGAATGATTATATCTTTGCCGATACATCATCAACCTACGAGGAAACAACAAATAAACCAATGTATATTGTATTAATAACACACTACAAATGGATGGCCAGGGCAAATGTGGTTTTGACTGTGACTATTCTATTTATGTGATATACCTACTAATATACTTCTATTATATAATAATAATAATAATAATAATAATAATAAAAATTTTATTCAAAACCAAAAATATTGCTAACAAAATATATAACATAATTCATGTAGTAATTGCAGTTAATGGTTTATTATATTACATATTTGAATCGATAGGTGGATCCCTGACATCGAAACTAGTAAAAACTGTATTTTCAGTGTCAGTGATTCCTCGACATTGTTCAGCTTATTTTAACAAGAATATTAACATTGTTGTTAAATTAATTATAAATTGTGATTATTTGGCTTTGATATGATAAGTTTGTGTGTGTGTGTGTGTGTGTGTGTGTGTGTGTGTGTGTGTGTGTGTGTGTGTGTGTGTGTGTGTGTGTGTTTGTATGTGTTTGAGTTTGAATGTGCGTATGATGTGTGTGTTGCTGTGTAGCCTGATTCGTCGTATGTGAGTATTTAAATCTAATATAGTGTATAATAATATTATGTATGTAACCAGATGTGTTCGTTCACCCAATATAATAATTACTTTAGGAGTTTTTCGGTGTCTTCATACGACATATTTAATAGACAATCTGTGATTTTCTTTCTTACCTCAAATCTGTTGAGAGTGTAGATATGCGAAATCTTATGCAACCTATTATATATTTTTGACAAAGACCTTATAAAGATACCTTGTAATAATAAAGATAATTCTACAATATGAATAAGTAATACATATTATTAGCTTTTTACAGTTTTCCTGTCTATATGAAGCATTTTTTATATGATCTAATTAAAAAAACCTATTACACTTACATAATGCCAAAGCCCATTAACCTCGTTACTTTGGTCACAGCAGCTAAGTAAAAATGCCATCTACAGTTTGGTGGGAAAACATAGTTCTGACCTGAGAAGCGACATCTAGCGAATACTAGCAGTATTAACAAACATGTCACTTGAATGAGATGGATGACTCATCGTCTTACGATGCCTTTACGTGAGAGGTTAGTACAGACTGAGTTAGATAGGTGTCTACGCGCACTATTTTTTTTTCAATTATCATCCGACGAAAAAGAATCCGATCAAAACGTAGGATGTTCTTTTATGTTGGATGTCTACGCATTACTTTTACCAGGTTATCCGATTTAGATGATTTGTAAATGTTAAGGGTACCTAAGTAACGGTGTATAATCATAATCATCCCACTGATGGGCAAAAGCCTCCATTATTGAATTCAAGTTACCATAGCAATGATGGGTACAGTCATAATCACCAAATTTGCCAAATGCGGGTTGGTGATCACAACCCGAGCAAAGTTTGAAAATTCGTAACTTTGTGTTGTCCGACCCTCGGATCAAACCTGAGACCCCGAGATCTTACCCCGATAATAAACCACTAGACCAACGCGGTTCTGGTCTAATATCATACAAATTTAAAACGAAAATCCATACCATCCCATAGAAGCGTCAGACTTAAAAAAATTAAAAATGGTAACTGCTTTTTTCCCAGAAATGGCGCCTATAAAAGACATCATTCGCGTAAAAAGAGTGTTTCCAGGAAGCCGTATCAAAAATTTAAGATTTTCGGTGGACATTTTCTAAGTGCTTTATCTTGACATTTTTGTACTGGGCTATACCAAAAAAAAAAGGCCTTTGTTATTTGTCTCGTAGATTGATATATTAGGGGTTAAAATATGAAATTGCCGTTTTATTGTAATAGGTTTTTTTAATTGACATAATTATAATCTTCATGGTTTGAGGTTTTCGAATGAAACTTTTTTCACATGGTTTCTATGATGTTCTTCTTTTAAAAAATGTGAAACATTTGAATATCGACTTTCAATTGTTTTTGTTATTTAACTTAGACAAGAAAGATGGATACTGCGAAAATTCGAGTGATTTTTGAATACGAGTTCCGACGCGGAAGTAACGTGGCAGAAACAGCCCGCAATATCAATGTTGCGTTTGGAGAGGGATCTGCTAATGAACGCACCGTGCGATTTTGGTTTAAATGCTTTCGTGATGGAAACTTCGACTTGAAGAACGAGCCACGAGGAAGTCCGCCCACACAGGTTATTAACGATGAATTAAGAGAGATGGTGGAAGCCGATCATAGTCAAACTACCCAGGAATTAGCGGCATGGTTTAACCTTACCCACAATATTGACTCATTTGCGTCAAATCAATAAAATAAAAAAATACAAAAAATGGGTGCCTCATGATTTAACTGATGTGCAGAAAGAAACGCGTGTTGAAACTTGTGTTGCCTTGTTGAATCGGTACAGAAATGAAGGAATATTAAATCGAATTGTGACATGTGATGAAAAGTGGATTCTTTATGATAACCGTAAAAGAAAAATGCAATGGCTGACCCCAGGTCAAACGCCACAACAGTGTCCTAAAGCAAAACTTACCAATAAAAAGGTAATGGTAACTGTTTGGTGGTCTCAGCATAGTGTTATTCACTATAGTTTTCTCCGATCTGGTCAATCAATAACGGCAGATGTCTATTGTGCCGAACTCCGAACAATGTTGGAAAAACTAGCAGTAAAACAGCCCCGACTCATGAATCGATCTTCACCATTATTGCTCCATGACAACGCGAGACCTCATACAGCACGAGAAACCGTTTGACCCTTCAGGAACTGCAATTAGAAACCATTCGACATCCTCCGTATTCGCCAGACCTTGCTCCAACGGACTACCATTTTTTTGTGATTTGGACAATTATCTACGTGACAAGAAGTTTTCTTCCCAGGAGGCAGTACAAAATGCTTTCACACAGTTTGTGCTGTCTAGATCCTCAGAGTTCTATCACAAAGGCATAAATGACCTTCCTATTAGATGGCAGCAATGTATAGATAATAATGGTAACTATTTTGATTAACTTTATTTGATATTTTAGCAACTTAATTGCACTTATAATATCAGTATATAAACTTGAAAAATTTTGTCTCAGGCGGGACTCGAACCCGCATCTCCTCGCATGCCGGGCGGGCCGCCGCCGGAGATGCGGGTTCGAGTCCCGCCTGAGACAAAATTTTTCAAGTTTATATACTGATATTTTGATTAAATAAATTTGTTAAAAATTTAAAAATATTTTTTTTTGATTTTCAGTACAAATCGGCAATTTCATACTTTAACCCCTTTTATTTAAATTTGGAAAGTGGTTAAAATTTTATTCTGTATATGTTACCCGATTTTTCTTAGTTTTCGAGATATAAATTTTTTTCTTAAATTTTCAGAATTTTCGGTGTTATCAGATTAAAAAAATAGTTTTTTTACTTTTTATTATGTTATGTCATTTTTTTTGCAGTATGATCCTAATAAATTAAATTTACTTTGATAAAATTATCAGCTTAGCTAAGCCTAACCAAAGTTTCCGAAAAATTTACCGAAAGTCAATAGTTTCCGTTCAAGGTAGTTAGAACTTCTGATGTACAAGCATTTTAAAAGCTAAGATTTTCGGGAAGTTTTTGAAATGATCAAAGAAACTGTGGAACCACTTTTTTTTAAATTCACAGTTCAAATTAAGCTCTGACTAGCTTGAACGGAAACTACGAGTATGGACTTTCGGTACATTTTTCGGAAACTTTGGTTAGGCTTTGGCTGATAATTTTATCGAAGTAAGTTTAATGAATGCCCTGATTTTTTGGTAGTCACCGTTTACCCTGTATAGGACGAGCATACACTATGATTCCCCGGGTTAGCATTTCAAGCTGGAGTGGCTGGCTTCTAACTCTTAGTGGCCCACGTTTGACAAGGGTCTACCAAGCTCTTAGCTACTGGGTTGTGTGTGATGTGATACGAGTATAATCCCATAAGGAAGGTAATCAATAATGTAATTAGTTGCAGTAAGCCCCATAAAAGGCTAAGATTTAAGTTATAATAAGAATTGATTCACATATAAAAAAAAGCAATATATTATCCTGTCGCTGCGTAGAATCTTTATAAGATTTAAAAAACTAAATAGGCATAGGTACGTTTAGTTGCTATCAAATTGTATTTACCCGAGATTCCACTGTTTGTAATACTAATTTGTGTTGAGAAAATAAACGATTTATTAAGCTATTGCATAGCTTCTATCGCGGGCCTTGAGCGTGGAGACCGAATCCAGAAATTCCGTAACGAAAATAACCTAACACCCCCCACTCCGACCGGCACAGCGGTGATACTTTTTAGCTTTTTAGTTTTATAATTGCATAAGTTGATAAAAAATGCTATGCAATAGCTTTACCGCGGCAGTTTCGAGTGCCACGTCTTTTTTATTTATTTATTTATTCCAATGCGAATTGAATACTAAATGTCAAACCGTTTTTTTATTAACAAAACTCGTATTCTAGATTTTTGCAGGTAGCGAATATATAAAAAAATTCACACCTTCTAAATAAAGTTGTGTTGCTTTATCCTAAGCGTTTTAAGGAAAATAGCATTATTGGTCGATTTGTGTGACTACTACATTTATAAAGCTGAATAAAATTACGAATGCACTGGTATTTTAGTTTAATGTATATAGAGACAACAATGTGTCAAGGTGATGCCTTAAAAAGGTTATTGTCAACCGTTTTACACGTTTTACACGTGCAGATTAAACACTTACAATACAACAAACATTACACTTACAATACAACAACGCTTTCTGAATGTGTTGTTCGTGGACTAGGCCTTGTGCTGTTCGCGCTTGTGCTATTCGGTAACTATTGTAACTGTGGAGCGTTATTCATGCTCGCCGAGGAGTTCCAAATTGAAAAGCGCATAATAATTTAACTTGTCTTAATAAAATTGCGCCGGTTTTATGTTGTGCTGACACATAAGTAGAATACCACCACTCGTTCTCTTCCTATAAGTGTCGTAAGAGGCGACTAAAAGAGTACAACCAGAAGAAGACAGGCTGCAGCGTCTTCTCAATGCCACTGGCTGAACTGCGATCACCAACTGAAGAATGAGGATGAGGTATGGCGAATTCCTCGTTTTGGAGAGGACTGATTCCAGCTGTAGACTGAGATAGGCTGGTGGCGATGATGATGATCTACATCATTTCCATATTCCACAAAAAAAGAAACAAGGGATAAGTCGCAGTAGCCATAGGCATGTAGAACTATTTGATGAATTACTGGATTTTTAATTGACGAAAATCGAAAAAAGCTGCGTCTCCTGTATACCTGATTTTAGACATTAGTCTCCTTCCACCGATACGGGCCATTGAACCCTGTTTCCGGCTAGCTGCATCCACCGTTACTTAAACCAATTATATTATCTATGCTTAAACCCAAACCAGTGCAAGTCGGACTCGCACTCGCACATGGTTCCGTAACAACTTTAACTGAAATAGGGGTCCAGTAACTTCCACTAAGCCGAAATACCACAATATTTTGTTGACTGCAAAAATATATTTGCGGTTGTTAAAAATGTGCTATATCTCAAAAACTACCAGTTTAGTCTCGTTCAAACCAATTTTCATTGAAAGTATTTGTTACGATCTACACTATGTATTTTTTTCAAAATTTTCACTTGCTTTGTGTAAAAGTTAAAGGGGAAGGTGACACCCATTTTACCACTTTGAAAGCGTCTATCTTCAAAATGTTAGACTTTTGGAAAAAGTGGTTCTAAGAACATCTATGACATTTTAGAAGGCCTATCCATAAATACAGATTTGATTTGAGTAAAAAACAAAATTGTTTTAGTTCTCTGTATGGGAAGCCCCCCTTAAATATCATTATTTTATATTTTTTGTATGACAATCGTAAAGCGGCCAACAAAATACACCTACCTACCAAGTTTTAACTGTGTAATAAATGATGATACTTTCAGAATAAATTAGCTTTGACATACGGACGGACAGACAGACGGATTGACGAAACTATAAGGGTTCCATTTTTTGCCATTCGGCTACGGAACCCTAAAACCAGAATTTGAAAACAGGAAAAAGTTTAAGGGCAGTTCTCCGTCTTTATGGAGTATCCACAGCGTTTAACATAAAACATAATTATTTACTGTGAGCCGTGGTGTGTAACATATGTATGTAATAATAAAACTTTTTGACCTTTGGAATATAATATACTACACTTTTTTTCAACCTTGATCTTTTTTTAATTGGCTGAAGAATCATTAGAAATGTATTATTCTTCACAACACTTTTCGAAATGCCACCTTCGCTGAATTAATAAAGATTGTAGGTGTTTTAATGGCAGGTTTATTATTCCGATATTAACATGTTATTAGGGATAGTAGGTGCAATTTTTATGTAGAAATGTGGATTGATTTATATATTTTTTGCTTTATCTGGACTAACATTAAAAGTATTTTGTAACACTAATAAAATAGGTCGACTGCATTTTACAGAAAACGACGGCTACTCACTTCAGACAGAAAATGATACACAGATAAAACGGGAACGCTTCAGTGTCTGTGTCAAATCGCATCACCATGCCGTGGTAGTGGTACATATTCCTGGGTAAATTCAATCTTAATCAGGTATTATTTCTGTACAAATTGAACGATTTGACATATTGAATCGTATGAAGTAAGCCCAAAGGAACGTAAGTAAAATCTGTAAATTTTTGAGGAAAGCCCTCGACTGTCTTTCGGCTCCATAATTAGATCGAATCGAACCATGTTGATTCTCGATTTTAATTTATGCTTGATGTTTTCGATATGAGGCTTGAAAGTCAGTGAATAATCAAGTATTACGCCACAGGACACAGTTTCATCACAGAAAGTCACTTTTTTCACTTCAGAAAGTCAAAGTTTTTTCATGGCTAGGCAGTTGGTGAGACTTCGGTTTTCGATGGAATACTCTAATGGGTGTAGATGCCACTTTTTATGGTAGGCTCCCATAGTTTCCAGATCCTCAGTTAGTATGCCTTCCCTACCTGTTCAAAGCTTTTTGACTGGAATGCTTAAATGCTAGATCGTCAGCATAAGCAAATTTTTTGAATCTCGTAGTTGGCGTATAACGAATGTACATGTTGAACAGGAGTGGTGCTAGGACAGATCCCTGTGGAATTCTGTTTTTTCAGAAGATGATAGCGACGATCGCTGGGTACGGTTGAAACATTGAGATGTTTATCGTGATAAAATAAATGGCCGTAGGTATATCAATCTACCAATGGACCATGTTATTCGTGATCACAGCATTATAATATATTCTGTGTAAAATCTATACTTATACTACAAAGTTTGTTTGAGCTCGCTAATCTCTGGACCTACTGGTTCGAATTGAAAAAATATTTTTGTGTTGGTTAGTCTATTTATCGAGGAAGACTTTAGCCTATATTCTTTTAAAAACTTTTTAATAGCGATCATAATAAAGGAAATTGACGCAGACGAAGTCGCGGGCAACAGCTAGTCAAAGTATTAAAAAAAATGGTTTCAACCGTCCTTGTGCCAGGGTCACTTGGAACAGTGCCTGGGGCAAAATTAAACTCATGCAAATAATAACAAATAGTATTCATTATCTTACTTTATTAATTACCTAATAAGTAATAATATTATACATCTCGTAACGCAAAGTTAAATGGATGAGGAACTTACTGTAAGCAATTGTACATAAGATTGCAAATAAATACACTTAAAAACATATTATAATATTCATGCATTTAATTTCGTAAATGTCGAAATCGTCGCTAAATATTTTCAGTGACAAAGTAATATTTCATTCGTTTGTATTTTCCACAAAGCGATCATCGATTGTAGGTATTAAAAGTTATTAATATGCTGATTATATTGTACATTAAAATGAAATTGTTATGAAACTGTGTAATTGGCTTATGTATCCACATAGACTATATAATTTATTAAGTTTTCTTAATTGAAATAAAGTTGTTGAGCTTCTCATTAAAATAAAATAAAATAAAAGTTAAATTAATATATGAGATTGACTTCTTCAACCGTCCACCATTAGAACTGTAGCCAGTACTCTATACTTACTTGTAATTATGTCCTGTGCATTGTCTTTTATAAATCGGCTAAAGAAACATTAGATATAGATTATTGGAGATCCTCCCTATACTTTTCGCATTGCCACCTTCGCTGAATTAATTAAGTTTCCGATATTAACAATATGTTATTAGCGCCAGCAAGAAGCAATATTGTTTACCCGACTGTGCCAGAAGAAGCGTTATGTTTTTCGAGAGTATATATGTATGTATGTATTTATGTATAATCGTTTGGCATGTCCTACGGCATAGTTAGGTATGTTTTGACTGTGGATGTTACATAGGCTATACAAAAACCGGCCAAGTGCAAGTTGGACTTGCACTCGCAAATGGTTCCGTAACAACTTTAACTGAAATAGGGGTCCAGTAACTTCCACTAAGCCGAAATACCGCAATATTTTGCTGACTGCAAAAATATATTTGCGGTTGTTAAAAATGTGCTATATCTCAAAAACTACCAGTTTGATCTCGTTAAAACCAATTTTCATTGAAAGTATTTGTTACGATCTACACTATGTATTTTTTTCAAAATTTTCACTTGCTAGAGTTAGTTATTTCGAGATTTCTACCATGTACCTTGTTTTTTATGAGTTCTTCCGCGATCATGGCGCTTGCAACAGTGCCGAAATATCGGAAACTCATAAAAAACAAGGTACATGGTAGAAATCTCGAAATAACTAACTCTTACGATAGTGACCATGAAAGTTTAAAACAGTATATTTTCACTTGCTGTGTTTAAAAGTTAAAGGGGAAGGTGACGCCCATTTTACCACTTTGGAATCGTCTATCTTCAAAATGTTAGACTTTTGTAAAAAGTGGTTCTACATCTAAAAAAGTAAAGTAAAGTAACAGCCTATAATCATCCCACTGCACGGAAAAGGCCCCCATCATTGAATTCATGTTACCACAGCAATGATGGGTGTACTGGCATAATCACCACGCTTGCCAAGTGCGGGTTGGTGATCACAAACCCGAGCAACGTTCGAAAATTCGAAACTTTTTTTGTTGCCTGACCCGGGGATTGAACCTGGGACCCCGAGATCTTGGCCCGGTATTTAAACCACTAGACCAACGGGGCGTTGTTTAACATCTATGACATTTTAAAAGGCCTATCCATAAATACCTCATACGCATGGGATTGAGTAAAAAAAAAAATGTTTAGTTCTCTGTATGGGAAGCCCCCCTTAAATATCATTATTTTATATTTTTTGTATAAAAATCGTAAAGCGGTCAACAGGATACACCTAAAAAGTTTTAACTGTGTAATGCTGATACTTTCAGAATAAATTGGCTGTGACATACGGACGGACAGACAGACGGACTTGACAAAACTATAAGGGTTCCATATTTTGCCATTCGGCTACGGATTCCTAAAACCATTTGAAAACAGGAATAAGTTTAAGGGCAGTTCTCCGTCTCTATGGAGTTTAGAACGTACAGGTGCGGCGCTGGCACCGCTGTATCCATTGCGTTTAACATAAAAGATTGAAAAAAAAAAAAAAAATTGAAATAAAACAAAAAACCGAACGCTTAAAGGACTATAATTTATTTGATATTTTAGCAACTTAATTGCGCTTATAATATCAGTATATAAACTTGAAAATGCGGCATGTGAGGAGATGCGGGTTCGAGTCCCGCCTAAAACAAAATTTTTCAAGTTTATATACTGATATTATAAGTGCAATTAAGTTGCTAAAATATCAAATAAAGTATATAAATAGCTGTTTCATCTTAACTGACTGTCAAACATCTGCAAAGATGTTTTTTTCGGGTGTTAAGGGTGCAAACTCCTAACATTTGATGAAACAACGCTGGCTTAGAGCGTAAGAATATGCTTGAAAAATTCGCGCCGTGTCGCAGTGTCTCGGTGGCCTAATGGTATGGCGCCCGCCCGAAATGCGAGGAGATGCGGGTTCAAGTCCCGCCTGAGACAAAAATTTTCAGTTTATATACTGATATTATAAGTGCAATTAAGTTGCTAAAATATCAAATAAAGTATATAAATGGCTGTTTCATCTTAACTGACTGTCAAACATCTGCAAAGATGTTTTTTTCGGGTGTTAAGGGTGAAACTCCTAACATTTGATGAAACAACGCTGGCTTAGAGCGTAAGAATATGCTTGAAAAATTCGCGCCGTGTCGCAGTGTCTCGGTGGCCTAATGGTATGCCGCCCGCCCGACATGCGAGAAGATGCGGGTTCGAGTCCCGCCTGAGACAAAAATTTTCAAGTTTATATACTGATATTATAAGTGCAATTAAGTTGCTAAAATATCAAATAAAGTATATAAATGGCTGTTTCATCTTAACTGACTGTCAAACATCTGCAAAGATGTTTTTTTCGGGTGTTAAGGGTGAAACTCCTAACATTTGATGAAACAACGCTGGCTTAGAGCGTAAGAATATGCTTGAAAAATTCGCGCCGTGTCGCAGTGTCTCGGTGGCCTAATGGTATGGCGCCCGCCCGAAATGCGAGGAGATGCGGGTTCAAGTCCCGCCTGAGACAAAAATTTTCAGTTTATATACTGATATTATAAGTGCAATTAAGTTGCTAAAATATCAAATAAAGTATATAAATGGCTGTTTCATCTTAACTGACTGTCAAACATCTGCAAAGATGTTTTTTTCGGGTGTTAAGGGTGAAACTCCTAACATTTGATGAAACAACGCTGGCTTAGAGCGTAAGAATATGCTTGAAAAATTCGCGCCGTGTCGCAGTGTCTCGGTGGCCTAATGGTATGCCGCCCGCCCGACATGCGAGAAGATGCGGGTTCGAGTCCCGCCTGAGACAAAAATTTTCAAGTTTATATACTGATATTATAAGTGCAATTAAGTTGCTAAAATATCAAATAAAGTATATAAATGGCTGTTTCATCTTAACTGACTGTCAAACATCTGCAAAGATGTTTTTTTCGGGTGTTAAGGGTGCAAACTCCTAACATTTGATGAAACAACGCTGGCTTAGAGCGTAAGAATATGCTTGAAAAATTCGCGCCGTGTCGCAGTGTCTCGGTGGCCTAATGGTATGGCACCCGCCCGGCATGTAAGGAGATGCTGGTTCGAGTCCCGCCTGAGACAAAATTTTTTAAGTTTATACACTGATGCTTAAAAGACTATATAAGACTGCTGTAGTGTGTGTTTCCAGTACTGGTCGCTTAATGTAGGTCTATAAAAAGGCTAAAGATCACACATCAGGCAATCGATGTAGCGAGCAATATTTGGTATTTTCCTGCGCGATAGAATTATAAATGAGGAAATCCGTGGGAGAACAAAGATAACCGACTTGTCTCGAAGACTTGTCGAGCTGAAGTGGTAGTAGCACGTAGTACCTAAGAAGAATCTTTGTGGAATCCCTTAGGGTAGGCCTATGTCCAGTACTGGGCGTAATTGGACTGAGATGATGATGGGGGTTCTCCACAGTATTATCTCATCCGTGATAAAATACACATAAATAACTGTTTCTTTTTATAATCTAAAATTATCATAGTCGATTAAAAAAACTATGTTTACTTTATTAAAAACGAAGGTAAAGCATGGATTCTTCATTTGTCTTGTACTCTGTCAGTGCTAACGTATTATTAACTGTGATTACTTATTAATTGTGCTAATTCTACACTAATTTTACTTCGTCCAGCACATATCACCTTCTATATTGGTAACACAAGTACGTTTTCAAGTTTTTTGTTGACTTAAAAAAAAAAAGAATTTTATAAAAAGAGCCTTTTTTTCTGTGAAAGATGGCTTGCTTGAAAGAAGCTACGAAAGCCTTTTAAACTTTGTGAACTTTGTTCCTAAAATCTGTGGCTTTTCCATTATGAGAAAAAAAGTTTTTGGTGTGTGTTAATAACAGTAAATAAATGTATATTTAGCTGTCTGTCTGTGCACAAATATTCAGAGCACCGGGTCACTATTATGTAGAGGTCGAAAACTGTGATCCGTCACTCCTTATGCGCCCGATGGGAGTTTGATAACGCGTTCGTAAACATTTTTGATCTTATTATTTGTACTTACTTCTAAAAAGACCGCTTCACTCCACTCAGTAAATAGTTTGAATTATTTGTGTCCTGGTTCATTTCTGATCTAACGCTCTGTGAATTCGGTTCGGTTCCACTGGACCCCGAACTTAGTCGGTGAGCCGTAATCTTTTAAACTATAAACACATACTATCACTCTTAGCTGGCCTGATAACGCGATTCTTGTATGGAATCCAATGTTAATGAGCTGACTTACGTTAAAACTACACTTCTCATCTGAAAAAATTGTATGTGTAGGTATGTGTTGTAAGGATTATTTGAAAAATGTGTATATTTAGGAATATAGGTATGTGAAAAATGTCGTTTAATAGTGAATAATATAATCAAATCCTAATCCTATGAGGTTCTCAAATCAAATCAAATTTTCATAGTCGTATTTTGTTTAACGTTTCATTTTTTCCATTTACATTGCAGATGAAATTGATAGGACTAGAATAGAATTCCCCTGTTTGCTAACATGTCCACCGTGTCGTACTCGCTGTTGCTGCGTATACATTTAGAGCTTGTAAAACTCAGGCGCTGTCAGATACCATAACGATACCTTCAGGTTCAATTGGCGTATAAACCATTTTGGCCAAATCGAGTTAAATATACCATTTTGATCAGATTTTTTTTCTCTATCGATCTGTATATCCGAAATGTTTAAATTCGCTAAAAAAATGTTTATACACCCTAAAAAAGCATTGCCGAAAAGTTAAACAAATTCCATAAAAACAGTGTAAAAGCCGAGTGGTTGTGTTTGGTATTTCTGTTAAGATGTAATGACCATAATTTTTTTAAAGATCGGGCGTAAAACTCTATGATAATTGCAAATGGTTTTTAGGTTAAGAGTGTTAAGACGCATTCAAAGATTTCAATGTCGTAAGTCCACGGTTATGGTGCAAAATATAGGGACTTAAAACGTCTCTGCGATAATGGAGTAATACTAAAGAGATTTCATACTGACTTTTACAATTATCACACGGAAGTAATGTACCTGATACTCTAACGCTAACTGATGAAGAAGATGAGGAAGAGCGGATTGACTAGTGTTTTGTTTCACATATTCTCCATAGGCCTAGGCTTATTTTGTTATTAATATGTAATTTTATTAGCCACTAAAAACGTATCTTGTTTGGTGGTCTAGGAACTTTTATTTTTTGATTTTAACAAAGTTTTTCAGGTCCAGTGCCGCTGCCTATCGACTTCGACTAAATGTGATAAATTCAAGACTTTTAAATAAAGAAAACGAGCCACAGTGTACTCAAAAAAGCAATTTATACCTTTTTGAGATGCTCTCTAATGAATTTCTTTCTTTAAAAGTACCCAAACTTTTAATTATTGCCATAAATGGTCACTTTTAGCAATAATGAAAGTTGTAAAAAGATAAATTCACTATTGAACTTCTCAAAAAACTACAAATTCCTCTCCCGAGCACACCATGGCTCTACTCCCTGTTCAAAAGTCTCAAATTCATCACAACCAATCGAAATCAATTTTATTGGCGTCAGCCCTTTTTTGCCATAATTACATAAAAGAAGTGAATATAAGTTTCGTCTTTTAAGTTGCAATATGTTGATTTTTTCTACTTAGAGTTATTAAAAATTCTTAATGTTGTGCCATAATTTTGCTACAAAATTGTAAAATAAAAACAATAAAAGAAAGTTATTTTCGTACTCTGGCAATTTTATTTTATCTACATCAACCAAATATAGTTATAACACTAAAAATATATTTCTATACATTCTCGAAACAATAAAAGTGTGCTTATAGTCAACATTACATTATTTTTATACAATGTTTTATTGATTCATTTAAATAAATCACTATAATCAATGGTTGTAAAAACCAAAAAATCTACATCTATCGGTCTTTACGTCAGCAATTGCAATCTCATGTTTACTAAACATTCAAATACGACGTAAAGAGATATTTTTAGATCCATTATAGGACGTCGTATAAACTTCCGAGTGTGTTTTTTAAAGACGTAAATCCAAGCTAACTTTAAAACTAACGAAGATGGGCATGTTTTGAATGTTTAGGTTTCTTTATCGCAAAATTTTAAGAATGTTTTCTCTTAGTCATTTTTTAATAACATCTGAAATAAAAAAGTTATCATTTTTTTACTAAATAAAAAAACGTTTTTTGGCTCTCCTGAAAAGTACGGTTTTGGTTTATACGACAATTGAATCTGAAGGTATCGATAAGTATCGATAAGTCTCGCACATTTCTCGCTGTTATAGCTTTGGATATCCCCACACAGTCTACTTGGAAGATGTTATTGAGGTTACTTAAGGTGGTTACAATATTTATATTCAGGTCCCGAGAGATAACTTCGGCACCAGTCTCTGATTTAGTTTTAGATCCATCTGTGTATATTCTGATCTCGTGAATACCAGAGCTATCTGTATTTTCCTCTTGGAGTCGTATTGAATAGTTTTTTGTCAATACGTATGTTTTTGGAATCGTGTCACTTATTACCTCTATCATAGGAAAGTCTTGTTTGAACGCCTTCATGATATGCGTGTAAGCGACTCTGGTGTCCTGTGTCCAGTATCCTGCTTTTTTAAATCTAACATTACCTCCATTGCAGCTGTTGGAGTCTTTTGTATGCAGCCTGTTGATGTCGTGCACGCAATCCTCTGGAGGCTTTGCAGTTCTTATCTAGTGGTGCTTAGTTTTGTCCTGGGCTACCATACTAAGGCACCATATGTGTTCATTGGGCGAATTATGGCAGTGGAAATCCAAAGTGTGTATTATGTTTTTAGCCTTTTACCCACCAATCTTTTCACTGCCAAAACGCTCCTCTTGCTTTGTTTATTTTCCTTTCTACATGTTTACTCCAGTTTAGTTTATTGTCTCGTATTAGGCCCAGGTATTGGATTTGAGCCAAGAGGGAAAGATCCATGCGAAATAGCTTTAGAAGGTTAAATTCAATTAGTTTCTTTTACTGTTTTTTTTTTATCAATTGCACCATTTTTGAAGTATCATGAGCGCTGATTTCATCCTTTTGCTGACTATATGTATTCTCAGAGATGCCTTTGATTAATATAGATTATGGCATCTGCGTATCCCACAGTAAAATGACAGCTCTTATTCAGTTGTATAATTAGGTCGTCGACCACCATGTTCCAGAGAGTACTGCCCCCTGCGGGCATCCTCCTGCTACTATTCCTCTCGTGGTTGAGTTTTCTGTGAATTGTATTGCTCTTTGTTTTAGTAGTTTTTCAATCCAGCCACTGATGGTTGGTTCCACCCCAAATTTCTTGACGATTTGTCTATGCTAATGAAATTCGTGTTGTCGAACGATCCTTCTATGTCAATAAACGCACTCATAACCATGAGTTTATCAGACAGAGCCGCGTCTATAGTACATACTATAGAGTGGAGAGCAGTTTCAGTGGATTTGCATGTGCTGTATCCTCCTCCTTGATGTTGACTGAGCGCATTTCGCTTTAGGATACCATCTCGCAGACTGCAGTGTACCAGACCAGGTAGGCATAATTCTCGTCTACTCGACGTTCCTTTTTTCTAGGAACACATTCATCAATAACTGAATTAATATTGTGTCGGTTAGTCTTTCCAAAGTTTTAAGTTGAAGGAAGGCTAGGCTTAAAGGTCTATATTTTCTCGGTTTAGGAAGGAATATGACTTTCACTTCTCTCCATTGGCGAGGCATATAGTTATGCGCCAGACATGCTTTGTATATCTGAATCAGGTGTTGTACTATAGTGTGCTTGCCTCATTGTAGCAATGCGGTGCCAGTCCACGTCGTGCCTTCAACCTTCTTCTAATTGTCACTTACAGCTACCCTACGTACAACAGAAAACTGCTGCTGCAGTTGAAAAGCGTGAAGGCGTCGATTTTGTACAGAAGTTGTTATAATAAATTGTTCATCTCGCTCAGAAGTGACCCGATTCCTACCAGATCCCGAACGGCGAGTGAACAAACCAGTCTCCCGATAGCGTTTGTAGACTCTATAAACCACGATAAACAGACGACAGGCTTAGTTGCAATATTGCAGTCGCAACACGCTGTCTAAGTCCAGAATCCAGCAATGCCACCACTTGGGCGTTTCCTGCGGGCGAAGTATTCATATGTTTTAACAAAAAAAAAAAAACAAGAAGTCACAGTAAACTAAGAAAGAACAAATAATTTTTAGTTTTTAAAGGTGAAATGTACTCCAACTCTAAACACATATTTATTTTGTCTCAAAACAGTGTAGCAGTAAATTAGGACAGAAACCATAAAAACGGATGTATTTCGATTTTTTTTCTGATGAGAAGTGTATTTAATGAATTGTGCTGAGGCTCACACTCCGACTGAGTCTCTAACTAGGATCTATAGGGGAACCATTTAAACTTAACGTTTTTATAAAGCAGTCAAACACCTGCATATGACTTAAGTTATTGCCTGAAACGTTAATATTTAAATATAAGTTACATGCCCGATACCAAATTGGACCTGCAGCGAATGAGTAATCTCAACACTGGAATTAAAATATTATTTTTATTCTCTTTGTCATAATTATGACTATCTTAAGGAGTAAAATAAAAAAGAACTGGTCAAATGTAAGAGATTTTACATATTGTAAGATGGCACCTAACTTTTAAAACTTTCAAGCAAAAATTTATATAAAGAAACGATACAAGAATACTTAAGACTCCTACTATCTTGTTGATAGAAAGTTCTATTAAAAACCAGTCGTCTAAAGCAGTGGTCGGCAACCTTATGGCAGGCAAGGGCCATAAGGTGGCGAAATAAAATAATAGCGGGTCGCACTTGTCACATGAACGTATAATTGGTCATATTATTCCACATGAAAAAAAAAGTTGAGTCTGAGATCCCAAATGCAGGCTATTCTTGTATGTTAGCTGTCATATTTGTAGTTTCAATTCGTAGAATCATCATGGTTCTTTCATGCATTTAATTTGATTTTTACATCTCATTTTCAAAACATTTACGGGCCGCAAGTAAGACGTGCGCGGGCCGCGGTTTGCCGACCGCTGGTCTAAAGTATGCTAACGTAAAAATGCTAGGTTTTCACGGATCATTCAATTCATCTCAAACACGGCGTATGAGACAAAAGTGCTCTTCACCACACATAGTACTAACATTTGATTCAATAAAGAAAATATATGTACATAAACGATAGAAAAGATACTATGTACTTATTTGTGGTTCAATAGTTATTATGAATGTTGGACGGTAAAAATAACAATGTTTCAGTTCCATTCTGGATTGTGCACTTGTTTCTGTTGATGTACAACTATGCCGTGGGCAGCATCGTGTATCAGATCAAGTATGCAGAGAGCGTTACGGACTTCATCAAGTGCTATGTTGACTTGTCCCTCTTTGCGATAGTCGCAAACAACAGCTTCTGGTTTTTGCAGAAGAGGTAAATATTCATTCGTTTTGCTTTTTGTGTGAGTGTGGGGGGAGAAATCTTTTTAGATGAAGATTGCGACATGGTTAATGGTATGTTTGTGTATTTGTATTTTATGTAACTAACATTTTTTTCTAATTAAGTTTATTATTTTTATTTTCCTTTCGGAATCAGCTGAGGTCCCATGCTTCCATGTCATAAGTAGGAATTCTACATTCATAATAACATAAAATATCATACTTACTTACACGTAATAATTATGCCTGACCTTACCCTGAATTAGCCTAACTCATTGAAATTAAAGGGTGTAAGAGTTAGTTGTTTCGAATTTTCTACCATGTACCTTGTTTTTTATGAGTTTCCAATATTTCGGCACTGTTGCCAGCGCCATGATCGCGTAAGAACTGATGTCACTGCGGGTGGGTGGTTGTTACGAGTAGATATATCGATCTACCCTCCGTCGTAGTCTTTTATTGCACTCGACACCGGTACTATTGTTCGCAAACTCACTATTCACTCGAACCTGTTCTCGACACACAACACTCACAGTATCCGATCGCGAAACTTTAGTATTTGGATTTTTCTGTTTATTACCAATTTTAACCACTGGATTCCAGACACAAGATAATTTAAAAGCAATCTTCACGATTTAAGTTTTTGTGTTTCGTGATTTCAATCGCTTCTCTAACCATTCTTGGTGTTTTTGGTTCTAACGTTTTCGTTCTGGAAATTTCGACCTGCAGAACAAGCCCCGTGGACGGCCGGAGACCCTAGATGATAATGAAGAATTAAAGGCTATCGTGGAAGCGGATCCATCGCAAACTACGTCAGAGTTGCCTGCAGGCTGCGGTGTTAGTGATAAAACTATTTTAATCCATTTAAAGCAAATCGGGAAAATTAAAAAGCTTGAGATGGGTACCTCACAAATTGAGTGATCAAAGCGCCAAACGCACATCGACTGCTGCGTTACATTACTTAACCGGCACAATAATGAAGGGATTTTAAATCGTAGCCACAAGGATCGGTCCAGTCCAGTCGAAATAACGTTTCATTACCTGTGGTGAAAAGTGGATCCTGTAACGCAATGGCTAAACCCTAACGAACAAACCAAACCCTGCCCCGAACGAAAATTGACCCAAAAAAAATTACTTGTGAGCTTGGTGGACTAGCGCTGGTGTCGTTCATTACAGCTTTCTCTGGCCAGACGATTGCGGCAGATGTCTATTGTCAGCAATTGCAAGCCACGATGGAACGTTCTACGCCACTACTGCTTCACGACAATGCTAGATCACACACTGCACAATAGACGGCTACCAAATTAGAGGAGCTCCAATTGAAACGCCTAAGACGTCCACCGTACTCCCTGGACTTTGCTCCAACAGAAAACCATTTTTTCGAAATTTGGATAATTTCTTGCGAGGGAAAAAAATCTTTTTTTATTTTATTATAAACATGGACCACAAACAAATTTACAGCACAAAAATGTTTTAGGAAACTTATAAATAGATACACACTACTGTAAACTCAACATAGTTGGTCAGTTGGTTGGTCAATTCAACTCCGATGAGGCAGTATGTACAAACCGCCTTAAAGGTTTTATTGATTGCGGTTCGAATGTTTTTTTTAGTAAAGGGATCAATGAACTACCTATGAGATGGCAAAAGTGCATAGATAACAATGGTGCATACTTTGATTAAATAAATACAATATCATATTAAAAAATATTTAACTTTATGTCCCTACCATACCAAACGCCAATTTTATAGGCCTAATTTCATAGGTAAGGAAGGACCTAATATTACTAAACTTTATTTGTTAAAACTGTTATTTATGCTAATGAATTGCTAGTACTTATATTACATAATATATTAAAATCACAATTACTTGATTAAAATGTTCGACTGCCTTAGGTAGACCAGAGAACATGGAAAAAGTGATATAGGTGGGGCAGGCGTGCCACAGGGGTTATAAGCTTTTCTCCGCGGCGGAGAAAAAAAGTACGCTCCGCGAGTAAAAAGTCCGCCGCGGATTTACTGTGAGCTCAATGCACACGGTGTGCGATCATTTGTTCATTTATCATCGTGCATACGAACGTCATTCTCGAGCGCACAATGCGGACTAAAGTCCGCCATGTGCGTTGCTTCGCCTACTTACACGAGATCAATTTTTTTCGGGGACTTCCTCGAACTTTGGTCCGGTCCGCTCTCTGCAAGTCCTCGGTAATTCGAGGGACTTATAGTACGTGGTATTTTTAATTCCTTGTTAGCGTTACTCGATACAGTTGTTATATTAGTATTAAGTATGGTAATTACTAAGTTTAGAATAACTGTTGTTTACATGTTTCCAGACCGATGTTAAAGTCAATCTTGGAAGAGATCAGTGAGAGTAACAAGCTGGCTACGATTAACAGAAAGTTCAGCCATGAACATACTAATTCGATGCGAAAGATGAAATGGATCATGTTGATATATTTTATTTTTAATGTGGCGAATGTTGCTTGTATTTATTTGCCCCAACGAATAGATGTGCATACTAGTTACCCCACGGTCCCTTGCTATGGTAAGCCCGAGATAATAACCTAGAATTTTAAATTTGAGTGTATTTTATGCGAACTATTTATATTTTTTCTCATTAATGGTAACTTATTAAATACAGTGAGATATAATCAGCCCACCATTTTGTCCCCATTGCTTTTGAAACAACTTCAGGCTGTTGGGCTTTAGAGGCAAAGAGTTTTATTGCAGAAGTAGGTTGTCGCCATAGAGTGAGGACCAATGATCCTCGGTCATTCCTAGTTGAGAGAATAGCTGTAGCCATTGCTTTGATTTATTTGTTTTTGTTTTTTTTGTAACTACCAAGTTATATAGATATTTTTTTATATGAATAATTTTTGTTTCTAAATTCAATTCAAATTTGTATATATTATAATACTCGTAGCTACTAAGTCTTAAATCAAACCATTTTTTAATCATATAACCTTATTAAGAAACTGGTAAAATGAAATTAATATCGATAAAAAAATATGTAGGTAAGAATTTACAATTTCGTTACCGTTAATGAGAAAAAAAATTGGTGCATTTTTTATGCGAACCAGATTTTATCACAATTTATGATTTATGCATAGGTATCCATTTATTCAAACTTTTGCGTTTATAATATAAGGAGAATAAATTTCTAATTTTGCATATTTTCCCTTCTAGGTATGGAGCCGCTTACGTCATCACCTAATCGAGAGATTTGTCTATTTATGCTTTTCATACAAGAGTGGAACAACATGGCAGTCAATCTGAGCTTTCAAGCTGTCATGCTTTTTCTAATAGCCTACACTGCTCTCATGTTTAACTTACTATCCATAGATATTATGGCTCTTAACGATTTTGATCAGAAGACTTACTACAATAATCCTGTGGCGAAAGAAATCCTGCCTATATTAATTCGGCGACACGAGATAATTCTCAGTATTATTAATAAGATAAAGTCTTTGTACAGCGTCTCTATTGGTCTCAACTTCGCATCGAATGCAGTGTGCATGTCGTTATTCTTTTCTGCAACATTTTCAGACTGGCTTCTACTTACGCCAGCGCTTGTTTATAGCTCTATGATATTCTCTCTTTACTGTTTTTTATGCCAGAAACTGACAGATGCCGCTGAATCTTTTGAGATGTCTGTTTATGCGTGTGGTTGGGAGAATTTTGACTTGAAGGAGAAGAAAGCTATCAGTTTTATGTTACTGCAGGCTCAAAAGCCTGTGGTTATTTTGGGGGCTGATATCATTCCTGTGAATCTTTCAACGTTTGCTACCACTTTGCAGGGGATTTATAAGTTTGTCACCGTATTTAAAGTTTAATGCTTTAATTTTCCCTTAACAGTACTTCAAAGTAGATTCGCATTAATAAAGTTCGTTCTTTCATTCATTACTTTCACCTAGTGATTGCCTCGTGTTTGTTTCTATTTATTTTTGCTTTTTGGTCATAACTTATCAAATAATCTTTTAGAATATGTTGAATCTCAGTAAGCAAGTGAGTTGCACTTTTTAATTTTCGAAAAGGATGGAATGACTTTAGCAGATGGCGCCACTAAACATATTTTGTTACAAATGTTGCTAGATAAAATTTATCCCCACTTAACTAAATATCTCTAAATAAAAAAGAAATAATACAAAAATGTTTTTTATTTAACTTAATATGTTAACCCGGTGGAGTAAAGCTCATTGGTGTATAACTCAGCAGGCATGTCGTGGGTTGAAATATAATCTATACATATTTTAACTGTCTCTGACAAAATGGTAACAAGCATCTACATATCGTCGGTGCGCCTGCCAAACCTTACATGTGACTTTTTTTAAATTTTTTTTTATTCGCTAGATGTCACTAGTTTTCAAACGCCGAACTGATGCAAAAACCCGTTTGTGCATATTCCGTATAGAAACAGCGTTGCCAAATTATTTAAGTACACTTTAATCTAACGACAGTTACTTTAAAATTTGGTATGTGTAGTAAAGTCACATATCAGTTTTGAAAAGTATGTCCAGTGACACATGTCAGATTAAATTTTTCGAATCCCTTTTATTTTTTAATCTGTGTGTAGCACATAGCAGGATTTTTGGAGTTGGGTCGGGGGGCTCAACGCTCGCATTGCATAGCTAGCCAGACTGGGGGTGATTCCTGGTGTACAGGATCACCCATACTTTATGCCTGAGCGGGCCTCAGGCATAAAGTATGGGCATAGACCGTACGTAGGCGGTGCATAGAGGGCATCCTAAGGGAAACCCATACACTGCCAACATTCGTCGCAAGGTACACCGCAGGTCTTTGTAGTGGGTATGCTTGTCGGGCACCGACAAGAGAGTCCCACATAACCTACTGCTGCCCCTGAAGCAGTAGGTATGCGAAATGGATGCAAGAGAACTACTTAAAAACGAGTCTAAGAAGGAGCAAAATGATGAGGTGGAGGAGGAGGCCATGGTGTGGACTGTGGTCCCGCAAACTTCACCAAATAAAGGAGAGGGCTAAGCTTCAATCTCAAGAGCTAACAGTGCAAGAGCTGGTGCGAGCTATCCGCACCAGCACTGATAACATTATTCACTGCGCTGGGCGAAGTGGGAAAGTCTCAGGAGCATTCGAGAGGAACTTTAAGGATGCTGCAGCTGTTGTCACGGCATTTGTTGAAATACTGGTGGCGAGATCAAAAGATGAGGAAATCCAACGCCTCAACGCTGCTAACACGAGGTTAACAGAGGAGCTCCAAGAGCTAAAGTAACAAATGGAAATCCTTAAACAGCAACAGCAAAATTGACGAACCCATGCTTCCTACTCCTTCCTTGCTCGGTTCTGCGGTATTAACGATCGGCTCCTACCGGCTAAACGGCCTACCCTATTTGCCATTGGCCGCAAACGAGATGAAGAGTTGGCAGGTGCAACACCACTACCATCTACGGCAGAAGCACTATCCTCCGCGCCAAACAAGACTGTAGTTTCCCCTTAAACCGGCTACTTCGAAAGATAATACAAAATCGATCCAGAAAGCAGGGCCGACGCCGAAAGCAACTAAGGCTATCGATGCTCAGCCAATAACCACGATATCACTGACAAACAGAGGGAGCCACGGAGCCAAGGCTCCAACGACGAAAGTTCCGATACCTCCACCAGGCAGGGCTCGAAGCAGACGGCGACGAGTGCCTAGTGTGCCTACTGAAACCGAGCTCGGCCCGCTTCCAGCACCACTTCCACCCATGGAGGAAGGGTAGACTACGGTGTTCAAGCGGGGATTATCATATCAGCCGAACGACACCCACTGCTGGGCATAGGCCTCCCCCAAGGATCTCCTCAACGATCGGTCCTGTGCTGTCCGCATCCAGCGGCTTCCCGCGACCTTAACCAGATCGTCGGTCCACCTTGTAGGGGGCCTGCCCATGGAATGTCGTCCGGTACGCGGTCGCCATTCGAGAACCTTTCCGCCCCAACGGCCATCTGTTCTCCGCGCTATGTGTCCCGCCCACTGCCACTTCAACGATGCAATCTTCGAGCGATGTCGGTTTTTTTAGTTCTCCTGCGGATCCCATCATTTCTGATTCGATCGAGTAGTGAAATACCAAGCATCGCTCTCTCCATTACTCGCTGGGTGATCTTGAGCCTTCTTATGAGACCCATAGTAAACGACCACGTCTCACTCCCATATGTCATTACTGGCAACACACACTGGTCAAAGACTTTCGTCTTGGGACACTGAGGTATTTTGGACGCGAATATATGCCGGAGCTTCCCGAATTCTGCCCATCCGAGCTAGATTCGACGAGAGATCTCTTTCTCGAAGTTGGACTTACCTAACTGGACTATCTGTCCCACCCAGTTAAAAATAGTCAACAACTTCGAGTGCAATGTTCCCAACGTTAACTGGAGCGGGTGCAACATGGGCATTTAACATGATTTTCGTCTTGTCCATGTTCATCTTTAGACCCACTCTTTGAGAAGTATTACCGTGATCTTCGAGCATAATGTTCAGGTCTTCCAAGGTCTCAGCCATAAGAACTACATCATCGGCAAATCGCAGGTGTGTTGATGCCACGTCCTTTCCAGTACAGAAGCTTGAAAATATCCTCCAATGCAGCTGTGAACATTTTCGGAGAAATAACGTCTCCCTGCGTCACGCTTCGCTGTAGTTGGATCGGATTAGAGCTCTGGTTTTGTAATCGGACCGACATGGTGGCGTTTTGGTATAAGTACTTTAGCACCTCGATGTACCTGTAGTCTTTTTGGCACCTTTGGAGAGACTGCAGCACTGCCCAAGTCTCAATCGAATCAAAGGCTTTCTCATAGTCCACGAACGCTAAGCAAAGTGGCAAGTTATACTCTTCGGTCTTCTGTATAACTTGCCGCAGCGTATGAATGTGGTCTATGGTACTATAACCTTTTCGAAACCCGGCTTGTTCGGGAGGTTGGAAGTCGTCGAACCTGCGAGTGAGATGATTCGTAATGACTCTAGAAAACTTATAGATATGGCTCAGAAGCGAGACGGGTCTGTAGTTTTTCAAGAGAGTTTTGTCACCCTTCTTGAAGAACAGCATCACATCGCCTCTGCCCCATGCCTTTGGCGTTTTGCCCTCGAGGATGACAGAATTAAAGAGCTTCTGGAGGACCTTAAGTATGGGCTTACCGCCCGCTCTAAGGAGCTCTGTTGTGATTCCGTCATCACCCGCCGCCTTGTTGTTTTTAAGTTGCTTGAGAGCCATTCTAATGTCGCACAGGCTGACGTCCGGGATATCTTCAGAATAGTGTCGGGTAAGCTTGGCTCTAGAGTCTTTAGCCTTGCTTTCAACAGGTGTTTTCGTGGAATGTAACTGTCCATAGAAACTCTCAATCTCCCTCAGGATATCAGGTGTTGACGCAATGATGCTACCTGTCTGTTTTCAGCCTCGTCATTGGCTTTGCCCAATAGACAGATCTCTGGCGAACACTTTAGAGCCTTTGTTCCGCTCAATGGCCTATTTAATACGTCGGGTATTCGGGAGAGTCTGACTGGAGAGTTTCTTTGATTTGGGACGGCGGGTTTTAATGTACTTAGACCCTAACGTACGGACAGTATCCACCACCATGTGGTATAGATCGTCCACATCGAAACGGGGATTAAACAGACATAAAAAGAGCGAAGCCACCCCATCTAAGGCAAATGCTAAACATCTAAACCTTCAGTTGGAAAACCCGCCACCCCAAAACTTCGCCCGTCCAGATCGTCAGCCATCACACTGACCCTGCTGCCAGGGGCACTAGAAAAGGGGGTGACATACGAATCAGCTATCCGGGATGCCTTATCCCGGATAAATATTCAAGAGCTGGGCATCAGCGGGATGCTATTCACAAAGGCGAAAACTGGTGGTAAATTACTTGAGATACCCGGTGCCACAAGTGGTGAGAAGGCAGACTCCCTAGCCAAAAGACTGCAGGAAGACCTCCTGCCGTCAGATTTAGTAAAGGTTGTCAGACCACCGATGTGCGGCTTACAGGCTTAGATGACTCTGTCTCAAAAGAAAAGGTGGCCGAAGCAGTGGCAAAAGTTGGTGGTTGTGCTACCGATATTTTTAAGGTTGGCGAGATAAGGCAATCCTATACTGGATCCGGATTTGTTGTGGTTAAGGTGCCAGTTGCTGTTGCCAAGAAGTTGTCGCAAGGAAGGCTATTAGTAGGTTGGGTGTCAGCACCGGCTCAGGTGTTAGAGGCTAAGCTCCTGCGATGCTACCGGTGCCTAGATACAGGTCATGTCCAGGCCCAGTGTAAAACCAGTGCCCCGTGTCCCAGGTTAAGGATGATGAAAAAATATATGAAAAAATGGTGTTTTAAATATTATAATAATTATTCCGGTTGTTCTATGGTACATAATGTAGGAATATGTAAAAGTTACCTTATTTAATAAGGAGAGCGCCATGTAGAATTAAACAAACTAATAAAAATATTTAAAATTGCTTTAGTGTTTTCCTAACTTAGGTATCTTGAGGAATCAATATTTATAACTGATTTATACAGTTAGATTATTGTGTTATTGCACATTTTATTAATGTTAATTTTATGTTTAAGTACATAACTGCAGTAGAAATTAGAAAACTGAACCATTACAATACTTCTATGTGATACATTTTGCACATACGCTAATATGCAGGAACAAACTTTAGGCACACCAAATATGATATGTGCACAAAAATGGAAAAAAAATTTTATAGAGACTAAAGCTTTGTCTCGTAGTTAATAAATGGTACACTATCTAAAGCGTTGTATTTTTCTCTATCATATAACATATTTATGATTTTAAAAATCAAAACAGTTCACGAGAAAAACAGTTTTTTGTTCCTCCTGAAAAGTTGTCATTTTACACATACCAGGATTGGCAGGCGCACCGACGATATATGTTTTGACCTATTATGTGCCTTGATTCCAATTTTACTGTACTCTGATTATCACAATGCAATTTCACAACATCCAATGAATTCATTAATTCCTAAATAACGCCTTGCTGGACCAAGGGATTTTAATTTGACACTGTATTAGCATCTGATGCTAATACAGTGTCCTCAGAATAATTTGAAAAATCAAAATATCATCACCATAAACAGTAACTATGACCTTTACATTATCAAAATACTTTGCAGGCGAACATGTTTCAAACTTACAATTTTTAAAACCTATTTAGACCATACATTCAGTATTTAAACTTAAAAAAATATGTCTTAGGCGGAAAATCTGTAGAGATGTTTTTCTTCTGGATGTTAAGAGTGCAAAATTCTTAACATTTAATCAAACTACGCTGGCTTAGAGCGATAAGAATATGCTTGAAAAATGACGCCTGTGACGAAGTGTCTTGGTGAAGCCACCACCATTTGCAAAGCGCCGCACCCGGTATGAAATTTTCAAGTTTAAATACTGATATTAAATTTCAACTTCTTTGCTTAAATATCATTTAAAGTACATACATAGTTAAATAGCTTTTTTCAGTTTCAAAACTTTGTAACTACAATTATTTACTAGCCCTTCAGGGACAGACATATGAATATTTACCTTAAAATTATCGCTCAAAAAAGCAGTAATAACATCGAAGTGTGTTGTGTCCATAATTCATTCCAAACTTAGGGCAAATAACAGTCTAAATTCCCGGACACTGTTAGTGTAGTTTGTCGAGCTGACTGTACGAGTGACAAAATTGTTAAAGAAGTGCGGGTAGAAGAAAACATCGGGAAGGTAAATTACTATTTACCTGTAAATAATGTAGTTCGTTGCATTAAGCCCCGTAAATGTTAAGTGTTAAGTGTAAAAATGCAACAAGAAAGTTTAAAATATTATGTAATATAAGTTTTACAACAGGAGCAAAGTTTTTCGATACCTGGGGCCTTACCATTAGCTATCAAAGCAGGACTGCTATTGGACTGCATTGCTCTTTTGTACTATGACATCGTTCTTAGCAGGCCTGTGGCAGGCCAATTTACGTCGACGTTTTAAAACCATTTTTTTACTAAGAACTTTTCGTACCATGACGCTCAATTTGACAGCAGGTAAACGTCCTTTTGAGCGAAGCTAATGTCATCCTAGCCATCTTGAAAAAGTTACTAGGAGACTAACTTTTTCGACATATTTTATGCGTTTCTCATACTTTTTTTCATTACCGCCAAAAATGCAGACAGAACCGTTTCAATCATGATCACGTTAAAATGATTGTCCACATTTTCAATAACCCAACACTGTTCATTAAGTACTATCGCCAAGAAGGTAATTTTACTAGAATTTAGTATTTTAACTAATCTCCTGCAAAATAGCAATATTTAGATCGACTTTTTCTCTTTAAAATCCAATAAGTAATTTCTATTACAGCGTAACTATAGTGGCATGAACCTTGATTCTCTAAAACAAGATGCAGCTGATACGGACTGGTCTGTGATCGAAAGTGGTGAAACTGTTGATGAAAAGGTCGCCCTTTTTACTGATCTGCTCTTTCAATTATACGAAAAGCATGCTCCAGTTCATCCTGTAAAAATCAAACATGTTCCTGCGCCTTGGCTTACAGACGAATTAAAATCACTTCGAGACAAAAAACATCGTGCTAAAACGAAGTTTAAATTGGACCCGTCTGAACGAAACCGCGAAAAATATAAAATATTACGGAATCGCTGCAATAGGCTGTGTAGAGATGCTCAAAGACGCCATATTCACAAGTCAGTAGAAAATGGAGATCCAGCTAAAATTTGGAGATTCCTTAAGTCCATTGGAGTTGGAAAAACACGTAATGAATCTTTCCCTAAAAATTTCAATCCAGATCTTTTAAATAAGCACTTCTCTACGTCTGTTGCTGTTGATAGCGTAACAAAAACTAATACAATTTGTCAACTCTCCTCACTTCCAACTCCTAACTATTCATCTTTTAGCTTTAGGCAGGTATCCGATTGTGATGTTAAGAGAAACATTCAAATTCAAATTCAAATTCAAAAATCGTTTATTTGCGAAGAATAGGTATACATGAAAAGATCTTAGACTATTTACTATTAGTTCCTACTATTCAGCTGAAATTCATTAGCATGCAAAACGTTTTTCGATAAACTCATTGACACTATAAAAGCAGCAATCAATTAGCCACTCTCTCAAATTCTTAAACATAATGTCAGTAGAGCCTACCTTAAATTTATTTGGAATTTTATTAAATATTTTTATACACATAAAGTAACAGCTTTTATGACAAAGTGCAGTTTTTGGCCAGTAATCACTTGCGAGTCTATTAGGATCTCTGGTATTCCTTGGATAAATATCACGGGCCCTTTTAAATAATTTCGAATTCTTTATGACAAACTTAAAAGTTTCTAGAATGTACATACAAGGCACAGTAAGAACTCGCAACTTAACAAATAAAGGCTTGCAGGAGTCATAAGGCCCTTTACAGCAAATAGCTCGAATACACTTCTTTTGAGCAATAAAAACTCGCTTGACGTCTGTGCTGTTACCCCACACTAAAAGCCCATTATTAAGGGTTGATGCCACATAACCATAATAAGCGCTCAAAGTTACATTGAGTGATGTCTTATTAGTAAGTTGACGAAGGACGTAAACAAATCTATTAATTTTACTGCAGACTCTGTCAACATGGCTATTAAAGTTCAGGGTCTGGCCTAGCACTATTCCTAAGAAAGTTACCATTGTTTTCACCTTCAATTAAAGTTTCATTATAATGTATATTTAGATTAATTTCTTTGCGTCCTTTTACATTAAAATATGCGTATTTAGTTTTCGATAGGTTAACATGTAAATTATTCATGTCCAAATAGTCAATAATATTTTTGATAGTGTCATTAATGTCATTTTCATAGTTAGTCAGAATGTTAGAGTCAAATTTAGAATCAGAATTAATTATTATTGAAAGGTCATCAGCAAACATTACACATTGGTGGTCAGTAAATTTAGGTAAGTCATTTATATAAAACAAAAACAAAATTGGACCCAGCACGCTTCCCTGGGGGACACCGACTTTGTTGAACTCATAATTGGACCGAAACTGTGTTACAACTTTTTTATCATTTATTTTTTCGATTTCTACACATTGAAGCCTGTTTAATAGATATGACTCAAGCCAAGACAGCGCGGGACCCCTTATGCCATATTTTTCTAATTTAGTCAGTAAAATATCATGAGCTACATAGTCAAATGCCTTTGACATGTCAAAAAATAGTACAGTGGTATGTTGTTTCTTGTCTAAACTGAGAATAACTCTATGAACCAAGTCAAAGCATGCGTGTGTTGTTGATTTTCCTCTTTGAAACCCATATTGTTCCTTAGCTATTATATTATATTTAATACAAAAATTCATTAGTCTTTTTTGCATTGCTTTTTCAAATACCTTTGATATCACTGATACCAAAGTTAATGGGCGGTAATTTTCTAAAACAGTTTTGTCATTTTTTTTAAATACAGGTTTTACTATTGCTAGTTTTAGGATGTCAGGAAAAACGCCTGATTCAAAAGAAAGATTCACAAGGTAAGCTAATACATGAGCCACCTCGTTCTTACAAAATTTTAGAACCTTAGTCGATATTTCGTCATGTCCACATGCGTTTGAATTTTTAAGTGACTGAATTATATTTGATATTTCCTCAATAGATACGGGTTCCAGAAATATTGTATATGGAATACGATTAATACGAGATGTAGCCCTTTGTCTTTTATTGAAATCTGTTGTGCATTTCTGTTTAGTTAAATTAATGTAGTAGCTGTTGAATGCCCGAGCAATTTCATTTGGTCCATATATTAGTTTGTCCCCAAACTTAACATTAGATAATTCAGATTCACTATGTATACTTCCTGACTCAGTTTTGATGAGGTGCCATGAAGCTTTACAAATGTTATTGCTTTGTTGTAAATATTTATTGTTACATATTCTCTGTGATTTCAAAATGCATTTTTTTAGGATTCAATAATATTTTAGGTACTTATCTTTACTGGATGTATTTCTATGCTTATAATATTGGAAACGAAGTAGCCTTTTGGTTTTAATGCATGATTTTAATCCTTTTGTTGCCCATTTCGGTTTCATAGCCTTGTTCGTTATTTTTATTTTTAATTTTGGGAAACAAGATTCATACAGCACACAGAATAATTTATGAAAGTTGTTGAAAGCTATATTTATGTCTTTTTCTATATAAACTTCTGAGTAGGATAGTGATTGTTGGTAGGAATAGAATTTTTGTTTGTTTTCAAGGCATAGATCTCTTTTGAGAATAAATTTATGGGTCATCCGTGGTTCTTTTCTTACTGGAAATGATAAGAGTTGTGCAGTGTCATGATCAGATAGGTATAATGGAAGAACTGTCCCAGTAGCCTTTCTTATGTTGCTTACTATGTGATCTATACAATTGTTTCCTCGTGTTGGTTGGCTTATGTGTAATACCATGTTAAAATTAGATGCTAAGTCATTTAAATGTAGGGACGATTTATTGTTTTCCAAAGCATTTATGTTAAAATCACCTGTGACAATAATTTTATGATTCTTATATCTTTTAATTATTTCATTTATCACTGATTCTAGCTTATTCAAAAAAATATTCGATTTATGTCCATAGCCTCTAATGCAGTGGGAAGTGATTGTGTTAGTCGAAAAATAGTGCTCCCTCTGGTAGATATCCTAACTCCAATAATTTGTCATATCTTCAATTATTCCCTTTCCTCAGGTGTCTTTCCCGCACTGTGGAAAGATGCTCAATTAATTCCACTACCGAAAAAAGCAAACCCATCCTCGTACTCTCATTTTCGGCCAATATCTATCCTTCCTTTCCTCTCTAAAGTAATGGAGCGCGTTGTTCATCAGCAGCTAGCTTATTTCCTGACCACAAACAATCTTTTAAATCCTTTCCAATCCGGTTATCGTCCTGGCCACAGCACTACTACTGTCTTAATAAAAATAACGGACGATATTCGCCTTGGCATGGATAATCAGGAACTCACCGTGTTGGCGCTACTTGATTTTAGTAATGCTTTTAACACGGTTGACTTCGATATTCTGCTCGAGTTGCTTCGTTCTCTTAACATATCTCCAACGGTGCTTGACTGGTTTCACAGTTACTTGCATGGGCGCCGGCAGCGCATTCATTCAGAGGATTCCTTCTCTTCATGGTGTGATATCAGTGCCGGCGTTCCTCAAGGTGGCGTACTGTCTCCTCTCCTCTTTACAATTTTCATCAATTCGATTACTCAAAATTTAAAATGTTCTTATCATACTCTCTTCATATGCAGACGATCTCCAAATATATTTTAAAGGGCACCGTGAAGACCTTTCCAGAGTTGTAGAGGTAGTTAACGATGACCTTCGTAGTATACTAGATTGGAGCAAATCCTTTGGTCTTCAGGTGAACCCTACTAAAACTCAGGTAATTGTTGTTGGAGGTGCTAGGCAGGTTGCTAGAATTGACTGGTCGGCCTTACAACCTATCATTTTTGACGACGTCCCAATTCCTTTTAGCAAAACTGTTAAGAACCTTGGCATCCATATTGATAGCACTTTGACTTGGATCACACAAACTGCGGAAGTAAGCCGAAAATTATTTGCATCGGCGGCGTCACTCAGCAAACTTCGAAACTTCTTACCAGTGCCCACTAAAATTGCTCTTGTCCAGGCTTTACTGTTTCCTATCTTAGACTATGCAGATTGTTCTTACTTAGACCTAAACGAAAGTCTTCTCAACAAGCTCGAGCGCCTTCAAAACTTCTGCATTCGAATAGTTTTTGGTCTGAGGAAGTACGACCATATAACTAAATACCGGGTTCAACTCAAGTGGCTCCCTATACGACTTAGGCGGGACATGCATATTCTTTCTGTATTATTTACAATATTATTTAGTCCTAAATCACCTCCGTATTTAAAGGAACGTTTTAAATTTCTGCAACCTGCACAGGATTGTGAAATGCGGTCTTCCAAAAAACTTCTACTCAAATTTCCTCCCCGTTCAACTAGCTACTACTCACAATCGTTTACTGTTCAGTCCATTCGCCTGTGGAACTCCCTACCTCTGACTGTCAGGCAATCGGAATCAATAGCGATTTTTAAAAATCGCCTTAAAGCACATTTCCTTTCCCTTTAATGTAGTCATTAGTTTCTAAGTAAATTAATTACTAATCATTGTCACACTTAATTCTTTCAAATAGTAAGTATTTTTTATAGATTTATATGTTTATAATTTGTATGTATTTATTTATTTATTTTATTATATATGTACGTTTTTGTATAGGTTTATGTAAATGTATGTAGGTATATGTGTTTATCAAACATTGTGTATTTATTTATTGTTTGTTGTTTGTAAGTAAATTTTGTCTATACAAACTTAGTTATCTGCTCCACCTTCCCCTTACTTTTTATTGTATCCTACCTAACCCAAAGGTTGTCTGGAAGAAATCGCTCTTAGCGATAAGGCCGCCTATATTGTACATCTTTTATAAGCATTTGATTGTAATTACCTTGTTTGGTGTGCAATAAAGAATATTCTATCTATCTATCTATCTAAGTAGAATTTTTTTCAAAAACCGGTAATTTGGAATAAATCATGTTTTTGTGTATTTGAACGTTTTCAACTAAAAAGAGACAGATTTATCTAAACTAGTATAGCTTTATCTCGTTCATGCAATCTGCAGACAAACAGACCATAGACAAGCTTAGCTGTTCACCTTTTGGTTTAGCGATGCTAAAGTCGTTCAGCTTTTCAGCGGTTATGGTATGATTTTTAGCAGCGCAAAAGCAGACCTACTGTTGAACTGCCTGGAAATTGAGTGGCTTGCTATAAGCTGATGGTAAGCCCCCTGGTCACTGGATGAACCCTGTTGCGACAAACCTGGTGCGGTGACGCACTTTATTGTCTTTTTTTCAACACCCACCCACAAGCTCCCGTACTCTTACTTAAAATATATCTGTTCGTCGTCTGGAAAATAACTATTAGAACCTATATAACGATACCGTTCCGGTTCTAAGCGAATTATCATGCCCTATATATTACTGCGGGTGCTTCACGTTCGCATAATACATCTGTCTCATTATTTGAATCGGTAAGAGGAAGACTGCTATATCACTTTCTGTATAATGATGTATCAGAACTCGAATTGCTCAGAGATTCGTTGACTGATTGACCTGATTGAATCTGCGGTTTTAATCAAAAGTTTCATGACTGGCCAGTGAAGCATTCTCAGTCAGTAATTTCTTTGCTTAATTGACGCTTTATTAATACAAAAATATTGACTATCCAAACCCTTTTTTGGCCTGCCCTCTGGAGTGTTTGTTTTATTTATATTATACTAGCGGACCCGACAGACGTCCTGTCTTAACTATGAATATTGATTACGAAATGGTTTAATAAATAGTTTTGTTGGTATTCCGACACGGTAACAGGTAATATTTACTGGCCATGTGCAAAATTCAGTTTTTTTAGCCCCTATCGTATTCTGTAAATGGCATGTCAAACGCCATGTATAATTAAAAAAGTTTAAATTATCAAAAGCGATAAGGTTATATATCAAATAATTAATCCCTCAACCCCCAAGAGGCACGCGCGTGCCGCGATAACAATTGACTTCAATTGTGTCTGGAATAACTCAGGATCGAGGGATATGGTGATTTGTGGTGATTAAATTTTCTAACTACTTTAATCATAGATTTAATATAGATGGTAGATTTTCCCTTTATGTGGCCATTAAACCCTAACTCTGTGCCAAATTTCAGCTCTCTGAGTTTATGGGAAGTACTAGTTCTATTTTGCTGATCATGAGTAAGTGAGTGAGTGAGTGAGTGTCGTAAATGCGAAACTTTGCTTTCGCTTAACTTCGGAACTATATGACCTACAGACTTGAAATTTTGGATTTTAAGCATGTGATTATAGCTTACTGGATGACGATAATAGGTTCTCATATAGGGGCCTGAAAATGCGGCGAAATGGTTCCAGTAAAGGATGGTACGGCAGTGTTTGCTTCGCGCTCGACTTGGCGGGGGCAATGCCGTGCCCCCGCCAAGTCGAGCGCCGATAAAATATTATACCAGACGATGAACATTAATTTTAATGGACAAAAACTCAAAAGTACAGACACAACTAAATTCCTATCTTTATAGATAGATCAGAAACAAAATTGGAAAAATTAAGTGGAAAACGTCTGCAAAAAAATAAACAGATTTTCATACGCACTTAGGGCAATATGTAGAACTGCACCTGATGAGCATTGCAGGCCACTATTTATGTCTATAAAAATACTACCTTTTCCATGTCTGTACATTTTTAAAATGGCAAAGTTTGTTAGACAAAACACGCATTATTTCAGGCAAGCAAAAGAGGTACGAGGGCGGGTCAATAAGTTCGTGACTTTTTGAATTTCTGACCTCTTTACTGAAAAAGCAACACTACTCCTGTCAACAGGTATCTGTCAGTTGATTCCTATCAAAATTTGAACTTGCTGCGTCAGTTAGTTTGTGTTTGACAGCTATTTTTATCAGACTACCCAGTAACTTGAGGAAAAAATGGAAAAAGGTGAATTTCGTGTGCTTATTAAGCATTATTTTTTGCGAAAACCGAGACCAAGGCTAAGCTTGATAAATACTATGGGGACTCTGCACCATCGATTTCAATGGTAAAAAAGTGGTTTACTGAATTTCGTTGTGGCCGTAAAAGCACTGAAGATGCCGAACGTCCTGGACGCCCAGTTGAGGTCTCTACACCCGAAACAATCGAAAAAATTCACGATATGGTGTTGGCCGACCGAAGATTGAAAGTGCAAGAGATTGTGGAAGCCGTAGGGATCTCGCATGGCTCAGTGGTTTCAATTTTAAAAGATCAATTGGGCATGAGAAAGCTTTCCGCAAGATGGGTGCCGCGTTTGCTAACAGTCGACCACAAACGCAATCGTGTAACAACTTCACAGGAAGGTTTGGCGTTGTTTAATCGCAATATGGAGGAGTTTTTGCGCCGTTTTGTAACCATGGACGAAACATGGATCCATCACAACACACCAGAGACCAAACAACAGTCAAAACAGTGGGTTTCTAAGGGTGAATCGGCGCCAAAGAAGGCCAAGGCGGGTTTGTCAGCCAATAAAGTTATGGCGACTGTTTTTTGGGATGCACGTGGGATAGTCCACATTGACTACCTTCAAAAGGGAAGAACAATCAATGGGGAATATTATGCCAACTTATTGGACCGCTTCAATGACGATTTGAATAAAAACCGACCTCATTTGGCCAAGAAAAAAGTTCTTTTCCACCAAGACAATGCAAGGGTGCACACATGTGCAGTTGCCATGGCAAAAATCCATGAATTGGGCTATGAATTGCTCCCTCATCCACCCTATTCTCCAGATTTGGCTCCGAGTGACTACTTTTTGTTCCCAAACCTGAAGAAATGGCTTGGTGGAAAAAGATTTGACTCCAATGATGAAGTCATCTCGCAAACAAAGGCCTATTTTGAGGACCTCGACAAATCATATTTTTTTGGAAGGGATAAAAAAATTGGAGAAGCGTTGGACAAAGTGTATAGAGCTCAAGGGAGACTACGTTGAAAAATAAAATGATTTGTTTATCAAAAAATCTGTGTTTTATTCCAAAAGTCACGGACTTATTGACCCGCCCTCGTATACATACGTGAGTAATACCAGAAATGGCAATATACTTGTACAGACGACGGCAGGTCAACCTACCCAAAAAGGTAAAGGTCATTGAGTTGATTTTCAACTTTAAGTCCAACAAGTAGAGATCAATATCAATTGAGAAAATTTGACGTTTTGTGGTAGGTTGACTTGCTGTTGTCTGTACTTACATAAAATAATACCGAAGAGTGCTCGAATCAAAAAAAAAGGCTACTGGATTTGTATTCTTATATTTAGTATACTACTTACCCCAACAAATAAAAGGTTTTCCCTTAAATTTTTTTTATCTGTTTATTTGCAAACTTTACAGCTTCTATTATTTTACATAAAATACTAAAAATAAAATTCTTAAATAAATAGCTAATTGAATAGCCAATTAAATATGTTTAAAGGTGCCTTATACTATATGTTACTAAATGAATACTGTTTTTACAGTATTAATGAATATTTAAATCTTAGTGTAAACTAATAATTTTGTATTTTAATTGCTTTTATTGATTTTATATTTTGTGACATATTATTATTGGTACCTATTTGAATTTTATTGCTAGGTACATGACATTCTAATGAATATTTTTGGTTTAATTTAATAATGTAATTTACATAAATAGAGTGTATTTTGCATGCTATTTACGAGTATTGATGGCTGAAAAATCTGAACTCCATAGCATAAATTACCTCCTAAATATACCCTTTCTCAAAGGCAAATAAATATTCATTTCATTTCATTTCAAGTATTTGACGACCTCCGTGGCGGAGTGGCGTACACACCGGTTTTCAAGGTGTCGCCTGCTCCGAGGTCCCGGGTTCGATTCCCGGACGGGTAATGTAGAAAAAATGTGTTTTTCTACATTTTCTCGGGTCTGGGTGTTTGTGGTACCTTCGTTGTTTCTGGTTTCCAAAATACGAATGCTTTAAATAGTTATTCAAATTGGGATCAGAACAATGTATGTGATGTTGTCCACATTTATTTATTTATTTATTTAAAATACTAAGGACAGAATACAGTCAGGTGTTAGGTTATCAAAAAATAACTAATCCAGACGAGCCTATTAATCTTAACTTCTATAGCCTATTAAACTATTTAACCTGGGTTCACTTTATTTGGCAGAATCTTGTTGCTCCGAAACTCATTTGGCATAACACACTTGGCATAATCTTCTTTCATCGAATATTTACAAGGCATAATTTTTCTAAATATAATTATTGTTTGGCAGAATGTTTATATGGCCGAATATACAATGACATACTCTTAAGATGGCAGAATTTTATTAGGCATAATAACCTTTGGCAAAATTTCATTATGCATAATTTCG
Source organism: Anania crocealis (assembly GCA_949315895.1). Taxonomy (NCBI): domain Eukaryota; kingdom Metazoa; phylum Arthropoda; class Insecta; order Lepidoptera; family Crambidae; genus Anania; species Anania crocealis. The sequence continues at coordinate 18,914,496 of OX438883.1, forward strand.
TTAAGCGTAACGTATATTTAGTGCGACGATTACTTGGCACAATTTTACTTGGCATACTATGCATATAGGGGATGTAGAGGGGCGAACCACCATCTTCCGCCCCAAGCCAACCTCACCTGCACGCGGTGCATCCTGCTGGACGACGAACGAGGCTCTGGCGATTGACCGACCGATGACGGTATAACCATCCAACGGAAGGCGTAGTTAAGTGTACCGGGCCGGTGACGGGCAGTAGCGTCATCGGTGCAAGAGTCTACGCCCTGCGATCGCCAACCCGTCCGCCTAGCGTGGCGATTATGGGCATAACCTCCAATGCATGCTGACCCTGGCGACGTACAACGGACGCACGCTATGGCTAGACTCGCATCTGGCTCAACTTGAGGTGGAACTTGGGAAGATTAGGTGGCATATCCTAAGGCTATGTGAAGTCCGAAGAGAGGGGGAGGACACCATAACCCTCGAGTCGGGCCACCTAATGTACTTTCGTGAGGGAGACCAACAATCCCAAGGTGGCGTTGGGTTTTTGGGAAATAAGTCCCTTTCTGACAACGTTGTGGAAGTGTCCAGTGTGTCGAACAGGGTAGCGTACCTTATTGTTAAGCTCATTTAGAGGTTTAGCCTCAAGGTGGTTCAAGCGTACGCACCGACCTCGAAACACTCGGACGAAGAGGTAGAGGATATGTTTGATGATATATCAAAGGCCCTCCACTTCACCACTAAGACTCACTACAGCGTTGTTATGGGGGACTTCAACGCTAAAGTGGGAGTACAGAATTGCAACGAATCGGTAGTAGGATCCCATGGATTTGGATGCAGAAACCATAGGGGGCAAATGCTTGTCAACTTTCTCGAACGGGAGGGGCTCTTCTTGATGAACTCCTTCTTCAAGAAACAGCCCCAAAGGAAGTGGACGTGGCAAAGCCCCGACACTATGACGAAAAATGAGATTGACTTCATCATGACCAACAAGAAGCATATATTCAGAGACGTCTCCGTGATTAACAGGTTTAATACCGGAAGCGATCACCGACTCGTGCGAGGCTCTCTGAATATCGATTTTAAGGCTGAACGTGTCCGTGTGATGAAGTCAAGGCTCCGACCTACTTTGCTCCAAACCATGATAGGATCTGAAACGTTCCAGTCAAACCTGGAAAACCGACTTGCTGCCGTGGAAACCACAACAGACGTAAACCAGAACCTCGAAAATGTGGTTCGGATCCTCAGGGAAGAAGGTACGAGATTTTGTGAAATGCAGCGTAAGGGCAGGAAGTCAAAGCTTTCGGAAGGAACTTTAGGGCTGATTAAGGAACGACGTGAAAACCCACCTGTCACTTCGACAGGAAGGCGCGCTCTAAACCGAGAGATCAGTAAGCTCGTACGACACGACCTCCGTTGCTCCAATACTCTTGCGATTGAAAGAGCAATCGAGCAAAATCGGGGGTCGAACGTGTTCGTACAATCTCTTGGAAGAAGCCACCTGACGAAACTGACCACAGCAAGTGGAGAAGTCGTTGCTTCGAAGCCAGCAGTCCTTTCCGAAGTTCGCTTCTATGGCCGGTTATACGCTTCGCATGCATCTCGACCTGATCCCGTAAATGAGGATCCTAGAGCCACGTTAACACGCCACTACACTCAAGACCTGCCCGAAGTCGAAATCAGGATGGCTCTTAAACAGCTGAAAAATGGAAAAGCCCCTGGAGAGGATGGCGTTACAACAGAATTGCTAAAGGCTGGAGGTAAACCCGTACTGAGGGAGCTTCAAAAGCTTTTTAACGCTGTTCTGTTTGAAGGGAGAACTCCGGAGGCGTGGAATAGGAGCGTTGTCGTCCTGTTCTTAAAAAAAGAAGATAAGACCCTGCTGAAGAACTATCGACCCATTTCCCTTCTAAGCCACGTCTATAAGCTGTTTTCAAGAGTCGTCATGAACCGCCTTGCGCGAAGACTTGACGAATTCCAACCACCGGAACAGGCTGGATTTCGGAGCGGATACGGCACCATAGACCACATCCACACAGTGCGGCAGATTATACAGAAGACCGAAGAGTACAATCAGCCCTTGTGTCTAGCATTCGTGGACTATGAGAAAGCCTTCGACTCGATAGAGATCTGGTCCGTTCTGGAGTCCTTGCAGCGTTGCCAAGTAGATTGGCGGTACGTGCAAGTGATGAGATGTCTCTACGAAGCCGCCACCATGTCCGTCCAAGTACAGAATCAGCAAACAAAACCTATACCGTTGCATCGAGGAGTGAGACAAGGGGACGTCATTTCCCCGAAATTGTTCACAAATGCAATGGAGGATATGTTCAAGACGCTGCACTAGAAAGGACGAGGCATCAACATCAATGGCGAATACATCTCTCACTTGCGATTTGCAGACGACATCGTCATTATGACAGAAACGCTGCAGGACCTACAACAGATGCTGAATGACATGGCTGACTCTTCTGTGCGCATCGGCTTGCGGATGAACCTGGATAAAACCAAGGTTATGTTCAATGAACATGTACTACCGCAACCGATTTCGATGCACGGCGCCGTCCTCGAAGTTGTTCAGAAATACGTGTACCTCGGGTAGACATTGCAGTTAGGTAGAAACAACTTTGAGGATGAGGTGAACAGAAGAATTCAGTTGGGTTGGGCAGCATTTGGGAAACTACGTCGAGTCTTCTCATCGTCGATCCCACAATGCCTCAAGACGAAAGTCTTCAATCAGTGCGTCCTACCCGTCATGACATACGGAGCCGAAACGTGGACACTGACGGTACGGCTAGTCCACAAGTTCAAAGTCGCTCAACGGGCTATGGAAAGAGCTATGTTCGGAGTTTCTCTTAGGGATAAAATCAGAAATGAGGTGATCCGGCAGAGAACTAAAGTTACCGACATAGCCCACCGGATTAGCAAGCTGAAGTGGCAGTGGGCTGGCCATATTAGCCGCAGAACCGACAACCGCTGGGGTAAACGAGTTCTTGAGTGGAGACCGCGTCTCGGCAAACGTAGTGTAGGTCGCCCTCAGGCTAGGTGGAGTGATGATTTGCGAAGGTGGCTGGCAGGAGCTGGATGCGAGAAGCCGAGGATCGACCTAAGTGGCGTGCAATTGGAGAGGCCTATGTCCAGCAGTGATAGGCTGATGATGATGATGATGATGATGACTATGCATATGGCAGAATTTCATTTGGAATAATTTCATTAGACATTGCTATTTAAGTCAACATGTTGTGCTACAAAAGTTTGTGACAGAAACGAATCGTTGCAAAAAATAATGAATTTGTTTCAACCGCCATCGTGCCAGGGTCAATTGGAAGAGTGCCTAGGTTCAAATGAAACATTCAAATAATACAATCATCTTACAACATTATACGACTTGTCGGCATAGATGAGTGGTGCTACTCGCCCGTGCAAATAGAACAAAATGGATTGGCTCGACAAAATTATACTAATCTACTCGACTACATTTTTGATGTTCAGACGCGTTTAGCTACTACATTACTACTTACTCGACTATAATACTGGCCATTTGGCATTTGAGAACAAAGGCTTTTACACAGTACATACATGAGATTGACTTCTTCAACTATCCACAGTCTACTCAAGAATTGTACCTACTATTTATTACAATATGTGCCTATAGGTAAATCAACCTGTTTTTTTCAAGTCGGTTAAAAAAACATTAAATAACTATGTAGGTACTCGAAGGTGGCAATTTAAAGATACTTTTCGAATTGCCACCTTCGCTGAATTAATAAAGGTTCCGACATTAACAACATGTTATTAGCGCCAGTAAGGAGCAATTTAGATTACCCGACTGCGTCAGAAGGAGGGTTATGTTTTTCGAGAGTATGTATGTATTATTATTTGGCACGCCCTACAGCCCAAACGGCATGGTGGATCTTAACATTATGAGGTGATGTTAGATTGGTTTTAAGTGTGACATAGCCTATAAAAAAACCTGGAATATACATAGAAACGGAAAAAAGTTACGAGGGCGCTTCTCCGAGTCTAAACGTGTGTGTGTACAAAAAAGTTTGAAATAAACCAAATTAACAACTATACAGGCTGTTAGGTAAAGGGCACAACAAGCCGAAGCTAATATTAACATATGCATTAGTATAAATACTATGGTAAAGTCAGAAATTTTATATATTCATTTTTGAAAAAAAAAACTTATAAATCGGAATCTAAAAATTTCTATTTGTATGAAAGTATTAAAAATTAAAAAGATGATATCAAATGTTTGACTTCACTATACTATGTGGCGAAAGTCCCGTGTCCCGGGCCGTGTCTATTTGCAATGTTGCTGGCTGGCACGGCCGACTTTCGCCGACTAGATCGGCAATTTTTTACTGTAGACAGATGATTGAATAAGATGTACAATATTATCGTGTATTTGAAATTGTTAATCTTAATATATTTAATACAACGATAACTGTGTCTCGCGTGTGTTAATAAACATTTACCACCAACTCTGGTGTTTATATTTTAACGGGGATCGGATCCCGATTCCGCATTGGTGACCCCGACGTGATTCCCACATTGGTGACCCTGACGTGATTTCCGCATTGGTGACCCCGACGTGATTTCCACATTGGTGACCCCGACGTGATTCCCGCATTGGTGACCCCGCACATTGAGCACGAAGAACCCCATACCCGACGCACAGAGAGCACGAGGTTCTCTATAATCGTCGGAGGATATAGGAGACGACGGTCACGGCATAGACCGACCGCAACTTTCGTCAAACCACGTTTGGTTGTTTTGGGCACAGCATCGTTCATCCCATTCTACATTTCAACATTCACGGACATCTACTGCAGTCTATCTTCGGTACAGTCAGCCTGGCAAGCAACTATACGGATTTTACCCAAGGACTCTCAAGTACAATTTTATTTATTTTTATCCGAGACTCCAGCATAACGTAACGTCGGTGTTCTTCAGTGTTTCGAATAACTCAAATATTTTGATAATTTATTTTAAAATATTTTTATTATTTTGTGTTAATATTTAAGTAAATTTTGACAACTTATAAAATATGGCAGACTTAGAGGAGCGTTTTGCTGCTTTGCAGGCTCAAAATTTTGAATTACAAAACAAATTTAAAGAATTATTAGCCATCACACAGCCACTGCAAGAGCAAAATGCTACCTTACAAGCTCAATAATTAACAACGCATTTGAATACTGGTCATGTAAACGATAGCACTTCCCCCACTCAAAATTTTGGTGATACTTTACCTTCAGCAGCAAACAAGGAGGTTTTTAACGGGGCTGCAAAGCTTCCTCCCTTTTGGGTGGATCGTCCTGCAACCTGGTTTGCACAGCTTGAGTGCCAGTTTAATATTGCTGGGGTGGTAGCGGACCAAACCAAATATGACTATGTAGTCGCTCACCTGGACTCAAGAATCATAGGGGAAGTTGAAGACATTGTCACCTCTTCACCATTCAAAAACAAATATTCCACCATTAAGGTGGAGTTAATCCGTAGGCTGGGCACATCGGAGGAGCAACGGGTCCGTCAGCTGATTAGCGAGGAGGAGCTGGGCGACCGGCGCCCCTCGCAATTTCTGCGTCATTTGCGTTCTCTGGCAGGTTACCCTGTCAGATGATAACGTTCTGCGCCAGCTGTGGATGCGCCGCCGCCGGCTCCCCCAGCATCTCCAAACTATCCTAGCTGCTCAGGCCGACCTGCCACTTGATAAAGTAGCAGAGTTAGCTGACAAAATTTTAGAAGTTTCTCCAAGTACTCCTGTTCAGCGCCCGCCGTCAGTGTTTTCCACGTCGGACTTATCCGCACGCATCGATGATCTGGTCAAACAAGTGGCTGCTCTCACCGAGAATGCTGAGCGGCGCAATTATAGCCGGACCAGGAGGCTGAATACCTACTCACCAGTTCGAAATACCAGCCAGACCCGCGCGCCTACACCTGTAGGTGAGAAAGTTTGTTGGTATCACCGAACATTCCGAAGCAAGGCAAGCAAATGCTTACCTCCATGCAGCTGGAAGTCTTCGGAAAACTTGCAGCGTTGCCAGTAGTGTCGGCAGCTGGCAACACCGAACCCAAACTCAGTCGCCGACTTTTTGTCACAGAACTAGTATCCCACCGCCGTTTTTTGGTGGATACTGGCTCTGATTTGTCATGCTACCCGTATCGGTGGTTACCTTCTCGCCGCGTAGCCACAGATTACACATTGCACGCCGCAAACGGCAGTGTCATACCAACTTATGGCACCATGCACCTCTGTTTAAATTTTGGCCTCCGCAGAGAATTACGTTGGACATTCATCATTGCTGATGTAAGTACCGCCATCATAGGAGCAGACTTCTTGGCACACTACGGTCTACGACCAGATTGTGCTGGCAAGCGCCTGCTTGACGGAGAGACAGGTCTCCAATGCAGCGCCGTCATAGCATCCATCGAGCAGACAAGTGTCAAGGCTGTCTCCTGTGACAAAACTAGCCTACTTTTTCAGCATATTCTAGCGGAATTTCCAGAGATTACCCGACCACCTGGAATACCTAGAGAGGTAAAACATAACACCTTCCATCACATTAAGACCTTGGATGGCCCTCCCGTGTCCTGCCGTCCGCGACGCCTCGCACCACAAAAACTTCAGGCAGCCAAGCACGCCTTTGAGGAGATGGTACAGTGTGGAACTGCTAGACCCTCAAAGAGCCAGTTGGCCTTCTTGGCGCCCGTGCGGTCTCCGCACGGGCGCCAAGAAGGCGCTATAGGGCTCTCAACGCTCGTACCGTCCCGAACCGCTATCCTGTCCGCCACATTGGGGATGTTTGTAACAGCCTTGCTGGCTGCTCCGTATTCAGTACCCTGGACCTGTTAAAAGCTAACCAACAGATTCCAGTAGCTCCTGACGACGTATGCAAAACAGCAATCATCACCCCTTTCGGTCTGTACGAGTTCCCCTATATGAAGTTTGGACTCAGAAACGCAGGACAAACGTTCCAGCGTTTTATAGATCAAGTCGTCGCGGAGCTTGATTTCTGTTTTGCATACGTTGATGACATTGCCGAACACAGCGGTTACGCAAATACGGAGTTGTCGTAAACCCCACAAAATGCATTCTAGGCGCCTCAAAAGTCACATTTTTAGGCTGCTGCATAAACGCAGACGGCACTCGACCGCCTGAGAGCCTTATCCAGGCGTTGATAGACTATCCGCCTCCAGAAACTGTTCAAGGCCTTTGCCGTTTCTTGGGAATGGTGAATTTCTACCGTAAATTCCTTCCCAAGGCGGCTCAGCTACAAGCCCCTCTTATCAACGCCATTGTTGCCATCAATGGAAAAGGTAGCGTACCAGTAACCTGGACGCCAAAACTTCTCCAGAGCTTTGATGAATGCAAGGTGAGTCTCTCTTCTGCTGCGTTGCTGGCGCATCCTGTGAGCGATGCTCCCCTTGGATTATTTACTGATGCTACGAGCGCTCAGATTGGAGCATGCCTGCAGGAGCGCATCAATAACAGCTGGAAACCCATCGGTTTTTTTCAGCCAGAAGCTTACACATCGTCAAGCTGAATGGCGTACTACAGGGAATTGCTTGCGGTGTATGAAAGCGTGCAACATTATCGGCACATCCTGGAAGCGCAACACGCGACCATATTCACCGATCACAAACCTCTGGTTTACGCTTACACACAACGTCGGGAACGTCTTCCACCAGCTCAATTAAATCAATTGTCCTGTATATCCCAATTTACGACTGATATAGTCTACATTAAGGGTGAGGACAATGTCGTTGCTGACGCAATGTCGCGCATAGAAGCCGTCTCCATCGAGGCTGACTTCTCAGATCTCGCGCACGCTCAGCAGCATGACGACGAGCTGAAGGCTTTGTTATCAGGCGATACATCTTCATCCCTCGTCCTTAAACAGACCGACGTTCCAGGCACCGCCTACAACCTGATTTGCGACCATTCAAACGGTAAGCCGCGACCATACGTGCCACCACAACTCCGACGACGGGTGTTCGACAGGATCCACAACCTAAGCCACCCTGGAGTCAGGGCCACGTGTCGTTTGGTTACAGACCGTTTCGTTTGTCCTAACATTCAAAAAGACTGCCGCATCTGGGCCCGTTCATGCATTCCCTGCCAGCAGAGTAAGGTAACCAGGCACACTAAAATGCCGCTGGGACACTTTACCAACCCAACAGCGCGTCTGAGACATGTTCATATCGACATCTTTGGTCCACTGTCACCCTGCAGTTCGTATCGCTATTGTCTAACCGCAGTTGACCGCTACACTCGTTGAGCAGAAGTTTGGCCCATGGAAGGTATCAGCGCTGAAGAAGTCTCCAGCACATTCATCTCTGGCTGGATTGCTCGATTCGGCGTTCCCACCGTCATCACCACTGATCAGGGACGCCAATTCGAATCGGACCTGTTTCGACGACTTTTCCAATGCTGTGCCACCATGAGAACGCGCACGACCAGTAACCATCCTTGTGCGAATGGAATGGTCAAGCGCCTTCACAGGCAGTTAAAGGCCGCTTTAACATGTCACGAAGAATCATGGGTTGAAGCGCTACCTCTTGTCCTTTTAGGCATCAGATCTGCCGTCAAGGATGATCTAAAGGCTTCCGCTGCAGAGCTCTTATATGGTGAAGCGCTACGCCTCCCAGGTGAGTTCTTAAACCCATCTTAAGATCATCGTCAGGAGGATCCTTGCGACTTTGTCGTAAGGTTCCGGCAGCAAATGGTCAAATTGCGACCAGTTCCAGCATCCCGACACTGTCATCCAGGTAGTTTCGTGTTCAAGGATTTGCCAAACGCCTCACATGCTTTATTGCGAGACGACGCGGTTCGCAGACCCCTCACACCACCTTACACTGGTCCACACCCTGTTTTACAATTAAAACAGGAGACCGTGGTGCTGGAACTGAATGGCCAACCGGTAAAGGTCAGTCAAGCCAGCTCTGGTAGAGCAGACTTCACTTTCATTACCTGCACCTACATTGCCGTGACCACTATCTCCATCATCGCCTGTAACGGATCTGTCACCTCCTCCGATGATCCCAACCCCATCGTCACCACCGATTCGCACTATTCCCAGCAATAATAACTACACTACACGGTCAGGTCGTAGGGTACGCTTTGCAGTCCCGTTTGATCTTTAGCTTAAGTTTCCTGGATTTTTTTACTCTGTGGGGGGGAGAGGTTGGTGTGGCGAAAGTCCCGTGTCCCGGGCCGTGTCTATTTGCAATGTTGCTGGCTGGCACGGCCGACTTTCGCAGACTAGATCGGCAATTTTTTACTGTAGACAGATGATTGAATAAGATGTACAATATTATCGTGTATTTGAAATTGTTAATCTTAATATATTTAATACAACGATAAATGTGTCTCGCGTGTGTTAATAAACATTTACCACCAACTCTGGTGTTCATATTTTAACGGGGATCGGATCCCGATTCCCGCAACTATTTATAGGCTAATTTTAACATGGGCTGGTTTCGGCTTGTTTCCATTTACCTAGCATCCTGTATAAAAACTGCCGTGGTGCGTGCTGCCAGTGTAGGTACCTACTGAAACCTGGTTAATATGGGTCTATAAAAAGGCTCAAGATCACAAATCGGGCACTGGAGGGAGCAATGTTTGGTATTTTCCGGCGTGATAGAATCAGAAATGGGTTAAGGGTTCTTAGACCCGCGGGATCCTGGTATTTGCGGGATCCCGCGTGATGCTAAAAGTGGCCATTGGTAAGAGGGTAGCAATACTGTATCATAAATTCATAAGTATATCTAGAACTAAAAATAAAACAAAAATTACATCTTATTTTGATCATTAATTTACACAACTTGCATTTTGCCGTATGCGAATTTATGCATCTAGAAAGTATTTCCAAACAATTATTGTATTGTATTTATAAATAATATTCGACTTAGCTTTACTTCTCCTTCTGTGTTAGTACACTCGACAGCACATCAAGATAAACAGTTGAACTGCGATAACAGCTTTTATTACGTAGGGCATAAAGGCGGTCTCAAGGTCAACATGTATAGTCTGATGTGCGGCCGTGTGTACAAGAAAAGACAAAAGTTCACTGTGCAAAGAAATTTTACATCAATAAAACATAACACGTTATTGGATTACGTTACGCACAATTACAAATTGCAGCTTCTGACAATAATAGGCAGGCAATCACCGCGCGCGTTGAAGAAAGCTCCCGCCCCCGCAGCCTACTTTGTTCCCGTCCGTCATTAGCTAGTTTCTCTCTATCTGGCTAAGTAACGGGAGCAGTGCTACCAGAACGTACTATATATAACGTATTATTATATACGAACGTATATATACTACTCGTATGTAACCACTTTTTAGAAGTACTGTGCGGGAGTCAGTATAGGCGCATCCACGTACGACGACGACGAATATTGATATGCTCAGTGCCGCTAGTCCCGCGGGATCCCGCTAGATTTTTGTGCGGGGCTGACACCGCAAAAATCGTACGAGATCCCGGTATTTCGGGATCCTGGTATCCCGGTATTACATTCCCTACTCCGAACCGACTTCGCTCGAAGACTTGCCAAGCTGCAGTGGAAGCAGCACGTAGTAGGAATAATCTTTGTGGAATTCCTAAGGGTATATGCTTATGTCCAGCCGTGGGCGTGGTCTAGCTGAGATGATTAAAAAATCCACTATTAAATAAACATAAAAACTGTTAATTTTTATAATGTAAAACTGTATTTAGCCGATTACATTAGCTAAGTATGTTTAATTTATTAAAATACTAGCGGACCCAGTGAACTTCGTGTCGTCTCAGAGTAGTACTTGATTTTGACGTCTTAAAAGTCATTAATTGTCATTAAATATGGAGTGTTTGCAAAAAATTGTAAAGAAATACATTTTATTGATCTATTTCTGACGTTAACTTTCCAACGTTTAATATTTATTATCCTACTAGCTTTTGCCCGCGCCTTCGCCCGCGTTAAATTCGGGGTAACAATAAAATTTCACCTCCTCTTTTAAGGCTTTGGGGGCAGATTTCCAAACAAAAAAATGATGCACTCTTTTTTGTTAGTCACAAATAGTCCGCATACCAATTTTTGCTTTCTACCTTGAAAATTGCGGAATGGTCCATGCGAACTTCCACCCTCCATTTTAGAGAAGTGGGAATTTAAAAGAGACGAAAAATACCCTTGTCACTTCTCCATCCCTGAAACTATATCCACTTAAAAAATCTCGTTAATTCGTTGCTCCGTTTTGCCGTGAAAGACGGACAAACAAACAACACATTTTCCCATTTATAACATGGATTCTCAACGAAGACAAATTCAAAAAATAGGTAAAAAAACTTTTTAAGTTAAACGGTTTTATGTTAAACATACATTGCAATGTTTAAGATAAATGTACTAAAAACCAAAAAATAATAAAATAGATACAGTCGTGGGAATTATAAACATATGCATAGACTAGACTAAAATAAAATAAAACCGTGGGGCACGTCAATTGTCTACAAATTATCGACTTAATGTGCGATAGAAGAATACGGTTGAACAACTGCCTAATTATAGTGTAACATTACAAAACAAACATTTTAATCAACGATTGTAGACAATTGACGTGCCCCACGGTTTTATTTTATTTTAGTCTAGTCTATGCATATGTTTATAATTCCCACGACTGTATCTATTTTATTATTTTTTGGTTTTTAGTACATTTATCTTAAACATTGCAATGTATGTTTAACATAAAACCGTTTAATTTAAAAAGTTTTTTTACCTATTTTTATTTTCTAGTTTTTAGTTTTTATTTCGCATTCTTATATTATTATACAAAATCTTGACTTGGGTGGTGGATTCAGGCTGGATTAATCAGATACCTAAATTATAGATTCAATTTCTAAATTTAAATATTATTAGGTATTATACGCCATTTGGTGGCTGCGCCCATCTTAAATATTGAGGTTGTATAGTGCACTGTATTCTTCTTGTCAAGCCCTTTTATTTGATACCCATATTGGTGGGATTGATAAAAAATTGTTATCAGCCATTTGGTAGCGGCGGCCATCTTAGATTTCAATTTTGCATAGTAAATTGTATTCTACTTGTTGAGACCTTTCATTTGATACCCATGTTGATGGGATTGATAAAACCTAAGTTATCCGCCATTTTGTAGAGGCCGCCATCTTGGATTTTAATTTTATATAGTACATTGTATTATACTGGTTGAGCACTTTCATTTGATACCCATATTGATGGGATTGATAAAACCTACGTTATCCGCCATTTTGTAGCGGCCGCCATCTTGGATTTCAATTTTTTATAGTATATTGTATTCTGCTTGTTAAGCCCTTTCATTTGATACCCATATTGATGGGATTAATAAAACATAAATTATCCGCCATTTTGTAGCGGCGGCCATCTTGAATTTATAATGATAATGAATAAACATAATGGGGGCTATCGCTAGTGAATTTGCCACTAGAGGCGCTAGTGTCGCGTGAGGTCTAATATCATTCACTTTGTACTGGTTTTAGCGGAATTTGTTGCATAAATTATAATTTCTTTAATTTACCTGCTGGAAAGTGATCTCCTTCGTAAAATATCGCAAATATGAATTATTTGGCGATTAATGTGAACGCTTTAAAAGCGGAATTAAGAAAAAGCGCAAAAATAGACGGCCTCAAGAGCAACTATTTCAGAAGTTAGTTTGTTGATATCAAGATAGTTATTTATAAACAATATAACCTTAATTAGATTCAAGATATAACACTTTGTTTCGGCGCCAATCGCCTTTGACAGCTATACCTCCAGACCTCAGTCTACAGTGGCGCCAACTGGTGAGCAAAGAAACGGTAGTCCCCATTGTATTGTCACCAAAATCCAAAGTGTATACAAAATTTCATATTAATCGGTTGACAGAAAGAGGGTAAAATTTGAATTACTAAATTTGACCCAAGAATAAATAAAACAAACGGGGTGAGCTAAATAAAACCGTTTAAAAACACAAGCAAACATAAAAATCGGTCCTGCTGTTCTCGACTTAGAAGTATTAATTTTATAATCAGTGGGCTTGCTCTTGACTACATGATACTTAACTCTACGGTTAAGATGGAGCGAGCTTAAGTACTCAGAAAGTGGCACTGGTTATCCCACACACTAGCGGAACACAGAAAAACTGGCGCTGGACTCCAGCAGGAGGGTGGTAGCATCCAGGCAGCCTCCTATGAAGCCTACCACCGCAGAGGGATCTGTTAGCCGTTGTCATTGGTTAGAAAACCAAAGATACCAATGCCCACTAGGAGGTAGAACCCACCACCCCAAATATTCTTTTATAAATTGAAAGAATATCGGACCTCGCAACCTTCGTATTACCTCAGATAGTATTTGATGTTGACGTCTTAAATGTTATTGTCATCAAACATGGCGTGTTTGGAGAAATTGTAATGAAATACATTTTACTGATTTATTTGAGGCCTTTCCAATGTTTTTTATTAAGCTATTGCATAGCTTCTATCGCGGGCCTTGAGCGTGGACACCGAATCCAGAAATTCCGCAACGAAAATAACCTAACACCCCCCACTCCAACCGGCACAGCGGTGATACTTTTTAGTTTTATAATTGCATAAGTTGATAAAAAATACTATGTAAATACTATGCTTTACCGCGGCAGTCTCCGAGTGCCACACGTCTTTTCTTATAATCCTTTTCCCGACGAATAAGAATTCCAAAACACAAAAATCATAAAAATCGGTCCAGCCCTTCTCGAAGTATAAGTGGCGTAACTAACAAGACTTTCTTTTAAATATACAGTGTGAAATTTTAACATTCCAAATTTTTATAAATCAATCTACGAGACAAAAAACAAATGACGTATTTTTTCTTTTGTTATAGACCAGTATAAAAATGTTAAGATAAAGCACTTAGAAAATGTCTGCCAAAAATTAAAATTTTTGATACGGCCGCCTAGCAACACTTTTTTTACGCAATACACACCACATTCATTCATTACGATACTATAATCATAAGTTTTTGATTTTCCCTTTATACCTAAACAGGTCTAAAACTGTAAAAATTTAAAACTATCGAAAAATATTTTCAGGTGAAAACTTGATTTACATTTTTTACTTCATATATTGGCTCTAAATACGATACTGAAGAACTACAAAAATTTTGGGAAGTGGCTAAAATTTCATCCTGTATAGATAGAAGATAAGTAAAGCATGGATTCTTCAATAATAATTGTCTTATACTCTGTCCTTGCTAACGTATTATTAGCTGTGATTATTACTTGTTATTATCTCATGCTAATTCTACACTAGTTTTAAATTTTCCAGCACATTTTACCTTCTCAATTTGCTAACGAAGTACGTTTCCAAGTTTTCGTCATCTTCAAAAGATGAATTTGATAAAAAGAACCTTTCTCGCTGTGAAGGATGGCTTGCTTGAAGGAAGCTACGAAAGTCTTTTTAACTTTGTGAACTTTGTTCCCAGAATCCTTGGATTTTCCTTTATAAGAAGAAACGTTTTTGGTGTGTGTTACTAACAGTAAAGAAATTAATTCTAGCTTTAGCTGTATGTTTGTACACAAATATTCAGATCACCGGGTCATTATTATATTTCTATCAAAACATATTTTGGAAATTATTTGTAAACAATAAATTGAACTTATTTAACAGATTAAAAAATAACTTATCAGTAAAATACCATAGTATTCAGTCTGAGATGTTTAGAAATACGTGAGCCTAGATGCTAAGACCCTTAATCGGCCTCTTATGTGCGTTTTCACAGGAGCGAAACTGGGTGGAGCGGAGAGTAGTAGCCCGTGAAATAACCAATAACACTGCTTAAAATTTAAAATCTGTGCAGGTCGAGCACTGTGATTCACGGTCCGCTCCTTATGCGCCAGATGAGAGCTTAATAACGCGTTAGTAATTAAAAAAAAAACGATCTCAATCTAAATCGATCATCTCAATATTTGTACTTACTTCTAAAAAGACTGCTTCATTCTACTCTATAAATACGGGTAATTCGAATTATTGGCCCTGGTTCATTTCTGATCCCCGCTCAAACGCTCTGAAAATTTGCATTGGTACCACTTGTCCACGAACTTAGTCGGTGAGCCGTTGTCTTCACTTGAACTATAATAAGTTCAGAGTTGTTTATTGCATAATGTTGTTAACAAGATGGTATTTAACAATTTAGATCCAAACATGACCCTGCAAGGGCTCAGCAATATCTTATGTATTAGGTATTATTTGTATTATTAACGTTACTATCATATTTCTTTGTATAATACTATATTGATAGTTATTGTTCCATTAAGTAACTTACTCTGTCTCTTATCTGGCCTGATGACGCCATCTTGTATGGAATCCAATGATAATGAGCCTTAGACTTACATAAAAACGTGTAGTAAACTGTGCTGAGGCTCACAATCCGAATGAGTGACCAACGCGTCGCCTAAACCTGATTGGGGCGGATCTATAGGGGAACCATTAAAACTTAAACGTGTATTAAAAGCAATAATACATTATTTTATTGCCAGATGAAACAATAATGTTTAAATATTAGTTACAGGCTTAGTGCCCTTATCGGGCGCCAATACAACCAAAACGGACCTACAGCCATGTAGACAACGACGTTCGATAAATATTTGTAATCTTAACACTGGAACTACATTTATATTTTTCTCTTCCTTATCATTTGACTTTCTCTTAAGTAAATCTGGAGTTAGAATTATTAAGCTACCTATTACAAGACTATCACACGGATTGTTTTATGGTTTTTTCCACAGAATACTGAACCATCGCAGCGACGGTTTACGTACCTTCCGATGGACGACCTCACTCGGCTTTTCCTGATGAAGAGCCAATTTAGAAAATATATTTTCTTAAATTAGCCCAGGAATCGTACCCGGGACCCTTGCGTAGATAGTAGGTGGAAAATCGCACCCAGGTCATCATAAATGAACACACACAAGAGCAAAGTTTCCAGTATGTCAGTACCAATGTAGATGTAGTACCTATATAAAAAACAACTCTAAAAACTTTCAGCATTAAATTTATTCATAGGAATGATACAAGAATACTTAAATCTCCTTCTATATTGTTGATAGAAAGTTCTATTGAAATAGTCGTCTAAAGTATGCAACTGTAAAAAAAGCAAGACTTTATCGGATCATTTCATTCACCTTCAAAACGGCATATCAAGCGCTCCTCGCTTCACACACCTCTAACATTAAATTTAATTAAGAAGACATACATAAATTAATGAAATGATACTATGTGCTTATCGGTTCCATAATATCTTTTCTTTCAATAAAAATCACAATATTTCAGTTCCATTCTGGATTGTGCACTTGTTTCTGTTGATGTACAACTATGCCGTGGGCAGCATCGTGTATCAGATCAAGTATGCAAGGGACGTTACGGACTTCATCAAGTGCTATGTTGACATGTCTCTCTTTACGATAATCGCAAACAACAGCTACTGGTTTTTGCAGAAGAGGTAAACCTTCAGACTTTTTTTTTTGTAAATGTATCGCCTTTTCTAAGAACAGAAAAAAAATGGAGCAACATATGATGAACAGTCATATTTTATGTAGCTCTGATTTTTTTAAAAAAAATATATCATTATACTATACTTTACCTATTTAAGGTACCTTACAACTTTTTCTAAATAAGTTTAAATAAAACTTGTAAGATATTTTTCTAGTGCAAGTACAATTCAAAAGTCTTCGTTCTTTTTGGAGATTTTAAAGAACGATTCCGTTATGTATATGACTATTATCGCAAAACAGAGAGGAATAATATAATAAATAATTTTTATTTGCAACACTTATCATTAATTGCTTTTTTAATTGAAGCAATTTAATTTTTCGACAAAAAACAATCAATTCGAGGTTAATTTAACCAAACTAACTCTTAGCTTATGGTATGTACAGCTTGACATTTTAGTGGTTATTTTTCGGCGGCTAATATATTTAGAAATTATTATTTTCAAGAAACTTTCAGTAGGTAAATGTATTGCTAGTGTACTATATTAAAATACAATTACTTAAATATATGTTCGAATGCCTTAGGTGGGACCCTTCTGTTTACCAAGCAACCGTGTGTCGACGAATTTATATAAGCCAGCCGGCGTTTAATCAATGCTATTGGTTAGTACCTCCAACATCAGAGATAATATTTTAACAAATATTTAACAATAAGTTTAGGTGTAACAGCTTTTTAATACTGAAAAACTGAGCACACGCGGCATTCAGATAGGTACACCGGCAACAATAACGCTACTAGTGATTGAAGTTGCTCGAGATTATTTTCCACATAACTTTGTAAATCTCTCATTTTAGATTCTACCAATTTATTTCTTCTGTGGTGTGCAATAAAGAGAATTCTAATCTAATGAGATATTAATTCGTTTAAAACTAAGACAGAAGCATTTCGCTGCAGGAAAATAACCACCAAAATTTCACCGTGTCTATGTATAGATAAGTATGTTGGTATTAAGTATAGTGATTACTAAGTTGAAAATAACTGTTATTGTTTTCAGGCCTTTGCTAAAGTCAATCTTGGAAGAGATCAGTGAGAGCAATAAGCTGGCAACGGTTAACAAAAAGTTCCACCAGGAACATAGGAGTTCGATACGGAAGATGAAATGGGTCTTGCTGATATATTTTGGTTTTAATGTGACAAATGTTACTTGTACTTACATGCCCCAACGAGTAAATGTGTTTACTAGTTACCCCACGGTCCCTTGCTTTGGTAAGCCCGAGATAATTACCTCAGTATCTCAGAATCTTAGCGATTATCGAGCTTATTTTATGGGATCCAGATTTAAGTACCACAATTTTCGATCTATGCATGCATAGGTACATAAATCCATTCAAACTTTGGCGTTTGTAATACAGGAAGGATAAATAGTAAATTATATAAACAGATATTAGTTAGAAGCACTTAGAAGTAAGATAATACTATTGCAAATATTAAGTAATTGTGTATCAGTATAATAATTAAACTTCAACTCTGCTAATAGGAAATGTTGGCATATTTAAAAAAATATATTTATAAGCACGTCAGATAAACACACAATAACGACGTTTAGTGTTTTTTACATGTCACTGAGTGTTGTCTCGATGTGAAACAATTTTTACAATTAACTTAGTTGTAGAGTTCTATTCTAGGCATGATCAATATTATTAATTTTGTATATTTTTGCTTCTAGGTATGGAGCCGCTTACGTCATCACCTAATAGAGAGATTTGTCTATTTTTTCTTTTCATACAAGAGTAGAACAACATGGCAGTCATTTTGAGCTTCCAAGCTCTTATGCTTCTTCTAATAGCCTTCACTGCTCTCTTGTACGACCTACTCGCCTCAGAAATCATGACTCTTAACAATTTTGATCAGAAGACTTATTACAATAATCCTAGGGTGAAAGAAATCCTGCCTATATTAATTCGGCGACACGTGATAATTCTCAGCATTATTGATAAGTTAAAGTCTTTGTACAGCGGCTCTATTGGTCTCAACTTCGCATCGAATGCAGTGTGCATGGCGTTATTCTTTTATGCATCACTTTCAGAATGGCTTCTGCTTTTGCCAGCGCTTGTTTATTGCTCTGTAGTATTCTTTCTTTATTGTTTTTTATGCCAGAAACTGACGAATGCCGCTGAATCTTTTGAGATGTCTGTATATGCGTGTGGTTGGGAGAATTTTGACTTAAAGGAAAAGAAAGCTATTAGCTTTATGTTACGGATGGCTCAGAAGTCAATAGTAATTTTGGCGGCTGATATCATTCCTGTGAATCTTTCAACGTTTGCTACCACTTTGCAAGCGATGTATAAGTTTGTCACCGTACTCAAAACTTAATAAAGTAAATAAAAGTAAAATAAAATAAATAATAATTAAATGCACAGTTTAACTGAAAGTAGATTTGCAATAATAACTTCGTTCACTCATTCATCACACATAGTAATTGCTTCGTGTTAGTTTTATAGCATATCTTACTAATGTGTTTATATTTATATTAGCATCCGACTACGGAACGAGTGTAGCACAAATATAATTATGTAGTAAATTTTGTTGTTCTTATCCAACAAGGTAGTTTTATTTACCGGTGTTACTATTTATGATTTATCTCACGATTTACCTACTTATAGTTGAAGCTATTGGATTTATCTACTGTAATATGTTAAACTAAAGTATTATCATAAAATATTATATTGTATACTCGACCATGTTGCTTAGTTTTCTATTATATTTTCTTAAACAAACACTTACGTTCGTTAAGATTGGAGATTAACTTTTAAATATTAACATTTAGAAAAGGCCTGTGATAAATTGAATTTTACTTATAAATATTGTCGGGTAGGGTCGGGACCCTATTACTAAGACTTCGCTCCCTGTCCGTCTGTCTGTCACCAGGCTGTATCTCAAGAGCCTCGATAGCTAGACAGTTGAAATTTTCACAAATTATGTATTTCGGTTGCCGCATTTTTACTTTAAATTGTATTTTTACTTTAATAATACCATAGGGAAAGAAGTATATGTCTTTCCCTATAATAATACAATTTTAATGAAATAAATATTTAAGGGGGCTCCCATACAAAATACGCCACTTTTTGCCTATTTTTTCTTTTTTGTGCCTATATACTTACACATTGTCAGTCTATTTTTCGACGTTCTAATATTTCATGTCGACCTTAACATACAGATTAGTGTCGTATGTTGTGAAATTTAACTTTACAAAGAGCATGAGTGCGGAACGATGTTTCATAAGTAATAATTAGTAATGCTGGTGTTTGCACTCAGGTCCTGGATTGTCCTAATTAAGACCGTAGTAAAATATGGCGACGTCCAGGGCCCCCATTTCGCTAATTTACAAATGGTTCAATAAAATCGTAATTGCATCTCAATCGTGTATTTTGACATTACTACCATAAATATGTGTCAAAATATTCAAATAAGATGAAATTGCGATTCTATTGAGCTATTTGTAAATTAGCGGAATTGGGGCCCTGGTTGTTGTAGGGTCGAAGTGGTTTTCTCCACATTGAGAATTTTCACGATTTTTCACGATCAAAAAGTAGCTTATGTGCTATTCCAGCCCATAATCTATTACGTTTTAAGTTTCATTCAGGTCCGCTCATTGGTTATTTAGTTATAAACATCAAATCTATCCCCACTTTCATATATATCTATTATATTTGTAAGTTTTTAACAGTCTTCATAACATGCGTTGTCAAACCCCCATAAAAATAACTAGAAAGTTACTTAGCATACCATATTCTACATTAATGAGTAAGGAAAGGCGGAAGAAACTGAAATTTCTATTGTTCAGATAATTTTCTCAAATACTAAAATTCAACTAACATACCAGCATCTAAGGCAGTTCCATAACTTTCCTTAAAGAAACAAAATTGCTAGATTTTTTTTGTAGATATATGATATAAAGTCTCATTCCCAAATTAATTGATATTTGTAAATTGATAATTCCTTTTAGTATCAAGATAATATAATATTACTAATCGTTCTTACTAAAATATGCGAAAGTTTGGATAGCTGAAATTTTGCACGAAATTAGATTACTGTGGGTCTAGCACAAAAAACTATCGAATTCGAATCGTTTGCGTGTTCGTATCGCCATCGAAATATTTAGTATGAAAACTTAAACAGCGCTCGCGCGGTCAAAACGAGAACTACAAAACAAAGCATGAAATTTGTGTCGTTTGCTTTCGATACGCAAACGATTCGAAGTCGATAGTTTTTTGTGCTAGACCCACTGGCTAGAATATCACATAGCTGAGTTACTTATGATCGCAAAATGTAAAATTCCCGCAGGAAAGTTTCGAATCCTAAATTGCGTACGAAGTTACGGGCAACAGTTAATCAAAGTAATATTTTAATGAAAAGTACAGCAACATTGCTAGGTGCGCTTACTGATAAAAAATTGGGGCACAATTTGAGACAGAGCTGCGCTCATCAGCTGCGCCAGCGCATATTTGCGCCAGTTGCATTTGAGGCTTTCTTGCGTTCGCGCACGCTTCGCGGGGAGCGGCTGTGCTGTGATTACGATGTGTAACGTTTAGTACGCAGAGTTTTTAATTTAAACAAGATACAGTGGTTAATTCCGTTAATTTATTCCTTATTTATTAAAAAAGTCAATTCACAATGAAGCTGCTAGTTTGCTGTTTAATGATAATAGTAAACATTAGCAACAATGGAAAGGCTTCAATTGAAAGTTTTACGCCAACGAGCTCCAGTTTTCTGTTTGAGGACACAACGAAAAGTTCAGGTAAAATATTTAAAGAATACCTAATTAAGATTTGAAAAAGGAATTGATTCCTTAAATAAAAATTTCGATTTCCTTATATGGGATACTTGTGTTTTTTCAGAGAATTGTATTTTCAATGTATACTAGCAATTTAATTCCATAAAAACAGTTTAATAACAAATAACTCGTTTCTGTTTTACATTACTTTTATAATTATCTACCCAAATGAAATTCAAGGTTAATTAAATGTATGCAATGCACTACTTAATTATTAAAATGCCGACAGTTGTTTTAAATTATAAGGTGTAATATTCTCTCTAATAACTATCTGTTATATTTTTCTTTCTTCAAATTAAGACTTAGAATTATATTAATTAATTGTTGCAAAATATTCAAAGGTCTACCAATTAAAACGGTACCTAACTCTAATTGTTAAGTTGTCTTTAATATTGTATTTGTAACTATAATAAAACGATAATTTTACAGACAAATCGTGCCATCGTCCTTGCAAATTCAACGTGAAACCTCGGAGGTGCTATTATAGTTTCGTGATAGAGCCGATAATCCAAGAAAATGGTGTACCAGCGATCGCTATCAATGGGATGACACCAGGACCCTCTATAAACGTCTGTTTAAATGACGTCATCATCGTCGAAGTCAAGAACAAAATCCCTGATCAGGATGTGGCTATACACTGGCACGGAGTGGAACAGAGAGGAACGCCCCATATGGACGGAGTGCCTATGGTTACTCAATGTCCTATCACATATGGAGCCACATACAAATATGCTTTCATTGCTTCTACTCCAGGAACTTTCTTCTATCATTCAGATTCAGGTAAAAAAAAAACGGTCAGCTAAATACCATTTTTAAGACTTTCTTGACACGTGAATTATGGTTACTTTGAAGTCCCGCGTAGTTCTATTTCAAGATTGGCGCAAAGTTCTTTTCCATTTCCAATTTCGGGGTGTTAGGATCTATCTCCTAGTGTTTCTCCCTGAGCAACGGCATTGTCTTAATTACTTCTTACTGAAATATATCTGTTATGATAAATATCATAGATATTTGAATGTCTACTTATAATTGCCCCTTTAGTGTTATATAGAGTTTTGATTCTGACCTCATTGTTTTGCTCCATATAACATGGTTTGATTTTTGCTGGGCTCCAACACCGAAAGCAAGGAATTTTTTCGCAATCTGTGAACGCAGGTATTCATACATAAATTAACAGTAATACATTCAAGTAAAGTTTACCTATATAAAGTATGATAATACTGTTTCTTCTACTCATGGTTTATTTACTGCAACTATTATAATGCTGTTTTTATGTAATATATGTCAAATAATTACTTAAAATATTTGTTTATCCACAAATGTGATGAGGTACCGAGTACATTCATATTGATCTTGAAAATAATAACTACGGTTGAGAAACCAAGTTGCCACATTCGATTCTTGACCTTCATGTAGTTCTTTCCGTTAGCCGCACGTCGGATTTGAGTCAAAACAATTTTATTGAATGTATCATTGGCAGAAATATGATATTATCTAAGTTCTGATGTTTTCCATGACATAATACCTAGTATTAGCGCTCTGGTACACCGTAACAACCAGCAATCAAGTTGATTAAGTGGAATCAGCGGGAAATTGTTGGTTTAGTAAGTACGTTAGCCGTAAAGTGCAAGATAGCAGGTTCTGCAGCGTTCCTGTTTGGTCAGTGTTACTTAAACTACCTGACTCCTTTGGAAGAAAGTAATTTATATTTATCTGTGTTCGTTTTTAATGTATGTCTAAACTGCCACTTTTACACGTATTTTTTAAAGAATTTCGTTGCTAGAATTCAAATTTTATACTAATAAGTTTCAAGCTGTAAAAGTGTCTTTATTTGAGTAAAAACATGGTAATTCGTAGATGTAAGATTTTACAAGGCAAACTTGTCTGAGTAAAATATAATTTAGGAGGCTAATACAAGTTTGACATTCAATATTTTTTGTGTTATAGCTATGACCAAGGTTTAAAAACTGCTTATCACGATATGATATACAATTAAAAACTTTTAATCTCTATTGTCACCCCTAATTTAGTTCATAAAGAAGTAGCCATTATCCTTGGTTTAATTAAAGCTTACTAATACCTATGTAATTTAACATAACTGACATGTGTCTTGTGTTTAAGTTTTTCTCTTCAGTTCAGTATTTTTCTTGTCATTTTTAGCAGGGTATCTTCGCCATTTGTAATAGTATCATGGATTTTCAGTGTCCCACCAAAGCGATGGAGTATACGGATCCCTGATAGTGAACCAGCCACAGCCGTTGGAGCCTCATTCCGCACTGTACGGGTATGACCGAAGTACTGAGAACACCCTCCTTATTGCCGCAACGTTTCCTCGACTGTTGACAGGAAACCTTGAAGATGCAAGTAGGGTGCAACCAACAGCACTGGCCATCAACGGAGATGAAGATAATTTCAAGTAAGTACCTACCTTTACATATATAAAGACTAAATTAGTAAAAACAAATTCATAAAATAATTTAATTCATTGAAAATTAATTTTCTAAAGCTTTAATACTGTACCTTTGCCTTTCTAAAGGTAATTTGATTCTTTAAAAAATTAGTTCTAACTAAGTTCTATTCAAAGTAAAAGCAGATATTTCTTAACTGCTAAAATGCATACACGTTAAAAATGCATGGTAATAAAAACTACTAGGTACTGAAACTAGCTAAATACGAGTATTTGCGACCCGTGCTAAAAAGGTATTTTCTGATTCTTAGTTAATTTTTAGTAGTTTTAAATTGTTAATTTAATAGTTTGTTAAACAGCTCAGAAACAACAATATCATTAATTTATCCACTGTATATATAAATACAAAACGGGATTGAGGGAATATACATGAAGACGAAGAAATGTATACATTATACATTTTGCTAATACTCGTCGCTGTTACAGTAGCTGAACTGTTAACTTATAAATGTTTTAAAACGGAAAAATGCTCCTATTAGAGTCTTTTTTAGGATTATTTATAGAAACATGCATTGTTAGTTTGCGCAAGACAAAATTATAGCTACCAAGGGCAAGTAGAATGGCATGGCATTGAAACAAAGTCGATGAGCCCAGCTGAGACTGCTGAACTTAGTATTTACGATGTGGCTAAACAGTAGGAGTGTCAAGAATCTTGAAAATTTTTATTACTAATACAAATACGGACCATATTTGTTTGGTTAGAAATAAATTTATTTCTATTACCTTCAATATTATTATTACATTCATTTACTTGTAATGTTGCAGATAGGTAAATATGCTTGTTTAGCAGTATATCTTCTTCTTTTGTAATATTCGCATTTTTGAAATTATATGCAACCTTCCTTTATTTACTAAAATTTAAGTAATCTCTTGCTAGAAACAGTCTGAAAGAAAATAAAGAAAGAGATCGTTTCTAGCGATACGATCGTTTGGATTGTGCAGCTTAGAATGTATTAATTTGTGTGTAGTGCAATAAATATTACATCTATCCATAAAATATAAGCAACGAATCAAATAGTTGAAGTGAACGAGGTGGTGCATCAAGAGAAGCCTTCATACCTTTGATAGAGTGCTGACTGATCCAACGCTTCAGCATCGGCGAGTGCCAGCTATCAGCCAATGCTTTGAAGATGTCGTTTGTACTACTTGAAAGACGATCAAGTTGCTTGGCGCACTGGTTTCAGATGAGATTGTAATATACGTATGTTAGCGTACGCAACCTTATGAGCTACGGGCGACTAATATTCCCGATACCCTACAAATAGGTGGGAGACAAAGTAGCACCCTTAGTGCTACTTCGGATTGAATTTCACCTTTTTTAAGAAAAGGCAAGGTTCAAAAAGTCCAAATTTGGATTGCAAGGAGAAATTAGAAGAAGAATGCCGAACGAATTGTGGATTTACGCCTTCAGCGTACTCAAGCGTACAAGCATAGTCAAGGTAGTAGCGTGATTTTGGTTACTTCTACCTTGACTAGATCATCAATACACTTTAAGTGTGGTACACCCACGCTTTAACAGTCAATTCTAGGCCATTAATAGTGACTGATCTGTTGTTCTGTTATAACAGGCTAACTCACTTTCACTTTATCTTTCTTTAGCACATTTTCATTTTTATTCTAAACTTTGTTTATTTAATGATTACGTAAAAAAATGATGTCACATGTTACTTATTAAGCTTACACACTTTCATCATTATTGCTTGAACAAACTTGACTATAGTGTATAAACACTCAATAAATTTGAATACATTCTTGAATCTCCTAAAACCTGTTCCCAAACTGGCATGTTTATTTTAACAATTACTTTCTTGCTTACTCATCTAAAGTTAGTTTTTTGCATAATACAAAGTTTCTATTATGTTAAAGGCGACGTTTTTTATTGCAGAATATTCGTTATGGAAGGTTTTGCGTATAGGCTTCGCTTGATCAATGCGATTGCTATTGACTGTCCCGTGGTGGTCAGGATTGAGAAGCATGAGATGGTGATCATTGCTACAGATGGAAGCCCTGTTAAGCCGGTGGCCGCTAAAAGCGTGCAGCTATATCCAGGTAAGTAATAAATAATAAAAAAGACGTGTGGCACTCGGAGACTGCCGCGGTAAAGCTATTGCATAGCATTTTTTATCAACTTATGTAATTATAAAACTAAAAAGCTAAAAAGTATCACCGCTGTGCCGGTCGGAGTGGGGGGCGTTAGGTTATTTTCGTTACGGAATTACTGGATTCGGTCTTCACGCTCAAGGCCCGCGATAGAAGCTATGCAATAGCTTAATTTTATAATTTTATGTATTTTCTAATTTTGACTTTTGTAATTAATTTTTTCTGTTATTTTGGCAGATATGGTTACCATAGGCAACCATAATGTCAAAATCCTTATTTTCTTCTTAATAAATAAATATTTAGGACATGCCTCACTGGGCCACACAGAGCTATCTAGTCCCAAATTAAGCTACTATTAAGTACCCTGTCGTATGGGGTACTAGACAACCGATAAACTTACATAAATACTTGTTTTTTGTAAATACATACTTATAATATGTAGAAAACACCCAGACCAGTACAAACAGACATGTTCATGCACACAAATATTTGTACTGTGCGGGGATCGAACCGACCGTCCAATCGTCGCGACCCATGGCTCAAAAGCAGCGTTTACTACCGCTGATCAAAATGGTCGTCAAATATATACATACTTACAATACAAACACTTCTTTTTATTTATCGTCTTTTTAAATAAAATCAGACCTCGTGACGACGTGCAGAAGACACGTTTGGTAACACCAAACATGTTAAGGTTATAAAATGGGATTCTAAGGTCATCTGGTATTAGACCACCAAGTAAGCTTAACTTTGACCGTGTTTGTTTCTTACTACCCATATCTCATTGTATGTAACAATAAAAATCTATATCCATCATAATTAGTATTTAAATTAATTAGGTGCTTAGTTTTCTGATAATTCTGTACAAAAAATCTGAATATGTGTCGGAATTGGTCAAAAAATACCTAAGATGACTGCACTTACTAGTAACTTATCTCGACAATAGTTCCTTCTTAATAAGTTTTTTTAAGCTTTGGTATAAATGCAGCATTAAAATACCTTATTAAAGGAGATAAAGCTGAAATAAAACCGGCCAAGTGCTAGTCGGACTC
Organism: Anania crocealis; assembly: GCA_949315895.1. Lineage (NCBI taxonomy): Eukaryota > Metazoa > Arthropoda > Insecta > Lepidoptera > Crambidae > Anania > Anania crocealis. The sequence goes on from OX438883.1 coordinate 18,941,391, forward strand.
GCGCACGAAGGGTTCCGTACCAAAAAGGCCAAAAAAAAGGGTTTGTTGTATGGGAGCCCCCCTTAAATATTTATATTATTTTGTTTTTAGTATTTGTTGTTATTGCGGTTACAGAAATACATAATGTGTAAAACTTTCAACTGTCTAGCTATCGCGGTTCTTGAGATACAGCCTGGTGACAGAGCGACGGACAGACGGATAGACGGACAGATGGACAGACCGACAGACGGACAGACGGACAGACAGCGAAGTCTTAGTAATAGGGTCCCGTTTTTACCCTTTGGGTACGGAACCCTAAAAAAGTAGTCGCTAGGTTACGTATCAGCGTATCTGTCCCTATTTCCCTTACCTCAGTTTCTATGTATTAACAATATTTTTAGTTTACATATAATATAGGTGTTAGGTTTCAAATCCAACGATTTAAAAACTAAACCTGCGATAGTGTCGTTGTATACATGCTAAACCAGTTTGACTTGAAATTTGTATTGGGCAAAAGACAGCTAGATTTTCATTTTTGTAAACTTTAATCAATGACTTTTCGTTATAATGATAAAATGTACCTACTCTTTCAAGTAGCATTGTTTTTCCGAAACATACAGTGATAATTTTAAGATATTAAAGTGTTTCAAAATTCCTATAACTCGATAAAAATTTGAAACTAAAATATTTTGCCATTGCTGTACATACTACTCCTATTCGTTGAAAATACTTACAACATTACTATGTAATATTATTGTAATAATAATTGTCTTCAATGACGGCCAAAAATTTAGTTTATAGTCATCATTGAAAATGAGGGACTTATAAAGTGAACGCATTTCACTTTCCAAAAAATAAACCGCTATGCATCTCACTCGAAAAGCGTAAGACTTCTATTTTTATTGTCTGTCTGTCTATCGGCGAGAGCGAGCATTTCTTAGCGTCCGTCAAAAGTCGGTGAAAGTGAAGCTGTTATTTGATATTAAGGCAATTATACCTATTATACCATACATTGATAACAACCATACATATGAAGATACATAAAAGAAATATGTCGAAATTGTTATTTGAATAGTAGTGAAATTAAATGTGCGTGAAGACTATTTTTAAATTGTTATTTTACTAGCAATTCAAATTAAATACGTATTAACAACCATTGCCTGAATTATTATTCTGATCTACCGTTTAACCTTTTGTGTGTAATGCATTAAATAAAATAACTTCAAACAATTATCGTTTGTGTAGGAAGTTTAACAAACCATTGATTGAATTAGAAAACTATATTTAATGCGGTTTCGCTTATCTTCGCGTCTCTGTAATTTTTTATAACCTCACAAACCTTTTTTATTACATGATCTATGTTACGTGTCAAAATAAAATGATTATAACGAATTTTACAATAAAAAGTGTCAGTTTCCTATAAATTGAAAAAATATTCAATATAATATAAGAATATACTTTATTTGATATTTTAGCAACTTAATTGCACTTATAATATCAGTATATAAACTTGAAAAAAAATTTTTTTGTTTGTTTTTTTCTGTCCCGCCTGAGACAAAATTTTTCAAGTTTATATACTGACATTATAATATAAGAAACTTATATATACAATTTTCTTAATAAATATATAAGAAACTTTTATATACATTTTTTTACATTTATGATATCAAAGAATGTTCAATTGGTTGTTAAATATGCGATGTAATTTACGACATTAGAAATCACACCTTATTTTGAACGGAATATATTTTAACCTACCTAAGGTTACAATACTGGCTTGACATTACCATACACAACAGAAACAATATTAATCACAATTTTGTAACGATGACGTTTGAGTTATTAAATATTATCTATTGCACTAGTCGAAATGTTTAATGGCGTTCAATGGCCTGTTAATAAATGATAGAGGCATAATTGTTGTGCCATGAGAACTTAAGTTTCGTTATCATCTTAATTACCAAAACCTTAAGTATACTCTGCTCATTAATGTTATTGTATACCGTAACGTCTTTAACATACGTATTCGCAACATCCGTCATCAGTGAGAGGAGAAAGGCTTTCACATGGGCGTATTACTTCTGATCCAAGAGTTTAAGGTCAGACATGAAACAGGTTTCGTTTGTTTCCATTTCACTTTCTATCTCACCACGGTCATTAAACCAAGAGCAACAAGTTAATGCCGATGATTATAGTCTTTCCAGCAGATAGCATAAGTTTCAAAATTGTGTAGCATACAACAACCGCAATGATGTTATTTTTATGAGAGTGCATTAGTGATGAATGAAATGATGTTATTGGCGGTATAAATAATTACCACGTAACTTTCAATGCGCTTCAGCACCCGAAGGACTTTTGTGCAATCTATTTTGCAATTTGTCTGTAAGACGTCATGATAATATTTTTAATTTCGTGCTGTAGCGAAAAACGTAATCTTTGTGACAAGCTTACCTTCAATCTGTAATTTTATCAGTGTAATAAAAAGTAACATCTGACAACGCAATAAAAATGTAAATCTGCATGAAATGTAAAAGAAAGCATGTAATTCATAAAACATTGTATGTAAGCGATTACTAACAACGATTAAATTCTAATTAGAGATTTTTTTCACTTTCTATACTTAACAAAAATTCAAGACTTAATTGCTTTAAGCATGAGAAAAGGCTTCCAGTTGAATATGATATTTTTAGGAGCAGGCTAGTCAACGAATCATTTTTACATAACTAAACTTCTCAAGAAACTGTGACGAAATACTCGTATTAAGAAAATATTGGTTAGCATATCTATACTAATATTATAAAGCTGAAGAGTTTGTTTGTTTGAATGCGCTAATCTCAGGAAGTACTGGTTCGAATTGAAAAAATCTTTTTGTGTTGGATAGTCCATTTATCGAGGAAGGCTTGAGGCTATATGACATCACGCTGCGGCCACTAGGAGCAAAGCATCAGTGAAAAATGTTGCAAGAATAATTGCGGTCATAATAACAGAAGTTGACGCGTACGAAGTCGCGGGCAACAGCTAGTACCAATATATAGATACATCCATACTCTTTGTAGCATTATCAAAATAAGTCCAACACCTAACAATCTGCATCTATTTGCTGGTGCACAATTTCTGCGGTTTCCTCACAAGAAGGAAAGCCAACCTTCAGGTTGACAGTTGAATTATAATTGTATAAGTACTTACTAGCTGTTGCCCGCGACTTCGTCCGCGTCAATTTCTGTTATTATGAACGCGACTATTTTTGCCACATTTTTCACTGATGCTTCCCTCCTATTGGTCGCGGCGTGATGTTATCTAGCTTAAAGCCTTCCTCGATGAATGGACTATCCAACGCAAAAGGAATTTTTCAAATCGAACCAGTACTTCCGGAGATTAGCGCGTTCAAACAAACAAACAAACAAACTCTTCAGCTTTATAATATTAGTAAAGATTATAAAATTTTACTGAAAATAAATTAAAATACTTATAATTATTTTCATCAAAATATAATCGAATATCCTCAAGTTGAGCATACATTTTTATTTATTCGCAGGGGAACGTATGGATGTAGTAGTGAAAGCGTCTCAGGAGACTGGAGGATATTGGGTTAAAGCGAGAGGTGCGGGCGACTGCGCAGGGCTTGAAGCAGATGCAATGCTGATCTACTCTGGCTTTAACTACACATCCATGTTGCAAGAGGAAAAGGTAAATAACAAAAGCCCTGTGATTACAATAAAGTTACTAAGTTGACTGACGAATTGGGCTGGAAGAGTTTTAATAAAGGACGCCGTATTTAAACCACTTTCTTAAGAAGGGATCAAATTTAATTACCAAGTACTTAATAACACTTACGCTTTGTACAGACATAAAGAGTATTGAGTATTAAAAAAATATAAAGTAGTTGGCTGCTATTTATAAAGATATTCACTGTACAAACCTCATGTCAGTCATCAATTTTTCTGTTGCTCAATACATTTTGTAGGACACATAATCAATTGAATGGAGTTATGTGATTTCCCTTTTTGCAACTAAGATAGGTGAGGGTTCATGTTTTAAAGTCTATTAAAGTAAAGTAACAGCCTATAATCATCCCACTGCAGGGAAAAGGCCTCCATCATTGAATTCAAGTTGCCACAGCAATGATGGGTGTACTGGCATAATCACCACGCTTGCCAAATGCCGGTTGGTGATCACAAACCCGAGTAATGTTCGAAAATTCGAAACTTTATGTTGCCCGACCCGGGACTCGAACCTGGGACCCCGAGATCTTGGCCCGGTATTTAAACCACTAGACTAACGGGGCGTTAATGCGTATTAATCATTTTTATTTGGGGCAGTAAGTCCAGTTAGATGATGTTTTCCGTGCTGTTATGATTAAGTTTTGCAAACTGTGTAATGGATTATGTCAGTGAGGTCGTTATGTTGCATTTTAATTTTCCTGTGTGTAGAGTAATTAGAATTTGTCAAGTAATTTAATCTTAACAACCACTTAAAACATTATTATGCCTAAGTAGGTATATTCGACAGCACATCAGAATGTATATACTGGGGCATCTAAACGTACTTGACATAGATGCGAGTTTGCAACAAAAAGTCTCGTCTGATCTGTAGGCCTCTTTATATAATGTTTTGTATACCAGAGCCTTAATTTCAATACGAGCTGGTAGACTTATTTGATCTTTTTTTTTCAGAATAAAATTACTGATGATTCGGACTTAGATTCAGAGTCAGCAGTATCTGGCCAAATGTTGAAATCGTTTAAAGTGGTCCCCGAGGAGCCCGATCCTGAGACTGTTTATTTGGGAATAGACAAAAACGTAGTAGATTTCAAAAAAGGAGACGTTGACTTTAGGTACATAAGCGACGCGATACCAAAGAAACCTTTTTACCCTGCTTCTTTCGGTAAGTGCTTCTATTAGAATTTTTTTATTCTACAACAAGCAGTTTATAGGATTTTAAACTTTCTTGTTGTATTTTTACACTTTACACTTATGCAACGAAATACATGTATTTCGTTGCATTAAACCCCGTAAGTGTACAAGCAGTTTAGTTTAGTAGGTAATGCAGTGTTTCTTATTGGAGCTATTTTAACAGAACTGATTATGAACATTAAGATTTGATTAATAGTAACACGTTCTTGACAAAAATTAACCAATAAATCATTTTACTCTAGATTCAAAAGTGATTTCTGTGTCTGTCCATTATCTTTTGGGTTTCCCTAAAAGAAAACCAGATTATAACAAAAATTTATAACAACAAATACAACTTACTATGTACCTATCATAGTAATAATTTACATTTAAGACTATCATGGTCATCACTTTTGTCTGGTTGGTTTAAATTATAACCATAATTTAACTTGCTTTTGTTAATAATCTCTCAGTAATCAACCATAACACACAGCAGTGAGTAATATTGACTAATTGATATTTTATCATGCTATTTCTTCCAGTTCTAAACGAAACTGGAGTAGTTCAGATCAATGGAAAGAGTTTCCTCTATCCTAACTCTCCTATGCTGTTGTACCCTCGGGAAGTTAAAGCAGACTTTACTTGCAAAGTGGGAGAGGAGAAAAAGAATCAGGAGCCACAGTGCGTGCTGACAATGGAACCCGAAGGAGATGTTGTGGAGTTGGCTTTGGTCAATGAGGGTACGTTACCTAATTGAGAAATTACGTGTGTCAATTTAGTAATTGGAAATGTGAATATTCAGTATTATGCAGTATACGAACAAGAATTAATTTGTTTAGTTAGCACTAGTCATACTACAAAATTTTCTCGATTTAACATATCGCATCACAACAGTAATGATACTAGATACAAATATATGCTTAAGTGTATTTTTATGAATGCTCTTGTAGATTTAACAAGTAAAAGGCCCCCAATTCCGCTAATTTACAAATGGGTCAATAGCATCGCAATTGTATATTTTGACACATTTAATATGGAAGTAATGTCAAAATATACGATTGCGGTGCTATTGAGCCAATTATTAATTAGCAGAATTGGGGCCCAGTACACATGTATGAACCCCACCACATTGTCTCTGATGTAATAGTTTTTAACTTTTGAGTGTTGAGAACAGTTACTACTAAAAATAAGGCTGAACGTGCAGTAAGTAAAAATTTGTATGAATAGTACGAAGAAACTTGCAATTTCAAATTTGACCTATAAATAATTACCTGATCCTTTATAAAGCTAAAACTAGATTTCATATTTATTTATTTAATAAATTTGAACTGCCAAGGGATATTTACATTGGTAAATTACTTATTTAAAGGTGATACACACAAAATGTAAAAAAAATCTTAAGGTGATCACATCATGCAAATAATAATATACAAAGTGAATGAAACTTTACTTTGAGTCATAGTTTACCACTTTCCTTGCATTGTTTACAATAACAGACATTATAGCAATTATTAACACTATACTTATCCTTGACTTACTACGTCAGTGCGTCTTTTATGCTCGTTGTTGGTACAGGATATCAATTTACATTACGCAAAGTAAGGCATGCGACGCGTTTTGCAACTTAGTAAATACTAACTGTTATTTATAAAATTAAGGTTATGATTTTGAAACTTTATTAATTATTTCGTAAAAAATCACAAATACTATGCAATTTTTTTTGAATTACTTACTTATTCGCAAGTAATTTTTAATTACTTTCGAATCGCAATAAGATAAGCTAAAATAATTTAGGCTTACAGGTTAAGCTTCATACAATAACACGTGCATTTTTATCAAGAGACTTTGTTTCAGGAACCTATGAATTATATTAATTATAGTAAATATTTGAATTAATGTTTTTGCTTTTAAAAGCAAATCACCTTCCGTGTTGTTTATCATATAGATAAGGTGAAAGGTTCATACGTAAAATTGCATAAGACTGGGCTAGATAGTGACAGCTTCTTTTGCTGAGAAGAGACCTGGCGATGTTTATGTGGTCCAATGTATAAAGGTTCCGTAGGAAATATCTTAGTATTCTATACCTATTAAACTGACTGCTTACAAACATTAAAGACCGAATTTAAATAAATAATATGTAAAAAAATATCACCTGAGACCAATTCTGCCAATTTACAAATGGCTCATTAGAATCGCAATAGCATCGCAATCGTATATTTTGACATTACTACCATATTAAATGTGTCAAAATATACAATTGCCATGCGATTGCGATTCTATTGAGCCATTTGTAAATTAGCGGAATTGGGGGCCAAATGACGATGGTGACGATTGGCAATGTACAACATAACTAATTTTTGAGGACAGTACGTCAACACTGCAAATGTAAATTGACACTTACATTTTTAAAAATAGAGACAAAAATGTATTTTTTAACAACTAATAACTTTAGCAACTTAAGACTATGGAACAGTTTTCCGCGTATTTGCCAACTGACTTTTGGCAGTATTTTTTCCCTTGAGAACCTTATCATTTTTGTCTCCGATTTTAGCTAGTTCGTTCTATGTGACAAAACATTCACCATGAGTGAGCCCCGTACTACTGACCCATGCTAAAATAGAAAATGGTCAGTGACATCAATCAATGTTACATGGTGTTTTTGTTGCATGTTGCGTCAGTTGCATCATACCGTGGACAATAAAACCTTACATGTGCGTTTTGTTTTGTCAGAGATTTGTTATTGTAATGGAGAGACCATTTCAATAACAAAACACTTGGCCCATTATGGATTACTTTAAATAACAGTTGGAGATCTTACAGAATTTCTTTGTTAATTATGTTTGGTTGGCCAAATAAGTAAAGAAGAGAAGTGTCTGGAAGACTGCCTAAGTTTGTACATCTTGAAATGAACAATGTAAAAATCGTCTGTAATTTCTTTGTATAGTGTCTCATAGAGAGTATTCTATTATTTTATGTTAAATCCCATCGACTGGGTCTAGTATTATGCATTAAATGTTATCAATATTTGTTAAACTATTATCAACCTAACTTAATATAAATATATTATTGATATCTTGAAGAAGAGATTCTTTGTATTAAAAGGAACAAGCGAGCTTAACGATGATTTGTAAAGTTACAGCGTTAAGTTAAATTTACTTTTTAATTTCAATTTTCAGGCTATGGCAGTAACGATTCATACACGTTTCACATGCACGGATCAGGAGCACAAATAGTAGCAACATGGCAAAGTCCAGACGGGAAACCTATCTCCCGAAAGCAGTTTGAAAATATGAATGAAGCAGGGAAAGTTGTAAGGTAAAGTGGTATTATTACTATTAGAACAGACAAACTAGATATGCTCTGTGCAAAATACAGATGATGATTGCCTTTGAATTGTCAGCTGGAACAACACACCTTGGTACTAGACTTACCTATAAACTAGAATATAAGTACCTGTCAGATAGCTGATGCAAACAGTCATATAAATCTCATTCACACTTTAAAAATATTTACGTATAATTTTAGAGCTTAGTGAGGATAGTGTGGTCCCGTCCAAAAGAGAATAGTGCCACCCACTCTATGTATGTTGTAAGTGGAGAATAAAGGAATACTACCAGAAAAAGACGAGCAACAGCGTCTTCTCTTCACCGATGAGTAAACTGCGATTACTAACTCGCCTGCCAAGCGTTGATTCCTCCTTTTAAAATAAAAAATCAGTTAAAATCAGTTTTATTTCTGCAAATAGGCCCCTGGAGGCGCTTTTACACGTCCCAATATTTAAACCTACTACTGCTTCCCGAAGTAGTAGGTTTTGTCCCGACATTTGGTTTTGTCCCCACATTTGTCCCGACATTTGGTTTTGTCCCCACATTTGTCCCGACAAATGTGGGCTAGTGCCGGGAAGAAGCAGCGCAAGAAACTCGGTCACTATTGTCAGCCTCTTTTTAAATAAATATGTTCACATAAGATATATGCCAGTGCGAGCTGGGACAATTTAAAGCCACACGTTCCTATTATTTATATAATCATTAATAGTATAATAGCCCTTTTTCATTAAAATTACTTTGATGTATGATTTGAGTTTATGTACTGGGAGTTCAGCAATTGAAATTGGTAATTGATTGAAAATACGAATACAATTTCCCATGAACGAATTACCCACTTTTTGCAGTCTGAATCCTGGAACGGCAAGTTTATTTTTATTTTCGGGTATTGAAATTGTGTACGTCACTATTTTGAACAAAATTAAATAACTCTAGGTTCTTACGGGACGTACATAATGTTTTCGAAAATGTATTGAGAAGCAACTGTAAGTATGTCGATTTCTTTAAATAGCTCTCTTAGAGAGTCACGGGGTCGAAGGCCATAACGTTTTTGCAGTATGAAAATATTTTGGTGAGGCCAACGATGGGTGTCAGATGAATGAAGAGTAAAATATTTATTGTGAATGTTACAGGAACACGCGGAATCCCCCCATCAAGGACACTTTCGTGGTGCCCAACAAAGGCTACACAATAGTGAGAATACGACTAGACCAAGGCGGTAGCTGGATACTGGAGTGCAGGGCTTGTTATCTATCATCCTTGCCTACAGCAGTTCTCATTAACGTTCCACAAAAGATGCCCAAATCTATCATCAGGTCTTTGTCTAAGTGCGGTAACTACAGGCCTCCAGATGTCCTTTTAAATTGAAAAATACTAATATATTATACTAGTAATACCAGTTGCTAATTCAGTTCAGTGTTTAGCAATATTGAAGTTCAAACCAACATGACTCTATTGGAGCCGTCAAATTTAAATTATTATGTAAATCGTTAGTGGCAAAAGCCTAGCTGTTACGTCACTTAATAAGAAAGCTTGTTTGAATAAGGAACTTTAATTTGACATCAAAGCAAATCAAAACTAAAAAGAAGTTTTTGTTATTTAGCCGGATGTTAAGTTAAAAATTGATTTATGGTTAACATTGCGGATAAAACGTGTTGCGCGATCGCGCAAGAGATCTCTTGAACTTGTATACCATGACATACGAGTAAATTGATGCCCGTGATATAAAATTCGATAGGTTTGATAACTGAATGCTTAAATAGGAATGGCTATGATACTCAAGTAATTATAAAGAAAAAGTTGCTTTGTAAAAATTTATGAAATGAAGGTAACATTTACATTGAAGTTGCTAGAAGTAAGACTCAAAATAAATGCTCTTCTGTAGTTTATTTCTAGATAAGTAATATTGTTTTTCTATTTCATACTTTTAGATATAATTATTTACTTACAAGCATTAATATGCGATCATTGTTACTGTATATACAAAACTTGCCTTAGTAGTTGTTGTATGTGTCATTAAAATCTTAATAGACATTAGTTTACAACGTACTCAGATGAAAAAGAAGAATAACAGTAACAAACGTATTGATTACGAAACAGGGCAACTGTTTTTACGAGTATACTAGTGCTTCACTTGTACTTACGTTATTTATTTATAGTTCAAATTCAAATAGGGTTCTGTATTCATACGTTAGAAAGGATATCCTGCAAATCTGCTCTCTATGTCTGTCTGTTTGTATTTTGATTTTGAACCGATGGAATCTATAAAAAACAGTAATACACACCTACATACCAGCGTATAACTTGAAATTCCGATAGATCAAATTAAATACTGAATGCATACAAAAACAAACTAGCTAAGCATTAACTGGGCTTGTTGCATTAGCTCTCGATGTGCACCTACAAGTTATTTAACATAATGGAATAATCATTATATAGTTTTGCTTCGGTCTTATTTTACTCAATAACTAGCGGGATATAAAAATTAAAAGTCAAAAAAGTCCATTTTACTTCGTAACTTTGACTAGATAAATAAATAACTAGAAAATGATGGAAATATATTGACATTGTTCTTGGAAACCAGTTTTAAAGAAACGCAGAAGAATTTGAAAATTGTACTTAAAGAAAAAGATCGGTCCTGCCTTGTTCACTTAGTTACTTTTAATTTATTACAGTACACATGACTTGAAAAAAAGTGCGATCAAGGCAAAAGAATAGATGAGACTTGTAAATAATGCTAATTTATTACTTAATTAAATAAAAACTACATAAATTAAGTCTTTTATTTTCTTTCACGTTTGGATATAACTGTTGATGAAGTCCAAATATTGTGATACATTTGTATAAACTGTTGGTGCTCCTTTTTCGCCACAAGGAGATATACCCCAAGAAACTACTCCAACCAAAATGGGCTCAGGAGATTCGCGTTTCACTTTGATTTCTTCCACTTTTGAGCTTGCCGTAGCTCTTTGATTATTTTTGTTTTCGGATTTATATTTTTTAAAGTCCTTTGCATCAGTTTCATTTGCTTCTGTTTTATAATATACAAGTGGTCCACCGGAATCACCATTGCAAGCTGCTTTGCCGCCACCTAGTGGACCAGTGCAAATGTGAATGTCTTCATCAAGTGGGTTTATTTCACCAGGGTCGAGGAAATCTATGATTTGTTTGTAGCATTCTGTAAAAAATATGTTTATATTCAATATTCCAGGCCCATTTAAAAACTGATTGTCAGAAAGTCGTCATTGTTAATTCAATACTTTGAATTTTCCATATGATTCTAGGATTACCTTTCCTTCGTCTAGCTACATCAATAAATTGCATCATTATTGTTGCTACAGAATTACTGAAAAATTACACCATGGGCGAAACTTCTAATAAATCCAAATCTGTTGATAAGAATTAGAAAAAAACATACGTACTTTCAAAAGGAACATAGGTAACACTCAGTTCCTGTAATTGGCTTGGAAGAACGGGTATAAAGAATGTTGTCTTCAATGCTCCCCATCCAGGCAGCATAAGAGAAGCTTTCATTATATTTACGCTTGAAGGTAAATGAATCGGCTGGACTTTACTGGTAAAGGTGAAAGGTGTGCTAGCTCTGAGCATAGCAATATCATTTGCAGCTATTCCCCTAGAAAAAACATTGATTATCAAAGTAATTATGTAAACAGTTATTAATGTTAACTATGGGGTTGCTTACAGCAAAATTTTAACTATTTTATGAATTAATTGTATTACCAACAATTACTAGTAGTTTTGTTAGTTAGAACATGTATACTCGTAGTATCAATAATAACAATGTTCAAACATTATGTTCATTGTTTCGTGTTATTACTACTAAGAGTCTTTTTTTGGTTACTTAAGAAGTAATAAAGTCAATCAACGAATTGATCAGTTTTCTGCATCTCCACCCACGCAGATTTTTGGTTTACCGGCTTCGGATACATTGAAGCATACAGCTTAGCTCTCATTTACAGTTGAGCATCTCCAAAGGGAGGTCAGTACCATAATCACCACAATTGGTTGTTGATCGCAGTTTGCCAATGATGGAGAGAAGAGGCTGCTACCCTTCTGCTTTTGGCAGTATCTACTCTTTTAGTTGTCCCTCAATACACCCCTAGGACAAAAATGCCAGAAAATATATCAGGCCAGAACCACACACGGTCCAAAGTACCTACGACGTTAAAATTTGTCGGGTTCTTCTCTTACCCCATATAATTCGGATGAGGAATCCGCAACCTGATCTCAGATATCTGCACATCTGGTCCAAAGTTGTCAACATCATGTGCACCAGCCACCGCATCAATGTTCAGCCATCTGATAATAAACGAGTCCGCAACGCAGTGGCCTGCAGTCAATACCTGCATTTCGAATAAAAAAATGGAGAGAAACGGACTTGTAGCAATATGTCTTGTGTTACTAGCTAATGTAACTCTAAGATATTTCTGTAGATAAGTACGAAGAGATGCTGAAAGCCTTAAAGTAGTCTACCTATTATTTTATTTTTTTCTTTGTTATTCCATGCAAACAGAATAGGTAAATTGCTGACATTGGTCAGTCAATTACGAGTAGTATTATTATACCTTTAAATATAATGTTTTGTGATGGGTGACAAGATTTATTCATCTCTTTATCAGTTAAAAATCTTCTTTTTTATATGTTACTTGTATTTTTTATAATAAAATCGTTACCACAATCTTCATCAAACTGTGTCAATTTCTTAAAAAAAAATGGTATTATGAAACTAATTGGCCGATGTTACAAATGCATTCTATGCAAGAAAAAAATATCCATCTTTTTATTTTGTAATATTGATTGCCTAAAAACATTCCTTGACACTAAATCATCCTAAAAGGATATCATACCACAAGAAGAAGACTTGTTCTTGTCTTACCCGATATTTAATTAGTCAGAAAGTACTTACCCATCTTTCATTAAGTAACGCACCACCGCACATATGGGTCCGTACCCATAGGAACCTTAATTGTAGAGACACCATGTAAGGGTGGCTATGGGGTTTGGCTGCTTGCCCACCAACAATGCGGCCCTGTGGTTTGTCTAAGTGGTGGAACACCGTGGCTGCTAAAAGTAATTGATAAGTAGGTACATTACATTACATGATAATCAATTCAACTTCAGGACCGGTCTTTCGTCTGAGACAGCTATATTGGGTTTGAAGCAGACCATCAAATACTACACACACCGACACACGTCTGTTCAGTTTCAATTCTGTGGCAGAAAATGGAAAAACATATCAGCAGATCTTATTACAATATTTCAATACTGGTATCTAAACCAGGTCAATGTCGCGAGATGGGCTAATAATTACTCGGAGCCATATAGGCTGGAGTGCGGTGTGAGACAGGGGGGGATGGGCTTGCCGAAGCTCTTCAACCTGTACATCAATGCCCTTATAGAGGAGCTTAGTGCCACCCGAGTCAGATGCCATATTGACGACATTTGCCTCAACTATATCAGTTATGCCGATGATATAGTGTTGCTGAGCGCCTCTGTATGTGGCTTGTCGAGGTTACTGAGCAATTGTGAGACGTATGCTCTGGGGCATGGCTTAATGTACAACGTCAAAAAAGTGAGTGTATGGTTTTTCAGGTCAAAGGAAAGCACACGCTGAACATGCCACCCGTTATGCTTAAAGCAACCCTTGAAAAGGGTACATCAATTTAAATACCTTGGGCACGTGGTGACATCTGACCTGAGGGACGATGCTGACATAGAGATCGTAGGGCGCTGTCTGTAAAGGCGTATATGATCGCACGACGGTTTGCTCGCTGTACTACACAAGTTTAAATAACGCTTTTTAGGGCATATTGCACATCATTATACACGAGCAGCCTGTGGCTTTCATATGCGCAAAAACGATACAGTGCACTACGGGTTCAGTACAATAATGCTTTTAGGGTGTTGGTTGGGCTGCCTCGATACTGCACTGCCTCTGGCATGTTCGCCGAGGCGAGGGTCGACTGTTTTACACCACCATGAGAAAACGGTGCACGTCTCTAGTTCGCAGGGTTCGGACCAGCCCTAACAACATCAGGTTTGACTGTCATTACTTGAATCATTGTAGTATGGTTCATGTGGTGGCAGTCTGACATGTTATTTATTGGATGATTTGAAAGTACTTGTAGCCACAAGTGCTTGCAAATGGGTGTGTAATATATAGTATAACAACATATCGTATAAAGATCAAAACATATACAATCAAATGATATTATTTTGTTTAATATAACACTTTTTTAATATAATGATGGAAATATATAATTTCAAAGTACATAATTTTTAAACGTATAGTAACAATTGGGATAAGTCATTTAGTATAACAACCGTTTAATATAACATTCACATGGTATAATGCTAAAAACAAATATATTTTATTTAGTATAATAACATTTATTATAACGTTTATTTACGATAACACCCCTTTTATATAATATTTAAAACAGATAATGATTACTTGATATAAAATCATCAAAATGCAGAATTTTAAAGATACCAAATACTGTAAATTCCGAATCTTTAATAGTACGAAATACCATAAATACGCAGGCAAGCAACCATGCATGCAGGCAAGCACCATGCTTGCAGGCAAGCAAACATGCATTTGTATTGCTCTTCTCCGGCGCTGCGGAAAGTGCAGTCCTTCCGCCCTTGCGTAACAAATCTCTGGCACCAACACTCGCCCGCCCGGGCGCCCGAGCTTCGTTACTGCGAGCGAGGTTTGCACTCCCTCCGCGCCTCCGGCTTTTAAATTGCACTCTAGTGTAGGGCAGACAAGTACCACGGCAGAAGACCACGGCGAGTCGGGATTCAAACAAATTCTGAATTTTAGCAATGTATGTCAATACGGTTATTTCTTTTAATCAATATTTAAAACGTTTTTATCTCAAATTATAGATATACGAAATGATGCGTATAACAAACAAAGGAGATGTCCCATAATAGGCCCAGACATAGTACACCATTTTCAAAAATCAAGAAAAATTTACTGTTTCTGGGAAAAATACATATAAATTTATATAGCGTATAATTTAGTGGTTCAAAAATAAATAAGATCGAATAATTTATCAAACTCCATTAGGCATTCCAAGATGGCGTCTAAAAAAACTGTCAGATACCCCTTGTCACTTTGGCATAATCATTCACTTCAAGCAAACTTCAAGTTTTTGTTCTGCTTGTCGCGTTTTAAATGTAGTTCATTATAACGACCTCATTTTCGATTTCTGGGTTTGGTATTGATCGACACATTACTTTCATAACGTTTGTTGTTACTACACAAAGCCATGGCACTCATGCGCAATTTCGAAACTGCTTAAACTGACAGACGTCATCAAAATGTCATCTTCCGCCATGATGGTTTTGTTGTTTTGTATTGCTATTTTCTTACTTAACTCTTTATTTGAACCACTTAACGAAGCCATTTTAAAAGAATTGGATAATAACAAAATCTTGTAGGTGTATTGGGTTATCTTTTGGTGGGGTGTACAGGTTCTGGGCCTGGCCTCCATACAATTTGGGACATCTCCTTTATATCAAATGAACGATATATAAAATGAGTTTTATTCCAAAATGTTTTATTTGTTTTGCATGTTATACTAAATAGTATTAAATAAACTGTATGTTATGTAAAGTAACCGTTATGTCGAACAAAATTATATCAACAGTGTGTTGTTGTAACAAATGGTCATTATGTAAAGTG
This sequence comes from Anania crocealis, assembly GCA_949315895.1. Taxonomy (NCBI): domain Eukaryota; kingdom Metazoa; phylum Arthropoda; class Insecta; order Lepidoptera; family Crambidae; genus Anania; species Anania crocealis. The sequence continues at coordinate 18,957,302 of OX438883.1, forward strand.
ATCGTTATTAAATTTTGATTATATCAAATGATTTTATATAACATAAAACGCACCCCTTGCAAATCATTTCATGTGCCTCAATAAATAGTCTTAATAATGTATAAAATCATAATATTATGTTAATATTCAAAATTTCTCACTAACAATAGGCTAAGTTTTATTTGTATTTTACTAACAAATTGATCCAAATTGTTCGAAATAAATAAAATGAATAAAATTATTTAAAATAAATGTACCGTAAGAATATTTATAAACCAATGTATTGCTTTGTGAATAACCAGATATTATTATTATGTATAATCTTTAAGCTAGCTGATGTTTTTTTCTAATTTCAAGCAGAACTAAATAAGAATATGTAGTAGCTTTATTCGTCCACTCAAAGGTAAATAATTTCGAATAGAATATTACACATTTTACACCACATTAAAATCAGAATTGTATTAAATGAAAAATTAAGTTAGCCAAAAAATTAAGTTAGCCAGAAACAATCTGTATTCTACTTTAGCACTGAAATTTGGCGTAATTTGTTATGTATTTGAAAAATATAGTTCATTATTTATTTCTTTATCTTGACTTACCAATCGTTAGCACTGAACATTGTGTAGATATTATACCAATAATTATGCCGGTTATTAAGTTCATGGCAAAGATTTCTTTTTCAAACAAGCGGTGTTATGGTGAGGGCAGAGCTTTTATAACTTTTGCCGAGACAACTGTTATCACTGTGCATATTTTCAGGTATTCTATACAAATTCTACGAAACAGTTTAATGCTAATTATTATCTTTAACAACAATTAACTACATAGGTTTTACAAAGCTATAAACTGAACATTGTTTAAGGGACTCTTCAGTTTTTATTAATAGCCATTTTTTGTGATATTTGTTAGCATTGAGTTTGAAAGTATTTTCCAAAGATAGGTTCTAAAGAATTAATTAGAATTCGGTTGCTGAAGATGTTACTTTTTGTTTTTGAGTAAGTACGTTAGTAAGTACTTCAAATTAATTAGGGTTTTTAAAAAGGAAAGACAAATAACTTTTCACATAGTTTATTTATTCTGATGACGCCTTTTTTTGTAACTTTACAAAGTATTTCAATATTGTTTATATAAATCATCATCATCAATCAATATTAATTTTCAAACGAAAGAGGAGTGGCAGCGTTGCTACTTCTAGAGAAAAAGGCTTTTAAAGATATTTAAAAAGGAAAAAAAGGATTAAAAGCAAAAATATCTTAAGCACTTATGATGTTTTTCATAAGTCTCTTTTCAGAAATAACTTCATATTTTAACTAGGTACTTAATTTTTTTTAGAGTTCCGTACCCAAATGGTAAACACGGAACCCTATTACTAAGACTTCGCTGTCACCAGGCTGTTTCTCAAGAGCCGCGCTAGCTAAACAGTTGAAATCTTCACAAATTTTGTATTTCTGTAGCCGCAATAACAACAAATACTAAAAACAAAATAAAATAAATAATTAAGGGGGGCTCCTATACAACAAACCCGTTTTTTGGCCTTTTTGGTTTGGCCCTTCGTGTGCGAGTCCGACTCGTACTTGGCCGGCTTTTTTGAAGTTTATTTATGTACAATACAATTTGTTTTGTTTTTTGTACTATAGATCTTTAGTGTTTAACAAAACTATCGCTGTCTGTACTGTAATTAAAAAAGTATTTATAGTGTTGTTGGTGTGAGTCAGCTAAGGACAGCGAATTAAACTAAAATTTTCATGAAACTAGACTGTTTCTATGCGTCTGATTAATGATAGAGACAACAGCTAGATATTTTTTTAAATTTAATTTGTTAACACACTATAAATTATAAAATGTAAAATACATATCCACCTGGATAGCGATACTTAAATTAAAATGGCGTAAAATTTGAGATTTTTTATGAAAAAAGGTTGACGATGCCTTTAACTTTGTCATCTATTATCAAGTGCTGTGATCTACTACTCGTGTGACTGCGCCAAATACTTAAGTGTTAATTTATACGGGTCATTACTATTCGGAGCAGGGTGAGCCATTTTTTATGCGCTGATTGTGGCGAATATTAACGATGCAGTAACTTAAATAACAGATATCTCGTTTCAGCATTGTATTATTTTTCTGCATAGTTATTATTTGTAAGCGGCAATTAGACAAACAGGCGATTCATTTATTTAAACAATAAAATTATTAACATACAATTTCTACAAGATTTAAAAAGAATTAATAGTCACCGATTATTTTAAACCAAAATAAAGTATCTATCCGTATTTCAACTATTAGAAATATTAAAATAAAATAGCCCGCGACTTCGTCCACGTCATATGGCATGAATAATTTTCCCCGTTTTCGCAACATTTTTCACTGCTGCTTCGCTTCTATTGGTCGCAGCGTGATGTTATATAGCCTAAAGCCTTCCTCGATAAATGTATTATATAACACAAAAATAATTTTTCAAATCAAACCAGTACTTCCTGAGATTAGCGCGTTCAAACAAACAAACTCTTCAGCTTTATAATATGAGTATAGATATGATATAATTAGTAATAAATTTGATTAAGTTCCACGAAACATAGGTAGGTTAATTGGTACTAGTACCGGTGATAAATGATTCTTCTCTTTTGAATGTTTAAAAAAATAAATGAAAGAAAAAATAAAAACATACAAAACTCATTTATTCAGCATGACTATCAATTATTCACACAATAGTTTATTATAGTTTGGTACTATTATTGCAATTTACAGGGATACATTGACATAAGCACGTGCTTACATTTGCTTCTGAATAAAAACAATTACACTAGAGTATGGAAATTCTGTATTGGATAATAGTCAAATTGATTGACCCATCCGGGGTTCGAACCAGGTGGATACCTACACCACTTGAACACGAGGTCTTATCATTTTAGAGTAGGTGAGTAGGTACTTTTGTTTGATCACTACAAAGTGATGCTGTTGGGACGGTTACAAAATTTTACAAATACCAACAAAATAGATGAAATAGACGCTTTTGTAAATACCGTTTCATATTCCAATCAAAGTAAATTAGTCTTTATTAAGTTTTAAAAAAAGATTATAGATACGTATTAAAAAAACAAATAACAAAAGACTTAGGGATCATCTATAAATTTCGTCACACGATTTTTGAGATTTTCAGACACTCTCCCCTTGTCACGTATTTTTTCAAAAATTCCCATACTATTTTGCCCAATGTCACCAAAAGTAAGAACGCCTCCCCTTAATGTGTGACGTAATTTGTGGAGGGCCCCTTATCCAGTTTAAATTTCAATATCAAAGAAAAAATAATAACAATAGTCAGTATACTCGTATTTGTCTTTTTGATTTTCTTGAAAATTATCTGAGTTTATTTTGATGAAAAATCCTTATTTGACATATTATAAAAAAGTTTATAAAATCACAATCATATTTTTTTATTTTCCAAATAATTTTCAAAAGTAACATTATTATTCAATGCTATCTATTTTTTTTCTTGTATCACACGATTACCTCTCATTATAAATATACGTTTTATAAAACCTAGTAAAGGAAAGATTGTCTGTACCCTATAAATTATCTAAATAACACAAATTAAAACCAAAATACATATTTTGGGTTCCAAGCTTATACATAGGTAACGTATATAACCATTTTTAACAATATATTCTAGAACAATCCACCTAAGCAATATTTGTATCCCTGTAATATTCACACTTGGACTCAAAATCTAGTCAATAGTCTAATTTATTTACAAAAGTACAAAATAAGTAACAAAAATATAACTATATTAACTAATCTTAATCACGACATTTATTGTAATTATTATCGAATGGCATCTTTATCATTATCTGCCATTTTTAAATGATATTACTAACACACAGTTTCATTGCTAATATTTTGTTTGTATAAAAAGCAAATGCCTATAAATTATCGCTTTTGTAAATATATTTTTTTCACAAAAGGAACAATTACAACATTAGTAAGTTTATTACAGTAGAGAGAGTCAAAAAGTAATTATTAATCCATAGTTTTAGTTATTTTTATATTTTATATAATCTATTTTTTAGATAAACAAAACTCTAGCTATTACCTTTCCTAGGCCCTTAACGCATAAAAACATTGAGTTTATTTACATTTCTATGAAACATTTCTTCAGACACATAAGATACAACGGTTAATATAACAGCACCTTATAGCTTTAGACCGATAATGGCCTTGATTCATTTTTACTACAAAATTATGGCATTCCACGTTGTAGCTTGGTTCGTAATCTTCATTTGGTTTGGCTAAAACCAAAGCGATGTTTTGGACTTTGCTTAATTGTTACGAAGTATTTGTATCAATGGTGCCCTGTTGAGAAGATGGGAGGTACTATTTCCGGTAGGTGGTTACCACACCTTGGAAAGTTGGGGGGAACAGGAGGTAAGTCACGTTGCGTTCCTATGTGCAGTATTAAATTCATTCCTATAACTATGTGGTAGATAAAGTGACAGTGGAAGAGCCAGTACCCTGAAAACAGAAAACGATTCACGTTATTATCAATTTCTATAATAATATACTCTATCTACCAATCTCTAGAATAAGAACTATAATTATATTAGAACACATGAAATTATGGAAATGACGCACTAGATTTTTAGCCGCACCTCAGAAATGAAGTGCTTTATCAAGGGCTGACAGGCAAAAAAAAGTATGAGACTAAAACGATGAACCTACTTTGAGTCGGTGCAAGAAGGCAAGTAATTCTTTTTTTTGGCACCGATTCAAATTGGTCTTAAAGTTGTATGGATAAAGAATCTCACCTGGGTTGTCAGCTTTTAGCCTTAAAACAACGTAACCGTTGTTTGGTACTGCTAGCGTGTCCTTGTGAGGCGGTAAATTGTATTGCCTATGCAGCAAGCCCTTTCTGTCCAAATCTAACGCGTGTTTGAGGTTAATCTTCTTTATATTTTTATCGGGTGATCGACCCATGCCGATGACGTTGTACGTAGTACCGTGAAGATGGAAGGGGTGAGACAGATTTGGTGACTGCACTGAAAAAGGTAGAAGCAAACGATTAATTTTCAAAAATCACATACAAAAATTATACACATACATAAAATGCAATTGAAATCATTGGACAAAATATAGGGCCAAGTTTAATCGTCGATATAGCTGGGATCCAATATGAGAAGCATGAAAAAACAACTATGCCAACGATTCTTTCAACAGTAACGCGACATTTTAAAATACAAAAAGAACCTAGATAGAATAATATGCAGCAATGCTCATTTATCTAGTTGATTATGATGACGAAAAATTTATAAAAAAAAACTCACACTTCTAAAAGAAAGAATAAGTTACCTTCATCAACGAGTACAATCTCCACAACAGAGTTTAAGGGAACATCAATCATGTGGGTGCAGCGACAGTCGACAGGGCAGTTGGCTGGACGGTTGTCTCCATTGCAGAACAGGTCTGAGGAGAGCTCATGCATCTGAGAGATAGGAGGAGCTGGGGGCGCACTGTAGGATATCTCGTCGACCAAACTCAAGACGTGGTCACCGCCAGGAGCAACTGAAACACGCAAAATAGAATGTGATGTCAATAGAGAAGTATAAGTTAGGTATGGGTTTTACTGGTAGAATTAAAGTCTAGTAAATTTACTGAAGTATTTTTATTTACTTTTTGCATTTACATTTTAATGCTAGCGGTTTTCATCAAAAATGTTTATCAAGTGGGATACCGATCTACAATTACTGGGCCCCGCCTTACCATGGTGTCATTGGGCCTGGGTGCCATTTTTAAAAATAGTTTACCTGAAAGCAACGTCGTAGTTCCAGCATACTTTTTTACCAATATTTAACATTCAGTAGACATAAAACCGTTTAGTAAACTATTGTATTTGACTAGCAATTCCATTATCCTACTATTTCTGTGATATAATATTATAAATATTTCATATAGATATTTTGATCTTTTGATTTTATACAGTTTTGGGTAATTATTAAAAAGAAAGAGGGTAATCTTTGGTGCAACTTACCCAAAAAGTTCCTGTAAGTATTTTCCTTGAACAGATCTTTTGGCTTGTAGAAGTGGAATCTAAACGGCAGGAAGATTTTGACATCTGGTCTTTCTTGCAATATGGCTTTGTCAATCGGCTTCGCTGATTTCAGGTTACTGACGCAAACAGCATCGTTCCTCTTTACATTACAGATTGCATCAAGTGGATTCATAACCTAAAATTTAGAAAATAACATCAAAGACCTTTGTTAAGTTTTTATAGCAAGCATTTTTTTTTGTATAATCGTTACTTTTACTCATTTGAGACATTTAAAATCAGAATTTCATGTAAAATTATTAATGAAATATGTAAATGAGATATTTTCAAAATGCAAATGGTAAAATGGAAAATGTATAATGACAATAATTCTGATATAATATAAATTTTATGTACCAACCAAATGTAAGTAATATACAACCTGTATTTTTTGATCATGACGGCTACCCACCAGAGTTTTCTTCTACACACCATGGTACAAACCTTATGCTAAAATACGAAATTTACTGAATCTCTAAAAATTCTACAATTCTAAGTTATCTACTTTTGTGCTGATATGTAAGTAATTGAGGTGAAATATATTTACAGTTATTTAAACGAATAAAGTACACAGCGCTTTATAATTTTTTATTCATTAATAAAAACATTTTAAGGTAAGTATAATTACAACAACACCTTGAACATGTAATATGTTTTGAATTGGATGATATGTTTGGCGTTACTAATATATCTTGTCTTGCCTGGGCTCTTGGCAAAATAAGTGGCAAAATAAGTTGTAAAATCAGATTGCAGCAAATGACAAGTCAAAAATTTGTTCTAATTTATACAACCTTTCAGGCAAATTGCTTGTTTTATTAGTAAGTAGAGACTTACTAGTAGATCATGTTGTAGATACTGAACCTCGAAAATAAAATGTTGTTATATTTTGTAAGTTTTATTGAATGGTATAAAAATGTACAATTTTCTTAAAATAATCACCATATCAAAATACGTTGTTATTCACTGCTAATATTATAGCAGCTATAGCAATACCTCGTTTAGATAATTATTATACACGTTTGATTGACTGTTTAAAAAGTATGTGACGTTTTCTTAGACTAGGACTAAATGTTTCATGATGGAAAGGTCCTGTAAATTAAGTTAAAGGATGATAAATTGTAGGATTAAAAATACGTTTATCTTATAATAAACTGGTAACTGGAGTGGTAACATTTTCTCTTGATATTTTCTAGTTTCTATACACAGTTATATACAGTCTTCAAAAGTTACGGAAAATGTTGCGTTGTGTTGTCCGTACTACATTAAATTCGTGTATTTACATGTATTGCAGTATTCAGTTATTTACATTTACTAAGATATCTATATTTCAATAGCATGCATTTGGTTAGTAACTGATTTAATCTTAACTATCTAGCAGTTAGAAAAACAATTTAAATATATACACGTAATAAACATCCTTGGTGAAAAATATAAATGGCAAGTTGTTAGTTACAGAAAATGCGGAATGCGAAGAAACGAGATAAAGAGCCTCATAAGACATTATGCGTAAAAAGGCGATATCATCAATATAATTACAAAAATATCACCGAATATGGCATTTAAATGATATTTGAGTAATCTCAAAGAAAAAAGGCATCAACGTTAAATAAAATCACAAACCGTCATCAACTCCCTTGGAATCATTCGAATATAAAATAAACACAAATGGCGAAATCGAGCACTTCGATATCGCCGATCACATCACACAAAACAAACATAAATTTACACTTAGTTAACATACTAAATCAACTACTGTACTTGTTTTTGCACATACAGAACTGAAAAATATTCTAGGAACCGATTTAGTGGAGCGGGATTGGAGGGAGGTGGTCTCCGCAAGTTGGGAAGTTGGGAGGGATTGGGGGTAGGTCAGCTTGTGTCCCGACTTGGAGCACAAGGGACATACCGATGACGATGTGGAAGAGGAAGTGGCAATGCAATAGCCAGAATCCAGGGTTGTTGGCTCTAAAACGAACGATTACGTATCCGTTGTTAGGAACGGCGATTGTGTCTTTTGCGGGAGGAAGGTCTCCTTGTTTAAGATGACGTTCAAGCAGACCTCTCCTGTCGAGGTCTAGAGCGTGCTTCAGGTTGATTTTCTTGACGTTCTGGTCAGGCGATCGGCCGATACCGATAACGTTGAATGTGTATCCGTGCAAGTGGAACGGATGAGATAAGTTTGCAATTTGAACTGGAAAGCGAAAGGAGTATAATTATTATTTCACATCCGTATTTTTTTACTATAGGCAATTATGATATGATAAGATAGGTTTATTACCTTCGTCTACGAGTACAATTTCAACGATAGCGTTGAGCGGTATGTCGACTTTGTGCGTGCACATGCAGTTTTGTCCGCAATCTGCTGGTCGGTTGTCTCCGTTGCAGAATTGTTCTGGGTTTATGTCATCGTACTGACTAAGGAGCGGTGCGGGAGGAGACATGTAGGATATTTCGTCAACCAAACTGATAACGTGATCGCCAGACGGGGCAACTGCAGAAATATGCATCAATGTTAACAGATAATATTCCATTTAAACAGTTGATTGTTGTTGCAAAGGTTAGTCAGACAAAATGCTTACCCAAATACCGGTTGTATGTGTTAGGTTGGAACAACATCTCCGGTCTGTATACGAAGAATCGGAAAGGTAAGAAGATCTTTACGTCTGGTCTCTCTTGAAGAATGGCCGGGTCAATATTTTTTGCATTTTTTAACTGGCTGACGCAAATAGCGTCGTCCCTTGGATTTTTGCACCTTGCGTCCAGTGGGTTCATCACCTGGATAGTTAGTAGGGAGGAATGTACGTGCAATTACTAGTATACGTGCATAATCTACAACTATGCTACTTAACTAACCAAATCTACAATATCTTCAGTCTTGGCACATACTGATCAACTACTTGTTTATACCAAATAATTTGCTCATTTCAAATAGTTTAGTACCTCAAAAAACTTTAATCTTTTTAAGAAGGAAATCGTCGTTAAATAATTTATTAACATTACTATTTAACAGTGAGGAATTACTTGGCATATAGTACTTTCAAATACTTTGGCTTCAAATTCAATTTACTTATATGCAGTTTCACTACATGAGTTTACATCCCTTTACTATCGCTTTAGAAAATGTAATATTAAATGTAGTGCCAGTTATTTCTATGTTTCATACTGAACAAATCTACGATAGTAATTACGATAGTAAATCTACAATTATGTACTATTTACAAACTACTTTAACTAGACCACGTGAGTCAACACGATCAGTTACTCAATAATTTAATTAGAGTAATTATTTAGGTTTTAAAATTAAAGTAATAAAGTCATTACTGGAAATTTTGCGTGGGCGGACTGCTCGTATTTATGTTTGAGCAAGCAATTGCAACAAAGTCGAGCAAAGTTGATTTCGTCGAGGTTGTCGTGTCGGCACCAAGTATTCAGTTTGCAATATCCGCCAATTAATACCCAACTACTGTCCTTAGTTTTGCGTTCAAGTACGTAATCGACGGACATAGCTCCTCTAATCACGTGGAAAGAACCCCTCATTTTACTTCTTAACTAAGATGATCATGCATTTACAGCTTCTAACCTTATATGTTTGTTTATGAATATGGTACAAGATATATTTACACAGTTTTGAATAGAACTTACTACTCCCTGTGGGATGCCGACGTCATAAGTCGGTGCTTGTGTAGATGGCTGGTAGGGCCCCCTCGCGTACCTAAGGATGGCCAACTGTTGGGCTCTCTTTACACCACACTCTCCTAATCCACGAACTTGAATCCAGTATGCTCCAGGTATGTTGTTGGCCTCGATAACGAAGTCATAACGTTCACCTGTAACATAGAAATAACGTTTCAGTCTAATACATTACGAAAGTTGTTTTACACATTTCACAAGGAAAACGAAAAATAAAACTTTCAATTCTAGCTCTTACAAGTTAGTAGGTACTTCATTATAATAAAAATGCACAGCTTACCAGAGAATGAAATAATAGTGTTGACCTGAACGGGCGATACTGGTTCACCATCAGTGGCAATTACTGTAAGGTTGTGGCCTTCAAACGTGACTTGAGCAGGGCACACTGATGCGAAAGCGTTAATCATTCTGAATCTGTATCTTCTACCAGGGGTGATTGTAAATACTTCTAATGGTGTGTTTGTCATGAAACCGGTGTTAGGGTCTCGGAACTGTCCTTTGCCGTTGACTAAGACTGACTCGGGGTCCTGGCCGGTGTTGACAGCCAAACGACCAGGGTATCTTTCAGCAGCGTCTTCGTGGAGCCAGTCACTGATCAGCATAACATGGGTGGTTAAGTCGTAATCATACAAGTGGCTGTTAGGATCCTTGGATGGAGCTTGACGTGAGACGATGCTGCCGTATAAACCGTCAAGTTTTTGCAGACCTGTGTGTGCGTGCCAGAAGTGTGTACCAGCGTTAGCTGTCCATTGGTATCTGTAATTAATTTTAATAAGCAATTAGGATCACAAAATTGTACAAATTGAACAAAAGAGTAACTGATAATGCAATGTAGGCCACAAACCTGAAAGTGTTTCCTTGTTGGATTGGACACTGAGTAACGAAAGGCACACCGTCGTAGTATTGTGATCCTCTCTGAGTGATACCGTGCCAGTGGATAGTGACTTCCATTCCTTCCATGTGGTTTTCGACGTCAATAACTACCTTGTCATTTTCACATACTTGAATAGAAGGTCCAGGCAACATCCTGTTGGCAGTGAGGATACCACGCTCGACTCCATCAGCTAACACGCATTGGCAGTGAGACCACACGGCGTTTGTTGCATTCGGAGTGCACACCTGACAGGCCCTGAAATGAAAAAAAAAATTTTTAAAGGCAAAGTTTAAGAATGAGATTTCAGACTACATGTTAATAACTTTAAATATATTGACGAATCGAGAAACTGGGGCTTAGTTGCAACTGTGACATAAGTTTGAAAGTATCCCTTATCAATTTTGTATGGTTACACCACAGTTTCTTCAGTTCATGCTATCATGAAACACGAATGTTTGCATAAGGTCTGTCGTCACCTATCAATTATGTGCTTCAGCGGAATTTGGTTCACTTTCCGTACATTCGAGTTTGGCATTGAAACCTCTGCAGTTCGCGGGCCGTGTGAAACAAAGCGTAAAATATGCCAAGTGAAAAAGTCGGTCTGTAGGTCGTTATTTTCCTAAACCAGCACGACTTTTCGTGAGCCCCGAAAATCTTAGAATACGGGCATCGTGATACAGATGACTCAACGATTACGCGAATAGTTAGGTAAAAAAATACTTAAGTTTTAAAAGAAGGTTTGTGCGTCGATTACAAAATTTTCATTGAGAGTATTAATGCACTTATTGTTTAATTAAGTACACTTAAAGTGTTTCGGTAACTGTTTTCTAAATGGAAAGGAAGCCCTGTTATTATCTTGAAAAGGTTGCTAAATCATTTTGTGCGCACAATGTCATTAAGGAAGGTTCGAGGCAGTTTCCCTCATAAGTACAAATCCTAGCCTTACAAACAATCTTTCAACATGTTGTGCATTTGTGCATTTATGACTGTTTGCGTTCAGATTTCCAACAGGAACAAATTCTTACTTGACGCCATATCCCCGAATGATTATGTTAAGCCATTCGTGGTAGGTGTCATCAGTACAGTAGTTACCGCTAACAATTTCAAGAACATGTTTAATGTGTAACTTATTATTTTTGTGCGACTGACATACTATTTCAACTACCAGATACTTACATTATTATTTTATACTAACTGTTGCCCGCGACTTCGTCCGTGTCAATTTCTGTTATTATGATCGCGATTGGGTATTTTATTTTTATTTATATATTTATTGGGTAACTTGAACCGTTTACGAAGCGCACGCAACGGACGCCTTTAAATGTAAATAATTTTCCCAGTTTTTGCAACATTTTTCACTGATGCTTTGCTCCTATTGGTCGCAGCGTGATGTTATATAATCTAAAGCCTTCCTCGATAAATAGACTATCCAACACAAAAATAATTTTTCAATTCGAACCAGTACTTCCGGAGATTAGCGCGTGCAAACAAACAAACAAACAAACAAACTCTTCAGCTTTATAATATTATTATAGAATTATAGATATTATATATATAAGGGTAAAACGCATTATGATGCAATAATTATTTATCTCATTTAAGCTTTTTAACTTTGTTTCATAATCTTATTACTTGATTTAGAAATTAACTTTATTAAGTATATTTTTATGCGTTGATGGGAGAAAGTAGTTTTAAGACAAAATATATTAAGATACGATGACGCATTAATAATTTTACTAGTACTTACTCAGTTAGGCAACCAACGATAATAAATAACAATAACACAAAAATCGCATTGTATTAGTGTGTGACTACCAAAGATTTGAAATATTTCAATTTGTATTATACTTACGCTCCCAAGACAGTGTAGAGTTCCAGAGTGAAGTGGTAGTAGCAAATCCTTGGTGGCTCATTTTCACGGCAAGCTCTCGCGCACTCATCAGGTGCAGACAACGCCGGGTTCCTCCTCAGCTCAGCTGTGGCGCTGCTGGTGAAGTCCAAATGCTTTAGAGACGGCTTTCCATTGGCACTTCTAGCCAGGGGAGGTAGTGGGTTATTCCTAATACCACCACTGAGCGGACCGCTGCCGCTGGCTTGGGTGAATGGATTCGACGAGGGTCCGATGGTGCTGCCAATGCCTCCGAATGATCCGAAGGGGTCACTGATCGATGGATGGGTCTGCACTAAGCCGTGGGTTGAGGAGAAGGCGTTGCTGCTAGAGCTATCTCTGAATGGCGTCGCTGTGCCAGCTTGCCACCATGACGCTGAGGTAGACTGGTCATCGGCTGTGCTCAGGGCTTCTGTGGAAGAATAAAAAAGAATCTATGAGATTTGTATTGACATAAATTTCAAAAAGTTGATGATTGATACTACTTTTTTAGGGTTCCGTACCCAAAGGGTAAAAACGGGACCCTATTACTAAGACTTTGCTGTCTGTCCGTCTATCCGTCGCTCTGTCACCAGGCTGTATCTCAAGAGCCGCGATAGCTAGACAGGTGAAATTTTCACAAATTATGTATTTCTGTTACCGCAATAACAACAAATACTAAAACCAAAATAAAATAAATATTTAAGGGGGGCTCTCATACAACAAACCCGTTTTTTTGGCCTTTTTGGCCTTTTTGCTACGGAACCCTTCGTGCGCGAGTCCGACTCGCACTTGGCCGATTTTTAACTTTAAGTTTGACCAGGCAAAACGTTTTATGGGATTATCCAATTTTGATTGTTTTTTTTTTATAAAAGGAAATTATAAACCTTTGAGAAGAAAAAACAAAGTAGGCTGCCTTAATACTTGTGCAAGTTTTTATTGATACCAAAATTTTAGTTTTTCGGGAATGTTACTCCAGTGAAAGAAGAACTACTGAATAAGGTTGACTGAATAAAAAAAACAATAACATAATTCATCCTCATCCTAATTTCTATGCACTACAATAAAAGTAGGTCAGTACGTGTAAAACGATTTACGCATTGCAAACGTTGCTGTGTAAACAGCGATCCGCTCGAAGGGCTATCTGCGATCTCGCCGTTTTCTCAAGGCATTTGTCAGCAGTCGCAATGTACGATGATAAGTCCATTAGATAAAGCCAAGTCGACAGGTGCGCTAATGTAAATTCCCTACAAGTAGTCAGGCTATAGCCCAAGAAAATGAAACGACTCATTTTAACAAATGAAGTTTAAATAAACGATGCTAGTACAATAGTTTTTCACATTTCCGCATACGAAAAGTCAGATATTTATTCGCTTATTATATTCGAACTACCCGTCAGAAAAAACTAAGCGACCAACACTTTTAAGCTATCTATAAAATAAAATTTAAACAAACGTGACTGAAATATTTTAACTTAATAAGTCTAAGGGCACACGGACCATTGGCCACAGCCACAAAACCATAGTTTTCATTCATTTTGTAAGGACTCGCCGCACACAGTTGACGCCAGGAGCTGCCGCATGGTTCTTAAGAGCTTCCTGTTGCGGCGTTTGTGTTCATGGCCAGTGGCCTGTGGGAGGCCTTGTCGACATAAGAAGATAGACTCTACAATCTAATGCATGACATTATTCAGAAGATCTACACTGTGCACTGTAGGTATTTAGTTAGTCAACTGTTTTTTTTAAACCAACTGGTTGTTCTTGTTTGCTGCGTCCTAGCATACCTACTTTAGTCCGTGTCGTCACGACTATTTCGTAACATTGCTGCATTGGCTAGCAGGGACTCTCGCGTCCTTAAATACTTTTACTTCCTCGATCGTGTTACTGTTTTCACTAGACAAAAACATTAATTGACCATTATGCTTACTGATATAACCGACAGGATATTACGTTCAGGCACAGCCATAAGTTACACAATTTGCATCAGACAATTATCCGTTTTACTTTAGGACAAAACCTTGAATCGAGTTTGCTTTTATTTCCTTATAAACGGTATTGATATCGGCCGATCAGCATTCACGATTTTGATTGTATTATTCTTTAATTTAAGCCGATTTTGTAATTTTGTTATCTTAAGACGAAAATTGTAGCTGCAAGTAAGTAGATATTGCTGCCAACGCAAGTGCTAAATGATATGATTTATCACTAAATAAAATAAGTTGTGGTCCAGGCCAACGCAAAGCGACGTGCGGCCAGCGCCTGCTGATCTGTGTAAGGCAATATTACTGTCAGATGTATTTAAGCTACTGTCATAAGACGTGTGTGTCGTGTAGAGTCGGTAAATTAAAAGAGTAGATTCCTTCTCTTCTGGGTGTCGTAAGAGGCGACTAAAGGACAACAGTTAAAGTGCTTTCATTGACATTAATCACAAGCATAGACATGCTTGTGATTAATGTCTCTTTCAAATAAGATCATAAATAATACACATGAGCAGTAAGAACTTCAATTGTAAAAGGTTTATAAACTTCTAAAATTAATGAAGTATGTTAAAAAAATACGTTTTGTCACATTATGCATTTATGTCAACACAACAGTTTACAAGACAATAAGTAATACAACTACTCGAAGCCTATTTAGGTTACATAAATATCCAAAACCCATGCATTATCTCCTTAAAACATTCCACCCACAGCTCCACTTGGCTACCTTAGGGCTAGTTTATTACTAATTTATTAGATCAACCGCGATAAATTGCTGCCTCGCCATAGATTACAAATTAGAAATAGTTACAACGCCAACCGCGGTTGCCATGTGGTTTTTGTAATCGCCTAAAGAAAGTTTCTTCCTGATTTTAGAATTACTGAGAAGCGATTTTATGTGCAACATAACGTGCAACAATGAAGGTGTAATTACGGAAAAAATTGTTGTGACGAATTTGTAATAGGAAAAGCTCTTACGTTAGACAATGCATGCGTGGTAGATGGCATTTTTTGCTTATTCGTATGGCCTGAGGAGATGAACTGTTTCCTTAATTTGAGAATACTAAAAAAATATGAATAACATATTGGTTAATACATAAACTAAATAACAGTTTTGTAACAAATAAAATTACTTCTGTTGCGGTAGTCATTAAACATTAATAAACTATTGTCTTGTAACACTAATATCCATTTCTTAGTAGAGATACACGATGCAACAGTTTTATAGGTAATGTAAACTAGTTGAAATAAAAAGAAATACTAAGTGAGACAGTATCACTAAACATAACGTTAAAATCAAACGTTACAGGCAACTTATCAATAATATGAAATCAATAAATTAAAAATACAGTCGTTAATATTATTGATCCATGTTATTGGTGTAAGTTACTTTATTATGTATTTATTGTGATGCACCTATAACTTCAAAGAGCAGTTTTGCAAATCGTGCTGCCATTCAATTTAACTGTTTGCGATTCGTCATGGCAATTACTTTGCAACTTTTCATCTTGATCTTAATGGTTCTTCACGCGATTATCTGTACGAGGAAATCGCACCTTTATTTTGGCGATTGTATCAACGACTATTTGATTACTACTCGTACTTTTGTAAACGAGAATGTTATTTTACACTATTTAATTTTGAATTGTTTTTTTTTTGCGAAACAGTTTTTCAAAACTGAAACAATGTTTTAGATCTTTGTTGGTTTTGGTCAGGGGCTGTATTGTCTTAAGATAGCTCATCTAGGTTATAGGAACACACATTATTTGGAATTATTTTGAGAAGGTATTTTCTACATTTACTTGCAGTTATTAAGATAATCATATGAATAAGATAATTAATCTATTTATAAAATACTTGTTTTGATTTAGAATCTTTAAATGACTTTGAAGATCACTTAAGTTAAACAGACATTAATGATTGATTGATTAATTAAAAGTGGGCGTTTAAGAAATGTTTCTAAATGAAAGGTCGTGCTGTAATGGTTTAACGATACATTCAATTAGGTGTAATCATAATTCATTAGTTGAGGGTTAAATTAGACTCCAGCGATTCGACTAATGTATGAGCTAAAAATAAATCATATAAGACAATGACATCATTAAAGTCAACTGTGTAACGACGATTTAACTTTAGAGGGAAAAAAGGTCAAACTGTGGTTTTTCCTTACATTCACAGGCAATTTTATCAAGTTACAAATAGATAATATAGGCACAGATCTATATTAGATAATAGTTATTGCAATCAATTTCTGTTAGTATGATTGCGATTATTTTTGCAACATTTTTCACTGATGCTTCGCTCCTATTTGTCGCAGAGTGACGTTATATAGCCTTATCCTCGATAAATGGACACAAAAAGAATTGTTCCATTCGAACCAGTACTTTCTGAGATTAGCGCGTATTGTATACAGGATGAAATTTTAACCACCTTCCAAATTTTAATATATCAATCTACGAGACAAAAAACAGATGACGTATTTTTTCTTTTGGTATAGCCCAGTACAAAAATGTCAAGATGAAGCACTTAGAAAATGTCTGCAAAAAATCTAAAATTTTTGATACTGCCGCCTAGCAACACTTTTTTTACGCGATGAGATGTGCTCATTCATTATACTATTCATACGTTTTTGATTTTCCCTTTATACCTTATCAGGCCTAGGACCGTAAAAATTGAAAACTATATTTCGAAAAATATTTTCGGGTGAAAGCTTGATTTACATTTTTTGCTTCATAAATGGGCTCTAAATACGATACCAAACGCCTATAAAAATTTTGGAAAGTGGTTAAAATTTTACCTTGTATTGTGTGATATGAGTAATTCCTGACATTCCGGTGATTCTTTGCTACATTTAACAATTACAAATCAAAAACTGCATTATTACATTCATACTTGTAATATAGATAAATACGAAATGTAGCTAAAAAGTTTTAAAATAGCTATGTGAGTTGTATAAGATTCATTAATCCTGATCTAGTTAAATGAAATCACGTCAAGTTTGCATTTTTATAATGCATGACATTTCTTACACATAAAATGATCTTATTAGTAATACCATTTCCATATTTACCGTCTCAGAGGAAATTTTTGAGCGCACGAGTAGGCATTTGTCGGTTATTCATGAATACTTGAATGAACGTCGAAATCCGTCTGAATGGTGTAGTATATGTTAATAATTATGTCGTTTAAACTTGAAAAGGATATAAGTAATTATCAACAACATTTGCCGCCACCCGGTATTGCACTGGACATATTTGCTGAGATGTTTTTAATTTACGGGTTTTTTATCTTAACTTTTTAGGGTCTATACCCCAAAAAGTTAAGATAAAATATAGTGTTACTAATGTAGACTGTAGCATTTGATGTCTGGCAGACCCATATGAGATTCGTCACCTTCATTTGCCCATATTAGTTTACTATTTGACACAAGACTCCCAAAAACAGGATTTTGCAATAACCGCCGCGTTTGCCAGCCGGGTTGGCAATTACAGTTTGGCTAAAGGTGGAGAGCTGTTGTAAGTCTTTTTATGGTTTTTGAGGTGGTGGGATCTACCTCCTAGTGGTCCACCCTGGGCAACGGCACCTTTGGATTTCTAACCAATGATTACGGCTAACAGATCCCCCTGCGGTGGTAGGCTTCGTAAGAAGCTGCCTGGATGCTACCACCCTCCTGCCGGAGTCCAGCGCCAAACAGTTTCTCTGTGTTCCGCTGGTTTGTGGGAGGACCATTTCCTCTGGATAAGCTCGCTCCATCTTAGGCTTCTTCTTAACCGTATAGTTAAGCATGTAGTCAACAGCAAACCCATTATTTATAAAAAAAAGAGCTAAAAAGAAGCGGAAGAAGACGGGCAGCAGGGTTTTCTCACCAACACTGGTCAAGCGGTCACCAGCAATCATCAATTTGCCTGCCAACGTGGCGAATAAAATACCAAATTCACGTAAGTACTTCTAAATTTTGACGACCTCCGTGGCGGAGTGGCGTACACACCGGTTTTCAAGGTGTCGCCTGCTCCGAGGTCCCGGGTTCGATTCCCGGACGGGTCAATGTAGAAAAATTGCGTTTTTCTACATTTTCTCGGGTCTGGGTGTTTGTGGTACCTTCGTTGTTTCTGGTTTCCAAAATACGAATGCTTTAAATAGTTATTCAAATTGGGATCAGAACAATGTATGTGATGTTATCCACATTAAAAAAAAAAACAATTTAGTGATAAAAAATAAATCGCCCGTATACTATTTTGTGTCTTTACCACGAAATTAAAAAACTTAATTGATCCTTATTTGTGTTAACGAATTCAAGATAAACATTTGATTAGCGTTGAGTATCTGAACTAATTATAGGAACCGCGAATGTGATACTGTTATTTGCCACAGATTTTTTACTATTACTAGTTTGTTTCTAAACAGTTTAGGCGTTAAAAAAGTTTGTATAGGCAAACACACACCAGCGGAACACAGAAAAACTGTTTGGCGCTGGACTCCGGCAGAAGGGTGGTAGCATCCAGGCAGCCTCTTACGAAGCCTACCACCGCAGGGGGATCTGTTAGCCGTCATCATTGGTTAGAAATCCAAAGATGCCGTTGCCCATTGTGGACCACTAGGAGGTAGATCCCACCACCCCAAAAACCATAAGAAGACTTACAACAGCTCTCCATCTTTAGCCAAGCTGTAATTGCCAACCCGGCTGGCAAACGCGGCGGTTATTGCAAAATCCTATTTTTGGGAGTCTTATGTCAAATAGTAAACTAATATGGGCAAATGCAGATGACGATTCCCATATTGGTCTGCCAGACATCAAATGTTACAATCTACAATAGTCACACTACATTGCGTCTTTAGTAAAATAACAAGACTCTCAACTTAAAGCGTAGTAAAATAACTTTATACGAGTACTACTACTTCATTACTTACAAACGTCCGATAAATATCTAGGCGTATGCACAAGCAATAACCGAGCGACCAACCACGGAAGTCATTAACGAGGAGAGGGTTACCTAATTGTGTTTTCTTTTCACAACAGCAGTGTAAGATGCACTGAGGATTTAACTTGTCGCAGTCTGGAGTCGCTAGACCAGAAAACTGTGAAAATAAAAACTTTAAAGGTGGTTTAAAACTCAATGAATTGACTCGGCGGAGTAGACGGAGATATCCGCGACTATCTAAGACGAATAGGTAGTCTTTGTCCGCTTAGCATCCGTTGTGATAGTTAGGACACGTTTCTATTAGAGCGTGTGGCAAGCTATAAACTAACATTAGTGTTGTAAGCTGAAAACTTTAATAACTTTTTTTGACTTATTTCTGGCAATGGAAAAATCTTTGGCTCAAATAAGTTGATTTATAAGTTTGCTGGTTTTTACTTTAGTTAGGTCTAGAAGAGATGACTTTTAGCAATAGGTGAATACCGCGGAGGCAACCACATGAGTAAATATTCATGTGGAGGCAACGGTCGAACTTCGACTATTGCACGTGAATACGCACACATAAAACTGACTTAAAGAAAATCGTGCTATTAATACGCGAATATGAACAGTGACATCAGCGATCAAATCGCTTGCATTTTATTGTAGATTTGTTAAGTGAATTAGGCCACTGTGTATAATAGGAACTTGGAACACTTTGACATGAAACTATACTTGAAGGATAGCCATGCGATATGAGGAAGAAGGAGTTTAATTAATTAATATATATTTACAGAAATATAGTGAGATTGTAATCAGGGCGTGTTAAAATTTTTGTTAATTTTTGGAACGGAAACATCAATCATACAGAAATGTCAGTGCCTTATTAGGTGTTTAATTGTATTTCCCTTATTAAACCAATACTAACCAGTATTTTTGTAGTTATTTAATAATCTTGCTTTACTACTTGGAGGCTAACCATGATTTCACCTCTCGATTGTATGTTATTCCAGACACAATTAAAATCAATTGTTATCGCGACCGCCGGCGATCCTATGATCCTGTAGGAGTTAAAGAGTACCTACTTGTTACAATTTATCTTAATATAACCATTTGATAAATACGAAGAAATTTGTTGGATTTTAAATTACTCAATTACTTGTTTACAGAGAACGAAAAATTAAACTTTTTTCCGATTCTAAGTAGCAAATGATAGACTTTCTTTCAACTTTTTTGGTAAAATTATACAGTTCAGCTTGTAAATATTTTACGCTCTGTATCTATAGACGGTTGACTTAATAACAGGTTTGTTAGTGGTAATACAGCCAACCTTATAAATGATACATGTGAATGACTTAATCACATGCTGTGTGGAGAGTGGAAATATGATACTTACACTTTGATTACTTTTAACCTGTTTACATAGAGTGAACTCATAAAGTAGGTTTACAACATACATTAGTGTTGTTAAGACGGTAGCCACTTTCCATTAGGTGTGCTTATCAACTTGTTTGCCTTGTAGAGATTGAAAAAAGGCTATGTGAGACTCCGCCTTGCATATGAAAGATTGAGTCACAACAAGGAATAAAGTTTTATGGGTTAGGATCTAAATAAATATTATTATATGTATACAACTTGTAGAATAAACACTGCAAAAAGAAATACTGTATTCAGGTAAGTAATTAGCATAATAAGATACTCTTCTGATAGAGAGGCAAAAGGACGCGCTATTTTTAAGGAACACTTAAAACTACTTTTTTCTGAGGGACCAGACTTACTATAGGTACTTATTTTATGTTTGATTACACTAGGCTTAGTCGATCATACATATCATGTTAATACATTACAAAAACATCTCATTTTTCTAAATAAGTACCTAAATCTTTCTTTTTTCTTATAACTTCCTATTTATTTTGCTTTTAAATGTTACACTTTTCTAAAACAAATTTGGACCGACTTAAAGATAAACTAAAAATAGAAATCGGCGATATCTGCAAAAAGTCCTATTAACACATTGAGCGCCATGGGGGTCACCGGTGACCTCCAAACAATAAAATTTTAATTGGGTCTAGTACTTCGGCAGTTAAAGGCTTAAAAAAAAAACAAAATTAAATTCTTGCCTCTTGGCTAACATTAGAGAATTAATTACAATTGACTGACTTAACCATGTTCAACACATGCAAAGCATTCACTTAGATCAAAAATATAAATCAGCTCCCCGAATAGGAGCTAACATGCTAAATAGGCTCATTAATATTCAAAGCTATATAACGAGCTATGTAATTACAATTCGTTACACTTCGTGCGCTCCCGTAGCTTTGGTATCATTGCTTTGCTTTCACTACAATAACTATTTAAATCTATTAAAATAATTTAAAACGACAACCATTGTTCTTTCAGCGTACTTCATAACAGCGTTTCTCAACATGCTGACAAAAATGCCCACATAGTGACCTTTTAAACTACAAGACAAGACTTACCTAAAAACTCAATACTTTACTTAAAATTACAAGAGTAATTGATTTAAGGTTTATAGAGCACCTTCTTAGTTTTTCCGAGATCACGTCGCTTGCAACAGTGCTGAATTATCGGAAACTTTATTTATTTTTATTTATTTGAAAACTTAATTGCACAAATATTTTATGTAAAAGGATGTAAAAAAATTATATAGCATTCTCTACCAGTCAACTATTGGGCCAAGCAGAAATGATTTGTGGGCGGTGCGATATAAAAAATAAAAATAATTAACAGAAACAAATTTAGCGAATATTGTAAATATAAACGACCAGTACCCTTTCGTTGTAGGCAGGCTACCGTACCATTACAGTACAAGTCTTCAACGTATTTTTTTATTATATTTCCATTTTCTTAAGTTCACATACTCTCTACAGGTATACCTGGAACATAAAACCTATGACGATCTTGAGGTATTACTAGTTAAAATTAAATAGTAACTAACTCACACACACAATAACACACACACACTCACACACACACACACACAAACATACACACACGCATGCACTCTCGCAATTACGTACACACCCACACACACGCACGCACACACACACGCACGCACGAAAAATACACTCACACACACACAAACAATCTCGGATGCATAATTGATGTATGTATAATTTGTATAATCTTTAAAGTCTTGTGTAATTGTTGTATTTTATATTCATTTAGTCTTTTCGTTTAATTTTAGATTTAATATCATATTTTGTATTTTAACTTTACTATTTAATCTTCTGTACAAACTTTTGTAAACGACCGTAAGTAATGGAAGAGCGTTGCTCCCTGATACAGGCTTTATAGCTTAAAAGGGGCGCTACGGTCACTTATATAATTTAATGTAACCAATTTTGAGCAAAAAAAAAAAAAAACATACAAATTTCTTAAAAATGCAAAGTAAGTCTAGAGAATAAGAGAATTGCATGTAACACCATTCTCAAACTTTACTAAACTAAAACTATACTTTATTTGATATTTTAGCAACTTAATTGCACTTATAATATCAGTATATAAACTTGAAAAATTTTGTCTCAGGAATTTTGTCCCGCCTGAGACAAAATTTTTCAAGTTTATATACTGATAAACTAAAA
Organism: Anania crocealis; assembly: GCA_949315895.1. NCBI lineage: Eukaryota > Metazoa > Arthropoda > Insecta > Lepidoptera > Crambidae > Anania > Anania crocealis. The sequence goes on from OX438883.1 coordinate 18,980,269, forward strand.
CTAATTGAGCTGTAAGTCCTATTTGAAAATGTGAATCATAGTCCTGAAAGTTTGAGAAACTGTGTTGACTGTAGTGCATAAGTTCTCCGGTTTTATTTATTGGAATAGTCTAGCTAATTTAAATAATATTTTCATGCTTACATATAATTGCAACAAAAGATTCATTGTTAATATTAGTGCAAAACCGTAACTTCAAAGATGTAAAATATTATCATCCCTGAATTTGCAATAGCGATTTATTGATAAGAAGTTTGTTAGAACCATTAAAATAGCACCTACGCTATAAATGTAATTGAAGGTGGTTCCCACGTGTAAATTTTGATTGTTCCAGCTTAACTAATTCAAATTCCATTCAGATGGAAAAATATAATCGAAATGTTAGGAAATGGCAGATCTGACCCTCAGTTCAATATCACTTTAGTAACAGGCAATATTCAAAATACTTTTTTTAATTAATAATTAAATAGTAAAAATCTTTAAGATTGAATTGATTTATTTTTTGTACATTGGAGTGTAATAGACAAAAAAAAACAAATCGTCCGTCCTCCTTGTTTCATCATCATCATATCAGCCGAACGACGCCCACTGCTGGGCATAGGCCTCCCACAAGGATCCTTGTTTCAAGTGCACCTTTTTAATTGTCCGTCTTTTTTTCATCTTTTTGTACATTTCATAACATACCTTCCATGGCAGAGTTCTTAATAATGGAGAGTTTTAGATGGTACCCTTAACATTCATTAGTTTTTATAACAATATATTTATTGAATTACTTATTGACTGTGCCTAAGATACTTTTATAAGGCATATTGAAAGTACGTCTGTCTAAATTTACAAGTAAAAAGTTATGTAAACAGTCAATCAGACGATCGATTTCTTTTAGTTCATTAAAAAGTAATTCTGTGGATTGATTGCTTCGGACAGATGTAAAGATTTTATGGTCAACTTAATTGGTGTTTGGAAATACACTTTATTGTGTTAGTAATTTAATTTTATAATTAAGATTGTCGCCAGCATGTTTTGTAAAAGAAAAACATATTAACTTACTTAATGTCTTGATGTATAGAATTTGAATTCTTATGTGGCGAGGTTCACGAAAATGAATTTTGTCATGGGCGTCTCCCAGTAAGTAGGTAATACGACTCGAGTAAATATAGAACTTCTGTTCTTGAATTAGATTCGCGGTGAGAATACTGCATTCAAGGTGAATCATTGATTAAAGATAAAACCGTTTCGAGTAAGTCATCTGACAAAAAAAAATGTCGACAACTGGTCTAGACTTACTTTTAAATATTATTACATTTTTATGAAAGATAAACAAATACATAAAATAGATAATAAAGACTTTTTTATATTCTGGTTATTATCTGGCCGAATAAACAAGTTCATCAAAGATGTCTTTTATTGTCATGACATTTATATCGTTGTTGAAATTTTAACATTGTTTATCTTTTATATTCCACGGTTTCTTAATTCTTAGTTTATTTTACTATGTAATTTAAAAATATATTCGATCTGGCATGGCGGGCGGTGCACTTGCACATTTTTGCGTTTACTTAGACTTTGCGCGGTAGTGTGGCTAACGTGTATTATGCAGGATAAAAATTCAATCACGTTCCAAATTTTTATGCAACAATCTGCTAGACAAAAAACAAATGACTTATTTTTGATTTTGGTATAGCCCAGTATAAAAATGTCAAGATAAAGCACCTTAAAAATGTCCGCCGAAAATCTAAAATTGTTGGTAGTGCCTTCTAGCAACACGTTTACGCGATGCGCATCTCATTCATTCATTACGATATGGTATCGTAATTAATTAATGAGATGATGAATAAAAGACAGTAAATTTTTCATTTAGTTGTTAAAGTCGTATTTGTCGCTAGCGCCAAAAGCGGCAGCTTTTAGCAATAATGTACAGTACGAAAGAATGCCAGAATAAAAAGCAGTTAACAGTGATTCAATAAATACTAGAGGTCATTTGCTGAAATGATACTGTGCTAGTTTTTTGAGAATTGATTTTGGTTCGAAGTAATAAAAAAAAGGGGCCAGCACTTAGCTCTAGTAGTTGCCTTAAGTGATGAAATTTAGCACTCTAGTGCATCGCTAAGTACATTTTTGCAACAATTTCCTATGCGATCTGTCTCTGACCGCTCCATTACTCGTACGATTACTGACATAATATTGACTTACATCTATGTCACAGTATTCATGAGGCGGTAGAACAACTCTAAACAGACGTCCGAATAATCATAACTACATTCTCATCAACCACCGCAGGTAGTACAATATTCTAATTTTATTGACCGACAATTATATAATTAGCTATAGTTCCATATGTGTTAATTTTTTTAGGGGTTTTACTATGTACCTATCTTATTTTTTACAAGTTTACGATAATTTGGTAGTTTGGTACTGATGCAGGCACCTTGGTCGAGGACAAAATGTACGTGGTGTAAAGCTCATAAACAACAAATTCTTATAACCGGCAATAGGCAGTAAAAATTGATCTCATAAAATTTTTGACAGTAATCAATCACTTAATACATTCAATTTTTAGATTATCTTAGAAAAAAACTTATTTTTCTTTTTCTAAGACCAAACCACCAAGTTCCAAGGCTACAAAATTCAAACACTCTGGACTGTGAATAATATGAAATATGAAGACGGTGTTAAAACAATTATTAACAAGCAATTATCATAACCCATCATTTAACAGATAGATAGAACTTAAACAAAAACAACCCTTAAGATAAAGGTCCTTAGTGCCTATACGATCTGCTTTACTAGACATTTTATTTTTACATTATTTATCGGTTACATATTAATGAACCAAAATGAGTTACTGTCTAAAAATGCACTGCGTTTATAATATGAACCTATTGACTCACGACCACGTCTGTGCGTAGTATTTGATACAAATCATGTGTGTGAGTGTTGCGCAATGGCAACTACCACATGATTCACGAGGAATGAACTTGCAACCTCAAATACGAAATACGAGATTCAACTGAGATAGCTTCTGAACTGGTCGATGTGAACAATACGATCTTTACGATATTTGTTTTTAAAAGTTTAAATTCAATTGTACTCATTAATTTTAAAGAATGAAATATGGTATTATTTTACATTCTTTCTTTTATTTTGTAGTTTTTATTGATAAAAAAAATAAACAGGTTTGTCAGATTCAGATTTTACGTATAAAATACCATTAATGTTTGACATTTTAGATAACTATCTTTGGTAATATATAAATTTACAAGAAAATCCCACAAATCAGTAGCTTACACTAACGTTGCAATTATAGAAATTTTTAATTTGGAAACTGCAACATGCACCATCTGAGTGATTATCAGTATTGCCAGTATTGTTTTAGTACTTCGATTAATTAACATTAATTATAACTTTTAGTTATCTGTACCTGTCATTACAATGATTTTGTAACAAATGTAATAAATGTATAATAACGTGTGACGGTACTTAATTATGAATCAATACCAAAGATCTTAAATCTTATTGATCAGATATTTGAATTAAAGTAAGGGTGTTTTAGAATTTGAGAATTGCAAAATACCCAATTGTGTCAGATTTCATACATGTTGAGCTGCTTATTAGTATATTAACAAGACAGGATTGTCATTGAAATATGTTTAGATTGAATGCAAAACCTAAATATTCAAACAATATTATCATTGAATGCCCTTAATAAGTTGTGTATTCAGACTTCAAATAATTTCAATATGTTAATATCCTGCGACCGGACAATATCTAAAAAGGTTGTTTGAATTTCATCTCAGAAGCATTTAAGTGTCTTGTGGTCTATGTTAGTTTGAGCTAAATTTGTTTATTTTGTGTTTATTGTGTGACCGTGTTAATAAATCCTTTAGGTTACAACTAAATACAATTTATGCGCTTAGCTCTGTCTTAACTTTAACTTTATACCAAAACCACATTTAAACGTTCATTAGTTCACTAGTTCGACAGAAGACTATAATCACGCTGTTACGATTATAAAAACCATTCCATTTTCAACCCTAATAGGACTACATAAGATATGATAGTGCTGTATTTGTTTGCTAGTGAGAGTGGCAAGATAAATACTCGTACAGTGCTGCAGTTATTTGCGTAATGTACCGAAGACAGCGAAGTTCCGATTAAGTGAAATCGATAGTTAGGTTCGCGTTTGTTCGCTAATTTTAGCGTTTGCTCATTAATTAGTGATACCTAATTTTTACTTTTCAAGCTGTGTTGACACTAACTAGCCGTAATTAAACTATCCGACGATTGGGAACATGCACACACGTAGAGCAATACACACACACAACTGTAACGTAAAACAACTGCATTTTATATAGTCACTTAGGCATATCTTTTACGAAATAAAACGGTGTAGGTATTTACATTGTAGGCATGTTTGAGCATTGTAGGCATCTCAAAGTGACATAAATGAATAATTTATATTCTTAAACACAAAAATTCCCCGTGAAATAGTTTATAAAAAAAGAAAAGTAGAACTAACAGCCTATAATCATTCCACTTCAGGGCAAATGCTTTCATTCCTTAATTCAAATTACCATAACAATGATGGGTACAAGCATAATCACCACGCTTGCCAAATGCGGATGGTGATCAAAAACCCGAATAATGTTTGAAAATCTTGTTGCCCGACAAACAACTGACAAACGGGGCGAAAAAAATTTTTAGGGATTGGTTTTCGTATTATAAAAGTTTTCTCAACTGCGCCTGAATTTTATTATATAGGTAAGGTAGGTTTGGTAGGCATTATTATGAAATTACGTTGTACTCCTCTAGTATAAACTAGTCAAAGCATAAACAGCAGCTCATGAATTAAACATGAACCAAAGAGATTCGATCGTCTAACTGAATTGTTACACTGCAACTGTTACAAATAGCGGACGATCGGAATAATTTGATATTATCAATTATTTAACGACATTTCTTAACTAAATTCTTACTTTAGTGAATATGTTTATATCGATGTCAAAACTTTATTTGACCTTTTATATAGGCCAGAACTATCAAAAGCACAGCAAATATTTATCTAAAAAAAATTGTAGCACAATTTACTATGTTTTTTGTTTGTAGCATAGCTAGCATAAATTACTTATAATAAAATATTGTTAAAAAGTATAAATCTCTACACTTGGTAGGCGGGTTAGCGATAGTAGGCAGGCCATAGGTAGAAATAACGCTATTGCTCGTCCTCTTCTGACAATAATACTTAAGCCATCTTTTACAACACCCATACAAAGAGAAAGGGTGGTGCTATCCAATTTATGTGGTCGCACTATACTTAAACCAAAACATTAAACCTATATTTAAAAACTAGTGATACAATTGTACACTCGCCAAGCAAACACGATACAGCAATTATATTACTCATATATCATAATCTGGGAAACGTTTCAACTACAATGTAATGTTATGTAAAACTTCAAGTAATTGTTAATACGTAATAAATCAAAGCAAAAACAGTAACGTAACATTACATAGTATTATGCAGTTAGGATGGCTTCTCAGAAGAGGCGTTATGATAATAAATCAGGTGTATGTATGTAATATGCATATAGATTCGATTTGGAGGAACATAATTTATGTAGCTGTAGCTATTGCTTCCCGCGTCTTCGTACGCGTCGAATTCGAGAACCATGCTTGGTTTAGAGATTCAAAGTATCATATGTTTTATTTCAGCATAGAATATCTCCAAATGCATAATTTCATCAAGATCTGTTAAGCTGTTTGGGCGTGATTAAGTAACAAACATACATCCAAACTTTCGCATTTATAATACTCGTAAAAGTAAAATAAACTTTTCTTGACTGACTAATAAAAAATAGACTTTAGACCTTATTAGGATGTTGTTTTTAAATTTAATTAAGGAACATATTTTATGATTCCTGAAATATGGCGTAGTATTTATGTCGTATTGAATTATATAACTTAGCTTTTTTGTAACTCTATATCAGTGTGCAGTATTTTTTGTAACGATAGTAAATAAATACACATACATATAAATACAGCAAAAAAGATTTTAGAAATAAATATGTAATATAAAGTAGTTTTAGAAATAGTGTTTCATGATTTGTTATCAACCAACTACTGAACGGAATACCATGGCGTATTCTAAAACCGATTTTCAATTAAAGTACTTAAGAATCAGAGTAGTGGTTTTCAATAACGACTATTGATCGTTTTAGTTCAGACAAAGCACAGACTACTATATTGTGAGTGTTTGTTAACTTATTTCAGTTATTTTAGAACTTCATCGACAGTTCTAATTATAGTTTCTATATGAAATTCTCATAATTAGCGCGTCTATTCTCACTCCCGAGATCCTACTACGCAACACGAAACTAGTTTTCGGATGTATTTGTCTCTTTCAGATACTCTAAGACATACGGATGAGTGATAGAGTCAGATGGATTCGAATATTACGGACTTGTGTTGCGGAGTAAGCCTCTAAACATAGCGCTCCCACGGACTTTCGCAATGTCCGTTTTTGGTACAAGGACTATTATGGTGAATATTACATGGCAAACATTTCGTAGATTAAGGCATTCATCATTAAAATTCTGGAGCTGGATGCGAGAAGCCGAGACGAGAGAAGAAGTGGCGTTCAACTGGATAGGCCTATGTCCAGCAGAGGACTATGATAGGCTGATGATGATGATGATGATGATGATGACCATTAAAATTAAATTATGAAAATTAAGAAATCAAATTTTGTTTTTATCTAATTTTTCAAAAGATTGTCACGTATAGCACTATGCGTTCTAGTTAAATTCCTCAAAATTCTGGTAAGTAAAACTAGACCTTTTTCTCCATATGTGTCCTAACTAGCTTATATTTTATGGTAACCATGTTATGGGGGTGGGGGAAAAAGGACCACCCTAATGTTTGGTGGTTTTTGTTTGACCTTTTTTATTACCGCTCCAGTTTTTCCTTACATTGTTATCTTATCACACAGACGAGTTTTGTATGTACCTGTAAAAGAAGCAAAAGTCTATCAGTATACATTTTTAATAATTACTCATGAATTATTTAAGAAATATGATTTTTATTAAAAGTAGACTCCATGATGCCGTAACAAAACAATTTGCGGGGTCTCTGCCCAATTAATTATTAAACTTGTCATCATTATTACAACGATCGGTTTTACGCCAAACTTTTTCTGGAACAAAGTATTTTTTTTAAATATATTTTTTATTTAGAAAGGTGGTTAAGCTGCGTGTGTCTGTCATTTTGGTGCCCTACAAGATTTGATGACCGAATCATTTAATTTGATTATCTGGGATAAAATATAGCTAATATGAAGATTATTTCAGAAGCGATTCGGTCTTTAGTTATTTTAATAAAAGTAAGACAACGTAACCTTGACTGTAAATGTTTGAAAATGTTAAATGTTTCGAAGTAGCGTTTACAACACGATACCGAGTAATGGAGGCAATTTTCTGTGCGTATAGTGTGTAATCCACGTGTAATGGCCGTTAAACTTGTCCCGGCTAAGTAAAAAGCGGTAAGCAAGTCTTATAATACCTACATGCAAGCTAGCTTGCAAAAGGATTATGCCAAAAAAACATAAATAAAAACAAATTTTGTTTACATTTTTTTTTTATTCCGCATATAACTGTCATGTTTTTAGCTTACTTTATTTTATTTCAGTTCAATTCATTTTAATTCAATTTTTAGTTTCACATAATTATTGAGTTCGTTTATTAATGAATGTTGTCCAAATCATGACACTTATTCTACTTCGGATTTATTAAGATGAATAAAAAACCAATACACTAACTAAATCATATCGCAGTCCGCTGCTGGACATAGGCATCTCCAGTTGCACGCCACTTCGACATACAAGGTCGATTCTCGGCTTCTCGTATCCAGCTCTAAGGACTAACTAAATACCTAATACACAAAAATTAAAAGATGCACTTAGCGAATCGCCAAAAGTTCTTGTATTATATCTTATCTTACAGTAGTTATATCTTATCGTCAAATTCATATAAACAATGGCAAACGACGTTTAGTAACATTATAACGACTTGATTGCTCTAGTTATGTTTCTATACGGGCCATACAACAATTTTGAAATAGGAACACCTTGTTTATTTGCCGTCAGAAAAAAGTCAGTGTTGATTTTGAGAACCGCTTTTTAAAAAAAAAACTAAGATGTCTTACAAATTGCCAGTATAGGGTAGAAAAACTCTATAAAAGTGCTCTTAGATCTCAAATAAACCACGTGGGCGAGAGGCGGATTTCCATGTCCTTTATTATTGGAGTAATTGGAGTAACTACCGTATTCATGAATTTAGGTACATTGGGATGCTGGCCGGCCCACACCAGACAGTTTTTTTTACTTAAAATCCTATATTTGTTTACTGAGGATTATCTGTTTCCATTTAACAATAAAAGCAGTACAGAATACTACTTTAAAAATTAACCGACTGTAATTTCACTAACGGTTGAACGATCTGGTAAAGTTACAAAAACAGCTTTACAAATATTGACTTGAACTCCGTATCGAATAGTTTTCCATAGTTCATTGATTTATTAATAATAAAATTAATACAGGTGTAGAACTAATATTATTTATTAAAAGAGATCCATTTGAAACAAAACAAAGTGCAACCTTCAATCAAATCACGTAAATGAGTGTTCGCGGCTGCGGTTACGAGGAACCAATGCAATGTTCTCATTTCAGTGCAGACTAGTTCCTGTAATTTCCAATAGGTAATGGCTTCAAAGTGGTGTTATTTCTCTAACAATACAAAACTATGTCTTGATCATACAGTTGTGAAAAAATAATAATACAAGGGCATTTAATTAAAATTACCACGGATCGGTAGTTACCGTACCAAGGTGCGTGAAAAAACGCGAAATTACAATAATTATTGTTCAAAGCTACTTAAGGCCAGCTACTTTTTAGTTGGCACAAACATATGGTTGTGCAACTATTGCCCTCCACCTTAATTCGCGTAAGTATTTGATAGCAACTGGACATGTGCAAGACAAAGAAATTACGATAAATAGGCCCGTTGCGTTTGCGGTTAAACTGCGTATCAACTGGAGTATTGTTTCGAAGCTTACCATACGCGTTGGGAAACAAGGCTTAGAATGTGGGCTCTTGTTTTCAAATATACATGTCATGCAGAGATACTAATAGATGTTACACATGTCTGACCTTCAGACAAAAATGTACATTCACATCTGCAGTGCCAGATTCAAGATCTTGGTTTGACCTGGTTTAGGGGTAGGTTTTATCAAAGAAGTAGGTACTTAGGTACTACCGGTGATGTAGTAAATTATCGGAATTCGATTTTTGGGGAATTGGGGAGGGTGGGGGAGAGATTGGTATACCATCGGAACCGCATCATATGCCTATCCAGTCTGCTAAATTACATCTATCAGTTCAGCATATCTGGCATGTTGAAATCCATACAAACTTTCGAATTTATAATAAGTATTAGTAAGATAATATTTATGTAACCTTAATTAACGGTGGTATTAAAATAATCGAATAAACTCACAAGAAATTTAGATTAGCAGATCAAGGATCAATATTCGATAACAATCATCGGTCACTCGGTTGTGCCGTATCGATACCCTTGACATCGGGTTCACAATACTTTTGTAGTTCATGGCCAACGACCGTCACAGTTTTGTGTCTGTTTTATTGTAAATAAAGTTAATATGATTTACTGATCAATCTTGGCCTCTTAATTATCAACAATAAAACAGCTCTTGCCGAAACCATTTACTTTATCATAATTGAAGATATTAATTTAGAGCAGTGCAGGATAAATCAACCCGTAAAACGTTATGTTGGTTAAATTATATATGATATGATTCTTGAGATGTTTAATTGGTATTCAAAAAAGAATGCAAAGGAATGCTTTGGAGAAAAAATTGGTGACAATTATAAGTTTTCTGTTTCGGGGTTTCTACTGTGTTATTTTGATTTTTATGAGTTTCCGTGATCATGGACCTAGCAAGATTGCTGGCATAACTCATAAACAAGACTACGTGATAGAAATCCAGGAACGAATAACTCTTATATTTTGTGATGGCGAAGAAGGCGTTATCTAGGAAATAGGTTTACTACCAGATTTTTAAATAATCTGTGCTATAGGAAGGTATTCCTGTAGCACAGATATTTATGAGTATTGTGACGTAACATTTATAATTTTGTTACAAACAATTCACTTAAATATAGGCCACATTTTATATCTTGACTTGATGATGAATTTATATTCGCTATTCTATAAGAACTAGAATTTGTCTGGTTACATAAAACGAATTAACAATTCGATTTTGCAAGTGAAGTAGATAGAGATTACCCATTCATAATCAAATCTGTCAGATTTGACTGTTCGTTTGGTATAGGTCATCGTTACATTAAATTTGATTCTTAACCTTTCTATAACACGAGTTAACTTTTATTGGCGATTATATCGGTCACTAAAGAAAGACGTAAATATAATGCTGGTAAGATGTTTAGCGCTAACGGTTCCCTTATCACTTATATAGATCGACCGAGGCAGTTCTATTTCAATCCGTTAGAATATTACAAGAGTCAAGATATTATAAGTTCTTTACTTTTTATAGATTCTATTAAAAATATTTTTATTGTTTCTTTTAAATAAGTAAACGAAACACTATTGATATTCACTAGACATTAGTTATAAGTATTCGGGTAGATCAATTTTCTTGCGATGGATAAATTGGGTGGAATTTAATTTACACAACTAAAATATGTTAAAACGAATTACCTTTGTAAAGCAAACATGCAAGTAAATTGCTACGTGTATGTAGTCTTGTAGAAACATGACACTGACCCAAGGACATGTAATGTGATGTTTGATTTGATTGACACAATTTAAAAAAAAAGCAATCAAATCTTCACTTAAAAATTGCTAGATACGTGAAACCTTTTATACCCTCGGAATGACCTAACTGACAATAAAGATATAACTTTATTAAAAATCGAATCTATAAGCAAATTGATAATTTATTGGTCTTATTAGAGACAGTTATGAACAATATTTCGGCGATTAACGTCAAGTCGTTACTCTACTATCGGAAATGGACGCAAATTGTAGTGGGGCCACGATAATAAAATAATGAAAGCCCTAGTACACGAATAACGACGTAATAGCCAGGGCGTTGCCGGCGCAGGCCGTGTTCATACGATTGCGCCTCGCGGGGTCTAACAATTGGACAGACTTAGAAATACACATACCAAAACTGGAAGAAAATGAATAAGAACTGAGGCTGTACTCCTAATAAAAAAAAAAAATTAAAACAAAAACCAAGGTTCATATTGATTGGTTGATTGAGTGGATACCGCGTCTCGGCAAACGTAATGTAGGACGCCCTCAGGCCAGGTGGAGTGATGATTTGCGCGAGATGGCTGGCAGGAGCTGGACGCGACAAGCCGAGGATCGACCTAAGTGGCTTGCATTTGGCGAGGCCTATGTCCAGCAGTGGACTGCGATAGGCTGATGATGATGACGGTTCTTGTAAATAGGAATGAAATAAGTAAGACCGAAGGCTATACAACAAACGTAAAACATTATCAAAATTTCTGTTTAAAAAAAAACAAGTTTCATACAAATAATAAAGTTATGATCTCAAATAACAATTTTACAATAAGATGATACAAAATAATTCTTATGTGTTATGTTAAAGGTGCCAAAGATATGTCAAAATAATAGTTGTCGAGTTTTAGAATTATTTTGGCATGACTTTATCTAACGCAATTGCACCTGACTTTTAACGCATTGCTAAACTCCACTTTGTGTCAATAGGTTCAAAGGGATTTCCTTTATTATCATAAGTATACAAAATGCAAATTAATCTTCCAAATATTTTCGCTGAATTATTTTATCTTTAACGATCACGATCACAGTTAAAACTTTACGATGCGTTACTATTGTAACATGACCTATGTCACAAAGGTTGCATGAGTTTTCCCAACATTACCCATAATGATCTCAATTTGAGTGCTATTAATGTTAATCTTAATATTGTACCCATGTTATTGGTCTCTGTAACTTGCGAAATATGTTTTCCCTTTGTACTGATAAATCTATACAACTAGTAGTAGTTTCAACTCCAATTGTAACTGCTTAATGGAATGTCATTGCAATGAATTATGGCTTGCAATTTAGTGTTTGTGGGCCAATATTGATTTGCTATCGATTGCTCTCTATTTTATCTGAAAGATCATGTTATGGGTTGCGTTGTCGAATTATAACTAACAGTAAATCGAACGGTCTTTCAAAAAAGCTTATGATTTCGTTAGTTTCTTTTCTAAACTTTTTTGTACACAATAACCTTTAAAAATATTGTAATGGCAAAGGTTTAAATAAATAAATAAATTAATTAATAGGGGCCTAATCATGACCTTATAATTTTATAATCTTCCAAATATTTGCACTGAACATAATATATATACTATCGCTCTATATTGACGATTCACATGACTCCTCATCCGGAAAATGTGCCTTGCGCATGTCATAACACTGTCAACGCCGTAACGTCAGTGACCGTGGTCGCCTTAAGCCCTCGGTCGAAACACGCAACGACGAAGTTGGAAAGACAAGCCGACGTTCTACCACGAGTAATCTCTTACGGGCATTTAACATCGTTATAAAACGATATTGACTCATCGATTATACAGTTAGATAGCCGGTTTTTGGGCGTCAATCAAGTTGCTGTCTTTATTTCACTTGACGAGTTTCAATAACTTGATGATAATAAATCAATGTATGAGAACTAGGTGATGTGTGATTTGACATTCCAATCAATTTGTTTGGCGTACGCAAAAATGTAAGCACAATTATGATGCAACTTGTGGGGTATAGCCAATGGGTAACTGTATTATTTGTATTTAATTACATTCGAGGTTAAAAAATTATACTTTATTTAAAGAATATCTTGAGCAAATGACTACTTTGTTATTTAACTTCCCTAACTGGTGCAAAATATTTTTTAACGCTGAATAAATAATACTTTCTCGTCATAAAGTAAGTATGATTCATAATACTAACGTTAATAAATGTTACTTTATACAGGATCAAATTTTAACCACCTTCCAAATTTTAATATATCAATCTACGAGACAAAAAACAAATGACGTATTTTTTCTTTTGGTATAGCCCAGTACAAAAATGACAAGTTATAGCACTTAGAAAATGATCGCCAAAAACCGAAAATTTTTGATACGGCCGCCTTACTACACTTTTTTTACCCGTTGCGCATCCCCGTACTAGCGGCGCGATCGGACCGTGCCGGGTGCTGAAGGCACCCGGCCAAGAGGTCAGCCCGACTAGTGGTTGCATCGCGTAGCTCGGCGCTGCAACATAGACTGGTCTGTGCATACAGACCGATCTACGCGAGCCCCGTTCTAGTGGGCCCGATCGAAGGGGGCAGACTAGGCCTCAAGGGCGCCTCTGTAGGCTCGGACCTCGGCTTGGGCCGTCGTCCGAAGGGCGGACTGGTGAGAAGCGGCCAGGTACATGTCTGTACCTGCCGAAATGATGCAAGGGTCCTCGCACTCGCCGGCGAGTGCGCTGATTCGATCTAGTGCTTGTCGGGTGTGTACTGTTGTGAGTGGTGAATTGTTTTACGAACGATGTGATTTTGTCGTCGGGATCTTCGAGAACGTTCCTCGGTCGGCGGAAACGGGCTTCGACATCTTTTTGGCACGAGTAGGTGGCGGCTTTGACTATAAGAGGATTCGTATGATTGACGGCTTTATCAAAGAAGTGTTGAGACGCTTCTTTCATAAAGCTGGCAATCGACGGAATGTTAAGGTCGCGATGCAAATTGTCGTTACGCACATACCACGGGGCGTCCGAGGCAGAGCGTAAGAATTTGTTTTGGAGGATTTGGAGTCTTTCTAGTTCTGAGGGGCTGGCATGAGCGAACACTGGACTAGCGTAAGTCATCACGGGTCGAATACAGGCTTTGTAAATTGTCAACTTATTTCTAAGTGTCATTTTACTCTTCCTGCCGATATAGTAGTAGAGCCTTGAAAAGTAAAAGGCTGCAGTCTGACGGACGCGTTTGATGTGAGGTTTAAAGCTCATTCTACGGTCTAAGGTGACACCTAGGTATTTGACTGTCTTCTCCCAAGGGATCGGACGGTCGTATAGGGTGATAGGTGTGAGACATCGTTTAGGATGTTTTGAAGCGAAGAAACCTCGAGTAAAGTACACTGCTGCACTTTTCTCGGGGTTTACCTCTATTCGCCACATCCTAAACCAGTCACCTAGGGATTGGGCTGCACGTTGTAGTGCCTTAATGATGTAACCGGCATGGTAGCCAGAGTGATAGAGGGCTGTGTCGTCCGCAAATAGAGCTAGCTCTACTTGTGGTGACCTGGGAATGTCGTTAATGAAAATTGAAAAGAGAAGAGGGGATAGCACGGAGCCCTGAGGGACTCCAGCCCTGATGGGGCGGGGAGATGAATAGGACCCCTCTACGCGGTAGCGAAAGGTACGATTTGACAGAAAGTCTCGAAGGATGAGCACGAGACTGTCGGGCACTTTGAGTTGGTACAGCTTGTAGATCAAGCCGTTGTGCCAGACTTTGTCAAATGCTTTCGCTACATCGAAGAAGAGTGCACCGGTTACCATCGGTTTGGATCTGTTGAGGCCGTCGAGAATGTGCTCCGTTAGGCGGTGCACCTGTTCGACACAAGAGTGGGAGGCTCTGAAGCCAAACTGTTCGTTGATTAAGAGATTGTTCGAGAAAATGTAATCTCTTAGGCGGGAGACTAGAACACGCTCGTATAATTTGCCCATAGTCTTGAGGAGACTGATGGGCCTGTAGTTGGCGGGCTTGGAGCGGTCCTTGCCGGGCTTAGGGATACCTATGACGTCTGCTTCTTTCCACGCGGTTGGAAAGATGCAGTTTGCCATGGCACTATTGAAGATAGCAACCAATAGGCAAATCAGTTGGGCGGGGAGGACTCGTAAGACTCTGTTGGAGATCCGGTCCGGACCGGGAGCCTTGTTTGGACGGAAACCTTTGATGATGGTTTGCACCTCATCGGCGGTGGTGGGTGCAAGGGGGCAGGTTGGAGGGAGGGCCGAGAGACGTTCGACTTCGCTGTCCACCATACTAAGGTGGGCAGCGTCTATAGGAAGCGTGCTAGGAGAGCACTGGGCCTCTAGGCTGTCGGCCAGACATTCGGCTTTCTCTTCGTCGTCGAATACGACGGAGTTGTCGGGTCTAGAGAGAGGAGGCATAGATGTGACTATATCTGACTTGAAGGATCTCGCCAACTTCCAATAGGCTTGGTGAGATGGTGAGATCGTTTCAAGTAGGCTATCCCACTGACTTTCCCGAAGAGCCTTAATACGTTCCTTTACAGATGTCCGTAAAGTGCGTAGAAGGGTTCGGTTATATTCGGTGGGATAGGAGTCATAAGCTCTGGTCGCAGCTCTCTTTGCCCTCAACAGCTCTCTCACGTCATCCGGCAAGTTCAATCTATGCCTAGGCATATCTGGAACTTGCCTAGACGAATCGCTAATAGCGGTCGTGATGTGGCTAGTGAGGGCATCGATCGCTTGGTTAGTCTCGTGAGGCGATCCTAACCTGTCTGGGATTGAGTTCAATACTGAATCGGGACAAGGTCCGAGATTGCTCTCGAGCCTGTGCCAGTCCAGTATTGTTTTCGTGGATATCTGTTGGTCAGAGGGCCCTAATTGGAGGACAACTGGGCGATGGTCAGAATCTAGGTCATGGTGGACTTCTATTGAACGAAGGCGCAGGCCTACATTCTTTAGAACCGCCATGTCCAAGATATCGGGTCTGTGGTTTACGTTAAATGGATAGTGGGTCGGAGAAAGGGGGGCGATGATGTCAAAATTGAGGTATTCAGCGAGATCTGCTAACTCTACCATTGCTGGAGGTTGTTAAGCAGTTCCACTGAGTATTTTTGCTATTGAAATCTCCGCCGAGAATGACGGAGGGTCCCATAGCAAAAAGAGCCTCATAGTCGCTCCTTAAGGGAGTCTTGTCGCCAGGTTGATAAATGGAAGCTATTATGACTGGTTGATGGCCGGTCATGGCTAGCCGACAGACAGAAGCTTCAACGTTTGTGAGCGTGGGAGGGTCGAGGGGAACGCAATGCAAGGAGCGTTTGTAATAAATTAGAGTGCCGCCACCTCTAGTGGGCCTATCGTTGCGAACTACGTTATAGTTGGCAATCATAGCACTACGAGGGAGGATGGAGGGTTTTAATAAGGTTTCTTGTACCAAAAAGATGTCGACTTGGTGCTTCATAAGGAAGAGTGATATCTCTACCTTTTGTTTTTGAAGACCAAAGGCATTAAAAAATGCGATGGTAAGGGACCGGGGTTTCGTTCTAGAGGGTGTATTATTCATGGTGAGGAAATGTTTCTAACTTTTTGGAGGAGGTCGGCGTGCTTATCTAAAAGACAAAGCATTGCGCATGGGTCTTTTTGATGCGCACGGATTTGGGCTGCTACATATCTAATTTCAGCCGGGTTGATTTGGCTGAGATTGTATATGAGCATGGCATCCTGCTCGTACGGGACAGTTGGCGAAGCCTTAGGGGCATTAGAGCGCGGGTCACGGAGGGTGACCGGGGCATTTGTAGCCTGCAGTGCCTGAGGGGCCTTTGGGACTACTGGCGGCGCCTGAGGGGCAATAGTGGTGGCCTTAGGGGCCATAGTGGGGGCCTTAGGGGCCACAGATTGGGCCGTAGGGGCCATATTTGGGGCCTTAGGGGCCGTCGGGACTGCTGTAATTTGGCTTAAGGCCGGGACAGGGGCGTAGGCATTCCTTGCCCAGGATAGTGGTCGAGACCACGCGTTGTGTCCGTAAGGACGCAACTCTGGGAAGGCTGTGGGTTGAGCCTGAAACTGGCGAAACGAAGGGGCTGGGAAGTGCGCGGCCTTTGGTGCCTGCACCCGTGAGTTTACTCGCGGAGCACGGGGGCAACCGCGATAATTCGCGGTGTGTCCCTGCTCTCCGCAGAGTACACACGCGGGCGGGGTAGTCGCCGTGTCCTTACAACGAGGACAGTCGGCGGTACCATGGTCACCCAGGCATTTCACGCAGCGCGGGCGTGCGTGACAATTACGGGCAGAGTGCCCATACAACTGGCAGCGATGACACTGGCCAGGGGTGAGTTTTTTATGGGGGGTCTCTATGCGAGGCCGGAGATATGGCATATAGATTTTATATTAAAAATCTTTTTGCCTTCAGGGGTATTTTCTAGTACGATCTGTACTAAATCGTAAGGGGCTTTGCCACGCGCTTTGAATAAGCGGTGGACTTCTAGAGCTGGGAGTTGTTTCGACTGAAGGTCGGTAAGTATGAAGTCTGTGTCGACTTCTTTCGGAATTCCGCGTACAACCACGCGGAGCTTCTTCTCCTCGACTGGAGTATACGTATGGAAGTAGATCTTCCTTACGTTGAGGTAATGTTGGAGCTGCCTGTAGGAGGCGATGTCCGGCGTTTGCACGCGGATTCCGTCGGAAGCCGACTTTGCGTGTGAAAACGCAATGTGGCGCTCATTGAGAGCAGCCGAAATATTTGTCCAGGCAGACTTGTCCTGGACTACGATGGGCGGGGGAAGGGGGGCCTTTTTTGTCTGTGAAGCAGACTGCGAGGTTAGGGCTGGGGCAGGGGCGGAGCTGGCGGCGGATGCCTTGGCCGGTCTGGGTTGCCCGTGGGAGATTTTGGCGGTTTTCGCCGGGGGTTCGGAACGCGCGGGTTCACGCGCTCGCTTTCCGTGGGTCACTGGAGTGAACCCTTCGGAATCTGACTCCTCGGTTTGAGACGTTTCCTCCGAAGAGGAGGAGCCGTCACTAACGGGGGACTCATTACTCTCCTCTGATGAGGAGCTGGAGGGTGTGGGAGGAGAGGAGGAGCCTGAAGGGCTTTCCTCTTCCTCCATGGGAACGGGCTCTGGGTCTGGGGAGGCGGGCGAGTCCTCGGAGGCTTCGCGAGCGCGACGAAAGGCATTAAAGCCTTTCAACGCGTCGCCTCCTAACGATCGGAGGTACTCTAATAAGAGTACCTCCATCGTGGAGGGAGGACTTTACGGAGTAATTTTATTTACCACCGATTCGGAACGCGCCTTCACCGAGAAGAATCGGCAAGAAACTCGGTGACGGTGAGTGATGGGTGTCTGTGTGGTCCAACCTGTCACAGGAAGGTTGGTTGAGTCGGGTGTGCCTAAAAAGGATGTGAGGTCCCTAACACTGGGTGGTCCCACGACGATGTGATGTCGCCGCGGGGTGAGTGGCCTACGCCTAGCAGTCCTTTGGGAGGGACCGAGCCACCGAAATAGCCTGGGATACGCTCCCTAAGGGATGGAATATAAGGATGGGTAGGGTGGGTCACGCCCGGCAGGGAAAGGACTGCAGTTTCTAGTGTCTCTAGGGCGAGGAGGAACGCCTCACCCTCTCAAACGTGCCTTCCAGGAGGCCTAGACTTACAGCCCGATATACCGGCGGCGGAGGGAAATTTCAGCGCCTTGAAAAAGGCACTGTCTGTCGCTCCCTATCGAACAGAACCGCTTTGAAAAAAGCGTTTAACTCAACAAAGGTCAGTTGACACCGTTAGGTTAACCTTTGGAGAGCCGCGGGCGAAACCACGTAGTAAGAAATAAGATAGGAATGCTGCGAGCAGCGAGACGGATCGACAGCGGAGCGAGCGTCCGACCTGTGCGAGCGCTGAGAGCGGAATGACAACCGATACTATTCGTAAGTTTTTAATTTTCCTTTTATACCTTAACAGGTCTAGAACCGTAAAAATTGATAACTATATCGCGAAAAATATTTTCGGGTGACAACTTGATTTAAATTTTTTACTTGTTAAATAGGCTCTAAATACGATAATGCTCGCCTATAAAAATTTTGGAAAGTGGTTATAATTTCACCCTGTATGATATTTTTAAGTAATTCAATTGCTTAAAAATATCATATAAAGTATTAAATAGCTGTTTCTTCTTAACTAACTGTCAAACATCTGCAAAGATGTTTCTTTAGGGTGTTAAGGGTGCAAACTCCTAATATTTGCTGAAACAACGCTGGCTTACAGCGATAACGGAAACGAAATAAAAAATTGACGCCTATGCCGTAGTATCTCGGTGGCTAAATGGTTAAAGCGCCGCGCCCGGCTGGCGAGAAGATGTGGGTTCGCCAGAGTCATAATTTTTCAAGTTTAAATACTGATATTAATAAATGTTGATCTAGTAATAAGATCTAAAAAGAAAGAACCTTAGTAAAGTAAAGAACTTAATGTTACGATTAAATTTGATCACTTTAAATCGATCGTCCATGACGCACAATCGTTTTGTACAAAAGAGCCTTTATGTTTCGGTAATCGTAATAAATGTTACTTGCTTCCTGTACAAGTTTGATTGAAGGAAACAAACGCATATGGGTAAATATTGACACCTTGAATGCCACACAATGCAGTTCGTTACGAAAGCTTCACACATTACGATTTAAAATAACAAAGCACATAGTTTGCATGCTGAAGGTCGCTTCGAGCCTTTGAGGCCACCCTGGCCAATTTACTAGGTGATGAAATTATTATACTAGTAATTGGCTATTTTAGTCATTATACGTTGCGTAGATTAAGTGTTCACGGGCCTTTTTGGGTATCGAGCGTGGGATGTATTTTCTTTGGAAATATCGAAGCTTGCGCATCCTACCCATAAGTTGTAAAATTTAACTATGTAATTGTATAATTGCTTTGACAGTGATCGTCCATCATATACAGGGTTAACAAAAGAATACTTGTGGCTTGACTTTAGGAAGTCACCAATACAGTTTTTGTTCCGTATATTTTTGATGTTTGACCATCAAGTCCGTAAAAATTAGAAGAAGAATAGGAACTATTACCATATATTTTACTAGATTTAACCAACATCCATAAATTTTCTACATACATAGCGAAATGCTATGGGCATTTGTTTTAAACTCAATGATGACTTTTCGAACAGGACATGTTCTAGTTCTGCAAATTATGTTATTGCTTTTTTAAATCAGCTTACTATAAATCTTGAAACACAAAACATATTCATATTCGTCAATTTTATTAGTAGTAAGAAAACATGTTATCGGTGCTGATATTATTAATCATTATAATCAGGGGTAGGAAGTATGTTGCGCAATAAAAATTCGGAAGTGAATGTGTCAATAAAAATATAATTATTAATTTTTCAAATCAGCTGATCAACACGTTAAATTGTATCAATCAAATATAGTCCACATGCGTTTTATTTAAAGTTAAAAATCGTATTGAGAAATTTCATTAGAATCGATGTACCTACCCACCCACAGCATGCTTTACCTACATTTTTGTTGCAAACTCATGTACCTATCTTAACGAAATTTAGATACTCGAGTGTAAGGCCTCGGCCTCGAATTTCGCGGGCTGCGGCGCGGGAGCGGCGCGGCACTGCAAATGTATGGACAAGTCTAGCGGACGAGCGGCGGGCGCCTACATTTGCAGTGCCCGCGCCGCTGCCGCCCCGCTGCCCGCGAAATTGGAGGCTGAGGCCTTATATAGCCTGCTGATGTGCTGTCGTCTGTAGGTACAAAACGCAACATATAATGTGTTAACTTTAGTAGGATTATACATATTGTCTTTCTTGTTGCATTTTTGATGGTTCCCGATGTTTTGATCCGATTGCTCCAAACGTCCTCCTTTTACGGCCGGTCCTAATAACCTATCTAATCTTCAGTTTTGCCATATTGGAGATAGAAAATAACTTCTGTTTTGTTTCTCTGGACGGCAAAATCAGAGACAGAAACTGTTTTCTATCTCCGCCATGTCAAAACTGGCGATAGATAGATTATTGGGACCGGCCGTTTATGAAATTAATTCGGTTGCAGTAAACCCCTCAAAGTGTTAAGTATTATCTGTAGCATTACATTATTTTGCTGTCACGGCTCAACAAATAAATTGATGTTAATTTATTCTTATAACCTTATAAATTCCGAACAATTAATCAATCTCATCCGGCACTTGATTCAAACATCACCAATTACTAGTTTTGCAATCTTTTGCAACGTGCTAACGACCGCTAGACAGATCGCTTGCAAGCAGCTATCTTTCTTTATAAACTAGCAAGCAATTAATATTACTTAACCCGAAATAATGAACAGTTCACGGCTCAGAGGCTCCACTACGCAACGCGTTATCCTAGAATAAGAATCTATCTGTCTCTGTCACATGCTTAGAAATATTGGTATGAGTAACAGAGACAGCAGAAGTCGAATATACGAACATTGTTTTGCGGAGTAAGGCCTCAGTTGCCACACGGTCTTTTTGTCCTATCGGTTTCCAGACGCGTAGACGTATCGTTTACACCGCTTTAGAGTGTTAGATCAGATATAATCCTAATTCTTGTTTTTAGTTTGGTAATGACGCGTGAATAAGTTGGCAGTGTTTAATTACAATCAATCTGAATGATAATAAGAATGCATGTCTGCATTGCGCACACTTATAATGTTACTCAATACAAACGCCATTTTTAGGTAATTTACTTCCTTACAACTTTTGTAAGATTTTTCGTCCTATACCCAAAACTATATTACCTATTAATATGCTTGTAACCTGAAAAAAATACCAAAATAATAAAATATTTATTTAACTGTTCCCCAACAGAATAAAATGAAAACGCTTCAACCCATAATTTTATGCCCATTTACGATAGTTAAATGGAACATTCCATAGATATGGATATTTTAAGAAAACAAGAAACATAAAAAACGTACCTACATCTATATACATTTGTTATATTAAGTCATGCTAGCTACACCAATAATAGCTCAAGAACAACTGGTCCAATTTTTATGATTTTTGCGTTTTGGGTCCGTCTTCGTCTGGAATAAAAAATCATTTTTTCCACCAACCCTTAATACACATATACGGCACATCAACCTGTGCCGGGTCAGCTAGCAACTAATATAATTAAAGTTTTTTTTAACATTGTGGATACAAACTATCAATTGAATGAGTTTGATAGCAGGTCTGTCAGAGTTTGAGTTATACCAATGTAACCGAAGTAGAATCATATATTAACAAAGATAGGGCATAATGTATATCATTCAGTAAATTCCAATTCAAAATTAAGCTTTTAACTTTGATAAATTGGCTTCCACGTTCAAGAGCAACGTCCGAACGTGACTTGCATAATTCAATATGCCATAGAGCAGCCGACTAGCAGTATCTTGATTCCATACAAACGTTAAGTCCATATTGTAAATCTTTACGTGGATTTTATAGTAACTTAAACACATACATAATGAGTGGCCAAGGAGTAACAACTACAAAACTTTGAGATCTTATGATAAAATGTTCAATAATAAGTTGTTGAGTATTTGTTTTCAGGAGACTCACGACATTATAAAACATACAAATAAGTTCCTTTAAACAAATGTATAACTAAATATGTACCTATCTAGTATGCAGTAGCGTTGTCTGTGAAAGCTTGTCTGTAAACTTATGTTTTAATGTTAATTTAAATTTATTGTTTGTTTGCTTGTTTACAGGATTTTTACATCTACCTATTATGACAACATTTTTGTTATTAATATCATCATCATCATCATATCAGCCGAACGATGCCCACTGCTAGGCATAGGCCTCCCCCGAGGATCTCCACAACGATCGGTTCTGTGCTGTCCGCATCAAGCGGCTTCCCGCGACCTTGACCAGGTCGTCGGTCCACCTCGTCGTCGGCCTGCCAACGGAACGTCATCCGGTACGCGGTCGCCATTCGAGAACCTTTCCGCCCCAACGGCCATCGGTTCTCCGCGCTGTGTCCCGCCCACTGCCACTTCAACGATGTCGGTTGTTTTAGTTCTCCTGCGGATCTAATCATTTCTTTATTTATTAATATATAAAGCCATATCTGTAAATAAATCTTTCATCTCAATGCAAGGTTCGAGTGAATTCAAGCAAACAGTTATTGTAACTAACACCGGCAAACTTAGTGACATAAAAATCTTACGGTTGTGTTAGGTATCAGTAGGCTGTGATTTTTGTACTGTGCATCTAGTTTAGTTTCCGAAAGCGTTTGTAGGAATGAGCTGGTTTCTATTCGATAGATACATTATTATTGTATCTAGAACGAGAGACGACTTTCGCTGACAGTGAGGTTTTTACTCTTTTTCTTGGAATTCGCCGCAGTAGTGTGGACGTTTTTTCTCAATTCTTCTACGGTTTACTTACTTTCAATTTAACCCTGATCTGTTTTTGGGAGTATAGAAGTTATATCAACACATTGTTTTTAAGTAAAAAAGGAACTTCATGCGTTTATGCGAAATGGATATTGTGACATATATTTTTGATGGTCAATAGAAAAACAAAAATAAACTATGATTTAGATGCTCACGTCTAAATACTCGTATTAGCAACGAAACATGAATATCGTAACGGCTATGTTACATAATTATTATATCCGAGACAGATTTTCAAATAAATCAAGACTTGATAGAGGTTCATGAAAGGACGTAATTACGAGTAGAACAAAAACTTTGTCAGAAACTTTTGTGTTTTTCTTGGCGCTTTTTACTCGATCAAACTAATCCGACGCCTAAATGTTAATTTGTATGGCGAAGAACTTATTTCGGAAAAAAGTGATTGGATGGCGTTACACCAGTTACTAGTGTCATCAACGCCCCGTTGGTCTAGTGGTTTCAATACCGGTGTAAATATCTCGGGGTCCTTGGTTCGATCCCCGAGTCAGACAATAAAAGTTTCGAATTTTCGAACATTGCTCTTGTTTGTGATCACCAACCCGCATTTAGCAAGGGTGGTAGTTAAGTCTGTACCCATCATTGCTATGGTTAATTCAATCATGAAGGCCTTCTCCCTGCTGTGAGATTATAAAAGGCTGTTACAGTGTCATGCTAACTCATGTTTACGAGTTCGATGAGTTTGAATGAACTCAGAATCATCACTCAGAATATACGACAGTTGAATCTTTGAAGAGATCAAATGAAACTTAGTAAATTTTAAAATTAGTACAGTTTAATACTAATGCACATCGCTTATTGGTAAGTGGCTCTATTTTGAACAGAATAAAATGTAAATGTCAAGATCACTGTGGTTACTATTTCTTGATCACTATCTCGTGTTACGCAACATACACCAGAAAAACTAGCGGTC
This sequence comes from Anania crocealis, assembly GCA_949315895.1. NCBI lineage: Eukaryota > Metazoa > Arthropoda > Insecta > Lepidoptera > Crambidae > Anania > Anania crocealis. Next base: position 19,004,458 of record OX438883.1, read on the forward strand.
GGTTATTACTAGAAAATAGGAAGGAAAACCGGACAAGATGTCGGGGAAACGCCACATGCAAATACACTGAGGGTATTGACATGGGAACGGATGCCGTCATATCTTTGTGTCAGACATTAAGTCATAGGAAATTTAAAAATAAAGCTTTACTTCTCAACATTGTCTCAAGGATTGGCATCTTACTCGTATTCTACGGTGGCGATGTGGATTGTCTCTTTATTATTAACCGCAAATTGATAATCCTCCTTAGCATATCTTTCTTGGGCTTGTTTTAAGAACTGACGGAAAAAAACAATTTAACATTTCAGTTTTTTTTGTATGACCACGCTTAACTTATTAATTTATTACGGGTATAGCTCAACCCTAATGGTATAAGAGTTAGTTTCTACTAAAAATATTTTAAAGTCTGAAATGAGCAACCAAACATGATAGAACAGACAAGAATCGTCCAGTCAGTCTTTATTATCTTCCTAGTAAAGAGACTGATGACTGACTAACTGATTTCTTGTAGAATTTTGAATACATGGTAAAAAACTGTTGACAAATTTCCAAGTCACTCAGCGCCATCTATGCAAATTATATAAGTGAATTGATTTTTTGCAACTTATTGCAGCTAATCAGCTATTATTTTTTTTGGAAAAAGAGATAATTCTTCAAATTTCAATATAAATCCTAATAAAATAAGACATGTGGCTATTGATCGAACATAATAATATACAGATGCCTGTGGAAAATAATTCTAACTGTTGGACATAGGCCTCCATCCACAACGACCGGTCCTGCACCACCCGCTTCTAGCGCCTTCCGCGACCCTTACCAGATCGTCGGTCCAGCTCCTGCAGAGGGTCCTACCCACAAATCGTCGTCTGAAGGGCGATCGCCTTTTCAGAAATTATCATCTGATCAAACATCATTGTTACACTTATTATTACTCATATATTAGGTGTTAAAATATGAAATTGCCGTTTTGTATGGACGAAATCGAGAAAAGTCATTTTTCCATACTAACAATTTTTTAGTTTTTTTAAAAACGTCTGAACCGTTTTCGATGCAATTAAAGGTGAAAGTTAGATGGTTATAAAGCTACGCATTATAGTATTTAAATTTCTGAAAATCAAAGTATATAATACAAATATACTTAATTGAAGCAAGAAGGTCAGCTGACACATTGTAAGGGGTCTTTTCAACGACTTCCTTTGAAGTAATAGGCACTAGTATTGCATTTTTTTTTAGTCAAAAGTTACTTTATTTAGTTTTTGATACAATACAAAAAGAATTACGCAATAATATGACTATACTTAAGAGCTATAAACAAAATAAAATAGGAAAATAATAGGCAATTTCATACTTTAACCCCTATCCTATTACCATTACTGTGTAAGAAGTTATACGTTTGAAGCGAACAAGAACATTGAATAATTGACTGTCATTGCAAAACTAAGCATTGCCTTATTGCTCGTATAAATACAAGTAATTGATTTGGTATATTTTACGATTGGAGTTACAAATCTCAATTTTGTAAGGGTAAGGATTACTTTTATTGCGCTTATAAATTGATTTGATTTCATAATTGTTATAACTAACCCATATTTCGTGGATAAAATTTTTGTGATTTTTTTTTCTGTTCTTGATAAACTTTTTTAACTTACTTAACGTAACCTATGCAATTTCTTATCGTTGTCGTTAGCCGTTAAACCAACATTCTATCAATAAATTATTTCCCGCTTAATACGTAATATAGGATGTTGTAACGTTTTCTAATTAGCTTTATAAATCTTTAGTGAAATTAATCTTCCGTTGGCTTAAAATTATAAGTGACTAATTGGAATTCTACAAAAATACAAGTCGTAAGTAAATAAATAGTTTTTATACCTCTATGAGTTTAACCGGAAGAAATAATATTATGACAATACGCGCTGAATACCTTACTTAATAAATTTATATTTATAAATGCAATTAGCAACAAAAGCTTATATACGCCGTAAACATTTCTTAATATGGTTGACATTCATTTATTTGTTCTTGTGTGTTAAAATACTTAGAATTAATGGCGTTTGATGTATGCATAAGCGCTTACAAGCTTCATGAAGTTATTAGCGGCTCGCCTTAACATGCTTTTGACAGATTTTCAATGCTTAGAACACTCTATTTAGTATGCTCAATGGCGTTAATATTGCACATTTTAACATAAAAAGGTAGTTATTGTGACAAAACTGAGATATTGAGACATGTATTTTATGTACTTCCAATTATGTGTTACTTTTAAGAATTAAATCATGTTTCTTATTAACTTACTATAAAACTGTAATCACTTATCTATGTTGTCAATAGTTCCCGCAGCGTGCACGATATAAGAATATCTTTTGGTATGTTTGACACCTTGGGTTATATTATCAATTTTTTTTGATATGAAACCTGACTTTCTATAAAATATCATAACACTTATGTTCATCATGTTATAAAATTTACAAATCAGTCCTGTAGTTTCAGAGCCTACTTATTCATTTAAAAAAAAAATATATTTCCTCTAAAGTCTTTTCCAAGTATTTTTTTTTAAATAGTCTGGTCATTTTACTTAGAACTACACCTATCCCTTCAAATACTTGATTCGGCTTGAAAGGTACATGAAAAGTCACGTAATTATATGTAAAAATTTACCAGTCTGTATCAGTCGACTGCTGGACGCAGGTCTCACTCTTGATTGAGAATTGTGCCATAATCGCCACGCTTGGCAGGTCGCTCGATCACAGTTTGTCCAGTGATGAAGGAAGGCTCTGCTGCCCATTTTCTTCTGGCATTACTCCTTCAGTTGCCTCTTACGAAACCCATAAGAAGAGAGAGGGGGAGGCACACTACCTGACACTAATGGTATACCAAACAACTCTATAGTTCTTCACTGCTTTTAATAAGCGGGCATTCCTTTGACATTGATTTACGTTCCTACTAATTTAGCTATGTATGGAACCCGTTTCATCCCAGTAAAAGTTGTTCCTCTGCCATTCGTCAAGCTGACAAGCAGTGAGACAGGTCGTCTGCGAACACAACACCATCTGCGACGTAGGAACAAAGTTGCCTTTTTTTCTTGATATTTCCAGTTTCCATTTACTTTGTTACTTGTGCTTATGATTTTCTCCCCTTACTTAAAAATAACTTGTGTGAAAATTTTAGATTACATAATAGTTTGGATCTGGCTTTTAGGTCTTGGTAGGCAAAAATTCTAAGTCCGTGTCTCTTAATGTGCTGCGCACTTGGGCAAGATAATTTTCTGAGTATTACATACAATTATTCGGTTCCCAAAGTAGCTTTTAAAGCATTAATTTTTTTAGGAATCAGAAATAACGAAAGTACCACCTACACACAGACCCGAGAAGATATAGAAAGTAGAAACGTAGTTCTCTACATAGACAAGTCCGGAAATCAAACCTGGGAACACAGACCTCTTAAAAAACAACATACAAGATTTTTAAATGGTAAAAATTTAATTGAAATAAGACATTGGAGCTAATATGAAGCATATTAAATTATTCCTAAACGTTACACATTAATAAATTACTAAGTTCTTCTTCAGCTGCAATGTGTTCTCCAATATTTATCTTTAAGACAACATTTTCATTCATTTGTCATGTTTTATTAAACATTGTCTACTTAATTCAGTTGGTTCAAGGTGAATGCAGTAAAGGCCGCTACTTGTAATGCCCTTTGATAACTCATCTCTAACCTTCATAGTAAGTATCTACAAAGTAGATTAATTGAGGTGTAATAAAAGTGTGGTATTTCACTATCCTGTATAAATAATTCTAAGTTATATCTGTGTGCTCACCAATGTTTTTTTACAGTTTGGAAGAATACGAATTTTATAATGATAATGAATAATTTTTGGGGAAATCCTCTCTTCTTCAATACTTCTATATCTATCATTTAGATGATCGTTAATACGTCTATAATATTATGTGATAATTATGTGATATTATGTGGGGCAAATGACGTAATAGCATACGCACTGGAACAATGTTGGAAAAAGTCTTCCTTGTAAAATTCCGATTTAACTAAATATTGTTTATTTCAGACAACACAATTCCATATTGCCTAGTAAAAATCTGGATGGCTATTGTTAGTAAACAGAATAATAATGTTAGAAACAATTTACCGCCACAGGAAGAGGTAGGTTCTTGAGACCATCACCCTTCGTACAACGGTCCTCCACAGAAGTGATGTGTATTTCTCAGCCTGCTTACTAAGTGTTCATGTATTGTTATTGAATCGTCTGATGTTTGTATTGATATTCGGATGTTGCAATACTTGACCCTTAGCACGGTGTCATGAACTCGCAAACATGGTCATTGTTATATAGTACTTTACTAACTTTAAGTACTTAATTAGACTGTTATGTCCTAGAACGTAGACAATGCACTCAGGACTATTGTTGGTGCTCATTGCCCGCTTTCTATACTTTCACGCCGTTTTCCGGATTAACACATGCGTTTTTAAAGCTATTTTACGACTCTACTTTTTAAACACTTTGTTAATTGTTTTGCTTGGATAAAAAGTTACTTTTAAAACATTCATTTTCCATAATTTAAAAAAGCCTTACAACACTTAGATCAGAATTGGACATAGAATAACATTTTTTTTGGAGATGAGACGAACCTTTTACATTTGGTTAATCTTGACATTTTACAGCATTCGTCGTTGTTGTTAAAGTCAGATTTTTATTTATCTGGCAAAATGCAAGGAGTTACACACATAAGTTCACAATAAGACAACATTTCTAATTAATAACAAAATATGGGTAAATTACAAACCCATACGGAAGCCTCAGGCAACTGTGCATAAGTGTTTGTAGTATTCCATTTCATTCCATCAAGAAATCCAACGAAATAACAAGACGTCAAATTATCTTTCTTTATGATATCACAATTTGCTTACATGACTTTTCATGTAACAATTTTCCCGTCACTCATTGTCCGCGAAAATCACGCACGTTTTGTAAAACTAGAAAGTTGTCACTTGTCATATTGTTATGACAAGTTCTCGTCTGTCATATGTCTACTTAATGTCAGAGTGTTGCAATTTGAGACATCGATGTGACAGAATGGAACAATTCGTGGTTTCTTAAGGTTGTATTAGGAGGTCATTGAACCAACGAAACACCGAAAGGTATTGGTTCAAAGTGCACTGAAATCAGTTTTGTAAGTAAATATTTTGTGATCTGCCGAAGTATCAAGGTCTTCATACTCGTAATTGGGTATAGATACTTGCGAATCACTGACTTAAGTTAACAACAAGAGAATCACGCTGTATTCTAATGGATTACTACAACTTGCTTATTTATTTAAAAGGCTACAAAAGCTGGTGCTTAAGTGCACATTTAGGAACAGACTGTTACATTCTTGCTCTAGAGAGTAATAAAACAATCCAGAACCGACATATTCTTGCACCTAAGGACTATAAATCCGGCCCGATCAGCTCGATAATGTCAAAACGGATAAAGTATCGTTCTCGCTGTGGGCTGCGGTCACGAGTGGACTTTATGAGCGCAATAGAATCACGGGCAGTGAGTTCACTCATTTCTAAGCGCGGAAAACAGACCAAGTGTTTTGATTTTGGGAACTATGGTAGCTTGAAAAGTGTGTATATTGTTGATTGCTATAGAAAATTAAGGCTCTACATTGTAAGTTAAATATACGTAAATTTATACTTACATTCGCAATTATGGTATGACTTTTACTTTGTTTTACTGACAAAATGAGAAGTGAAAATATGAATAAGTAAGTAATACTTTTATGTCTTATAATACAATTACTTTTGCTTCACTATTAAATACAGGTATAGGTACCTCGCTTTGATAAAAAGCTGCAATATTTTGCTCTAATTAATTAGAAGGTAAAAAAACATTCCTTATTCTAATTAAGTACTTGCTACATAGCTACTGACATAGTTAATAAAACCTTTTTTTTCTCGTCATAAGCCCGGTGATACCCTTAACTAACAAAGTCAAGGATAGCATAAATGCAAAATAATTTTCTTGATGATGAGATTAGTGGAGTAAGCTTACTGTGTACGCCTCTACTGTGGGCAGGCTTAAACAATGTTCCGTTTCCATAATTAAACATAATAGTCGCCCACTTTATTAATTGATCCGTGATCCTTGATTACACAGACAATATTTACCAAAACGTATCCTTGTAGTAATTCATGTTGGCTTTATAACCCATTTCCCTTCGTTTTGAATCATATGCGGAAGTTTGAAAACACTGTGAACTTCAAATGACCTAAAGTCCTTGTGACTCGTTAATTGTTTTTGTTGAGCTTTTTTTAATATACGTACTGAATCAATCGGGTTTTCTTCAGGATACTGTTTATATTTTGTGTGTCTTCTCTCCTGTAGTGTATTATAGATATTAATCTTTGTTGGGGACAGACCTCACAACCCTGCTTACTCTATAAAGTAAAATTAGTTTTTTATAGTCTGCGTACAGACGACAGGTCATTAAGCCGAACACTAGGGCATCTTATAGCGGTGCAATAAGTGCAGTTTTGCAATAGAAATGTCTAGCCTGATATGCAGGCCACTGTACAATGGAATCGTTGTATATCCAGGCCATACACGAAAATGAAATTGAATAAATATTTTTACATACTAATATAAGTGGTTTACATGAACTACATAAAGATTTATTAAACACCCAATCGAATCGATAATTATATCCCTTATTACAACACTAACTATCCAATTTTGTGGTCGCCAGAGCAACCGCAAAGACTCATACTATACCAAATCTGCAGAACATGACAAATGCTTTATAATTTCCGGACCATTTGCTGCACTCGCCTAGCAAGGCCGGGGCGTGAACGTACGACAATGCATTCCATTAGTTCTGTTCAGTGTTGTCGAACTATCTATAGTTTAGGTATCGACAGTTAACCTTGAAACGGAATTCCCATTAATTACTATTAACAACGTAGTCATAGTCAAAATATACTCAATCACTGTTTAGTAAAAATAAAAACTACATGTTTAGTATCTGTAGTTTTAATTTTTGAATAAGCTAACAACAGTAAAGTCTTTAAAAAAGTATAAGCCGCTAGAAAAATTATAATAATTAAGAATTGCAGCGAATTAAAATGAAAAATGATAATATAATATTTTTCTTACATCCTACTGATAGTAATTTACAAAAAAGCAAAAAGCTTTTATATCGACTATCAGCAACACTATTCTGTGCCTTCGATAAAATTTAGCAACTTCGTTTGAATGGTTAACGTTGAGATTATTTCGACACTTAGCATGACAATTTTAAAAGCGGATCCAATCGATCGATAATGCACGTAGACGGATATTGGCAACGCCCTTGTCTCTGAATAAGGATTTATTCAATGAATACTTGTCCGACTGATCTAAATAAAGCGTTTTAAAATAGTGTTAGTAGTTGCATTAAATTTAATAAATAATACTTAGATATTCAATAGACTGTGAGATTGATGGATTGTCTAGGTCATTCTGTGTTAATAGTGAATATACTTTAGTTTTTGCTTTGTTTTTTCAACTACTAGCGGACTCCGCAAACTTCGTATCGCGTCAGAATAGTAGGTATTTAATTTTGACGTTTTAAAAGCATCAAATATGGCGGGGTTGAAAATTAGTATGAAGAAAAACAGTTTCTTATACTAATAATAAATATTTTACTAATAATAATTTTACGTATTTTTCAACGTTTTTAATACTTATTATCCTTTTTCCGACAAAGAAAAATCCAAATACACAAAAATCATAAAAATCGGTGCAGCCCTTCTCGAGTTATAAGTGGCGTAACTAACACAACTTTCTTTTATATACAGGATGAAATTTTAACCACTTTCCAAAATTTTAATATGCGTTCAGTATAGTATTTAGAGCCTAGCCTATTTGTGAAGTAAAAAATTTATTAAAGAAATCATTAGTCACAGCAGGTAGAACATATTGCTTAAAAAAGATAAGTTGAAATATATTTTATACATTTTTTCCTGTATTTAAAAATGTTACGGATTGTTTACGCTCTTTATTTAATTTACTTAAATTATATTATGTTTGTTTCCATTTGCTGCGCGTGGCAGTTTCCTCTAGAATCTAGGTATCTGCGGAAGACCAGCGTTGTGGCATCCTTTAAGCCGCAACATATGCTGAGTAGATACCTATTTAGTACCATGTGTTATAGTGTTATTATTTTAATTATTGCAAAATTTTGTTGTGGTACTGAATAAATTTATTTCTATTCTATTCTATTCTATTCTAAATTAAGTTGTCACCCGAAAATATTTTTCGCGATATAGTTTTCAATTGTTAAGGTATAAAGGGAAACACAAAAACTTATGAATAGTATTGTAATGAATAAATGAGATGCACATCGCGTAAAAGAAGTGCTACTAGGATGCATTATCAAAATTTTTTGATTTTTGGCGGACATTTTCAAAGTGCCTTTATCTTCACATTTTTATACTGGGCTATACCAAAGGAAAAAATACGTCATTTGTTTTTTGCCTCGTAGATTGCTATATTAAAATTTGGAAAGTGGTTAAAATTTCACCCGTATATAATTGTATATATATGATTAGAACTTAACCTACTGATTTGCAAAATATCATAATAGTTACAAATGTCTATGTCAGTACCTGCGCCTGTTTATTTTGTAATAGCTGCCTTATAAGCCTTAAACCTGTAAGTGAGTGCAGCCGTTCTTAAAAGCAGTTACATTGATTCTGAAAGAGCATATGTTGCAGATACATACATTATAATTTATTAAAAACCACTTGTAGTGTACAGAGCAAGTGGAACTTTTAAGCAGCATACAACCTCGGGAAAGGTCCTAAGGATATTATATTTGATTTAGCTTTTTCCCATGACTCATTCCATGAGATTTGAAATGTCCGTAATGGGATAAATTGTACAAATTTCACTTTTGTTACGAAAACTTTGAATGCAATTTGTCCAAGACTGTACTGGAACCAGAATTACCTACTTGGTTGCAAATGTCTTGGTTATTTATTTTGTACGACAGCGTGGGAACATGGTTGCTTGGTAGCCGTTAGTCGGCGCTGAGTGAATTAGATCATAGTAAAGCTCAGCATACAACACGGCTAAATTGCACTGTTTTGTTTAATAATAGTTAGGTAATAACTTCGCATGTCAATGTCTAGATTAAAGTGAAGCTACTCATAATCTTTGTGTCTAGAAATACGAAATGTTTTAATTAATATTTAAGACTTGCCTCTCTGGGCCACACAGAGCCATCTAGTCCCAAATTAAGCTACTATTAAGTACCCTGTCGTATGGGGTACTAGACAACCGATAAACTTAAATAAATACTTTTTTTTTGTAAACACATAGGTACTTCTAATACATAGAAAACACCCAGACCAGTAAAACCCACCATGGCGACCCATGGCTCAGAAGCAGCGTTTACTACCGCTGATCTAAATGGTCGTCAAATTTTGACAAAGTTTGCGTCATGATATTGACGATGGAGTTAGTGTTTTGTCTTAAACTAATTTTATTTGCTGCAATACATTTGGCATCTGTAGCCAGATCGATATTTGCAAAAAACTATAAACATAAACAAAACCTTTTTAAAAATACTGTGTGGTACTCTGTATGATGTTAGTAACTGTTGTTAGAAGTCTTTGACTATATATAACCTTAAAAAGGATATTGGTCAGGCATACCTAGAAGTCATCGTTAAACTAAGGCTTTGCCCAATACGTCATCTTTGGCTATTTTTGTTCTATCTGCTGAATAATTCTATAGTCGGTAGAAAACTTAGATCTTAAACATTTCCCATGACTAATCACGGTGGGTGGTGGTTCCATGTCAGCCATGACCTACAAAGTAGTGCAATGATATTGTTACGTTTGGAGCAGCACAATTATAATAGTGTTGCGTTTGGAAAAGTTGTCATCAGGTCTCCGTGATCCATAGAATATATATGTAGAATTATTATTATCTTTCTAGAACTATGGCTTCATGTTACTGACAGTGTTTCTCAAGATGTTTTTGCATTAAATGGAATAAATCCGAAAAATGACTAATTAGGGTAGGTGGTCCCATGTCAGCCATGACCTACAAAACAGTGCAAACCTAATGTTGCGTTTGGAAAAGTTGCCATTAGGTCTGTGATCCTTTGGAATCATATCTTTCTTGGACCATGGCTATACAGGATGACTTTATCATCACCTTAAAATTTTTTATAGGCGTTCAGTATCGTATTCAGAGCCTATTAATGAAGTAAAATATGTAGGTCAAGTTTATACCCGAAAATATTTTTCGCAACAATTTTTAATTTTAAATTCTTGACCTTTTCGTACTGGGCTATACCAAAAGGAAAAATACTTCATTTATTTTATGTCTCGTAGATTGTTGTATTAAAATTTGGAAGGTGCGAAACATTTCATCATGTATATGTGACTGATAGTGTTTCTTAAGGTGTTTTTTCATATAATGGTATAAATCCGAAAAAAGACTCAACCTTTTTCAAAGGGGACGATCAAATTCACGATCCATACGGAATGTACATACCTAAATATGAACACTCTTCTACCAGTGCTGGTTTCAAAATACTTTAATTTGTTTCTTTCGTTTGTTTCGCTTCACAGAGTTCTCTTGTGTACCTCCGTTGATGTTACATATTCAATTGCTTTGTCTGTCTCATCATAATAGCTGCTAATATAACGCAAGTATCACCTGATTTCCCTTTACATTAACACAATATTTGCTTTTATTACTCAAAACTGTTATTTCTCTTTCAAAATCCGTATCCAAAAGCGCGGTTTGTTTACGAAATTGTTGCTTTACAACTTTTACGAGCATTACGCTCGGTATGCGAGATAATGTTACATATCTGCCAACGCTTGCATAACAATGAAAGTGGGTTCTGGACTAAACGGTCGCCTTCCGTGGGTCAACTCGGGTAAAATTAAACAGGAATCTTATCTTCAAGTTGACGGACATTAAAATTAGCATGTAGGCATTATGTGATAAGTTTTGTTTTGAAACACAACAAAATTGATCCCCAATTTTGTATTCTATCAAATAGAATGGATGGTAAAAAAATATGTTGTTATCTGAATATCATCTGAACCTAAAATTTCAGGCAGTAAATGTAAGCAAAGGAATGCATTACTAGCGTTCTATCCACGACTTAGTCCGAGTGGAATTCGGCTGAAAATCGCGCCCCTGGTTTAATCACGCTCTAAGTTATACCGTGTTCCCGTTTTTATCTTTCTGCTTTTGTTTTAAAATTGTCTTGTGTCACTATCTTTAACATGTTAAAGCCGTTAGACCTACTTAATGCGGCCCTGTCACAAAATCAGGACGAATTCTTAGCGAATGACTACTAACTATAAACTTTACCTTCCAGCAAAATTTCATCTTCATACGTTAAGCAGTTTTTGAGATTTTTGGTATTTTATATACGTAGATTTAGGTGGAGATGGCAGGCTGCCTGAGACAGTATACGTCTTACGACTACGACGCAACAAAATAAAAATAATTTTGTACTTATTTCGTATAACTTATTAACAAATTACATCATCACCGTACCTTTGGTGCACCGACAACGATTAGTACCTACACCTACCTTAATTGCGAATTATGCTAAGTAGTTAACGTTTCAAAATGTTATGATTTAATGCAAACATTGCTTAATCTACATCGTGATTAACAATTTCAACGGAGTTTATACCTTCGTTGTTGACCGGTAATTGAGAACGGATAATCTAATTCAGAATTTATTTACGTTAAATAATGATTGGCGATTATGATAATATTTGAAACCATTGAAACATACAGGTGTGTTATTATGGAAAACTAGTCATATGGATTTATAATTTATAAAAAAAATGAGAAGAAGAATAAATTCAACAAGCTTTATCTCGTTCTCAGATAGCAAATTAATTCTTAATCACTCCCTAAAATTTCGATACTTGCAGAACGAAGCAAGTACGAAATTGTAATGAGTAATTTTGAGTCAATTTTAACTTTACCATGTAATAATTATGAAAAATATTGATTGATAATCAATTTAGCAGCGTCAATGATATCTTTTATATTTTCTTACTCTTAAAATGTTCTAATTAAAACGGTTCCTCGTCGAACCTTAGCCTATATAATAATTGTATCTTATTTAAGTGTATAATAAGTCTTAAACTCTCTCAGTCTACTCCTTTTTAACATGAAAAATATCTTAAATATGCCGATGTCATTATAAGTAAAAAACACAAAAAATATCTTTATGAAAAATTTTTCGTTGGGTGTCGACATATAAAAGAACAGCAGACCCCTTTTGTCGCGTGTCGTAATAGGAAACTTAAAGAATACTGCCCAGAAATCACACAGCAACGTCTAAACTAAGAAGCAAATCGAACAATGAACACGACAATAAAATATCGACTTTTAACTCCAATTATAGGAAAATCCTTCTTTTGGAGAATCCAGTGTCTGGTGAACTGATATGCAGTGATAAATGCTGATAATGATAACGAACAATGCACTTAATAAAAAATAAGATAGATATTCAAAAGATAATGACGTCGAAAGTGTCTAGTGAAAAGTCAAATGCGTAATGCAAGTGCGCTCGTTTCTCAACCTTGCCACCCGTGCTCCAGTGCAGACCCGTTGTGCAAGCCATTGCACTCGACTGCACTACTTTGGCGAAAGTAAAAGTCACCGCGAATACTCGTTCTTGAACCAGAAGGTTGACCAAAGGTTAGCGGCAGCGGTAGCGATTCGACCAAATATTGGCGATAGCAGATACACATACTTATTTAAATTTTTGGTAATTGCAGCAAGTGAAGTAATGTTTGCAATTAGCCAAAAATTTGGATGCATTGGCGATCAATGGTAAGTAATCGCACATTAGATGGACAGTACCTAAAATTAATGTTGCTATAAACGAAGAAGATTACTGATATACTCATCCGGCTAAAGAAGTATCCGGCTATAGAAAGTAGTATTGAAAATACCAATGTTAGTTGAAATAATAAGTTTTTTTAATGAAAGGCTTATGAAAGTGAGCAGGAAACATCACCTCCTGTTGCGGCGCCGTGCTGTTGGTCAATGTCGCTCAACTGGTCTTTACTACTAAGAGTGACATTTCCATAAGCAAAGGGCTTAGTTAATCACCTGTGGCTCCATCGGAAGACCAGCGTTGTGTGTCCGCGCACAACATATGCTGAGGGGGACGCCTTTCTGCCGGGATCTTGAGACTTGTAGGCCTGTCCTACTTATTTGTGTTAATGTATTGGGTGTGTGCTTTTTTTTTTATCTTATTCCTATTGTTTTTATTTTGCCACCTACTTTTGTACACCTTAATCGGCCTTAGAACTCTGGGTCTCGACAAATAAATGTTTCTTTCTTTCTTTCTTTCAAAGTCTTTTAAAATAATTAAAGCAGAAGAGAGCTTCTCAAGGCTCAACTACCTAAAAAAACATCTTTCATGCTTATCACCGTTATAAAACAATCACTCCGAATTTTGCTAAAAGAATACAGCGTAACTGGAACTTCTACATTATAGAAATGCATATTACAGTATAGAAGAGCCAACGTTGAGAAGATATTATGTGAGAACCCCAAAACCTTTGTTAATATCAGAGAACGGTAGCTAGGACGCAAACAAGAAACAAGATTTCAATGTGTTTAACTCTACAAGGTAAACAATGGCGATGTAAACAAAAAATAAATTGGGTTTTGTCAGACGTTTTTCTTTGGTTTTTACTTTTTAGTATAGCTATAAAAATATAAGCTACAAAGTATTATTCCACTTAGCGGACAAAAATTCTAATAGTTATTAGATAATTATTTAAAAAAATCCGGTAGACTGTATGTGTTACCTTATATCTAATCAATTTACGTTAGATTTTAAGTCTCACTACCTGAAATATGTCATAAATTAGGTTCGATTGGTTTTCTTAGCTCCTTGTACATTTTATATACTAACAGGTTTCTAGGGCTGACCGGAAACTAGTTATTTAAATGCTCATGAATAATGATAAAAATGACCATTCTGCAACAAGGTACTCTATGCTAGACTAGACTAACTTATTGAAGATATAGATTATTTTAAAAATGTTTTATTGTAGCTAATTTATTATTGAAGATTAATTAAATCATTTTTAAATGCATTTTGCATATATCAATCTCTTGTTAGATTTTTTTTAAAACCGATTTTATGATTATCACTAACATATTAACATTTTTGTTTCACAAAAACTTACAACAGAAAGAATGCTACGACTTTGCAGAGTCATTGCGCATTCAACTGAGTTTTTATATAAAAACGGGTATCATATGAAATCAGAACTAACATGAAAACCGGGATGTTTGATTTATACAATGTAAGTAGCTGCTTTCATTATAGGCTCGAAACCAGTTGTTGTCAGTTATCCTAAAGTGGCCAATACGACTGTACTGGTCATTAAACACTTTCGTCCTCTAATTATCGGATTGGTAGCAGGATGGAATGACGACGTCAGGGCTAAGACAACATAATTAACGTGGCATGTGACAGGTGGTTTTAGTTCTCTGCTAGGTTTCTTATTAAGTTCCCAACGGACAGCCAAAATCTTTCGTTCATTTGCGGTGATCCGCAGACTCTATATTTAAAAAAATATATATTACAATATATAAAAAATTACCACAGTGAGATATGGAATATTGAAAAAGTTAATTGAAATTGCTGTTAGTGATGTGTATCATTCAGATCATTGGATTTTGAATTAATACGAATTGTACCGTTAAATGAAATCGTAAGTGAAATCGTCACCTAATAATGGCTTTTGCACAGATGAGAAAGCTTTTAAATCAATGTAAAAAAAATAGCGACATGCAATGCACTTTCACAAGTCACAATCATTATTAAAAAAGACAAGGCTGGCTGTAAGTAATACCATCTGTTGTTTTTTTCTAAAAACAAAATTAAAGATATCAAAATATCAACTACAATTCTTGATACCATAGTGAAAATTATGTTGTGTAACAAAATCTTATTACATTGTTCTAAGGAGTGTCTTATGATTTTTGGTACATTACAGGGACACCATATAAAGTTGAAACTAGTGCGAATTTGCAACAAAATTACAGAAAAATTTATGGTCATCTCCAAAAGAAAAATTTTTTGCAGAGTTTTTTCCGTTATGGTTTTACAAGTGTATTGTGTACACTAAGTTATGTAATATGACGGTTATTTCGGCGACACGATTTTCGTTATGTTATCGAATTTTGGTAGAAAGGTTAAGTGATGTTATATCAAGTATTATTAGGTTACTAAATCTTGGAACTTTCTTGCCTGTGGGTTACATGTTACATCACATATGTAACCAAGTCACAAACATTTTGACGCACATACATTTTGTCGGCTCTGGTATAAACATTCAGATCTGTTGCTTTTAATTCAAGCTCTGATAATGTTGATTTCTTGCTAATTCACTGTAATACCGGCCTAATAGAATAGAAAAGCACCACTTCATTCCCCTCTATGCATGTCACAGCCGTGCCTTCTCTAGCATTGACTAAACTAAGATCGCTGACCTGCCTGCCAAGCGTATGGCGACTATGATACGACTATAATCCTTTACCAGGAGACGAATATTTCCAGCTGGTAACTACAGCAGGGAAGTGATGTGAACTGATGATGCAGATTAATCATTTACCTGCAACAAAACACAAATAAACATAAATAAAGATAAAATTATGAATTATTAAACAAAAAGTAAAACTGCACTTACAAAATTATCTAACGTGGGAATAAACTCTGATCATCAGTAAGTTCAGGGGCCTAACCATGAAATCTATAACAATATACAAGTCGTTTAACGCCAAGTGGTGTCAAACTCAGTACAGCAAATATAAAAACAGGTCAAAGTAATATTTGTTAAATTAGATCATGGTAAACTCGTAGTACCTACTTCCTATTATTTAAAGATCTAATAGAAACAAACGTAATTTGTAAGTAACGTAGCTTCACTTATGATTTTGACTAACGTCATGTAAGGAGGTATCTCATAATTACGTATTTCATGATTAGTGATATATGGGGAGGTTTAATAATTTAGCTACAAATACCTAAAAATCTGCTCAAGCGTTGCTAAGCCATCGCTCATACAAGATTTTTGTAATTAAGTAGCAAAATTTGTTTCCTAAATTTACGCGAACTCTATAATTTAATGAAATATATATTTACAGATTTCGCTCGCGAGTTTTCTCTTTAGTATTTTGATTGATTCTGTCAGTTTCGGACACCTTACAGCATTTGTGGTCACGGGTAGACTGACCACACGATCTACCTGTGACCGCTAACAAATCCTAATAAAAGCGAAGTAAATCTTTATAAAATTTTACATATAGTGAAATTATTCTTTAATCACCTTTATAAAAAAAGACAAAAAATAGTACACCTGATTCATCAGTGTATTTAAACGATCCCCGGCCAATCAATCCTACAAGTAAAATAAACAAAAAATCAAACATGCAACTTAACTGTTGTATGCTTCTAATTTGCTTTCTACACATAAAGATAATCCAGTATGCGAATGTATTTGATAGATAAAGTATACAGGAAACCTTGTTCAATATACGACAACTCATAGTAAATTTTACTGTTAGAGTGATTGAAGTATATTGTGCAAACTTTCACTGTTTATACTAGTTTATATAACAGTCATGTCTTTGTGAGCAGTGATAGCTACCAATTTATCAGTAAGCCGGTGTCGTTTCGATTTGTTATTGAAATTTCAATAATGTAAGTGTAAATGAAAAGAGATGCTGACTGCTTTGATGTAGGATACGATGAATAAGTTATTACTCTAGTAATCGATGCCTAAGATATTGATTGAACCTATCAAGCACTACGTTGATAGGTTCTAATAAATTTGTATAAAACAACCTTAGTTTTGGGTATTTAAGGTATATTATGTGATGTAACGTATTGTTTCAGTTTTTATGTAGTGTTTTTTTAGGGACAAGAGAGACTAGATTATAATGCTTTGTTATAATTCATAAGTACCTACCTAGAGTGTCGTTAACTTTTCCTACGTTTTCGTGATAAGGCTTCATTAAATTGTTTATTGATTTATATATTATAGATAAAATAATTCAGTTTACTTTTTGAATATATTTCATAAAAAAATTAAAAAAAGAAACATTTCCTTATTTTACATAAGCTTATATCCATACTTTTAATACATGATCACCGGAGAAAAGAATTGAGTGATATGTAAATTTTTGCATCTTCACAAAAATACATAGTAAATTTGTGGCTAAGAATATCCTATTTTGTAAAAAATTTAAAACCAAAATAGATTTAATAGTTCTCATAACACAAAACAATACAACATAGTTTACAATACAACAAGTCTATGGGATATCTAACATAAAATCCATATGTACTAGTTTATAAATATTGAAATACAGCTATTTCTACAGCATTACGATGTTGTCTTACTTTGCCTTAAGAATAGGCTCAGATTGCCTTAAATAATAATTAACAACAGAAATTCATAAACAAAAGTGTAGGATTGTGAATAAAACTAATAGCGAAATTAGAAAAGATTTATTATGAGAATTGCAGTTTACAAGTTCATACATTATGATACTGGCAATTGTAAGACTGTAGAAATAGGAAACATTTGTTATGGTAAAATAGAGATATTTGCATCGTCTGAAACTAAAGCTTTATGCAGTTATGCAATGGCGAAGCAAATACAGCGACCAGCTAAGCATGGGAACAACATATAACAGCTGTGTTCGACTTTGTATCGAATACCTAGTAATAAATACCAAATCACATTCTCGCTCTGAATTCAATGCATTCCAATTGTAACCTAGATGGTCTTACGAAATAAAACTAGCATTGTAACGTAGTTATATCAAAATTGGATAAGAATTAGTATATTTGGTATATTGATTTATTTGAAAATTGGCTTGCTGAGTCATCAGCTTTGCCTGCTTTAAGCATATAGTTAAAAAGTGAGATCAGTAACTTTACTATTTTATGATATCGCCTAAGATTCTTTTAATACTCGTAATTAATAATAAATAAGTGTTCTCGACTCTGTTCTTGATAAGTATTATGTAAAATAAGTAATTTTAGGCAAATTTTTAACTTTTTTTTTTTGTTAGTTTGTTAAATATTACGTTATAGTGTAGCATTATCTTAAATAATATTAACCATGCTGTGTACACTGATTTTGGATCTATGTCTTGTTACATAATGTATTTTTTCTTAATTGGCTCTGTAAATGACAGTGATCTGTTTGTGTACCAATTCCAAATAAATAATAAATAAGACTATAATTTATTTTGATTTTGATAACCAGATTTGATGATCATTAATTAGGTATAGATTAGAACAATATCGCCAACTCAGGCTTGCTACCTTAAAATACAGGAAGGACGCACAATTCTGAATATTCTCGCAATGATAAAACTATGAATGAATAAATATAAACTGACTATGCGTTATTGGGTCTAAATGCAAATCTTATAAAGTAAATTGGGGCAAAGATAAATGCAGGTAATACGAGTACTAACATCAATTGTCAGTGATTAATGACCAGTTTAAATTCCAATCAGTATCAATATGTTCAATGGCAGATATAAACTATCGCATAATGTAAATTATCAATTAAGTGTATTTTGTTCAATCAAGGGCAAAACAGGTTTAGTACCACAATAGACAAAATCAAAGATCCAACATGTTTATCAATAAGAATTACTTTCAGTGTGAGTATAACATCAAAATCATGAAAGTATTTCTAATGTTTTGCGAGTATACAAATTATCAGACCAACTTTAAGGCAAATAAAAAAAAAATACTTAATGAAAAAAGGAATCCTTCAATTTGACCAGTGCTATCAAAAATAAAATTAAATTGGCACGAGCTGTTTTTGAACAAATAACAAAAATGTGGTTAAGGGTCTCACATTTCTTTGGTTTCCCAACTAATTCAGCAAACAATTGAAACGCGATCTTCATTTGTTACTGACGTCACAGCGACGGCTGATTCTTGAGTAATATCTGCTCGAGAGTTCGATGACAGAGAAGATTTGAACCATTGCGTGGATGCCACGGACAGGCCGATCTTGACCTAGCGCCGATGCCAAGATCGCATCTAGCTTGATATATTATTTTACCTTGACATGTTCGATTTTTAATTCATCTAAAAATTTTTGCACTCTTTAATGCTGACACTTTTTCGTTGATGAATGAAGGATGATGTAGACGTTCATTCAAACTTTGATCTCTACTGACGATGTCTTTTTTTTACTTTGACAATGTTTATGTTAAAAAAAATATAAGTTAACTGTCGGAATTTAGAGAGTGTGAGGGATTCTTATCTTTCTGTTACGACGTAACAGACAATTGCATCTTCCAGCACAACCAGATCCAAAACATCATCGTCATCATGATTATCGGCCCACTAATTTACTGTTGGAGGATTTGTCTCTATTGCCATGCTGGGCATTGAACATTATGTAGGTAGTTTCCTTTTGACAGTTGTTTAGTTGGCTCATGCGACATCTATTAAAGGACAAGAAGGGGTCTAAAATATAATGCTGGAACGACAACACAACGATTTAGATTTAGACAGAATACAACTAGTATAAAATACTCACTCATGGCACAATTATGTATGAAACCTTTTTATGTAAATAAAATAAACTCTTAATTATATTGAGTCATAAATGTCAGACCGTGACGCGACGCCATGACCGGTCTTCTTGACCTACCCCACTATCTAGATGAGCTGTTATCGTATATTAACTTTGCCTTGACGATATTTTTTGTGAGTCATTATTGGTATGATCAGCGCTGCAAAGCTGTTCACATCAAATTGTAAGTCGATATTTGCTATTACCTAAATATTAAAAAAGAAATAATTTAGCTAAGTTAGTACTGGCCGCTAAAATGTTAATAGAGCCTGTAAGTAGACCTGCGCAGAGCAAGAATTTTAGGTTCAATCCTCAAACACATTTTAATTAGGTACTACTCAGTACTGTCTAGCTAACAAATTAGTTGACACTAAATGCAAGTTAAACTAAATACATAATGATAAATCAGTATTATTTATTATTGTTATAATATTTGTATTTTTCCAAACTGATCAGACAAATGACCAAGACTGACGAATTATTTGTATTTTATGGTTTTTATCATAATACAGAAGTAATGGATTATGCGTTAAACGAGAGCTACAAACACAAAGGTTTAAGAAAGATTACATGGGGTTGTTAATCGTATAAATTAGTTGGGTTTTAAAATCAAAACCGCAATGTATGTTTCAATAATTGACTTTTCTATATAAAATAAACTAATACCTTAACTCTATTAAACGTAAGTATCAATTTGTAGCAACAGCAATCAATGTCACGACAATATCCCTGACAAGTTAGTTTAAATAGTACATGTACTTGTACATACTTATGTATCGCGGTCATAAATTTAAAACCAACAATCTTACATTTTTTATTAAGTAACCAACTTCCTGTTGAGCTAAAATAGCTTTCCATGTCATTGAGTTTTTTGCGATACAATGACGGATATCACGTATCCACGGCTTTTGTAAGGCAAAATTAGATCATGTTTTTTACTAAATGGCATTATGTGGTCGATGACCATAGCCCGTCAAAATTCAGAGCACCGTTTTCACTTTTGTTAATTTGCATAAAATAATATTGCTTCTCTGTGAAATAACCATGATCTCATATTACCCGTATTTCATAGTTTTTATTTAGTAATATAATTCATCTACCAAAATGGGCAGGGCTTATTATATTATATCCATGTAATTAAAGGGTTTTGCTTAATCCGTTACTTTTTTTACTTTCTAGAGTACGCGCAATTCTACATGTCATTAGTACTATTACGTAAAAATACCGGACCTTTGAATGCATAAGTCCAATTATTAGATAAACACTGTCCAAGACTTTAAGACAATAGATAAAGTTAAATGGACCGTTCAGTAAATGTCGAAAGCGAAACCTGAGCATCTATTAGAGAAAGTTTAATTATACATTGTAAGTTATTTTACTTAACCACCATTTGGTGATGGTCAAGAGGATAGTATTAGGGGTTAAAGTATGAAATTGCCGTTTTGTATGGACGAAATCGAGAAAAGTCATTTTTCCATACTAACAATTTTATAGTTTTTTTTTAAATGCCTAAACCGTTTTCGATGCAATTAAAGGTGAAAGTTAGATGGTTATAAAGCTACGCATTATAGTATTTAAATTTCTGAAAATCAAAGTATATAATACAAATATACTTAATTGAAGCAAAAAGGTCAGCTGACACATTGTAAGGGGTCTTTTCAACGACTTCCTTTGAAGTAATAGGCACTAGTAATGCATTTTTTTTTAGTCAAAAGTTACTTTAGTTAGTTTTTGATACAATACAAAAATAATTACGCAATAATACGACTATTCTTAAGAGCTATAATAAAAATAAAAAGTGGGAAAATAATCGGCAATTTCATACTTTAACCCCTATTACTTATCGAAATCAGCAAAATTCGTTATTTTGTATATTTCTGCAAAAAGGCCCCTGGAGGCGCTTTTACACGGGCCACCAGCCACGGCCACAAACGCCGCCACGAGAGGCTTTAAGGGCTAGCTAAGTGCTGCCCTCAATTGATTTAATTTTATCACTTCGAAACAAAATCAATTCTCAAAAAACAAGAACAGTATCATAAAAGCAAACTACCTCACTATTATTGAATCACTGTTAACTGCTTTTTATTCTAGCATTCTTTCGTATTGGACATTATTGCTAAAAGCGGCCGCTTTTGGCGTTAGCGACAAATTCGACTTGTGGCCCGTGTGCGGGAGATCTTTGACTTCATCCTACCACTGCCTCTAAGAAGATCTAGATGAAATTTTGCACAGAGATAGATAATAAGCTAGAATAGAAGATAGACCTCAAAAAAATCCGGTTCCTGTGTTCCTGGACCGTATCGAATTCTACACGAACGAAGTCGTGGGCAAAAGCTAAGTAGTGTTTATATAAATATATGCATAAAATAGATCGTTATATAACGTATTATACGTTAAAAGGAAAAAAATATTTTTTGCATAATATCAAGTAGGAGTACTGTTGAGTTAAAAATGAATACCTAATTTCTATCTTTAAGTAGGTGTCGTACCTACTATGTAAGATGCCACTGCTGCAGTAATACATATCATGTTACTTGATAATAAGAAGCAGACTGCCTAACCTTATGATTGATTATAAGTATGATAATTGAAATGATTGAGCATCATTATGACTACCTAATAAAATAAGAATGACATAATTTATTTGTATGTCATCTAGATATTTGACAGTGTTCGTCAGTGCGTACGTGCATGTTACTTTACACTTCCACTTACATAAATGAACTTATACAAAAAAGAGAAGTACGAGTATAAATCCAACGAAAGTACATCCGACGCACGAGATTTGCATATTACGCAACGGTAAACGTTAATGCGTTTTTTGAATCCGCTCGGGGTGGCCTCATTTAAATCGACGTTAATTAATGCAGTGAGAAAAGAAAAGTGACAAAGCGTCAAACATAACACCGCGGCATCGGACAAATTCAAATTTTTCATATTATGTAATGTCATAATGCATTAATTTATTTAAACTTAGTTACGCTCAGCATGTGAGCTGGTAGCGAGCGTTAAATAAATGGTCAAGTGCGGGACGGCCGGACGACAGCATACGATTAAAAAAAGGTATAGGTATACTTTCATAAGTATTCATATTAAAATACATTTTTGACCTACGACCTTGCACAAGTCCCTACAGCCAATGCTTTGTTGTTATGTCAATATTAAATAATTCCACATCAAAAGAAATGCAAAATATGATTTCACATTTCAATGCCCAAGAGACGCGGGAATATTGATCCTACTAATATTGGAGTGTACTTATTTTTCCCCTTTTTGTAATTCATGGATCTAACTTCCTAAAAAATTTTCATAATAATACCAGTTTAATAAATTACCTACATAACAATTTAAAAATTAGGAATCTAATTTAATCTATTTGTTCTTGATTTCCGCTCAAATAACAGGTTTACAGATTTTAATATAGACAAGCAGAAAAGAATAATGACAGACCGACGTTGATGGCAGGGTGATCTTACGTAGACTTATTTATATTTATCTATGTTGGTAATAAAAAACACTTATTATACAATCAAAATCAGTTAAAAGATTACACAACATTATTAAAATTGCTTAAAGTTAAGTGTCCGCCCCGAGCAGTCCCTACCGCAAAAGTGCCCATGACACTAGCCGCGTTACCACGCTGGATGGCAATGGACAACCTTTGCACCAGGAACAACCCAGAGCGCGGGTCACCGGTTTTTTGCCTAAGCCGACGCCCCAACTCCCCAACAAACTTCAACGTTTCTGACCCCCAGCTACCCGCCGTCTCCACAGCTAAGGGGATGAAAATATAATTATGTTGCAGCGGGGCATACTTGAGGCACTTAGCCGCCGCCTGATGCTCGGCCGCCGCCCCAGCCACACGCGACGTACGTGCGATGTGGGTAGCAGCAAAAGTGCTGACACAAGTCGCATCCCATATCAGACTTCGCCCCCTTTCCCACGGTATCAACGTCAGTCCATCAGGGCGCTTCCCATCAGTGCGATTAAGGTAATGTATAAACGTATAAATTAAGTTGCAATATTGTGTAACGACGGATAAAATTTAAATTTTTAACTGATGGTTTCATGCCAGTTGCTTGTTACCGGCTCAAATAGTTCCGGCCCTAACTTCGTTGGCGTACTAGTTGATTACCTGATAGGTACATGTTAAAATTTCGCCACGAAAATGGACTTCCTTAATATTCCGAATATACACTCGGCGTCAAAAAAATCGCACCATCGCGTAATTTTCATACAAACATGTTCAGTTCAGAGGCCTACAAATGTAAAAGTACAGTGCTTCAGTAATACATTTTACTGTAAATCAATTTTTAAAAAGTTCGATTTTGAATTAAGCATTTTAACTGAATAGAGAAACGTGCCAATTTTCTCAAAAGAGTATGATTCAACCATTAAGTGGTATATAAACCGAAGTGTTTATTAGTTGTATCTATCTACTCGTATTAACCTAAGTCTAATGAGACACAAAATCAGTTGTACCCTTAAGTTAACCGTTTCATTTGAATAATTAGTTAGTAAGTACTTACAGATTACAGAGTGAATCCACAATTTTCTCTTTTGATTTTTTCAATGGCCAGTATTTTCTAGATCCTTTTTTGTTGTAAAACGGAGGATATTGTAAAATTTTCGTTATATTGTTATGTCATAACTATAGGTATTTAAATATAGTTTGAAATAAATAATTTATATTTTCATTTATTGAAAGCATAGTTTTAAAGTTATTCGGTTTGATATTGCTTTTTAATCGTTTTTGATAACTGTATTAGGTAATACAACAATAAATATATGTATGTATCTAATAGATCTAAATTTGTTTTAGACTAACAATTTTTAATAAGAGACCGGACATACCTATTTAAAACTGCGCCTGAAGCTCGCGCTATAATAGCACTGTCAAAGTTATGTCAAAACCAACTCTGATATAAAAATCAATTTGAATGCTTTAACAGTGATACTGATCTATCGATTGATCGTTTTCCGGTTTTTACGCTTGTCAATCAATGCGTGAAGTTCGATTTTAAGATTAATCCACGGTCGAAAGTGGGGAAATGACATTTGTTGACATTGAACGTTGTCTGTTTTGTAGAGAAGCGTGGAAGTATCTAGAAAATTGGTTTCGGCACTTAAGTTAGTTGAAAGGATTTGACGACTTTCATAAAAGTGAAAACGAGAGGCAGAGATTTACTGCCATTTGTAAACTTAAATTGAACTTGTTTTTAATACATTGCTTATGAAAATCAGATAACTCTAGCTGTTTGCATTTGAGTGTCATCAGATTGTATATCACAATTAAACATTTGATCGTTAGTGCTCTACTCTCATTAATCTTTCAAAATTTTCCTTTAGTCTGAAAATACAAGGACAATACAATACAAGGGTCAAAACCCCCAAAGTTCACGTTTTAATTGTGCAAGTGCTAACACAACGGTAGGTAATTATGAAAAAAGGAATAACATGATTATATCAAAGAAACACCGCCAGGATTTAATTCGGTATTCAACAACACGCCCCACACAAGGTCACCTTTATTCACAGTCACAATGCAATCCGAATTCCGTATACGTAACACCTGTCGTATCCGCATAAGAAAGAAAAAAAATGCGCATACGCATCGCGAGCGTATCACGTGATATGCATTGCGCAACCGCGGGCCACGGTTCGTGCGCAGGGTTACTCGTTCATAGGTAAATTAGTGCCAGTCTTTTGTTTACTACATTTACAAATAGGTATAATAAAAAAAACATCACGTTTGTTTCACTTTTTAAGGTACGCACGTGCTCAGAAAAGAGTGTTGAAGGGTATTACAGTAGAGTTTATCATTTAAGTTGTAATAAAATAAATAAATAATTAAGTTAGGTATAAAACGGAAGGAGTCTATAAAATTTGATACTGAATAAAGAAGTAATAGCTCTAGAGGGTGTAATTGAAGTAACTCAAAATCTGTCAGACATCGACACAACAACTTTCTGTATAAGATTTGAAAACTATTCTGTGCGAAACGGAAAAACCGCTAGGTTTTAAATTATGGAGAGTATTTTGTTTTATATTGATGTTGTTTTAGAGCACCTGAATCCCTAAGGGATTACAATTTATAAATACTGACTTGAAATTGCATAATTGGCACTTAGTTACTCGACAGTGAGAGAAAACAGATGAAACTTGCACATTCTAACAGCACTGCATAAGCCTAACAGGTCTGATGGCAATAGCTCTTAATGTTTCTGGATTTTCCTTGACTCACTTTATAGTAAGTTCTCTACTTCTCTATACTAAAATGTAGGACTAGGAATCGAGACAACGCTTGAAAAAATATTTAATAAGGAAGCGAATGTCCAACTCTATTATTAATTACTTAATAATTATATGCTTGTTAGTAGAATCTGGTTCAAAAAATGTTGGACAACATACCAGTGACACTTATAATGTTAATGGCACGTGCTAAGGTAAAACGAGCAAAAAAAGTTTGAATAAATAAAATAAACAAAAGAGTAAGCAGAACAGCCCTGAGTATTCATAGCTTCGAGACCTAGTTTCTAGGTATCTATTGTTCATTCAGTACCTCTGACTTGATCATTCACCGAACATTACACGTCAGTAATTATAGCTGAATGGAGATGGAATTCCAGACTGCATCAAGAGCGGAATGCTGATTCTTAAGTTGAAGTACCTACAGATATTTTGAGTACTCACAACTATTTCGATTCATATGCGATGATAAATTGCAGATATTAAGTTGTAGCAATTATTTAAGCGTATTTGGAAGCGTGTATTAAATTATGGACTGATGATTTTTATGGAATAAAATGCGATAATTCCTGTTAGTGTAGCAAATTTAAGTTGAAGTTTGGTCCGAATAAAACTGAGAAATGTTTGTGCAAGCAAATGTTGATCAATTTACATTATAAATGAAGAAGTATCGGAAATTCATTAGTATGGACATTCTGCGCCGAAGCGAAAATCTTCTAGTAGTAGTTTACGAACCCAAACAAGTGGTTCTAAGAAAACCTTTAAAAAAACCATTAACCCAAATGCTAAGTAAATAAGAAATGATTAATTTGATTCCACGAGTCTATAGTTAAGTACTGGATTTTATAATATTTTTCAATTACCGCCAATTTGCAATTGTAATGTGAACAAAGCTATAATTTTGTACGCGATTCTATCAGCGCCTACGAAATAATCCACGGTTGATTAGTTTAGAAAGTGGAACATCAGGAATTAGTCATTAGTTATCGTTAATTGTTTAGTTTTGGCAAGGATTACGCAAAAACATCTTCATGTGACAAAAAGAGTTTTGGAATTATAATAAATATATTGTTATGTTATTACTTATTTTACACTTATTTCGTAACTTTCCAAGTTCGTTTGGGTTAGTTTCTGAAGAATCTGTACGCGATAGAAGACGGTAAAGTCTATTAATAGGTAAATTTAAAAACACTTTCAGGTAAAAATAATTCTGCAAGATTGGACTAAAGTCTAAATATTTTACGTTGTTGGCGTATTCGTATCGTACCTAATAACGTTATTGTGTGTAATATTTGTAAGACGGCTCCATATCTTTCTACAACCACAGTCGATTGAGATTCAAAAAATCAAGTCTTCATAACAAATGCTTTTTAAAATGTTTTGTTCCATTTTACTTTGACAAATTCTTTATGATTTTTTGTGCCAGTATTTTGGTAACACGAAATGCACTATCACTGGCCACTTTCTTTCTGGTTTGTTGTTTCGTTTGGGTCAAATAGCTGCAGATTTGTACGGTCAGCTGGCAATGTCATTATTACGCTTGCTTCAATTGGCCATAGTATACCATTTTTAGGATACAAAGAAAACTTTTTAATCTCTCGCTTTATTCGAAACGAACCATGAAAGTTTTCTAACTTTCATGGTTCAGGAGAACTTTAACCGCCATGAGCAGAGCTTTCTAGCCCTGGTCTTGGCGGTTAAAGTTCTCCTCTACACATTCAAGACATGGCAGAAGATGGCTCCTTGTTTGGGTAAAATAAACACAGTTGGACTTATTTTTTTTAATGCCTTCACTTTGGTTTAGCGACGTAGGAACACTCCTAGTTTTTAAGGTGAGTTGCTAGGATCGATTCCTTGACCGGTTTATGTAGTAAAACCATTTTCTGAATTGTGACGGGTCTGGGTGTTCGTGATACCTTGGTTTGTCTAATTCTATAGAGCAAGCGCTTACTTATTTTGATAAACATACATAGGTTTCATAATTAAATAAACCATTGATTGCTCAAATGTCAATACTTAATCGTTCACATGTTTAGGAGAATCAATGGACTATAATATTACTGTTAGTTTGACCCTCAGCTGTCCCAATTATATAGGACAAACAAAACAACAACATCAAGTATAATTTTTATTCAGGTTAAAAACATTATCATAGCTTTATGCTACGCATAATAAAGCGGGAAAAATGATTCGCTATAAAAAATAATCAAAAAACCAACTAATATTTGTTTTATTTATTAATAAATTCTAGCAAAGGCCTAATGTTAATTACTAGAGAAAATATATAATTAAGGGCAATTAAGTACATAGGTACTGTAAGTAATATAATGGAAGGATGTGAAACATAAATATTTAACAGGAAGAAGTTACATTATGCATGTAAAAATTTAATGCTAATAAACATGGCCTCGTGTGAAGGGAAATACGGAAACAAAATCCGAATTTAAAATGTTATCGTATTTAGCATGCGTGGACGATTTAGGGTTAAATTTATCGGTTTTTATGTGAAATCTCAAGTGAAAACTGTGACTCATGTGATTAGAATATTTACTATTGAAAAGAAAGTGAAATAGATCAATGTTTGCATGGTGACTACGCAATCGGCGCCGGAGCTGCAAGTCCGACTCATCTATAGAACAAATCATGCATAACAGAGAGGAATAGATTGATTACATTAAGCAGTGTTGTGCCGTCATAAATATATAATAACACCGTCCTTTTCCCTCGTATGGGTGAAGAAAAGGGTAAGAAACGATCAAAGGATTAACATTTAGAAGAAAATGGGTAGAAGCGTCTTTTTCCATCATTAGTGTATCTGCGGTGTGTCGATTAAGGGAAGATCGAATCCTTCTTTTGGACAGGCCTGTGCCTGGAAGTGGTCTCATGTAAGCTATCCCGTTAAAAACCAATAATTCTGTCCCAAATGCATTTTGCTGTGGTATGTCGGCCTAAAATAGTATCATCAGTATCATTACCATCATCATCATCATCATCAGACGATTTCAGTCCGCTCCCAAAAGAAGATTGTTATGCTTGACAAGCCCATGAGTAATCGCAGCGGCCAATGGTGGAGAGCCTACTGCAGTCTGTGGCGGCTCTCCATCTCTCTCTTCATCTCTTACGATACTTATATGACTTTTATAAGACCGTTGTACAAATAGAGTTAAGTTTAAACAAAAAACTTAAAATATTTTTTTTGTAAAGGCGATAAATACGAAATGGTATATAAATCAAGATAGGTAAAATAGCGCAGTCAATTGAAAACCAGTTTTATCATAGAGTATTTAAGAATACAAGTATTTATTGGTGCAATAGAATGGAAGTGTTACGAGGCTTTGAGGAGTTCAATCAGTCCGGCCCCAATCATCGAAATGTTTACTTTTTTGTGTTGCATAAAGGAAAATTGTACCGCCGGGTGATCATTAACTATTATGAAGTTGAATTTTAAACGATTGTGCAAATTTTAATTTATGTAACGATCCAGTTTGGGCGTAGTCTGGCTAGTTACGTGCGAGCTCTGTTTGCAAGTGAATCGATTTTCCACAAAAATCCAGTTACACTAGTTGACTTGTGATTGGGATTCCAAATTATGATTGAAGCAATGCAATCGGGTTCGACTATTGTGATATTTTGGTGTAAAATGTATTACAGGATGAAATTTAAACCACTTTCCAAACTTTTCAAACAAGGCGTTCAGTATCGTATTTAGAGCCTATTTAATTTTATGAAGTAAAAAAGTGTAAATCAAGTTGTCATCCGAAAATATTTTTTGTGATATAGTTTTCCATTGTTACGGTCCTAGACCTGTTAAGGTATAAAGGGAAAATCCAAAACTTATGAATAGTATCGTAATGAATGAATGAGATGCGCAACGCGTACAATAGTGTTGCTAGGCGGCCGTAACAAAAATTTTAGATTTTTGGCGGACATTTTCTAAGTGCTTTTTGACATTTTTGTACTGGGCTATACCAAAAGAAGAAATACTTCATTTGTTTTATGTCCCGTAGATTGATATATTAAAATTTGGAAGGTGGTTTAAATTTCATACATATATGTATATACATTTTTTTAAATTATTTAATTCATTATTATATATTATTTAAAAATATTACTGATGAAAAGTGCGAAAGGGATAGGTACATTACAGAGTATGACTTAAATGCTTTTTAATAGTTAAATTACACGAAAAGAAAAGTGAACAATGTTGTACCTATAGGTTTATTCTAAGCTATCTCCCTTTAAAAAAATTAACGGTTCTAATTATCTATAGCTCTAGTTAAAATACGAGTATTTGATACCATCTTCTAAAACTCTGCATTTTACTATAGTTTTTTGTGGTGCTATAGAGTCAATAAAACTTTATTACACTATCACACCATATTAAGCCATTAACATTATCACAAATAAGTTTATGGCAACATTTTCTCCACAAAATTACGCAATGCATAAATAACTTCTAATCTCGCTTGATGAAATAACTTTATCCTCGGGTGTTTTGCTAAACGACGCATAGCACATTCAAATGACAGAAAACCGCAAACACTTGCAGGTATGCCTATTAGAACAATGAACTTTAAAAACATAAAAACTCCTAACCAACAAAAATACCTTACAGCCACAGAAAAAGAACACTTAGACTGTGCTTGTAGTATGTATAGTGCTTATAATATTCCTTATGTGATTATGAAAAACATACCTTTGCGTATGGTACTATTAACAAATATTCGAAAAAAAAGCGATACGCTTTAAACGTAAAAGTTGTATATCCTGTTATTTTGGTGCTTGTTACTTAGAACACTTAAGCACTCAAATCAATACTTATTCGAATTTAGAATGCTCGGCATCACACCAGACAGTTACTGGCTTAATTATTGAATTAAAACAAATCTGTCACTGGAAATTGAAAACCATTCTTTCAGTTATTTACTTTAAAACCTTTGTTTAAGTTGATGTTGTGAGACAGTAAGTTGTTTTTATGTAGAGCTCCTTCGATGCTTCTGTCGCTGTATAAAAACAGTGAAACCAGATTTAACAGCATCATCACGACGCGTATTTATTAAGATGAGCATTTTTACCCCGTTATTTCATATACGACAAAAAGAAAGTTGCAAAAATTTGACATTTTACCGCTTAATATGACCTTGATCCTGCACCTTATCTTTCTCTTAAAAAGTTTAAAATTCAAATGAAGTAGTTTTTAGTAGTTTTTATAACGTGTACTGTCTGGGATTCTGTGCCATTGCAGTGTATCAGAAATCTTTCCATTTTAATAACGACGATTATTTTACGTGTAACAAAACGTAACACGTTCTTAACGCTCTTATTTTTAATTTGAATCTTAGTTACAACCACAGATGAGATAATACTAAAGTACAACTTTAGTTAATTAGAAAAGAAACACCTATAGTAGAAAAGAAAAAACAAATGGTGACACAAATAATATCTGCTGCATTGCGTTTTTAAGCGCTAAAGTGCAAGATAAACTATTTTTATGCCCAATGTTTATTACAGGTATATTTGTCTAAATTTGATGAAACAAATTACATTTGTTTATTTTTGTACCTTTTGGTGGACGCTGGTGTTCTTTACCAGTCTAGTTTATTGAGCTGAACAGAAATATTTTGTGGGTGATATGAGGAATAACAAGCAAAAACCCTCTTTCTTTTAGTATACTTTTTGTTTTCGTCGTTTGTTACATTTTAGGTATTTTTTGGTTTTAAATAATTTAATAACGATATTGTAAGTTACAGTTGAAAACAGGTGAAAACATCATACATTCCAAGCATTAGTTTTTTTAGCGTGAAACATGTACAAACTAGATAGAGATTTATTTTAAGGCTATTGTTTTGACACATACATCTTTGTTGTTAAAGC
This sequence comes from Anania crocealis, assembly GCA_949315895.1. Classification (NCBI taxonomy): domain Eukaryota; kingdom Metazoa; phylum Arthropoda; class Insecta; order Lepidoptera; family Crambidae; genus Anania; species Anania crocealis. The sequence goes on from OX438883.1 coordinate 19,036,258, forward strand.
ACATAAAGGGTATCTGCATTTCATGTGTATAGATTCGGTCACGATCACACATAGTAAAACAATATAAATAAAGTTAAAAGTGAGGTTATGTACCGTATCAAATCTAGTAGCCTCTTTTTTGTTTTCCGGCTTAACTGAACCGGTCCAGCTCAATGCACCCGTATCTGTTACAACACAAAAACTCGAAATCCCCGTCAAATGATTCAAATTCACTTAGTATGGATTTATACTAAATTATGAGCCATTACCAACACTGTAAATCCCCAATAGTTATTACTGTAATTAATAAATCGATCTAATTTTCGCGTTTCAACGACTCCTTCCTCGTTCCAATTACATAAGTTATAACAAGTCGAAGCCAGTTGTCAATTTGTATATAAATGTATAAAGAGTATATAGGGCATTTGTAATTGGTTGCCTCATGCTCTTTGAAACCTGCAGATTGACAAGATAGGCTTGCAATACTGTAATTTATTAGGTTTAAGTATTGCTACTAGCATGACGTGCTTAATCTTAATAATTACTCTTTCTAAGTATCGTTAGGCGTATTAAATTGATTTTGTAATTCTGATTTGCAATTAGAATACATAGATCACATCACACACATAAACAGGGAATCCTAGTTCAGGAACATTGGCTGTTTTTGAACACTGTGTATTTCTACATTTTAAGACACAAAGTACACTTAGTGCACTTCTTGATTTTAAGTGTACCTACAAAAATTTGAAATTAAAAAACATATTGATAGATGATGTACAATTATTTGCTTACTAAGCAAAGTGTGCACAGTCGAATGTAATAGAAATATGTGTTTGTTATTGTAGAACTATAAAGATATTTTGAAGACACTGTAGAGTAAGTGAATTTACGCAAACACTATACAGTGATATAAAGTGTTTGCGTAAAATCAAGAAAACAATATTTTACTGATAACCCATGGAAGTATGTATGTAGTTATTAAAAAGTAGTGTAAACCACTTTTTGTAGATGATGATGATAGATGATGTTGTAGCTCATAACTTTTAGGATACTAGCTACAGATAAAAAATATACGCGTTATTTTATTCTATTACTCTTTTTAATAAAAAAATATCAATATGAACCTACAAATCACAAATAAAAGGGTTACTGTCCTTTATTATATTTGTTCGGAATATTGTATTATCCTCTAAGTATTGCTGTTCATACTTCAGCTGGTGTTTGAAAGCGGTTTCTATAGTGTTTATAGGATAAAAAAAACATTTTGATAGCCCTTTTTTATTTTTTCCATTGGCATACAACGCCAACATTCTCTATGTAGAATTATTAAAAAATTAGCTTGCGTTAATTAGTATGCAAATATTACTAAGATTTAACGGTTTATAAATAATAAATTCTATTTATTTATTTATTTTATTTATTTATTTTGCATTTATTTATTTTTTTATTTATAAAATGTATGTATGAATATTGTGTATAAATATTGTCGTAATCATGTTTTTATTCTTGCACTGCGCTACCCCTATTCTTCAGATTAGTTTTCCTCTACCCTAAGGTTGTCTGGTAGAGATCGCTATTCAGCGATAAGACCGCCTTATTGTACCAATTTTCTGTTTTCATATTGTTATTTTTCTTTGTATTTTGTTTTGTGCGATAAAAGTGTATTGTATTGTGTAAAAATTAACAATATTATAGTTATATTATGCATATTTTTTAATTGTATCGTCATCCTCATCGTTATCTTTAGAGCGAAACGATGCCCTCATCTAGGCATAGTCCTCCTACCACGAGACAGGACTTGCTCTAGTATACTTTAAAAAAAATAAACCCCTTGTCTTTGGATGTAAATTGAATAACAATGTTTGTTCACAAGAAACTAACGCTCATTGAAATGTATATTGTCAGGTTTGCGTTTGAATAATGCATTTACATTGAGTTTTAAGTGACAACAGACGCGTGACCCGAATGGACTATGGTAAAGCTCTCTAATTTACTTACGAGTTTAGGAATAATATGTGTGGTACATTTGTTCAGATTAGCCCTTGCATAGAAGTTTTCTAAGCAAACCGAATTACAGCGGTTTGTGGCGGCACTGTAAAGTAACTCCTCCACCTCTTCTTTGCCTCCGGGTGTTGTAAGACGCGACTAAATAAATGATGATTTCGCAAACTTTCCAAGTGATTATGTAGGAATTATCCCTCTGAGATGTTTATAATACCTTCATAAACATTTGCCCCTTTCAACGTTAACTATCATTCAAACGCCAATGCCTCAATGTAATAAGGGAACTAGTTTTCTTTGATGATAATTTTTAGTTTTTTAGGGTTCCGTACTCAATAGGTAAAAACGGGACCCTATTATTAAGACTTCGCTGTCTGTCCGTCTGCCTGTCACCAGGTAGTATCTCAAGAGCCACGATAGCTAGACAGATGAAATTTTCACAAATTATGTATTTCTGTTTCCGAATTATCAACAAATACTAAAAACAAAATAAAATAAATATTTAGGGGTGGCTCCCATACTACAAACCCGTTTTTTTGGCCTTTTTAGTAGGGAACCCTTCCAGCGCGAGTCCGACTCGCGCTTGGCCGGTTTTTTCTTCTTTTTATAGAATTCCGAAAAGAGAACGAGCTAATTTCTGAGTCAAATTATTATAAAAAAAAATTTATATAAATGTGGACAACATCACATACATTATTCTGATCCCAATTTGAATAACTATTTAAAGCATTCGTATTTTGGAAACCAGAAACAACGAAGGTACCACAAACACCCAGACCCGAGAAAAAGTAGCAAAACACTTTTTTTTTTCTACATTGACCCGTCAATTCCCGTCCGGGAATCGAACCCGGGACCTCGGAGCAGGCGATACCTTAAAAAACCGGTGTATACGCCACTCCGCCACGGAGGTCGTCAAATATATATAAGATATATTATGAAAGGTCTCTTCTTTCTTTTGCTTAGACATTAGGCACAATAAAAATCGTGTACGCATTGAGTTGCGACGTGAAAGTAACGTAAACAAACGTTTAAATAGTTCAAAGCCTGTTTATTGAAACTAATCATCATTTTGTGCGTTATTCAACAAAGTTAATGTTTTTTGTTGACGGTGAAGATAATTGTCACGTCCTTAACTTAGGTACTTGAGTACAATAACAGGAAAACTGCTAACTGATGGAATCGTTACTTTTAACGATTATATGAACAATTCAGAAGTCTTTCATTCAAATAAGAAATTGAACAATATGGTCTCTGGTGCTGCCCTATTACAAAATGGTAATCATTTGGTTATCCCGCCCAATTAGTCATATTTCGCCAAATAAATCTTTAAAAAAACATACAAGTACATTTAGAATAAATATTGAAGTGCCGTTAAGCAATTTTAAAGGTCGGTGATTACACACGATAATAATTTATACTGAAAAATATTTAGAACATCTTGCTAAGCATGGACGAAAGTATTCGTTGAGAAAAAGTTAACCATTTTAATTTCTAATGCTAAATTAATCTATGTTCAATATTGCCAATAAAATCTTAGTCTTTCAGTATTAACAATTAATGTAATGCAAGCTATATTCCGTTAGTAATTTATGATTATATGCTATTAATGCTTTTCCTTAATAACGCTAATGAAATGAGCAACATAAAAATTTTCCAATTACATAATGTTTTATTCCGTATACGTAGATAACGATGAAGAAAAAGAAAACTTTAAGAACGAAGATCATAAATTAAAAAACATATGCAATGAATATAAACAACAAGTCTTACTTATTTTAAAATGGTTTCAAAGTGACAATGTGTCAGTGGAATGCTACGAGTACTTTTAAATCGGATAATGAGTGAGTACTTTTAAATAGAGTGTAAATAACTCAATAATATTTTTGAGCTTAGTAACTATAATGATGTATATTCTTAAAAACCTGAAATTTAATCTGTTTAAAGGAGCGTTAATGTCAATGTACAGTCAACATGTATGTATTGAACATATTTTGGCTTTTTGACGTTGTGTTACATTAGTTCATACTCACTACGTCTGTCAAGAAGATAAGCATACCTGAAATAAAAAAGACATTAGTTTATACTGTTAACATGCATATCCGAATAGGAGAAAATACAGTTCTAATATAAAATTATAAATGTCGATATTGTTTCGGGATAAAAAAATAACCTACGAACTGCTCAAGCGTACAAAGTTACAAAATGTAACAAAACTCAGTCTACTTGTTTCGATAACAAACATTGTTACACGAGGTATTTATAATCTGTGCTTGTGATGTCACCTTTCCGCCAAAATCACACGACCAATGGAGATTGATGAATTATTTTAAAATATATCGATCCGGATCTTAGAAACTTAATGTGCGTTCAGAAATGTGTATGTACAACTAAATACGTAATTCTTTAACACATCACGTCAACTACGTAAGTAGTGTAAGTATTTATTGCCTGGTTTATGTTAGGAAAACGTCGTTAGGAATTAACTTTCATTGAATTTTCTATTGTGTAACATAAATAACGGGCAGGTGTGAGTATAGAAATCTGAATATCAAGTAACTAATGGCAGATAATTTTATAACTTAAAGGAGGCTAATTTATTATAATAGCTCAGATTCTGATGCCAGCATCTCACGGTAGGTATCGATGGCAGCATGTGCAGTTGATTGATATTGGCCATAGGTTTTCGTTTGCCAGGGTTTGCAGCAAAGGTCCCAATAAATTATGAATACTTATAAATTTCACCAATAAAAATTTGCGTAAAATGGTTGCCAGAATAAAAAAAAAGAAACCGACAAAAACACAAAATTTAAAGAAGCCACGTATTTTCTGTTAATTAAACAAGCAGGCAATTGAAATTTCGTTTCCTATTGCAAAACTGTGCTTTATTTCCAATCTGTCTTACAGTTTGCATAATTAAAAGTTATTGGTCAGTTCGTAATAGTTTCTTTTTAAATGTATAACCTGTTATGCAATCGATTGGTATAGTTGCGCAGTTACTCTTTGATCCGGGTTCGACACCTAGTTGGGGTCTATTTATTACCTGGTAAAATAGTAAAACTTAATGTGCGTTCACAGTTCGTAGGTATTGAATCTAATTATGGTCTACCTGTGTGTCTATTACATTTAAGTCGGTAGAGCCGTATCTGTAAGAGGGTGTAGGTAATGTATTTGGGATGGTGGGGTCTACCTCCTAGTGGTCCACCCTGGGCAACGGCATCTTTGGTTTTCTAACTAACAGATCCCTCTGCGGTGGTAGACTTCGTAAGAGGCTGCCTGGATGCTACCACCTTTCTGCCGGAGTCCAGCGCCAAACAGTTTTTCTGTGTTCCGCTGGTGTGTGGGAGAACCAGTGCCTCTGGGTAAGCTCGATGTTTATAAGAAAAAATTTAATACATTATTACGCTTAAGACAATTATAGTTGTTATGAGTACAGGGTGGTATCAAAACTAGTAAATATGGTCGAAGTGATCTACTATCGATACTTTCTTTAATTGCATTAATCACTACAAATTAACGCTGTAATGAATCCACACATTACAGTTACCAATGAGTAGGTATATTCTGGTTCTGTGTTCTACGAATGACTATTTGGGTTAAAGAAACAATCCAACTTTATAAGGTTTTAATGGTTTTATTATACAAAAATACTTATTACCGCCTCAGGTTTTGTGAAAATATTTTACGGTATATTAATATGTAATGAAAACAAAGTTTAAAGGTATTAGAAATCGTGCTGATTAGTTATGAGCGTTGTTATATAATTTGACATGTGACTCATCATCATAATAATATGCATACTTGGATGTTCTCATCAGAAATGCAAATTATAACTTTACTATTTTAACTAAGAAGACACGCAGCATGCCTAACTATATGAATATTTCGATTTCAAATTGTAGGTATATCTTAAGAAATTTACTACCTTTAAAATATTTTCAGAAATATATGTTTGTCTCTAGCTATTTTGTTTCGGTCAAAAAATATACACTCGTATAGCACAGCACATGCTGTTTTTTTTACTTTTGCCACTTAATATTAAATATATTTTATTACTTACTTAATAGCTAGAGAACCTGTTATTAGTCTCAGATTAAATAAATAAAATGCGGGAATTCTATTTGACACTATTATTCAATATTTATTGAGAAACAGTTGATTTCCGAATTAAAACTATGACAATAATGGTTCACCTTAACATTGACAATCGAATTTGATTCTGTAATATGTTAATTCGAATGACAGGAAAGTAATCGGTAAAAATAATTGAATTGCAAGAATAATTTTATAAATAAAATATACAAACTAATAGCGATTTCACATGTTTCGTAATACAAAAATAAGATTTCTAATGCAAAAAGATTTTTTTTTGATACCAAACATCAATTTAGTAAAGAAAAAATCTGAAAATTAATCGACTCATTTGGTATGAAACATATCCTAAGCTAACGTAGCATATCGCAAAAGAAACCACCGTGAAAGCAAAAGCGGCGTATCAAAGCCTCATTGGAGACAATTTTCTACTAATTCACGGAGATGCATATAAGTAATTATTTGGAAAACGCATAGAATCGGCGCAAACACGAGAGATAACCGGTTACACTCTCACTGATCACTCGAACTTGTTTCATACATGAGCCGGGGGTGATGTGCGCAGGATTGTTTCTGAGTGTCTTTAAAACAAATTATATCGATTATAATTAAATTTATTTACTGACTAGCTCTTCGCCCGCGGCTCTGCCTGTGTGAACTCCACGTCATATCGCGCGGTGGGAAATCTGTGCTTACCGGTGGCATATGTAAAAATAGATTTGATAGGGTTAATACATTCTTGTCTGTGAAACCATGGCAATACACATACAAAATATCAACCCAGTCGGTCAAGCCGTTTAGTAGTTGACATACTGACAGCAGCGCCCCTACCGGGTCCCGCGGTAAAATGTGGCCTTGGTTCATTAGGGATGATGTCGGCTTTTAATGGTAAAGTAATTTTTCGAATCGGTCCAGTAGTTTCGAAGCCTATTCAATACAAACAAACAAACAAATCTTTACTCTTTAAAATATTAGTTCTAGTGTAGATTGGATTCACACATGCACTAAGTCAGTCTACTACAACTACTACTAAGTCAGGTAATAACTTATTATATAAACGCGATCGGCGTTTCATTTCAGGTCTATATATGTAAATGTTTAGGCGTCCCGAAAGTTTAGAACGAGTTACTAAATAGTTTTTGACAGTCTAAACATGTGTGTTTATTAAGTTGCTATCTTTTATCTTTTTGTGTGACATTTTTTCCATCCATTTACCAAAATATACGAGTACATATTTTAAATTGAAATTATCAATTCATTTCCTTTAGTAGTAGGTAGTAATAAAATATTTATGTTAAAATATACGTGAACGAAACACTCGAGATCGTGCTTATGAGCCAAAATGCTTGTTAAAATATTTTTTATTTGGATCAGATAAGAACCAAAAATTAAAAAGAAAAATTATTGCTTCATCTATTACATACCATTTGTGTTTTAAATTTACATTGTTTCCTAAGATTTCGATCATGGTTCTTTAGCAATTGCACCTCTCGGTAAAGAGCTGTGTGAATTTGAGCTCTAGAGAAAGTAAATACCGGTACTAATTTTCAATCAATTGGCTTGTTACATTTTGTCTCAAAGTAGTTAAGCAGTTAGGTAACGGATGGCAATGCCTATGTCAAAGTTTGATCTAATCTAATTCAATCTTAGCAATTAGTCATGCAGAGCCTACTTAGGATATAGTCAAGTGCAAAAAGTCCTACCTAGCTAATCATCTTACTATGTCAACTGCTAAAGATTGCCAATTTGTTCGGGTGTCTTATTAAAACTGTAATTTCAAACCGGTATTTAAGCTTGCATCCGGACGTCGATCTCAGGCTTTTAATTAATCTCGTAAATACACAACTAGTTAAAACTAGTATCAGCTTGTTCGTTAAAATCAACGTTTTCGAGCCATCGAAACTCGTCATGTGTGCTTGATGGATGATTTCTCTAATCAGGTTAAAATGTTTGATGTAACATGCAATCACCATTTGTGGGTTATCAGATGATTGATTACGTAATTTGTAATTGCTATTATAATTTATAGTTAGGAAATTTGTTTCCTTCCAAAAATATTTGAAGACTTGAATAATGTGGTTAATTGTTAATGCCGAACAATAGCATTTCCCTGCAGAATACCGAAGGTGTGATCGTTTGATGATATAATATACAAAAACCGTATTAAATTTTGACAAAGGAGATATTTTCTTATTCATTTTAAAATAGGTAAAGTTGGAAATAAGGATAAGAGTGAGAACACTGACCCGTTTGAAATTCATACTTTACATGGAGTCAACCGAGTGGCGATAGTAGATGCATTAGTGAAATACTGAATACGATAATCTTTATGCTTAATAGTTTTTCTTTAGCCTGAGTCACTAAAATATTATTTCATAAACGTACACGATCTCGTCTCAAAATATTGCGATATTATTAGCCATTATTACTCTCCTACCTAACATTAAACCGACGTGTTGTTTTAAGTTTAAAAAGGCATATGGCAAGGTGCAAATGCAAACTTATTAAGCACTGGTTTATCTCAATATGGCAATCAAGTGGCATGGATTCATTCATATTCCGTTCAATTAACCGGCTTGTTTCAATGAAAATACTGGATTAGCGATATTCTAGAGACACGAAATTGTGTTACCAGTGTGTAGTACTAGTTGACATTTAGACTAAGGTTGCCATTGCATTAGATCTTGGATCGTTAGGAAGATTTTTGAAGCAAAAAATATTTAGAAAATTACCTATTGCAACCTGTTTATTATAAGTCAATTTAAAGTAATGACTTTTAGTGAATTATTATCTTTGCAAAACGATCCTCTAGCATGCAGTTTTCAAAATAATGTCATCCATTAAACTTATAAGTAATAAACTATTTATACTTATTTGAAACATGCTGTGTAGGTAGGCGTTAGATAATTTATCGTAATAAAATTTAAATCTTACTATTATAAATGCGAATGTTTGGATAGATGGTTGTTACACAATCACGCCAGAATAGATGAACGGAACCGAATGACACTTAGCAGACAGATAGGTTATAGACTGGAATAGCACATAGGCTACTTTTTATCTGTTAAAATTTACGGCTCCCGTGGATAGTATCGATTATTTTTAATTCTACTCATCCGAAAACGCGGGCAACAGCTAGTGTTCCATACTATCATTTTGCTACTAATTCAAAGTGGTTTTATTAATAAAAGTGGCCCGGGTGAAGTTAAAAATGGCTTATTATACTATTTAACCTAAACAGGTGAACATACTGTCAAATAACAAAAAATACAGCTCTATTAAATCAAAACCTATTTTTATTGATATCGGTCACTTGTAATAAGTCTATCAACATTGTTGTGACAAGTAAAATCGTATTGAATACAAATCTGTCATTGACGAGTTATAATTTTACTTAGAATTAATGGATTGTAAACTCATTAAGATAATGATTCATTGATGATATAAAGTGCACAGACCGATATGACAATGCGATAAATGTTACCCTACACAATAAGAAAAAGATGTTTAGATTCATTGGTATTATTTTGTTTTGTTTCTTTATATTCAATTCCCGCAACCTTGACATTATTGGCAGTTAAACTGGTGGAAGGCCAACTTACAGACCCTCATTCAGTAGGCTGTCCCCATACAGACCCTTTCGGCCTTAACAGTGATGGGTTTTTCTTGTTCTTGTTCTGCTTTAACTCAGCAATACAATTCTTCGAGCGATGTCGGTTATCTCAATTATCCTTTTATCTAATTTTATGACTTAGAGGAATACTAAGCATCGCTCTCGCCATTGCCTGCTGTGCGACCTTTAACCTTTTTATGAGACACATACGAGTATCAAGCGACCACGTTTCAGTTTCATAAAGGCCTATGCTTACTATAGATTGTCCATTTATTAAATGTTTTCATCAATACTCGTATTCACTGTTTTTCATAGTTATTTGCCGATAGTGGGAATTATCTCTCGGACTGTACAACACGACATTCAGAAGGGCATCTACCCGTCTAGACTAAGCGAAAATATGGCAATTAAAAACACCTGTACATATTTGTAATGCTATCTTCATTCAATATCAGAACGAGGTTGTTAACTTAAAAAACTTCTTTTTAATCGATATTATTAATTCAATAAATAAGACTATAAATGCTTTCTTAGAGTAAGAAAGCATTTATAAATACATTTATTATGGCAGAAAATAGCCCAGCAAATTACTGCGTAAATTTTTGATCAAATAGATTTTTAATCTTTTATCTTTTATTAAGTTAATGATCGTTTATATCTATACTAATATTATAAAGCTGAAGAGTTTGTTTGTTTGTTTGAACGCGCTAATCTCTGGAAGTACTGGTTCGATTTAAAAATTATTTTTGTGTTGGATAGTCCATGTATCGAGGAAGGCTTTAGGCTATATAACTGCGACTAATAGGAGAGAACCATCAGTGAAAAATTTTACAAAAATAATAGCGATTATAAAAACATAAATTGACGCGTACAAAGTCGCGGGGAACAGCTAGTAAGTTATAAAAACAAAGAACTACCACCTGATTTATCCCTGCTGGACTATATTAGTTAAAAATAAATCGTCCATGTCTTCAAATATTTTGTTTGGTGACTTTCTAAAGTAATTCCTAACTTAATGACCGAATAAAAAAAAAGGATTTGACACTACCTTTAAATAAACCCGAAAAAGTAAAAAAGCGATATCGGCTTTATAAAATGTACTGTCTAATAATTAACCAAATGAAAATATACCATAGAAATTATCTTAATTCAATTCAATTTGGAAATTATATTAATTCATATATTTTTTTTATTGAAACAAAGTGATTTGCAAATTTAATTAGATGATCTGATGAGGTGTGATGCATTTTTACTTCAGTTACTTTTGTACAGCAACGTTCCTAAAAGTTACTGGGTAAAATCAACTACAAAAATGAAACAATATATATATTTTTAATATTACCCAATGTTACAAGGCATTGTTCTGCATAATTCCACAGAATGGAAATGTAAAATGGATAGGTACATGTAACACGAAAACATTCTGAATAAAAAATAACATTTTTTTAAATTAATTCAAAGAATTTACATTACATGCACGGAAAGCTGTTTTACATGTACTCATTAGTTATATAAGGAAAAAACATATATCAACAAATTTATTGCATGTTTTTCGATCTTAATGAAACAGGATGTCTAAGAACAACCACGGAACTTGGGAAATAGCAGGATTCCTAACCTTGCAACAGTTGCAATTTATAGTTAATGAGAAGGTGCTAAAACCTAGTAAGCCCTAAAATTACCATTTTCGGAAGACATATTAGACACCTTCCATCTAGGGCACCTATTTAAATTACTTGTTTAGAATATAGGTACTAAAAAATTGATGCTTGAGCAAGAATATATCAGCAGCAAAACTGGTATTCTGGCAAGAAAATTAAAACATCTAGCTTTGGATGCAAACATTTTTAGGTACAGTTATCGGCTCATCAACCTATTAATTTTTTTATTAACATTGATCTTTTTACTGTTAGAATTTAGGTCGAAAATCAATTGAGTGAATTTTATATTCACGGGCAGTAGGTAAATGTGTTGTGCACTGTACCTAACTAAATTCATTTCATAGTAAACTATTTTACAACCTACGCAGAATTTGGAGTATGATTTAATTATTTTAATTAGTTTTAAGAAATAAATTATAATGTATTGCGGCACAAACGGTTTTTGGAGCGTTTCGAAAAACGGTTGCGAGGTTTATGGCAGTTACGATAGTACCCAACCGGTGAAAACAGGAAAAGTTTTAATTTGACGACAGTTATTTTATATCTGCATTTTTATACTTAATATAACTAGTTAAAAAAATTGCATATTTCAGTCTTAGTTTACTAACTAAACTACTACCTAGGATGACAATTTTAAAATTTATTTTATAGCTTAAAGTTTTCTTGATACATTATTACTCTCTCTCTCTCTCTCTCTCTATCAATATGTTGGCTTACGGCCGGTCCCAATAACCTATCTATCTTCAGTTTTGGCATATCGGAGATAGAAAACAACTTTTGTCTTTGTTTCTCTGGACAGCAAAATCAGAGACAGAAGATGTTTTCTATCTCCAATATGCCAAAACTGAAGATAGATAGATTATTGGGACTAGCCGTTAGAGTATTATAATATTGGAATTTAGATAGCACGTTATTGCAAAATGTAACTAAGAATAATTTGATTTTCCAATTTGATTGTAGTAGGTATTACCTAAATAAATAAAAAAAAACATGACATCGAAAGAATTGGCTGAGAATTGAGCTCACGTCTTTTCCGTTACCAGGCGACATTTGACATTTTTTATGCGCTATTGAGGTTAATTAGACTCAGTTTTTTTTGTTCACTGCTTATGTTTGACTTATATTTGCTTACTATAGGCTACAAGTTGGTTTCTCTGAATGTGCATACTGTTGACAATCGTCATCATAATTAATTTAAACAAACAAACAAACATAGAGATGTTATGATAACGTGAAAGGGTGAAGGCAGGAAGGTAATAAAATATGCGTTTAGGGTAAACGCATATTTTATTAACCAACTACAAAAAAAAGAGGAGATTCTATGTTATTCTGTATATTTTTATCTTCTTCTTCGTTCTGTCGTGGGTAAAAACAAGTGCTAGTTAAATTGCTGCACTATATAACTACAGCCTAGGCCGCAAACATTTGTACAAGATTTCTTTCACGGAAAGTAAGAGTTACACTTTTCCAAATCTAGTGTCTAAAAAAACTTATGTACAGAACTTGAAGACATAAAAACCTAAAAACTTTTTTAAATTGATGTAATAAAAGATGTTTTAAATATACATATTCAAAAATCAATTTGACAAAAGAGAGACATGTCTCTCTTTGATACGTTGTAGCACATAGTCAGTTAGTTTTTTTTTCGAGTACCTAACTCTATAAAAGTTACGTGGTGTATCATGTATTACTTTGTCAATGAAAGTTTTGAAATCAATTGGCAGGTCACAAATGTCATGTAATTGTAAAGTCAAGTGAATTTTATTTTTTAATAATATCAATAAAAATCAACTAGATACATCAGATCTAGACACAAAGAACGCTCCAGCAATTTATAATAATAAACCTCATGCCTACTTTATAGAAAAAAGTGAAACAAGCTAAGCTGTGGTTAGAGGCAACGGTATGTTAATTATGACATTGTTAAACCTCGCCTTTGATGTGAACAGCAATAAAAGCTAAAACAATGATTCATGTCAAGGTGACTACACACAAATTAATATCATATCTACTCTCAGAATTCGGACACATAACGGGTTTGCAAGAGTGGTCGCATATGTTTTATATAAAAAAAAATAAACAAGAACAAACGAAGAAAGTTGGTTACGGCTAGTAGAATTACTAGTTTGGTCCTCTTAATTTAAGTTTGAGCTACATTTTTAAGTAACAAAAAACTGGATTTTTTATTGGTAGCGTATTTTTTTATATGTTACGTTAACTTTTAGGAGGTTAATCGATTGCGAAGTGTTTTTTAAATACTAAAATTAGCTCATAGCCCCATTTTTGTTTAAAAAGTAAATTTCACTTAACCCAAGAGGAAAAACTAAGATATCAAAAAAATAATAAAACACTTTTAGGAACATGCCAAAGGGCAGTATGTGCTTACCCAGAATTTGAAAAGAATTTTCTCGCATTTTTCTAACTCATTCCAGGACAGTTAACCTAATCCAGACACAAAAGTACTATTGTTATCACGGCGACAGTCGTCTGTCTAATTTTCCAGTTTGAATTGTTTGGCAAAAGGGTATTGGAGGCTGTCACTATAAATTGTTCAATTCAATTACATTTAAATAATGTATAGCATTTCCGACTGTTACAAAGTTAATAAGTACCTACATTTGCACTCAGTCATTAACCTCATCAAAAAGAATTAAGGTGTCTTGGAAAAAGTACATTATTTTGTACTAATCCTCTGTATAATTTAACTATGTGTAACGAATTTTTTTTAAATTTAATTTTACATAGGAAACAGTTTTATTCAATGTTTTCAGCAATTCTTATGCTAGCTAAGAATCTAAGGATATAAAATAAAAAATGAAGACTATCTTAACTGCTATTCGGTTGGAAAAGCATTTAATTGACTAGCGGCATTTGTCGAAGTAAAACAAACGTAATTAATGGTAATTAAAAAAAGATTAATCTTAATAATTTGATAAATTCTTTAATGATTAGTTTACTAGTGTTTTTTTCACTGCAAAATATGTAATGATTGCTTACGATATACGACGACCATAACTCTAATAATAAAGCGCATTTAAGTTGATTAATTATGGTCTTAAAACAACTTATTATTAAAATATTGGGGTTCAATAAATTTAGCAGCTGAATTTGAATTTTACAACCGTTGTACGTGACTTCGTACGCATGGTGAAACTATCCCACGGGAACAACACTTTTTCCGGGATAAAAATAAAACTTAAGTGCTTTTCCTGCCAACAGTTTATCTCGTTACCAAAAATCACTTAGGTCCTTTTGTCGTGATTATTTATTTATTAATTTATCTAAACTTTATTGCACAAACACTAAAATGAAGTACAACTGAACAGGTAGACTAAATGCCATATGACATTCTCGCCCACTCAACCATTGGCCCAAGCAGAAATATTTTGTGGGCGGTGCGACACAAAAAAAAGCTAAATTAACAGAAACAAAATTTCCAATATGTATATATATATATATATATATTACATATACTGCTACAATATAAATAAAAACTACATACAAGTACTAATTAATTAACAAACAAGCATCCAAACTTTGGCATTGGTAAATATTAGTGTTTTTTTTTAAATTCAATATATGCTACTTTTTGAAGAAGGATTTTTTGGATCAGACTTTATTTCTCTATCTTTGAATGTGACAGTTTACATTGGCGAATATCTGAGTAGTTATAACAGTATTTATTGCACTTTGTTGAATATTTCTTGTTGTATTTTATTAAGGTGATTTTGAATATTTAAACAAGGTTTCATGATAAAGTTAAAGTTCATATTAATACAATAAACATGAGAATGACCTGCATAAGCTTAGTTCGTGTAGTCAGTAGATTTATGATTAAGCGTTTACCTGCCTATGTTGAATGTCAATCCTTTGCCATGACTGTTTGCCTTTAAATTTACTTAATCTTTAGATAAAGTTTACATTTACTATATATAGGCAAAGTAATAAAAGACGAAAATTATGCGATGAATAGTAAAACAAACTCTCTGAACCCACTCTATTATTATGCGAGTCGTGTCTAGATATTCCAATATTAATTAGGTAAATAAAAAACTTACAACTTTCATAACTTTTTTTTACAAATGAAATGTGGCCAGATACTTCTTTTTAAGCGTGAAAAATATATTTTTTTACGACACACTAATTGAATTTTGGTAGCTTTTTTAAAGTGTAGTGCGTGTTTTTTGATACCAGTAATTTAATTAAATAATTAATTTTGCACAGCTATAAATAATTTATAAATATAATGAATAATTCTAAACTAACTCTAAAATAATAAATTTTTTTTTTGTGGATTCCTAAAATAAAATATAAAATCAATTTCAGCTTACCTTTTTTCCTTTTGGGCATCACTCGCACACCGATCGCATACTCTGTCACAAGACACAAGCATAGAGCCAGTAAACAGTATCTCGCACTGCACCCCATGTTAACACAAATAGTTCCTTGCCTCTAAATCGATAAAAATTAATTAGGCACTAAGTCCCGGAGCATTTGCCCAGGCCTTTATCCGAACGCACTTACGCACTAAACAGTCGTATGCGCCGGACGAGTGGACCGTCCGACTACCCTATATTTTGACTTATAGCAATTCGACTGAGCGAATTTCAGTTGTATATAAAACCTTTCGCCGGCTGAAGGCGGGCGGCCATTGGTCGGATGGAGCGGCGTGCGCGCGAAGGTGAAGGGAGTTGGAAGTGGTTTCCCCCCCACCGGTAGGGGGGCGCCAGGGTCGACAGACACTTTTGCTATCGTCGGCTCGATAGCTATCGTGGTACCGTTGCGTTACGTCATACGGCTACTGCGTAGACTGACCGTGTTATACATTTCACGCGTTTTTGATTTGGCATGTAGAGCTTTGGGATATTAAAGGTAATTTATGTGTTTCGATTAATTTATTAGGAATTTGAAAGCACTAGAAAAAGGGATTTGTCAGATTAAAAGACGGTTAAGCATTTTTGGGTAACAAACTTTAAAAATTTACTTGTACTGGCAAAATAAAAAGTATGTTAGATATAAAGAGGTGGAGAATGATTATCTGTGGAAAAAGTGTAAATAAAATAAAGTTTAAATATCAATGGCAATTAACAAAAAAAAATTGTGATTATAAAAACATTTTTTAGAGTTCCGTCACCAAAGGGTAAAATTGGACCCTATTACTAAGACTGCGCTGTCTATCCGTTTGTCCGTCTGTCTGTCACCAGGCTGTATCTCAAAAGCTGCGATAGCTAGACAGTTAAAATTTTTACAAATTATGTATTTCTGTTGCTGTAATAACAACAAATACTAAATCAAAATAATATACATATTTAAGAGGGGGCTCCCATACAAAAAACGCGATATTTTTGTCCTTTTTTGATCGATATCAGTAATGGCAACAGTTAGGCACTTGAAATATTCACAAAACACTCAGTTGTATATTAACTTTAATAGTTAATTAATAATAAAATTGAAATAAAATTAATATATATGGGCTCCCATACAAAAAACGCCATATTTTGCCTATGTTTGCTCGATATCAATAACAGGTAGGCACTGCATTAACTATATTCATGTATCTACTGTTGTTTACCTAGTCCATGGATACGGAACCCTTCGTGTGCGAGTCCGACTCGCACTTGTTTTGTATTATTAATATTATAGGTGATTTAGTTTATGTTTATTTTTATACCTACAGCATACCTTTATGTAAGTTTCGTGGTAAAAATTATTATTTAAATAGCATTATTGACCCGCGACCTTTTGACGGACGAGGTTAATTTTAAATTATCTCACTAAACAATGATTGACAGGCAATGAAGAGCTGGTTTATTATTAAAACCATTTTGGTAACATGTCCGTCCGGGCTGCGGCAAGCCTTGATAATACTTAACATAATCACCAATTTGTAGAGAACACAAGAAATATACAGGTTGCTTGATAATACAAAAGTTAGACACTGTCATGTAAATACTATGGCGAAGTCAATCAATTTATTTTAAAATTTTGTAAATTTTAATTTTCATAGTAAATCGATTACCATTTTGTGTTATTTTATTATAATTAATCCTCAATTTTTTTAGCATAGCTGTGGCTATAGTATTGACACGCTTATGTTGACATTAGCTGGTTCTAGTTACTGCAAACGATTGCCCGGGGTAAAAATGCCCGGGGCGTTAATCCGTAGTTCTGATTCACTTAATAGCACCAGAGGACACGGAGGGGGTTAGTGGGTAGGTTCCACTAACCCAAGACGAGCCCTCTATAACTGTTCGTTGGCCCTGGTTGTCGCCGAGTGTGTAGAAAATAATTCACCCATCTAAAAATTGTATGCATTTGCTTATTAGTTTTTATTATTTCCTATTTTTGCTGTTATTATGTTTTTGTTTACGATTAAAATGTTGAATGGAGGCAAATAAACGTTTTTTCTTTCTTCCAAATAAGTCTAGTTCTAGCTCGTAAACGATTTACCAGACGCTCTTACATGCCTCATTAGATTATACTATTATACTGAAGCATATTCTTCATCGTCTCTATCATCAACATTATTTAGTCGTCTTCTTGACTTAAACCTCATCAAAAGATGGATTTGAATACAAACAAAGAATACATTTTTGATGCGAAACATTTTTTTATTGTTTTCATTGGTAGAAAAAAAAACGAATAAATTCAAAAATCGAGCACTAAACCCACACATAAACACTGATTCAAAAGCAACATAGTCCTAAAAGATCGTTGGCCTTAAAGTGACGTCATAAAACCCAGTTAAAGATGTAACGAGATAGTCTTGTGTACCTAATTAATGCAACAGATATATACGTAGATAAACACATTAATTAAAAGGTTTAATTGTTTTTAATATTAGCTGTAATTAGCTTCCATAAATGCGTAACTGACTGCTAGAGCAGTTACGCACTAAAGGAATTGTTACAGGGCGTCAGAGGCTTTGCTAGGATCTCTTCAAAAATGATATTATTATTAAGAAAAAAGTGATATGGCTGATGATGAAGATGATGAAATCATAACTTAGCCCCCATATTTTTCAATAGAGAAATATGAGAAACACCTAATATTAATGTTCTGTTTATTTGAAAATGAAGGATGTAAATAATAAAACCGTCTTAAAAATAAAGCATCCACAGGCAGAGGAGTTAAGAAATTACCTCTTGTCTATATAGGTAACAGAAATAAACATAGGACACAATGAATATCAAAACTTAATTTGATATATGAAACGATTTATTGCTTCCATAACGCACACAATAGGAAATGCAGTTTTAATAGTTATGACCTTGACAAACTGTATTTTCCAGACTTAAATACGTAATTTGGAGAACACGTCGATATAACATTATATTTAATTTTTAAAAGCAAAAAAGTAAATACAGACGTCACAGAAAAAGGTTCCTGAATGATAATTTGAATTTCGAAGTCAGGCGGGTATAGTACCTACACGAATGGATTCATAATGAATCATTTTGGAGTAAGATGTTTCATCGTCTTTTAAGTAGGCTATAGGTACTCTACATTGCTTTTTAACCCGAACCTTTAGTTTCAAGTAAATTATGCTTGATTCAACAATAAAAACCATCATTCAATAATGCTATTTAAAACGTTTGTTTTGAGGATTGAAATATGCAAAAACATTAATTCATAATCTGTTTCACTTATTGTTTAATTTGTAGTATGTAGGTATGTCTGTAACATAAAAATATAATTAGCTTTGATAAAAGGTCGGTTGAATCCCATCTGTCTGAGGTTAATGATTTCTATTTGATGTCAGAAATCTATCATTCTTAGATTCTATGAATTGAATATTTTAAACAATATTTTTTTATCAAATCATGACATCTTTAAAAAAATCACTTAATATTATTAACGCGAAAGTCTCTGTGTGTGTATCTCTTCACGCATAGACTAAATATCTCAAAGGAGCGCGATTATACCGAAATCTAGATAAAGCAAAGCTAAGCGCTAATATAGCCGAGTGAGCAATTCACGCGGTTGGGAACCTGGGAACGCGATAATAAACGAATTCTACGCGAACGAAGTCACAGGCGGAGCTTAGCACCTACATAAATACAGTATAATCTCCTTACCTCCAAGGGTTTTTCACTGTGTTTTAAAATGACTTGCTTTGTCGTTTTGATGTTTCCCCCAATGATAACGTAGGCAGATAAAAATTGTAGGAAGCGTAGCATGATAATCGTGATAACGTAAGACGTAAATTTTAACTGCGTAAGTGGCGAATCCATTTATGCCTCTTTAATTGTTATGAGCACAATAATTACTATATTAAGTAACGACGAAAGCGATTGTTTTAAATTATGCGTTTTTACTAGTCTGTATTTACCAGAATGTGAGTTGGAAGATAACCACTGAACAAGTAATCACTACGTTTTGAAGAGAACGTTCGTCAGATTGGCGGCGACTACAGAAGCATTATAATAAAATTTTCGTATCTCCAAGTCCATCTGTCTCTTTTACTCATGCCAATGTCTTAAAGTACGTGACAGAGACAAATAGATCCGTGTTTATGTGAATCGCGTTGCATAGTAGAGCCTCAAATACAATATTAAAAGTAGTTCAGAGAATATTATCTTCTGTCAGCATGACATGTGATAATTTGACATAGAAATATATTGATACTACCTGATGCCTGTGGCTTCATAGGATCTTTCCCCTGAGACCCGTACATACATTCATATAAATGAGTCTATGTAATTTTCCAGCCAATATTCCTTCCTTGTTACATCTTAACTAGACATTGTGATTTTTTTTCTTGTTTTTTTTTCGTGTTCTTGAGTAACACACTCAATGACGTTGCTATAATATTAGTAAGATAACAACAACTTTTACTATTTTAATATTAGAAATACTCATCATTATCCTTTGGGGGTGGTGGAATCTACCTAGTCTTGTCTAGTCGAGTCTACCTCCTAGTGGTCTACCCTGGGCAACGGCATCTTTGGTTTTCCAACCAATGATGACAGCTAACAGATCCCTCTGCGGTGGTAGGCTTCGTAAGAGGCCGCCAGGATGCTACCACATTATGTTTGTTGACACACTAAATCTTTATTTTATTTATTTATTTATTGCATTTTGTTTACAAAATAAATGTAACAAAACCCTGTAAGGGTATAAGCAAACAACCTTAAATTAGTTTTAAAACATAAGCTTAGACAAAGTTTCAACATTGGCCAGATAAACAGACATAGTACACCTATGTATACATTTGTTTAAAGGTGAGTTAGTTAGTACATACAATTATTAGCCACTTGTTATATATATATATATATATATATATATATATATATATATATATATATCTACTATCTAGACATTATATTGTGTAGGTTAGTAAGATAAACTATAAATAGATGTGTTAGTTTTCGGATACTGTTACTGTTTAAATCTTAGTTACCTACTTACCTATGTGATTTTGTAAATTTATCTGTCATGTATTCTTCAACGTTATAGTAAAATTTTTCTATGAGGATAGATTTCAATTTGGATTTAAAGATTTTGATAGCAGATTCAGTTTTTAATATAATTGGTAGTTTATTGTATATTTGTATGCAACGGTACTCTGGGCCTTTTCTAAACATTTCAA
Source organism: Anania crocealis (assembly GCA_949315895.1). Classification (NCBI taxonomy): domain Eukaryota; kingdom Metazoa; phylum Arthropoda; class Insecta; order Lepidoptera; family Crambidae; genus Anania; species Anania crocealis. The sequence goes on from OX438883.1 coordinate 19,057,193, forward strand.
TTCTAGGAACTGGTAGGGATAAGTTGTTTTTGCGGCGTATGTTTGTATCACTGTTGTTTTTTACAAATAAACATGTCTCCAGAATGTACAAGGAAGGGAGGGTAAGAACACGCTCTTTAATAAAATGCGGCTTACAACTGTCTCTCCTTGTGATGTTCGCAATAATGCGCAAACATTTCTTTTGGGCAATGAAGAGATCTTTGGCGTCCACGCTGTCTCCCCACATGACAATGGCATATCGCAACCAGGCGTAGGCATAGGCGTAGTAGGCTGTCAGGGCGCACTCTTTGCTTGTGCTTGATTTTAGGATGCTTAATGCGTACAGGAATTGTGATAATTTTGATTTCGTTATTTCAATATGCTTTTTCCAGTTCAGATGAGTGCCTAAGGTAAGACCTAACAATTTGAAATCACTAACCTCTTCGATGCTAATGCTGTTTTTCACTGTTTTTAAATCTGTAAGTTGTTTTTGGTAAGGTTTGAATTGGATCATTTTAGTTTTTTGGTTGTTTATTTTTAAGTTATGATCCTGGAGCCAAAATTTTATGCTGTTAAAGGTATCAGTGATAAGATTATGGTGAAATACATCGGTTTTTGGTATTTTGAAAAGGAGGGAAATATCATCAGCGAGTTGCATATCTTGGGCAGGTCGTTGATATAAATTAAAAAGAGGATGCATCCAAGCACGCTGCCTTGAGGTATAGACCAGTTTGTGGTAAGGAAATCCGAGCGTACGCTCTGCAACTCACCGGTGTCTGTATCAAAATGATCTACTTGAACGCATTGACTTCTGTTGCTTAAGTAAGATTTTAACCAGTCGTATGCCTGCCCTCGAATACCAACGCCGTTAAGTTTATTAAGTAAGATAGAGTGTGACACCATATCATAAGCTTTTGTCATGTCTAGTAATACACCGACCGCGTAGTGTTTATCACGAATGTGGTTGAGGATTTCTTGGATGTATTTGTAGATTGCTAGAGAAAGCCATATTGGTTGTTATCAAGAATCTCATATTTGGCCATGAATTTGGAGATACGATCAGCGATAGCTTTTTTGAAGATTTTGGAGAACGTTGAAAGTACTGAAATTGGGCGGTATTGACTTGTATCTACAGAATTGCCGCCTTTTTTAAGAATGGGCTTAATTATTGCTTTTTTTAGACGATCGGGGAATGTACTTTCAGTAAAAGATTGGTTGATGAGGGTGGTAAGTGGGGGGTTCAGCTCATCTGCGCAAGATTTTAAAAGTGTAGAGGGAATGTTATCAATGCCGCAGCTATGTTTGTTAGGGATTTTCTTTATTATATTAAACACTTCAGTTTCGGATACAGGATGTAGGAACATGGAGTTAACAGCTGGTGAGTGTACTGGTCTCCCAATTGGTCTAAGAGAAAATTTTTGTGGATCAAGTGGTTGTTGTTGTGGTTGACCGACTGACGCGAAATACTGGTTAAATGTATTAGCGATAGTGACTGGGGTTTGAATAATTTTCTGATCAAGTGATTTAATTTTAATGCTACCCATTTGTGTCTTTTTACCACGCTTTTATTAGCTTGGGTTGTATCTATCTATGTATCTATGTATGTAATGGAATCTTTGAGCATAAATTTGACCGATTTCCAGAAGTTTGAATAATTTGAAACTTTGCATACGTATCAAGGATTGATGACAATGCAATAATTTAATAACAGTTTTCCCAGTTTTCCTCTGTAAGAGGGAGTAAAAGAGATAGAGCTAGCGCGCGATCTGTATCAATTATGTTTCCTGCATAGGTTTGGACTTACAGTCGGTAAAGAAGGAATCGAATCTTATAAACTAAACTAAAAAGTAAAAAATAAATTATAGTTTAAAAAACTAAAAAACCACGCTTTTAAAACAGATTGAACTAAAAAATTAAAAATAAAACTGTAGTAATCAATTGAAAAATTCATATTATTGTACAAAAAGCGTGGGGGGCTTGATTTAGATTGTTGTAAATATTTTATCAATAATTTACTATATCTGTGGATATCATAACATTTACCCATTTGTGTCTTTTTCTGATTTGAAGTTACCCGATTGATGACTTCCCACATTTTTTTAGTTTTATTATTTGCTTTATTCATTTCTTTCATATAGTCGAGTTTTTTAGATGATTTTATGCATTTCCTTAAAGTTTTGGAGTATACAGCATAGTTTTTTTTTAGATTTGTATTTTTTGTCTGGTTAACCATTATTTTTAAAAGTCATTTATGTTTGCAGGAAGTTTTGATGCCGTGTGTTACCCAAGTTTTGCTCTTTCTCTTAATTTTTATTCGTTTTAGTGGGAAAGTACAATCTAGAACCTGCTTAATTTTTTCATCAAATATATCATAGTTGAGGTTCCTTATTTATGATAAGGTATTCGTATAAAGTACCTACCATAATTTCTATTATTGAATGGTTTATGGTCATTCCGATACAATAATTGATATTGAGAACTATGCACTTCCTTCTTTTTACTTTATTTTATTTTTTTATTTTAAAAAGTCACAAATAGCGTAGATAAGTATAGCCTAAAGTTTTAAGCAAAAAGTACCTAGGTAGTTCTTATTTTGTATATACATTTTTAATATTTTGATAACACTTATGTAAAATATATTTCGATTGACCAATATATTTTTATTTATTTAGATAAACTGGCCTGGTTCTTTCCGAAACTAACTACACCCAAACTGGAAATTAAAAAAAAATTAAAAATTGATTGAAAAAAAAGCTAGTTCCATTTATTTAAGTTACTGTTCACGTGCAACCTCTACAATGTTAAAACAATTACGATACGACATTGTAATGCAAGTACCTACTAAGTGAAGGCATAAGCACAGTGCTATGTACAGTGGTCTAAGAAGACATTATCTTTGTCATTAGAGTCTATTGCTAGTATCTGTTGTTACTTACTACAAAAAAAAAGTACCTACAGACAACAGCACGAACGTCAACCGTCACAAAACGTCAAATTGTCTCAATTGATATTGATCTCTACTTGTTGGACTTAAAGTTGAAAATCAATTCAATGACCTTTATCTTTTTGGGTAGGTTGCCCTGCCGTTGACTGCACTTATGGTTAAAGGTTATAATAGCTGTTTCGCTATATCTGTCTGTCTGTTTGTTGGTCCGTTTGCGATTAGCTCAGAGACTCATTTTTCTTGCCTTGCCCGTAGTATAGGTAGAGTGTCACTGGATAGAATTTTTTGAAATAATATGGGTCATCTAACACATTTTTAAATAAAACGAATTTTGCTATAGTCAAGGAAGTCCTCCCTTGACTAGCTTGTAGGTAGGTATATAGATTCACTCATGACGGTGGTATAGGGTACGTAGAAAATTTCACAACGCCAAAAGAGTATCGTAGCTCTCAGGGTTTACAAGTCAAAAAGGAAATGACCATTAAATTTAGTACATACTTGGAAAGAACGTAATTCTGTACCAATTTGATAAAAAATAGTTAGATTTAGTATAAGATTATACAGGTTATCATCCCTTCCTGGTTGATAGGCCGTAATTGCGTAACAAGCGCTTTTCCTTTTTTTTTTGTGATAGGAAATCCGTTTTAGCACCGCTAAGGAGTGGAATGCCCTGCCTGCGTCTGTTTTTCCGAAAAATTATAATCCTAAAATGTTTAAAGCAAGAGTGGATAGGCTGCTTCTGGGTAAGGTCGTCCCAACTTCCGCTTCTTCTTAACCGTAGAGTTAAGTATAGTCAAGAGCAAGCCAACAAAAATATAAAAAAAGTTTTTAGGTATCTACGTAAAATAGTTAGTGATATAAAATTACGAGATTTTTTTTTCTTAATAATGAATAAAACATTTTCAGTACACTACCTTTATTATCAACCAAATACTTGTTAACAAAGCAATATATTCGTTTCTGTAACCTTTTTTAACAGTAGGCAGACAGTAAAATACTTACTTATCTTGACAAAATACATTGCGCTCAACTCATAAAAAAAAAAAAAAATTGAAACTTGGAATCAAAAAGGAAAAGTCACTTAGTCTATCAAACCTGAGACACTAAAGAATAATGATTTTCTACACTGACCCGTGGTTCGAACCCGGGACCTCGAAGTCAGCTATAGTTTAAAAACTTGTTTAAGCCACTCCATCACGGAGGTCGAATGAAAAATAAACAAATAAGGTCTATTTTCTAATCTTTAACTGTTAAGTATTGTGTACTCATTGATAAGGCTACATACATATTTACCAACAAAATTTCCTGTGACCCTGCCCTGATTGTCGACTTAAGTATACATTATGTGCTTACAAAACAAAAACTAAGTACAGCTAGCGATTCCGCATTCCGTTTCTCGCTCAAAGTAACGTAGTAAATAGTAATTTTACGAATAAGAACGCAAATGTCACAATATAATAATAATATTAGGGGTTAAAGTATAAAATTGCCGTTTTGTATGGACGAAATCGAAAAAAGTCATTTCACATACTAACCATTTTTTAGTTTTTTTAAAAACGCTTGAACCTTTTTGATGCAATTAAAGGTGAAAGTTAGATGGTTATAAAGCTACGCATTATAGTATTTAAATTTCTAAAAATCAAAGTATATAATACAAATATACTTAATTGAAGCAAGAAGGTCAGCTGACACATTGTAAGGGGTCTTTTCAACGACTTCCTTTGAAGTAATAGGCACTAGTATTGCATATTTTTTTTTAGTCAAAAGTTACTTTATTTAGTTTTTGATACAATACAAAAAGAATAACGCAATAATATGACTATACTTAAGAGCTATAAACAAAATAAAAAGTGGGAAAATAATCGGCAATTTCATACTTTAACCCCTATTATGATACTATTGTTTATGGTGGCCACACAATGGATCAACAGTGTACAAGTTTATTCATTGATTCAATAAGTTCAAAAAAAGGCACGCTGTTATAAACGCCTTCGAAAACTCTAAATTATCAGTAGGTAAATCAGTAAAATTAGTTTTATTTCAAATAGGCCCTAGGTGGCGCTTTTACACGTCCCAATATTTAAATCTAACTTATGGATGTCCTTGAAGGAAAGTCATTAGAAAAGAAGAAAAAAATATTGATTTTATCATTAAAAAATTGCGTTTGTACCTATACTGTTCCGTTCCTCGTGATACCGATTGACGCTAATTTGTGCAAACGAGAAGATAACAAATAAAATTTTACTTATATTTTCAGTAAAACAATTCTTTTCTTTCGATATTTTGCTGGTTTTTATTGTTAAATTCAAGACTTTGTTGTGTAAATTTAATGTAATGTTATTGGTTTATGTTAATTAAACGAACAAGAAACAATTAATACGTTTTGGATTGGTAATGAATATTCTATCAATTAACATACATATTATATCGACCGATGATTATCTTACAGGCTAGGAAAGCAAAATTATAATTTTAATAAAGTAGTCTACGAACTGACTATTTACCTAACTAAACAAACCGCAATAGTGGATTCGTCGTAAGAGTAGGTACTTAAATACCTACTGACCACCTATGAATCAACAAAACTGTTGATTCAGTTTTGGGCTAAAGTTATTTTTTTAATGTTTTGTTCGTAGACGCTCAGATACAAAAATTTGTAAATCAAGATTTCTGGTATGATTCACGTTTTTAAGATATAACGATTTGGTCACTACTTACTGAGGTTCTTTATTTAATTCAATTATGTCAAAAATGACCAAGTATATAATCATTTCTACCATCAGCGCACATTAGTCTATGTTACACACTTCAAAAGGGAATATATTGCCAAAATTGCCACGCTTAGAACACCTTTAGATTTTGGTCACCGAGAAAGATGCTATACGATTTTAGGCTGGTACTACATAACAATGCTAAGTAATATAAATAATAAATAATATTAAATAATAAATGTGGACAACATCACATACATTGTTCTGATCCCTATTTGAATAACTAAACAACAAAGGTACCACAGACAGACACCCAGACCCGAGAAAATGTAGAAAAACGCATTTTTTCTACATTGACCCGTCCGGGAATCGAACCTCGGAGCAGTTGACACCTTGAAAACCGGTGTGTACGCCACTCCGCTACGGAGGTCGTCAAAATATATGTCTTGAAGTGTAAAATAAAAATAAATTGCGGATCAAGTCGCGCAAACGTGAGCAATTCACGGCATGTTCACAAACTATTATTATAGTTAACATCGTGCTACTAGCTAGAGGCGTGAAAAAACTACTTTAATCAAGTTACATGAAATTGCTTCAACCTTTGCTTTATTGTACTTTTACATTATAGGATTAAGATTAACACTATAAGTGGACTAAACGATAAAATTACGTCACACTAGAGCAAGATGCAGAAGGCTTACAACTTCTTAATATACATAGTTTCGGAAGACTTGAATAATAGAGTCAAATCAATTTAGAAAATATAGTATTTTGAATTAAGGAATTGTCAAACAATGAAACGTAGTAGGATGAAATTTTATCTACCTTCCAAATTTTAATATAACAATGTATTTGACAAAAAACAAATTGCGTATTTTTTCTTTTGGTATAGTCCAGTACAAAAATGTCAAGAAGCACTTAGAAAATGTCCGCCAAAAGTCTATAATTTTTGATACGGCCTCCTAGCAACACTTACGCGATGCGCATCTATTCATTAATTACGATACTATCCATCAGTTTTTGATTTTCCCTTCATACCTTAACAGGCCTAGCCCCGTAAAAATTTAAAACTATGTTGCGAAAAATAATTATATTTTCGGTTGGAAACTCGATTCACATTTTGTAGTCATAAATGGGCTCTAAATACGATACTGAACGCCTATAATTTCTTTTGAAGATGATGAAAAATTCATCATGTAGGTGTAGTATAACGTATAGCCATATAAGTCGTTTTATTGTTTGACAGGAATTATAAAATCAAAACCAGGGCCCTTCTAGCCTAGGTACGCACTTATTATACAAAACGCACCACATACAAATCACGGTGATTTAAAAAAAATAACCATTGGTTTTACTATATGTCTAATATTGATCAAGAATGATTACACTTATCATCCACTAGTTAATACAGTGCTAAAAACTGTTTAAAACGTACACAGGTTTCAGCCACATCATATCATCTCTATGTGCACATGATTGACAGATGACATGACTCCATCCTATTTATGAATCTTAGAGATACGTTACAAAACAGAAATTGTAAAACTTACGTTTTTAATTAATTTATCCATATAAGAAATAAATGTGTAACCACATTTAATAAACATTGTTTAAAACTACAGTTCTTTCCATAGTTGTTTTCCATCTTTATTACGACAAAGATAGAAAAGATAGGGCAATAATACGAGTAATTGAAAGTCTGTCTGATACTATAAATGTAAAAGTTTGGAAGGCTACACGAATTAGGCTATAGATATAGGCAAGAATAGCACATAGGATACTTTTTATCCAGGCAAAAGTAGGGCTCCTGTGAGATAATATCTCGACGCGCACGAAGTCACGGGCATCAAATAATCCTCATATTTTTAAACTTATTATGTTCAGGAGTTATGTATGAAATATTTTAGATGCAAAAAATTCCAAGATTGTAGATACATGCATCCATGTTTTACAACCTCATACTAAGCAAATAATCTTAACTCCTTGGTTTCTTGAATTTACCCGAACACTATCTAACGTTGAGATGAAAAATTGTTCACATATTTAACTTGAGTCTCTTTTTTTTATTTTGTAGTCATAAGGTTTTATTAAATAACAGTTTTAGCCGCTTGTTAATAAGAGAACCTTCTGTTTTTACTCTAATTGCATTATGTGAAATAGAGGTCGTTGAATTCCGTGCTATTTGGTTAGCTGGCCTCTGACCTGGGTGTAAAATACATAAATGTCATAATAATACCAATCTACCATTGTCAATTCCTAATATGGACTTAATGCCTAATAATAAATTTGCTGCAACAAAAGTGTTTCTGTCTGTATGTCTGTTTTTTATCTCTTCACGTTTAAAATACAGAAATAATTGAATAATAGGGGTTAAAGTATGAAATTGCCGATTATTTTCCCACTTTTTATTTTGTTTATAGCTCTTAAGTATAGTCATATTATTGCGTAATTATTTTTGTATTGTATCAAAAACTAAATAAAGTAACTTTTGACTAAAAAAAAAATGCAATACTAGTGCCTATTACTTCAAAGGAAGTCGTTGAAAAGACCCCTTACAATGTGTCAGCTGACCTTCTTGCTTCAATTAAGTATATTTGTATTATATACTTTGATTTTCAGAAATTTAAATACTATAATGCGTAGCTTTATAAACATCTAACTTTCACCTTTAATTGCATCGAAAACGATTCAGGCGTTTTTAAAAAAACTAAAAAAATGTTAGTATGGAAAAATGACTTTTCTCGATTTCGTCCATACAAAACGGCAATTTCATACTTTAACCCCTAATAGTTCTAGGGGGTAAAAAGGCTTCAAAAGTATGTAAAAGTAAGAAAAAGTTACAGCCTGTGATCCCACTGTAGGGCAAAGACCTCCATCATTGAATTCATACTACCACAGCAATGATGGGTACAGGCATAATCACCAAGCTTGTTAAATACGGGTTGGTGATCACAAACCTGAGCAGTATTCGAAAATTTGAAACTCTTTTGTTATCCGACCCGGGGATCGAACCTAGGACCCCGAGACCCTGGGAGACCTTAAGGCACTACATCAATGGGGCGTAAGGTGTGTATGAGGAATCAATATCTTTTCTCCTAAAAACGACGGCTTTTATTTGACGTTCAAGGTTGGTCCCAGTAAATGAGTTCATAAAATTAAATACAGGTTACGAGTGAGTGTTCTTTTATGCACTTTTAACTGGAATGCAGTTACGAAACGTATCCAGGTGACTTTGTGTTTAAAAGCAAGGGCTTATAGCGATTACTTAATTTTGATTCGGTAAAAGTAGCATGTTATACCATTCTGTTGTTGGTTGCGCAACTTCGCTCTACTTATTGCAACCGTTGGTGCGCTAACTGTCATGTAGGGATGTTGTGTCGAATTCGATTAAGAACGCCTTTGGGGGTCAAGTCTGTCATGTAGTCTAACGAACAATAAAAATATATAAGTTGTTTGTTTAAGTTAGGTTGAACGGTTATTATTTATTAATATTTAAACTTTTAAAAAAATGTCACATCTCTGATCACAGCCACAAGTACAACCACGAGACGTAGTTAAGAGAAGGCAAGGGCTGGTTTTACATTTTTGTTGCAAACTCGCACGTCAACGAAATTAAGATGCCCCAAGTATATCTATAGCCTGAGGCCTTACTCCGCAACACAATGTAAGTATATTCGAATTCATCTGTCCCTATCACTCATACCGATGTCTTATAGTGTCTGAAAGAGACAGATATATCCGTAAATACGAGCTTCGTGTTGCAGAGTAAGGCCTCTGATGCGATATCGTCTAAGCTGTATCTGTATATTAAAATAAAAAATCTTGGTCTCCTCGTGACTACTAACACTGATTGATTAGCGTTTGAAAACAGCATATAATCATCCCACTGCAGGGAAAAGGCCTCCATCATTGAATTCAAGTTATCACAGCAATGATGGGTGCTGGCATAATCATCTCGCATGCCAAATGCAGATTGGTGATCATAAACCCGAGCAATGTTCGAAAATTCGAAACTTTTTGTTGCCCGACCCGGGGATCGAACCCGGGACCCCGAGATCTTGGCCCGGTATTTAACCTACTAGACCCACGGGGCGTTAAGTGTTTGAAAAGTCGCGACTTATCAAAATAATTTGGCTCATTACTGCGAGTTGAATTCATGATTGGATTTTGATATTTATAGTACCAGATGTTGTGAGGACTGTAGCCATTGATTATGTGGTTTTATTGAGTACAATTATTTACCTATCAATTTCATCTTTTCTTCCTATTAGGGGCGTCGTTAGCTTTGACTTAAGTATTTACCACCAGAAAATAACGGGCAGCAGTGTTCTTTCTCCATCATTTGCCACCCACCTGCCAAGCGTGGCGATCACCTATAGCAAAAGCCCTTTCTTGGAGAGGGCTGCGCCAGCAGTGATTTATGAATCATAAGATAAATCATGTATCGTGTGGTGACACTTTAAAAGAATAGCGCCACCCCTTCTTTTGATGAGGCGACCTTATGAGCGCTGTAAGGCTGATTCTAAAGTCACGTTGATCGTACGCTGATCATCGGCGCTGACCGTCAAAATGTATGAACTTAAGCGTCGCTGACAGCGATTTCCGTACATTTCGGCGCTCGGCTCTGATGGTCAGCGTACGATCAGCGTGACTCTAAAATAAGCCTAAGGGGCGACCTAAGTATTATTGCCAGAAGAGGACAGGCAGCAGTATCTTCTCTTCAGCAGATTATGGAAAAACCTGGAGAGGTAAATTAATTAACCCCATGGAAAACGGACTAAAGGTTCCGGCATCTTCACGCTTCCACGATGTTTTTAAATAGTCCTAACATGTCGGAAGTTAAAGTAAATAAAATATAGATAGTGACACCTTCTTAAACAGTTCTGGCACCAGAGTCTGCAAAAATGCAATTTATTAACAGAAAATTGTAGTTTCCTATTTTATAAACCTTTGCTACATTATTTCTGATGTATACGACCAAAACCATCGGGCGCATTAATGCTTACCTGGCATGAATGAATTTTGGGCAATTCCGTTGCAATTCCTCTAAAATTCGTAAAATGGCCTAAGTTTGGGGAGAATCATTTACAATTCAATTCATTAGATGAATCGTATTTGACGAAAATGTTGTAACATGCAAAAAACATAGAACGAGTGAACGAATGTATTAGAAAAAAATGTTTTCAATATTTTTATACTAGCTTATTGACTTTTAAGAGTTTGTAATAATGAAATAAGATAAGAAAAATATATATTTTGCTATAATGGCTATTCTCAGAGCTAAACAAACTCATTTACTTACGACTTAAACTTATTTTTTTCATCACACTGGCAATAAATTTGATGTCATTGTTTAAAAAAAAGTAATTATAACCTCTCAAAACTTAAAACTAAAATTGGAAATATTAATTTGATTTATTTGTTTACGATCGATATATTTGATTAAGTGAATTGTGTATGCATAAACTACGAATATGAAAACACGTAGTCCTTCCTTATGGAGCTGCATTGTGGCTAAAATAGAGACGTTTCATTGGATGTTATTAATGTTTTGGACAAAAACTGAACTTGGAAATAATTTGTATTGTTTAGGATGGATATATTTAGATAAGTGAATTGAATGCTTATCCTACGAATATGAAAACACTTATTCCTTATGCTGGAGCTGCATTGTGGCTTAAATAGAGAGGTTTCAATGGATAATATTAATGTTTTGGTTTATTTAAATCAAGACTTTCATTTCGTGTAAAAGTAAGTAATTCTTTCATCAATATGTATAATTTCATAAACCACTAATCCATAATAATGAGACAGACATTGCTGCACCACATTTTCCTAAACAAATTGTCAATGAGTTATACTCGATATTGCAGTAATTAAAATTAAACAATAGAGAAACTGACATTATTTTATATTTATTTATTATATTAATATAAAACCTTTTTTCTAGGTCACCCTTAGGACCACTATAGAAAACTAGGCAGCTAAAATTTATTAGACTCACACTACACACTAGTACTTAGGTAAGTAAAACTAAACTATTTTTTAAATTAAAAATGTACATATTTATTTTAAATAAAAACATAACCTCATATTTTATTCCAACCACTTCAAACACAATCCCTAAACAACACAGGAATTTATGTGTAGCTGACTAGATTTTATCCGTACAGAGATATTTCTGACTGCGGTACCTTCGGCTTCATGGTAGTCCGGGTTACCGGGTACATGTGCCTGAAAATTAAAATTTAATTTTAGAATAATGTAACACAAATACATTTAGAAAAGTACTAGCATGTATGTTTGTAATTTGTATCACTTTAACATTACTCATATAATGAATATTTATAGCAATAGTACATACTTAAAAAAAATGTTTTTTGTTTCATTTTCAGGATAGTGGAGGTGTTCCAGATGAAATTTTATTGTATGAATTCTCCAAACAAATGAATTTTGGTTTGCTGCACCACAGCTGGCATCTATGTATCATCAAAATATTGGGAGGTGGAGTCACAAACCTGAAACAAAATTATGTACATAATAATAATGTGTAAAAGAAGTATTTGTATATTATATAAGTTAAAAGAAACACTTTTTTTTATATCCTAATGGCTGTTCCTACTAAGTCTACAGGAGTTAAACTGAATTTTAAACGAATAAATAATTTTCTTAATAAAAGCTTGCTTATTATTTCCTTTATTATATAAATTAAGTAGGATATTCTGCTAGTAAGTTTTCCTTTTGTTATAACAATTGTTTATAATTTTTTGTGCTATGCACCTGCAGAATAGCACGACCTCTTCTCGCCCTTCTTACTAAGTATTTTTATATGAGGTTAGGTATTTATTTATTATAAGGCTCACCTTGTTAGAAGTTTCTGTTTTATATACACTAGGGACTTACTATTTGTAGAGTATGATACAGTTTCCTATTGAAGAATCTTTTTTTATATTCTGCAGACCTTGCAATGACAATGCAATGTGAGATAAGTAGAATACGACGCTCTAAGTACGAATAATATCTAGACAACCGAACGTATTATGAACTTATGAATCCTGATTAATTTGTGATTTGAAAATATGACTCACCATAGTTTATTCCGTTTCGATGATGTGTAAGCAAATATAAGGCTCCAACTCGTTTTAATCACTGCACACACTTTTGTTATGTTTCGTGTAATTGGACAAATTCAGTCTTGTCTAAAGAGGTTATTTTCACTTTGCTAACATTAAAAGATGCTCCAAGTTGATCTCGATGCTCTAAAAGCTTTAATTTAGTCCTTAATCTTAACTTTTAACAATATTTCATAATTTTTAGTCTTGAATTAGTGAATATGAATTGTAAAAAGTTACTCGAAAGTAACTTCTTATGAATCTGCTATTTGACACAAAAGCAATTCATATTATTAGGCCATTTTACGAATCTCCATAGAAAACTGTCAAAACGATGAATTGCGGAAATGAATCGTAATATGATTCATTAAAGGAATTGCCTCTAAGTGGCCATTTTGCGATTTCTAATACAATTCATAATAGGATCACAGTATGATTCTGCCAATGTGGCCTTTTTAGCCCCCCTGATCTCAAATTAAGTAACTAATTAAAGCATTTCTTTGGAAATCAGCAATAATGAAGGTACCTACTACTAACACCCGGACCCGAGACATCACCAAAAATACTTTTTCTACATTGACCCGTTCGGAAATCAAAAATCCCGGACTTTATAGCAAGCGACATCTTGAAAAGCTGAGTGTACGCCACTCCACCATTGAGGTCGCTATATTTTGTTAAAATAAAAAAGTGACTTGTTACGTATTTGTGTACCTGTGAATAATTAAAAACATATTTTTAAAGTAGATACGTCGAAGGAACAAATAACACAATTAAAACTAACAAATAAAGTAAAATTTTAATTAGCAACAAATCGACTGCAATCTGTCTACCAAACTATACCTAATTATCTGATTGGCAATACATTATAATGTTTGCAATAGTAGGAAAGTAATTTGTTCAAATTATCTTGACGTAGACTGATTTCCTAATCAATTACTAAGTTATACCGACAGATTGTTCTCAAGCATGATGTATCTACATAATGTGCGTTATTAAATATGTTGTAACTTAATTGAATACCGTTATTTATGGTCTTTTAACTATACAAACCGGGGGCGCAGGACAGCGATTAATTTTTCTCCATATCTGTCTATTGCTGTCCAGTGTTGCACTCAATGTGTCGATAAGTCTGTTTACTTAACAATATGAATCGATATTTTCATACTATCAGGTAAGTACAACATCAAGTTTTTGGCGATACTAAATTAATAGGGGTTAAAGTATGAAATTGCCGATTATTTTCCCACTTTTTATTTTGTTTATAGCTCTTAAGTATAGTCATATTATTGCGTATTTCTTTTTGTATTATATCAAAAACTAGATAAAGTAACTTTTGACTAAAAAAAATGCAATACTAGTGCCTATTACTTCAAAGGAAGTCGTTGAAAAGACCCCTTACAATGTGTCAGCTGACCTTCTTGCTTCAATTAAGTATATTTGTATTATATACTCGTACTTTGATTTTCAGAAATTTGAATACTATAATGCGTAGCTTTATAACCATCAACTTTCACCTTTAATTGCATCGAAAACGGTTCAGGCGTTTTTAAAAAAACTAAAAAATTGTTAGTATGGAAAAATGACTTTTCTTGATTTCGTCTGTACAAAACGGCAATTTCATATTTTAACACCTAATATTATTAATAAAAATTTCTTAAAGAAAATACCGTTACTTTGTTTCTGATTAAACATATTCGATGTACAATATTCATAAATAATTATCAATTAAATTTTTAAAAAAATTACGTTCCGTTACAAAACTTTACAAAGTGAAATCACCGTATTAAGCCATCCTTTACTAATTAGTTTAGATTTTTAATGAGTTAAATACATATTAAAAATTTAAACTAATCAGTTTGAAAATAATTTAACTGAACAATACCTGCCTAAATTTAATATAACATACCTGTAGGTAAATTTTTATATTTACATACTTTTTGAATTTTATAAGTAGGTAGGTTATCCGTCTACCTTTTTATTTTTCCTACTACATTGCTTAGCAATCGACTGGATATAAGAAGCAATATCGATGCTTTATTTGGACATCCCTAGAACAAGTTGGCAATTAACTTTTCTCAATTTATGTTTAATGCAAATTCATACTGCCAGATACAGAGTATAGGAAAATTGTCGTTTATGAAAATCTTACAATGTATTATAAACCTACCTACCTATTGAATAAATGCCAGATGACTTCCACTTTTACAAAAATGTTAAATTATATTGATGTGTGCTTTAGATAGGAAGGTTCTTTCATATGTATGATTTTTAATATATTTTATCGGTTTTTAGGAATCAACCACTTTTCCCATTGCTTTTTGAGTTATACGAATAAAACATTATTCAACAAAAATGACACGATGTTATCCTCTGTCTCTCTTATTAAAAAAAGTTGTAGTTAGTTTTGACGGAGTAGACTGAAATTTTAACCGTCTAAAACTTTCTAGAATTGCAGCCACTGGATATATAGCTTGACGGTTACGCCCAAAGTCAAAACTACGGACTACAAATGCTCGTTTTCGCACACCGCTAATGTGTTGGCAATTAAAAATTCAAACAATAGGGACGTTTCCGCGATTGCCCATCGCGATAGTGCTGCTATTAAAATGTGAAATTGTCCGACAACCACAGCTATCACAATAATGTGGGAGGGTGAATTTTTGAACTATTGTTTTGGTGTAGTTACAATGTTCTTCGGATTTTATGTTACTTTTTCTTTCTGCTTACGTGATTTAGCAGCTTTATTACTCTTACGGGGCATACTGGATATTATATCAGTCCAGTGCTAGAGGCTTTCCAAAAGGGGAATGAATCGTCACGCTTGGCACGTGAGTTGGCGATCGAGTTTGTCCAATGGTGGAGAGAAGATGGTGCCAGTCTCTTTCGGGCAGATCTCCTATAGTCGGCTCTTTCCTTCAGCCATAGAAAGAGAAGGGTGGTGTTTTTTTTAAAGTAAGGGACAAGTTAAAAAAAGTCGTATTAGGGTTTTTTTTATTGTAATTTAAGAAAAAATCAAAGTATTTATATTTTTTTGTCTTTCAATTATCTTAACGTTTTTGTTTTAGGCAAAACAGTTTTTTCCGTTATTTGTTGTGATTTCATACCTTGTAAGCAGAGTCGTTAAATTTTGTTGTATTTTATTTAAATGTATAATAGGCACGAAATTGGTCCGCTTGATCGTCAGTCCCCTACCAGTTGAATCGACGATCAAGCGGTCAGCTTGCGGGAAGTCACCGGTTGAATATTGCTCGGGGTTGTTCGTTCAATAATCCTTAGGGCTATGTCCACAGTGTAGCTGGTCCAGCGGCTGGCTCAGATGACGATGATAATGACATTTAATGCAATGATATAAATCATAAACATTAACAAAACAAACATTTACTTCAGTTACTACCTGCTAGTATTACATAAAGCCTCACAAACGTAAGCCGGCTATACGTTCTTTTGTTAATTTGCAACAATGTCCATGCGAGTCCAGCTCTCTAATCACAGCAATATATCTGAAACAATTTTCAAGTGGGTGCATTTGTACGTTGAAATATCTCGTTGTTAAAACGCCATTATTTGCCATGCGAATCGCAGTTAACTGATCGTGGTTGGTTACTGTAATCAAATTTATGGGAGTTAACCAGAGTTAAGGTTTCGAAAGCAGTTCTCACTTCAATCGGTCTGAACAAAAAGTGTATAAGTTATGGGAATGGTGATAAATATCAATCTTTGAGTATTTTGCATTTGGTTGGCAGTTTTAATGAAGAGAGAAAGTATTTATTTGACATTGTCGTTTCTGCGGGGTCGGCGGCGGAAAACGGTGCGAAGTTGCAACACTCTAAATATTCAGCATTAGAGTCACTCTACGATTTCGTACCGTTCGCAGTTGAGACGGCAGGACCATAGGGTAGTGAGGCTCGAGACCTTTTTAAGGAGTTAGTGCGACGGTTGCGAGAGAAAGGGAATGATTCCCGCTCTGGGTCCTGGTTGGTTCAGCAGGTCTCCATTGCCATTCAACGTGGCAATGCAGCCAGCGTAATGGGAACCTTCAGATCGGCCAGGCAGCGCGGAGAGACTGAAATAATTCTTTTATAGTTAGTTATATTTTATTTAGTGCTTTTTTATATCATTAATATTTTAGCTTACAAAGTTCTAGTGCAAAAATTTTGACATAGACTTTCATCTCATAGAAGATAGAAGGTAATTTGAAAAATAGAAATATAAAAATAACATAACACCCTAGTCCAAAAAAGCTGTAAAGTGTTCGAAACGTCGAGTAAGCCTAAACATGATGTATTGTATAAACCTAATAAGATAAATATCTCAATTTATGTTTCATTTCAATGTATAGTGTTCGCGTAAACTCAAACAGTATGTAAACTAATGTATGTTATGTAATTGGTGTAGGTACATATATTGGATGCAATTTTAACTACTTTCCAAAATTTTTATAAGCGTTCAGTATCGTATTAAGAGCTCATTTATGAAGTAGAACATGTAAATCAAAGAATAGTTTTAAATTTTTACGGTCCTATGCCTGTTAAGGTATGAAGAGAAAATCAAAAACTATTGAATAGTTTCGTAATGAATTAATGAGATGCGCATTGCGTAAAAAAAGTATTGCTAGGCGGCCGTGTTAAAAATTTTAGACTTTTGGCGGACATTTTCTAAGTGCTTTATCTTGACATTTTTGTACTGGGCTATACCAAAAGAAAGAATACGTCATTTGTTTTTTGTCTCGAAGTATCTCGTAGATTGATATATTAATAGACGGTGGTTAAAATTTCATCCTTCATTATATAGTCAAAGTTGGTACGCATAAGAGAAAATACACATCTTTTGCTTTTATATTGCAAAAACGCAATTTTATTTACTAAAAAAGTGTCAAAAAGATAATTTCTCATATTATAAAAAAAATGCTTAAGGCAAACATGATTTACGATCATCAAACGATCACAAGAAGACGCACGATTGGCGCGCGACTGATACATCATAATCGATAATGTAACGTAATGAAAGTTGATGCAACTGCAGGAAGTTTAATCAAGTAATTATGTATTATAAAGAAAGACTCGTAAGGTTTAAAATCGTATGAGAGGGCGTGGTCGCGGTATTCGCGTGCGTTGTATTCCGACGCGTACGCACTCTCCGGTGCAATGTTGAGCAACCAAAAGGAAGTATTGTTAAAAGGTGACCTCATCGGTTTTATTTGTAAATGCCTGAGTTAGGTTATTTCAGAGATTCCGGTTCAGATTATTATTATAAATTGATTTATTTCATATAGGTATTTTTTGCAACGACTTTAGACCCTAATTTTCCAATTAATTTCTTCCTTTTAGGGGGATATTAATTAATACTTACTTAAAGACATTTAAATAATAATGTTAAAAATAAAATACGTATTTCCTAAGCATTTTTTTTTTCAATTATGAAAAATTTTCTACGTTAAAAACTTTTATCTGAGAATCTGGAACTTATCAAAAAAGGAGTAATCTAAATTGGTGTAGTCTATTGGAAATTATGCGCGTACATACATTATTTATTTTTATTTGTATAGTGTAATTGGGACCAATGGCTCAAAGTGCTTTACAAAACACGATATAAGTATATTATTATCCTCAACCCTTGACTTAAGCTAATCTTAACAAAGTCTTTTTTTTAAAACGATTTGATCTTGAATCGTATTCGGGACTATTGCGTAGTGGGCGGACCACCGAGTCACAACACAGTTCGACTCCGGTCCATCCGTTACCAGCCATATCAATTGTTCACTGATAAGAATAGAGTGCTTGTAGTAAGTATATTTTGATAAAATAATGAAAGTTATTTCATCAGTTTAGTGCAATCATCCCCTAAAAGAAAACTCCAATAAAAAAAGGACCGTAAGACGCTTGTCTTAAAGACTATGTTGAAGCAAAATGAAACATGTCAGTCAAAATTTAGTTTAGTTTTTACGATACATCAGTACCTACAAAAGTAAGCTGTTACGCAACTATTCGACGTCTGAAACGGACGCGCACGACGGGCGAAACTGCAGGATCTCGCTTGTCTTGCGAAGAATTGGATAATAACTAACATTATGCGGCTATTATTTTAATTTTGAATTCGGTATGATGATCTGCTAATGTTTCAACTAATGGTGAAACTAGTATCTGTAACATATAGGGGGTCATCCACAAATTTCGTCCCACGATTTTAGAGATTTTCAGACCCCCCCCCTACCCCTTGTCACGCATTTTTACGAAAATACCCATACTATTTTGCCCAATGTCACCAAAAGTAAGACCCCCCATATTTATTATTTAATTTGTGGACGGCCCCCAGCTCGTGGAAAATTATTACTCGATTGTTTGAGCTTATGAAGTATTTAACCTGAATTTGACGCTTTTTGGAAGTCCACATTTTATCAAATAAGTCTGAATTGATTAGTGGTTAAAGCTTAGTTTTTCAGTAAAGTCTGACAGGAATTACTAATGAGGGGACCGATTCGGGACTTCGACCAGGATCGGGAGATTTTAGAAGGTAGAAAGACCCCCAGAAAGGGTCTGGAAGGGGTTACGTGAGTTGTAGTCAATTTTGGAATGCAAGGAAGACAGGAAGGTCCCGGTTTCCGTTGCAAGATGAAAGTCGTGAAAACATGTCACGTCAGATACCTACCGGACGGCTTAAAAAGCATTGACACTAGATCAACCTTGAAGGAAAATCACACGATAAGAAACATTGTCGTGTAGCCCAGGCAGTGTCTTGTGGTGCCGAGGTTAAAAGAAAAGCGCCACCCCTCTTCTTTCTGTAATTGTTGTAAGAGCTGACTAAAGGGGTACCTACTGCAAGAAGAAGACGGTTAGCAGTGTCTTTCCCCCACTACTGGCCAAACTGCGACTGCCAATCTCCTTGCGGAGAGGCTTTTGTGCAATGTGCTTTAGTGTAAATTAGTTTGGGGTCATACGAGTACTTAGTGCCCTGGGAAAATTTTAAATACTATTTTGATCATGTCATACATCCACTGTATTCCTTCTTATGTCTTATACATCCTTTTCTTTTTTTTATCGCCTTCGATTCTTGGTATTTTATTAAATAATCATAAGTAGTAGTTAACAATAGATATTTACAATTACTGAATGTTTGAAGTGTTATTAATCACCACCATAGGTACTTATTAATAACACAAAAAATGCATTAACATAATTTATTAAGCAATCGATCATTGTTATCATTGGCTACAAATTGTAACCACTTTACCTTAATTATTTCCTTCACTGGGCGTTAGTTCAGGAACATAATTTATATACCTAATTATGCATACGAGTGTTTGACCTTACCGCCTTATTAAATAATCACAAACGGATGTAGTCTTTTACGTAGCTTTCAAAAGAGTCAATTGTAATCATTTATATTTGAAGGTTATGAACAGACTGCCCATAGGCGAGCAACCATTTGATTTTATTTAGTCAGTACACAGGATTAACATTTACAAGACAATCCGTTATAAAAACTACTATATGTAATAAAAGAATAGTCAATTTCATTTAGGTAATAAAGATTGCTTTTAGATTTTTTATTTTAAGAGTAACATAGAGAAATTTTGGGCTACAATTAAATTTACAAAAAATACATCTTATATTCTGGTAAACACTAAACGAGAAAGAGTTATCCTAGGCCTTTTAAAAGTAAGTTTCATTACATTTAGAGAATTGATGTTCGCATTGTGTGTAATGCAATCTGTTTTTTTCCTGTCCTGACTTTCAACTCACAGACTTAGACTGAAGTTATGAATTACTGGAATTAACATGTTTTTTGCGCGTCTATAACACTTAGATTTGACGAGTATATTCAGCTTTCGTTTGATTTGGCTTCATGAAAAAACAGAATACGTAACATAGAGTACATTGCAAATGATTACTCCAAAGATTTAAACTTATACGCAAGGCTAATTTGAACAATTTAAGAACTAAATGCCATTCTAGATTCCAAAACTATAATTATTGTCAATTTAATAATGGTTCTTACGGCTGTTAAACGAAAATTGAAGCTGACAGTAAGTAGTAACGAATTGCACACCCTACATTTAGTTGACAGCCTCGGGATAATTTGAATCTATGTTAACTACACGAAATAATTTAACTATGAAGTTGGGTAAAAGAAACATAAAACTATGACAACATCTGCTGTTAGAAGCTAACTAGGTGGTGGAAACAGTAATAATTTTAATTTGTTTTACTTCTTTTATGTAGAGTTTTACGTACTCGCAATAACAGCAATAATAAGGTACTATTTAGAGCTTCGAATAAGACAGGTGTGTTCAATTATCATCATCATCGTCTCACCGAACGATCCCGCACCACCCGCATCAAACGGCTTCCAGCTGCCTTCACCAGAACGACGAACCATCTGGTGGGAGGCCTACCAAAAGATCGTAGTCGAGAGCGCAGCTGCTACTCCAGAACCTTTCCGCCCCAAAACAACGGTCCCTCTGGTAGGGGCCTACCTAAAGATCGTAGTCGGGAGCGCGGCCGCCACTCCAGAACCTTTCCGCCCCAAAACGACGGTCCCTCTGGTAGGGGCCTACCAAAAGAGCTTTCAGCCCGTTGGCCATCGGTTCATCTTATTATGTGAGTTCAAATAAATGTAACTTAGTATGGTAAGTATAGCTAACTGACCTAGTTACCTATAGTTAGAAGTTGATAAACGATATTAGTGGATAAAATCACCCTCAAAGTAGCAAAATAGTTTCTCTATATTGACACGTCCGCGAATCGAATCCGTAATCTCGGAGCTAGCGACTAGACGGAGGTATAAAGGGAAAATCAAAAACTTATGATTAGTATCATAATGAATGAATGTGATGTGCATTGCGTAAAAAAAGTGTTGCTAGGCGGCCGTATCAAAAATTGGCTGACTTTTTTTAAGTGCTTTATCTTGACATTTTTGTATTAGGCTATACGAAAAGAAAAAATACGTCATTAGCTTTTTGTCTCGTAGATTGATATATTAAAATTTGGAAGGTGGTAAAAATTTCACCCTGTGTAAGAATATACTACAGTTAATATCAATAAATATTATTTGTACACATCTACTTACATTAATTTTTAGTCTTAATGGTTAATCTTGTGATTTCTTAAGTTTTATTGTTTTAATTTTTTAATGTATAATATGCTACACCCTTACAGGATTTTGTTGCGTTTATAATGTTAAAATTACGCAACGAATAAATAAAATAATAAATAAGATTACTTTTATATCTCCATAAAATGACCTGCATCTTTTTATGTCCATTAATTATGAAAGCTTGACTTTTAAAAGCATCCTAGCCGACGCCTGCAAATATTATTTCCTAAACATTCAGTTAGTAGATTCATTAATAACCCATTAAGTATGTTTGATTAAAAACGAATATTAGACATACCTATGTCATCATATTGGTTTCTGTACCAGTCCACGGTGACAGTAAGCAGTTCGGACGTGGTATGTCTGTCGCAGTCAGTTGTATCAATTAGCCAGTGTCTCAAACGACGAGCCTGTTTATTGTTGGCAGTCATGGGCCTTGTAACCAAAAAAACAATTACAATAGATTTAGTTCTAATAAGGTATGTTGGTATTTTATATTATATTACTGTCATTGCTTAAAATATCTCAAAATATGGGCACTACAGCTCCGTGATATTGAAATATAATTTTCTCATTTAAACCCTTACTCATTTCAATGAGTCATTTATTTTTGCCGTTTTAATTCGATCATTAAAAAAAATGCAGAACTCCCCAGAACACAGATTTTAACACATTTTTGCAAACATATTATGTTTAGCTACTAGCGTCATATAGGTATTTAGATAGTACCTACTGCATTGACTTCATGAGAAACTAAGTTTTGATTCAGTTGTTTCCAAAAATAATGTGTAGTAATTTCAATGTGTTGACTGTAATTTTATACAATAAATGGCGTCTGCCTTGATAAAATTTTAGTAATTAAAATTTCTAGCTGTTTAATTGAACGCCTAACACAACCGTGTGAGAGCGACATGCCCACCGTCGTCAAGGTGAATAGTGAACTACTTGATCTCAAACTGCAGATAGTTGACCGCGGATCTAGATGTACGTTTCCATTGAAAATATCAAAATTGTGTAACTGCAATGACTTCGAGTCATATTTTTATTTTAAAAACAAAACAAATCAAAAAAAAAACAAAACAACGTTTGCCGTTGTTTTGTCGTATATTAGTATTGGAAGTGTTTTTTTTTTAATGAATGTCACATTTTTATACTCATTATCTTATGCCAGACGCAGACGAATCTAAAAACCGCTACACATAAAAATAGAAACTATGTTTCAACATGCTTTCAACAAGCTCACATCATTATTGTCAACTTAATAATTGCACTATACTACTAGGTTTAAGACTAACAGAGATAGTAAACATATTAGTTAAGAAAACTTCAGATTTATTAAGAAGTAAATAATTAGAATATTTAGAATATAAATTATTTAGATTCCATGTGAAATTTAACAGATCCATTAAACTAAATCTCAATAACATGCTTCTTGAACTCAAGAGACTATGAATCTGCAAAAATATCTGTATGTTAATAAATTATAAAACGGCGCCGGCGTGCGTGCCCTGGCGAGTGTATGACAAACTGTCACGTGGAACTCACGCGCATATCTCGCCCGTGCACACTGGGCATTACATAAGTCATTATTTAGTTCAATAGAATTAAATGTATTATTATTTTTATGCAAATTCAGATAAATGGTTAACCTCACGTTTTTAGATAGTAGCGATGTCTCATTCACAGTAAGAAGTGAAATTTTATTGGCATTGACATTATAGCAATTATTATTAACCTCAAAATCCGAAACTCAAAAAAACATCACGGTAAAGGTAATCGACGTTGTTCCCATAAAAAAAGTTCTTCATTAACATTTAACACTTTTTTTTTCAATTAATTGATTACGTAATTTATTTCAGGCAAGAGGTTATGAAATACAGGGTATGAAATAATGTTCATAGCTGTCTCGATTATTGGAAATTGGATCACAAAGCGATGCTAGTAGAAGTAGCATACTAATTAAAATTGTTCACTAAGTAGGTACATAGGTTTTTAAATAAATTTGTATCTATAACACCAAAGTTTATTTTGATAAAGTTTTCCCCATACAATGGAAACGCGCCGCCATAACACCATGCCGAATGTCGTGCTTTAAAATTTGGTAAGGTTGCCGTTTCAATAGCTCGATTTGGCGGCAACGCTGCTTTAGAACAATGGTGGGGACAAAGGCCACGCTACAATAACACGAATAGTGATGTCCCGTCTAAGCAATATAAGCGCTGACACTAAATCGGAGTTATGAAATAAACGGAACTACACTTGACAGTTGTGACACACGTATAGGAATAGTTTCACGTACGAAACTAGAATAAAATGTATACTTATATCACTATAAAAAGGTTTGAATCGTGTAACTATAAAAATATTACATTTTAACACATTCTTAATATATTAGACTGACTTTTTCTGAGAATAACGGCTAGGCGACTGAAGGGTGTCTTCAAGCCTAACAAGTAAATTTGTTTTTATCATCATCATCAGCCTATCGCAGTCCACTGCTGGACATAGGCCTCTCCAGTTGCACGCTACTTAGGTCGATCCTCGGCTTCGTTTTTATGGCTATTTTATTGTTAAATGATATCTCATTTCGTCGCTGCGCGTGCAACACCGCGGAAGAGCAGTTTGTAAATACCCCGTATCTGCTTTGATTAAATTTTACAAGAGGTTAAGAAAACTGGAAATTTTAGTCATTTGGCTATATTTTACGGACCAAACCAAGTAGTTACTTTTTTGTGACCTACTTTATAAGAAAGTTACTAGTTAGTTTGGCCCGTAAAATATTGTCAAATAACTAAGATTTCCAGTTTTTTTTAACCTTTTGTAAAATTTTATAAAAACAGACACGCGGTACAAACTGCTCTTCCGCGGTGTTGCACGCGCAGCGACGATTTGGTTTTTCTTTTTTTGATAAGTTAATGACTGTGACAAAATTATTAAAAAAACCTGTAAAGTACTCGGATTATATATTTGTATGCAATAACGCGAGCTCACGTGGTTACGATTGGAACAGTGACTAGCACTGCATTGGCAACTATGCTTTTCAAATCGTTTTTTATCGTTTTTGCTAAAAATGATGCAATATTTATCTCGCAGATCAGTAAATTTCTTTATTGTTGCAGTAAATTATTGATTTCAAAGTATATTAGGATTCAGAACGTTACAAAACCCTTTACAACGCTAGTGGCCTCAGGTAGACGCGACTTAAATCTTGAAATAAATATTTAATTAAAGTGTCCGCTAGAATTTCGGAAACTAAGATGTTTTATTGATTATTAATATAACGATATTTTTAAAAAGCAATTGATTAAAAATAACTCGTCACATCACTAAACCGGACAATCATTTCGGATTAACGATTGATTAACAAGAGCGGTGATTTGTGAATGACCTCAACAGGTAAAATGTCGGCACCGACGAAATAACCATTTATTATCTTATTATAACGTTATCAAGTCAGGTTGGTCCGGGTTTGACCCGTTATCGATATAATTTGATTATGTACTTGTTCAATAATCGTGACCAAGGTCTATGTACCTTAGTATTTCTGGTTCTAAGCGTTTGAAAAGAGTGAATTTCAATAATTCAATTTAGCTGTAGTTTGAGACTTCTTTCATGTGGAATTTGAATTCTGCAGCTATTCCATGGATTTGCCAATGTTTTGGGGTAAAAAGTAGCTTAAATATTCCAGTGCAAAGTTTCGTGTAAATCCGCTAAGCCGTTTTAGCGTGATTGTGCATCAAACATTGATCTTTCGGTTTCATAATAATAGTAAGATATCACGAATACCTACAGATGTTCCTTGCCAATTTAAGACCCAGCATTTTTCACAAATAGTATCTGACCGTAGGACAATATTTTTTAATTACTCGGTTGAAAATTCAATAAAAGATGGCAACATTTTGCAGTTTCAGTGTAATTTCTATTTGTTTCCGTTTTATTAACTTAACAGATTATTTCACAAAGATGACCGGTTCTTATTGCATGATCTCGCTGTACGTGAGGTTGTTAACCCCGATTTTTCTGAATTTCTCACGACTAGCGAGTTAAGGCGTATCCAAATAGCCCGAGTGCAATAAAATTAGTCCGTAAACGGGTGAACTTATAAATTGCCTGCAGGCCACTATATTAAACATCGAGAGGTTAATCGAAAAGTCAAGAGTTGACATTAGTAAACCTCACCACCTGCCTCCGACTCTGGATTTACAATTGTTCAGGATTTGATATTGTTAAAGTCTCTTTGGTCTAGTGGTAAACAGTCACACTTGGAGCTAAGTATGAATTCATAATATTGTTTTATCTATACTAAAACTAATATTATAAAGCTGAAGAGTTTGTTTGTTTGTTTGTTTGTTTGTTTGAACGCGCTAATCTCCGGAAGTACTGGTTCGATTTGAAAAAATATTTTTGTGTTAGATAATCCATTTATCGGGGAAGGCTTTAGGCTATATAACATCACGCTGCAACCTACAGGAGCGAAGCATTCGTGAAAAATGTTGCAAAAATAATCGCGATCATAACAACAGAAATTGACGCGGACGTAGTCGCGGGCAGCAACTAGTTTATTATATAGGCTACTACAAGTATTTATATAATTCAATTGTATTTTGACTCGAACACGCCCCGTTGGTCTAGTGGTTAAAGCACCAGCAAAGATCTCAGGGACCTGGGTTCAATCCCTAGATCGGGCAACAATAGTTTAGAACTTTCGACCATTCTTCGGGTTTATGATCACCAACCCACATTTGGCAAGTGTGGTGATTATGCCTGTTTCCGTCATTGCTGTGGTAATTTAAACTCAATAATGGAGGCCTTTGTCGTGCTGCGATATGATTAAAAGTCCGTTACTTTTTCTTTAATAGTAAGTAGTACCTACCTATTGTTTCCATTTACTAATGATTCAGTAACTACTTCTACAATTAGTCTACAAATGTTATAGCCAGACTTGCTGCAGGTCAAATCATGGTCAATCGGCCAACAATTAGGGTTGTCATAATTAAAATCTGTCAACGTTTAAAACCTGAATTTGGAAATATAAACCGGAAAATTGGACCGAGTATCTGCAACTCAGCCAAATATAAAATATTTTTATTGCATACGTCAAAAACAATAAGTATCATTACTGAGTTCGTAAAACGCCATCTAAAATCCAAAACCGAAACTAACACTATTTATTTCACTAAATAAGTAGTTCGTGGTTTGTTAGTTCTTGCTAACTGAATAAAAAAAAAACTTTGTGGTTCATACAAAAGATATTGCATTATTCACTGCCGATTTCTATTGTTTTTTTTTTATCTATCCTTGAAATTAGACAAATCCGCAACAATTGTAAGCAGTTCAGTTTCTGACAACAGATGGCGCGAGTTGTCTTTCATAATCTCGATTTCACTTTTTTATTATACTTTCAACAATTATTACTTGCCTATCGATTTCATTGTTTGTTTTTTACTGATATTTTAAGGTTTAAAATTGTGGATTTGACACTTCCGCGAACAAGTGATTATTAATGAATGTCCAAAGAGAATATATCGGTTGCCAATTCTTAGCATATGGACATTGTGCCATAATATAATAAAGGTTAAGAATGATTTTGTCAAATTACTTAGTTTTATGCTTGGCTTAATGAATTATGATACTTACTTTCGTTTATCTCATTGTAAAGGCAACAACCAAAAATGATTATAAAACAAAATGTATTAGACAAGGTTAGCTATGACGTTAAACTTACTTAAAATAGTCTACACTTTCTGGGTGGCTTATAATAGTCTTCCCCTAACAATTAACTAGTCTAGAGGCACCCAAATAATGAGTAGATAGGTACTCATTTGGCAACGTTTTCTGGCCTCAAAATGTTCATCTAGATTCTAGTTCATCCACTTAACATTTGGGCGTTTTTTATAGCATTCAACTTTCAGTCATGCACGTAAAGTTAACTTTGCATCACATTGTCTGCAAACTTTGCTGCCTATTGAAACATGGACATGAGTTCGAAGTGACATTATTGTTTGGGGCTGTGTATTTAGTTCTTAAATGTTATCTATTTTCATATTTAAACTCAGCCTGTATAGTAAACTAATGAAACTTAAAGTAATTCTTGAAAACTAGTGCTGATAGCAATACAAGTATTCTCACTTTCTTATCATAGGCCTGCTACTGATAAAATTCAATTTCCCCTGGGGTGTTCTTGCCCGCCCATCGTGTGTGCCTAAGTATATGATCGTTAGCGCCTGCTGCGCTAGAATGCCGTGGGGTAATTTGAAAAAATAAAACCTAATCTCATTAAAAAGTAATCTCTCTTTAAAATATTGTTTCATTGGCCTAACTAGCCACTCTTGGTTATATCGCGTACCCGAATAGCTTTATAAGATGGGACATCACATTTACTTATCAATTTAGATTGCATCAATCCAGGTTGCAATCGTCATCTGTCATCTCTGGATCAATATAAAAATATTGACAATACACACAATTCCATCCTTATTTAAGCTAATTTAAAGGATTACTATAAGTATAATAAACAGAATAAACTACCCAATGTAATTTTCAAGATCTCAAACTGATCTAATAGATTCCCTTTTACAAACTTACATCCTCCTTTTCACCACCTCAAAGGAGGATTTCTAGGATAAAAAATTTCGTTTTTGAGTTTGTTGGTTTTCAATAAACAAAAGTGAACTTTTTTGAACGTAAGTTAAGATATGAAAGTTTTGTTACTATTAGTCAACCTCATTATTAGCTTTGTCAGTCTACTAACAGTCTACTAATGGTCCTATGCCTTTTAGTAAGCACGGCCGCGAAGCGTATGTCTATGCCTAAATTGAGACAAAAACTTTACTTATTATAGGGAATAATCATGCGTTCGTTTAGTCCAATCTTAAGCGCTTGTTTCTCTCAAGTAATAGTTGCCAAAAAGTTATGCTACTTACTACAAGTAGCATAACTTTTTGGCTACCTAAAGAGAAGTGTCAAAGTTTTAGAATTATAGCCATTTGAAATGGCCAAAATATTACAACTAACTTGATTTATAATGAATCGCTGTCAAGCATACCTTGACTATTAAAACAAAGCGATGAGAGAAAGATATTAAAATGTGAATTCACTTTCATCGTGTTTTATAATATATCTTTACAAAAATCTACGCATTGTATAATGCGCGTAATAAATTGGTAGCTTTTAACAAAGAGTTATTGTTTATGTTGTATGAGACTGCTCTCACACTTTATTTTAATTATAAAGCTTTATCAATTATCGTATTATAACTTTAATTTGTGTAACTGCACTGCTAAACAGCCTTTCCGCAGATTTTGTAAAGCTCCATTACTAAAATTGATGAAAGTTCTAAATATCTTAAGTTATTAGAATTGTAATATATTATTGGCAATTCAAATGCTCTTTACTAAGAGAGACGAATAACTTTTAAGTCACCTAAAACATCACCTGTACTTAGTCAGTTGAAAAAAACATTGTGTACCGGGTGACTGGCGTAGTGATTCTATAACTTGTTTAGTTTCAGTTAAATTTCAAAACAATCTTTTCTAAAATTGCTTGACGAATCGTTAGTTAAAACCGTAAGCAAAGACTAGTTTTTCTGTTTTTCTCTCATTTTTGTTTTAAGAATGTATAACCAAACAGCACCGCCAATATTGTAAGCCGTTTTATAAGTAACACATGGAATATTAACAAGACCTTACCCTTTTATTGTTTTACCGCCTTCCTCATTATTGATACCTAACACAAAGTTGCGGTTCTTTTAGCGGTGTTTCAGAAGCCATCTTTGTATCTTCGATCAAATAAAAAATGAGGTTTTTAAGTCGACACATGGACGAGTATTTTAAAACTTATTTAAGCACTCACTTCCAACCTTCTCTTGATCAGGGACGAACACAGAAGATGGGAAAAGGGTAGAAAAGCGATGTAGGCGGGGCTGGCGCGCCACAGAGGTTATGAGCAAATGCTTGTAAGTGAGCGCTGTGATTGGTTTCTTTTGACGTCGCGACCCTATTGATTACGCGACGTCAAAAGAATTCGCTTGATTGGCGTTCTTTGAACTCGTTTATGTGTATGGAGCGCAAGCGGCGACATTGGTTCTCATACAAATGGCGTATGACAGCCTTTCTAACCTTTTTCCGGGTATATATCGGAATGCCGAATTTTCTGTACTCATAATGGTCATTGGCACACAAACTATTGGCCTAAAATTTTTTCGCACATTTTTACTTTTCCTAAACGTGTTTAGCCTATTTCTACTACGCCTTAATGTATATCGCCGTATTATCATTTCCCAAATGCGAGATTTAGCCGAATATATCCTAACACCTTAAGTTAAAAAGTTTATCAATGTTTTAAATAGCCATGCATGCTTGCATGCTTGCAAAGAAGTAAGCATGCATGCAAGCAAGCATGCATTCAAGCAAGCAAGCAAGCAAGCATGCATGCAAACAAGCAAGCATGCATGCAAACAAGCAAGGATGCAAGCATGCATGCAATCAAGCAAACATGCATGCAAACAAGCAATCTTGCATGCATCTAAACAATCAGACTTCCGTGACGGCTTCGGCGCTGCGGGGCTCCAGCGGTCCCACGCGCCTACGCGCTTTTGAATTACACTCTAGGGGTAGGGCAGACAAGACTGCTTCGGGTCGGTTTGTGAGCGATTCGTTTCTTTAACTTTATCGCTTTCAAAAAACATTGAGCTTTCAATACTCAGCGTTATGCCAAAAAATTGATGCTAATACATATTAGTGCAATCGATATTATACATACCGAAATTAGGGATTTCAATTTTTAGACTAAACTATTATAATAGTGCGAAAATAACTGTTAGACTAGACAATAATTATACGTTATAAGTTTAGGCCAATACTGTTCGGCCAAATGAAATTAGGAATTTAAATTTTAGGCGAACCGAAGGGCACCCCCTTTTTCCATGTTCTGTTGGGACGGCTTTAGTTTCTATGTGGTTTGTAGGGTGTACTAGGGGTCCATGACGTAGAAGTCTAATAAATAACAGTCTTTGGCTAAGCGTAAGCGTAAGCTTAAACAGCTTAAGTAAGCGTTCTAGCATACGAATCTAACGAATGACCGGCTGTAGGGAACAACTCTATTATTGAGACCGACGTCGATGAGTTTTTTTCGGTAGAGTAGGTTTTATGGTAGGCCAAATCAGGGATGTTGCGAATGTTCGCATCTGCATCCGCAACTGCGGAACTTCCGCATCAATTTAGACATCTGCATCCGTATCCGCATCCGCCACAATCAATGCGGAAGTTCATGCGGATGCGGAGCACAGGTCGCGACAAGAAAGTAATTAGACGCGCGTTCCGTACGCTGCTGCTAATTGACCAATAGGAGCAGGGATTTCGTTCGGTGACAAGTTTTGACGTGTTTGTTGTTTTTCGTACTGAAATCAAAAATTCTTCATGTTTAATTGCGCTTATCGTATATCTTTACGAATTCTATCACGAGTTATTGGGTTTTATGTAAAAGTAGTTTAATTTTAATGAATAGTGGTCGTGTAAATGTAAACCAGTGACAATATCATTATGTACTTATATTAGTGAATGTATGTATTGTGTGTTAAGCGAGATTTTTGCAGTTAACAAGTCTCAGTGAACTTACTATGCCACCACCGACACAAAGTGACGTTTGGAATTATTTTATCCATATATATAAAAATGAATCCCTATTTCCCTTGGTCATCGCATTACGCGTGAACGGCTAGACCGATTTTGCTAATTCTTTTTTTGTTTTTTTTGTTATTGTTAGGAGAATGTTCTTATAAAACATATGAAAAGAAAAGCAGTTGCAGAAAATTAAAACCAACACAGATAATTTTGATTCATCATAAAAAATGATAATAAAATTAGACAAACGGAATGGAATCTTCAGATCCGCATCTGCATCCGCATCCGCGGATGTGTGCCTCTAAAAATCCGCCTCCGCATCCGCATCCGCGGATGTGAAAAAATCGACATCCTCAACAACCCTAGGCCAAATATACAAAAAATAGGCAGTGTCGGTTCGAGCGAGAAAAAGGAATCATCTCCTATTAAAAATTGTGTAGAGCAAAACCAAAACCAAGTGGTTTGGATCATAGCAAAAGTTAAACAAGCACAGTCCTTGTTTTTATGATATTAATTGAACTCACTCAGTTCAATTGATAGGTCAGTTGAAAGTGTTGCAAAATACTGTATAAAGGTGTACCAATTAAAATTATATTTTGTTGTTAGTTCACATGGCTGGAAAGTCATAGTTGTTTAAAATTTTATTTTTATGGAATTATCATGGCGCATTTCTGAAATAAACAATGATGTGTTCTGTTATTAATACGTATTATTATGTCTTTGTCTTAATTAATAAATCATTTTAATTACCCTTTATTGGAATAGTGAAATTACAAAGTCAAAGTGACTTTAGAGTGTAATGATCGCTGAATGTTAGTATAAAAAAATAGTGAATTGACGATTACAAACAATTTTAGTAATTGTTTTTATTTATTTCATAATCTTCATCATCATCAGCTATTATTGCCTTTGGTGTTGCTGGTTTTGTATGAAAAGACTTTGTTTATTATTTATTTAAATAAAAAAATGTGGACAACGTCACATGCATTGTTTCGATCCCCAAGTACCTAAGTAATTATTATAGTACCTACCTACTTGCTTTATGGAAATCAGAAGCAACGAAGTACAAACTGAAACACCAAGATCCGAATAAATATAGAAAAATGATTTTTTTCTTCATCGCCTAGTCCAGGAATCGAATTCGAGATCCCGGGATTCGGGATTCGGGATACACCTTGAAAATCGCTGCTTTTAACACTACATCATGGTCGTCGAAACATTTAGGTAAAAAACAAAATCCTTACAACACAACAGGAAAAATACGATCTAGGGAAATTGTGGTAAAAATGCATATGCAATATTATACTTTTTTACTTCTTTTTTAGGTTACTAATGCATTCACAGCAAAGATCGGGGTTATGTGAAGCTCGTCTGTGAGTAGCACACTTGAAACCACTTACCGTGTCCTTGGATGCCATCGGGTGAGTTGCAACTTGTTACGGACACACGTCAATCTCGTTTAATTTAATATTTTGTTTATGTAATTAACCTTATTATTGTATTATTTTAGCTTTGAATATGTATGTATGTAAAGACTTTATATTTTATCACAAATAAACGTAATTTCTGTTGGGGCCTTAGTTTATAAGGAAATGTATTAGCGCAGGGCTTCTTTTATTTCAATAAAATAGCAAACCGGTTTCTTATTTCCACTTACAATATCTAAAGTATTAGGTAGGATCTGGTATGGTTGTTTAAAGGTACTGGGGTGAAGGAAAATAACTGTAGGCCGTCCCGCTCACGCGCGGCGGAGGTATCCTATAGGCTGTCCCTGTCCCCCTAACAGATTCTGAAGGTCGGTAGCAAAAACCCATGTAGGTAGGATTGTAAGCGGAAAAAATGTTAAGAAGCCTGTAGGTAGGTTTAGAATATGTAAGACAGAGATAGCAATACACATATCGGACCTCTCTTTTCTCCGAAGTTATTATGTGGGAGGATCGAGAAAGTGTCCAAAGAGTAAAAGAGACTATGTGTGTTCTATCTTTGTCTATCTAAGGAAAATCACGAATTTTGTATAGTCACTAGGCTAATTTAAGAAATGTGAATAAGAATAGGACGTGATCAGGCGAAAATTGTCCCTGCCCTCACGGTCACCTTCAAGAAAAAGAAAATAAACTCTGAAGAAATCAACAAGTGTTTTCGTCCGCATACAGTCCACTCAGGAAGTCCATGGTCGGCTTGTTCCTACAAGCAACACAACTCATAAAAAAAAACTTTATTTATCACCACAATTACCTATACTACGGGTTAACGCCCCGGGCGTTGTTGACCCGGGGCGTTGGAGCCGTGCCACACAACGCCGCACCGCAAGCATTTTGTATGGTGAGAGGCGCCGGAGCAGTGCCGCTGGCACGTGTGGCACAGCTCTTAGCCCGGGCACACATCCGCAGTTCCTCCCTGGCAGTGGCTGGCCTAAGCAGCGAGCGCTACCAGGCATCAGGGGGGAAGATGTGCTCCCTTTGGTATCTTGCAAAACGTACTTGGTAATACCATGCACAGCAACTCTACTGGACAACCGACACCTCAGTTTCGGTTACCCGACGCCTAAATGCGGGGCCCCGTTCTTACGCGCGGTATTTTGTTCCCTCTCAGCAGCTCACTTCTGCGAGACAACTGTCTTCTTCCCTTTGCTGGCAATAGTAAATCCATTCCAAATGTTTATTTTTATGAAAAGCCACTCTGGGCATACATCCGCAGTTCCTCCCCTGGCAGTGGCTGGCCCAAGCAGCGAGCGCTACCCGGCATCAGGGGGGAAGATGTGCTTCCTTTGGTATCTAGCAAAACGTACTTGGTAATACCATGCACAGCAACTCTACTGGACAACCGACACCTCAGTTTCGGTTACCCGTCGCCTAAATGCGGGGCCCCGTTCTTACGCGCGGTATTTTGTTCCCTCTCAGCAGCTCACTTCTGCGAGACAACTGTCTTCTTCCCTTTGCTGGCAATAGTAAATCCATTCCAAATGTTTATTTTTATGAAAAGCCACTCTGGGCATACATCCGCAGTTCCTCCCCTGGCAGTGGCTGGCCCAAGCAGCGAGTGCTACCCGGCATCAGGGGGGAAGATGTGCTTCCTTTGGTATCTAGAAAAACGTACTTGGTAATACCATGCACAGCAACTCTACTGGACAACCGACACCTCAGTTTCGGTTACCCGTCGCCTAAATGCGGGGCCCGGTCTTTGGTTCCCTCTCAGCAGATCACTTCTGCGAGACAACGGTCTTCTTCCCTTTGCTGGCAATAGTAGATCCATTCCAAATGTTTATTTTTATGAAAAGCCACTCTTCTGGTTCATTTTCTTTTGGTGACCGGTTTTGATATTTTTTGTAATCAATTCTATAGCTTGTTGTTGAACATATTTAAATATGAAACAAACTTAATCCGTAGATTAAACAAACAGGGTTGAAAACTACTCGTAAATAAGCCAAGATTTTTTTACAAAAAAACATCGAAACTAGATATGAGCCACCAATTTGAATCCAGTGCCCAGCGTAAGTTTTATTATTTACCACAAAGACTTAATTTTATTTATATAATATTCGGAAGACTTACTGTAGCTATGCTTTTGAAGGTAGATAAATACACCGGCAATCATCATGCACTGTCTTAATTTTATTGTTGTATAAGTAATTGGCGCGAGAGAGAATTAATATCGGATATAGGGTGCTAAATCAGATAATTATTCTCTTTCATGGCAAGATTTATCTGCAGTCCGCTGTACTGACCGGGCCCAGTTTTAACCTACCGCAACAGGTTACTTACCATAAAACGTGTCCGACCTTCCTCGCATTCGTTTGTTATGCAACTGATCGGAGCGGATATTCGAATGCACTGATTGCTGGTTCGCGTTGTCGCTACTCATTGCGTTTGCGCACTTGATTCCTTCCATAGTGCACGCTTGAATACGATCGTAGATTACTAGCGTCATTAGTTTTCTAATATTGTTAGTTCTTCTTATCAAATGACTATCTTTCAAGGATCGTCTGATTTCAGAGTTTTTAAAGCCACCATTTTGGTTGATTTTGTCCCTGTTTTTTTCTTAGTGATACTGCTGACTCGACTGGTTTCTACGATTTTCTTCTAGCGACAGAAGTCGGGACTTACGGCTTAATGTCAATGTTTTGTAATACGGCTACCAATAATGCACCCCCTACTGAGACAAGCCAATTTACAAAAGATCATTTCTTAAAATCGGGTATCGAACCAGTGACTTTTGTGGCAGCAGACCACCATTACACCAACCGTGTCTCATTGGTTGAAATTGCTGGAAGTTGTGAAAAGAATGGCTGGAGCAGTATGATAAATAATTCGAATTCTCCAGATTATGGTAGGACTCATCAGTGCCTGTCTCCTTGAACCAGGATCTTATATTCAATTCCAAAGATCTTGATGAACTTCGTGGTTCATCAGTTTTCAAGGTATTGCCATGTTTGACTTCGAGGAGGTGTAAAATAACAAATTTTCTACATTGTCTCGGGTTTGAGTGTTTGTGATACCTTGGTTGCTTTGGAATTTCCTCGAAACAAGTGCTTTAGTATTAACTTTCTTTGGGATCATAACCATGAATATGATGTAGTTTAAATACCTGGCCAAGATCTTGGGGCCCTGGGTTTGATCCCAGGTCAGGCAACAAGAGTTTCGAATTGAATTTCTAAAAACACATATTTGGCAAGTGGTAAAGATGGCAAAGATTATGTCTATATCCATCATTGCTGTGGTAACTTTAATTATGTCTGAGGCCTTTGCCTTGCAGTGGAATAATTACAGGCCCTTACGTTACATAATTCTGGGCGGCATTTTGCAGCTTTGTTCTAGCGTAATGCTTCGATACATCGCAATGCAATCTTCGTTCTGTTGCTCGCCGTATTCATTCACCAACGTTTTCACAAATTCCGCATTGCTAACAAAAGTACCAGCTACCTACCAAACAACCGTGATTCAGAACTCCTAACCGCTATGCTTTAGAGATTTGTAAGTATGCAGAAGCGATGCGTTTCCGTAAAATTTAATAATTTATGTAATACGTTGTAAATGCGATAAACGAAAGAGAAACTACGACATAGTCGGAACTTAAAATTAAGACTTGAATAAAAGTTGTTGTAGCTAAGTACGTTTGACTAAAATTAAAAAAGTTAAGTTACTAAAGAAATCCTGTTTATGTATACCAATATATCTGTAAGCTGCCCCATCTGAGAAATTATGGTTAGCAAAACAAAAAAAAAAGAACTAGTTGTCCAACAAAACGCTTACAGAGCAGCTCTAGGTCGCTAATTTAATAAAAAGCTTACTTACCTACATTGTTTTTTTCATTTTATGTTACTTGACCTATCATGAGTTCGACCTACAATTTAAATTTTTTGACCCTGACTTGAGCTATTAACATTGGAACGCAATAACTAGAGGAAATTATGTGATTAATGGCTCACTCACCACACCCATGAATATGGTGTAAGTTAGATTTGTTGCTCACTTGTGGGCATTGACCATGAAAATGACATAGGTAGAACATTTACGAGTATTGTTATTGACGGTATAGTGTGAGTCAACTAAAAGATTTTGGTA
Organism: Anania crocealis; assembly: GCA_949315895.1. Taxonomy (NCBI): domain Eukaryota; kingdom Metazoa; phylum Arthropoda; class Insecta; order Lepidoptera; family Crambidae; genus Anania; species Anania crocealis. Next base: position 19,094,213 of record OX438883.1, read on the forward strand.
ATGAATAAAAGTACTTTGCAATAATGTTTTAAGCGTGTTCATTCTTATACCTTTAAGACCTGTTAAAACAATGCTTGTTTTGTGATGGTTACAATTCTATACAGGGTGAAATTTTAACCACTTTCCAAATTTTAATATAGCAATCTACAAGGCAAAAAACAAATGACGTACTTTTTCTTTTGGTATAGACCAGTACAAAAATGTGAAGAAAACACTTTGAAAATGTCCGCCAAAAAAAAAAAATTGATAAGTAATTCATCCTAGTAGTACTTTTTTTACGCGATGTGCATCTCATTTGTTCATTACAATACTATTCATAAGTTTTTGTGTTTCCCTTTATACCTTAACAGGTCTGGGACCGTAAAAATTGAAAACTATATCGCGAAAAATATTTTCGGGTGACAACTTAATTTACATTTTTTACTTCATAGGCTCTAAATACGATACTGAACGCATATAAAAATTTTGGAAAGTGGTTAAAATTTCACCTGTATATGTAAATTACACAGAGGTTTTGGAAGTAGTTCCCTGATCAAAGTAGGTACAATTGTAGTCTATTTCAATAAATATTTAATACAGTCGTAGATACTCATTGTTTGTGATTGCGATTATAATTAGTGTAAAATCATCCTGTCATGAATATCGCTAAACATTACAAATTATTTACAACAAGCATTTTCAAAATTTCACTTTGGTCTAGTGGTAAACAGTCACACTTGGAGCTAAGTATGAATTCATAATATTGTTTTATCTATACTAAAATTATAAAGCTGAAGAGTTTGTTTGTTTGTTTAAACGCGCTAATCTCAGGAAGTACTGGTTTGATTTGAAAAATTATTTTTGTGTTGGATAGTCTATTTATCGAGAAAGGCTTTAGGCTTTATAACATCACGCTGCGACCAATAGGAGCGAAGCATCAGTGAAAAATGTTGCAAAAATAATCGCGATTATAATAACAGAAATTGACGCAGACGAAGTCGCGGGCAACAGCTAGTTTTATATATAGCAACTGTTAAAAAAGTTATTATTGGGTAAATTCATAACAAGACCACTACGAACTTGCTCGTTTCCTTAAGTCTCAAAAAATGTCATAAGCATTGTATGTAGACAATTACGTTTTTGACTAGCCTGTTTAGTATTGCAGTAAATTTGTTACATTATACAAAATTTTTAGAAAACATGGCATCACTTTTAATTACATTATGTTTATTTCAGGAAGCTTTGAGAAAGCGTTTCTATCCGTTGACACATTGCGTGTGAACCATTATAATTTAACAGCTACTTAGTTGATAACTGAACCGATAATTCATTTCAATCGGTTTTATGGGGCAATTTAATCTATTGGTTGAGTTATGGATACAACTTAATTGTAACAACCTGCACATCAGACTATATATTTTTATGGCATAATCGAACCTATTCCCACAACATAAGATACCACAGAGTAAAGTTGGTGTGCTATCTTACAAATATTAATTAAGTAATAAATTTAGGTGATTTTGAGTATGTATCTGATTAAAATAGATTTTGGAAGGAAGTTCCTTATCGCGCGTTGCTAGACGGAAAAAAATGTAATGACACTTTTTGACCAACACTTTTTGCTATAGTTGTAAGCTGTGTGGCAAGAGAGAGAGAGAGAGAGAGAGAGAGAGAGAGATTCACCCGATAAACAGGATCTATTTTTTAATTTTTTTTAGTAGACAATAAAATTATAACAATAAAAAAACAATGCTGAAATCCTTTTCAACGACAAAAAAAAGAAACATCAAAATTGGTCAACTACGTAAAAAGTTATGCATGCAAAACCACAAAATTTTGTTGCACAACAAGACAGCTGCAAAATTTTGATTTTATTAGTTACACCGTCTGAAATAAAGGTAATAACGCCAGTGTTAAGTTTTATGCTATCTCCATAAATAAAAAATATACAGACGAAAACAGAACTAACTCCTATTTTTATTTTTAAATCGGTTAAAATCTAATTACAAATACAAATACAAATATATTTATTAACAGAAAACGTAAATACATCTTTTGATTACTAGCAGTCACCAAACTAGGTAGGTAATCCTGTTTTTTTGAGGACTGGCGAGTTGCTAACTTTTACTTTCAAGACACACACACGTACACACACACACACACACACCCCACACACACACACAAACACAAACCACATTTATGATTTCTATAAATGTGGTTTGTGTTTGTGTGTATGTGGTGTGGTGTGGTGTGTGTGTGGTGTGTGTGTGTGTGTACGTGTACGTGTGTGTGTCTTAAAACTCCACAGGTTGCTCAGCCCTAAAGAAACATAATTATTTTTTAAAGTTCTTAAATTCTTGGAACTGTAAGAACGATTAGATACGAAACTATGAATACCTCAGTGAGTTTTGTAAGGTTAACTTCTAACATGTCTATAAAAGGGTTTAGAACTAGAAATTTATGATTTTGATGCATCCGCGCAGAGATCAAGAATTCGTTCGCAACTTACATTGTCTCCCATCACTTCTGCGTGTGTTGCTAACTGTTTGGGCTGTGCACACATCATGCGTTTGTAAAAGATCTGAAATTTCATATTTGTCAGCTCACACTCGTCCCTTGCTAAACACAGATCTCAGCAAAAGAAGTATTAATTCATAACCACCACGCTTAGTGGTGTGGCCAAAATAGTAGAATTAATAATCTTCTTCGTCTTACGGCACCCCAGAAAGGAGAAGGTCGATTCTATTGGATTTTATATTTGCCATGCTTTAAAAAATGGGTTATATCAAGTTTTTTGTTTTCATGAATAAAATAATGACTGTGAATCAACTCGATTAATATTTCTTTTTAGTATCCATCAAGCCTAACAATCATTTTGAAAGTATTAGAGACTCGTAAGTAAATATAGTAGCTATTGTAACAAGAAGACAAGAAAGAATGACCTGTCAAGATCATCTCGTAAGCGGATTAATATTCAAAATTCATAACAAATAATTTAATTTGGTCTATTTTATCCCTATTGCTTTTGTGCTATCACTTGCATAATTTTTAAGTTAATTGTTTCTCATAAGTGACCTGGAAAAAATCTTTTAAAAGTTTAGTCATCAACTTAGTTATTAAACTTAGTCCTATTGTAATTACATAAAAAAGAATGTAACACATATTAACGTCCTGGTCAAAACCTGTTTTTGTGGAAATGAAATAGGATGCACAATCATTTACAATACTTCTACATTATATTTTATAATCGTCATGTCAACCGGCTCATGTGAACCGGGCCTAACTCGCTTCCCAAACTCACACGCAACTTTCTCACTTTATTTACGTAACGATTGCTACATTTTTACTTGATTCCGCCTCCGTTATTATTGGCCTTGATACGCATTACGCTTGCATACGACAATAAGCGCGAAGTTTTGTCGAAACGCTATCGCTAAGCCTCCGTGCAGTGTAAATTATTGTAAAACTTTATAGATGTTGACATTGCACCAAATACGTTTGAAAAAAATACAGGTACTTACAAAACAGTGTAATACTTGGATTCATACTGAATTTTTATAATATTTTGGTTCTATTTAATAAATTTTATCATAGGCTTAAAAAATAGATAGTTTTACAGTTTTATAGTCCGTTGTGGTAATAATAAAGTTTTCGCACAGCTTTTGCTTAGGTTTTAGCTCCAAACCAAAGATTAATTGTTGTAATTATGTAATGGTGCAGGTCATTTTACTACCTAATAATAAAAAAATTGTGATTTTGTGATTTTAATCTGGACTTAACGCCATTCTAGTGATTTGAATACCGGGCCGAGATATCGTAGTCCAGTCCCCTAATTCGCGTAACCGAATCGTGTCACAATCGTAATTGAACGACAGGTTTTTGACAGTTCTAGTATGGGCTAAATGTCAAAATCGTCCAATTCAATCACGATCGAACTGCGATTCGGTTACGCGAATTAGGCCCCTGGCCCCTAATTCCCGTAACCGAATCGTGTCACGATCGTAATTGAACGACAGGTTTTTGACAGTTCTAGTATGGGCTAAATGTCAAAATTGTCCAATTCAATACGATCGAACTGCGATTCGGTTACGCGAATTAGGCCCCTGGGTTCGATTCCCGGGTCGCGCCACAAAAGTTTCGAATTTCGAACATTGTTCGAGTTTATGATCACCAACCCGCATTTGGTCGTGATTATGCCTATATCCATCATTGCTGTGGTAACTTGAATTTAATGATGGAGGCCTTTTCCCTGCAGTGGGATGATTTTGTGGCGTTACTTTACTTTATACTTTTTTTTATAAATATTGGGCTTGCTCTTGACTACGTACTTAACTATACGGTTAAGAAGAAGTCTAAGATGGAGCGAGCTTACCCAGAGGACTTTAGCGAGCTTACCACTTGACTTGATTGGAATATATTTTTAGTTGTTATGTACGGTCATAGAATATTAGGTTGCACCTTGTTCTCGTTATAAAAACTATAACTTAATCACGAGTAAAGTTCAAAAGTCATTTGGCCCACTTTGTTTAAGTTATGATATCAGAGGTGCAGTGAACATGATCGAATTATTCGATCGATTGTCGGCTGACAAAGAGAAGTCGAGTCATAACTGTGCCCTTGGATTTGTTCGATTAATTAAAAATCGAATCACTGACTTTTACTTTTAATAAACCGCGATTTGAGAATGGGACCTGTGTTTCAGTAATATAATAGTATGTTGAGTGAAGTATGAAAATTAACATAAATGATATAGATGGATTAAATATAGATATAGGTACATATGTTATTGACGAACTGAGGAGTAAGTTCGCGCGATGCGGTCAAGTCCTGTTGATCCTGTACTAGCTAATCTCATGATAAAGCATTTTAAAAAAAAAGGTGTTAAGTACGCTTTGGCCCAAAGACGAAGAAGCTTTCTGTATTTCAAAGGAAACCAGCAGGACGTAGACCAAGAATTTGAAAACTAGCACTTACTAATTTATAATATCTCTTGTGAATTAGGCAACATCTAATCTAACCCCATTATTTTCTAATCCCTGTCCATGCCATGAGACCGCTCTATAAATAGGTGTCATCAGAGGCGTCTATAGATGTACCGCCAGAATGAAGTGGGCAGTAGTGTCTTCTGCCTGTTGCCGAACTGCGATCTTCGTCTACCTAGCTTGGCATTACAGCTTAGTCCTACTCTTGGTGAAGTCCACACCCAGCAATGGACTGTTGACTAATGACGATTGCCTAGTTAGCTTAAGGTTTAACAAATATTTTCAAGACTGTTTTTTTTACATAAATATTGGGCTTGCTCTTGACAACATACTTAACTATACACGGTTAAGAAGAAGCCTAAGATGGAGTGAGCTTACCCAGAGGTACTGGTTCTCCCACACACCAGCGGAACACAGAAAAACTGGCAGGCTCCGGAAGGAGGGTGTTAGTATCCAGGTGGCCTCTTACGAAGCCTACCACTGCAGAAGGATCTGTTAGCCGTCATCATTGGTTAGAAAACCAAAGAGGCCGTTGCCCAGGATGGACCACTAGGAGGTAAATCCCACCATCCTAAAAACATGCTGCCCTGGCCCACACAGAGCCATATTAAGCTTAATATGTGTTACTAGACAACTGATAATCTTACTTATACACTTTTTTTTGTAAATCTATGCTTATAATACAAATAAAACACCCAGACCAGTACAAACTGATATGTTCATGCACATAAATATTTGCACTGTGCGGGGATCAGAAGCAGTGTTTACTACCGCTGAACCAAACTTGTCAAAGTACTGTAAGTGGTCTAATCAGATCTGTATGCTTATAAGAGTAATGTAGACAAACACGCACATGTCAAACGCGATCATGCATCAACCAGCCAATTACGAGGTGATTAGTATTGAAACAGATTTTGTCACGGTGCATAATTTCGTTACGGTATGAAGCGGAGCTGTGAATGACATACGATATTGCGTAGTGAACCAATTCATCGGGCCTGTCGTGTAATTGAGCTTTGCTGTATTGGAGTTGGCTCACAGTAGGTTTACTCCTTACGAAGTTACTGGCTTTCCTGCCCATGCCTGTTACACTTTCACACCTAAAGTAATGAACTGAATTTTGACAAAATTTTGGGATAAAGATACGTATACTTGAAAGACGCTATTTTGTATCCTATTGATAGGCAAATGTTGTAGTAAACTAGCACTGGTATTAGAAAAGTTAAAAAAAAATCGTCTTTCTCGATATGGACATGTTATGAGAAGAGAAGAAGTGCACGTAACAAGAAGAGTGATGAATAAGAATATGGATGCATGGACAGGTAGAGGTTGACCTAAAAAGAGATGGATAGATTGTGTCAGAAAGTTATGATTTCGAAAGGGTGGACGAATCTATGACAACTGACAGGATTGTATGGAAGAGGAAAACATACTGCGCTGTCCCCAGATGACCTGGGAGTTCTTGCTGAGACTTGAGTATTTTTAATTTCATTGTATTAAAATCTGGTGCATATTGACAAAATCAGACTATTACAAAACGGAATGCAATATTGCTTTAAAGTTAAATGTTAAAAGCTTTCTCGTTTAATTGCATACTGTAAACTCAAGGTTTATCAACATTTCAGTAAAGAGTTATTTATCAGTGCTACTTAAACACGCGTATTAAGAATGTCGAAACACGTCGATCGAATTGTATATTTACTCCAAAAAATGTTAAAAATTTTGTTTTAACTTATTTTTATTTTATTTTTTATTTATTTATTAGGTTCTTCAACTGTTGATACAATGTTTCTTACTTAATTTAAAAGCATAATTAGTGTCTACGCGCGACAGCGCCGACAGCTACGTCATAGCTACGTAATAGAATAAGTTTAATTTTGTATTTAAGATAGCTGTTAGTAGGTGCTTTAGCTAGAGATCTATAGTTTTAGTTATGTTGTAAAATCACCTCATACATCATACGATTTATTAAGCCAATCATAGCTCTCCCTTCACTTTACTTGTTAACCTTGAAGCCCAGAGGTGGGACTCTCAGTGATAATGTGTTTGTATCTTAATTTTATCATGCTAAGGTCTAAAATAGTGAAGTGTTAATTGCCTTCGTATAGTAGTTTAGAACGTAACTCTTGATATGCCACTTCACATTTGGTCGCTGTCGCCTTAGCACTGTCCCTTGTTAATTAATTATTATTTTAAACTTATTAAAAAGGAGCAATTATAGTTTGAAACAAGCTTTTATTTCTCCCTTTGTTCGAGTAGCGAACAAAATTGGCGACCGTGACAGGACAGTGCTTAGTTTTGAAGCGATTTTGGAGTTTTTACAGAGCCTAATATCTTCTATTGAGGACGGACAGAGGTCATCACCACGTCATCCGCCACATCGAGCATCACCGAGGGTCTAGGAGAGTATCCGGCCTTATCCTGTGCGTTGGGCGCTGACGTTTGCGTGTGCGTGCCCCGAGTTCTACGTGCTCAACGTGAAATTCTCCAGAAAAACCGTGAAGTCACCGTTTGGGAAGGCGAATCAAGGTCTCATCGACGCAGCGAGGGACTCCCAGGGCGCAGAACAACTGGACTGCGCTGCCACCTTCCCTGTCTGATTGTCAAGTGAGCCCGTTCCTTACTATCCTTCCAATAATTTCCCCCTTGATTTGTGTATACAGGGGCTAGCCTTCAAGGTACCGATTTAGTGCTAGGTATCGCCTTTAAAATTTACCTATTGCAATACCTATTTGTGCTTTCTACTTCTTGTGTAGCCTTTTACGCCTTCATGTGGCGCTTTCTTTGCACACAAGCCTAATTGAAGCACGCCTACGCATCATCGGTCTAATTTTATAATAATAATTTATTATCCTTTGAGATTTACAATAGGTATTTGTGCCTGTTAATTCTGGTGTAGCCTACTGCCGCATTCATAACCTAAGCTGAGTTGCGTATTTTTATTGGCTTACAATCCTATCGCATTGCCTATTGAATCTTCTAATCTCTTTGTTTTTAAGGATTAAATTGCTCTCAAGACTTACCTAGTTCATAAAGGCAATCCATTTGTTACCTTTCACCATCACTATATCACGAAATTCACTATATTGCCTATCTTAATCGCACTAAATCACCGCAAATATTTGCCATCCTTACGTGCTTTCTCATAACTGTTCTCATCAGGACTGGCCATAATTTACTACAAGGCGCATTCCAATACCTTTATTATTCAATAGGTACGCATCATCTTGCTTCGTTTATTGTTGCTTATCTTTGTGCCCCGTGCATTCCAGCTCATCAGCGCTGCATTTCTACCGCCACGCCCGCATTGCTGCCGGCCGGCTACATCGCTGCAGCGCTTACTGGTGGCGTGCACCTGATCTGCATTTCGCATCGGAACAAAACGAGGAGCGTATCGTATGCAATTTACCTAATTTTTGTGCTTAATTTCGTAGTTCTTTTGTAAAAAATGCCTGAAACTGATGTTTCAAAGTCTGAAATGAGTCTTAAAGATTTGTTAGCTAAACGTAGCTCAATCAAAGGGCGCGTAACGAGGTTTAAAAACTATTTAGATTCTGTGAGTAATTCTGATAGCCTTTCGTCGCTAGAATTACTTAAGCTTAAAGGTAAATTGTCTAAATTCAACGCATTATTTACAGAATTTGATTTAGTGCAGGAACAGATAGAAGTGATTAATGTTTCCACTCAGGACGTTGAATTAAGCACGAGAGACTCAATCGAGCAGGATTTTCATAATTATTTAGCTCAGGCGCAGCAAATTGTTAATGCGAGTAGTGATGATTTTAAGTCTTCCTCGTCGCGACGGTCTAGCGTTCATTGCTCGAGTCATCATCATGATGATGATAACGAAATTCTAGGTTTCAAGTTGCCTGTCATTAAGATACCTACTTTCGATGGAACCTATTTCAAATGGCTGGAGTTTCGGGATATGTTTGTCTCACTCGTTCATGAACGTAAAATTCGGGAAGTTCATAAGTTCCACTATTTGAATTCTTATCTCGAAGGGGAGGCGGCGCGAGTAATTAGTAACTTAGAGGTGACCGATAAGAACTATGCAGAGGCGTGGAAGCTTTTATGCGATAGGTATAATAATAAACGCCAGCTGATTAATAATCACTTGAAATCTTTATTTAGTCTCGAGTCCGTGCGTGAAACAGAAAGGTCATTACGGTTTATTATTGATCACATCACAAAGAATTTACGCGCTCTTCACACTTTAGGTTTACCTACCGAAAAATGGGACGTGTTAATTATTTATATTGTTGCGCAAAAATTAGATTCAAGGACATGTTTTAAATGGGAGGAGCACCGGAATTCGTTGAATGAGATACCGGGTCTTGATGATTTCTTTAGCTTTTTGAGAAGTCGTGCTGATGTTTTAGAGACGGTTAATTGTAATTCACAGCCGGCTAAACAAGCTTTGTCGTCTGGCAGCACGGGTAGGCAGAAACCACAGACTAGGGCTATGCTAGGTACCTCTGCGGACAGCTCATCCCCACCTATGCAGTTGTCGTCGATGCAATCTTGCAATGTGTGCCAGGGTTCGCACCGTGTTTATGAGTGTCCTGTTTTTAAAGTCAAGTCCATTGATGACAGGATGTCTGCCGTCGAGGTATTAAAATTGTGTCACGTTTGTTTAAGGCCGGGTCACAAGTCACAGCGGTGCAAGCTGTCCGGTGGCTGTAAAACATGTAAGCAGCGCCACAATACGTTACTGCATGATCGTTTCTTTAAAACCAGCGGCCCTTCTGAGTCTCAACCTGTTGTCACTATGTGTGCGTTGTCGTCCTCCGAAGCGCTTCTTTGTACGGCTGAAGTGGATTTGATCAACCCTATTACTAATGTTGTGGTTACAGCGCGAGCGGTTTTGGACAGCGGGAGCCAGTCTTGTCTTATAACATCTCGCTTGAGAGATGCCTTGCAACTGACTTCTCAGATTTTGGATAGGGATTTAGTCGGTATAGCCGCCATTCGTGTTGCGAATAAAATTGAGCGATGCGCGGTACGCGTTCAGTCTAGGTGCAGCGCCTTTAGCGCTTTATTATCTTGTATTGTGTTGCCGATTATTTCTGATAAATTACCGACGCGCTCCTTTAGCAGGGACCATTTAAATTTAGCGGGAGTTCAGTTGGCCGATCCTCAATTTAACAAGGCGCTAGACGTCGATCTGCTTCTTGGCGCGGAATTATTTTGGAGTTTACTAGGATCGGAGCAGCGTTCATTAGGTGACAATTGTCTAGTTCTGCGCAGTTCTAAACTTGGTTGGCTTGTCACTACTCCAGTAGTCTCTGATAGGTCGAATAGTGAAGGTCTTCATTGTGGTCTGTTGCGAAACAACGATACGACTATTGCTGATCTAAACAATAATTTATCCAAATTTTGGGAGTTAGAGAAGGTTCCTCGTACCAAGTCAGTTTTAACCGAGGAAGAAGCGTTGTGCGAGCAGCATTTTCTTGCTAATACTTCTCGTGATACTGACGGTCGGTTTATTGTTAAGCTTCCACTCCGTGCTGAAAGAGATGTTTTGGGAAACTCGTTTCAACTAGCTAAGAAGCGGTTTTTTAATTTGGAGTCACGTTTCAGGAGACAGCCTTTGCTAAAAGAACTCTATTTTGATTTTATGCGTGAATACGCTGACTTAGGTCATTTGTCTGACTGGGGTGATGTACATCGGTCTTCTGGAGCAGAATTCTTTTTGCCTCATCATCCAGTTCTAAAAAATAACAGCGAATCTACCAAACTTCGAGTTGTTTTTGATGCTTCGGCTCGTACTACGTCTGGGCTTTCGATCAATGATATCCAGATGACCGGCCCTACTATTCAAGACTCTTTGTTTAATATTTTGGCTCGTTTTCGTTTGTATAAATATGTCATTTCCGGTGATATTGAAAAAATGTACCGGCAAATAAAGCTTCATCCTGACGATCGTAGTCTTCAGCTTGTTTTATGGCGCGATAGTGAGTCTCAGCCTTTGCGCACTTTGATGCTTAATACTGTAACGTATGGATTCTCAAGTGCTAGCTTTCTGAGTACTCGTTGTCTCTGGCAATTGGGTGAAGAGACTATTGATCCTCTCATAAAGGATATTATCCAAGAGGATTTTTATGTGGACGATCTTTTGACAGGGGCTCAATCAGCGAGCGAGTTGCGTTATATTCAGCAGTCCGTGGCTGAAGCTCTAGCTAAAGGGGGGTTTCATCTTAGAAAGTATCGGTCAAACTTGCCTTCGGTGCTTGAACATAGTTCCACGGAGTCGTCAAATGATCTGATGATCAGTAATGCAACAAGCACTCTAGGTATTGGTTGGATGCCTAAATTGGATGAGCTTCATTTTCCTATTGAGCCACCCTTGGTCGACATCGTCACTAAGAGATCGATTTTATCTTCTACCTTCAAGGTTTTCGATCCACTAGGTCTGCTATCAGTGTGCACTATTACACCAAAGATGCTACTCCAAGAACTTTGGGCCGAGCATAAACTGGGATGGGACGATCCTGTTCCAGAAAAAATTAAGTCTTCCTGGCTTACGTTCGTTGACGGTCTTAATAGTATCGCGGAGTTGAGGGTGCCTAGGTACATTTTAATTGATAATCCAGTTCATGTAGAATTGCATTGTTTTTGTGATGCTTCACAGAAAGCGTATGGAGCATGTATTTATTTAAAGTCTGTTAATAAGCAGGGCGAGATTAAAATAAACCTGCTTTGCTCCAAATCACGTGTCGCTCCAGTCGCACCGACTACTGTTCCTCGTCTGGAGCTGTGTGCTGCCTTGCTAGGAGCTGAACTTGCTGCGGTAGTAGTTCAAGCTTTGCGACTGAAAATTGATCGTTGTATTTATTGGTCTGATTCAAAGGTCGTTTTGAGTTGGTTGCGCACAACTAAAGGGATGAAAGCTTTCGTAGCCAATAGAGTAGGTACAATCAAGGAACTTACTGATCCCTGTTCTTGGCGCTATGTTCCATCCTCTCAGAACCCCGCTGATCTTGTGTCACGTGGCATTGATCCCAAGGAAATTATTGGTTCTATCATGTGGTGGCACGGCCCTTCCTTCTTGGAGCTTGAAGAGTCGTCTTGGCCACCCTCAGATGTCGAGGAAATGCCAGCGTTGCCGGAAGTCAAAGTTTTTTCAGCTTTGGTGGGGGATGCTCCTCTTGATCTTTCTAGGATCTCTAGGCTGTCCATTTTGCAACGAGCTTACGCACGTGTTTTGAGATGGATTCATAATTCAAGGCAGATGAATAAAAATTATAAATTAACAGGTCCTCTTCAAGCTTCAGAGATTGATAACGCTATGAAGGCGTTAGTTCGAATGTCTCAAAGGGACTCCTTTGACAATGAGATACGATTGCTCTCTTTAAGCAAGGGTTTGAAAGCCAAATCTGATATCGCTTCGCTTAATCCTTTTCTAGATTCCGATGGAATCATTCGTGTTGGTGGACGTATCGCTGCTTCGTCATATGATTATGACAAGAAACACCCTATTTTGTTGCACTCCCGTAGTCACCTTACTAAGCTTCTTTTTCGGCAAGAGCACACACGACTCTTACACGCTGGTCCTCAACTTCTCCTCGCGTCTATTAGAGATCGATACTGGCCTGTGGGTGGGCGTAATCTAGCTCGCAGTGTCGCTAAAAATTGTGTAGTTTGTCATCGCTTTAAAGGACAGCACATGACCAATATAATGGGCAACTTACCATCCGAGCGAATTAATCCAGACATCCCATTTTCAAGCGTAGGTACTGATTTTGCCGGCCCATTTTTAATAACGGATCGTAAAGGCAGGGGTTGTAAAATAACCAAGTGTTATTTGTGCATTTTTATTTGCCTGAATTATAAATGCATCCACTTGGAAGCTGTAAGTGAGCTTTCCAAGGATGCTTTCATGTTGTCGCTTAAACGTTTTATAGCCCGTAGGGGATTACCAAAAAAGATATTTTGCGACAACGGTACAAACTTCGTTGCCGCTGCACGCGAAATTAATGATTTTTTTAAGTCAAAGGACAACACAGATTTTATTTTGGACTTTGCAGCTCAGCAGAGCATCGAATTTAAATTCTCGCCTGCATACGCTCCTCATTTTGGAGGTTACTTTGAAGCTGGGGTACGATCGGCCAAACAGCATTTGCGTAGGGTAATGGGGGAAGCGCACTTAACCTTTGAAGAGCTGTGTTCGCTGTTTACACAAATTGAGGCTATCCTCAACAGCCGCCCTCTTTGTCCTCTCAGCCCTTCACCCACAGACCTACAACCTTTAACCCCGGGTCACTTTTTAATCGGCAGGCCCTTGACAGCGCTGCCAGCTCCTGCCCTGATGGAATGCAGCACCAACCGCCTCGACCGCTTCCACCGTTTGGAGCAGATGCGCCAGCATTTTTGGAGACGCTGGTCTAGCGAGTACGTTTCCGAACTGCAGCAGCGTACGAAATGGAAAAC